>CM055317.2:1322500-2642500 GCA_029255685.2 Silene conica | reverse complement strand
TACCCTAATTGATTTTAGCCCAAATAATAAGTATTAAAACCTTTTTAACGAGTTTCTGATTTTCGCCTGAAACTGGTTTATCCCACACTGACAGCCTCAAATATCTCTGTTGCTCGTCCAAATTTGTGGGGCCGCTTTATATGACTAATCATTCGTGTGAATTACGGAAATTTTTGGCCCGAGACCATAGCATCATGAAAAACTTGTATTATACCCTTCAATTTAAGCCGTTCGAGAGACTGTATTGGCTCGCGTTTCTCTTTCTCCTAATGTTTCTACCGCATGTCCGAGTTCGTTTCAGGAGGTACATCATTCCTTTTTAGCTCCAAAATAATTAAAATAAAACCATTTTAAACGAGTATTTGATTAATGTACTGGCTTAATAATCGCACATGGGCCACACCTCAAATGCAATCCGTTATTTCTCAAAACTTTCAAGGCCTCTTTATTGACTCTATAGAAACCCTTTTTGCGACCAACGGACATTTTTTGGATCCAAGAATCCCAAAAACCATGTATTATAGAAGTCCATATACAATTCATTTTGCTTTGTTTGGAAGCAGGCCGTACCGGATCGTGTTTCTATTTTTCTTGGTTTTCAACCACGTATCCAGGATCATTTCAAGCGTTAGCCTATTCAATTTCAACCCGAAATAACAAAAATTAGACCCATTTCCAAAAACACCCAATTTTCTCCCGAAACTGATTTATCACGTATCAACAACAACACTAAATCAATTATTTGTCCAAGGCAATGAGTTGTCCATGACAATGACCTCCAAAAATCTCACATGTTAAATTTTACCATGTGCTGTCCTCTGCTCAACCAATTATTATAAAAACCCCACGACAAATTCATCATCCATGGTGTACATACCTCTAACTCTGTTTTTCTCCCTCCACAATGTCAATGTCAACCACCACCTCTACAACGAAGCCGCTTCTTAATCCAGCTACAAATCAACACCATTTTAGTCAAAATATCGAGTTTACTCCGACAAACGACTTTGTCGGATCCTTGTACATAGTCCTCGACTTAATATGGAGGACGCTTATCATATCGGTTGCAGTCGTGGTAGTGGTGCTCACCAAAGATGTCTCGTTGAAGGTTCCGTTAAGGGTGTGGGTTATTGGTTATGCTGCTTTACGTGTTCTTCATATGGTTTATTCGTGTATCGATTATTGGCGTTGGAGAGAGGCCACCAAGGCTTTGTTTCGCTCGTTTGAGGCCGTTAACTCGAGGTTTATTTCATTCTTTTCATTTTTGCTTGCTTTCGTTTATTCTATCTGGTTTAGTCTGGATTCGAGTCTGAATGTGTTGTGGTTCGTGACTTTGTCGTCGTTGATTTTGAATTATTCTTTGGAAAATTGGGTTTTGTGAACTAGAGGCTTGCGTTGCATCCACGCTTCAAGTGCAATGAGCATTCGTGTAAGGGGAGGGGGCGAGTTAGAATTTAAAACCGCTTGAACTTTTGGTCGAGATGATTAGGTTCCGGACAATTTCAAACAACCAAGTCTTCAGTTTATTTCTATATTATACTCCCTCCATTCTTTTTATATCACCCCATTTCTTTATACACGTTGCCGATATTCATTTTGTATGGATTATGTCTTTAGCTAAATACTACTAAAAATTATAAAAGTTTGATATTCTTAATCCTCTTATCAAGACAATCCAAAAAATCTCACATGAATATATTTCCGTGAACGGATTGAGAGAAAACTGACGTTGAATACTCGATTGTGAATAGTCTACAAAAGAATAGAATATAAAGAAGGGATGGAGTAAAAGAATAGAATATAAAGAGATTTGATTGGTTCTTAATTTAATAAAATGAAAAAAATTAATGGACCTCCACCTTTCTCCTTATTAATTTAATTACCCTCTCTCCCATTAATCAGGTAGGTCTAAATTTAATAAAAACTATACAAAAAATTTTATTTAATTCATTATTATTACATTTTAATTTAATTCAAAGTCGGTACAATTATATAATTTAATTTTAACTCATATATCTTTTTAATTTAATTGCCGATAAAATGAAAATTATGTTATAAGCTCAGTATATCATACTTGTAAAACGACACCGCATTTTTTTTCTGCACGGGAATAAAACTAGTTTACAAGATGACACGATAACAAAATAAAATGTTCGATTATCTGGTGTCAAAACTTAAAGATCAAATATTGAAAATTTCGGGTCTGATATCCATTAAAACAGATATTAGAATCAGAGACGAATAATCGGATGTTAAGCATGTCCTAGCTATTCAGTCATGTCCGATCAGTTTCAATTTATTAATTTCTTGATTTTCTTAGGTACGCGGTACTGGACCGTGTTACAAATTGTCTGCAGTTAGTAAAATCAGTGCTCAATGTGATTTGGTGGGTAATTGGAGCATGTTGGATGTTCTCTGGTGGCCGAATGCTAGCGTCTGATGCACCAGAACTATTCTGGTAATTTCTTCGTTTTGTCGTTGATAGTCGCTTTCACTTGAATTATCGTTTGTGTACCGTCTTCTAGGTAGCACGTACATTTCTCTTAATTAGTCGTCCCGTGTCCGACACCGTGTCCGACACTCGAACACCCGACACTCCTTGAACTCATGGCTAAACATATTATAGTTTAGACGATAGAATAAAATTTTAAAAAAATCGATTAGAAGATGAGTTTGGCTGGAAAAATGAGAATTAGTTATAGTAAAAATCGAATAGTACCTTTATTTGTTTAGATTTAGCTTCAAATACATGATAAAAATAAAATTATACGTTATTTCTAACCATAAAATATAGTCCGCCTCCGATTTCTTATGACGTTCCCTCTTTCCGTTTGGTCTAATTACATGTTGTTCCTCTTTCCTCTTTTAGACAACTTTGTGTGGTCCAAAATCAATTTCAGGTGGGGTCATGTGTATTGTGTGGTCCAAATTGATTTCCTTATTTCTTGGGTTAAAATCAAAAGGGAACAATACAGGAAATCGGAGGGAGTATATTTTATTATATTTAAATGCCGTGTCCCGTGTCCTACATTTCATGAGATGCCATGTCCCGTGTCCGTTTTGGTGCTACCTCGACCGTCTTCTGTTTCTAAAGACAGGATTTTATTTTCACAATTTTCACAGGTTCACTGCAATATTCTTGGCACTTGATCTGTTCTACGTTTCCTTTTGCTTCTGCGCGACATGCATCGATTATGCATCTGGGGTGCTGTAGGCTCCTCTGCATCGATTCAGATAGCTTGTTTGTGCTTAAGGACCGTCGTCCTTATGCTTCTTTACATATAGGAGACGTTCCCGGCCAGTTTCAATGACGAATTGAAGTAGTCGACTGGCTTCATTTATTCATCCAGACACGTACAACATCCGACCCTATTACCCTGCAATTTGTAATAGCCTGGCTGTTTTCTAGCAAACTTATTGTTTACCGATTCACAAATATTACAGAGTACCTTGTAATAATCTTCGAATATGACAGAGACGGAAACTATCCACTCTTCAAGCCGTTTTAGTCTCATCATGGCTTGTGCGTTCTCTTTAATCCCGCACATTTTGTTCCTTTATTACAGAAACGGAAACTATTCACTTCAGCGAAATTTTATGTTGTGAGATCGTGTTGTGAATCTATCTCTTACTCATCAATTCCGTTTCATAGTCATCCTTGTCCGGTTTAGCATGTTAATACTCAAAACAAGCCGATACATTCTTGTCATCATCAAAACATAGATAGCATGAGTACTACGGCGACTAAAAGTCTAACATTGATCATTAGCAAGCGACTAGGGCCCTGTTCTTTTCGGCTTAATTTCAGCTCGTTTCATTTCTGCTCAGCGTTATTCAGTTCTGTTCATTTTATTTCCATTCAGTTCAATATAACTAATCTCGTCACAAATTAAGTTTACTTCAACTCTATTTGATTTAGCTCAGTTTCATTCAATTAAGTTTAATTTAATTCAGCTCGTTTTCAGCTGAAAAGAACAGAGCCTAAATATCCGTTTAACGTAAGACATCAATAATGCGAGCTATGAGTACTTGCTAATTCAAAACTGAAAGGTAGTTAGCCATGGCTTCCATACTAATATTTCACTTGACGTGTTATTTCCTATTAGGAATATTAATAATAGTTGGGCCTCAACCATCATCTTAAGGTTTTGGTTGAGATGGTTCATCTATCATGGTATCAGAGCCAGTGTGACCGAAGGTCACGGGTTCGAATCCTGGCGACCTCAAAACCCCTCGAAAACTCACGAAGTGGAAACCCAGCACACGGTATGGAATATTAATAATAGTTGGGCCTCAACCATCACCTTAAGGTTTTGGTTGAGATGGTTCATCCATCATTTCCTACCGAGTCTTCTCAATAAATAAGAGAAAATATATTATCACGCCCATTCTCCTTGACTTATTACTGTAATTTTTTATTACGGAAAATGAGATGACATCCTTGATTTAGTACTGTAATTTTTTATATACGGAAAATGAGATGACGTCAGCTGATACCCGTTCTCAATGTACTACAAATTTCAAACCCGATCAACTCATTTTCCTTTAAAAAGTGCTCTCCACAACTCAGTCGAAAATTACAAAAACCCCGCGAAAATATCAGCATATTAATTTGTCAAACATACATTTCAACACTCTACTCTCTCTACAATGTCAAACACCAATGCTACCACCGCCACCACGACAACACCGCTTCTCAGATCAACAAGCTGTACGTCACCCGAAGAAGCGAGCAACCCAGGGCGATCGTCCATTGCGTTACTGATCGTAGTTCTAGACCTTATTTGGAGCATGCTTATCGTGTTGATCGGTATTGTTGTACTGATCAGGAGCAAGGATGTTACAACGAAGGTACCGTTGAGGTCGTGGGTTGTGGGATATGGAGTTCTTCGTGTTCTTCACGTAATTATTTTATGCATCGTTTATTGTAGCTTAACTGTCGAGAGGGGCGTGAGGAGGGCAAGCACGGAGCCGTTGTTCGATAACACCAGGTTTGATTCTGCATCTCAATCGTTTGTTTAACTTTGATTAAAAACATGATAAAAACGTAAACAAATTACTAAGACAATCGGATTAACAGAGTAATTTTCTCATTGATTGGGGTGTAGAGTCACTAGGCGTGTTAACAAACCGAGCCGAGCCGAGCCGAGTCTGACCTTGGTCTTCCTTGGCTTGTGTTCAATAACCAAAACTCGAGCTCGAGCTGATCTGGAGCTTACCCGAGCTTGAAAAAATGTGCTCGTTATAAAGCGTGCGAGCTTTAACTCGAATTCAAGCCAAAATCAAGCCCAAATTGAGCTTATATAAAATTGTTTATTTTTTTATTTTTTTCTTCTATGTAACTAGGATAAGAAATTTTCTATCCTATGTAATTTTTAAAACCTCGTTTGTTTATTTTTAAATCACATATAATTAGGATAAGAAATTTTATCAAATATGAGCGTATTTTTATAAAATATGAGCAAAATCCTATATAATCACAAAAGTCCTAACTGAGCTTTTTGAGTCGAGCCAGTCATTGCTTGCCTTGACTCATTAAGCTCCTGAGCCGAGCCCAAGCCCAAGCCCGGCTGGAGCTCACACGAGCCGAGATTTGACCGAGCAGATCTCGAGTTGTTCGCGAGCTGTCTCGCCTAATTAACTAATTAAAAAATTGATTTTATATAATAATCTTATAATGTAGAAGAAAACTAGAAACTATTTGATTGCTTGATTGATTCAAAATTGAATAAATATCGAAATTGATCATAGTTTTTATCCTTGATATGGATACCGGATAGCGCCTTGCAAATCGCCTGCATTCCAATCTGTCTGCAGAATATCAAACCAGTGCTCGACATAATTTGCTGGATAATCGGAGTATACTGGGTCGTCTCTGGTGGGAAAATGCTAGCAGATGATGCACCTAAACTGTTCTGGTAATTCCTGAATCGGGTCATTGTTAATCGCTTTTTCTCGAATTATTACATCCTCTGCACCGTGTCTTTTCTTCTTACAACAACTTTGGGTTTTTTTGATGACGAGGGGGTTGAATCCCCGGGTCCATGCATTCCCGCACCAGCACATGGACCATGTAAGCCACCTTTGGGGGCTGCAGTAGCCAAGTGATCATCGCCCCGACTGCTGCATTTCTGCAAGCTTCATGGTTTAACCAGTTACCACTGGAGTAACACCACTTGGTTTTTGCAGGTTTACTGTAGTATTATTGGTACTTGATTTCTTCTACACGTTGAATTGCATCTTCAAGCCGTGCATCGTTTGTGCAGCTAGCATCTGTTGCTTCCCGGGATTTACGACACTTCTGACTGATGAATTGTATCTGGTAGCTAACTTACGTTTTTCTTCGGGTTCCATTCATCGGTTATTCTCTGTTTTTTTTTGCTGATATATGATTGTTTCGACAACTAGAAAAGAGGAGCCTTTGATGATATTAACAGGATAGTAAACAAGCCTACTAAACATGATATTTCTGCACAGAATGCTGTAAGTCTTTTTAAGATGCTTGGTCGAGAGTCGAGACCGTCTTGTTCAAGTTTTTGTGAAATTATATCCTTCGGTTGTTTGTAGGTATGAGCTATCTGTCTTTCGGAATATGCCAGGCCGTCACCAGTACCACTGTGCTCGCATCGACAATTGGCTTCTGAACGGAAACTAACCATCCGTTGCGCAAACACAGCTTCAGAGTTCAGACTGATGAATGCTAATTAATCTAAGTAGTGGCCATGTACAGAGACATCAATGTTTTGATCCTGCCTATCTTGTTTAACTTCTTGTTTTTGTAAAATTGTATTTGTTGATTCACAAATACAATTTGTTTGTAATAATCTTTGATTGTTATTACAAGGATGAAAAAGCCCGATTTCTTGGATTTTTATTTAGGCCGGCTAGGTCCCGGGATAAAAATTCTCGAAATTCGTACCATATTACCTTAATACTATATAAAAATGACTCGAGGTGCTAAAATTAGCATACGGTTTAAAATAAACACATTTAGAGGCTCTAACATTACATTAGTAATCATATTTGAAATACATAAAATAAGTTGTATACTCTATTCTATATTTTTCTACGAAAAATTCAAACATCAACTATATATATATTTTTTTCGGTGACGAGGGGTTTTATCTCTCCGGGCCCATGCATGTAAGTCACCCCATTCGTGAGCTGCAGTCGCCAAGTGGTCATCGCCCCAGCTGTTCGCCTCTCAACTCCTGCATTTCTGCAAGAAGGTTCAACCCAGTTACCACTGGACTAACACCACTTGATTTTAAACATCCAATATTTATTATAGGATATAATTATCATATATAAACAAAGATTTAGAAAAAAAAATCGAGTTCTAAAATGACCAAGAGTAAATAGCCGAATTTGAAGGTTATTATCCACAGTTTTTAGGTCGACGGGATTCCGGGATAAGAAGTCTCGAAATTCGCACCATAGTACCATAATATCATTTAAAATTGACCCAGGCCACGAATTTAAATTAGCATATGGTTTAAAATAGACACATTCAAAAACCTTAAGTTTACTTTAAAAGTCGTATTTGAAATAGACAGAATAAGTTGTATACTCAATTCCATGTTATTTTGAGAAAAATTTGCACATCCAATATTTATTATAGGATATAATGAGCTTATAGACAAGGATTCAGGAAAAAAACGTTCCGGGTTCAAAAATAATCAAAATTGCCGATTTTTTGAAAGTTATATATCCACGTTTTTTAGGCCGATAAGATCACGGGAAAAAAATTCTTCAAAGTCGCACCATAGTACCTTAATACGATATAAAAATTGACTCAAGGTGTTAAAATTAGCATACGATTCAAAAATAAACACATTTAGAGACCCTAAGATTACATTAAATTTGAAATACACAAAATAAGTTATAGACTTTATTCTATCTTGTTTTGTGAAAAATTCAAACATCAAATATTTATTACAGGAAATGAGCCAATAGAAAATGATTTGGGAAAAAAAATCTTTCGGGTTCAAAACTGACCAAAAAATAACCGATTTCGAAGGTTATTATCCACATTTTTTAGGTCGACAAGGTCCCGGGATAAAACTTCTCGAAATTTGTACCATAGTATCTTAATACAAAATAAAAATGATTCAAAGTGTCAAAATTGGCATAATACGGTTTAAAATAAATACATTTAAAACTTCTAAGATTAATTTAAAGATTGTGCTTGAAATAAACAAATAAGTTTTATACTTTATTCTTTATTGTTTTGTGAAAAATCAAAGCATCCAATATTTATCATATGATATAATGATCCTATAGAGAAGGATTCAGGAAAAAAAATCCTTCGGGTTAAAAAACGATCAAAAATAGCTAATTTTGAAGGTTATCCACGATTTTTAGGCCGACAACGTCCTGGGATAAAAAAATTCAAAATTTGCACCATCGTACCTTAATACAATTTAAAATTGACTCACGAAGTTAAAATTGGCATACGGTTTATAATAGACACATTTAGAAACTATAAGATTATTTTAAAGGTCGTATTTGAAATAAACAAAATAAGCTGTATACTCAATTAATTCTATCTTGTTTTGAGAAAAAATCGAACACCCAATATTTATTATAGGCAATAATGAGCCTATAGAGAAGAATTCAGAAAAAAATCTTTCGGGTTCAAAAACGACAAAAAATAGTCGATTTTGAAGGCTATTATCCAAGTTTTTTAGGCCGACAAGATCTCAGGATAAAGATTCTTCAAATTCGCACCATAGTACCTTAATACCATGTAAAAATGACTCAAGGTGTTAAAATTGACATACAGTTTAAAATAAACACATTTAGACGCCCTATGATTACATTAAAGGTCGTATTTGAAATACGAAAAATAAGTTTTATACTTTATTCAATATTTATTATAGGATAATGAGCCTATAGAGACAAGGACTCCGCGAAAAAAATATTCGAAATACGCAAGGATTTTTATTTAGGCCGGCTAGGTCCTGAGAGAAAAATTCACGAAATTCGCACCATAGTACCATAATACCAAATAAAAATGACTCAAAGTGTTAAACTTCACATACGGTTTAAAATAGACACATTTAAGGTCTTATGATTACTTTAAAGATTGTGTTTGAAATAAACAAAATAAGTTTTATACTTTATTCTGTATTGTTTTGTGAAAAATTCAAGCCTCCAATATTTATTATATGATAAAATGAGCTTATTTACAAGGATTCAGGAAAAAAATCTTTCAGGTTCAAAAACGACCAAAAATAGCGGATTTTGAAGGTTTATCCACGTTTTTTTAGGCCAACACAGTCCCAGGATAAAAGTTATCGAAATTCGCACCATCGTACCTTAATACCATATAAAAATGACTCAAAGCTTTAAATTCGCATACGGTTTATTATTGGATATAATGAACCTATTGACAAGGAGTCAGAAAAAAATCTTTTGGGTTAAAAAATAAATAAAATAGCCGATTTTGAAGATTATCCACGTTTTGTAGGCCGATGTGGTTCTTGGATAAAAAAAATTGAAATTCGCACGGTCGCACCATAGTACCTTAATACCACATAAAAAAGAGTCAAGATGAAAATTGGCTTACAGTTTAAAATAGACACATTTAGAGGTCTAAGATTACTTTAAAGGTCGTGTTTAAAATAGACAAAATAAGTTATCCATGTTTTTAGGCCGACATCCAATATTTATTATAACAAATAATGAGCCGGACACACTGTCGGTTTAGAGAAAAATCTTTCGGGTTCAAGAATGACAAAAATAACCGTTCTTCAAGGTTATTATCCATGTTTTTAGGCCGGCAAGATCCCGATATATAAATTCTCGAAATTCTTGAAATTCGCATCATAGTATACCTTAATACGGAGTATTATATAAAAATGACTCAATGTGTAAAATTGGCATACGGTTTAAAATAAATATATTTAGAGGCCCTGAGATTATTTTAAAAGTCATGTTTGAAATAGACAAAATAAGTTGTATAGTCTATTCTATGTTGTTTTGAAAAAAATTCGAACATCCAATATTTATTATAGGTTATAATGAGCCTATATATAAGAGTTCAAAAAAAGATTGAGTTCTAAAATGACTAAAAATAGCCGATTTTGAAGGTCGACAGAATCTTGGGATAAGAAGTTTGAAATTCGCACCATAACACCTTAATACCATATAAAAAGGACTCAAATTGTTAAAATTGGCATACGATTTAAAGATTACTTTAAAGGTAGTGTTTGAAATAGACAAGATAACTTTTGTACTTTATTCTATGTTGTTTTGTGAAAATTTCAAGTATCTAATATTTATTATAGGATATAATGCGCCTATAAATAATTATAGAGGAAAAAATATTTCGGGCTAAAAATGACCAAAATAGCCGATTTTAAAGGTTATTATTCACGTTTTTAAGGCCAACATGGTTCCGGGATAAAAATTATAGAAATTCGCACCATAGTACCTTAATATCATAAAAAATGGCTCAAAGTGTTAAGATTGATATACGATTTAAAATAGACACATTTAAAGGACCTAACGTTATATATCTTAAAGGCCATGTTTGAAACAGAGAAAATAAATTTTATTCTTTATTCCATGTTGTTTTGTGAAAAATACGAGCATATAATATTTATTATGGGAGATATATTATACGGAGTAATGTTTTTGATTCCTAACTTGATTTAAGAAAGTGTCTTAAACAACACAAATTCTCATTTGTGATGGATATATCCGGCACAAGTTTACGACGGGTCAAGTAATATCCATGTGGGAGATGAGATAAAAGTAGAATATATAACTAAATAATAACAAACTATTTTTTTTTATCTAACAATGCGAGTATTATTTAACTCGTCAGAAACTTGTGATGCATATGCACGTTACACGAAGACTTGCTGCTTAAACAAATACAATATCCGGAATATGGAAACAACTAGGAAATGGGAAAATTCCTTAATTTGTGATGTGTAACAATGTACTTTGATGTAGATGTGATAACTGATAACCACTTTTGGTGCCGTCTGCGATCCCAAGTTGACAATTAAACCTTTTTTTTATGTCGATTTGTATATATGTATTTTTTCTATCGGCTGCTTATTAGCAGTCGATGGTTTAATTTAACACTAATGACCATTATTACCTATCGATTTCCTTTGGTTAGGAAGTTCAAAAACCGGTCAGTATTGTTATGACCGAGATTTTTTTTTATTTATCGACCACTTGTTTTTATCTGAAATTAGAGTTTTGATCCATTATAACTTTTAAATTTAAGAAAAATACAATTTTTGTGCCTAATTAAAAGCAGCTTCATTGTGAATATGAATATACGATGATGGCGGAATTTTAGTTAAAAAAGGTTTCCACGAAACAATTGTAATGTCTTTTTACTCCATCTTTGTTCTTTTAAATTGAAATTAGCTGAACTAAACTGAAGAATTTTTTGGTTAACTAGCGTTAATTAACAAAATAATTAGGTAATTAACGCTCATTTGAAACTATTTGGGTCTACGGTGTCCACGTCATTATAACTTTTTATTTTTGTCTGCTTTTTATATGAAACCGCTAAGAAATCTAGCGGCTTTACTTAGTTTTTTTTAATATATACAAAAGGCAAAACCGCTAAGAATCTTAGCGGCTTACCATTTAGTACTATCATGGAAACCATGCAAATTTGTTGAAATTTGAAATTGGAAATTGGTGAAAGTCGCCGAGAAGTTCAACGGCTTTTCATCTCTCTTCTCTTTTTTTTTAATAAAACAGATAGAAATATTAGGACGATGACATTTTGGTAAAGCCGCTAGGTTTCTTTGCAGTTTCATGGAAAAATCGGACAAAATTAAAAAGTGATGACGTGGACACCATAAACCCAAATAATTTCAAATGAACACTAATTACCTAATAATTTTGCTAATTAACGCTAGTTAACCAAAAAATTCTAAACTAAACTGATCTGAATCGAACTTATCTGGCCTAAAATGATCTAAACTTAACTGAATTAAACCTATATGAAATAAAAAAAAAATTGTAATAAACTAATCTGAATTAAAGTGATCTGTACAAAACTGAACTGAACTAATAAAAACTGAAATTAAGTTAAAAAACATGGTCTTTAACTCCTCGGTATTTTGTTGTGTCGTTTCTTTTCATTTATCGGTTTTAAACGTGTCTGCGGACTCATACCGAGTTTAAAGAATGCTTCCCCAACAACTCCTTATGGTACCTAAGTAGTCAATAATAACATACCGAACCTAATCCGACTAAAATACTATATATACAAATACAAATCCAAAATAATTTGCATCTAGGCAAGTGGTAGTACTTAAAATGACTTATTGTAATCGGAACGTCGACTTCTCGGTTGACCACGATATTTATAAAACCCGAAAATTTTTCATAAAATAAATCAAACACTAAATTCATCGTGAAAATTTCCAACTCTCCACAATGTCAACAACCGAACCTAACCCCGCTGCTGACACCACCGCAACACCGCTTCTAAGCTCAACAAACTCGGGGTTACAGCGAGCGTTAGTAGCGAGCTGTCGCCCAGGGCCGTTTCCCATGATCATCGAGCTAATTTGGAGCACGATTATTGTATCTGTCGCGGTATTTGTCATAGCTGTATTGAGTAAGGGTGAGACCACGAAGGTTCCGCTTCGGGTTTGGATCGTTGGGTTCGTAGTTTTACGTGTTCTTCGTATGGTTTGTGTGTCGCTTGATTATTTGCATCGGAAACAGCTCTGGGAGGCCACGATGTTGGATCCGGATAACGCGGTGACCAGGTATGTATGAATGGAATATCGTTTTTTTCTGTTTTGTTTTTATCGGTTTGGTTTGGGTTCGGGTTTAGTCAATTTGGATCGGATCTGTGTAACTCTGAGAGTCGCTCAGAGTTGACTTAGTTGATGGAACAAAATTTAAAAGTTAGTTGAAATTTCCGAACTTTTTTCATGTTTGTTTGATATTAATTATATTATTACTCTTTCGTCCCCGCTTAAATTTTGCGCGCATAGTTACCCCTAAATTTCTAGCCGGAAAGTTGTTATTTTACACCCGAAAGTTAACTTGGGAGTTCGAACGTGGGTAAATTGTTATAAAAGGTACTGTTCAACAAAAAATGTATTCAAAGCGACATACCAAGGGAGTTTACGTAGAGCTGGCAAAAGTTGACCCGCCCCGCCCGAAACACGAAATTGGGGTGAACCGAAACCGAACCATTCAACCCAAACCCACTTGATATCCGATAGGAGTCTTATTTCTTTTCAACCAGAACTCGACCTGAACCTACCCAACTCGACCCGTGACCCGATATTATCTCCAGACCCCAACCGATGATAAACTAGCTTAATAATGGTTTAAATAACAGCAAATTGACATTCATCTTAATTATTTTCACTTAAAACTACCATTAATCTAGTTGCTCATTCTTTAAACATAAAATTACCATCTACAACTAATATATCAGATAAAATATATGTTCATAACATGACCTGCCACTAACCCGACATAACCCGACCCGATATAACTTGACCCGCTTTAACCTGACTCGACTAATCTGATTGCCACCCCTACGTTTATCGCTTTATGTCTCCCAAAGTTCGGTATGACTTTTCGTCATAAGTCTGTTTTTGCTTGAACTAAAGGATAAAGCCTTGATTGCTTGACTCCTAATCGAAGTCCAAATTTCCAGATCGATTTGAACAAACTGCGTTATCCGATTATCACAAATTTAACATAAATCGATTTCATTTTTATATGATTAGGAAGACGGGACTAGGCCGTGTTGCAAAGTGTTCACACACCGTAAACATGATGCTCAACGTAATTTGGTGGATAGTCGGATTATACTGGATGTTCTCTGGCGGGAAGACGCTAGCAAATGATGCACCGAAACTATTCTGGTAATTTCTTCGTCTTCTCATCATCGCGTTTACATGAATTACCTTTGCGTACTCTGTTTTTTCCGACTCAATAACGCTTTCTTTTTGCAGGCTTACTGTAATATTCTTGGCACTTGATCTGTTCGTTGTTTTGATTTTCGCCCTCGTGTCGTGCATCTTGTGTGTAGCTGGGTTTTGTTTCCTCCAATTCATAATGCCGATTCTAAGTAGCGCACCAGATGAGGTAGCTTTGCTCGTGTTTTTCGTTCATCGGTTATTTTCTGATTTTTGAACGTGCTCGCTGATAGATGAACCATCTCAACCAAAACCTTGAGGCCCAACTATTATTAATAATCCTACTCGAATACCCATTGGGTTTGAAGAGTGATTAGTTTGCACAGGCTCCCCCATACCGTATGCTGGGTTTCCACTTCGTGAGTTTTCGAGCGGTTTTGAGGTTGCCAGGATTTTAACCCGTGACCTTCGGTCACACTGGCTCTGATACCGAGATAGATGAACCATCCCAACCAAAACCTTAAGGCGATGGTTGAGGCTCAACTATTATTAATATTCCTATTACTCGCCTGCTTGGACAGTCGGACTATAGCTTGATGTATGCTTTTGTGTATATGCTTGTTTCAAGAAACAGAATGAAGAAAATGAAGATCTTATTGCGAGGTTGACGAGGAACATTTCCAGAAGATTTAGTGTTATCCCGGATTCATCTGATGGAAATATGAATAACCACGACGACATTGACACACCTGCAAAACTTGATATTGCCGTGGAGAATGCTGTAAGTCTGATCCTCGAGTATATGATTATGTGAAACCGTCTCATTTAAATTTGCTTGTTCAGCTTACACCATTTTTTTGGCCGAAATTTCAATTGTCCGTACCTTTGAATCGGTTAGTATTTTGTAGGTGTGAGCTATCTGCCATTCGGAGGATGAGAACGAGCGAGAGTTACAAACACGGTGCTGGCATCGACAATTGGCTACTCGAGAAACCCGATTATCCTCATTCGATCCAACAAGTGCATATACATCATACTGTTTGTTGTAAAGACTTTGATTTACTTATTGAGTTATTGTTTGTGTGTATCGGAAATATCCCTGAATTACCTTTCTTTCAACTAATTCTTTACGTTTGATTGAAATACCCTTCACAAACAAATTTGTAATAATCTCTTGTTAATGTTAGAATCTCGTTCCAAACAACTACCATTGTCATATCACGTAACCATTATTACCTATCGATTTCTCTTTTTCTATCGGCTGCTTAAGTAGTCGATAGTTTATTTTAACGACCAATAACCATTATTACCTATCGATTTCCTTTGGTTAGGAAGTTCAAAAGACCGGTCAGCATTGTTACTACCGAGTTTTTTTAATATATCGACCACTTTTTTCTATAAGAAATTAGAGTTTTTATTTTTTATTTTTTTCCTTTGTTAAGAAGGGAACCCGCAGCCGCTACTTTTGGTGCGCACTGGGTAAACCCGCGGGTATATGTGATAGCCTGCAAACCACATACACCAGGTAAACCACCCAAGGGTGACAGGCTCGAAGTCTATTTAGGCATGGACTCGGGCCAAGAATGCTCCACAAGATTTTGCTCTTGAGGAGGCTTGAACCCGGGTCTCCTGCGAAATTAGAGTTTTGATCCATTATAACTTTTATATGTAAGAAAAATACAATTTTTGTGCCTAATTAAAAGCATTTTCATTGTGTATATGAGTATATGTTGATGGCGGAATTCTAGTTAAAAAGGGTTTATGTCTTTTTACTCAGGCTTTGTTCTTTTAAACTGAAATTAACCGAACTAAACTAAAGAATTTTGGTTAACTAGCGTTAATTAGCAAAATAATTAGGTAATTAGCGTTTATTTGAAACTATTTGGGTCTATGGTGTCCATGTCATCACTTTTTATTTAATTCATTAAAAAGTGAAGCCGCTAGGTTTCTTAATAGTTTCATGTAAAAATCGGACAAAATTAAAAACTTATGACGTGGACACCATAAACCCAAATAATTTCAAATGAACACTAATTACCTAATAATTTTGCTAATTAACGCTAGTAACCAAAAATTCTAAACTAAACTGATCTGAACCGAACTTATCTGGCCTAAAATGATCTGAACTTAACTGAATTAAACCTATGTGCAATAAAAAAGTTGTAATAAACTAATCTGAATAAAAAATAATCTCCACTGTACTGAACTGAACTAATAAGAACAGAAATTAAGTTAAAAAAAACATGGTCTTACCTGGCCTCCTCGATATCTTGTTGTGTTGTTTCTTTTCATATATCGGTTATTAAACGTGTCTGCAGACTCATACCGAGTTTAAGGGTGTGTTTGGATGGAGAGAATTTTAGGGAAGGGGAGGGGAGGGAAACGGAGGGATTCAATTCCTATTGTTTGGTTACAATATATGGAAGGAGGGAAATGGGAGGATTCAATTTCTTTCCATTAGACCAAAATATAATCTCTTCATTGTTGGCAAGATTTGAAAGGAAAATTATCCAAACAACTCATATTCATTTCCCCTCACTTTCCTTTCTTTTCCTTTCCCTTCCCTCCATTTCCCTCCCCTCCATTTCCCTCCCAATATGTTATCCAAACACATCCTAAAGAACGCTTCCCGAACAACTCCTTATCGTACCTGCGTAGTCAATAATAACATACCGAACCTAATCCGACTAAAATACTATATATATACAAATCAAAAATAATTCGCATCTAGGCATGTGGTAGTACTTAAAATGACTTATTGTAATCGAACGTCGACTTCTCGGTTGACCTGGATATTTATAAAACCCGAAAATTTTTCATAAAATAAATCGAACACTAAATTCATCGTGAAAATTTTCTCCTACCACAATGTCAACAACCGAACCTAACCCCGACGCTGACACCACCGCAACACCGCTTCTAAGCTCAACAAACTCGGGGCTACAGCGAGCGTTAGTAGCGAGCTGTCGCCCAGGGCCGGTTCCCATGGTCATCGAGCTAATTTGGAGCACGATTATTGTATCTGTCGCGGTATTTGTCATAGCAGTATTCAGCAAGGGTGAGACCACGAAAGTTCCGCTTCGGGTTTGGATCGTTGGGTTCGTAGTTTTGCGTGTTCTTCGTATGGTTTGTGTGTCGCTTGATTATTTGCACCGGAAACAGCTATGGGAGGATACTATGTTGGATCCGGATAACGCGGTCACCAGGTATGTAGGAATGGAAGATCTTTTTTTTTTGTTTCGTTTTTTATCGGTTTGGTTTGGGTTCGGGTTTAGTCAATTTGGATCGGATCTGTGTAACTCTAGTACTCGCTAGAGTTGACCAACTTGACTTAGTTGAAGTTAACGGAACAAAATTTAAAAGTTAGTTAAAATTTCCAAACCTTTTTCCTGTTTATTTGATATTAATTATATTATTACTCTTTCGTCCCTGCTTAAATTTTTCGCGCATAATTACTTCTATATTTCTAGCTGGAAAGTTGTTATTTTACGCCCGAAAGTGAACTTGGGAGTTCAAACGTACGTAAATTGTTATAAAAGGTAGTGTTCAATAAAAAGTGTATTCAAAGCGACAAACTGAGGGCGATTCATGTAGAGCTGGCAAAAGTTGGCCCGCCCCGCCCTACCCCGCCCGAAACACGAAATTAGGGTGAACCAAAACCGAACCGATTCGACCCAAACCCACGAAATCCAATTATCCAATGGCAGCCTAATTTTTTCCAACCTGCACCCGACCTGAACTGATCCAACCCGACTCGACTCGTGACCCGATAATAAATTAGCTTAATAATGGTTTAAATAACATCAAATTGACATTCATCCTATTACTTTCACTTAAAATTACAATTAATACATCTAGTCATTGTCTAAAACTTAATATATAAGATAAAATATATATCTACCGACACAACACGAACCCGGTATGACTTGACCCGCTTTAACCCGACCCGAGTAATCCGATTGCCACCTCTAAGTTTATGTTGTAGGAAATCAGAGTGTAATTTATACGGAAGCGTAATGAAAAAATATAATGTGATAAGAGTAAGACGATAATAATAAATTGCACTCTTACAATAATTTTATTATCACTCAAATAAAATTGGAAACACACCAATTATAACAAACACTCACACTCTTAATCTCACAAATATTTTTGACTCACTAAACTCTCTACGTACAAACTTTCTTATTGTTTGTTTTGCTTTTGTGAATTTTTGAGTACAAATCTCATAGAAATGCTTGGCTATTTATACTACACAACATACTATTCAAATAGTGGCTTTCACACATACAAACACTATGCTACATATGACTAACTTGCCATCTAAAGCTAGGTAGCCTGCAAACTTAGAAATGTTGAACAAAAAACTTTACTACTTATTTTCCATGAGCCTATTAGTGATAGGCAAGCCATTAAGCTTGACTATATGCATGAACATCAAACAAATCATGGACGGAGAGAAGAGTAGTAGTTGATTTTTAACACTCCCCCTCAACGACTACTCTCACCTAGAATAAGTCGAGAAATCATACCCAGTTGTTGTCGGAACTTCTCGAGTTTTGGCCCACTCAGACCTTTGGTAAAGATATCTGCCACTTGATCATCGGTCTTGACATAGTCCAGATGAATCTCACCTCTTAAAACCTTCTCTCGTACAAAATGGTAATGTACTTCAACATGCTTTGTCCTAGCATGAAAAACTGGATTTTCTGCTAATCTCATAGCCGACTTATTGTCACAATATACCTTCACTCCAGAATTAACTGGTTGATATAGATCCTTCAAGAGTTGTGTTAGCCATACACACTCTTGTGCTGCCATCGCTGCTGCTCTATACTCTGCCTCTGTACTCGACAATGATACAGTAGGTTGTCTCTTACTACACCACGAAACTGCACCGGAACCAAGACTAAACATATACCCGGTAGTTGATCGACGTGTGTCATGATCACCAGCATAATCAGCATCACAGTACCCGTGAATTTGAGGTGAACTACCACTTGGGTACAATATTCCATAGTCAACTGTTCCTTTGATATACCTCAATATACGTCGTATTGCTTCCAAATGAGACTTCTTTGGATTTTGCATGAAACGACTAACCACACTTACCGCGTAAGCGATATCAGGTCGAGTTAATGTGAGATATATAAGACTTCCCAAGAGTTGTCTATACATCGTCACATCCTCTAAATCTTTTCCTTCTGTAGAACACAATCTAGCATTTATCTCGGTTGGAGTTGACACTGGTTTGCAATCGAGCATCCCATAGTTCTCCAAAATATCCTGGGAGTATTTCTGTTGACAAAGAAATATCCCACCTTTAGATCTTTCTACCTCTAGACCAAGAAAATGCTTTAGCTCTCCAAGCTCTTTCATATGAAACCTTATTGAGAGATTTGATCTTATTTGATGAATCTCTCTTTCATCGTCTCCACTGATGATAAGATCATCCACATAAACAAGGACCACTGATAACTTTCCATCTTGAGCTTTCACAAATAAGCTCGAATCTGCAGGAGCAACTGAATAACCGCTTTGTAGTAAGAATTCAGCTATCTTACCATACCATGCTCGTGGCGCCTGCTTCAATCCATAAAGAGCTTTCTTCAACTTACATACATAATGTTGATCAGAACTCTCAAACCCTTTTGGTTGATCCATGTATATGTCTCTATCTAGCTCGCCATGAAGAAATGCATTCTTCACGTCCATTTGCCACAATTTCCATGAATTACTAGCTGCAAGTGCTAGTAAAACACGTACAGTGGTAATCTTTGCAACCGGGCTAAATGTTTCATCATAATCTAGCCCATATTGCTGAGAGAATCCTCGAGCTACGAGTCGTGCCTTGTACCTTTCAATAGAACCATCTGGCTTGGTCTTCACTTTATAAACCCACTTGCATGATATGGGTTTAACATCACTTGGTTTTGGCACTAACTCCCAAGTTTCATTTTGATGAAGTGCTTGAATTTCTTCTTCCATAGCCTTCATCCAATCTTTGCTACGAGCGGCCTCATCGTAACTATTTGGCTCTTTCACAATGTTCTCCACCATTGCTGCATTTGCATACTTAGGATTTGGCATGTGTGGCCGGTTTGTTCTCCTTAACTTTTGTTGCGTATCCTTATCTTGGATAATGATATCTTCAACTTGACTCGGTCTTACTTCCTCAGGAGTTCTATGGCGTACTCCTGTTCTCCAAGGACTTTTCTCTTTCGTAGGTGAAGGTTGAGATTCTTCACTCTCTGACTCATCATCACTCTGGCTTGACTGGTCATTTTCCTCATTCATCCTATCCTTGAGTTTTTCCTCAATCTCCTTTGAGTCTGGCAATAACACAGCTTGAAGTGACCACCAAGATGACGCTTCATCAAATACTACGTTTCTTGACACATGATACTTGTCAGTGGTTGGATCACAACATTTCCAGCCCTTTCTTTGATCATCATACCCAAGAAAAATGCAGCGAATTGCCTTCTTGTCAAACTTGGTACGAAGATGATCTGGAACGAAGACATAACATACACACCCGAAAACTCGAAAATGACTCACAGCAGGTTTTAGCTTCCACAATTTCTGAAATGGAGAGACATATTCTAGTCTCGCTTGTGGTAGCCTATTTGTCACATGTGCTGCTGTCTTCATGCATTCAGCCCAATAACGTGGAGGTACGTTTTTGGCATGTACCATACTTCTGCATGTCTCGGCCAGATGTCGATTCTTCCTCTCTGCCACTCCATTCTGTTGTGGAGTGTTTGGACACGTCAACTGACGCTTAATCTTGCAATCTTCTAAATATTGTGTGAATTCTCTGGATGTGAACTCTCCTCCATTGTCTGTACGTAGACACTGAATCTTCCTACCAACTTCTTTTTCCACTCTTTCTTTGAAAGTTTTAAACTTGTCAAAAGCTTCTGACTTTTCCTTCAAAAAATCAACCCAGACATATCTTGAGAAATCATCGATGAAAGTGATCATGTAACGATAACCACTAACTGATGGTTGTTTCACCGGACCAAATAGGTCAGAGTGAATTAACTTTAGAGGTGCCTTCGCCTTGAACTTTGACTCCTCAAATGGTAGTTGGTGTGCTTTGCCAAATTGACACCCAGCACAAACTACATCTTCCTTCACATCAAGTTGAGGAAGACCATTGAGCATTGATTTACTCATCATGACTTTAAGCTTTGTGTAGCTTACATGCCCCAGGCGTGCATGCCACAAATCAGCCGTCTCATTCTTTCTAGCTTTGTCTACATATGCCGTTTGAGCGGACATTACGTAGACAGATTCCAAACGTCTCCCTTCCATGATAGGTGATGAATTTCCCTCCAAACTTGGATACACTTTCACATCATTAGGCCCGAAGACAACATGGTTTCCCGAAGCTGCTAGTTGTGACACCGAAATTAAATTCTTCGTCATACCTGATACATGATAGACATTATCAAGATGAACTTGCTTGTTACTGTGTCTTGGGATAACCATGGCTTTGCCAATATGAGTGATTGGCAGCTCCGAGTTATTTGCAGTTACAACAACTCGTCCACGCTTGTACTCTGACATGCTAAGAAACTTTTCTTTGTCTCCCGTCATGTGATTTGAACAACCCGAATCAATTATCCAATCATCTTTGTAATTAATTAGGTTGTCACTTTCCACGACTAGTGCCACTGATTTTTGCACTGTCGACTTCTTGCTTGAACCTTCTTGTTCAACTGAATATGAAGCTTGAACATCCCATTCAACTTCATCATTTTTGTGCTCGTTTGATGTTGCGACATTTCCTTCTGCTGGTTTTGACCAACAATCTCGAGCATAATGTCCCTTTTTCCCACAGTTGTAACAAACAACTTCTTGTCGCACCTGACTTCTTTGTTGGTCTGGTTGTCGATCTTGACGAGCTCCCCCTCGTTGGAAGCCTCCTCTTCCTTGGCCTTTTCTAAATCCCCCTGGCTTTCTATTCGAACCGCCTTGAGAACTCGACCCAGCAAAATTTTTCTTGTCACCTCTTTGGTATGACTTTTTATTACCAAAGAGAGCCTTTTCTTCTTCCTTGATAGATTCCCCAGACATTTGTTTATCTAGAGCTTCTTGGTTGGCTAACATATTTTCAAACTCAATAAGAGTTGGTTGTATAGCCCAACCTCGAATAGCCGCGACAAGAGTACTGAATCCTGGCCTTAAACCGAAGATAATAATTCTTCGCATCCTGGTATCCGTGATTGGATTTTCCGGATCCAACTTTGTGATTTGCTCACACAGAGTTTTGACTTTGGTAAACCATTGGTTTACCGACATGGTATTTTGTCGAGCTGACATTAGCTCATTTTCGAGCAATTGGAGTTGAGAATCATTCTTCTTTGAGAACAACTCTTTTAAAGTGTCCCATGCCTCCTTTGGTGTTTCCACATCCTTGATGCGGTACAACATATCGTCCTCGACAGTTGCTGTTAACACGTACATAGCCTTTCCGGCCTTGACCTTCCACTTCTTCAGCTCTTCACCTCTAGCTGGTTTGGCGGTTTCACCACCACCAACGATGCTCCAAAGATCTTGTCCCAACAAATAGAATTGCATACGTGTACTCCACGTACTGTAATTTCCATTGTTTAACTTCTCAATACCACTAGTTGAAAAGTTAATATCGCCCATGGTTACTTGATAAAACTTGGCTCAATCAAGTAAGCTTGATCCCCGACCAATTTGCTTCACAGTCTCGAACTGTGCACACTAGGATAATATTGATCCCGGATCAATATTTGGACAAGATAAATAATACTCCGCCAAACTGGCTCTGATGCCAAATGTAGGAAATCAGAGTGTAATTTATACGGAAGCGTAATGAAAAAATATAATGTGATAAGAGTAAGACGATAATAATAAATTGCACTCTTACAATAATTTTATTATCACTCAAATAAAATTGGAAACACACCAATTATAACAAACACTCACACTCTTAATCTCACAAATATTTTTGACTCACTAAACTCTCTACGTACAAACTTTCTTATTGTTTGTTTTGCTTTTGTGAATTTTTGAGTACAAATCTCATAGAAATGCTTGGCTATTTATACTACACAACATACTATTCAAATAGTGGCTTTCACACATACAAACACTATGCTACATATGACTAACTTGCCATCTAAAGCTAGGTAGCCTGCAAACTTAGAAATGTTGAACAAAAAACTTTACTACTTATTTTCCATGAGCCTATTAGTGATAGGCAAGCCATTAAGCTTGACTATATGCATGAACATCAAACAAATCATGGACGGAGAGAAGAGTAGTAGTTGATTTTTAACATATGTCTCCCAAAGTTGGGTATGAATTTTGGTATAGGTGTGTTATTGCTTGAACTAAACGCTGAAGCCTTGATTGCTTGACTCCTGATCGAAGTCCAAATTTCCAGATCGACTTGAACAAACTGCATTATCCGATTATCACAAATTTAACATAAATTAATTTCATTTTTATATGATTAGGAAGACGGGACTAGGCTGTGTTGCAAAGTGTTCACACACTTGGTGGATAGTCGGATTATACTGGATGCTCTCTGGCGGGAAGACGCTAGCAAATGATGCACCGAAACTATTCTGGTAATTTCTTCGTCTTCTCATCATCGCGTTTACATGAATTACCTTTCTACACTCTGTATTTTCCGACTCAATAAATGCTTTGTTTTCGCAGGCTTACTGTTATATTCTTGGCACTTGATCTGTTCGTTGTTTTGATTTTCGCCCTCGAGTCGTGCATCTTGTGTGTAGCTGAGTTTTATTTCCTCCCATTCACAATGCCGATTCTAAGTAGCGCACCAGATGAGGTAGCTTTGCTCGTGGTTTTCGTTCATCGGTTATTTTCTGATTTTTGAAAGGGTTCGCCTGCTCGGACAGTCGGACTCAGGGGCGGATCCAAGGGGCCTGGTGGGGAAGGTGCCCCCATAAAATTTCCGAAATAAATATTTATAAGTACTTATAATAGTTAGTAGGACTGTAGGGATGGCAATGGGTAGGGTCTGGGTAGGGTCCGGCAAGACCCGACCCGACCCGCAGTAAAAAATCTTAGACCCATACCCGATCCAGACCCTCAAGGGTCTGAAATTAATGGACGCATACCCGACTCTAATGGGTCTGGGTCCGGGTAGGGTCTACCCTAGGGTCCAATTTTTCTTAACGAGTCATTCAATAAAATGTACCAAGGTTCGAATTAAATTAAAAAGTTTTGATTAAAGTATTACAAAATCTTGGTTATTTGGATCATTACCCGTACTCGACCCAAATTATATCATTTAGGGTACCCAAACTCATCAATTTCCTCATTATTCTTAATGATTATTTCGATATGCGTATAGTATATTAATGATAACTAATAAGAGTCATCTGTTTGTGTCTATTATTTGGGTTATTGACGTTCGTACGTGTGTTTTTTGTTATACTTTTTCTTTTTTTTAATAAATATAAGGGTCTAAGGGTCGGGTAGGGTCCCAAGACCAAGACCCGAAGTTTTTATATAAGACCCATACCCGACCCATACCCGAGTGGGTCTCAAAAATTAAGACTCATACCCGACCCATTAGGGTCCGACCCTAAGCGTCTGGGTTGGGTACCCGACCCACTGTCATCCCTAAGTAGGAGTGTATAATTTCATCTATGGGGTACCAGGTTCGAATCCTGCTAACATATAAGATTTTTACTTAACTTATCAAGTTCTAAGTTATTGAACCACCTTCATTTATTGTTAATTGCAATACTAAAATGTATTATATTTTATGAATGAAATATATTTTTTTAACATAAACTTATAATTTAAATTAGAACAAAAGTTGAGAAAAAAAATGTTTATAACCAATATATTTTCATTCTTTTACTAATATCATGACTAATTTAGGAAAAAAAAAAAACCCAAAATATAAAAATATTGTCTTAAATATGTTTACATAACACGTCAAAAAATTTTTGTGCCCCCAAGAACTAAATGTCTAGGTCCGCCACTGGTCGGACTATAGCTTGATGTATGCTTTTGTGTATATGGTTGTTTCGAGAAACAGAATGGAGAAAATGAAGATCTTATTGCGAGGTTGACGAGGAACATTTCCAGAAGATTTAGTGTTATCCCGGATTCATCTGATGGAAATATGAATAACCACGACGACATTGACACGCCTGCAAAACCTGATATTGCCGCGGAGAATGCTGCAGAGAATGCTGTAAGTCTGATCTTCGAGTATATGATTATGTGAAACTGTCTCATTTAAATTTGCTTGTTCAGCTTACACTACATTTTTTGGCCGAAATTTCAATTGTCCGATCCATACCTTTGAATCGGTGAGTCTTTTGTAGGTGTGAGCTATCTGCCGTTCGGAGTATGAGAACGAGCGAGAGTTACATACACGGTGCTGGCATCGACAATTGGCTACTCGAGAACCCGATTGTTCTCTTTCCAAGTGCAGATACATCCTACTGTGTATTGTAAAGACTTTGATTAACTTATTGAGTTATTGTTTGTGTGTATCGGAAATATCTCTGAATTACCTGTGTTTCAACTAATTCTTTACGTTTGATTGAAATACTTTTCACGAACAAATCCATAATAATCTCGTGTTAATGTTAGAATCTCATGCCCAACAACTGCCATTGCCATATCACGTAATCGCGAAAATCTAAAACCCGATATTTCTACCATTTTCGTTCTTTGGTTAATTGTGAATTTGCCAGATTAAAGCATTCAGTTTAGAGTGTAGCAATTAAGCCTCATGACTCATAAGTTATGCAAAATGTGAAATTAAGCTATTATCTAAAACTAGTTTTCAACCCGTGTAAAATTACACGGGTATATTTTTAAAAAAATTGCCGTGGATAATTAACATTTACAAAATTGTTATAATAATACGTGAATATTTTACACTTAATTTCTATTATATTGATAATACGTTTTTTTTTATGACGAGGGCCGGGGTTTAATCCCCGGGCCCATGCATTCCCGCACCACCACATGGACCATGAAATCCACCCTTTCGGGGGCTGCAGTGGCCAAGTGGTCATTGCCCCAACTGGTAATCGAACCTGAGACCTCTATTATATTGATAATACGTTAAAATGCATGTATTGTCGCCACAATTGTAATTGTTTTTCGATTGTTGTAAATTGTTATTTATTGTTCATTATAATTATGTATTGCGCATAAATTGCTATGTAATAGTTCTGCACAGACCGATATTCAAAATTATTATATTTTCTTATATAATATTTAATTTCATGTTATACATATCGACATTTACATAGAAATTAATGTTTACTAAGTTAAATCAAAAGTTTTAGGTAATAATTGTAAAGCAGTTATTTCAAAATAAATTTAATATACATTAGTGCGGGTCCCACCATAATAAATTAAAAAAAAAAAATAAACTTGGATGAATGACGTGGCTCAACTAGGACTCTCGAAATGACTTTGTATTAATATAGATAAAATTTCACGATAGATTCAATATATCAGATAACACACCTTACATTATATACAATCAAATAACTATTTTCTCGAAGACAATAAAATCAACTTTATTTGTTCGAATTCGTAGTTTTAAAATAGAGTAAATTAGATTTTACTCTCTTTTCAAATCACAAATTTTAAAATTACACTCTTTTGAAATTTTTTCCTAAAATTATTTCCTTAAATTGCATTTTTTCCTAAAATTGCTTCAAAAAACGATTTGAGTTGATTTATTTCCTCTGTTTTTGAATCCCCTTACATTGATCTACATATTTATACCTTCCAAAGTATAGATTGGCTAAGCAACAAACGAAATATGTTCAAAAATAAACGAAATAAGTCACTAAAAGTGGAGTTTGGGAGCAATTTTAGTAAAAAATCCAACTTAAGTTGGTAATTTTAGGAGAAAATTTCAAAAGATAATAATTTTAAAAAAAAATTGATTTCAAAAGGGAGTAAAATCTAATTTACTCTCTAAAATATTATCTTTGTTTACAATTTTTTTTTTTTAAAGAAAATATAGACTAATGGGGTTTTCTCGTGACATTTCGGGTAGGAGGTTCATTTCCGTCCGTCTCAGTGATATGTTTACATTTCTTTTATTTCCTTATCCCAAAGAAAGAAAATGTAAACATATAAGCGCGAAAGGGTGAGTACAAGTTGGAGGTTTAATTGCACGATTAGCTAAAGTAATAGGACTAAATTACCAATTTTTGCGAGAACGAGTCGATGGTACGTCGACTCCTTCGGGGACTTTGGATATATAAAACCCCGAAAAAATCTGCATATAAGATCTCAAACACTAAATTTAGCGCGGATATATTCTCCGTATAAAATGTCAATAACCCAAAGTAACTCCGTCGCTGACACCACCGCAGCACCGCTTCTCAGCTTAACAAACACCGATATACATCGATCACTAGGAGGAGGACGCATAGCTGACTTGGCGAGGCCATCGGGCTGCCGGAAAGAGACGTTGTCCTTTGTCTTTGAGCTGATTTGGGGCACCATTATTGTATCGGTCGCGATTGTCGTCTTAGCCGTATTGAGCAAAGGTGAGACGACAGAGGTTCCGCTTCGGGTGTGGATTGTTGGGTTTGGAATATTGCGTGTTCTTCACGTGGTTTGTGTGTGCCATGATTATTCGAACCTGAGACAGGAATGGGAGGCTGATCCGGAAAACACCAGGTGTGTTAAGGGTATGATCATGGTTTTTTTTCGCTTCTTTTCGGTTTTACTTGCATTCGGGCTTAGTCAAATCGAATCTGTGTAAAATAAGTCAATCTTGGGAGACACCCTAAACTTCTAGCGGGAAAAAAAGTTGACATTTTTGGCAATTAGACCAGATATATACATCTGTCTAGTATAGATTTCGAGCTTTATTACAAAGAATTTGAATTTATGCATATATTTTACGAGCTTTATTTGAAAGAATTGCGTCTTTATAAAACAATTGTAAATCAAAACATGATATTGAAGCTAAAAAAGAATATATATAAAACACAAAGATAGTAGGGGACCGGGAGGGTCCATGGGAGGATGCGTAGGTGGGTGGCCGAGGGGGGAAGAGGTTGGCTTAGAGGCGAAGCACAGGCAGGGCCGACCGGGCCACTGCCCGGGCTCAAACTAAATTAATTTATGTATAGTATTATAATCAACTTAATTATATGGATTAGTTGGTAAATACTAATTATCACTAGTCATGAGATTGTGGGTTCGATCCCCCCTATTGTCAAATTTTGACATATTTGTTATGCTTATTTTCCCAATCATACTTATTCCTCTTCATTTATCATCATTTTCCAATAAAATATTTTGTTCTTTATTTCTTAATATTTTTATTCTTTATATTTCTTCCTCATACAAAAATGAATATTATAGTATTATAACATGATTTAATTGTATGATTAATACTATAAGTTTTCGGCCCCTCACACATTTCTTTCGAGCTTCGTCCCTGGGTTGGCTAGTATGATGTCCGCGGGTGGGAGGAGAAAGTGGTAGGTGTTGGGTTGGACCGTGAAGGATGACGCAAAGGGGAACACAGATTCATTGAAAGTAACATAGCGAGACAAGATTATTTTACCAGTGACGAGAGACAAACATTTTTAACCCCGATTTTCGGAAGGGTAACCAAGGAAGGCACATGGGGTTGAGCGAGGCGCATGCTTGTGAGGTTGCTTGGCCGTTAGATTTGGGTAACATACACAGCCGAAAACAGTGGCGAATCTAGGATTTAAGAAATGGGGGTGATTAGTAAAATTTATAACTTAAAAAAACGCTAAAATATAATCACTCGATTAATCTCGTCCCTAACATTTTTTCGCTCCTATGTGATGATGAGAGATTGTTTTTATCACTGAGCCACTAAACTTTGATAATATATTAGCACATAGATAGATATTTATAAGTTTTTTTCCTGATCAATGGGGCCATGGTCGAAGACACTAGGGTCCCTAGTGGTTTTTGATGTGCAAGGACCTTCTGTTTCACCACAAGAACAATCGGTTTTCCCATAGGTTAAAAAAAACCGATTTTTTTTTGTGAAATAAGCAAAGGCGAAGGTGAACTCGGCGATTTTGTCAATAAATAAATGAAAAATAAAATAAAAGTGATAACATGAACCCATTATAAGAAAATAGTTTAAAAAAAACGTGGATTAAAAGTGAGGGTCTCGCAATGTTCCATATTAGTACTCAATACTAGCTAATTTTGCTATTTTATTTGATCGTCTCCTTGCGTCTGAATGATCACAAAATTTAACATACATCGATTTCTTTCTTGATTTGCGCGCTTAGCAGACCAGGAATTAGCGATGTATCGACGTGTTTACACACAGTAGACAATGTGCTCGACATAATTTGGTGGATAATTGGATTATACTGGATGTTCTCTGGTGGAAAATCGCTAGCAGATGATGCACCGAAACTGTTCTGGTAATTTCTTCGTCTGGTTGACTGGTTGCCATCAGTCGCTTTTACTTGAATTACGTTTTGGTGCACCGTGTTTTTTACTCAAGAATGCTTTGTTTTTGCAGGTCTACTGTAATATTCATGGCACTTGATCTGCTCGTTCTTTTGATTTTCGGCTTCCTGTCATGCATCTTATGTGTCGCGGGCGTTTGTTTCCTTCAATACATAATGCCAATTCGAACTAGCAATCCAAATCAGGTAGCTTGCTCGTGTTTTTCGTTCATTGGTTATTTTTTAATTTAATGTATGATTGTCTTTACAATAGAATGGAGAAAATGAAGATCTTATTGCGAGGTTGACGAGGAAAATTTCCAGAAGATTTAGTGTTACCCAGGATTCATCCGATGGAAATATGAATCACGGCGACATTGACACGCCTGCAAAACCTGATCTTGCTGCGGAGAATGCTGCAGAGAATGTTGTAAGTCTTTTTAGGACGCGCTTGTGTTTGTCTTTCATTAGAGGTGCCGGGGAACTTACCTTGGTATGTATATGTTGGCCTAGCTATCGGTATGTTTTCATCGTTCCGTGATGAAGACAGTGATAGGGCGTCACTGAGTGGTACCGAGTTTCATTACCACCTTCTCACGTACATAGTATAAGGCCATACACAATGCAAACAGAATCGTGTTGGTCTTACATTTACATGTGAGAAGGTGGTACAAAAAAGAATGATCCTCGAGTTATCGAGTATATGATTATGTGAAACCGTCTCATTTAAATATGCGTGTAATCGAGTAACGTCTGTTGTATTGTCTTACAGAAGCCGTCTCTTACTATTAGTTTTGCTTGTTCAGCTTACGCTACATTTCTTTGGCCGAAATTCCAATTGTCCATACCTTTGAATCGCTGAGTATTTTGTAGGTGTGAGAACAAGCGAGAGTTACAAACACGGTGCTGGCATCGACAATTGGCTACTCGAGAAACCCGATTATCCTCATTCGATCCAACAAGTGCATATACATCATACTGTTTGTTGTGTAAAGACTTTGATTTACTTATTGAGTTATTGTTTGTGTGTATCGGACTACCTCTGTCTCAACTAATTCTTTACGTTTGATTGTAATACTCTTCACGAACAAATTTGTAATAATCTCTTGTTAATGTTAGAGCCTCATTCCAAACAACTACCATTGTCATATCATGTAATCGCGAAAATCTAAAACTCGATATTATCGTACTTAGTTGTAATGTTTTTTTTTTGGATTTTTTTTCAAACACGACTTTTTTGCTAGATTCTGACAACTTCCTGGCCAGGCCACTTGTAATTGGCGACTTTCAGTCTATTTATAAGATAGCAAACGAAGTCGGTTTGAGGTATTCTTAGAATCTTTGGAAAGGTGGAAATACAAGTTTTACAGGGTTTTTAACACGGTGGTCAAAGGTGGACTTATGTGGAGTTAATTGATTCGTAAAATAAGGTTGGTCGGAGAAAATGCTAAAAGTCTTGGTTTACAACGCGTGGTTAGGGGGATTTTCGTGGGTCTTTTAATGGGGTTATGTTGATTTGTTTAGTCTAAAATTTGGTATGTAGGTTGAAAGGAGTGCAAAATATGTGGTAGATGTGTTGTTAGTGGTGTTTACCGGTTGCAAATCGTTGTTCGAGGGGAGTGAATTGACCCACAAAAAACAAATCATATTTTAACTTACAACAACTCTCCGTGACCAGTTTTACTTTACCCACCAATATTCCCAAAAGGCCGTCAATGAATTGTGTTGACAACCATTGGAAAACCTGTACTCCCACCTTTCCAATGACGCCAAAAACATCTCAAACCAGCCTCGTTAGCCATCGCAAGTGATCAAACTTTGGTCAAACTATCGTGTTTGACAAAAAAGGTTCTTAAAGGTTATATTTTACAAACTTTTTTTTAAAGGTGGTATTTAAAAAAAAGTATTTTTTAAAGGTTGTGTTTACGAAAAAAACCTTTTTTTTCAACTATCGGCGTTGAATGGCTCTCCTGAACGATCCCACGGGTTATCGACTTATCGTGCATAACTCGATAACAATACACCGAACGTAATCGAACTAAAATAAATAATTCGAAACACGTTGATTTCTCCGCTTATCGACCTCGATGTATAAAACCCGAAAATCTGCATATAATAAGTCAAACACTAAATTCAGCGCGAAAATTTTCTCCCTCTAAAATGTCAACAACCCCCGTCGCTGACACCACCGCAGCGCCGCTTCTTAGCTCGACAAACACCGATATACACCGGTCACTAGGAGGAGGATGCATTGCTGACTTGGCAAGGCCAGCGGGATGCCGGCCAGAGCCGGTATCCTTAGTCTTTGAGCTGATTTGGGGAACCATTATTGTATCGGTTGTGATTACCGTCTTAGCCGTATTGAGCAAGGGTGAGACGACAGAGGTTCCGCTTCGGGTTTGGATTGTTGGGTTTGGAGTATTGCGTGTTCTTCGCATGGTTTGTGTGTGCCTTGAGTATTCGAACCGGAGACAGGTTTGGGAGGCTGCTACATTGGATCCGTTGAACGCCAGGTTTGTATGATCATTGTTTTGCTTCGGTTCTTTTCGGTCTTGTTTGGGTTCGGGTTTTGTCAGATCGGATCTGGGTAAAATAAGTCAACCCTGAGAAATACCGTGAATTTCATGCTGGAAAAAAGTTGACATTTTAGGCCGGGGCGTCAACATTTGTGCGAATTTTGTGGTTAATTGGTGTTATTACGAAATGAATTAGAGATTTCAGTAGTTTTTTTGTACGACGGTACCATCCCGTGTTTTTTCATAAAATATGATCATTTTGTGGTAAAAATAAACATTTTTATACATAGTGATCCCTTTTAAAAAATAGGTCATTTTTTAAACAAAAAAAATGGTCACTATTTAATCAAAATAGTCACTACTTATTAAAATGTGATCACTTAATCACTTTTCTACTAGTTCACGTTATTACGTTTCTACCTAGTAAAGTAGAATTTGCGTAGAGAATTAGGACTCATATGAAACTATTTTGTCTCGATAGGTCCATGTTATTACTTTTATTTATTTTTCTAGGTTTTTTTTGACAAAACTGTTAACTTTGCCGGCGGCTTTGCCTACTTATATTTCCCAACGATTTCTGTTGAAGATATTACGGTATCGGTATATTACAATATACCGTAATCGTAATAATATATATTATACTACTACCCTTAGAAGATACGATTATTATTTTCAGTTCTCCAGTTCTTTTTGGGTAGTATAAATATTACCAGCGGCTTTATATGTTACAAAAATGGGAATTATTTTGTTAAATAGGCAAAGACGTTGGTGAACTTAGCAGTTTTATCAAAAAAACTGAAAAATAAAATAAAAGTAATGACGTGAACCAATTGGAGCAAAATAGTTCCGAAAAAAATGTGAATTAAAAGTGACTATCTTGAAATGTTCAACATTAGTACTCCATACTAAGCTAATTTTGCTAATTTAATTTGATCGTCTCCTTACGTTTGAATGATCACAAAATTTAACCTAAATCTATTTCTATCTCGATTGCTTAGGAGACCGGCAATTGGCAATGTATCGAAATGTTTACACACCGTAAACATTGTGCTCAACATAATTTGGTGGATAATCGGATTATACTGGATGTTCTCCGGTGGAAAATCGCTAGCAGATGATGCACCGAAACTATTCTGGTAATTTCTTGTTGTGCGAAAGCGTGAATACCTTGTGTTGGGCCTATGTTGCGTTGTTGTCCAACTTTGACAATACTACGATATTGTCCGCTTTAGGCCAAGCCCTTACAATTTTACTCTTGGGCTCCATTTTCAGAATACTTATAAAGATGATATTTCACATTTAGACAACCGATGTCGGACATGGGTTTGCACCCCAACATTTCTTCATCTGGTCGACTGGTTGTCATCAGTCGCTTTTACTTTTTTTTTTTTTTTTGTGACGAGGGGTTTAATCCCCGGGCTCATGCATTCCCGCACCACCACATGAACCATGTAAGCCACCCCTTCGGGGGCTGCAGTGGCCAAGTGGTCATCGCCCAGCTGGTAATCGAACCTAAGACCTCTCAACTCCTGCATTTCTGCAAGCTTTAAGGTTTAACTCAGTTATCACTGGACTAACACCACTTGATTCAGTCGCTTTTACTTGAATTACGTTTTGATGCACCGTCTTTTTTTACTCAAGAACGCTTTGTTTTCGCAGGTCTACTGTAATATTCTTGGCACTTGATTTGCTCGTTGTTCTGGCTTTCGCCTTCGTGTCATGCATCTTATGTGTTGCTGGCTTTTTCTTCCTCCAATTCATAGTCCCAATTCGAACAAGCGACCCAAATCAGGTAGCTTGCTCGTGTTTTTCACTCATCGCTTATTTCCGTGTCTAGATTTTTATGTACGATTGTTTTGACGAATAGAATGAAGCGAATGATGACCTTATGGCGAAGTTGAGGAGGAACTTTACCTCGCGGCTAAGTGCAATCCAGGAATCACCCGATGGATCGGTGAATGACAGCGACACTGACTCGCGTCATAAACATTTTACTCCTGGAGAGAATTTTGTAAGTCTTTTTAGCGCCCTTTGTTGGTCGGTATTGTGCATGAGAGAGCGTGATATTGAAACTCAGTACCAGATGACATGTTCTGACAGGTCGTGATAAGTTGATAACTGTCACCTTTAAAATTCTAACTTGAGGACATTACTCTTTTCACAAAAACTTAAACGAGACGGCCTATCAGGACTATGGAGTACGACTGTACGACTGTACGAGTACATTTTGTCGAAATTTCAAATGTTGGTACCTTTGAATTTTTTTAATCCTGGGGTGTTCTGTAGGTCTGAGCTAATTGCCTTTCGGAGCACGAGAATTAGAGAGAGTTTTTCCATGAACTTCCGACCACCATTCCCACCGTGTTCAAATCGATAATTGGCTACTCCCGAAGAATGCTAACCAAGTAGTGATCGACTAAGTGTAGAGACGCGAGTGTTATGTGATTGTGAAGGCCTTTTTCGCTACTTTGTTCGTGTGTATTGTTTTTTTTTTTTGTGTAAATCATCCGGTTTTTTAGATTTTGCGTATTGTATCTTAACTATCGGAAATATAATTCCTAAACCAAGTCGGATTGCCGTATATAACTGTATAACTAGACATCTTATATCTATATTTCCAATATTCACAACAACACGAGTTCAGACACCACCAACCCAGCTAGTTGACATCCACTCTACCTCCAACTCGATTTATAATGGAGGTAGTCGAGCCACAATCCCTTAAGAAACTAAATAACAACAAAACGGAGACCTTAAAGTATGTTAACAAAATGTAAAATAAAAGCAAAGTTAAGAAAACTACTATAGTGAGAGTCAAACTCCGGCTCCCTAGCTAATAGGCAAATTCGGAACCACTACACCCTCCTTTGTGTATTGATACAACTACAATCTGTTTTATTTATACTATATAAAAGCATTTTTAGGGCTAAAAAAACTTTAGTCTCAGTTCATTTGCTCAGCCTGAACGGCTGAACCTGACCTAAGCCGTCGTCCCTGAGAAAATTAAGAACTTTCACATTGGTTTTATATAAGGTCATTTTCCACAAATATATACTCCCACGGGGTTATAGTGATTGTTCATTTTGCTTTATACACAAACAATTAGAAAATGATTATAAACCACACAAAACACCCTACCCCACACTCAATTGATTTTGGACCACAAAAAAGTTACTAAAAAGGGAAGAGGAACAATCACTAAACTCGCATCAAAAGTGAAATATAAACAATCACAATAACTCGGGGGAGTACAAGGTTAAAACAGAACTATTTATATTTTTTTCATGGTTCAAATGAGCGCATCATGACACGGTCAAGGTACGAGAGCTATTACCACTTACGTTATTTATAAGGTAAACGTGTTTAACTTTAACGAACTATTTGTGTATGTAAAACCCCATCTTACAGGAGAATTTGTATATAATTATAAACAATGTGGTGTCAACTAAGCTTAATATTCAAATTTGCGAGCCAATTCAAACGACTTTTCAAAATAATAAATAAAAATAATCCTCTGTTTTCCATACATGGCTTCTCAGATTAACTGAAAGTTACAAAACTCCCAAAAAAATGTCAACCACCATTATCGACGCGGCCTCGACACCTCTACTAACATCCACCGGAGAAACCTCGCATCGCTCGCGTAGAGATATCATACGCGACGATGCAGCGAGGTTTATCCGGCAAGTAAGCGGCCGTCAAGTACTCTCAGAACAATCAATGCGCGTCCGTGAGACGGTTGTACAACAACTCGATGAGCGACGTAATCACTGGGCGTATTCGACTCCGGTTGTCATCCTTGACCTTGTCTGGAACACGTTGTTAGTATTGTCAGCCATTGTTGTAATGATCGCGAGTAACGACGAGGTTGCCGAGGTTCCGGTGAGGTGGTGGATCGTTGGATATGGAGCTCAGTGTGCTGTTCATATGATTTGTGTCTGTGTTGAATATTTTCACCTGAGGAATTTGAGGAATGCTGCAAGGGTCCGATCGATTTTGTCGAGTAATTGGAGTTTCGGGTTGGGTTCAGGGTCGGATTTAAACTTGAATGTGGAGTCTGGTTCGGGTTTTGGATTGGGTTCGAATCTTGAAAGTAACTTGAACTCGAGCATGAATATGAGCTCGAGCGCTAGTGATGGTGTCCGTGCTGATATTATTGAATTATTTAGCCAACGCACACAGAATAACGAGGACGATACGAGGTATAAATATAAGGATAATGATACAGCGTCACCTGGTAGCGTTCAATCTCGGCACCACCCTCTCATATATACCGGATGGTGCCGAGATTGGGCAGCACTTGGTATTGTTGGTAGCGCTAACTCATTTTCCTAAATATAATTCTATAGTCCTCGTCCTTGTTTATTTAATTTTGCGGGTTTTTCTTAATTTTGTATTGTACTCCCTCCATTCCGCTAGATAATTTTAGTTTCAGGAGCAAATGCAAATGGGTCGACTTACCAATTGGTTTTCGTTGTTTGAATGATTTATTTACGTTCAATCAATTATGTTCAATTAATCTTTTCACAAATTAACTTTTAATTCAACTAAATTCACTTCACCTCCGTTTCACTCAATTTAGTTCAATTAAGCTCTACTCCAATTAATTCAGTTCAGCTCGTTTCAGCCGAAAAGAACAGGGCCTTATTTGTTTTCGTAATGTCTTTGGCAGTTTTGCGAAGAAGCTGGAATCGTTAATCACGAAATGCTCGTTTATTTGGTGGATCGTTGGAATGTACTGGTTTTCGTCTGGTGGGCAAAAGTTAGCGGATGATGCCCCAATGCTATACTGGTAATCTCGTCATCTCGACATTGTCAGTATCTTTCAACTGAATCGTCTTCTGCGCACCCATTCTTTGGTTACTTTCGACAGCTTTGTTTTTGCAGGCTGACAGGAGTATTCTTGGTACTTGATGTGGTATTTGTGGTGATGTGCGTGCTTGTGGCGTGCACGATTGGCATTGCAGTCTGCTGTTTTCTCCCCTGCATAATTGCATTTCTATATACTGTGTCGGATCAGGTTGGTTGCTTCGTGCTTGTACAGTCTTCTGTATTCATTAGTTATTTTCCGAGCTTTGCTGTTACTAAGGCGCTGTTCTTTTGGACTTCAAGTCACTTGATTTAATTTCACTTCAGATCTTATAAGTTCAGTTCACTTCAGATCTTATAAGTTCAGTTTAGTTCAGATCATATAAGTTCAGTTCAGTTCAGTTCCTATAAGTTCAGTTAAGTTCAGTTCCTATAAGTTCGGTTCAGATCTTATAAGTTCGGTTCAGTTCAGTTCAGATCCTATAAGTTCAATTCAGTTAAGTTTCAGTCCAAAAGAACAGGGCCTAAGACTGTCAATAACTGTCTGCAATTGCGTGTGCTTGTCTCGACAAATAGGAAGGAGCAAGCAAAGCGGAAATTGAGAGGCTGAAAAAGTATACATTCAGAAGGGTTAGCAATGAAATCGGAAAACCAGGTGATGAAATCCAAGAATTATCTAACGGAATTATGACCGAGTGCAACACCAACCACCCTACTCTGCTCGATGTTTCTGCAGAGGATGCTGTAAGCCTGTTTAAGATATTCCGTCTGGACTGCTTTGTTTGTTTGGCTGTATCTTTGAATCACGAGATACGTTGTTTGCTTGTAGGTGTGTTCCATCTGCCTCGGTGACTATGAGAATGGTAACGAGATACGTGAACTTCCATGCCATCACCATTTCCACAGTGAATGCATCGACAAATGGCTACCCATGAAACCTACCTGTCCTCTCTGCAAAGGAAACATACTTGAAGCCGAGAACGGTAGCAGCCTCAGTATTCAAGTGTAGAGATTTCACTCTTCCATTTTTTCGGTCTGCCTTTTTTGTACAGTCTTCTGTTGGCTAACAAAACCGTCTCTCAGTCGATATCCTCTCCTGTATGGTCTTGACCGAGTTGGCATCAATACTTTTTATATTCTCTCGAACATCAGTATGCTGTACATGTTTTTTTGTTGCAAGTCGTCATTAATAAGGAGTAACTTCACTCACGTCCAGCCGAGCAGTGCTCAGGCGTGATACGATTCTTCTGTAAGCCCGTCAATGACTGTCTGCAGAATCTGAAGTAGAAGTCGCTTTGATTAACACTGTCGACAGTAGTACAGTGAAACAGAGAGATGTATACAGTTTCAGTGACAGGAAATACCATGAGCAGCAGACAATAGTTCGCCCGAGCAGGAGAAACTAGAGTAAAACACGATTCCAGCAAATGCAGAATTTAAAGAGTACGCGAAATAGAGCCTCTGTTAACAGTTTCTTGTAGAAGAATTATTAGGAATATTAATAATATTTGGGCCTCAACTATCACCTTAAGGTTTTCGTTGAGACGGTCCATCTATCATGGTATCAGAGCCAGTGCCCGAATCCTAGCAACCTCAAAACCCCTCAAAAACCACGAAGTGGAAACCAGCACACGGTATGGGTGGGCGTGTGCAAACTAACCACTCTTCAAGCCCAACGGGCATTTGAGTGAGGGAGCGTGATAGGAATATTAATAATAGTTGGGCCTCAACCATCACCTTAAGGTTTTGGTTGAGACGGTTCATCTATCAAGAATAACACAGTTCCGAATTTGCCAAGCAGACGGATCTAACATAGACTGTCAACTGCTGTCAAAGCATCAACAGAGCTTTTTGATATCATTCAGAGAAAAAGATCATTATTCGATATATAAATATAACAATATGCAGAGCTCGATTCTTAACCATTACAGGAACGATTTCAAGGGCAGTGTAAGAAGTACACATAATATAGAATAGCTTACTTCAAATGCTATAGAATAGCATGTCAATTGTTTACATATATCAGATAATGAAACGGTTTGAAAGAAAAAGTACGAGAGAACTTAGCTTTCTTATACAGCAGATAGAATTACGCCCACAAGGTCACCACCGCCACCATCAATGCCAGTATAATAGTCGATGATTGTTGAAGGATTTCTTTTTGCAGGAGTCCAAGGTAGAGACGGAAAAGATATCTCATAATTTTGATGCAGGAAGATGAAAGAATGTGGCATGTGCAGTATAGACCAGTTTTGCCGTCTCTTTCAGTTTCAGTTCAACTGATACTACACTTAAGTTTCTTCCGCTCCTCACCAGTGATGCCTCAGCAATCAACACAGCCTGTTCCACGACGAGTAACATATAACTGTCAAATGGAATGACTTTGAGCACACAGTAAACTACAACCTATGTTACTCTGACTCGGCTTGAAGGGTCAGACACGGGTACGTATCCAAGTGCGGGCACGGCTATTTTATGAAAAATGTTCAAGTTTTTGGTCTAAAATGAAGTGTCCGAGTGCCATACCAATGTCCAAGGATCAAGTGTCAGACACGGGTACGGAAGGTCATATGAAGTGTCGAAGTAACATAGACTACAACAACATTATATCGCAAGGTAAGGTGTCCTGTCACTCGTTGTCCTGCAGTCTGACGCAAAGAAATTGTCCCCAAAGCACGTATAATGAAAACTGTATCGAGATTCACAGAAACCCTGGCTTAAAATCTAAACTCACATTGACAGGTGCAGCAGATAAGTAGGAAACACTCATTTCACCTAGAAACAGGCTCTTATCCTCTGGTACGACAGTTCGAGCGCACGCTGTGGCTAGCCGTTCTGCCACGGCCGCTACTGCCCCTCCATTTAACCCATTGTAAATGTTCTAAGCAAAGAACAACCCGTCATTAGTTTCAAAACAATATAAAAGGTAAACAAAAGAATGGATCGAAGGGGGTATGATTCTAATTCAATAACAACGGCAAGTATAGTTATCCACCCGGGTTTACTTTAATATCCCGGGTGGCCAAACTATGCTTGTACATCAAGTCTCGGTATTACCCTTTCATATCATGTCATCAACCACCTAAAGATCGATAAAATTGTGGATGCATGCGAGAGGGTGATATCAAGACTCGTTAGAAAGCAATAAAAGTAGATAAGTACACCAAAGCAGGGTAAGACGGTGAAAGAGCAGGTGACACAGCCGCGAGAAATACTGTCGACAGTAAGAACACCTCCAAATAACTGTGAGTAAAAATCGTCGGAATTGACAAAATCAGGTAAAGTTGTAGAAATACCAAGAACTTCAAAAAATCTAAGTGTTGATTCCTTATCAGCAATTTCATTAGTATTAACATCCCCTTCTTTTTTGGGTTCCTCCATTTTGTTTTACTATTTATCTTTGTGTTTTTCGCTTTAGATTCGAGATTATAAACGCTACTCCGTATAATATACTCCGTTCGACAATCGTACTAGCTTTCGAGATCTAGCAAATGTGATGGGTGACATACTGACATATTAGGGTTGGTAAATAGACCATCAACAGCAAGAAATTAACAAGAAAAAAACCATAAACAGGCAACGTGCAGTATCAGTAGTTCCAAAATCGTCTTTTAAGTAACGTTTCCTCGTAAGTGTGAGTTTTATTATGTTAGCAATACATGAGATATCGATCATGAAGCCGAGATAGGAACAATTTGAAAAAGATGGCGTACCATAATTCCGTAAGGTAGATAACTGAAAGAAAAACACGGTTTAAAATATAGCATTGGGTCCTATTGATCCAAATCTATGTTACTTCAACACATGATCAAACAGAATGACAGAAAAATCAAGAAAGTGGGAGGAAATCACGGTCCAATGTCACATAATCGGTATTTTAATCAAAAGTGAATAAATAATTGACAGAGGGAAACTTCTTAAGTAGAGCGAGCGCAAACCTCAGATTTCCGATCCTCTTTCTCCCTCAGACATTCAAAGTAGAGCAGTTCTGTCAAAATGTGACGATCTGAAGTAGAAGTCGCTTTGATCAACACTGTTGACAGACAGTTGTGCAGAGAATGAGAGAAATGCTTACAGTTGATGTATACAATTTCGGGGACAGGAAATCGCATGAGCAGCAACTCTAATTCGCAAACCAGGAGAAACTACTGCAAAACTTAAAGAGTACGCCGAATATGGCTTCTGTGAACAGTTTCTGGTAGAAGAATAACACCGCTTCAAATTTGCCAAGCAGGCGGATCCAACATGGACTGCAAACTGCTGTCAGTGTGATCAATACTTGCTATATATATATATATAACAATATGATGAACTCGGGTTTTAACAATTACAGTAGTGAATTCAAAGGGTCATGTAAGAAGTACACATCCTATATGTTGCTTACTTCAAACATGCTAATGTTTTACTTGCATCAAATAACTAAGTAGCTTAGCATTCTTTTACAGCAGATAGAATTACACCCAAAACGTAATCGCCTCTGCCATCAATGCCAATACAATATTCAGAATTAAATGGATGGTTGATGAAGGATTTCTTTTTGCAGGAATTCAAAAGATAACTCATAATTTCGATGCAGGAAGATGAAAGAACGTGACATGGGCAGTATAGACCAGCTTTTCCGTCTCTTTCAATTTGAGTTCGATTGATACTACACTTAAGTTTCTTCCACTCCTCACCAGTGATGCATCAGCAATCAACTCCGTCTGTTCCACAATCAGACATCAGTAACATATGAGTAATATGACTGTCAAATGGCGCACACAATAAACTACGACAACATTCATATCATCAGCTGTCCAATGTCCTGCAATCTCACGCAAAAAAGTCGTCTCTAGGTTCGAGATTCACAACAAACATAGCGCAGACGGTCTAGGTACAACAACTAACAGTGTTAATAATAAAACACTTCTTGCTGCAATGACCTCAAAATCCAAACTCACATTGATAGCTGCAGCAGATAAGTAGGAAACACTCATTTCACCAAGAAACAGATTCTTATCCTCTGCTACAACGGTTCGAGCACACGCTATGGCTAACCGTTCTACCACCGCCGCTACTGCTCCTCCATGTAACCCATTGTAATAATTCTAAGCAGAAAACAACAACATTAATTTCAAAATACAACCTCTTTTGGGCAAAATATAATAAATTCCATACAAAAATAAACAGCAATCATTGGTCAATAAAGCATTTTTTCTAACACAAAAACGGGTTCTTTTTTGTCAAATTGGGACGGACCCAAATGTGACCATTTTCTAACGCAAAAACGGGTTCTTTTTCATCATATTTGGGGCCGTCATAAATGGTAACCGGCGCAAAAGAGACCAGCTGTTTTTCTAATTCAATTACTTACTTTTACATGTACTAGTTTTACTCCCGTGCAAAAAAATGCACAGGTCGGTTTTACATTAAAAAAAAAATATGAACTAAAATTAAATTGGATAATTGCACCGACCTTGAATTAAATTAAAATGTAAAAATAATGAATTAAATACCTTTTGTTGTATAATTTTTATTAAATTTAGACTTACCAAATTAATGGGAGATAGGTTAATTAAATTAATAAGGGGGAAGGTGGAGGTTCCATGTTCCATCATTTAAAAAAAAAATTAATTTTTTTATTTTTATAAATTAAGAACCAATCAAATCTCTTTAAATTCTATTCTTTTTATATTATAGAGATTTTTACTCGTTAATAATTAATTAAGATTCTAATTAAATAACAAAATCAAGATGCACTCCCTCTAGGCACAAAACATCATGTACATGATCAAAAAAAAATTAATTATTCAAATCTGAAAAATAAAGTACTTCATTCATCTCAATCATTTCTCAATCATTTGTTTACTTTTAATCAACCCAAATTCTCCTCTACGAATTAAAAAATCCCCACTTTTGATAAATACAAGTACGAAGTAGTTAACATTTTTTTATTCTCATTGACGCAAAAAAAAAGTCACATTTTGCCAAAAAAACGGGATAAGGCCATTGCACAGAATAATTACGATGTCTTAATCTAGTGTTAAGAATCTAGTGTTAAGACGGAGGTATTGTGGACAATAGGTCCCAAGATCGAATCCTCTCCTATTGTAATGCGAGTAACTGCACGCTACTTTGAAAAAAAAAAAACAGAATAATTACCGTTTAATCAAAGTAATCAAATAATTGAAACCGAAAAGTTATAATTCTTCACCCGGTTTTTTCTCTAATTTTCAAATAAAACCGCCCTTATTTGGATATTCGTGTAAATCCCAGGTGACAAATTACATGGAATGAGGCCGTCGCACAAAATAACTGCCGTTTAATCAAAGTAATCAAATAATTGAAACACAAAAACTATAATTCTCCACCCGGGTTTTCCCTCGAGTAAATCCCGGGTGGCAAATCCCAAATCTCGATATCACCCTCTCACGTTAACAACCTATAGTAAATACATGTAAGAGGATGATACAGAAACTCAATAATAGGCAATAAAAAGAGAGGAGAAAGTACAGCGATGCAGGGATAGACGGTGAAAGAGCAAGTGACATGGCCGCGTGAGATACTAACAACAGTAAGAGCGCGTCCGATTAACAGTGAGAAAGAATCATCGGAATTGACGAAATCCGGTAAATTATCCGAAATACCAAGACCTTTAAAAAATTGAAGTGTTGATTCAACATCGGCTTCTTTTTTCGGTTCTTCCATTTTTGTTTTTTTGTTTTTTTGTTTTTATCTTTGATTTTTCCTCTTTAGATTTGATTTATTTGAGGTAATAATACTACTCACAATAATGGTAAGTGACCCAAATGTGTCAGTATGTCACCCTTAACATTTGGTACGATAAGTTGAAGCTGGATATATCCTCTTAAGTTAAGACGGATCGGTAGTATAAAGTTGTATGATATTATGAAAATGCGAAAGTTTAAGAAAGAGCGAGATGTTTATGTTATCTATATGAATGAGCATAAATTCTCATTTGGGAAGGATATATCCGTCGCAAATTTGCGACGGGTCAAATATTACGCAGGTGGATAAATAAGATAAAAGCAGGGTGCATTAGGAGTAGCAAACTATGAGTTAGACCCGGTTCTTTTGGACTGAAACTTAACTGAACTGAACTGAACTGAACTTATAGGATCTGAACTGAACTGAACTGAACTTATAGGAACTGAACTTATAGGAACTGAACTGAACTGAACTTATAGGAACTGAACTGAACTGAACTTATAGGAACTGAACTGAACTTAACTTAACTTATAGGATCTGAACTTAACTTAAGTTATAAGATCTAAACTGAACTTATAAAATCCGAACTTAATTAACTTTATTTTAAATTAAGTTAACTATTATTATTATTATTATTGTTATTATTGTTGTTATTATTATTATTATTATTGTTATTATTATTGTTGTTGTTGTTATTATTATTATTATTATTATTAATATTATTATCCAATAGATGACATTGATAAAAAATTAGTCTAAAACATAAGGTAGTTTAAAATATTTTCAACTTTATATATAATGGTTTATTCATAGTTCATACATTATACTACAATTACATTACGAGAAAAATAATTCACTATTACAATTTTCTCTAGCCATTTATTTTCTCTAACAATGGTGATGAAGAAATTGATTAATGGGAAAGTGACAATTAGTGAGGGTGAGGGCGTCGCATGATGATTTGTTGTTTTTTGGCATTAATGAGGATGATAGTTTGACATTAATTAGAGAGTAAAAGACGGGTAAATTATTAATGAGTTGTTTTTTTATAAATGACGTGTATCGAATATTTAAAGCGAAATGTTTGTATCGGTTGTTAAAAATAATACTCCGTATATAACTTTTCTTAATTGAGTTTATATGAACTGAACTTATAGGAACTGAACTGAACTGAACTGAACTGAACTTATAGGAACTGAACTGAACTGAACTGAACTGAACTGAACTGAACTTATAGGAACTGAACTGAACTGAACTTATAGGAACTGAACTGAACTGAACTTATAGGATCTGAACTGAACTGAACTTATAGGAACTGAACTGAACTGAACTTATAGGATCTGAAGTGAACTTAAATTAAGTGACTTGAAATCCAAAAGAACAGGGCCTTACTCTCTCTGTTCCGGTCAATAGTTATCTATTTCCATTTTGGGGTGTATCATTGAATTGTTATCTATTTCCATTTTTGGCAACATTTTGTGGATCACATTTGATTGAATGTGGGGCCATGTAATTTTGTGTTGTCCAAATTCATTCATAATTGTTTTCTTAATCTTTGTGTCAAAAGCAATAGATAACAATTGATCGAGACGGAGGGAGTATTATTGACTTACTAGTGTTAAACCCGTGCAATTTGCACGGGTATATTTTTAGAAAAAATATGGTAGATAATTAATATTACCGAATAGTGTCAATAATACGTGAATATTGTACATTCAATTTCTATTATATTGATAATACGTTAAAATGCACATGATAATAATAATGGTATTTATATATCCATTCTTTTATTGTTTTTTTTTTAAATCGATATAGATGTTATTTCAAGGTTTATTTTGTACCGTTATGTTTATGATTTGATTTCGCAAAATATATAAATTTGTACACTATTATTGGTTGTTATATTAATATTATGTTATTTTTATTGTTTTTAAATTTAGGATTGTCGCTTTTTTTCCGATTGTAAAAATGCACGGGTATATTTAACCGGTATATTTTTAAGAACCTCGATATAATATATCGATATATTGTGTATTGTAATTGTTTATTGAAATTTTTTAACTTTACTCCATTTTTTTTAAAAATTTAGTATTGTCGCTTTTTTTCGATTGCAAAAATGCACCGGTATATTTAACGGGTATACACTTGCCAGAAATTAAAATTTTATGTTTATGAATTTATATAAAAAATGTTACGTAATATTTCTTAAACTACGTTATCATGTATTTATTTAAAATTTCAGACGGTTATTTCTTAGGAAATTCATAAATAAAATTGCGGTTTATTCTAAAAATTTAATACCATAAACCGTTTTAATGTTAAAACAGTTGTGCAAATTATTAATTATCCACAGGTATATTCAATCCCGCTATTAATCATTACGTAAAATTTACGGTTTATTTTTGTAAAATCAAAATAGTTGTGCAAATGAATTACACAATTTTACACGAGTTTTTCGTAAAATTTCTTGTTTACGAATTTATATAAAAAACGTTACGTAATATTTCTTAAACTACGATATCAGGTATATATTTAGATTTTCAGGCGGTTATTTCCTAGGAAATTCATAAAATAAATTGCGGGACCCACATGAGAGAATTAAAAAAAAAAAAATCACAAATGCATTGATGAGGTGGTGCGTCGAGGGCTTCTGAAATGATTCAGTAATTATATAGATAAGATTGTAATGAGTAAGTCTTGCTTGCTTGTGACGGGTCACCATTTATGACAAATATTTTGTGAGATAAAATGGATACAAAATGAGTTAGTGGAGAAAGGGGACCACATGAATAGTGTCGGAGAGAGAAAAAAATTGGGTATTTTGTGAGAGGAAACGGTATCCGTCAGAAGCTTGTGACGGATACTGCCGACACAAATGAGAATTTGTGTATTGTAATTGTCTTAAGTTTAAATCGGATACTAATAATTTGTGCATTTGGCAATCTACAGAGTGCTATTAGCAAGTTTCATTGAAAATGGCATATTTATCATAAGTTTAGAAACGGGTTAAATCGTTTGAGTATTACTTAACTTGTTTTAGAATTTGTGGATATCTTATACTAGATCTTGCAAGCCCCACGTTGTTGTAGGCCACTGGACTTGAATACTTCATTAGATGTATAGTGTATTTAATGCACGAATTATTATACTCTTACAAATTAAATCTTATTTAAATTGAGTATAATCGATTTAAATTTGGTTAAATAGTGAAAATAAAATAAAAGCGGGATACAACGGAAAAAAATAATAAATTTGTTTTATATGCATAAATGGGATGATATTTGACTTATTTTAGTATTAATACGGATACATTCATTTTGTGGGAAAACTAACCGGTTGTTACGAGGAGGGAGAGTTTCACGGCCTTTGAAGGTTATAGTTGTATTCGGTAAATCCTACTTTTAAGGTGATATCGGTCATGCCGCCTAACAATTATGAAATTCTTTCGCTTTGTTCTGGTGAATTATTGTTCTTTGATTTTGACACAAAGACCGAGGAAAGAGGGCGGGCCATTACCAAATGACAAGTGGACTAAATTGAGTGTGAATGAATCAGAACGATCAAATTGTTCGTCAACTTCATTCTTAAAATAGAAAGAAGAACAATTGACAAACCATGTTGAAGCTCACAAAGTTATCCTTCCCTGCAAAAGTTCAGAGATGCTGGTAATAAACCCATCATCTTAATACACAGCTAGCTAGAAATGAACAAGCAAAAAACCATAAACAGGGAAAGTGCAGTATCAGTAGTTCCAAATTCGTCTTTCGACTAACGTTTCCGAACAATTTCGAGTTTTATTAATGTCAGCAACACATGGCATACCCGTCATGAAGCCGATATAGGAACAATTCGATAATGATGGCTTACCAGACGCTAGCAACTGTTAGGAAAACACGGTTTAAGCTATATAGAAACGGTGTCTAATGATCTCAGTTCAGTGTCACTTAAACCGTATTTTAATCAAAAGTGAATAAATGGCTCGGATAGCAGAAGTACGGCCAAAAGCAGATTCTTGGGAACTTAAAGAAGGGAAACTAGTTGCAGACTCCGACTCGTGATTCAAACATAGTCAATTTGGAGTTTTTGTTTCGAGTTCTGGTTGATTCAGGAGATTTCTTAAATAGAGTGCAAAGTCGGATTTCCGTTTCTCCTTCTCCTTTAGACATTCGAAGTAGATCCAACCTTCGGCTTGCACATTGTGTCTAAAGTGAACTGCAATCTTGTCTTTATCTCCGATTTCCAGTATCTCCACGCTATGATAATTCGAAGTGAATCTTTCTCTTTCAGTTTCAAGATACCTGCAGAAACAGATGTTGTCATCAAAAATTCCTTCCTTTAACACGCATATTTAGCAGTCAAAAAATCTTGAGCTGCCTCCGATAACTGATATGCAGATGCATTTGGACCTGTACGGTTTATCAATTCCTCCCTGCCACATTTCCTCTTAAGTTTCTGAGGAATCCCGCCCACACAGTCCTCGGTCAGAAGTGCCATTGTCGACCAAGTTGTTACAGGTTGTTCAACAACAGTCTGAAAGTGGGTGTAGCTAAGCAGAATTAGGAAGTACAATAGCTTTCCTATATCCGTAAACTTAGTGTGCAGTCTATCATACACGGTATAAGCCTCCCAATACAGAGCATATTAAACTTAGTGTGCAAGATTTGATCAACCAAAGAAAAGAGCATATTAAAAACACTAACCAAAGTCCGAGTACCAAATTCCATAATTCTCTTATCCTGAGATGTTAAGTTTAAGTGTCGTCCAAAATACGACACCCAAGTAAGTAAGAGCATCACCATGCTTAGGACGAATATGATGCTTCTCTTTATATCTTCGGTTAGTGGCACCCTTTTCTAAGCTTTCAAGGAACAAAGATTTTTTTTTTTGGTTCAAATGAGCGCACTAAGTCGCAGGTGAGAATCGAACCCCCAACTTCATGGTTGGGGTAAGAGCGCTCTTACCACTTGAGCTAACTCTTGTTCTCTTTCAAGGAACAAAGATGAAAGTACACTGCGAAGGATTTCACCAAGTCGTGAATCATCTCTCTCAAATCTCAATAGCACGCAAACAAACAGTTGAGATAAGCAGGTAATGATGTTATAACCTATGAGGATGAAGATAAACGCTTCAACCCATTTCACAACCAAAGGTTTCGACTTTTACACAGACACCATGAGTATCTGTATTTCGTGGAGGTAGAGTTTGAAGTTGTTCACTAGCTGAAACCAAGGTTTCCATATTTTCAGAGGCCTAAAGCTAGGACGACGATGAAATTAGGCCAAACCTCAGGTACCCGTCTCAAAAATTTTCATTTCCTTTTATTTATCATAACTTAAGCATGTACTACTATTCTTCTTTGAGCCGACTTGATACTGGAAGACAATGAAAAACACACGGAAAATTGGATGCAGATACCCCACTTATCTTGCCAGGTTCTTTGAATGAGATGGCCATCAATACGAGCTGTCCCGACCCGACCCGACCTGTTTAGACTCTCAGGTCTCAGCGGCCTGCCCCGTCCAGTCCGTCTCCCTCTCTGGCCTGGCCCGCCTAATTAGTATACAAAAATTATACAAAAAAATCTCGCATGAGATTGCCACACTTGTCTTTGCATTATGGGAGCGGATAGTATCCGTCTTCAATGAGAATTTGTGTTCAATTATTATCACAAACTCAGCTTACACACATCAGTATGGCAAAGTAACTTAACGACAATAAGACAGTAGAATCTTGGGGGTTCAGATTGATAGAGATTCAACAATGGAGTTTCTCCGAATCAGAAATGACTTCATAGTTGAATTGTCAATAGCTTCAAATTAAGCCAATATATAAATACCCATGTAACAAATTGTACCGAATCAAATATTGTAACACTACAACAACCGTTGCTAAAAACTACAGTCCATAAAAACAAAGTAAACTCTCCAATCAAAGCTTCAAGACATCAACCTTTCGCCACAAGTTGTCCAAAGCACGCTCAAGCAACAAGAGTGCTGGCAGTCGTTGACTCGCTGCAGCCAAAAGAGGTTCCATTTTGTCAGTTACAGACTACGGAGTACTATTTTAGGAGAATTAGTTATCGGGAAGAGAAAACAAAGTAAGATATGTTAATAAATTGAATGAACTTGAACTAATGATTGGGACGCATCAGCTAAAACCTGCACCCACAACTACAACTATACCCCGAATTTTATACAATTTTGTCGACATTTCTATTACGTATTATGTTATACTCTTTCCGATTTCTTGTGTTGTTCCCTTTTGATATTAAGGCAAGAAATAAAGAAATCAATTTGGACCACACAATACACATGACCCCACATGAAATTGATTTTGGACCACACAAAGTTGTCCAAAAGAGGAAAGAGGGAACATCAATGTTATTAGACCAAAACGGAAAGGGGAACGTCATAGGAAATCGGGGTAGTATTCCTTCTTTCTTAGAGCGGAAATTTTAGTTGCAGGAAGGAGATGCCTCACAGACAAGTGTGGGAATCTCAATCTGATGCGAGAATTCATGTAATGAAGAAAGTGGGTAAAGAAAAAATAGAGAGAAAACTGACTATTTCCAGACAGGAGGAAGCTTCTTGGTCTTCTTGTAGTAACGAGCAAGCCTGTGGATCCTACTTTCAACCAAAATGAGTCTAAACTTTGAATCCTTGTCTTTTCTGTTCCTCTCCAAATGCTTGCGGATGGCAACTGCCTTCTTGATCAGATGGTAAAGATCCTCCGGGATTTCCGGAGCAAGCCCTACAGAATACATGTCATTTACTAAATCACACCAAATAAAATACCAATTTGCAAAAAACATATAATGGTTGACAATCCACACATCTAAAAGTTTGAAATGCTAATGCAACTCAGGAACAAAGTAAGTTCTACAAACAATTTGGAAACAAATCACAATTGAGCAATCAGAACTTTTGCTATCAACTGTATAATACAGCAATCATATGTCAATTTGTCTTCAATCCTTGACAAAAGCAAACACTGTATAAAAAAAATATCATGATTCATGACACTACTGTGTCTTATTCGGAAAAAGGAACCCTACCACCAATTGTATATACAACCTGTGGAAGAAGTTGAACTCCTTTAAAAAGAGTAGCGCTTTATAAGCAGGAGCGAACCCAAGATTTAATGTCTGGGGTAGCAAAAAAAAAATAAAAAACAATTATTACACATAGTAAGATTTGAACCCTTGACCACCCGTTTGGAATTTAATGATTTTAAATTGAGCCACAAGATACTTACATTGTAATTAGAAGGATAACATTTAATTATCTATTATTGGAAAATTTAACAAATATAATCTCAAGTTTCACTCTTCTACTCAAAAGTAATATCAACTATCAATATTTTCGCAATAATCTCTACTTTTATACCACCATTCTCAAAATAGTTTAATGTGACGGGTAAGTCACAAGAAGGTTATTATTATTGCGGGAATATTAATAGTCGGGATTATTTTGAGAAGAAGGGTAATAGTTGAGATTATATTTGTTAAATTTTCCATCTATTATTCATCAATATTTTCTCAAAGTAATCTCAACTATCAATATTTTCGCAGTCTTAAGAAAGGTTTGAGAGGGAGAGTGATAGTGGAGATTATTTTGAGAAGGCTGGTATGAAAGTTGAGATTATTGCAGGAATAATGATAGTTGAGATTATTTTGAGAAGAAGGGTAATAGTTGAGATTATATTTGTTAAATTTCCATTCATCAATATCTGGGATAGCAAAAAACCGTCTTTTAAGCAAAAAACGGTCTTTTAAGCCGCTGCTACCCGTTGCTCTAACGTGGGTTCGCCCCCTGTTTATAAGGAGGGGTCTCAATAAGTTTGTAAAGAAGGAAGATACCAAGAGCTTAACTCCTAACAACTAGGTGTCTTGTAGGTACAATCCATGGTAGAATCCATTATTGCATAGTACATAGCTAGTGAAACCTTATTGCAGAATAAGCGCAGATACTAATGGGAAGAAGAAAGATATAAAAAAGAAAGAAAGAAAGAAAGAAAGAGAGGTATTGGAGAAATTATTACCATGAGCCTTGAGGATACGGAGAACTTTGCTACCAGTAACAGACTTAACTTGAGCAATACCATGTGAATCCCTCAAAATGACACCAATCTGAGATGGTGTCAATCCCTTCTTAGCAAACTTACATATGTTATCTTCAACCTGTACGTGTAACAACAACAACAACAACAACATTAAAACCTAACAATTTCAGATTTAATAAATAAAATTAAAAAAAAGATGGAAATGAAATGCATACATCTGGAGAAGTGGTTTTGAGCCAGGCAGGTGGGCTACGCTTGTAAGGTAGCGCAGAGGCTGACATCCCCTTACCATGGCTGTGCATACGACCCATTTTCGCTTTTATTCTTCGCCTGCTGCTTTCTCTCTGTCTGTCTCACTATCAACTATCAACTTATCAACCCTAGTTTACCATCCATCACCCTTTCCTTCATTCCTTTTTATACTACACTTTTTTTCTCGATGCTCATTATTTGGGCTTTCACTCTTTTCAGCCTCCACTCTTTTTTCTATTAGGCCCATTCTACTCTCAATTTGTAGATTACTTAGGAGTCGTTTGGTTCGTCATGGGAATAATTTGTGGATTACTTAGGAGTCGTTTGGTTCGTCAAAGGAATATAAATTTCCGGAAAGATCAAATTCATATGAACTTCAAAATCACGTGAATTGTTTAAATGTTGTTTGGTTGAATGTATGAAGTTCAATTCATGTGGTTCAATTCATGTGGGAATTCTCACCTACGTAGGGGCCCTAGGTAAGTGACTTCCTACATTATGTAGGAATTGGAGGTTACATAGGAAGTTGCACTTCTCATGAATTAGGCAACCAAACAACACTTCATTTATCAACTTCCCAGGATTTTCGAATTCCCATGTTTTTAAGAGGCAACCAAACAACCCCTTAGTGAAAATCACGGGATCATTAATAATTTACTGTGTTTAAATGTTAATTTGTGAATAACTTATACGGAGTAATCCCTCTCTCAATCATTTTATTTAAAACGAACACAACTGGGGAAGCGGTATTTTAAAACAAATATTTAATACATTCCAATTTTCTAAGAAGTGCCATTGTGGACCGTGCTGTTACAGGTTGCTCAACAACACTCTGAAAGTGGGTGTAGCTAAGCAGAACTAGGAAGTACAGTAGCTTTCCTATATCTGTAAACTTGGTGTGCAATCTATCGTACACGGTGTAAGCCTCCCAATACAAAAGTATGCAAGATTTGATCAACCAAAGAAAAGAGCATATTAAAACACTAACCAAAGTCCGAGTACCAAATTCCATAATTCTCTTATCCCAAGATGTTATGTTTAGGTGCCGTCCAAAATACAACACCCAAGTAAGTAAGAGCATCACCATGCTTAGGAGGAATATGATGCTTCTCTTTATACCACTTGCAATGTATGCTGTATATCTTCGGTTAGTGGCTAAGAATGTATAATACAATTAGCAAAGCGATTATCTTAAACCACTTAGTTATCGGCAAACCTATAATCATTACAAGTTTTAACACAGGAACATGCTTGGCAAACGGATAAAACATACCTACTTCAAACAAGAGCAAAATCAAATACATAGATAACCAGATGCGCAAGTTAGTCTTGTTCAAAACGACTTTCCCAAACTTGGTCGACTCAAAAGAACTGGAGGAATCGTATAACTACAACTTTCACCAAGAAAAATGCTAGAGCTAAAACAGTAACAACTGTAACACAAACATATATCAGTAACGCGACTGGTACAAGACATACAAAGACGAACAAGCAACAAAGTAGATATAAAAACAACTCGAGCATTGTCACGTAGCATGGTAAATGTGAGTTGCGGTTATTTAGGATAGACAGAGCTATTACTTGTAAGAGATTCAGATGTTCATTTGATCGTTCACTGGCTGAAACCAAGGTTTCGAGTTTTACACAGACAGAATGAGTATCTGTATTTCGTGGAGGTAGAGTTTGAGGTTGTTCACTAGCTGAAACCAAGGTTTCCATATTTTCAGAACGATGAAATTAGGCCAAACCTCGGGTACCCTTCTCGAAAATTTTCATTTCCTTTTATTTATCATAACTTAAGCTTGTACTACTATTCATCTTTGAGCCAACTTGATACTGGAAGACAATGAAAAACACACGGAAAATTGGATGCAGATGACCCCACTTATCTTGCTAGGTTCTTTGAATGAGATGGCCATCAGCACGGGCTGACCCACCCCGCCTTGTTTAGACTCTCAGCGGCCTAGTGGCCTGACCCGTCCAGTCCGTCTCCTTCTCTGGCCAGGCCCGGGTCACAAAACCCAAACCTGGCCCGCCTAATTAATATACAAGACCATCATCTCGGCCCGATCTCCACCCACCACGGGTCTGGTCCGGGTCAAATATTCTCCCAGTCTGGCCCGGCCAACCCTGACCCGAGTTTAGCCAAATGCGCCTGGTCCAAAGACAGCTCTACCAATCAATCATGCCAATTGCCAAAGTCAACTAACTAGAAGGCTTCAACCTACTTTAACTAATTTGTAGGAGTAAGACAAATTGTCAAATTCTCATTTCAGATGAGTGCTACAATTTGAAACTAAGGCAAATAAAATATGGACATTTCCTAATAAAAAGTTACATAAAAAAATTGTTACAAATTGAAAATTTTGATTATGACTATTTTATCTTTAAATAATCACTTTTTATTATAAAATAACGACATTTTTCTCGTCTTAAACAAACACCATTTTAAGGGAGACTTGATAATAAGTCAAAGGATAAGAATGTGGTCACATACTCATATGACAAGATGTATAGAAGTGCAGAAAAACAGGCAAAGAGCAGAATCACTAGTTCCAAAATAGTTTCGAGTTTCTCGTGAGAATTTGTGACTTACTTGTAAACGTGGTTTACATACTATCACGTATACCCGAGAATTTTATTAATGTCGGCAAGACATGAGATATTAATCCTGAAGCCGGGATAGAAACAATTAGTGAATGCTGGCATATCACAGGGTAGGAAGGAAACATGGTTTACAATACAGTATATTTTACATCCAGTCATGACATAGACATGATCAAACAGAATAGTCTGTAAATTTAATCAAAAGTTAATAAATGATTGGGACGGTGGGTGTACGAACAAAAGAAGATTCATGGGAACTTCATACAAAACCAGCAGCATTCAACCAGGCAAGTTTCACTCAAGTAAAGAAGGAAAACTTCTTACTCAAACATTGGGACGGTGGGTGTACTGTGATTTAAAAATTTCCGACTCCAAACAACGCGATAAAGCACACCGAATGTAAACGGACTCCAGTGCAAGAAGTTGTGGTTCAAACATAATATGAACATGAAGCTTCTGTTTTGCATTCTTCCTGATGCAGGAAATTTCTTAAATAGAGCGCAAACTCGGAAGTTCGTTTCTCCTTCTCCCTTAGACATTCAAAGTAGATCCAACCTTCAGCTTGCACATTGTGTCTAAAATGAACCACAATCTTATGCTTATCTCCGATCTCCAATGTCTTCACGCTATGAAAATTTGGGGTGAACCTCTTTTTTTCGGTATCAAGATACCTGCAGAAACAGATGTTACAGTAAATAAATGACCGGCACAAACTGGATTAGTAACAAGTAAAACTGTGGGAGTAGCAACCATCAGAGTCTTACGTTTCGATATGGTGTAGCAGCTTCTTAGTTGCTTTCTCTTCCGTAGAACTTAGGCTAAGTTCTACCTTATCAGCCCACGGAAATTCTGTCTTGTAGTTAATAACATTTTTAGTGGACAACTCCGAGTTTGGATATATTATTTCCTGTTGCTTGCTAAATGTGCGAACCTTTGAAAAAGTGGTGCACCAGATACCAATTCTTTTGACCTCAAGCTACACAAATCAAAAGACATCACCTTATGTACCTACATAAAGAAAGATTCTGCTAGAAGCGTAAAACAGTAAGAACATAGCTAACCATTTTTCCGTCAATGACACAGAGGTCGCCCACGTCAAATGGATGAACAACATAGACAAATATGAGCCCTTGAAACAAACCCTTGGCAGAATCCCCGAACACAAATGAGGCTGCCAGCAATGGTGATGCTATGACGGCAATTACTGTAGTTGTAGCTAACCCTGTAAGAAATAGCCATATCATGATAGTCGCAGCAATTATAAGCCAACTTATAATTCGGTTCAAGCATTTTGCTGCGTCCTTTCCACTCTGAAGCATATTTGCAAGATATTTACATCTGTTGTGGGCTCTTTCCTGATCATATGCAATTTGAGTTGTCAATTTCAATCCATACGATTTAATATACAATTAAATTTATCAATATTTCTGCTCTTATGATAAACACTGCAGAGTATATATTTTGATAGTTTATAAATGCCAGTACTGGGAAGACATGGAATAAAATTTGAAGGAGTTAGTAGGCACATTTGTCTGTTATATTGTATAGACGGTTAGTTCTATGAGGCTACGATGTTCAGTTAGGAACCGCTATTAGTCTAAAATCTCTAAAATCCAATTTGCAAGAATTTTTCATCTGCTGTGGGATCTTTCCTGATAGTACACACTTTCAGCTGTCAATTTAAATTTACTAGCTAATTCTGCTTTGACGGTAAACATTGTTTTAAATAATGGGACGTGCTTTTTCACATACGAATTTTACTCTTTCACATACGATTTTTACAAATAAAGGGAGCTATTGCATACAAAATCCACATCCCCCATCACAGATTCACAGCAGAAGCATCACTTAATCGAGTGGTGACAATGATGAAACGATGATGCTAATAAAGATCTCAGATGCATAATTTATATTTCCTAACCATAAGCAGTCGATGTATTAACAAAGGAAAGAAAAGATTTTAGTACCATCCATATTTTAACTTGCTGGAAAGTTACTTCATTCATGGCATCAACAGGAGAAAGCAGTTTAGAAAACAGTTCCCAGTCCTTCCCTGCATAATCTCCACATTTCACAATCCTCTCCAATATTTCTATGATATTCCTGCTCACAACCAATTAAACATTTTCACACGCATTATCATCTGTTTAACAGTTATTGTACTATGAATGCTTGAGAAGGGTACATAAAGAAAAGTTCCATACGCATTATTATCTCCTGAATCGGAGCTTTGCAAATGATGAAGGTCATCAAAAATGCCTTCCTTCAACAACGCATATTTAGCAGTAAGAAAAGCTTGAGCTGCCTCCGATAACTGATATGCAGATGCATTTGAAACTGTACAGTTGATCAATTCCTCCCTGCCACATTTCCTCTTAAGTTTCCAAGGAATCCCGCCCTCACAGTCCTTGGTCAAAAGTGCCATTGTCGACTGTGCTAATACAGGATGTTGAACAACACTCTGAAAGTGGGTGAAGCTAAGCAGAATTAGGAAGTACAATTGCTTTCCTATATCCGTAAACTTGGTGTGCAATCTATCATACACGGTATAAGCCTCCCAATACAAAAGTATGCAAGATTTGATCAACCAAAGAAACGAGCATATTAAAACACTAATCAAAGTCCGAGTACCAAATTCCATAGTTCTCTTATCCTGAGATGTTAAGTTTAGTTGTCGTCCAAAATACAACACCCAAGTAAGTAAGAGCATCACCATGCTTAGGACGAATATGATACTTCTCTTGATACCACTGGCAACATACCCTGCATATCTTTGGATAGAGGAATTCTGTATTAAGGTAACATAAGTGATATGTGAAAGCACAATATCAAGAAATTTACTCCTTGAATCATTGTCAAACATCAATAGCAACCAAACCAACATTTGAGCAAAACAAGATATTAAATTAAAACCTATGAGGACAGAGAGACACGCTTCAATCCACTCCTGAGTATGAATTCCAATTATTTTGCTCTGCTTGAAAGTGGGAACACTATTCATGACCTCAACCTCTGCCAACAAGAAGAGGATACAACTAAAGATCTCAGAAGCTGCTTCTGGATTAATAAAACCGTTGTATACCAATGAAAAACTGGTATCTCGTTGTATCACAAAAAAATGGATAGATGTACAAAGGACTTGGCTAAAAATGCCTAATCCTAACAGCACAGAGATTATCTTAATCCACGTAGTTAATGGCAACTCTATGATGCGTACAAGTTTTAACCAAGGAAAATACTTCGCAAATGGATAAAGCACTGCTACTTCAAACAAGAGTAAAATCAAAAACAGAGCTATCCAGCGGCGCAAAATTGCCTTACTCTTATAAAGGTTTCCAAAAACATCCCATTTAGTAAAAGACTGGGCCAATCGGAAAACTATACATGTGGTCAATAACAATGCTAGAGCTGCAACGGTAAGAAGTGTAACACAAGTATATAACACTGGTATAAGACCTACAATGACCAAGCATCCAACTACATAACCAATTGTCTTGAAGATTGTTACAAGCAAGCAACGTACATTTTGGATTTCTGCAACTTCAGCTGGTTGTTCACTATCAGACACTGGGTTTTCGATTTCTACACTGACAGAATTAATATTTCTATTTTGTGAAGGTGGACTTTGAGGTTGGTCGTTTAAAGGAGCATAGCCAAACTCCATATTTTTCAGCAGCCTAGAGCTTACTATTCAGAGGTATGATGGCGAACAATGAATGATATGTACTGAAGGTTTTAGAAGATCAAGAAGAAAACAAATCAAATGAAATAAGGAGAAAAGGGGTATGATCTCCATTTTCAGCCATCCATTATATACAATAAAAATATTACAAATTGTAATTTATTTACGGATGACATGATATGAAAGAGCACGAAGACAGAACACGTAATCAAGTTGTGTCCGTGTCTCTCTTTCTGTCAATGTCATAAGCATGCAGTCTTCATCTTTGATCCAACTTGGTCCAAGAAACAATGTCTCCTAAAACACAACCAAAGTTGGGTGCATCTGAGTCCTATTTGACCCGTTATAGGCGGGAATCTTTGACGCACTAAGGTACGGAGTAATATTGTTGTTGTTGGTGATGAAATGCTAACTTGATACTGATCAATCATGTAAAAGTCAACTGAATGGAAGGCTTCAACATACTTGAACTAGTCTGTAATCTGTTTATCCAATTATTCACATATAATTGCTAATATTTACTGTTATAAGAGTGATTATCATTGGCTATGTCAATGACTCTACACGCGGCCAAGCTCCCTTTGTGTAAGTGGGATTTGAAACTGATATGAGCAATTCTGTCATTTGGCTGCGAGATCAACGAAAATGACGAATGTTTTAAGATAATGATATGAAAATATGAAGGGGATGAAGAGCTGCTTCCGACTGTTCAATGCAGTTGATCTATCTGTCAACCAAATTTATATCATACTCCCTCCATTGCAGTGATATGTTTACACTTGCTTTATTTCCCCTCACAAAATAAAGCAAGCGTAAACATATCCCTGGGCACAAGCGAGTACTTCTAAATTTGCATTAATGCTTTGAGACCTGAGGATTACATACAAGTATACAACGGCCGAACCAGGGAGTTACAGCAGAAATGAAACGGTTTCTCACTAAATTATTGAATTTGCTTCTGTTCCTCTTTATGTGTTTTCCATTCCCGCTACCCAGTGAGAAATTAATTTCGTATCTATTTTCATAATAAATTTATCCTACTTACTTTATTATTAACCGTAAATTGTAAAATGAGCTCACAATAATGTGAAATACGCTCTCAGAAGACTAACTCGTACACGGGTTAAAGTTAGGGGACGAAAAATCTCAGTCATATATACAAACTACACAAATTCTCGTTGAAGACGGGCATTAGCCGTCATAAGCTCTAAGCTGAAGACGGATCGTGACCCTCCCACGTTATGCAAGTTCCCCCACTTGGCCTCCCACTTGCTTTAGTGTGAGAGGAGCTAGGTAGCACCAAAACGGACACGTGACACGGCATCCCTTGAAATTTAGGACACGGGACACGGCATTTAAATTAGTAAAATATATATATATTATGGTTATAAATAACGTATAATTTTATTTTTATCATGTATTTGAAGCTAAATCTAAACAAGTAAATGTACAATTGGATCTTTACTATAACTAATTCTCATTTTTGCACCCAAACTCATCTTCTAATCGATTTTTTTTAAATTTTATTCCTCGTCTAAACTATAATATGTTTAGCCACGTGTCAACAAGTGTCGAGGGTCCGCGTGTCGGACACGGGACGGCTAATGAGGAGGAGTGTCCGTGCTACCTAAGAGGAGTTTATCCGTCTGGAGTTTATCCGTCTCCTATTTGTGACGACTCTCTGTACAAACTAATAGCATCATAAGATAAAAAAATTCCGCTAACCCCTTAGTTCAGCCACTAATTGAATAACAACGAAAATATAACAAAATGATCGGAATTACAATAACGTAAACAAATGATTGAAACGGGGAGATAAACAATTGAGATTACAAATGCTTACCTATATCGGCAATGGTAGAATGTAATCAATCCATGAGTCTCTTGATAGAGACGTATGCAAGAATTAGCTGGGATAGAGATCGTAATTAGTTATCGGGGAAACGGAGCGAACCTCCGCAAGCTTGAAATGTACGAAATCCATGAGTGTACTGTCACAAATCATGCAACTAAGCAACTACAGCTAAACAAATGTTTGAGAGGGAAGGAGTATTTAATTGGTTACCGGCGAAATGGAGTCGACATTGATGTTTGTTTCCATGATGTGTAATGCTGTATGCAGTATGCTAGCCATATTTTCAAAGGCCTAAAGCATAGGGTGCCGACAGTTGGGATTCTCCATTACTCGAAAAGAAATGAACATTTTTTACTTTAGATCGTTCGGATTAAATTTTGGGACGATCTTCTAGGGCCTAGGGTGTGCGAAATTCGGTGTGGACCGGAAAAATGGATCGGACCGGATCGAAATATACCGGACCGAAACTGGAATTAAAAAATTTGGTCCGATCTCCGGTCCACCATCTTTTCAAATTCCGGGTTCCAGTCCAGGATCGGTTTTTCCGGTCCGGACCGGAATTTATGTTTTTCTATTTTTTTCTTGAAAATATATTAAAATCCAGTCCAAATCGGTCTAATCTGTCTAAACCGGTTCAATTGGTCCATAATATTCAAATTCTGGTTCATAGTTTTACCAATTCATAATTTTTTCGGTCCACAATATTCAAATTCTGGTCCATAATTTTACCAATGCATAATTTTGTCGGTCCATAATATTCAAATTCCGGTCCATAGTTTTACCAATCCATAATTTTGTCGGTCCATAATATACAAATTCCGGCCCAACCAATCCGGGTCCGTTCTGGGACCGGGATTTTACCGGTCGGGTCTCGGTCCATCATTTTTGCCTATTCTGGTTCCGGTTCCGGTCCAGTCCGGTTTTGGACCGGTGCACAGCCTCGCGATCTTCTATTCCATACAATAATGTTTTAATGAACGGCGAGAGAGAAAATATATTTCCTCCTATTTAGTCTAATATTTCGCTTTTATTATAATACCGCTCACATTTGTATTAGAGAAAGAGAATGATAGACTAAATAGGAGTATTAAAAAAAAAATATATAGTTGCTCTTGCTTGTGACGGGTCGGGTGGAGAGATGAATAATGACACTCACAAAATAAATAGGGGGACAAGGTGGGGCTACCCTTATGTGCTTCCCTCTCTCCTCTGAGTGAGCATTTTGGTAATAGAGATTTTCCAAATTGAAGTGAGGGTGGTGTGGTCACGTGGCTGGTGTTGTTGGACGACACATGGGGTGGTCTCAATCGGGTTAAAATTTACGGGTTTTGGGTTTGACAATGAAATTTGGAGTTGGGTTGGGCTAAAATTATCAGATCTTGTATTGAATATAAACCTTTATAAACAAGTCAATTAAGTGGGATTTGGGATCCATCAGTTCGACGGATCCCCCAACCATACACTTGGATATTTTATATCGACGGTGCTTTTTAGGGAAACCTAAAACCTGCTGGTAGTGGTGAAATCTTTCGCGAAGAAATGGGTAATTTTGTGTCAGCTTATTATTTCTCATGTAAATTTTGTACCTCGATGAAAGCTTAGTTACTTGCACTCCTTGCCGGGTTGGAAAAAGCTAAAACAATGCATATTCCAAGACTATTAATCAAGCAATATGGATAACTTTCCTTGTGTGAAGCTTATCAATGAGGATCAATAATTTGAAATTCATAGTGAAACGACGCAAGGATCTAATTAACTGTACTGAATGGAAGGTGAAGTTGGAGCATAACTATCGAGAAGCTAACAGTGCGGCGGATCTATTAGCAAATCGAGGAATCAATTCGAGCATCATCCCTAATTCATATTGACGCCCCTCTTAACGTCCCTCTTAATTAACTACGTCTCATCCTTCGGTTAGACATTTTTAATGTAGTTATTCCCCGTGTAATAGCGAGCATTTAATTTCTTTTAGGCCCTCTTTAGCACCCAAAAGAAGAGTTCAGGTTATTTTTCCGTCAATTATTAAAAGTTATTTATGGATTATCATGGTTAAAACCCAGTGACCCACTACACAGTAAACACTGAGGTCGGGTTATATTTAGTTAGGTTAATGGGGGCTTTGGATCCGTCGCGGATCTTGAGTTTTGGCATATGGTCGGCTGAGTAGACTGCATCATGTCATATCTAGCCAAATCAAGGCCTAGTCGGATCAATTCGAGAGGGTTATTATCAAGTTATTTGGCAAATTTCCACCATAAATATTCAAATCAAATTAATTCGAGTTATTGTCAAATAAGATAGTCAATTAGTACATCAAGTCGAATACATATCAAGATATTCAGATTGGGTTATTCAGATAGCGTCGTTTTTATAAGAAATACTCCGTATAAAACAATCTTAAGTCGAAAGAACCTTAAGTCGAAAGATTATAAGCCTAAATAATCATTAGACTGTGTATAAGAAAATCAGTTCAATGCTACAAAGTGGGTATTATTTGCGGAATTACTTTTTCACATACGAATTTTACTTTTTCACATACATTTTTTCATTAATTTTCCATATTATACCCTTTTGCTAAACCTAAACTAATTAACTCTTATATCTACCTTTTTCCCCAAAATTGAATCTAGCTTTTAGGGTTAAGTGAAATTAATTTGTTTAGTTCTGTCTCAATTAATCCGAAAGAAACATTGTCTATTACACTATCTAATCATTATTTGTGGATTCAAACTCAAACTATGATTCACATAAACCCCACAAAAGCCAAAATAATTTCTGGACAACATTAGTCGGAGGCAGGTGAAGTCGGACTTTTGTTTTACGACACCGTTCTACATTGCTTTATCATTAAAAAATGCAAATGCATTAATGAGTGTGTAAATGGATTACAGAATTAGCTAATAAGGTATGAATACATGATGACAAATTGAGTACCAAAGTTCCTGATAGCAGTCGAACAACTTCATTCGTTTACACAATTACATCCATTATTTTATATTTATATTTTATTGATTGAGAAATAAGTGTGTTATGCCACATGCGGGGAGGTGAGGCCGGCAAGGCTAATTGAAGAAAGGGGAAGCCAAACTGTGGCCGGAGCATGGTTATCCGGAGTGGGTTGTCGGAGAAAGGTGAAGGAGAGGGAGATGAAAAAGAATCAATTGGTGTGAGTGAAAAAAATGACAAGGGTAAAATTGTAAAACTCGTATGTGAAAAAGTAAAATCCGTATGTGAAAAAGCACGACCCATTATTTGAAATCAAAAGGGAATAAATTACAAATGAAGCGTGAAGCGACTCAATCAACAGAATAAAGTTCCCTTGTAGTTCTTGTTTTGAGTTGGTGTTGATTTAAGAGATTTCTTAAATAGAGTGCAAAGTCGGATTTCCGTTTCTCCTTCTCCTTTAGACATTCAAAGTAGATCCAACCTTCAGCTTGCACATTGTGTCTAAAATGGACTGCAATCGTGTCTTTTTCTCCGATTTCCAATATCTCCACGCTATGATGATTAGGGGTGAATCTTTCCTTTTCAGTATCAAGATAGCTGCAGAAACACAGATAGATGTTTATTAGGAACATTAAGGTTGAGATGGTTCATTGTATCAGAGCCAGTGTGACCAAATGTCACGGGTTCGAATCCCGGCAACCTCAAAATCCCTCGAAAACTCACGAAGTGAAAACCTGCACACGGTATGAGGGCCCGTGCAAACTAACCACTCTTCAAGCCCAATGGGCATTCGCGTGAGGGAGCGTATTAGGAATATTAATAACAGTTGGGCCTCGACCATCACCTTAAGGTTTTGGTTGAGATGTTACGGTAAATAAAGTAGCAACCATCATAGTCTTACATTTCGATTTGGTGTTTCAGATTCTTAGTTGCTTCCTCTTCCGCAGAACTTGGGCTAAGTTCTATGTAATCAGTCCAATCGAATCCAGTCTTGTGATTGATGACATTTTTGGTGGCTAACTCCGAATTTGGATATATAATTTCCTGTTGCGTACTGACTGCGCGAACCTTTGAGAAAGTGGTGCACCAGACACCGATTCTTTTGACTTCAAGCTATGTAAATCAGAAGAGATCACATCATTTACCCACATACAGAAAATTTTCAAGTACAGAAGGAGCATGATTCATCAACATTACTAACCAGTTTTTCGTCAATGACACACAGGTCGCCTACGTTAAATGGACGAACAACGTAGACGAAGATGAGCCCTTGAAACAAACCCTTGGCAGTATCCCCAAACACAAATGAGGCCGCCAGCAATGGTGATGTTATGAGGACGATTACTTGTGTTGTAGCCAAACCAGTGAGAAACAGCCACGTCAAGACTGTCGCAGCAATTATAAGCCCACTTAAAATTCGGTTCAAGCACTTTGCCGCCTCCTTTTCGCTCTGAAGCGTATTTGCAAGAAATTTACATCTGCTGTGGGATCGTTCCTGTTAATACGCAATTTCCGCTGTCAATTTAATTCATAGCAGTAGTATTTGATCAAATTCAATCAGAATTACTAGCTAATTCTGCTTTGATCATAACCATTGCTCTATAATTTTCTAAATAACTTGTTGAGCATGATAGATGAACCATCTCAACCAAAACCTTAAGGTGATGGCTGAGGCCCAACTATTATTAATATTCTTATTACGCTCCCTCACTCAAATGCCCATTGGGCTTGAAGAGTGGTTAGTTTGCACAGGCCCACCATACCGTGTGCTGGTTTCCACTTAACCTTCGGTCACACTGGCTCTGATACCATGATAGATGAACCATCTCAACCAAAACCTGAAGGTGATGGTTGAGGCCCAACTATTATTAATATTCTTATTAGAGCATTCCTGTACAGGGGAAATATTGCATAAAAATCGACATCCCCCATCACAGCAGGAGCAACAAAAATCAAGAGATGACAACGATGATGATGATGCTAATACAGATCTCAGATAAATCATAAGTAGCCAATGTATTAACAAGGAAAAAAAAGATTTAAGTACCATCCATATTTTAACTTTCTCGAAAGTTATTTCATTCGTGGCATCAACAGTAGAAAGCAATTCAGAAAACATTGTCCAATCGTCCTCGGCATATTCTCCACATCTGACAATCTTCTCCAATATTTCTACGATATTCCTGCTCACAAACGATTAAACAGCCCGTGAGAACAAAGTTTCTTAAACATTATCATACTATGTATACTGGAGTACGGTAGAGTGGAAGATAGAGAAAAGTTTTATTACGCGTTATTTTCTCCTGAATCGTTACTTTGCAAATGATGAAGGTCCTCAAAAATGCCTTCCTTCAACAACGCATATTGAGCCGTCAAAAAATCTTGAGCTGCCTCCGATAACTGATATGCAGATGCATTTGGACCTGTACGGTTTATCAATTCCTCCCTGCCACATTTCCTCTTAATTTTCTGAGGAATCCCGCCCTCACAATCCTTGGTCAAAAGTGCGATTTCAGACCGTTTTGTTACAGGTTTTTCAACAACACTCTGAAAGTGAGTGTAGCTGAGCAGAATTAGGAAGTACAGTAGCTTTCCTATATCTGTAAACTTAGTGTGCAGTCTATCATACACGGTATAAGCCTCCCAATGCAAAAGTATGCAAGATTTGATCAACCAAAGAAAAGAGCATATTAAAACACTAACCAAAGTACGAGTACCAAATTCCATAATTCTCGTATCCTGAGATTTCATGTTTAGGAGGCGCCTAAAATACAACAGCCAAGTAAGTAAGAGCATCGCCATGCTTAGGATGAATATGATGCTTCTCTTTATACCACTGGCAATGTACGTTGTATATCTTCGGTTGCTAGCACCCTTTTCTAAGCTTTCAAGAAACAAAGATGAAAGTAGACCGCGAAGGAATTTACCAATCCGTGAATCATCTCGATCAAATCTCAATAGCAAGCCAACAAACAGTTGAGATAAGCAAGTAATGATGTTATAACCTATGAGGATGAAGATACACGCTTCAATCCATTTCTGAGTATAACTTCCAATTATTTTGCTCTGCTTAAAAGCGGGGACCCTATTCATCACCTCTACCTCTGCCCACCAGAACAGGAGACAACTGAAGATCTCGGAGGTTGCTTCCGGATGAATCAAATCACTTTTATATATCCAGGTATCAGATGCTACCAACATCGCAGGGCATTCTATACAGAACCAAATGACTTGGCTAATAATGTATATTACGATTAGCAAAAAGATTATCTTAATCCACTCAGTTATCGGCAAACCTATAATCATTACAAATTTTAACTCTGGAACATACTTGGCAAATGGATAAAATACTGCGACTTCAAAGAAGAATAAGATCAAATACATAAATAACCAGATTCGCACGGTTGTCTTATACATAACGACTTTTCCAAAATTGTTTGATTCGACAAAGAACTGGAGCAATCGTAGAACTACAAGTTCGACCAAGAAAAATGCTAGAGCTGCAAGTGTAACAACTGTAACACAAACATATACCAATAATACCACCGGTGCAAGACATACAATGGCCAACAAGCAAAAAGGTAGATAAAAAAAGAACTTAAAGATTTTGCAGTAGCATGTTTCAAGTGAGCTGCCTTTATTATTTTGGATGTATGGAACTATTACTTGTAAAGTATTCAGAACTTCATTTGATCGTTCGCTAACTGAAACTGAAACCAAGGTATCGACTTTTACACTGACAGAATGCGTATCTGTATTTTGAGGAGGTCGGGTTTGAGGTTGTTCTTTTGAGATGGTGGTGTCAACCTCCATATTTTCAGAAGCCTAGAGCTTATGATTGCGAGCTATGATGAATTGATGATGAACAATGAACATTAACGTGTACTAAAGGTTTGAGAAAAAGAAGAAAACGAATCAAAGCGACATAAGGAAAAAAGAGGAATCCTGATCTCCTCCAATTTTCAGCCATTAACTCCATTATAACAAAACTAAAAAACTACAAGTTGTAGTTTTTTTATAGCTACAGATGATATGAAATGGAGAGCACGAAGACGGAACACCTAATTAAGTTGATCCCCACGTCTCTTTCTGTTATTTGAGTACGTCAAACATTCCTGCGCCTATAATTAGGTAAATAATAGGCGGGAATCTTTGACGTACTCAAATAACATTTACCTTTGGTTTTAGCACAAAGACCAAAGAAAGTGGAGATAGCCAATAATCGGATGACAAGTACACCAAATTGAGTGAGAATGATCAAATTGCTCATCAAATACATTCACAAAATGAAATAGTTTAACAAATGATCGGGAGAAGGAACGTATATCATATACTTTTAAATTTGCATTACTGCTGTAGACCTGAGAATTACATAGAACTGTAGAACTAGGGGTTAAATCACACAAAATTAGAGAAAGACGGCCTTTTACTAAATTATTGTATACTCTTTTATGTGTTTTTCGTTGCCTTTTTATTGTTGATATTGGCCTAAAATGTCTCTATAACCTATAATTGCGTACATATTTTCATAATAATTGTACTTATATTATTTTCAACCGTAATTCTTACATGTATTATCAAATGCAATACTATTTTTCTTCAAAATTGTAAGATCATCTCCCATCAGACTAACTTGGGTGTTTGGTAAACAACGGATTGACAAATTTTAGCATGTTTGATTCACCAATCTACCAATTTGAACGTTTGGCAAATGTCATATCCAAAGATTAGATTAGAGCTCAATTTACCGTTTTCCAATATGCCGATCCACCTAGCATATATACATTCAGTGGGTCTTGCTTCAGACCACAATTTTGGTCTGAAATAATAAGACGAGATTTTGTAACCATTTTACAGTCAAATGTAACCATTATTTACAAACAAGTTATCATAAGCTGTAACATTGACCATACTATCGTGGTTACATTTGGCTGTAAATTGGTTACAAAATTCCGTCTTATTATTTCAGACCAAAAGTGACGGTGTAAAACAAGAATTTGTGATATACATTAGTAGATGGTGAAAAATGAATCCGTCAATCATTCGCGCATAGATACAACTATCTACTAACCAAAATACGTTAATTACTAAACAGCTTTACTTAATCCGCTAATTGAAATATACGAGTTATACGGGTTGACCCAATCTATTTATAATCTGCTTTATCAATCTGCCTCTGCTAATATTAAATTGAGTACGGAAAATTTCAGCGAGACAAACTAATTCCTTAGTTCAGCCACTAATTACATAACAATGAACACAAACCCTACCCTACCAAGGTTCATTTTCTCGTAAATAGTAGGAATTACGTGCAGAATTACAGCAATTAAGATTAAAAATGATAGGAATTACGTGCAGAATTACAGCAGTTAAGATTAAAAATGCTTACCAAAATCCGCAATCTAAGAATATAATTAATCACCATGGAAACGGATGAGCGAACTTCTGTAATCTTGTAACGTAATAAATCCATGAGAATACCACCACAAGTCGTACAACTACACGACAACTCAAAAGAACAGATGCAGTAACTACCTTCGTCTTAATCATTTATTTATATTTTATTGAGTTTAATTATTTTAATTAAGAGGTGAATAAATAATCCGGAGAAGTTAATTAGGTACCGGGGACGGAGGGGTGGGTTAAAGTAGTGGCAATGGTGACATGGTTTGGGGCCATCGGTTTAATTTTCATAGCCATTTTGAGTCTTGAGAATGAAAAAATGAGGCCGGGTCAAGTCGGTTTATCTTCGTTGTAAAATCTCACGATTCACCAGTTCTTTTCCGCTTGTTTTTTCATTTATACAAAGTATTATGTAAAAGGTTACAAATTTGTGACGAAGAAAAAATATCTATCACAAATAAAAGTTCATGTAGATTGTAATATACGACATTAGCAAGCAATCCTCTTTTTATAATAAGGTAATACAAAGTATATTACTATATTAATTAATATACAGTCGTTTAGGATTTGTTTGAGCAAAGTAATTTATAGGATCAAAAATTTAATTATCTCGTATTCTCATTGTTTTGTATGTGTTCGATAGATAGTTTAAAAGATCGGGTATCTAAACTGGTTTTATTTTCATTTTCACCCTTTTAATTTATAATATTAAATAAATTTTAAATTTTTTTTATGTCATTTCACTTAGGTAACTTTTTCAGCTAGTTTTCCAAGCATTTTTTTGATAATTAATTATCTTATCCGTTTTTAATTTTCGGTTATCTTTTTTTTTATGACGAGGAGGTTTGATCCTTCCCGGACACGCAACAAATTTTCAATTATCTTATCAATTACATTTTCATCTTTAGTTTTTTGTTCCTAATTTTTTGATATTAAAATTTTTAAAATAGCATACAACTTAAGACTAGTCTCTTATACAAGTATAAGGGTTAACATGGAAAATAGGTCAACTGAAACGTGTTTGACCTACTTTATTCATCGTTTTAATAAGAGTTAGGTTGGATTTAGACTTGACAAATGGGTCAACTAAATCAAATTCAAATCAGTTTAATTCAGGTAAATTTTGGGTTTGTAAGAGTTCTGGTCGGATTGAGTGGGTCAGGTTCATTTAGGTTTGGTCAATTTCGGGTCTTAAATTTTGTCAGGTCTACTCAAATCAGGTCAGACAAGTTCGGGTCGATTATTATCAAGTTATCTATGTAGGAAAAACTCTCAATTCTTAACAATAAACATTCAAATCAGATTAATTCAACATACGGACAACTAAGATAGTTCAGGTATGAAACAGGCACTACAAAACAATGCTCTCTTTGCGACGGAATTTTCCGTCGCAAAAAGGGTGAAATCCGTCGCAAAGGATGTTTTTGCGACGGATTTGCGACGGACTGCATCTGTCCCATATTTTTGTCGCAAAATGTTAATTTTGCGACGGAATTTCGACGGACTGCATCTGTCCCATTTTGCGACGGATTTGCGACGGATTGACCTCATTTTGCGACGGACTGACCTTGACCAAAAGTCAAGGTCAGTCAAGATTTGCGACGGAATTTCCGTCGCAAATGGTCCTCTTTGCGACGGATTTTCCGTCGCAAATCTTGACTGACTTTGACCATTAGTCAAGGTCAGTCAAGATTTGCGACGAAAAATCCGTCGCAAAGAGGACCATTTGCGACGGAAATTCCGTCGCAAATCTTGACTGACCTTGACTTCTGGTCAAGGTTTGCGACGGAATTCCGTCGCAAATTGAGACATTTCCGTCGCAAATTCCTGTATGATTTTCGGGTTTCAGCCGTTTTTCCAGCTCCCCATTTCCATTGAAATGATTCATTTTTTCCCTTTTGCATGATCTGTAAACCTGCAATTTCAGAAAAACAACCCAGCAACAAAAACTTGTCGGAGACAAGGGTTTTAAAACGTCTTTTCATAACTAATAAGAAAGTTTTACAAATGATAATCCAACTAAAAACTAAACATAGTCCGCGGTACATCAACTAAACAACCTAATGAAATCTATCTAACGGTCGTGTCGGTGGGCTGTGGGGTGGCGAAATGACTGGCCGCCCTAGCATTGTCGCCGCCATCATCGTCAAAGTCGCGTCTCGGCTGAGAAAAGCCTCCCGGGTTGCAGCTCTGAGTAGTGAACTCCCCCCGCTGACTTAAGAACTCTTCAATTGCCTTCAGCCTTTGGGATGTCTCGAGATCACGTTCTCTTAGCTGAGCATTCTCTCGAAGAACTCTGCCGACGATACCTGCAATGAATAGTCAAACATGATATTATATTCATTTAGTAAATGGTTAAATAATTGGTTAGTCTTAATTTTTAATAAACTATAAAATACAAACCTGGGGTGTATGATGATTGGGTCCCAGCACTTGAGTGACGACGACGCTCGTAAATGACTGGGGCTGCATTTCCCATACCGAGTATCAACCCTTTCTTGTTGAAACCGCCTACTTCTTCGAAGTAGATCTCGTTGTCGTCGATATCTTGCTCCGGGATCCCTTCACTTATCATTTTGTTCTTTCTTGAAAAAACTTTTTCCTACAAAACAAAAATAAAATGTTATTAGTATACGTTAATTAATTAGTAAACCAAATTACTAAAATATAAAGAAAAGTTTCTGTTAACTTACAAATAGTGCTTTGGGTTTCGTTGATAGCCAACCCTTCTTGGCATGCTTTTTTGTCTTCTCAAGCAACTTCAAGGCCGATGGTACATCCCTCCCATCTTCTCCAGCCTGCAATTTAAATCCAACGACACTTGTTGAAAAAAACATTCAAGATTGTCAAAGGGTGAAAATTATTGAAGACAAGAAAAAGTGAAGTAAAAACTAAACAATTACCATTTCATCCATCATCTGTAGGGTGTTTTTACGACCCATAATGTGAGTACCTAAGGCCTTGCCCTTTTCGGTACTTCCCGACATCCGGTTGGTCTTGTTTTTGTCGGATTTCTCTTGGAATATTGGATTGTCCTTTCTACCCTTCAGTTGTTCAAAAATATCCGCCGGTATCCACTGCGGCCTTTTCTCCGTTGGTTTCTGCATAGCGTAGTGGATTGTTTTGCGAAGGCGGTCTTTCATCATGTCTTCCCACGCCGACCTAACCGCTGCTCTATCACGAGGGTGAAAGGTAACTTTTTTCTGTTTCAAGAAAAAAAATAGTTAAATAAATATGAAACAATAAATAGGTAATAAATAATAAAACGGAAATAGGTAGTAAACAGTTAATAAATACCTCAAACCAATTCCACCACTCTTCCTTAATGTAATCCGACGCTTCTGACCAGTTGGGCGCATACTCCTTGTAGTTGCAAATAATGGTCTGTGTTATAAGATAAGAAACGTCTTTGTCACTGAACCTGAAAAAGAGTTAAATGTGAAAATAAAATAGTCAACAAGTAATCATATTATAATCAATATATACATATATATAATCAATTATCCGTAAACAAATAAGATACTTACCACTTGGCGCCTTCGTAATCAGTCGGATCGAGGTGTACTCGATGTGTAGGCGGCTGAGTCTCAGGTACAATCTCGTCCTCATCATGATTAGCTCCCGATCGTCCTCCCTCAGGCTGACGACTACCACCACCTCGTCGTCTTCCGCCCGACATATTATTATCAAACTAATATAGCAACAATTAGAAAGAAATGCTTTACGTAATTAAAAACTTGAATAATAAGATTAATAAGATAATTTCATTGACATTAAGCCATACGACATCTACAATAATTTCAACAAATACAAGATTATCGAATCTAATAGATAGTAGTCCTAATCATCATCATCATCACTTGAACAATTTATTCCTACATCCTTACAAAGAGAATCTATAATATCTTCATCTTCATCCTCATCCTCATCCTCATACTCATCCTCATCCTCAACCTCGTCCTCGTCCTCGTCCTCATCCTCATGTTGCCTCACTGTCACAATTTGAATGTATTCTGGTTCCTCCACAATTTCATCTTCATCTTCTTCTTCTACTTCAATTGGTGACAGTATTGTTTCACCATTAGTAACATTTTCTTGAAAGAAAGATTCATCAACGGGGGCATCGACATGTGATCTAGCCTTGGTTTTGAATACCGCTGACCATTGACTTTGATCCTTTTTTATACCTGGATAAGGACTATAGTAAACTTGTTCCACTTGATATGCCAACACAAATGGGTCGTACTTTGCAAATTTTCTACTCCGGTTAACATCCACAAGCTTATATTCCTTATGCACTTGCATGCCTCTTTCGGAGTTATCTAGCCAACTACATTTGAACAAAATGACTTTGTAAGTGCTTTGTGGGCCTGTATAAGTCATTTCAACAATTTCGTCAAGGGTCCCATAGTAGTCAGCTCCTTCAGTGGAACTCACACAAACTCCATTGTTAATTGTGCACTTTTCCAAATCTTTTCCTTGAATGAAAGCTCGAAATTTGTAGCCATTGATGGAATAGCGTTTCCATGTTCTGACTCTTCTTGAGGGACCATTTGCTAAGGCAATTAGAACTGGATCTTCTATATTAGTAACCTGAGATCTAAACCATCTGGGAAATCTTGTTTCATATTTTTCCCAAACATCATTGCCTACGACACATTCAGGATGTTCTCTCATGATAAAATTTTCAAACAACCTATATTCAAATTAGGGGAATTATTAATTTTTGAACAACTAATAATTATGAATTCAAGTATAAGAATTTAGATTCACCACTTACACTTCGTTTCGTTTCAATTCATCAGAATCGCAGTTTGATAAAACGTAGAGTTGTGCACGCTCATATTCGTTATCCTCTAAAAACCTTTCACGACACTTTCCAGAAGTTGTGCCATCATGATCTTGAAATATCTCAGGCAAGTTAGATTGTGTCGGCTTTTTTGAACCAACGTCAAGGTCCTTTGCCTTGGTGTCTATATGATCTTCAAAGTATAGGGAACAGAAATTTGCTATTTCCTCAATTAAATATGCATTACATATAGACCCTTCAACATGAGCTTTATTTTTGATTTTCTTTTTCAAATGATTCAAAAACCTACAAACAAATTAATTTAGAATGAAAAATATGATGAAAAATATGTATTATTTAATATAAAGAATTGAATAAGGATGATGACATTACCTCTCGAAAGGATACATCCACCTATATTGCACAGGACCACCCACTTTTACTTCATAGGGCAAATGAATAGGTAGGTGTTCCATTGAGTTGAAAAAAGAAGGTGGAAGGATTTTCTCTAATTTGCAGATAATCTCCGCAATGTTATTTTCGAGACTTGTAATTTTTTCAATCTGTACTGATGAAGTACACAAATCTCTGAAAAACTGACTAATTTCAGTTATGGCATTCCACTCATTTTTTGGAAGAAGATGTCTCAAAGCAACTGGGAGTAATCGCTCCATGAAGACGTGACAATCATGACTTTTCAAACCGTGTATCTTCAATTCATTCATATCGACACACCTTCTCAAATCTGAAGCATAACCGTCGGGAAACTTCAGTTTGTATACCCATTCACATAAGACCTTCTTTTGTTCCTTTTTCAAAACGACCGAATCCCCTTTTCTTCTACTCGAACAAAGAAGTAACATGTCTTTCTCTGCATTTGAGTTTAATTTCGTTTTTCCTTTCACGTCCATGACAATGTTAATTATTTGCTCGAAGAAATTTTTCTCAATATGCATGACATCAAGGTTATGTCGAATTAGTAGCGTGCTCCAATAGGGAAGCTCCCAAAAGATGCTTTGTTTCCACCACCCAATCCGTTTTCCTTTAAGCAAATTCAGTTCACGTTCAGATCCATCCACAATTTTCGGTAGATGTTTGACACAATCCCATACTTCATTGCCTGTTAACCTCTTCGCAGCAACATCGTGCTCAACTTTCCCTTTTCTAAAATGCACCTTATCGTTACGAAAAACATGATTACTGTCTAAAAACTGTCGATGACAATCAAACCAACTCCATTTTTTGCCATGTTGTAGCCAAATTGACTTAGTCTCATTTTTCATACAATATGGACATGCATGCTCACCTTGAGTTGTCCAACCAGATAACATGCCATATGCAGGAAAGTCGTTGATCGTCCATAGGAGTGCGGCTCTAAGATCAAAGTTTTGCTTCAGGGAAACGTCATAGGTTAAGATCCCCGTCTCCCATAATTGTTTCAACTCGTGAATAAGAGGCTGCAAATAGACGTCAAGGTTTTTCTTTGGATTGTGGGGACCGGGAATAAGTAATGTTAAGAGCATAAACTGTCTTTTCATACAAAGCCAGGGTGGTAAATTGTATGGAGTAAGTATCACCGGCCAACATGAATATTGCTTCCCGAATTGACTAAACGGTGCGAAACCATCAGTGCAAAGTCCAAGACGGACATTCCTAGGCTCAGATGCAAAATCAGGATGCAGCCGGTCAAACTGTTTCCAAGCCTCCCCGTCACTTGGATGAGACATTGTTCCACTAACACGAGGGTTTTCATAATGCCAACGCATTTCGCCCGCGATGTGCTTTGTGGCATAAAAGCGTTGCAACCGTGGTCCTAATGGAAAATAAGTTAAGAACTTTTCGGGAACTCTTTTGCCATTTGCATTTTTCTCTAATTTGTACCTATTCGTACCACATTTTCTGCACTTATCAAGGTGAGCGTCGTCCATCCAGAAAAGCATACATCCTACCGAGCAAGCATCTATCTTCTGATGGGGAAGTTGAAGAGCTTTAAGAACTTTTTTGGTTTCGTAGTAGTTACGCGTCATAAGATTATTTTCAGGAATCATATCTCCGATATATGACGCAAAACCATCTACACATTTTTCAGCTAAGTTGAATTCACATTTTAAAGTGATCAACCTTGAAGCCGACTGTAGCAATGTCATACGACTTCCTACATAAAGAGGTTGTTCGGCATGTTTTAGCATTTGGAAGAAAGCTAATACATTAGGATTTGGAGATTCATCGACTACCTCGGCGTTTAGAGCATCTTCCCTAATTTGATCAATGCTATCGCGTAACGCATCTTCTACCATATCTCTATAAGGATTGTCGGAGTGCATTGATGAGCTTCCCTCTTCCTCAACGGAGAATTTCTCTCCGTGACACACCCAATCGTAGTAGTTATCACAAAACCCTCTCAAACCAAGGTGTTTCCGTACTTCTTGCTCAACTAAATACTTTGTATTCTTACACTTAGAACATGGACACCTAATTTCTCTATTCCTAACGTATTCGTCTTGTTGCTTAACATAGTTAATGAATTCATTAACACCAATTACGAAATCCTGCCTTATTTTTTTCCTAGAATCCAACCTTTCATACATCCATTTTCTTTCTAATCTCTTCATAGTAAATCTACATATTTTAACAAACAATAACAACAACTAATTAACAACAACAATTAAATAACAACTACATATATATATATATATATATATATATATATATATATATATATAGTTAACAACTTATTAACAACAATAACAATTAATTAACAACAACAATTAAATAACAACTACATATATAACAACAACTAACAACAACAACAACAACAACAACAACATTTTAAGTTGATGATGACAAGTCCTTGTTAATATTAATTGTTTGTTCTTAAGTAGCATCAAGGCTAAGCAAATGGATTGAAGAACAAAGGCAACAAAGAGATCATCCATTATGTTTCAAACATGATCAAGAAGAACAACACAAGTCAAGAACACCCCCTTGTAACCTAAGTCACAAATGTAAGAGTAAGTGGAACATCCTCGTTAAAATCAAGTGTTAGCTTTGTCATGCAACAGTCCATCAGACTGTTGCGTCTGTACCGCATGGAGTTTTTTAGTACGAGAAAAATGTTTTCAAGTAATGTGCAAAACAGTCACTTTAGTTTTCTGAAAATAATTGTCAAAATCTATTTTCTTGTAAAATCATCTTCTCTTTTGGCACGCACGAATTGAAGCGTAAAACCCGTCTTATTCGTAGTGTACCGCATTTCGTAAAATAATAAGAACTTATGAATTGTTTACATTTGAAATGTAAATAGTACTAAGCATCTTATTAGAAGATATTTTACTAGACAAATCTGAAATGCTTTTTCAAGAGCCAATGAAAACTAAACAACAACTTGTACTTGTCAAGTGGACTAGCTATTATCCAATGGGTAAAAGTACAAAGGAAGTACACATTGGGTAATACCCACATTTGAAGTACTATAAAAGAAACCCCTTAGCCTCATTCAATGCTAAGGCTTTTACAACATTTATTGAAGTTTTCTGCAAAACTCTTAAGCATTCAAAGTTCTTTCTTTAAGTTTTGCAAAACCATTTTAAGTTTAAAAGTCTTCAAACGTTTTTCTCAAACTCGGTCTGAAAATCTCCATGCATCAGTAAGCTACACTGTGACATAATGAGTTTGTTCCATGATTCTCGTGTTTAGATCTTAAATGTAAATCTCCACGTTCTTAAGTGAACATCTGAGATTCTGATCCTGTAAACCAGAGATAGAACGTCCTAAAACTCTTGAAGCGGAGTAGCTTTAAGTTTGAGTCAAGTCTTGAAGCGGAGTAGCTTCGAGCAAATGCAACCGGAGTAGGTTGGCGAGTTATTTTACTTGTATTCGTTTAGTTGTTGGAGTAAATTTCTAAACAATCAATAAAATAACGGTTGGACGTAGGTCTCGGAGTAGAGACTGAACCAATTTTTTAATTTTGGTTGTTTGTTTATTTACTTACATACTCTTCGCTTTATTCTCGCTTACTTGAACGATTCCAAGTTTCTGTGTAACAGTCAATCATACTGTTGCATAGAACACTTTGCTCATCTTGTGAACTTACTCGTTATTAAGTCTCTCAAGTGTAGTTGTCGTTAAAATTTTAAAAAGGTCACACCTAATTCACCCCCTCCCCCTCTTAGGTGTTTACTCGTTCTTAACTCTTCAGATCGGACCAATTTTATTTTATAAAAAATATAAGACCACCTTCAAGTGGAAATAACCTTAATTAGGTAGATTATGAGCCTAATTAATTAATTAATTAATTAATTAATCATATTAAAAATAAATACCCATGTTGCCATGTTGGCAATATATACAGACAGCACCACCCTGTCTGAACGTGTTTGAAATTCTTCCTTACATTTTCTTCCATTATTTTTCCTCTCTTTTTCTTCAAACAAAGAAGAGAAAGCAGAGATCAAATCATCAAAAACACATAATCTTTCATCACATCATACACCTTTTTCATCAATTCTCCACCGTCTGATCAAATCAAATATGCCTCAAGGAAAGCTTGAAGTCCTCCTTGTCTGCGCCAAAGGCCTTGAAAATTCCGATTTCCTCTGTATTTTTCTCTCCTTTTTCAATTCTTTATTTCCTCTTTTTTCATAATTTTTCATTGATTTATGATAAATGTGTGTTTATTTACGTGAATTATTTGGGTTTTGGTTGATTTTATTGATAAATGTTAGTTAAACTTGAATGATCATAATTTCACGTACTCGTGGGAGACGGTTTCTGGCTAAGTTACGATGAATCGCCGCAACGGTTTATCCCGTATTTTTCTGCAAAATGTCGCCATTTTTTTAAAAAAATAAAAAATAACCACTTTTAATAAATAGTGACAAATCTGAAAAAAATAGATCAGTTTTTAAACCAAAAAAATGGTCACTATTTAATCAAAAATCATAACTATTTATTAAAAGGCGGTCGCTTTTAACCGTAAAATTTGTGATGATGAAGATATTGAACAAATGGTGATTTAGAAAAAAAGTGCCATTTTTTGTAATGATTAGTATAGTTGTCAACTTTCTTCCAATAATTCAACCAAACCCACTAACAATAATTTTTAAGCAAATTCTATTATAAAATCGTTTTACGTGCGACCAGAAAAATATGACGATAGTTTTGGTTAGATAGTGAACACTTTTTTCAAATAAAAAATGAAGAATTTTTTGAAGATGACTATTTTTAGCGTAAAGTAATCACTATTTACAAAAGAAAGCAGTCCACATTTTATCTAAAAACACGGAAATACGGTCGCACAAGAGATTTGTTGTAATTTTCTCTAAGATAATGTAAGAACTTTTGGTGATTGTTGAACTTTTTCATAAAGTTTCAACTTTTTTTTTAATCAGAAACATGTGAATTATGAATTATGATTGGATTTCTGATTGAAGTCATGAAATGGAATACTACATTTTTTTATTATTTATAAATGTATAATTGGGCAATTATATTAGTTTGCTGATCTAGATCTGATATTATAAAGTTATTGGTCATATAGGATGTCAGTGTCGTCCTTAAATTAAGACGGTTTTAAGTGAGAGTTTGTGGAAAAATAATAGTTTGTGAGATGCTAGTAATGCATGACCATTATAAGGACTTTTTGCATTGTGATATCAGAGTCAGTGTGACCGAAGGCCACGTGTTCGAATCTTGACGACCTTAAAAACTCACGAAGTGGAACCCAGCACACGGTGTTGGGAGCCTGTGCAAACTAACCACTCTTCAAGTCCAATAAATATTTGAGTGAGGAAGCATAATAGGGATATTTTTGGTTGAGATGGTTAATCTATCACACCTAACATGACTATGACATACCCATCTACTCCCTCCTACTCATAACAAATGTCCCATTTGATTAAAATACTTCACTCACATATTCAACAAATGGGACATTTGTTATGGGTAGGAGGGAGTATTAAAGGTTTATAGAATTCGAGACGGAAACGGGGAATGGTCGAAATCGTGTAGTTGGGGACCATGAGTCCATGACTAGTACAACAATAACTACGCCATTACCCTAGTTCCTCAAAGACATATGATGAATCGTGTTACATCTATGGTAATTCACGAATCACGAATGGGTATTGAATCAATGATCTTGTTTGTAGTTAGCTAGAGAAATAAATGAATTGATTCTTCTTGATTTGTTTCGAGATTTATAGGGATTTTTCCCATTAACGCGGACTTTTAATCCTGAGACCTAATGTACGAGAATTTGAGACCTAATGTACCGAGAATTTGGTCAATTTAGTACTACTACCATTTCAAATTTTGATTTTTCGAGTTTGTGTTGCTTGAATTATCGTTTCTTTGCTAGTTTTACAGAGCAAAACTTTGAGGAGAAAAAGGAACATACATCGGATGTAGTATCTTTAACTTTTTATTTTTTGAACATATATGTATTTTTTTAAGCTTATTGTCTCAAACTTTATTTGTTTTTGAACAAATGTGTCGTTTTTTTTAGCATAGTAAAGTTTATAAGTTAAATTTTACTCCCTCCCCATTCTTTTTAGACCAAAATTAAGGAAATGAATTTAGACCACACAAATCACTCTACCCCACATGAAATTGAGTTTGGACCACAAAAAGCTTACCAAATAAGGAAAGAGGGAAGAAAACATGATTATCATCGATAAGGAAAGAGGGAAGAATAGGCTGAATAGGAGGGAGTAGTATTTTTCTGTCATAACTCAAATTTAACTAAACTTATATGTAATATTTTTGAGTTTTATTGTGATTTTTTAGAATTTAATGTTTAAATAAATAAACTCAGAAATTTTATAGAAAAACTCATAATTTCTAAAATAAAACTCAAAAACTCTACCACTATGCTCAAAAACTATAAAATTGGAGGTAATACGTCGGATGTACCATCCTCTTACTGAACTTTGAGTACCCGTTCATTTTAAAGTAGGTATTGTGGATTTGTGGTTGTGACTCGCGATTCTCTGCTAGTTTTTTCGCTGAAATAGTGTTGATTCGTTTGCATATTGCAGCTAGCATGGATCCTTACGTTCTTCTCTGTTGCCGCACTCAAGAACAGAAGAGTAGTGTCTCGACAGGTGTGTGTCTGCGCATTCTGTTATCCGCGCCATTGCTAGTGTTTAAAACAGTTGAGAACCATGTAGTGGCCAAGTAGCGATAACTAATGAACTCGTGATGCCACATTGGTGGAGAAATGCAGATACTGGATCAAATCCGGAGTGGAACGAGACCTTTGTGTTCACAATCTCTTCAGATGTTTCTGAACTTCATCTGAAACTCATGGACAAGGATACTTTCACTGCCGATGATTTCGTTGGAGAAGCCAAGTAAGTATGTAATGCCGTCTAATTTGTCACATTTAATTGTCCGTTAATCATCATCCTACTCGCGTTCTTGCAGAATCCCATTGGAAAGTGTGTTCGAGGGAGGAAGTCTGCCGCCTACTTCCTACACTGTTGTCAAAGACGGAGAGTTCAAGGGCGAGATCAGAGTTGGGCTCACTTTCACCAAAGAGGTAGACTTTTCAGATTACATTGCATTTGGTTGTGTGACACTGGACACTCGGAAAAATATTAGACCTGATAAAACTGACCCGATCTGACCCACCCATACCCACATCAAATAATCCAGTATGAACAAAATTCCGAAGCAAATGGCCCTACCCGAATATGACAATTCCTTTTTTTTTTGGTGACGAGGGTTTAATCCCCGGGCCCACGCATTCCCGCACCACCACATAGACCATGTAAGCCACCCCTTCGGTAATTGAACCTGAGACCTCTCAACTCCCGAGTTTCTGCAAGCTTTAAGGTTTAACTCAGTTATCACTGGACTAACACCACTTGGTTGAATATGACAGTTCCTTTATATTACTTTGTTACATGACTGATCTCGGTATTCAAATGCAGAGAGGCCACGCTCGTGATTATGATGCTGAGGAATTCGGTGGATGGAAGGAGTCTTCATACTAACATGTTGCGTAATTACCCTCCGTATTTCCGTTTAGATCAATCAATGTGTGCTCGCTCCATTTCCCCGTCATCAATCTGAGTGTAACTTTACATCTCCGTCTGTGTCGAGATTTACCTTAGTCAAACTATTTTTGAGAATTATTATCAATGGTGGATTGAATTGAGTTCGAGTTTTTGTATTGGCCATATTCCTGCACCTTCGAAAGCTAGTGTTTCTGTTCATACTTCGAGCATTTTCAGGGTTTATGCATACATCGGCTAACTTACTAGGTATAGTTACGGACTAGCGAGGGGGGGAAACTCGTAAGTCATACGCCCCCTCATTGATCGACATAACGTAGCCCACTATATGTCGAGTTAATTCAGTAGTGGATGTAAAATGGGCGGATCATAACTTGTAGACGGATGGAGCCTCGCCCTTGACCCACATTGGCTTATTGGTTGTGTCATGAATCCGAGCCTTCCAATGCTTAAGCCTCGAGATCCACGGTTGCTGGTAATTTGTTACTAAACACGTACTAACATCTGATTCATGTTGTGTTAATTCCAAAAAATTAAAAAAAGCTCTCTAGGGTTTTTCTCTCTAGGGTTTCTATGAGAGTTTCCTCTTCGCTAGATCCGAATTTCACCCTCTCTTTCGAGGCTCTCTCTTACCTTCGTTCGTAAGTTCGTTCTTGTTTTTTGTTTTTTTTGTTTTCTTTCTTTGTATTCACGGCTTTCTAGTCCTAGGGTTTGTTTGGTCATGGCGGTTAGGGCAGAAAACTCAAATCGACGTAAAGATAAACATGTTATGGAAAATGAGTCCTTTGTTTGGGAGGAGGGTGGTAGTACAGTTGAGGAAGCGAGAGTGCGGTCGATGCTAGTAGGCCGAATATGGACAACCAAAGCCATCAACGCTAAGGCGGCAATAGAGTCTATGGTTAGAGTTTGGAACTTGAAAGGATCTGTCGAAGGAAACTTAGTGGATGCAAAGAATAAGATTTTTGTTTTTAAATTCTCGGATGATAGGGACAAAAATAGGGTTATTGAAGGGCAACCTTGGCACTTTGACAAATTCATATGGTGTTTTGACGATCCAATCGATGATGGGAAACTTTCGGCTACTCCACTATTCCTGGTACCGCTGTGGGTAAGGGTACACGACTTACCTATTAAAGGGAGAACAAATATCGATAATATCCGTCGTCTTGGAATGCAACTAGGTAGATTTGTTAACGTTGATGAAATGGCGTCCCCGGAGATGGAGAAAGCGATAAGAATTCGTATACTACACGATGTGCGCACACCTTTCAAAACTTTTGTGAGTGCAGCTATGGCCAAAGGACGGACAATAAATTTTGATGTCACCTATGAGCGTATACCTACATTTTGCTATGGATGTGGAATTTTAGGACATGGGGAGAAGGAATGCGATGAAGGGCCTTATGACGAGAGTGACCTACAATATAATGATAAACTACGAGCTTCACCATGGAAGGCTACCAAAACAGTCTCGGATGTTAAACCTGGGTGCATGAAAGTGTTAAGTAAGGTTTTTGAGCGTGACGAGGAGGAACGGGGCGAGGAGCTAATCGAAAACATGATTAAGAAACTGCAGTCCATAGCAATAAAAAACAGGAGTTCTAATTATAGGGATGGAGGCATCTATACTGAAGGGAAACAAAAGATAGGTGAAGGCGAAGGGATAGACAGGGCCGTGGATAATATGGAGGTGAATGAAGAGGAGGCGTATGTGAATGAAAATATTCCGGTTGAGGGAATAGGAGGGGGCACACGTTATCAGGATGACCAGGGGGGACAGTTGGCTGGATGGGAGGTGGATAGGGGGGAAAAACAACAAAGAGGAGAACAACAGGAACTTGGCATAGAATAGACAGAGAAGTGACGGGGGCAGAAGGTGCGCTGGAGGTCAACCTGGAGAAACGAAACCGTGGGGATGAGTGTGAGGAAGAAGGCCTGGTATCAAAAAAGTTTCGATATGATGATCACATGGGTGTCAGACTGTCAGTTCACCCGAGGCGAAGGTTGAGATGTCTCAGTTATGAAACTCTTGAGCCTTAACTGCATGGGGTTGGGCAACTCCGATGCAGTAGGCGGGTTACGTAATCTCCTAAGGAGAGAAGCCCCGACTTTTATTTTTCTTTGCGAGACGAAGCTTAGTAGCATAGAGTTTAGACGTGTGCGTTTATGTTTTGATGACTTTGAAGGGATGGAAGTGGATAGTATGGGTCGGTCGGGTGTTCTTGCTTTTATGTGGCGAAAAGGAATAACATGTAATTTCCGTTCTGCTTCGAATCATCACATGGATTTTGATATTTTGGATGAGAACGGGTCTTGGAGAATCACTGGCTTCTATGGCTGGCCAAGTGTTACCGAAAGAGTCTTGTCGTGGCAACTTTTACGTTTACTTAGCTCTCAGAGTTCAGTACCATGGATTTGCATCGGAGACTACAATGAAATCCTGTTTGCTAGCGAAATGAAGGGTGGGCACCAACCTCAATGGCAAATGACGAACTTTCAGGAGGCGGTGGATGTTTGCGGGTTACGAGATGTGGAATACGAGGGATATGATTTTACTTTTGATAACGGGCAAAAAGAGGACGATAATAGACAATCTCGGATTGACCGTGCAATGGCAAATAGTGGATGGCTCGATTTGTTCCCTAGGGCGAAACTGTTTCATCTAGACCGTGAATGGTCTGACCATGCTCCCATCATGATGCAATTCGACCGCGTGTTGGCTGAGGAACGTCTCCGTACGAAGCTTTTTCGATTTGAACAGATATGGGTGGGTGAAATAGGATGTGAAGAGGCTATCAAGAAGGCTTGGGATATGGATGATGGGAACCTACTGGCAACGCTTGCAACCTGCTCTAAAGAAATCCAAGCCTGGAAGGGTATAAGTATCGGGAAAATCGTTCGAGATCTACGTTCGAGGAGAATAACGTTGAAAAAGCTGAATGAGGGGAGGAGAACAGGCTGGGCGGTGAAAGAACGAAAAAGAGTGATCAGAGACATTGCTCATTTGCAAAAGCAGGAAGAAATTTTTTGGCGCCAAAGATCGCGTGCGCTATGGTTAAAGGAAGGGGATAGAAACACGGCCTATTTTCATCGCAAGGCTGGCCAGAGAAAGAAAAAGAATACCATAGCCAAGCTCATTGATGATGACGGGAGTGTCCATGTGGGAACGGAGGCTGTTTCGCGGTTGGCTAAACGATATTTTGAAGGTCTGTTCATGGCTGAAGACTCTGTTTTGGATAATTCGTTGCTCGATGTGATCGATGCAAGGGTCACGGATGGTATGAATGATATTTTATGCAAAGAATACAGCGAGTTTGAAGTAATTGAAGCCCTCGGCCAGATACACCCCTTGAAAGCGCCAGGAATTGACGGTATGAACGGTCTATTTTTTCAAACTTATTGGCATATAGTTGGTCCGTCAGTGCTTAGAACGGTTTTGGGTATTCTTCGGGGTAAACCTTTCCCTGAAGAGTTCAATAAGACGCTTATTGTTTTAATCCCTAAGAAAAAGGCGCCGGATAAAATTGCTGAATTCCGACCCATTAGTTTGTGCAATGTGGTCTACAAACTTGTATCTAAGGTACTAGCAAATAGACTGAAACTTTTCTTAGGGGAGATTGTATCCGAGAACCAATCGGCCTTTACACCGGGGAGACTCATAACTGATAATATTCTTGTGGCCTTCGAATTATTTCATCATATGAAAAATGACAGAGGGGATACGGGACATATGGCTCTTAAGTTGGACATGGCAAAGGCTTATGACAGAGTGGAGTGGGATTTTCTAAGGTGTGTTCTGAACCGGATGGGTTTTAATCGGGCATGGGTTGACAGGGTTATGACTTGTGTGACAACAGTATTATTTTCGATAATGGTTAATGGGCAGGCGACCGAAGTCTTCCAACCAAGTAGGGGCATCCGTCAAGGGGACCCATTGTCACCATATTTATTTACCCTTATGTGCAGAAGTTCTTTCGGGGCTGATGAGGAAAGCGATGGAAGATAGGGCTATCCATGGTATTCGTGTGGCGCGAGAAGCACCTATGGTGGCTCATTTGTTATTCGCGGATGATAGCATTTTCTTTGTTAAAGCTACGGAGTTGGAGGCGAGACGGGTTAAAGACATTTTGAACCGATATGAGCGAGCTTCGGGGCAAAGGGTAAATTATGGTAAGACAACTATATCCTTCAGTAAAGGAACGAATAATGCTGCAAGACAACGAATTGCCGAATGCCTGGAGGTGAGAATCGTGGAAGAGCAGGAGAAATATCTCGGGTTGCCAACAGTTGTGGGACAATCGAAGCGGGCTATTGTGAGAACTATACAGGATAAGCTCGGTAGGAAATTACAAGAATGGCGGGGTAAGCTATTTACGAAGGCCGGTAGGGAAATATTGATAAAGGCAGTGGCCCAATCTATCCCTACGTATGCTATGAGTGTCTTCAAGCTACCTCTTAGTTTTTGTAATGACTTACGATCTATGGTTTCTCGTTTTTGGTGGGGAGCGGATAACGGTCAGCGGAAAATTCCTTGGATTGCGTGGCATAAATTGTGTAAGCCAAAGAGCCTTGGGGGACTCGGGTTTCGTGACTACCACAAATTTAACATGGCACTTCTCGGCAAACAAGCATGGCGATTGCTAGTGGATCGAAACAGTTTAATGGCCCGTGTTCTAGGGGGCAAGTATTTCGCGTCCTGTTCTTTTATGAAGGCGAATTTGGGCTCAAATCCAAGCTACACTTGGCGTGGTATATGGGAAGCTTGGTCGGTTTTGGAGCTGGGCCTGAGAAAGAGGATTGGAAATGGTTTGAGTACGTATGTTTGGAAGGACCCGTGGGTGGTGGGAGCTCAAAGTCGGAAAATTCTGACTCCTCAAAGGGCAAATGATAATGATATGCTGGTTGCAGAGCTTATGAATACCGATGGCAGTGGGTGGAATAGCTCAAAAATCCGGTCCCTGTTCCTTCCTTTCGAACACGATCGAATTCTTAATATGCGCGTATGCAAGTCTAAACCCGAAGATTCATGGTGCTGGGACTTAGAAAAAGATGGAGACTATTCGGTTCGATCAGCTTATAAGGCCACGGTCGGGGATTTTGGGGAGGAGGATGGACAGTCGGACCGAGTTAAGGAGAAGTGGTTGTGGAAACATATATGGAGTGCTAATGTCTGGCCGAAAGTGAAGACGTTTTGCTGGCAATTATGTAATGAAGCAATTGCAACAAAGAGTAATTTAGCGGCCCGAATCACTAATATGGATTCCTCGTGTCCTATATGAGGTCGAGAAAACGAAACTAGCCTTCATGTTCTTATGGGGTGTGGGTGGGTGGAAGGGGTCTGGGATGGGCTGGGTTTGGAGATGAGGGAGGTGCTGGGGTATGGGAGGGTGAGGGAGTGGGTGGAGGATATGTGGCGAAACCTTGATAGACGGGATAGGGAAACGATGATGGTGGCTGCTTGGGCAATCTGGGAGGCGAGAAACAAGAATGTCTTTGAGGATCAAGGAGTTAATATGGAGCGTGTTGTCAGGCGAGTAAGTAATATTATTAGGGAGATGAGGGAAACAGAGGAGAATACGATTGAGGGGGAGGCTAACGAGAGGACGCAGAATTGTGGGTCAGAGAAGAGGGGGATGGGGTCTGTGAGGGGAAACCAGGGAGAGATGAGGGTGATGGGGTCTGTGAGAGGGAATCAGGTAGGTACTGAGAGGTGTGCAGGTGACAGAGGGGCTGTGGTGAGTGTGGACGCAGGAACGAGCGAAGGGCGTGGGACTGGCATAGGCGTTATTTGTCGTGGGATGGAAGGGGAAGTTCTGTGGGGTATGGCAGAGAGGAAAGCGGTGGTGCGCACACCAAGAATGGCGGAAGCGGAGGCGGTTCTTGCGGGTGTTCAGGAAGCGATTCGTCGAGGCCATTCGCGGATTCGAATAGAGAGCGACTGCAAGGAGGTGGTGGATGCTTTGAATGAACGGAAGACGGGCAGAAGCGACTTTTTTCTCATTATCGAAGATATCCTAAGCGGGTGCAATAGTCTAGATTCGGTGGTTTGGACACATATTAGTCGGAAAGCTAATAGAGTGGCGCATGAACTCGCTCATTTTTGTAATATGAGTGTGGTACATCGTTTCTCCTATGAGACGATTCCAAGTAGCATTGTTGAACTTGTCAAGCATGATTTTCTTAATTTTAATATGAGGTAATGCCCATTTATGGGCTTTCACAAAAAAAAAAAAAAAAAAAAAAAACATCTGATTCATGTTCATAAAATGTGACTGATTTTTACGCTGGCTGCCACAGACCTACCGCAACCCTCCTTTCTCCGGGCTTGGGACCGGCAGTGAATGTCCAAAAACACACACAGGCGGAGTTAAACACGTACTAACGTACGACAATAAAAACTACTCCGTATCACCAATGTCGTAAAGGAAGCCATGTATATTGGATGCTCAATTCTTGCTACAAGGTAAGTTACAGACTGCCAAAAACCAAAGATGTTACCAAAGACGGCTTCACACGGGTGACATCGTCACAAACACAAGTAACGATACAAATAGCAATTAGATTAAATCAAAATTTCAGGGCATCTCTCTTCAAGAATCATTTTGTGCAGCACTTTGTCGCAGGATGAGAAGGCAGCCCTAACTCTCGACATAGCTCTTCGTCAGGATACAGGGTATCCGGGATAGCACCGAATGCCCTACGGCTCAACTCATTACCTACGACTGCAGTATGTATGTAAGCAGATGCATCTTCCCATTTCTTTCTGAAACTAGGAGAAGATGATAAAGAAGCCAACTTTGTAGAGGGTAGTTTAGATGGTTTCTTTATAATTGTGCCGTGATCCAACTCAGCGACTTTTAAAAACCGTTCAGTAGCTGCTTCCCAGGATAACTCGTGCATTTGTGAATCGCTCAATGGGGCAGGTTCTTCACTGAGTGCTTTGCATGTTAAGGCAACAAAGCCATCGTTAGTGTCATATGCGCGACAATTACGGAACTGTTTGAAGAATTCGTTGGATGGATGATTCGCGCACACAACAATCTTTCCCATGGCTAATGCTTCTGCTGTTGTAGTGCAGACTACGTCCGTTGTGCTTGGATTGAGAAACACTTTGTAGCTGAAATTTGGCCGAGACACGTAAAGGGTCAACATAGAAATCTAACCAACATTATCCTAGTGATTTGCAGCCTCATTAAAATAGAGAGATGAAACCAAGTGGTGTTAGTCCAGTGATAACTGGGTTAAACCTTGAAGCTTGCAGAAATGCAGGAGTTGAGAGGTCTCAGGTTCGACTACCAGCTGCGGCCATGACCACTTGGCCACTGCAGCCCCAAAGGGGTGGCTTACATAGTCCATCTGGTGCTGCGGGAATGCATGGACCTGGGGGATTCAACCCCTTGTCATCAAAAAAAAAAAAAAATAGAGAGATGAGGGTCGAGCTTACTCATGGAATAAAGGATCGGCGTGATCACGTCCAGGATGAACTCTTACAGACAGTTTCAGCTTCTTCGCAGCTTCCTTTACTTCATCAGAGTCCTCTCCGCTACCATAGAGATCGACTTCCAAGCCAGCTAGCTCCTTCTGATTATTCTTAAGGAGCGTGAGCAACTCTCTATATCCCTTACTCCATATCATTTTACCAATATAATACGCCCCTTTACTGAAGCCAGGTTTCCCTTGTCCGTGTTCTTCTTTCATCTGCTTGCCTATCTCGAGAAATTTGGGGCTGACTCCGTGTACATTGCATATCACTGACTTCGGGAGATCTTGTGTCGCTGCAGATAACCTTATTACCTGTCATTTCATACATCATAGTTTTGATTAAGTAATAAGTATGGACTAACCAACTGGTGTTAGTCCAGTGGTAACTGAGTTAAACCTTAAAGCTTGCAGAAATGCAGAAGTTGAGAGGTCTCCGGTTCGATTAACAGCTGGGGCGATGACCACTTGGCCTTCCCTCCCGAAGGGGTGGCTTACATGGTCCATGTGGTGGTGCGGGAATGCATGAGCCCGGGGGATTAAACCCCTCGTCATCAAACGAAAAAAAAGAAAAAATAGATGCGGCAACAAAAGAAAGACGAAGACTGTATACCTTGTGACAGTAGATGTTAACTAACCAACTATTGAGGTGCTTTACGAGAAATGCTTCAGCAGCATTCTTCTCTCGTCGAATATATTCTAAATAATTGGTGTGGACAACCCCGACCACCATCCGAAATTTTGCTTTCCATTTTCTTCCAGGATGATACCAAGTTAGATGCTCAGGTTCCTCAAGAACAGCAATGTCTGCAGCTTCATCAGGTATGATTTCTGTAATATCACCAACAGGAAGAATGCTTCTTTTGTCGGTGGAAAACTGCAATACAGGTAACATTCTGAATTAGTCTAAAAAAGCTGAAGACATACGGTAATTTAATTAGCGAGGAGTAATTACCCTTCCAGGATAGAACTTTATATCAAACCGAGAAATGAATTTAGTCCTATCTTCAAGCCATTTGCGCACATATGCCTCATGCTCCGTAGCTGACTTGAAATTTATGTTGTTAGGGTATACAAGCCCTTGATCATTTGCAGACAGCCAGGGAATTACTAAAGTAACGTTTCGTTCTCCATCTTTTGCTAGATAACAAGCACGGAACAATGGATTCACAGCGGTGCCTGTCAACCATGGCAGACTGGCTGTGGTATATATAGCGATGTGCTGTTTCTTAGCCATGTAAACATCAGCTAAATTGTCGAACTTAGGGAAACCCTCCAATGTGACAGACCCGGCTTGAGAAGACCAGAAGGAGATAACTGTAAAAAAGAAACCGTATCTTACAATATACTCCGTATCAAGTTGTGATTAAGCTCAAGCTCAATATGTGACAGAGATCGCAGGAACCCAGGTGAGGGAGGCTACTGTTATAACTTACGTGATCACCTCCAACCCCAAGACAGTACATACGTCAATAACCCAATATACACGCATCTCCTATTCTCCACCGTTATTTTAAATACTATCTGAAGGTTTACTATGAGGATCAGTTGTACATTCCTGAAGAATTCCGTAGAAGTTCAGCCATTTCCCGTGATGTATTACCTGATCTGCTTTTCAAGAACCAAGCGCGCAATATACAGCAGATTGGTCTTGAAAAGCTATGCATGTTCAAGCTCATTTCACTTCAATCCACTCGGGTTCTATACTGGAACCGTCACCAATTTTCATTGTAACCCCTAATGCATATTCCCCTCTCCATTTTACTTTGCTACCATTATAGAATCCCTGGATAAGTCCATACTGTTACATACATACATACATACATCGCTCGTAACCATCACACAACCCTACATCCCTAAGTCCATTCAAATTCCAAAAACCCTTGCTCTCACTTCCAAACCTCGAAAAGTTCCATTCTTTACAACTCGAATACCTTTAGATCAGATCAACCGAATCTCCTCCACAAAATATGTGCTATACAAGGGTGATCAACATAATCTAATTCCATGAAAAGCTTATACAGTTATCTTTTAACCTTGAGAATAACTATCTACCTTCTCCTTTCTACCTTCTCCTCTCACAACCGATTAAAATACCATATACTCCCTCCGAGTTAAAGTGATTGTCCTTTAGCTTTATGCACAAAAAATAAGAAAATTATTCTAAACCACACAAAACACCCTACCCCACACTGAATTGATTTTGGACGACAAAAAAGTTACTAAAAAGCAATCACTAAACTGGCATCAAATGAGAAATAGGAATAATCAATATAACTCGGAGTGAGTATTTTGCTTCATCCACCTTCCTTCCAATCCCACACTATATATACTAGTTTAATCGAAGGTGGATAGACACCCTCTTTAACCTTATCACCCATAGATTAAGAGCAAAGAACCATCATTTTTCAGGTCCAATACAAAACAATGCACAGATTACTACATAAACTATACTTCCTGCATAATCTTACTGTTCTCAAATCAAAATTAACACAAAATTACAGAGACCCAGATAACAAATCTTCCATAAAATGCAAAAAGAACACAACTTTATCCAATTTATTGACATTTAATCCTAACCCACATGAAACTTAATCAAATTAATAAGAATAAAACGATGAAGTTAAGAAAATAAACATTAAAGTACCTGGAATTAGTGAGAGAAATCAAAAGAGATGTTTTGCAGAAGAATAAAGAAGAATTCTGAACTGTTAGTTGTTATGTTTTGGTAGGTGGATACCAATTACCAAAGACCTGGGAAATCTAGTTGCCAGTTACAGCAATACATGACAGAAATAATACATTTGACTTGGTTTAACTGAAGAATATTCGCAACTTGGACTTCCTATTGCCCTCCTTGATTCCGAGTTTCGTCGTTTCTGGAGACCCGTAACGAAATTCCGTAAGTTTGCTTAAGACGATATTATCCGTCTTACAACAAAAGCACGTTATATGCTTCCGCCTCATTTTTATCCCGTCAAAAGAATATTGCCCTCTGGGTATCCATAACGAAATTCAGTAAGTTTGCCTAAGACATTATTATTCGGCATACAACAAATGCATGTTATATGTTTCCGCCTTTTTTTTTATTCCGTCAAAAAAAAAAGGATGTTGAACTCGAAGTACTCCTCTTAAGCTAAGAGTTTGTGAGAAATTATTTCATTTTCTTATATAAATTGTTTTAAACGAACCAGAATAAATGATTGGATAAAATATACTGAATTTAAATTATGATTAAAAATCGAGTGCAATTTGGATTTTTTCTATAGAATAAATGATGGGATAATTGTGTTATATAATTTTTTTTTTCTAAATAAACTTTTTTTAAGTAAAATGTCGTGAAAAACATTTATTCTGATTAATGATTATGCATATATTTTGTTGCCTAACAAGTAAAACTCCAAGTAATTTTTGTGAAATGAAAAACGAAATATTCATGAACTACGTGTTGTAACCTGTAACTCCCTCGGGCTTAATCAATTTATGTTTTCCTTATTTAGGCGTTGCAAACGGTTCTTAACTCTCGAGTATATCTTGCATTGTTGATTTGTTGCCATTTTCGTGTCTTTTTTTAGATCGTTGTCTACTTACGTAAAAAGTAAATGTAAATAATTAATCGGGATGTACAATAACACCGTTAACGAAAAAAATAAAATAAAATGAACTGAAACGTGTCTGCAATTTGTTTGGTTTCTAGATTCTATACTACAGAACTACAGTACACTGATTCAACGAACTAACCCTAATTTCTCCCCCAAAATTTTCAAACTTCCGATTAATTCATCGCTACCAGGTAAATTCTTTCATTCATAATTCATTTTCATTGTCATTTACTCAATCAATTCTAAATGTTGAACATTGTTATCGTTTACGAGTCCTGTAATTTATTCTTAATTTCGCGCAATTTTATATTTTTATATGCGTTTGTTACGATTTGGGATTATTATAGTAGATTTAGTATTCATCTGCTGATATAAACTGTTAAATTGCATTGGTTTTAGATGTGTGATCTTGATTATTGTTAATTTGCTGCAATTTTAGGTAATTTGTATATTAATCTGAGAAAGATGTTTATGTGGAGCATTGACGGATTTGGGTCGGATACGGATATATTACTTCCTGATAGTGGACTAGGAGGGTTAGATGAGGATGATGAAGAAGCAAATGATTATAGTGAGATTGTATATACGGCGTCGTTTGATGAGCTTGCAGGGAATTACATTCAATATGATACGATTATTTGGCTTTCGATTTCGTTATTATTGGTTGTAGCTTGGGGTGTTGGGGTTATTATGTTGCTGTATTTGCCTGTTTTTAGATATGTGCTTCAGAAGGATCTTTCGTCGCGCAAGCTGTTTGTTACGGCTTCTGAAATCGTATACAAGGTAGCTGTTGAACTTGGTTTTCTGGTAGTTTTGACTTTTGAGGAAGGGTTGCTACTTATTAGATTGATATGAGTATCAGTGAATTGCATTCTTGCAGGTATCTAGACCGTCATTTATACCCTGTTGGAAGACGGTGACAATAGAGAGGCGTGTGCCTTTATCCTTGGTCATTGATATAATCATTGAGCAAGGTCAGAGTTCGAGCTGATTTTTATTGGATTACTGCGCTATTTTTTGTTGTTTGGCTGGATTATGTTTCTAAAGACTCGTTATTCTTTGATTATGGTCTTTTGGGTTATGATGAAATAAAGCAAAATAGATCGTTAAATTGCTTAGACTTCTTATTAGTGTGAAATAGCAGTCAATTGATGCAGTTCTCGACTAAATTTCCAGCCATTCGATGTGATTCTTGATGCAAGTTTTGTTATGGGTCATCTGAAAGATAAACAAATAGGGGTAATTGGGTAAGTTGCATGCGTCCAACCCCTTCCCTTGCCATTTCCTGGAGCCTTAAAGGAAGATGGGTAACGTTGTTCTTGTATTCAACGTTGGAGTCTGTGGAATAAGCTCGCTCTTGCGGTGAAAATGGGTAGATATTAAGTAAAGTAGTAGTCATTTGAGAGTCACGTACTAATTGGTACTACGACCCTCTTATGTGCGCAATGTGTTTTGGTAAATTCAGGCTGTTTCCAATCTGTATATGGCTTACACACGTTCAGAGTGGAGAGTGTATCACGTGGTAAAGCTGCGCCTGTGGATGAACTACAGTTTCAAGGAGTATCCAACCCAGGAGTTCTGAGGAAGGTAATATCAACGTAATCTTGTAACATTATTCTGATTTTTAACTGCTCTTCTTGAACTGCTCCAAGTACAAGATTATTCTTCATATGATTATGTGATTTAGTTAAAGTCATTTTGGATCATATTATCTATGGTCACAGGTCATAATTACGGAAGCTGCCAAAGTTATCCACAATAGTGGAGGTTCCATGATCCGCACATCATCTTTAACTGAGAGGAAGAACTGGAAGGTATGTCGGTCGTCAGAATATTCAAGACGTGACAAAATGCATGACAGTAAATCTTCGAGACCAATGCTTAAATTTGATCTTCTGCATCGCTGAACTTACTGCACCAGACTATAAAATCTCTTTATTTTCATCAAAGTTTTGTTGATACCATTAGGCTATTGTGTGTGTGATTTTAAGATCCACGTGTTTTCCATTATCAGGGTGATTTATAAATTGAAATAATTTCTTCATGTGATTACTAGGTGTTCTGTTTTGATTTTCGATTTGCTTTCCCTTGATAAGAAGTACCCCAAACATCCCTTTATAAAAACATCAGTTTTGTCTCAGTACTGTGGTGTAAATGTCCAAATCATGGTTTTTTTGGCAGGAAGATACAGTTTTTGTTGAGGTTAGAATAGGAACACCTTTTGTTTTGAGGTGGGAAGAGAGGCGATTGAGTGCACTAGTATGGAGGGAGAAGTCACTTAGTGTTCTGTTAATTTATAATTGACAATTTGATGTTTATGGTCTCGCATATCACACAGATAGTTTTACATTGGATTTCCATGATTTGTTGGTTGCCATATTATTGAGGGACTCTAATAGTTTGTAACTCTCTCCTAATGGATATTGCTGCGTGGCTCCTTTAATTTGATGATTTAATGGGATTTGATGACTTAGTGCTTCGAGTATGGGGAACTTTGTGGGTTACCATTAGGATATGTTCTTATGGAAATTTAAGCTACATGTCGATAGTGGGTTCTAGAATATTTCTGTGATGCAGCTTAAATGGCATGCAATAGTTAATTGAGACTGGTAATATTAGGCTATTAGCTACCCTGACCTCCTGTACTCACATTTTTCTCGAAACACCCTTTCATGAGCTTGATTTTGTATGTATGATGTTTGAGATTTATACTCCTTAATAATGACAGATTAAAGCTTAATGATGTAATGTGTGTAGCCTTCTTATGTCTAGCTTACGAGTTATGCTTATGTTTTCCTTGAATGCAGGCTGGATCTTCTGAGCAGAGAGGAATAGCATCTGGAGATCTCTTGTTACAAAAAATAGATGAAATGAACAACTCTGTCAAGGTGTGGACCTCTCTTTCTTTTTTCTCCTGCTTTATAATCAGAAGTTTGAGTTTGAACTTGTACTCATTGCCGTTGATATTTTCCTCAGCATTTTAATCAAAAAAAGTTTAGGTTAGAGTCTCAAGGAACTTGCATCAATTAAGAAATAACCATAGTTACAGATGGAACACGCGCTTCTGTGTTTTTATCTGCTTTCATTGCATTATAAAGTTGAGAAATTCTATTTCTATTTCTTGCCAATGTTTGGTGTTTTTCTTCTTGAGAATAGTTGATTCTCCTATTGCCTGATGTATGCATCTTTCACATATTATCTAGCCGATGCATCTTTCACAGATCATTTAGCTGGTGCATCTTTCATATATCTCTAACCGTAGGTTTTGTTCTAATGATCAGAGAATAGAATCGCTCGTTAATAAGTCCCAGATTCCGTCTACAATCAGCGAAGAGTGATGTTTTGGGCCGTGACTCTGGATATGTACGCCTTTGCTGTATGTTGCCTTCTAACTGTAAACTTACACAAGTTTGTGTTGTGACTTTGGACGCTCAAGATCGATCTCGCTGATGTGATGATCGTCAGCTGGGGGATATCTAGCAATATACTGGATCTTGCCTAGGATAGGATATCTATAGAATTTTGATGTAATGCCATTGCTCCAAATTGTTGCAATAACTAATTTATATTCAAAGATGCAATGAACATATTTGCATTCCCTCGTGTAAAGCCTAATGTGTTATAATGAATTTGAGGTTATAAAGAAGCACATATCTTGGTCCTTCCATGTTTGTTCCTGTCAGTTCAAATTGTTTCCAAACCCCAAGAAGACAAAGTAAACAAAGATTCAATACGTCATAAAATAGCACGTCAAGTGATCAAATTACGAGCTTTGGATAAGAAATCAGATTTTGAATTATGGTCATTGCAACAGTTAGCTTTGTCCGATCAAATATACTATAGTAATGTTGGGTCCGTGTTAACTGTGAATTATACCTTTTAGATCCGGGTCTGATTTAATTTGTAGACCTGATCGTGTTTCTGGCAGATCCCATTACAGTGCTACCATTCCTCATATGCGTAAATTTGCTGCATGTTGGTATATATCAAAGGATCCTATTACAGCTTCGAATGCCTGTGATTATCATCTCCTCCCCCACGATCCTTCAGAAAGCCCTCTCTTTGATCGGGTTTTATTGTATTCTCTATGATTTCACTCTGTTCTTTATTTCTCTCCCTCATTCGGCATTGTTCCTGCCAAATGCTAAAAGTCGAAGAATTAGGCACATAATAGGCATCTAAGGAAAAGGGACTCAAACCTCAACTAAAACTCTTGTCTGATTAGTTGACAATACCTGCCCCTAGCTGTATTATACTTGTTGGTTGAACCAGGACAATACCAGGAAGTAAAAAATGTTATCAGCAGCCAACCTATGCTGATGTCAAGCGTTCGAATATGGCGGCTCAAACATCTATAAATAACCTCTTTGCTTTTCAGCTCTCATAGCTCTTGCAATAATGGCTCAAACATCTCCATTTTTGGCATCGAAAAGGTGCGTTTACAGTATAATTACTTATTCTGTCCGTCCATGGACTTCCTGGTTTCCATTTTTGGCTGTCAATTGAATACTGGGTACTTATTATGTAGCGTCCTTACGACTTACGTTTTTGTGTTGTGTAGGTATGCAGTGGTTACAGGAGCAAACAAAGGAATAGGACTAGAGGTTTGCAGACAACTTGCGACGGAGGGAGTAGTTGTCGTATTAACATCTAGAGATGAAAAAAGAGGCTTGGAAGCCCTTGAAAATCTTAAGAAGTCAGGCCTTAGTTCTGACAAACTCGAGTTTCATCAGCTTGATGTTACTAATCCCACAAGTGTAGCGTCTCTTGCTGATTTCATCAAGGCCAAATTTGGCAAGCTCGATATCCTCGTACGTATTTGCATCTTAATTTAGTAAAGTGATTTGCTTTACTAGTAGGTTTGAGAATAGTACAAGAATTCATTAAGATTTAAAGAGTAAAGCTGCGTAGCTCGCTTCCTACTGTTTCATTGATAGCTATTCAACCGAAAATCCTCCTTGAGTTTTAGATGTTGAAACGTTTGAACTTTTGACCATTGGGATTTTGTAGGTGAATAATGCAGGAGTCCTTGGAGCCACTGCTGACAAAGATGCTTTAATAGCATCTGGATTTGTAAGTTACTTATTTTCTTAACTACCTTGCTAAATTTTGGTTCAAAGTTTTTCTTGGTGGGTATATTTCATGTATGTTTCTGCTGTTAAACTTTGTTGGTAGTATGCGAATCCAAGGCCGACAGAGAAGCAAACGATGAGTTACTCTGACATGCTGAAACAAACATACGAGCTTGCTGAAGAATGTGTTGAAACTAATTACTACGGTGTTAGAAGAAATGTTGAAGCTTTGCTTCCTCTGCTGCAAAATTCCGATTCTCCTAGAATCGTTAATGTCTCGTCTGGTGTTGGAAAACTTGCTGTATGTTTTTTGTTTCTCTTTATCTCATTCCCTACCGTATCATATACTCCGTAACTTGCTGCATGAAAATCTCTTTCTGGGTCGTATTTAAATTCCTTCTGTTGCTTTACTCTCAGAACATACCAAATGAGCAAATCAGAGGAGTCCTGAGTAATTCGGATAGCCTTACAGAAGAACGAGTCGACGAGACTTTGAAGGAGTTTCTGAGAGACTTTAAGGAAGGGTCATCTACAGAGAAAGGGTGGCCTGCTAAACTGCCGGCCTATTTTGTGTCAAAAGCAGCTTTAAATGCTTACACAAGGATAGCGGCCGCGAAACACCCTGCTATGATTATCAACTGTGTTTGCCCTGGCTTTGTCAAAACAAGTATCAACGGTAATACAGGCAACTTACCCCCTGAAGAAGGCGGTGCTCGTGCTGTCAGACTCGCGTTATTGCCTCATGGTTCGCCTTCAGGCCTGTTCTACTCCAATAATGAAGTCATACCATTCTAATTGTTGTGCTTTATATATGCTGATGTAAGTTACAGTTATTCTATTTCAGTAAGTCTCTTGAAAAACCGTCTTACAGTAAATTCTAAAACCATCCAAATAAAAAGTGGTTAATTCCTGAATTTTAGAAGTTACTATGTGTGTCACTTGTCTTCTGCACTTTTTTTTTTTTTTTTTTTTATGACGAGGGGTTTAATCCCCGGGCCCATGCATTCTCGCACCACCACATGGACCATGTAAACCACCCCTTCGGGGCTGCAATGGCTAAGTGGTCATCGCCCCAGGTGGTAATCGTCTGCAAGCTTTAAGGTTTAACTCAGTTATCGAATACAGTGATTAAATACTACTACTCTGTATTAAATATTCGATCACTGCGTATTTTGAATTGGTTTCGGAATAAAACATCCTCGTAAGTCGTAACAGGACGATGCAACATGAATTCTAGTTACATGATACATACCTGTCAACTTTAATCCTTGTGTTACCGTCCAACAAACGAAAGCCAGTTATCCAAGATGCATACTAATCAATTCTACGTGGAAAAGTTTTCTCCATCCATTCAATACTTGTATTTATTGTCTGATTGTGGCCTAATATTCGATCACAAAAAAAATAGTGGGCGTAGCGTAGGGGTGGTCAATGGTGCGGGTCGGCCGGGTTCGGGACGGGTCGAAGGGTGGTGCGGCCGTGCGGGTTTAACGTATTGGACCCGGACACGACCCGGGATCAGGGCGGATCCGGGACGGATTGGGCCCGGTTCTTGGGAAATGTAACCCGGACCCGGCCCGGGGAGGGTTGAGGGCGGGTCTGGGGCGGGTTGGGGCAGGTCTAGGGACGGGTCTGGGCAGTTACGGGTCACCTTCTGGATCGGGTTCCAGAAATTGGACCCGGGCCCGGTTACTTCACACACACAGGGCGGGGCGGGGCGGGTTTGGACCCGGGTGAGGCGGGGCGGGTTAGATCCGGGTTCAGTGGCGGGTCGGGTCCGGGTTGCTAATGTCGACCCGCACTCTTGACCAGCCCTAGCGTAGCGCTATTAATAATTAAGAGACGGGAAAAAATCACACATACAGTATAATTCTCTATACAAATTTAACTGTTTGTTGGTCGTAAAACAGTCTATTTGTATTTTTTAACGCAAGGTAAGTTTAAGTACATCGACCCTCTTACGTGGTTATAGGTTGATCATAATGTTGTAGTTGTGACTTGTGGTCCATCTGAATGAAAGTGAACATTAAGTCCTACTGAACTTTTTAATATGTGGTTCTTTTGTGTGTGTTTCTCAGTTGTCTGTTGCAATCATGGCTGAACCATCCTCGTTTCTTGCTAAAAAAAGGTATGTATTACTACCTGTATACATAATTATGCTTAAAATTTCCGACAAAATATCATATAAGACCGTCTTGGCACCTTACCATACAGGTATGTATGTCCGTAACATTTGGTTATTTCGGACTGTTTCTGGTCCTGCAGGTATGCAGTGGTTACAGGAGCAAACAAAGGAATTGGCCTAGAAGTTAGCCGACAACTTGCATCTCATGGAGTTTTTGTGGTTTTGACTTCTAGAGATGAAAAGAGAGGATTAGAAGCCATTGAAAATCTTAAGAACTCGGGGATTAGTTCCGAAAATCTTGAATTTTGTCGACTTGATGTTACTGATCCTGCAACTGTTGCTTCTCTTGCTGATTTTGTGAAGGCCAAATTTGGCAAACTCGACATCCTGGTATGTATTTGTTTTTCCATTCTGGGTATATGAGCTATTGATGTTAGTAAACAGGGGGAAGTCTGGCTACTAATAGTGATAGATGAACCATCTCAACCAAAACCTTAAGCTGATGGTTGAGGCATTATTAATATTCCTAATACGCTCCCGCTCCCTCACTCGAATGTCCATTGGGCTTGAAGAGTTGCAAGTTCCCCCATACCGTATGTTGGGTTTCCACTTCGTGAGTCTTCGAGGGGTTTTGAGGTTGCCAGGATTGGAACCCGTGACCTTCGGTCACACTAGCTCTGATACCATGAAAGATGAACCATCTCAACCAAAACTTTAAGGTGATGGTTGAGGCCCAGCTATTATTAATATTCCTAATAAATAGGTCCTAACTCGGAAAACTGACAATCTGTTACACAGTGTCAGTCACAGATGCCGTCTGCATGCTGAATTCTGAAACATTTGTCGTGGTTGTACTTGTAGGTAAACAATGCTGGGATCCTTGGCGCCGTTCCTGACTTCAAAGCTTTATTTGCAGCTGGATTTGTAAGTACCCCTTACTGCACGTCTGCATCCTTCTGCTCTATGATCCTGCGATCCTAAATGAACGTATTTGTTGTAATTCACGCTGCAGCCGGAGTTTGAGGGATTGTCTAAGGATATGATAACACAAACATATGAGCAAGCTGAAGAATGCGTAAACACGAACTACTTCGGTGTCAAAACAACTACCAAAGCTTTGCTTGATCTTCTTAAGTTATCAGATTCACCAAGGATCGTCAATGTTTCCTCGTTATCAGGGTTGCTCTCTGTAAGTCCTCCGTTTATTCATTGTATCGATCTGACGAGTACATGAATACGCTTTGCCCTGTCAAAATCTGATTCGACCTGCAAACCTAACCTGACCCAAATTTTAAGTGATCATTAACTAGTATTTCCTCCGTTCCATTGAATTGTTTACGTTTTCTATTTTAGGCCGTTCCATTTGATTGTTTACGTTTCCTTATGTGAATAGAGATACCTCGCTTTTACCTAAAGTTAGATAAAATCACGTAAAATGTGTATCTCGAGATTATGTAGTTGCGCGTTTGCTCAAAGACCATCGTGACAATTTTTCTGATATGTTTTTTGTACAGTACATTAAAAATGAGCGGATCAGAGGAGTCCTAGACAACATCGATGAGCTAACAGAAGACAAAATCGACGAGATAGTGAAGGAGTTCCTGATAGACTTCAAGGAAGGCACATTTCCGGAGAAAGGGTGGATACCGGTCCTGGCAGCGTATTTTGCATCAAAAGCGGTTCTGAATGCGTACACAAGAGTATTAGCCAAGGAAAACCCGTCAATTATCATCAACTGCCTTTGCCCCGGTTTTATTGCGACCGATATCAATGGATATGCTGGTGACTTGCCTGTAGAAGAAGGTGCAGGTCGTGTTGTTAGGCAAGCTTTGGTGCCTCATGGATCCCCTTCTGGCTTGTACTTCGTCAATAATCGTGTCACACCCTTTTGATTTACAACCGGTGAGGCGGTGACGGTTTTAATCCATTTCAACCAAGGGTCGGTTTGGTCAAATGTTTTTATTTATTTACATACTCGTTTTGATTGAAACTGTTTTATTATTAGTAAACGGGTTTTCAGGAATAGTCGTCCTTTATACTTTCTTTGTTCCAACAAATTGGATACGATTTCTTTGATCTCGATAAAATAGTGAAACTGTTTTATTATTAGTAAACGGGTTTTTAGGAACAGTCGTCCTTTATACTTTCTTTATTCCTATGAATTGGATACGATTTCTTTGATCTCGATAAAATAGAATATAAGTGATCATACGAAGGTAGAACCTTTTTTTTTTTTTTTTTTTTTTTTTTTTTTTTTTTTTTGTTTTTTGGCAGACGTAAAAAATAAAATTACACAAGTGCTAAAGCGGCCACATTGTGAGCTCGCCGATTAAGACAGCGCGGAATATAGCTAATGCTAAAACAATGAAAGACTCCGACCAGAGACCAAATATCACTAATAATTCCACGTGTCTGATGATGTGTTGTAGCACAACCTGCAACCTGAAGAACAACCTGCAAACAGTCAGTGAGAGCATTAACATGAAGGAGATTCTGCCGTCTTACCCATTTGATTGCTTCCAGAACCCCTTTCGCCTCTGCTTGTAAGGGAGATTCAGCATAGAAAGCCATAAAATACTCCATCACCACCCTTCCATCCGGGTTAATGAGGATCCATCCCACAGAAGCTTTGTCACATGCCTTCCATGCGGCATCCACCTTGATTCTAAAAGAATTATCATGATGTTGATGACCAACTAGAAAAAAGGGAACAGAATCTCTCAGACTTATGCCATCAATAACTGAATCATCTTCATGTGTTGTCCTTCCTGATGAATTGGTTTTTGGAAGGCCATCCTTCTTCAGCTCAATCGATTGAAAAACCAAATTAATCTGGATCTGAATCTGTTTATAAAAAACAGATGGCAAAAAAGTTCTACCATTAAGTAAAATATTATTTCTCGTGATCCAAATTTGCCAAATAATGGCCACAAAAGTCACCACCCGATCCATTCCATTTTCCAGATTCCATAAGTAATTAATCCAGTTAATCATCCATGTTGATGCATCAAGCACATCCGTCCCGAAGCAATTAATACCTAAAGGTGAGCTCTTCCATATATGCCCCACCACCGGACAATCTTTGAAGAGATGGTTTAAGGTCTCAATAGTATTCCCCATACTAGCACAAAAACCACAAAAACCATTAACATTAATATCCCGCTTCAACAACTCTTCACCCACAGCAAGAGATCCTGTAATAATTTTCCATAACAGGATTTTCCAGCTTTGTGGTCCCGGTAAACTCCATAACCTACGTTTACAAAACTTTTCCGGGACATTCTGTACCCTAGAACCATCTCGTAAAGACTTCTTCTTCTCAAACCACTCCTTAAAGATAGTGTCATAACCACTCTTGACTGAGTAAACCCCAGAAGTAGTCCCAAACCAGTACATAACATCCTCTCGCTGAGACAAGCAAACTGGTTGAGCAAGAATCTTTACTACCGAATCCTCCTCAAAAAGGTGTCTTATTAAAAGAGAATCCCACAGCCCATCCTCCTTAATCAAGTCCTTTATAGTCAAACTATAGATAGAGGAATTAGCAATTGTCAGCAAATGAGATCTAGGTTCCGGTACTTCACCATCCACCCATTTAACACTCCAAATATTAAGTGTTGAATCAATTCCTGGTTTCCATCCCACCTCTCTTCTTACAAGGTCTAACCCATGTATTAAGCTTCTTGATCCCCAAGACAAGCCACTCCCTCCTCTAGAATCCATTCCCATTCGAGGGTCAGGATTCTTCAGAATCAGATTCCTAAAGACTTTGCTGAACAAAGTGTCCTTATCCTGAAGAATACGCCACGCATTCTTGGCAAGTAAAGCCTAGTTAATGCATTCCACATTTCGTATCCCCAAACCCCCCCTTGACTTTGGTAAAGCCAAGAAATTTCTACTACAGAAGTGAACCCCCCGATGTGATTTATGTCCAACCCACCAAAAATGAGCTAACAAAGCATTGATCTTTGTTGCCACACTTACCGGAATTTTAAAAACCGATAGAAAGTAAATCGAAATGTTGGATAAGACAGACAAAATCAAAGAAAGCCTTCCTGCTGCAGATAGAAAAAGCCCATTCCAAGAAGAGATACGACTCACAACACTCTCCACCAGACTCAGAATCCATTCCCATTTATGTTTTGGTGGCCTGGTATGAAGAAGGAGATCTTGGATTATGTTAGTAGGTGCTTGACTTGTCAACAAGTCAAGATAGAGCATAGGAGACCTGGTGGTTTGCTACAGCCGCTTCCCGTTCCTCAGTGGAAGTGGGAGTGTATATCTATGGACTTCGTTACAGCATTGCCTAAGACAGTTGGAGGCAAGGATGCGATTTGGGTTGTTGTTGATCGTCTAACTAAGTGCGCCAGATTCGTGCCGATCAGAGAGACATGGGATATGGATCGTTTAGCTAGGGCTTATATTGCTGAGATAGTCCGATATCATGGTGTCCCGAGGGAGATAGTTTCAGATCGTGATCCGAGGTTTTGTTCCAGGTTCTGGAAGGCCTTGGAGGAGGCTATGGGTAGCCGTTTGTTGATGAGTACCGCATTTCATGCCGCGACCGATGGTCAGTCCGAGAGGACCATACAGACATTAGAGGATTTGCTCCGTGCCTGTGCCCTTGATTTTCAGAGTTCTTGGGAGCAGTGTTTGCCGTTAGTAGAGTTTTCTTACAACAACAGTTATCATGCTTCCATTGGTATGGCTCCGTACGAGGCTCTTTATGGTAGGAAGTGCCGTAGTCCGATTTGTTGGGATCAGGCTAGTGACGTTCGTGACCTTGGACCAGATCAGTTAGCTGTTACTATTGATCAGGTTCAGCTTATCAGAGGTAGGATGAAGGCCGCTCAGGACCGGCAGAAATCCTATGCTGATGTTCGCCGTAGACCCTTAGAGTTTGAGGTGGGTGATCGAGTGTTCTTGAGAGTTTCTCCGATGAAGGGCGTCAAAAGATTTGGAGTTAAGGGCAAGTTGAGCCCTAAGTATATTGGACCTTTTGAGATCGTGAAGAGGATTGGTGCTGCTGCTTATCGATTGGACTTGCCTCCTAGTTTGGGCAAGGTTCATAGCGTTTTTCATGTTTCCCAGCTCCATAAGTATGTTAGTGACCCGAGTCATGTTTTGCCTAGAGAGATCGAGAACTTGGAGCCGAGTCTTGCTTTCGAGGAGCGTCCAGTGAAGATCCTTGACCGTCAGGATAGGAAGCTTAGGAGCAAGGTGGTGCCGCTAGTGAAGATCCTTTGGCGTTGCGGTGATGTTGAGGAGCAGACGTGGGAGACTGAGGCATCGATGCGTATCGCGCATCCTTCTCTTTTCGATTGAGGTATAGTATATAGATTTATATCCGTTCGAGTTTCGAGGACGAAACTTTTTGAAGTTGGGGTGATTGTAACATCCCGTATTTTCGTAAAATCGAATTTAAGCATTTTAAGTATTTTAAGTGATAAAAATAATAATTTAGTAATTTATTTTGTGAGACTCTAATTTAATAAATAAGATCCGTCTTAAGAACCTCCAGTTCTTAAGACGAATACAACTTGGCATAGTTAAATATCCGACTAAAGTATTCATTTCCATATCCGGACCCGTTTCATTTATTCGGAAAGGACAACTCTCATGTCCTCTTATAAACCCTTATGTCGACATAATAACCCCCTTCATCCTCAACATTCCATTTCTTTCACAGTAAACAACATTTTTCATAAACCTCCATAAAACCTCCAACTCTTTTGTGAAAATTCTTCATCATCCGTCCTCCGAATCACAAAAGTAAGTACATTTTCGGAATCCTCGCGCAAATTCCAAGCCATCCGTCACTTTAGTTTTTCAATTTCTTCATCTCGAAAATCCGGCCTGTTTTGGTATAATTCCGTTTTATGCCCCTAAACTGGTTTTTCCGTGTTGTAGGTGAAGGACTTGACAACCCGGACGTTGATAGCTTCGTACTCGAGGAGGATCTTTAGCCGGATAAGCTTAAGAGGTGACGATAATGAGAAACTCGGCCTTTATGTGTATATTAGCATATTTGATGTGAATCTTGTTTGGTTTCTGATTTTGTTGTTATATATTGATTCAAGGATTTAGTAACATGTTTAGGATGAGATTGTTGTGAAGAATTCATGCTTAAACTTGTTGTTAAGTGTTCTTAAGCATATTTTCAGTTTTTATCATTTTGCGACGGATACATGTATAAATCGTTTGAGGATTGTTATGGGACTTGTTTTCTGGTAGATTGATAGTATTGGATGATTTATGTTAGTGGGTAAACACAATTTGTAGTGCTATCGAAGTTTAGAAGTCGAATTGTGAAGTTTGTGTAAGATTGGAAAAATCACGAATTGGTTACAGGCTCTCTGAGCCGGTCGACCGACCGGCCGCCGGTCGACCGGCTGGGAGAGCATTTAGGTGTTTTCTCGCGTTTTTGGAAAAATTGGCTTAGGACTGCCAGCCGGCCGACCGGCCGCCTGCCGACCGGCTGGTAGTCATTCTTGTCTCGTGATTTCATTGCGAAGGACCTAAGTAGGAGGGGCCCCAGCCGGTAGACCGGCCGCCTGCCAGCCGGCTGGGGGTACTTATGGGTTTGGATACGTTTGTTTGAAGGCTTTGGGAAAGGTCTTCCCAGCCGGCCGACCGGCTGCCTGCCGACCGGCTGGGAACCCCTTTTTCTTGTGTTCTCGGTTTTAAAGAAAAGTGAAGGCTGAGAGATCACCAGCCGGCCGACCGGCCGCCTGCCGACCGGCTGGGGACCCCTGATGAGCTTTATTTGTTTTTCGATCATAACTTTCCAACGGTTAATCGGTTTTACTTGAAACTTGTTTTGTGTACCTTTGACATGTATTTGAGGTCCCCGGAGGATGGGCAACATTATATTGGGTTCGGGAATATAGTGAGGATAGAGACCCCCCGGTCGGGCAACCGAAAGGGAAACCGGCTCTCCCTCACCTTAGTTCTCGAGGTCAATTAAGTGTTGATTAAAAGTTAAAGGTAGAACTATAGTGTAGTTCATAGACTTGAATGATATTGTTTTGATGCGTATTAAGTTATGCCTTAAGCTGGCCTCTGAACTTAATACGTGAGTTGTTTGTCATATATGGGGATATGCCTTAAGTTGGCCTCTGAGCCCTATATGTGTATGTTTGTCGTGTCTGGAACATGCCTTAAGCTGGCCTCTGAGTTCAGACATGTATGATAGTGATCGCGTCAGAACATGCCTTAAGTTGGCCTCTGAGTCTGACGAGTAGAGCAGCTGCACGACGGGATAGCTAAGGAACTGACACCTTGCCCGGAGTGCAGATGTTTGGTGCTAGAACATGCCTTAAGCTGGCCTCTGAGTTTAGTACCTTGTGATGTGGTGAAGGGACATGCCTTAAGTTGGCCTCTGAGTCCTTTGCTTTTGGATGCTAGTCTATGCCTTAAGTTGGCCGCTGAGTCTAGTATCTTGCTGATTGGCGGGTCTATGCCTTAAGTTGGCCTCTGAGTCCTTGCTTGCTGAATGATTGTTTTGGTGTTTAGGTTATGTCTTAAGTTGACCGCTGAACCTTTACACTTGCTGAACGATTTGGTAAAGGTTATGTCTTAAGTTGACCGCTGAACCTTTACTTGCTGATGTTGTCTTCTTACCTTGTGTTGGTTTGTATCAGAGATGGTTATTGATAAAAATGAGTTATTGAATGTTTATTGAGTTGTGGTTTAATCATCCAAGGCATTGGATGACTCTTGTTCGGTTTCATAAATAGTGGGATTGAAAGACCCCCCGTCTGGGTAACCAGTAGGGAAACCGGCTCTCCTTCCTATTTGTTTATGAAGTTGGTTAAGAGCCGTGCACTGTAATCGCATGTTAGTAAGAGATAAGATGATGAGATGTTTATGCTTCACATGTTGATATATGTTGGAGTGTTCTGTATTGTTTATATGTTACGTGCTGTCACAAAAGGTGGCTAGGAGAACTCTAGTCACTCCCCACTGATTGTGGCGTACATGTTTTCATGTATGTAGGTACATGCAGGGTTGGAGATCGGGGTTACAGGAGAGCTAGCGAGTGATGATCCATTCATCAGTTGACTTACCCGTTTACGCTTAGCTAGACTCTTAGACTTTTGTTGTTTTTGTTTTGGTGCCGGTAGGGATGTGCCATCCCCGGCTGATGTATTTATTTATGTTTCAGTTTGATACTTAGTACTGTTACTTATCTATTTGGTTTCAGCTTCAGTTTACGTTTCAGTCTAAGACTTCTCGCATGTTTTATCTTTAAAAGTTTTAATTCCGCTGAAATTTTGGTACTTTTATGTGTTTATATTTCCGCTTTCGCGAGGGGTTTTACAGTTGGTATCAGAGCATTATTGCTCCCGACGCACTCATGTGACCCCCAACCTTAACTTGACCAAGTAAATAAATAATGAATGAGAGATGGGTAGATCTAAGGACTTATTTTGTAGTCTATTTGTGATTGCTAATTGCTAAGCTAATCCTTGTTTCTCTTTTAAAGGATGGTGAGACCCAGAACTGCTGATAACATTGTGCTGCAAGCAATTCAGCATTTGCTTGAGACTCAGAGACAGCAAGCGGGGAATGTTCCACCTCCTCCACCGCCGGGTGGCGAGACTAATCGTCCGGGTAGCTTTTCCTGGATTGCCTCTCAGATGTCCCGAAGCCATGTTAGGACCTATGGAGGCGAGGCTGACCCAGTAGCCCTCACAGAGTGGTTTAGAGAGATGGAAAAGAGCTTCACCTTATACTCAGTCGTTAGGGAGGATAGAGTGCGTTTAGCCGCTCACTTCCTAACATTGGAGGCTGACCGTTGGTGGGCGTTGGCTGGACCTACCGCTGTTCTTGACCCGATGTTCGATTGGGAGGCTTTCAAAGACAGGCTCGAGGCGAGGTTCTACCCCAAGGAGTTGAGATCGCAGAGGTTGAAAGAATTTATGGATTTGAAGCAAGGCAAGATGACCGTTCAGGAGTTTACTGACAAGTTTAACCAGTTAGCTCACTTTGCATCGAGATTTGTTCGTGATGAGGCGGAGAGGGTGTATTTCTACCGAGGGAAGCTAGGGCCGAGGATTGAGAGTATGGTTCGTCGTGACTCTACTTCTTTTGTGGAGGTGTACGATGATGCTATTTGGGCCGAGAGTTCTATTCGTGCCATTGATGCTGAGACTCGTGCCGCTGCTTCTAGTGTGACTTCTCACCAGAGATCCGTGTACCAGGGGAAGAGACCATTTGTTCCTTCTACTTCTTCGCCTTCTTCTCAGAAGAAGCGTTTTGAGAGGTTCTCTGCTCCGGTTGCTAAGACCTTTGTTCACACCGACACATCTCCTAGTGTTTGCCACCGTTGTGGTAAACCTTCTCATCCGGGTTTTGATTGTTTCAAGAATGCTTTCAAGTGCTATACTTGCAACGGATCTGGGCACAAATCTTATGAGTGTCCTGAGAGGAACACTGCACTTGGCAAGGCTGCCACTGCTGCTGCAGCAACTAAGGGAGGAAAGCCGAAAGGGAAGATCTTTGTGATGACTAGGGCTGAGGCAGAGGCTCATCCAGATATTGTTGCTGGTATCTTTTCTGTTCTTGGCGCTGAGTGCCTTATTTTATTCGATACTGGAGCTTCTTTATCATTTATATCGACTCAGTTCGCCGATCGTCTAGCTCTTGAGTCTTCATTGGTTGAGGAGACTTCTATTTCCTTACCTTCTGGAGACGTGTTTTCATGCTCTTCGTCCCATAGGGATGTTCCTATTATTATTGGTCAAGCCACATTTCCAGCGAACTTACTGAGATTCCCTCTCGAGGAGTTTGACATTATCCTCGGTATGGATTGGTTATCGCGATACCATGCTCGCTTCGAGTGTCGCGACCAGAAAATCTGCTTGAGGAGTTCTTCAGGAGTTCGTGTTTCCTATAGGGGAACTCGCCCTCAAAGGGGTGTTCGTGTTATCTCTTCGATGAAAGCTTCTCATCTTCTTAGGAAGGGTTGCCAAGCCTTCCTGTGTGTTGTTACAGCTGCTAAGCCATCGCTACCGAAGCTTGAGGATGTAGCCATTGTTCGTGAGTATCCAGATGTGTTCCCAGATGACTTGCCAGGGATACCGCCAGAGAGAGATGTGGAGTTTACTATTGAGCTTGTTCCAGGTACCGGACCGATTTCTAAAGCTCCTTACCGTATGGCTCCGCCAGAGTTGAAAGAGTTGAAGCAGCAATTGGAAGAGATGATCGAGAAGGGTTTCATTAGACCTAATGCTTCTCCGTGGGGTGCTCCTGTTTTGTTCGTTAAGAAGAAAGATGGATCCATGAGACTGTGTATCGACTATAGAGAGTTGAACCGAGTGACCGTGAAGAACAGATATCCTTTGCCTAGGATTGATGATTTGTTCGATCAGTTGAGAGGTGCTTCGAGGTTTTCTAAGATTGATCTTCGATCGGGTTATCATCAGATTCCAGTGAGAGAGGCTGATATTGCGAAGACTGCTTTTCGTACCAGATATGGGCATTTTGAGTTTGTAGTTATGCCATTTGGGTTGACTAATGCACCGGCGATTTTTATGGATCAGATGAACCGTACCTTCAGTGAGTATCTTGACACCTGCGTTGTGGTTTTCATTGATGACATCTTGATATATTCGAAGACCGATGAGGAACATGCTGAGCATCTTCGATTGATTCTAGGGATTCTGCGCAGACAGAAATGGTTCGCAAAGTTTTCGAAGTGTGAATTTTGGCTCTCGAAGGTTGCCTTTTTAGGACATGTGATATCCAGCGAGGGTGTGATGGTAGATCCCGCAAAGATAGAGGCTGTAGTTGATTGGGAGAGTCCTAAGGATGTTGGAGAGATCCGTAGCTTTTTGGGTTTGGCTGGCTATTATCGTAGATTTGTTGAGGATTTTTCGAGATTGGCTCGCCCGATGACTCAGTTACTGAAGAAAGAAGCCAAATTTGTGTGGACCGACAAGTGTGAGAGTTCTTTCCAGGAGTTGAAGACCAGGTTGACTTCCGCCCCTGTGTTAGCTTTGCCAGAGATCGGAGTGGACTTTGATGTGTATTGTGATGCTTCGATGTTAGGACTTGGATGCGTACTGATGCAGAGTGGTAAGGTGATAGCCTATTCATTTAGACAGTTGAGAGTTCATGAGGTGAACTATCCGACACATGACTTGGAGTTGGCCGCAGTCGTTCATGCTTTGAAGATGTGGCGTCATTACCTGATTGGATCCCATTGCCGTATTTTCACAGATCATAAGAGTCTTAAGTACATTTTTACTCAGAAAGACCTTAACATGAGACAGAGACGTTGGCTAGAGTTGGTAAAAGATTACGACATTGAGTTGTTATATCATGAGGGAAAGGCCAATGTAGTTGCTGATGCGCTTAGCCGCAAGACTTCTCACTCGATGAGTGCCATGAGAGTATTGCCCGATGAGTTGTGTTCCGAGTTCCGGAAGCTGAGATTGGAGATGGTGGGTAGTGGTTTTGATTGGTTAGCTGCTATGACTGCCGAGCCGTCTTTATATTGGGAGATTCGCCGGAGTTTGCCTTCAGATGCCGATTTCAAGAAATTCGAGGCTAAGATTTCGAGTGGTGTTGCACCTGAGTTGGTGATTGATGCTGATGGTTTCCTTAAGTTCCGTGGTAGGATGTATGTTCCTAATGTGCCAGATTTGAGGAAGAAGGTCCTTGATGAGGCTCATTTGTCACCGTATTCCGTTCATCCATGAGGAGAGAAGATGCACAAGGATTTGAGGCTTATGTTTTGGTGGCCTGGTATGAAGAAGGAGATCTTGGATTATGTTAGTAGGTGCTTGACTTGTCAACAAGTCAAGATAGAGCATAGGAGACCTGGTGGTTTGCTACAGCCGCTTCCCGTTCCTCAGTGGAAGTGGGAGTGTATATCTATGGACTTCGTTACAGCATTGCCTAAGACAGTTGGAGGCAAGGATGCGATTTGGGTTGTTGTTGATCGTCTAACTAAGTGCGCCAGATTCGTGCCGATCAGAGAGACATGGGATATGGATCGTTTAGCTAGGGCTTATATTGCTGAGATAGTCCGATATCATGGTGTCCCGAGGGAGATAGTTTCAGATCGTGATCCGAGGTTTTGTTCCAGGTTCTGGAAGGCCTTGGAGGAGGCTATGGGTAGCCGTTTGTTGATGAGTACCGCATTTCATGCCGCGACCGATGGTCAGTCCGAGAGGACCATACAGACATTAGAGGATTTGCTCCGTGCCTGTGCCCTTGATTTTCAGAGTTCTTGGGAGCAGTGTTTGCCGTTAGTAGAGTTTTCTTACAACAACAGTTATCATGCTTCCATTGGTATGGCTCCGTACGAGGCTCTTTATGGTAGGAAGTGCCGTAGTCCGATTTGTTGGGATCAGGCTAGTGACGTTCGTGACCTTGGACCAGATCAGTTAGCTGTTACTATTGATCAGGTTCAGCTTATCAGAGGTAGGATGAAGGCCGCTCAGGACCGGCAGAAATCCTATGCTGATGTTCGCCGTAGACCCTTAGAGTTTGAGGTGGGTGATCGAGTGTTCTTGAGAGTTTCTCCGATGAAGGGCGTCAAAAGATTTGGAGTTAAGGGCAAGTTGAGCCCTAAGTATATTGGACCTTTTGAGATCGTGAAGAGGATTGGTGCTGCTGCTTATCGATTGGACTTGCCTCCTAGTTTGGGCAAGGTTCATAGCGTTTTTCATGTTTCCCAGCTCCATAAGTATGTTAGTGACCCGAGTCATGTTTTGCCTAGAGAGATCGAGAACTTGGAGCCGAGTCTTGCTTTCGAGGAGCGTCCAGTGAAGATCCTTGACCGTCAGGATAGGAAGCTTAGGAGCAAGGTGGTGCCGCTAGTGAAGATCCTTTGGCGTTGCGGTGATGTTGAGGAGCAGACGTGGGAGACTGAGGCATCGATGCGTATCGCGCATCCTTCTCTTTTCGATTGAGGTATAGTATATAGATTTATATCCGTTCGAGTTTCGAGGACGAAACTTTTTGAAGTTGGGGTGATTGTAACATCCCGTATTTTCGTAAAATCGAATTTAAGCATTTTAAGTATTTTAAGTGATAAAAATAATAATTTAGTAATTTATTTTGTGAGACTCTAATTTAATAAATAAGATCCGTCTTAAGAACCTCCAGTTCTTAAGACGAATACAACTTGGCATAGTTAAATATCCGACTAAAGTATTCATTTCCATATCCGGACCCGTTTCATTTATTCGGAAAGGACAACTCTCATGTCCTCTTATAAACCCTTATGTCGACATAATAACCCCCTTCATCCTCAACATTCCATTTCTTTCACAGTAAACAACATTTTTCATAAACCTCCATAAAACCTCCAACTCTTTTGTGAAAATTCTTCATCATCCGTCCTCCGAATCACAAAAGTAAGTACATTTTCGGAATCCTCGCGCAAATTCCAAGCCATCCGTCACTTTAGTTTTTCAATTTCTTCATCTCGAAAATCCGGCCTGTTTTGGTATAATTCCGTTTTATGCCCCTAAACTGGTTTTTCCGTGTTGTAGGTGAAGGACTTGACAACCCGGACGTTGATAGCTTCGTACTCGAGGAGGATCTTTAGCCGGATAAGCTTAAGAGGTGACGATAATGAGAAACTCGGCCTTTATGTGTATATTAGCATATTTGATGTGAATCTTGTTTGGTTTCTGATTTTGTTGTTATATATTGATTCAAGGATTTAGTAACATGTTTAGGATGAGATTGTTGTGAAGAATTCATGCTTAAACTTGTTGTTAAGTGTTCTTAAGCATATTTTCAGTTTTTATCATTTTGCGACGGATACATGTATAAATCGTTTGAGGATTGTTATGGGACTTGTTTTCTGGTAGATTGATAGTATTGGATGATTTATGTTAGTGGGTAAACACAATTTGTAGTGCTATCGAAGTTTAGAAGTCGAATTGTGAAGTTTGTGTAAGATTGGAAAAATCACGAATTGGTTACAGGCTCTCTGAGCCGGTCGACCGACCGGCCGCCGGTCGACCGGCTGGGAGAGCATTTAGGTGTTTTCTCGCGTTTTTGGAAAAATTGGCTTAGGACTGCCAGCCGGCCGACCGGCCGCCTGCCGACCGGCTGGTAGTCATTCTTGTCTCGTGATTTCATTGCGAAGGACCTAAGTAGGAGGGGCCCCAGCCGGTAGACCGGCCGCCTGCCAGCCGGCTGGGGGTACTTATGGGTTTGGATACGTTTGTTTGAAGGCTTTGGGAAAGGTCTTCCCAGCCGGCCGACCGGCTGCCTGCCGACCGGCTGGGAACCCCTTTTTCTTGTGTTCTCGGTTTTAAAGAAAAGTGAAGGCTGAGAGATCACCAGCCGGCCGACCGGCCGCCTGCCGACCGGCTGGGGACCCCTGATGAGCTTTATTTGTTTTTCGATCATAACTTTCCAACGGTTAATCGGTTTTACTTGAAACTTGTTTTGTGTACCTTTGACATGTATTTGAGGTCCCCGGAGGATGGGCAACATTATATTGGGTTCGGGAATATAGTGAGGATAGAGACCCCCCGGTCGGGCAACCGAAAGGGAAACCGGCTCTCCCTCACCTTAGTTCTCGAGGTCAATTAAGTGTTGATTAAAAGTTAAAGGTAGAACTATAGTGTAGTTCATAGACTTGAATGATATTGTTTTGATGCGTATTAAGTTATGCCTTAAGCTGGCCTCTGAACTTAATACGTGAGTTGTTTGTCATATATGGGGATATGCCTTAAGTTGGCCTCTGAGCCCTATATGTGTATGTTTGTCGTGTCTGGAACATGCCTTAAGCTGGCCTCTGAGTTCAGACATGTATGATAGTGATCGCGTCAGAACATGCCTTAAGTTGGCCTCTGAGTCTGACGAGTAGAGCAGCTGCACGACGGGATAGCTAAGGAACTGACACCTTGCCCGGAGTGCAGATGTTTGGTGCTAGAACATGCCTTAAGCTGGCCTCTGAGTTTAGTACCTTGTGATGTGGTGAAGGGACATGCCTTAAGTTGGCCTCTGAGTCCTTTGCTTTTGGATGCTAGTCTATGCCTTAAGTTGGCCGCTGAGTCTAGTATCTTGCTGATTGGCGGGTCTATGCCTTAAGTTGGCCTCTGAGTCCTTGCTTGCTGAATGATTGTTTTGGTGTTTAGGTTATGTCTTAAGTTGACCGCTGAACCTTTACACTTGCTGAACGATTTGGTAAAGGTTATGTCTTAAGTTGACCGCTGAACCTTTACTTGCTGATGTTGTCTTCTTACCTTGTGTTGGTTTGTATCAGAGATGGTTATTGATAAAAATGAGTTATTGAATGTTTATTGAGTTGTGGTTTAATCATCCAAGGCATTGGATGACTCTTGTTCGGTTTCATAAATAGTGGGATTGAAAGACCCCCCGACTGGGTAACCAGTAGGGAAACCGGCTCTCCTTCCTATTTGTTTATGAAGTTGGTTAAGAGTCGTGCACTGTAATCGCATGTTAGTAAGAGATAAGATGATGAGATGTTTATGCTTCACATGTTGATATATGTTGGAGTGTTCTGTATTGTTTATATGTTACGTGCTGTCACAAAAGGTGGCTAGGAGAACTCTAGTCACTCCCCACTGATTGTGGCGTACATGTTTTCATGTATGTAGGTACATGCAGGGTTGGAGATCGGGGTTACAGGAGAGCTAGCGAGTGATGATCCATTCATCAGTTGACTTACCCGTTTACGCTTAGCTAGACTCTTAGACTTTTGTTGTTTTTGTTTTGGTGCCGGTAGGGATGTGCCATCCCCGGCTGATGTATTTATTTATGTTTCAGTTTGATACTTAGTACTGTTACTTATCTATTTGGTTTCAGCTTCAGTTTACGTTTCAGTCTAAGACTTCTCGCATGTTTTATCTTTAAAAGTTTTAATTCCGCTGAAATTTTGGTACTTTTATGTGTTTATATTTCCGCTTTCGCGAGGGGTTTTACATACGTCTCATTTTATAGTTTGTGGCAAATACAACTTTAGGGCAGTGATTCTATCACACCCCGACATCTTTTTCCTCAAAGTTCTGTAAGTTTATCTATTCGTTGTTTGTCTTATAGTCATACCGCCTACAGATCATGATATTGTAGTCTTTTGTGTGTGTTTCTCAGTTGTCTGTTGCATTCATGGCTGAACCGTCCTCGTTTCTTGCTAAAAAAAGGTATGAAATGTAAAACCGTCTTAGCATAATAAGAGTTTTCCGTAACATTTGGTTATCTCGGGTTTTTTTGTCTGTGGGACTGTAGGTTTGCAGTGGTAACAGGAGCAAACAAAGGAATAGGCCTAGAAGTTTGTAGACAACTTGCAGCTCAGGGAGTTGTTGTAGCTTTAACTTCAAGAGATGAAACGAGAGGATTAGAAGCCATTGAAAATCTTAAGAACTCGGGAATTAGTTCTGAAAATCTTGAATTTTGTCGACTTGATGTTACTGATCCTGCAACTGTTGCTTCTCTTGCTGATTTCATCAAGGCAAAATTTGACAAGCTCGACATCCTGGTATGTACGGTAAACTGTCAATGTCCTAGCTCGGAAAACTGGCAATCTGTTACGCAGTTCTGAAACCTTTGAGGTGGTTATAGGTAAACAATGCTGGGAGCCCTGGCGCCGTTCCTGACTTCAAAGCTTTATTTGCAGCTGGATTTGTAAGTACCCCTGACTGCGCGTCGGTCTGCAGTCTGCATCCTTCTGATGTACGATCCTGCGATCCTAAATGGCTAAATGAACGTATTTGTTGTAATTCACGCTGCAGCCGGAGTTTGAGGGATTGTCGAAGGATATGATGACACAAACATATGAGCAAGCACAAGAATGCTTAAACACGAACTACTTCGGTGTCAAAACGACTACCAAAACTTTACTTGATCTTCTTAAGTTATCAGATTCACCAAGGATCGTCAATGTTTCCTCGTTATCAGGGTCGCTCTCTGTAAGTCCTCCGTTTATTTACTGTCTCGATATTACTGAGTACATGATTACGCTTTGGCCTGTCAAAATCTGATCCGACCTGCAAACCTAACCTGTCCCAAATTTTAATTGATTGAACTTAGAGCTGATCAAATGGCCCAAGCCTGATGGCCCGGCCCGGCCCAGCCTGATTTTTTCTCGGGTTTGGGCCTAATAGTCTGGCCAAAAAAGCCCGTGGCCCGGCCCAATGCCCGATATAAATATAGGGTCGGATTTGGGCCAACCTAAAGGCCCGATTTTTGGCCCGGCCCGACCCGAATTTTTTTTTTGGGAGAAAAAAAATTCAAAAGTTGGAATCGTATATCATATCACACTAATAATCTAATATCACTAATGCATTGAATTATCAACATTGCGAATATTTTTATATTTTTATCGTACACCTAATTTTATATTAGTACGAGCCCTGCCCAACCCGGCCCATGATCAGGTCTAAATTTGAACTGTTTCATTGAACTGTTTTCGTTTTATATTTTAGGCCGTTCCATTTGACTGTTTACGTTTCCTTGAAATGTGTATCTTGAGATTATGTTTTAGCGCGTTTGCTCAAAGACCATCGCGACATTCTTTTTCGTACAGTACATTAAAAATGAGCGGATCAGAGGAGTCCTAGACAACATCGTTGAACTAACAGAAGACAAAATCGATGAGATAGTGAACGAGTTCCTGATAGACTTCAAGGAAGGCACATTTCCGGAGAAAGGGTGGATACCGGTCCTGGCAGCGTATTTTGCATCAAAGGCGGTCCTGAATGCGTACACAAGAGTATTAGCCAAGGAAAACCCGTCAATTATCATCAACTGCCTTTGCCCTGGTTATATTGCGACCGATATCAATGGTTATGCCGGTAACATGCCTATAGAAGAAGGTGCAGGTCGTGTTGTTAGACAAGCTTTGGTGCCTCATGGATCTCCTTCTGGCTTGTACTTCGTCAATAATCGTGTCACACCCTTTTGAGTTACGAGTTACGACCGGTGACGGTTTTAATCTTGTCTATATAAATACATAAATATTTAATATGGATCCAGGTCATATGAGATTATGAGACCAATATTAAAGTTAAATGAATTAATTAACGAATAAATGCCTAGGTTTATTTTCTGAACGTAAATGATTACGTTTTTTATTTGTTCGTAAACGATGATTTCTATGGAAAACAATTACGTTTATAATTTCAAGTATATATTAAAATATAATAATGACATGTACGTTATTATTAAATAATGATTTATTACTAATAATCTATATTACAATATATTATTAATATATGTGGTGTCAAAATGCTTAATTTTAATGCAGACTCAATTTTTTTTTACTAAGGTTGTTTAGGTATATGTATTAATTTGGAGTTATTATTAATCGTCAACAAATTATGTAAAATGCACAATGTTACTGCTCATATATTTTTAACTCGGCCAAAATTAATCGAATTGAATTAATTGAAAGAATGATAAACTAATCGCTATTTTAAAATAAAAACAACAAATTACATCCACATTGATGTTTAATTTGTAACAATGAAAATAATAATATCGATTTATATTCGCATTATTTTAACAAATTTTGAATATTATATTTTAGTAAGCAATCCGTGCATTTTTGCACAGGTTAAAACTATTATAAAAGAAACTGAGTACAAAATATTTACATATTATGGTTATTACTTTGTAAATGATAATAATTATTTAAAACATGTTTTCTTATTAATGCATATTTCAATCTAGTTGTTTTGATCGAAACTATTTTATTATTATTTGTCTACTCGTTTTAATTGAAACTGTTTTATTATTAGTAAACGGGTTTTCAGGAACACTCGTCCTTTATACTTCCTTTGTTCCATCGAATTATATACGATTTCTTTGAACTCGATAAATAGAATATAAGTATGTGATTATTGTAAGTAAAAAAGGTGATTAGTTGAGGTGGTTGGATGCAATTATGCAAAAGCATATGCTCTAATTTTGTCAATTTTTGTGTGTCTGAAATCTAAATCCGTGTCCCAAAAATGTGCACCAAGATTGCACTTGGCCGTGTCGGTGCATGTATATTTCAACAAAAGGTTGGCTTGGCCGCCGTGTCTTATACAGAGACGAAGCTAAGGCTGAGCCGGATGATCCATGGTCCATGGTTCGGTGAGGCTTTCAAGAATCAGTAGTTCTCCTGTACGACGGTGTCATGCCATGTTTTTTTTTGTAAAAAGTGACCATTTTGTGCTACAAAGTGACCACTTTTTGAGAAATAGGTCATTTTTTAAATAAAAAAGTTGTCACTATTCAATCAAAAATGGTCACTACTTATCAAAATGTGATCACTTTCTACTGGTAGTATGTGCGACCGTCGTAAAGTAGAATTTATGTTCAAGAATTAGTAAAAGATGTAGTAATAACAATTAACTAACATCATTATCCGTAATTGCATAGTGGTAAGTATTTCATGCCATAATATTAGCCACAGTACGACCCGGTTCAACTCATGGATCAGTTTGTAACTCAGTCTAGTCATTCGTAACCCAGTTTGTTTGGCCATAATGTCATTTTGTTTTCATGCCCAAGATTTTGAAAGTGGGCGTTGGCTCGCTCGCGATTGATTTGTAACATTTGCATTGTCGGGAAAATGCAAAAATAAAAAGATGTAACAACAAAATAGTAGATCCTGATCATTCTAACGTTTAGGCCGGAATTTACTCATTTTATCTACTCTTTAATCCAACAAGAAGACCGTAATAATTTTAGAAAAATGTAAAAATAAAGCATATATAAAATGTATCAACTAACCATGTAAAAGAGTCATTAAAATATCTCGTTAATTAAACCGTGATATTACCAAACTGTTCCAATAACGTTGAAATTTTATTATCCTCACCAATAATAGCTCACGTTGGACTCAATTTCTTTCCTCAAATTTTATAATTTGGACGGTTGAAATGATGATGATCAAATCCTGTACTCATTTTAGGTTGTATTTTTGTCCTCTTTTTCCCACCTACAAGAATAATCAATTTCTCATTTCCCAACTGTCAAAAAAAAAAGAGAAAAAATTTCTCATTTCCCAACTGTCACAAAAAAAAAAAGAAAAAATTTCTCATTTCCCATATGTTAGGAATATTCCTTGAAAAAACAACAATTGAGCAAATCCAAGTGGGACTCATCTTCCTTCGGACGGATATATGCTTTACAATTAGATGACGGATTAAGTATCACTTATAGTAGTACATAGATAGCACCAAAACGGACACGGACACGGACACGGACACGGACACGGACACGACACTGACACGGGACACGACATCCCATGAAATTTAGGACACGGCATTTAAATATAATAAAATATAAATTTTATGGTTATAAATAACGTATAATTTTATTTTTATCATGTATTTGAAACTAAATTTAAATAAGTAAAGGTACAATTCGACATTTACTATAACTAATTCACAATTTTCCACCCAAACTCATCTTCTAATCGATCTTTTTTAAAATTTTATTCCTCGTCTAAACTATAATATGTTTAGCCATGCGTCCAACGAGTGTCCGGTGTCCGAGAGTCGGATACGGTGTCGGACACGGGACGGTTAATTAAGTGAAGTGTTCGTGCTACTTAATATGCAAGTGAGTTTTATTTGACCCGTCGCAAACTTATAACAACGAGAATCGCCCAATCAAGGTCAGATCTACAATCTCCATCAAGTTTGGCAACTCATTTGTTAAAAAAAAGGGAAGAAAAAGTTTGGCAACTCCAAAATTTTAGTTACATTTCCATCAACAAACCAATTGCAATTTTGCAATCTCACTTACTTTACATTTTTCGATAACGACAGTGTACGGTATGAGAGATAAAAATTGACTACTTTATAATAAATCGTAATCATTTTAAGTTAAGAATGACAACTTTGAAAAATTGGTCATTGTTTAAAAAAAAAGGTTTGGTCATTTTCATATAGTTTAATTTACATTATTTAATGTTCTTAGTGTGATAAAATTGATCTATTTTTACGGGCATTTAACTAATTTGGTTAAGTTTTTGCTACGGTGGGTTATTTGAGCTTGGATTTGGTTAACTATAAACAATCGTGACTCGGACACCCAGATAAAGACGGGAATAAAGAAATTGTTGTATTCACGATATTTATTATCGAATATTGATTATGTTTGAGAATTTAATTGGTATTGCATCTTGTTATTCTTGTATACGGAGTAGTTTAACGAGCGTACCTTTTTTTATGAAAACCCGTTTACAATGCACCCTTAACCCGAATAACTCGATTATCAGTTAAAAAAAGGGTAAATTGCCTTGAGTGAAAATCTGAAAGGACTGAAAAGTCAAAAATTCATATTTGGGAGAATTTTAAATTACTGTTACAAGCAAAGTCAAGTGGACTGATAATGGAGTAACAGTATATATAAACCCTCTTTGAGATTTAGATCTCATATACTACTTTTATCTCAAAATCTTGTTTCACACGGAAAGCTGTTCTCTTTTGCTCCTCCAATCATTTCCAAGGTTAATTTTTCATTCATCCTTTGATCTGTTACTGTAATTTACAGTTTTGAATTGTTGCTGTTCTGGGTTTTAATAATGTTGGATGAATTTTTGATTTGATACTGCTCTTGATTGCTTTAATCTGATGTTTGGTTGTTATTGTACATTAGGGTTAATCATCTGTTTAGATTAGTAGAGATTATCACTGTTTTCGAGTATCTTAAATTTGCTTCATTTATGCACCAGAGATGTGGAAAAAGTTGTGAACTTTGGGTTCAATTTGCAGAAAAGAATCAGTTTTGCTTGAAAAAGCTTCATGGTTTTGTTTATGTGATGGGTGGTAGCAAAAAAATTGGTAGTGTAGGTCAGTAGGTGTAGTGATTGAAGTTCTGCACAGTTGATTCTGTGGTTACAGATGAGGTGTTGGCTTGGTGATCTCGGGACGATAGGTCGTAAGTTTGAATCTCGCTACCCTTGTGATTGTACTGCTTTGTCTACCCTACCCATTTTAGCTCAATTCACAACAACAACAACAACATCAGAGCCTTAGTCCCAAAATGTTTTGGGGTCGGCTGACATGAATCATCCTTTGGAACCGTCAAGAGTGAACTCTCATCTCGACAAGAGAAAAAAATAAAGTAAAGAAAAAAAGAAACGGAAGTGAAGTGAAACCGAAAAAGAAAGATAAAGGAGTTTTATAGGTTTTAAATCAAACCGGAAAAAATTATGTAGAATTCTCTAGTTGGAGTGGATGTATGAGAGTTTGGATGCTCCACAATGATGGGGTCGTGAGAAAGTGATCATTGAATAATAGGTCGCGAGTTTGAATCTCTCTTCCCTTGTCACCGATGTGACTCTGATCGCACCCAAAAACTGTATTTTGTAGTTGGAGTGGATGTATGTGAGATTGGATTTGATTCGGAAACCCTTGGATGCTCCATATTAAACATCTGTGCTTAAATTACTGCACTTTATTGGAAAATTTAGCTTATTTTAAGTTTACATTGTGTGAATTATTGTTCGTGATTACTCGATTGTTCTTAAAAATTAGTCTGAAAACAATTTCAGGGCCGCTCCATCAAGTTAAATGGCGACTAAGATGCCAGGCGTGATTGCATTGTTTGATGTTGATGGTACTCTTACAGCACCCAGAAAGGTATTCTTCTTTGGCTGCTATGATCTACGTTTGCTTCCAAACTGTTGCGTTTCTCTTGCGCCCGGTTTCTTATTTTTTGGTTTGTGGAACCAACGTTCCGTATCAAAACTTCAGCTGTGGTTCTGTTTCCCGCTTGCAGGAGGTGATGCCAGAAATGTTGAAATTCATGAAAGATTTGCGTGAGGTACATTTTTCATTGTTTGTTTTTCCCTATAATCGCATTGCTAACTAAATATATGAACCGTGTATTTCTGAAATTCTGATGTCATTTAAGCAGGCTTTGAAGATGTTAAATGTTGAAAATTTTCTGAATTATTTTCCTGAATGTAGCTTTCGAAACAACGTAGTATGCTGCTCTCTTGAGTATCAAATCCTAATAAAATGTAGGATGGGATACACAATTTCTTCTGTTAAGCGATCTATTAAATTAAGTAAATTGTCGGGACTTCAGGTGTCGTAACATGATACAGGGTGTATAGACACATTAACTCCGCATGTTTATTCACATGATTACGTGTTGTTTTTCTGAAAGTTAACAGTCGTGTTGCCATCCAAAAGACCAAAACGCTTGATTGCTTGATTTCAGTGAACGACATAAAGAGGATGTTTCTACATGTCATATCTTAGCAGTGTGGCCTGTATATATATAGAAGATTAAATTGTATATTCTGCAGTTTGTTTCCTTTCATTAAGTGTTAATCTACGCCTCACCGCAGGTCGTTACTATTGGAGTTGTCGGGGGATCTGACCTGGTTAAGATTTCAGAGCAACTTGGGAAGACAGGTTTCTCTTTCGCCTTTTTTCTATATGTAGGCCATGTTTGGTAAACAACGGATTAATATTGACAGAAGTAGATTTCAAAAGCAGATTTGACTAGCAGAATGATTTAGCGGATTTGACTAGTAGATTTATTTAGCAGAATTATTTTAGAGGTGTTTGATAATTGACAGTTTAGATTAGCAGATTGTCTAGAATCTTTGTAAAATGACATATAAGGACATGAAGAAATTATTTATTAAATATATAAAAGGAATGTTAGTATTTTATTAAGAGGGTAAATAAGACAATTTTTTTCTTTCTAATATGCTAATCCAATATGCTGGTAGGAGCAGCATATTGTAAAATAGCATATTGGACCCCAATATACTATTTCAAAATGCCATTAACCAAACACTCTGAATAGCATATTGGTAAGTCAAACATGTTAAATCTCTCAAATCTGCTGAAATTTGGCCAATATGCTATTTACCAAACAGGGTCGTAATGTTTTCTTAAGAGAATGATGTCAAGATTTTTGTCAAAAGTCCGAAACATTGCGCTGCCGTGAACTGTATAACCTAGAAAAAGGGTTTCTGATGCATATTCTGAGTACTGCAGGAGCATTCTTTTGTTTTCTGTATGATTTCATAATCTTGATTGGTTTTGCAGTTATTAACGACTACGATTATGTATTCGCGGAGAATGGTCTTGTTGCTTTTAAAGCTGGAGCGGAGGTTGCCATAGTGGTAAAATCTTACAGCTCATAATTATACGTGTATAAAAGACGACTTGATAGCTTTTAGTCCCTAATATATGTTTGATATTGCAGAGCTTGAAGACACATCTTGGAGATGAGAAGCTCAAGGTAAGAATTTGCTACTCTCTCGAAATTGTTTTTCTTGTTTTTTGTATAAAGAGGATAGGCGTGAACTGCGATAGCTGAGAAGTGAGAACGATGCTGAGAAATGAAATCGTTAATGATAGATGATCCATCTCAACCAAAACCTTACGCTCCCTCACTCGACTGCCCATTGGGCTTGAAGAGTGGTTAGTTTGCACAGGCTCCCCCATATCGTGTGTCGGGTTTCCACTTCGTGAGTTTTCGAGGGGTTTTGAGGTTGCCGGGATTCGAACCCGTGACCTTCGGTCACACGGTGACTGATACCATGATAGATGAACCATCTCAACCAAAACCTTAAGGTGATGGTTGAGGCCCAACTATTATTAATATTCCTAATAGTTAACGTTATATAATGTCTTTCAGGAGTTCATTAACTTCACACTTAAGTACATTGCCGAGTTGGATATTCCCATTAAAAGGTACTTACTTATAAATGTCGTTGATTTTGCTGTTTTTTCTGCAAGTCCTCCACACATTGCAGCTAATCTTTTTTCCGAACATTTCATGTAGGGGTACATTCATTGAATTCCGTAATGGAATGATAAATGTATCGCCAATTGGAAGAAACTGTAGTCAGGAAGAAAGGGACGAGTTTGAAAAGTATGACAAGGCAAGTGACATCGATATCATATGAGTTTATCTTTCAGAGTTCAGACAACAGATAAAACAGTTCGCTTCTGTCATGTTTGAGCTCAAATCTAAACCGATTCTTATTGCAGGTCCACAAAGTACGTTCAACCATGGTGTCTATATTACGGGAGAAATTTGGACACTTTAACCTGACATTTTCAATTGGAGGACAGATAAGCTTCGATGTAGGTAGCTCTGGAATAGCTCGATTTTGTTGGAGCTTACATACGGATTCTTATTAATCATTCTCAACTGTTATATACAGGTTTTCCCTCGTGGGTGGGACAAGACATATTGTTTAAGGTACCTCGAGGACTTCACAGAGATTCACTTTTTTGGCGATAAAACTTTTGAGGTAAAGCATTGAATTATATGCAGTTTTGACCTACTTTTTGTTCCCTGAAAGCGATTACACGCTACTTAGAGTTCATCTCAAGGTAATCCTACTGAAGGATAAGGCCTACGGAACATCACCAAGTTTACGGTTTCAAAGTCTGTAACCTTGAGCTCATTCGTTTTCAGCTACCTAGATATCATATCGGTTTGACATTTAGATACGTTACTCAGATTTAGGTCCTGTTCTTTTCGGCTGAAACGAGCTGAATTGAATTAAATGGAGTAGAGCTGAATTGAACTAAATTAAGTGGAACTGAGCTGAAGTGAATTTAGTTGAATTGAAAGTTAATTTTGTGAAGAGATTAATTGAACATAATTGATTGAACGTAAATAAAATATAACGGAATAAAGCTAAGTAAAACTGAAACGAGCTGAAATTAAGCCAGAGACTTAGTAGTTGGTTACTACTTACGAGTTAGGACGTGGATGCGTCCCTTGGTGTCCAACATGGTTAGTTTGTGAAAACTCTCGGCTTAAAATGAAGCTTCATTACATCTCTTGATGTTTGATCCAACCCTCGCAGAAAGAACAATCTATCATTTGCTGAAATTGCTGAATGTGATTCTGATTTGCGCAGGGAGGAAATGATCACGAAATTTTTGAGTCAGAGAGGACAGTTGGTCACACCGGTAAGCAATTTCTTTCGACATGCTGTGAAACTCACTCTCATTATCCTGTAATTCCGTTTTTTGCAAACGTGCAAGCACCGTAATATGTTTCTGTACATTCCTCAGTTACAAGTCCCGAGGATACAAGGAAGCAATGTACAGAGATATTCCTCAACAAGAAAGATTAATGAAGGCGATTGCATTCCCGTACTGTCTATTGTATTCGATTTTTGGTTGTAATTCATAGTACATTTTTAAACCCTTTTCTAAAATAATTTCACTGAGTTTGTGCTCCCATAGTTTTATACATTTTTATTGTAAAAGTCGGAAAACATTTCTTCTGGGTATGCATTCCAGTTTGTACTCTATATAGTCGTCGATGAACAAGGCAAGGATGGCGGAGCCAGAAAAGCCTAACATTATTGATACTTATCAATGATAATTCAGCAATTTTTTTCTTGCATGATCTGAAAGCCTGAAACTTAGCATAATCAAACCGCCGGAAAAAAAAAAAGATTGGATTCGTGTACGAGTCGGGTTATCATAAAGTAAGTAAATACGAGTAACAATTTTCGATTTAGGTATATGTGCCGACTGTCATTATCGACTCAATTCGTCCTGTACGTGACAAACGAACCCAAATTTGACCCAAAACCGTAACTGACTGAACTCTGTTTGACCCGATTTAAATGGTCCTTTACACACTACCCACCTCTATAACTCAATAAAAATAACCTGATTGCACTAGGACTCGAAACGGCTGACCCGAGTGCATGCATACCTAAAATGAGTTGAACCCAATTGACCCGACTCGCAACTGTCGCAAGTCGCACCCTACTCAATCATCCTGTTGTAATTGGGTTAATTAGGTTCGGGTTAGTTCAGACTAGAAAAAAATGGGTCCGGTTAATCGGCTTTCGGTTAAACTCTAGTTGTGCACTTTTGTCGAGTTCAGATCGATTCGGGTCAATCTTGTCCGATCAAAGCTTAACCCCCAAGGCCCAAGGGTAGGAACTGAAAAAACTTAAAAGCTTAAAAATCCAGAGCACTGAACAGCAGATAATTAGTCAACAATGGCAGAAAAGAAAGACAAAGGAGGAGGAGGAGGAGGAGGAGGAGAAGAAGGGAAAGATAGATTCTTTGTAGCAGTTCATGTCGGTGCAGGCTACCATTCTCCTGTTAATGAAAAACCTCTGAGGTCTGCCATGAATCGTGCTTGTTTCACTGCTGCATCTGTTCTTCTACAGGTTGAAATTCTCTCATTCTTTTCTCCTTCTATTGTGTGACAACTTTTGTCATTAAAGTTTTGATCTTTGTTGTCCTTGTGATTTGGGTGTGTAATTTATTGTGTTTAAATTGGATTATATTTGTAGAAAAATGATTATATTTGAAGAATATGTGGAATTGTTTGTAGGTTTTCTGCAACATTATCTAGGGTTTTCTGCAACATCAGCTAGGGTTTCTGCAACTTTAGCTAGGGTTTTCTGCAACTTTAGCTAGGGTATTAATGGCTGGGTAGTGGGTAAGGGGGTCGGATGTACGAAACCAAACCTTTATCCCTGTGATAAAAACAAAAAGAAGGATGTTTGGCCCAATTGAAATGGAAGGAATGTTGGTAGAAATTGAGCATATGCCGTAAAAGAACCGTCTTAATTGAGACATGTAACCACATTTAGCATATCTAATGCTTAATAATCCCCTTTGTTTTTCTAATTATGTATTCAATTTGAGTTAGGGTTCTGACCGGTGCGTAGATGCAGTTGAAGCAGCTATTCAAGTCTTGGAGGTACATACATATATTGTCTTGAAAGTTCCTAACTGTAAGAAATTTGAATGAATTTGATACTTACTGGTTTTCTTCTCTTGTAATATGGCGATTGACTGATTGTTGTACTGAAGGATGATCCTTGCACAAATGCTGGCCGAGGTTCAAATTTGACTGAGGACGGTCATGTAGAATGTGATGCTAGTATCATGGATGGGGATTCGGGGGAGTTCGCTGCTGTCGGGGCAGTGCCAGGTACCTGAATGCTTACCTGCATTTTAATGTTCTCCTTTGTAAATAACTATATATTGTCGCTGTCAGTCGTTTGTTGCCCTAATCAACTGATATCATTTTTGTTGGTTTTAGACCAGGTGTGCGAAATCCCATTAAAATTGCTGCCACTCTGATTAAGGAACAAAAGACTGGATCCTCATTGCTTGGTCGGATACCTCCAAGGTACGAACTTCTACCAACTGTTTAGAACCCGTATCCTTGCATAATGCTTTTCTTAAAATGTAGTCCTGGCAAAAGAATTTACTGTGATTCAACACACGAAAGCGAGTAAAATCAGCAAGCCTAGGTGAAAAGCATCATGAAAAGAATTTCTGCCAAGAACTATTCAAGTGGCTAGACATCTCAGGCAGAGAAGAATGAAACGGCCACTCCGGAGAAGAATTCCTGCCTGGACTATTACTCGCATTATTTACAGTTTCCTGTTTACTCAACTTTTCTGTATAAATTCTTCTTCATAGTCATTATTAACTGTCGGGATCAAGTTTGTTGGGTAAAAGGTTAAAAGTTAGGTTCGAGAGGGAAAATGCGTGGGTAAGTAAAGGGATGACTGATGACTGTCTGAAGTAGGGGTATCTGATCTTATCAAGCACAATTTGGAGGTTCGTGGTTATGTGGTAGTGATTATAAAAGGACCCTTTGTTTCAATATCATCTCTCAGCTTTCTAGTTGGCGAAGGGGCACGCAAGTGGGCTAAAACTAAGGGAATTTGTTCAGAAAGCACGATTGAAGACGCTGAAAAGGTTCGCTCCACCCCATTAGTTGGCTCTTCCAATTTAGCGAACATGGTAGACTGGTAGAGTCTATTGATGAGTTAATTTTCTCGCTTCGTATTAGTCTGATTTCTGCTTCCTCTTATTTTGCTGTATATGAAATTAGTGGCTTGTGACCCAAAGAACTAAAGCACAATGGCAAAAGTATACAGCAATGCTTGACGATGCTAAAACACGAAATGGCGTTTATATGGAACCTTCTAACAGCAGGGATCAGGAAAATGGTCTGTTATCAGGTACTTTCCTCTCCAAATATGCATAAATAGAGCCTCTTTACTTCAACAATGCAATATAACAACACTGTGATCATGGGATGATCTGAAAACCAGAACACGGAGGTTCTATAGATGTAGTCGTAGGTTCGAATCCCCTTTCCCTTTCAGTGTAAGACGAGGACCAACAGCTAGGCTAAGACCTCTTCGGTTCAAATATTAAGAATGAACCAAAGCTAATGCAGCAATACATGCAAATTATTTACAGCTCGAGTTTTTCAGTCTGATTCCTCCGAGTTTGTTCCTGTAATGGGATTGGATTGCATTCAAATGTCAAATAATATTTTTGTTTTGTAATTTGATACTTGATCTTTGCTTGAAAATTGATACACCAACACGCATTACCGTCAGACCAAAGAGAAAGCTTTATAAGCATCTATACACCAAGAAATGGTTTATTTAAGTTGGCATTGATGATCGGGTAGTGAGTATATATGACTTCACGCTCATGGCGTCCTGTTAGAGATGTAGTTTTATGTCAGAGTTTGATCATGCCCTCTGCACTCTGCCAGTTCATTGAGTTTATACTACTATTTCCTGTAAACTAGATGTGGCTAGGATTCCAGTCATCGAATCTACAACAGGAGCGTTTGAGGAAGATCTGATTATGGACACTATTGGAGTCGTTTGTGTTGATAATGCCGGACACATTGTTTCTGGAGCTTCTAGTGGTGGTATTGCAATGAAGGTATGGAATTGTAACCATCATGCCAAAATGGGTTGGTATTCTCTGATTATGCACGCGCCCTGATCCTAATTACCTCTTCTGCATCAGAGATCGCTACTTTGAATTGAACCCTGTAAATTCATACATTTTTGTCATCTAAGCTGACAGGAATTTATTATATTTATCTGTGTTCTTATAGGTGAGTGGGCGAGTAGGATTAGCCGGCACATATGGGTCAGGTTGTTGGGCATCTTCAAGAGATCCGTTTGGAGCTCCTTTCATTGCAGGTTGTTGCACTACCGGCGCTGGAGAATATTTGATGAAAGCTTTTGCCGCCAGAGAGTGCTGTGTGTCGTTATCGTTGTATTATTTCTGAACCTTTCTTGCCTTGCATAACTATCCCTTGCAGTTTTCTACTTTTCTGTGTGTGCGTGCGTACTCTTGTCGTGGCTAGTATTTTGCTCTTAAGAATGCTGCTGACTGTCGTCTGTCGCCTCCCACTTGATAATTTATTCGTGCTATTTTTGATGACCATAATAATGCCCGACAGATCACAAGCAGGTCCGGCATCTGCCTGCATCAAAGTTCTTCGTTCAGTCGTTCAGGCCTGCAATCAACAAGGAACAGATGGAAGTGCTGGAATCCTCGTCGTTCAACCTGATGCTCCCTGTGTGGTAGGCACGCCTGACTCTTAACCAGACGCTTATCGCCTGAATTTCAAAAACTTAACTAAGCAATTCTCTAGAATTAGAAGTCATGGAATGCACTACTGATATCAAATACTCTCGAAACAAAAAAGATCAGCAGCAATAAAATACGGGTTTCTAAACCTTTCCTGACGATTTGGTGCAGGGCCGTGGGAACGTACCAAGGCTTAAAGCAGTCGAGATTGCAGCAGGATTCTCGTCGCAGTCATTTGGAGTAGGCTACTATGGTAGCTCCATGAAGAGGCCTAAGGTACTCTCAGCACCGTCTAATCTTCAAACCGGAATGGATTAATTCATACTTCATCCAGCGTTTTAGCTGTACAGTAGTCTCGGATTCTAATTAGAGCTGGCAAAAGCTGATCCGACCCGCCCGAAGCCCGACCCGATACAACCCGAGAATTGGGCGACCCGAAACCGAACTGACCCAACCCGAACCGACCCGCTAACCGATAGCAGCATTATCTTTTCCAACCCGAACTCGACCCGAACCGAACCGACCCGGCCTGTGACCCGATATTTCTCAACCCGATAGATGACGTTATAATGAACTGGCTTAATAATGGTTTAAATGACCCAAATTGATAATTCTTCTTAATTATCTTAACTTAAACTTCAATTAATACATCTATCCATTAATTAAATATAAAATTATCATCTAAAACTAAATATATAAGATAAAATATATGTCAATAACCTGACCCGCTAATGACCCGAACCCGTTACTAACCGACATAACCCAAACCCGATATGACCCGACCTGCTTTGACCCGACCCGTAACCGACCCGAGTGACCCGATTGTCACCTCTAATTCTAATGCACAACCTTCTGTGATCAACTGATCCATCAAAATGTTCGAAATTTGCACTGCAGGTTACCCTAAACCCTAAACCCTAAACCCTAAAACCCTAAACCCTAAACCTTAAACCTTGTGTGATCAACTGATCCAACAATATGTTCAAAATTTGCACTGCAGGTTACAATTTTACGGAACAAGCAGAAAAGACCCACAGAAATCGACCACTTTGAAGCCAAAATTGACTTAACAGATGATAGCTAGAGACATCTGAGTTTCGCTACTTGCCTGCCTTCATCTCTTGCAGCCGTCTCCTTTCAACACGGCTTCCATCGACAACAGCTGTGGTCATCGGCATCCCAAATAAGGCGTCTCCAAACCCGCAATGAAACAAGCAGAATTAACTCAAGTCATAACTACTCGACGACTAGTGATCTATCATACTACATTGCTTATGAAAGAATTTGATTTTTTTCACAATCTACGACGAACAATCTTGTTTTTTTTTTTTTTTTTTTTTTTTCCCTGAAAGCATGAACCTTGAATTTCTCTACTGTTCTTGGGTGCCCATTTTTTTTTCCGGAGAGCATACGATAAGCTAAGCAATTCAATCGTTCGATCTAGGTTATCAAACTATAATCGAGCCAAGAACTCCTTGGTACGCCATGACAAAATAACTGTAACACGGAAATTCGACAACAATACTAGTTGAATCTCGACTAAATCAGATGATAACCCAAAAAAAACCAAATTCGATAATCCCAATAATGAACAAGTTTCGATAATAATCGAGAGTCTCTATTAAACAATATTTTTTTATTACAACTCGATAATTCACCATATAGGCGCACTTAAGATAATTCAATTAAATTAACGGAATAGAAACATATACTAAAAAATAAAGATAAAGAACAAGTTTCGATAATAATCTAGGGTTTCATAATACAATAAATCTTTATTACACCAACTCGATAATTCACCATATGGTCGCACTTAAAAACATTCAATTACATTAACGAAATAAAAACATATACTAAAAAATAAAGAACAAGTTTCGATAATAATCTCGAGTCTTGAATCTTGATTCTTGATCCATCTACGATACGAAGATGAGGCTTCAGCAGCAAGGAATATCAAGAGTAGAGACACCAACAGTAGCAACCATCTGAAACCCTAACTTGGCGTCGAAGTCAGCTTTCATCAACACGAAATCCGACACCTTCTCCTTCACACACTTCCATACTCCGTCACACACGAAATCAGGCCAATCTTCACCCAACTCAGCACAAGCAAAGTAAAACGGGACCGTCTCGGGTTCAAGTGGAAACACAAGCTCAAACCCGAAAGACGAGTCTTCATCAAGAATCTTGGATAAGATGTTATGGTCTTTAGGAAACGGAGAGATATCGTCTTCACAAAAGTGGTGGATTTCGCGGTAATGGCTGAAGTTGAAGCGTACTACGATGGTAGGGTTATCAAGGTTTGTTTTGTCGTAGGGTATTAGGGTTTCTTTCCTCTTAATTGATATGAACTTTGTAGTGTTTTGGTGTTCCATTGTTTATCAATTTTTCTAGGGTTTCTTTTTTTTGGTGTTTGAAATAAAGTTGTGAAAGAAATATGAATGTATGAAATTGTTGGAGGTAAATAGGTAATAATATGGTATTTATAGAGGAAGGGATTGAGGAGGAAGGTCCTGGAAGGAGGTTAATTAATAGATTATTTACGGACAACGTAAAAAGATTAGGGTAAAAATTTAAGGAAACTTTCCTAATTATATAGATGAATTAGGGCAAGCAAACTTTCCATAAACTTATGTTTTAAAAAGAAAAGAAAAAAAGAAAAAAAAGACTTTCCATAAATTTATTATGTTGTTTTAAGTTTTTAAATTTTAACTCTTCGTATTTGGACTTTAGGGTGCCCTAATAAATTGGGGTTAGTGAGAGTATAAACCCATCAAATCAACGGGATAAATTCGGATTAAATTTGATTTGGATTGATATATGTTAGTAAATTATATTATACTCTCTGTATTAAAGGCACAAATAGAATCCTACCCTCAGGTGTATAGAAGCATGGTACATCAGGCTCACCTGATATATAATTTTCTAATTTTCTATTAGAGCGCAATACAAAACAAATATCTAATTATCAATCAACGTAGACACTTTCTTAATTCTCTCTTGACGACAATCACAACAAATTTCTCTCCCACCAAAATTTGATTCGAAGATGGCAAAAGAGAAGCGATTGGTATGTTCAACAAGACGGAAAAATGCATCGAATAATATTTCATTGAACGAGAAGCAATTTGCATCGACATCAAGAAGGAAAAACGCATCACACAATACTAATTTGAGGTAAATATTTACACTAATCATAACCCTAATGAATATTTACACCAATCATAACCCTAATGAATATTTAGGGCAAATTTTCTGACCCCAAAGCACTTAACAAATCAATATTTACAATAAGAATATGATCTAACGTAAAAAGAATACGAGCTAATATAAAAAGAATACGAGCTAATAATATTAAAAGAATACGACCTAATATAAAAAATAACGAGTTATTAAAATAAGAATACGAGTTATTGATATAAGAATACAAGTTATTAATATAAAAATACGAGCTATTAAGATAAGAATACGAGCTATTAATATAAGAATACGAGCTAATGTAAAAAAAATACGAGTTTAAGAAAATTACGAACTAAAAAATACGAGCACAAAAGAATACAAGTTATTAACCTAAGAATACGAGCTAATATAAAAATAATACGAGCTAATAATAAAAGAATATGAGCTAATATAAAAAAAATACGAATCATTAATATAAGAATACGAGTTATTAATATAAAAATATGAGTTATTAAGATAAGAATGCGAGCTATTAATATAAGAATACGAGCTATTATTATAAAACTACGAGTTATTAATATAAGAATACGAGCTGATGTAAAAAGAATGGACTAATAAAATTAAAATATGGGTTATTAAGATAAGAATATGAGCTAGTATAAAAATTATTTGAGATAATGTAAACAGAATACGAGCTAATATAAATTTTGGATAAAAACGTTTATTCAACATAGTAATACACAGCAATTCCACAAATTTTGATCAACATGTAAACAGAATACGAACTAATATTACTTAAAAATACGAGCACATAAGAATGCAAGTTATTACCCTAAGAATACGAGCTAATATTAAAAGAATACGAGTTAATATAAAAAAAATATGAGTTATTAAGATAAGAATACGAGTTATTGATATAAGAATACGAGCTATTAAGATAAGAATACGAGCTATTAATATAAGAATATGAGCTAATGTAAAAAGAATGCGAGTTTAAGAAAATCACAAACTAAAAAAATACGAGCACAAAATAATGCAAGTTACTACCCTAAGAATACGAGCTAATATTAAAAGAATACGAGCTAATATAAAAAACTGCGAGTTACTAAGATAAGAATACGAATTATTAATATAAAAAAAATGAGTTATTAAGATAAGAATACGAGCTATCAATATAAAAATACGAGCTATTATTATAAGAATACGAGCTAATATTAAAAAAATACGAGCTAATATAAAAAACTACGAGTTACTAAGATAAGAATACGAATTATTAATATAAAAAAAAATGAGTTATTAAGATAAGAATACGAGCTATCAATATAAGAATACGAGCTATTATTATAAGAATACGAGCTATTATAAGATTACGAGCTATTGTAAAAAGAATATGGACTAATAAAATAAAAAAATAAAAAATTACCTTGTCATAATAATTAAATAAACTGAAAGATGGGGATATAATAATTAATGAGAAAAATCAATTACTGATGATGGATGAAGATGAGTTAGAAAAATAGGGAAAAAGTTACATAAAAAATAGGAAAGTGGAGAAAAATAAGATTTAAGAAAATGACTAAAATTAACCCAGATGTACAATAACATTGTACATCTGGTGGCATAGTCCAGGAACTGATATTAAAGGTAATAAGCTTATAAATGTGTGTCCTAATGACTTATCGATTTTTTAGGAAATCACAAAATTACTCGATATGTTTATTTACCAATTAGTAGTTACATCTGATAGCATAGAATTCGAGCTTTATATCAGATTTGAGCTTATATATATTTTATGAGCCTTATTTAAAAGAATTTGAGCGTCTTAATAAAAAATGTTTTTAACTCAAAATATTATATTGAAATTCAATAAGATTTTAATTTGAAAACCTAAAAAATTAAAATGTAAGTTAAAAATTTTAAAAGCTAAAAAAAAGTTATAAACTCAATTAAATTTGTATTACAATTGGATATTAGTCCTATTTGTGTTTACTTAATAATGCTCAATACTTTGTACTATATTTTTTATGTTGTTGATTAAAATTTAACTTTTAGTCTTAATTGAATTATTTTATTTTCTCATATGTTCCCCGCTTATTTAATTAATTTTCAGGTAGAATTCGAATTCAACTTTGACATAACTCTAATGTATAAATAAATATGGGATTTATATTATAGTTTGCATGATATCGCATAAAGTTACGAGTCATTTTTGGCTTATCATTTCGCATATACATGAAAAAAAAGGAAGGATTTTACAGTGAACCATTAATCCATTATATCTACAAACATATACTGAACCATTATGATTTACGAACAACCTTGATTTTGTCCATACGATTCATGGGTGCTCATATGAGTTACGGAGTAGTACCAAATTTATGTGTCTCGACTCAAGATAAACTCGATAAGTTAAACAAATCAAGTTGAGATTGTAAAACCAGTACTGCTCCGATACATATAGATTGTAGAGGTTATACAACCAAATGTATACATCTGGATAGTATAAATTTTGAGCTTTATAACAAAGAATTATAGCTTTTACATATATTTTACGAGTTTTATTGAAAAAAAATCTGAGCGTCTTTATAGAAAAAATTGTAAATTAAAAAATCATATTGAAACTCAAAAATAATACGTATAATACCCAAAAATTTTGAAGCGGATTTCCTCATGGAATGGCATATTCCTATCACCAGCGGGTAAACTGTCTCTTATATCATCTGTCCTTTCAAATCTCTCCAACTATTTTCTATCGGTTTTCAAAATTCCGGTAAGTGTGGCAAAAAAGATGAACTCTCTTTTGTCACAATTTTGGTGGGCTGGATGTAAGATGAGTCAGAAAATCCACTGGTGTAGCAATAATTTCTTAGGACTTGTGAAGAGTGAAGGCGGCCTCGGTGTCAGGGACGTGGGATGTCTCAATAGAGCCCTTCTGGCTAAAAATGGTTGGCGAATCTTGTCTGGTGAAGATTCCCTTTTTGGACGATCCTTTAGAATGAAATTCTATGGTAGCAATCATGTGCAGGCGGATAGCATTCCCCATAAGGGTCAAAATCTGTCTTGGGGTGCAAGAAGCCTTCTGGAGGGGATTGAGGCTATCAAATCTAGAGTAGGTTGGAAACCTGGTCTCAACTCATTTCTTAATGTCTGGTCAACTAAATGGGTTAATGGAGACTACCCGGAACCTAACCCGATGTTGCTCAGAATCGAGTTCGTCAACTGTGGCTTATATCAGATCAATCAGCTTATCAATGATCAAAGCCAGTGGAATGAACCCCTCATCCGTTTCCTATTTGATCATCCTTGGGCTAACCGGATTATGGCAATGCCAATATGTAACTTAGAGGATCAAGATTTGGCTCTCTGGCCCTACAGTACCCATGGTTCTTACACGGTTAAGAGTGGTTATGGCTTGTTTCATAAAGTGGTTATGGCTTGTTTCATAAAGAGATGATGGACAAAAAACTTACAGACCGAGACAAGAGCAGGATTGGTGACCTTGGTAAGCGGTTTTGCAAACGAACTCTTTGGAATCTACCAGTGTCGAACCAATTGAAAATTTTTGTCTGGAAGATCATCTCTAGCACTCTTCCGGTGGGGGCAGAATTTGCTAGGAGAGGCTTGAGAGGACACAATATATGCTCTTTCTGTCATGAATCTCAGAATCATGAGGAAACCTTGACTCACCTCTTCCGTGATTGTGACTTTGCTGCTCGAATATGGGCTGGGTCGTCTCTGGGAATACGGGTAGGTGGAAATCCACACATCAATGGGGCTGATTGGATCATGGGATGGCTTGATTATCTTATGAAGATTCGGAAGGATGAGAATGGAACTCTACTTTTTGTTGTCATCTTATGGCATATATGGAAGGCAAGAAACTCACGTATCTTTAACAAGGATCATGTCCCGATTGACACTTTCTTCAAAAATGTGAGAAAAGACGCGACTGACCTGTACTTGGCCAATTGCAATAAAAACCTCAAAAATGGTGGTTTGGATAAGCCAATTTCCGAAACTGGGGACGTTGACGATCAAGAATCCATGAAATTACGTGAGGGAGCTCCACTTCACATTATCAACCCGGGGTCTACATGTGTGGGCTACCATGCAAAAGTGGATGCAGCTTGGCGACCAAATCTGGATGCGGCTTTTGGTTGTGTCATCTATGCTCCAGATGGAACCAGTAGTTCAAACTTCCGAAGAAGGTGTAAAGCTGAATCAGCTTTACAGGCAGAAGCTCTTGGGCTGAGGCAAGCTCTTCTATGGGCTAGAGACAACAGGATCCTTCACTTTAGGATCTCAACGGACTGCCTAACTCTTATCTTATCCTTTGCAGGGTTGACTAAAATAAATCGGCTCATTAGGGGTATTATCGAAGACTGTAAAACTCTTTTTTCTTGCTTCCACTGTCTTAGTTTTTCCTTTATTCCTAGATCCCTTAATAGTGTAGCACATAGTTTGGCCCAGGAGGCCATGTTGTAACCTCTTTTAACCCATTGACAAAAAAAAAAAAAATAAAATAAAATAAAAAAAAAATACCCAAAAATTTTAATTGTAACACTAAAAAATTATAATGCAAGAAAAAATTGTTAAAAGTTCAAAAAAATTGTACATAAACTCAACTAAATTTGTATTAGATATACGATACTCATATAATCTTATTTATTCGTTCGAGCTGAGCTATATATTAAAGTGTAATAGAATCGAAAACCCCTCGTTGCGCCATAACAATATAACATGAACGCGAGTAAATTAAAGATAGATACATCAAAGAAAGTAACAATGAAAAATATGAGCCTAGAAAACATAATGTGCAACAAATCTTTATTACATTTCCATAATACTTAGACCATCCCCAAGCAGAAGGTCACCATAATCGGGTCACCAACATTTTTACTCTTAATTACACCTTGATTATCCTGACCCACCTTCAACCCATTTTTACCCTCCCAAGCAGAAGGTCACGACCTAGGTCATCAACTCAATCATTTTTCCTTTAATTTTCCATTTTCCAACATTTTCAACCCTTTATTATATTCTCTAACTTCAACCCTTTATTACATATTATAAATAAGTTATTTTTATAATTTTGATAAAATAAAAACTAGTCCAATATGTTTAGTACATATGGCTAAAATAAACTATTAAATAACAATATTTAAATTTTTAAAAGTAAAAAGACCATTTTATTGACAAGAAATAAAAATTACTAAAAACATAATTCGACATAAACTAATTGTTATATAAAAATTAAAAATGAAGCGACCCTTATTTATAAAATATTAGCGGACGGTTTTATTTGAAATTTATAATTGAAGCGAACATCATTTAAAATATTTGTTGTAATTTCAATAAATAAACTTTTTTTGGAACGTGGTATCGTTACTCTTACTAATTCAATAATTAAGGTACTTTAGTTATGAAAGAAACTTGATGAAATTAAAAATTATAAATCATATACCATCGTATATGTTACGTAATGAGTCTTTCACATAGTGACACGTAAACCAAGCTTTATCCTTTTTTTATGCCAATAACAGAGTGACACGTGTAAGGTCACCAAGGAGGTCACCACATTACTTCAAGGTCACAAATTGACCCTCAAATTTTCAAGGTCACCAAAATTAGTTCAAGGTCACCAACATTAGTTACTTAATTATGTCATTAGCACGACCCAACAAGGTCGCGACCTCCTTGGCAACCTTGCTTGGGATGGTCTTAGGCATCTTAAATGAATCATTCAATTACATTAACGGAACAATAGAAACATATCGCAATCACATTAACGGAAGTACGGAACAATAAAAAATAACAACAATTTCGATAATCTGGCGTTTTCACTTTTCACCCATCTACAATAGGTACGTAGTCGTAATTTTATTTGTTTTAACTCTAAAGAAATTAGTTGTTCTTTTTATTTCAACCATTTATTTATTTTAAATTAAAATACCGCAGAATAAACACGGGCATGGACAGCAGGTCACATGAACAGATAAACGGGTCGTTCTAAGATTAAGAAAAAGGTATCGTCACATAAGCTCGCCTTCAATTTATGAATGGATAAAACTTCTAAAGGCTACACGCCTACGCATAACATGTCGAGATTACAGAGCTGATCGACCAAAATTTCAGATCCCTTTTACGAAAAAGGAGCATAGAAGACGAGCCACCATTGATCGGAAATAAAACATGATCAATGAAGAAATAAGCAAAAATGGAATTATTTTCGGTTCCTATACACTAAAACAATGAGGGTGTTGTTAACCATATACAGGCTTTTGTTGTCTTCGCTAATCTTTGTCAAACTATGTAGCATGATCAGATTGCTAGCGTTCCTTCTCCGATTTGGTTATCGTCCAAAGGTTCAGATGGTTGCGACTTTGGTTTGCTCATTACTCGAGAAAATCCATAACCTAGAGAACTTCCGCTAGCTTCACATAGCTGCAATCCATACAGGAGTCGAGGGTGAGAGTCGGTCCAAGACCGGACCGAACCGAACCGGACCGGACCGAAGACCGAACTTAAAAATTTGGTGGACCAAAGACCGGACCTAAAACTTTCGGTCTTGGACCGGACCAAACCCGAAATACTTGGTCCAGTCCGGTCTTGGACCGAAATGGACCTAAACTTTTTTTTTCACTAATTCGTATACGATAATTACATTTTAATTTTGCTAAATAATATGCGTTTAAATAGTTAGACGACACTTTTTATGAAAACCATTGATAATACTAAGTTATAATGTCTTCTGAAGATAAAAGGTTAATTTGATTCAAAAAAAATTTAATTAGTCTTAAAAAACAAGAACTTTTCATTCGGTCCGGATCAAAATTAACCGATCTTAGACCGGACCGGACCGAAGACCAAAACTTGGAAAAATGAGGATCAAGGACCGGACCAAAATAATTCGGTCGGGGTTTGGTCCAGATGGTCCAGTCCGGACCGGACCTAAATTTGCTCACATCTAGGAGTTGCCACTCATTAAGGTCTGATTATGACCGTAAAAGCGTAGTAGATAAATAAAGCTTAGTGAGCAGATGGATAATTTTGAGCTCACCTCAGTTAATTCAGATAGGTGACGCGATCTGAACTCGTTGACTGTAGCCGCTATCTCTGATGTTGGCATTTTTGCCTGAAAGAAGTGGATGTTAATAATTTTAACGGAATGTAACACTGCCTTTAGTGCAAAATCGAAGTAAGATGTACCTGTGCAAGAACGGCAGCTGCCAACTGTAAACTTGGTTCCAAAGTTTCAGGGACAACCTATACGTTTATGAAATGCGAGTTATATTTCTTATGCACTTTCTTCGTTTGCTTTGCACAAAACTAAGGACGTAAACGATACAACAACAACAACAACAACAACAACAACAACAACAACAACAACAACAACAACAACAATAACATCAGAGCCTTAGTCCCAAAATGCTTTGGGGTCGGCTAACATGAATCATCCTTTGGAACCGCCATGGGTGAACTCCCATCTCAACAAGAGAAAAAAAGAGAGAAAAGGAAAAACGGAAGTGAAGTGAAACAGAAAATGAAAGGCAAAGGAGTTTTATAGATTTTAAATCGAACTTATCACATGTATAAAAACCCAAAAATTAAATCAAGAATAAAGCTTAAAGTGATTTTGAAAAATGAAGTAAAACTTAAAATAAAAGTTTTTGGGAAAAAAGTGTAATAAATCCAAAAAGAAAAATGTTTTTAGAAAACTTGATAAAAACATCAAATGCTAGAAGTCCATATGTATCCTATCCCTCCATAAAGGACGTAAACGATAAATGACGGAAAATAAAGTACAAAAGGGAAAGATCCCAAATGAGAAGCCAGAAAGCTTAGTGTGGACACAGTATTGCGATAATCAGTTCCAATCACTGTCGCCTAAACTTCGTGTGCCTTGATACAAATATGTAATGTTTGATGCACGCAAATCAGTTTGTATTTTGGGTCTTTTCGGTAACTAACTTTCCATCTCGTGTGTGCGGAAATTTTTAACAATATACTTCAAATGTTAATGGAAGAGAATCATTAAAAGAGGGTGTGACTTCCTGTCTACATATAGAAAATGGAACAGGGAATGATGGTCATACCGCAGTCGCACCGGCCTTTTCCAAATTAAGACCATGATCGACATCATGAGCTCGAACGAATGTTTTCACATTGGGAAAATGTTTGCTCAAAGCCCAAACAGTTCTATAATTTGCACCAGGAGTGTCCAAGGTTACCGCTGCTGCACAAGCTCTATGAGCTCCGACTTTATGAAGGACCTAAATGAGAATAGAAAACCATATGAGACTGAGTCACGTGACACGGGAACTTAACAATTTGGTTTACCTCACGACTTCCAGCATCTCCAAAATATACAGGAAGGTCAAGTGCACGACCAACAGCAACCCGGTCACTGAAGTCATAGATGGCAGAAGAATCAGGAGAGTATTTGGTGATACGCTTCTTGAATAATTACAGTATATTCAAATGGAGTGACGAAAATACGCCAAGTCTCCAACATTGTTTTATGCAAGTAAAAGCTAACCTTCTCACATCAAGGGCGACAAATGGTATTAACCGCTCGGAAAGAAGTTGGGCTATGATCTGCAACAAGATGGATAAGTTATGTAGGCACTCAGAAAGGCAAAGAAGTTTACATAGAGTATATTCAAATTCTTGTCCTGGGCAAAAAAAGAATTAAAAAGAGGTTAAAAAGAATAAACTGTCGTAGTCACCCACAGTGCTATCATACCTGGCCAACACGTCCAAAGCCGCAGATGATAATATGATCTTGCAAATCATCAGTCTGGAAACAGCACCACGAGCAAGAGATTAACAAGAATGAACTGTCGTAGTCACCCACAGTGCATGCTACTAGGTAGAGAGATTATGCTGGTTCATTTTTTAGTGTTTAACGAAACTTATCTTGACTAGAAATGAGGGATAAAGTATCCAACAAGGCACGAGACAACAATTAATTACCAAGGTTTTCTAACAAGAAATTACGGAAGGTTCATTACGGCAGAAACTTATAAAGGCAAAAGCTCCCTCGGTTAATTATCTCCAGTTCCTCGTGAAAAATATTCATATGATTGACTGGCCAGCCCATATTCTTCGGCTTTGCAGTACGTTATTTATCACTGATTAGGATTAATAAATACACCAGCAACAAAGCCGGCAAAACTAGAAGTCTATAAAAAACACATCCTCAAATTGCGCCGCACTTGTAAATAGCACAAACAAGATTTTGACTTCTCTGAGTGGTATAGAATCAAAAAGAAAGGGCGTGACTTTGAATTACCTCACTTTCTACAGGTAGTAAACTTCTCACATCATGTTGCTCAAACCGAGAAGCTAGCACTTGGCCTCCAGCCGCTAGCCATGGAGTTAAGGCCATAGAAAGTCCCACCACCAGGAAAAGTAACGATGAGAGTTGAGAAGACATGATTCCCTGCAGATAAATCGAATACAGGTAAGCAGATGATAAATGTTAAAAGTTAAAACGGGTCTAAAACTGAATAAATATATGACAGATCCACAATTCCACGAGTGCAATTTGAGAAACTTGTACCTGATTCACAGCTTCACCAAATGCAACAAATGCAAACTCCCCACCAGGAGCAAGAAGAAGCCCGGTTCGGATACCAGATATAGTTGACACGCCAAAAAATCTTCCAACTAATGTGACCAACGCAGTCTTGCCTACAATTAAAAGACCCAGTGTCCCCATGACCGTTGGGAAGTTGGAAATGAACAGTTTTGGATCAATAGACATTCCTACCTGCAAGTACACATCGAGATTACCTTGATGTCTAAATCACAATCTAAACAGCATATACAATGAAACAGACAGCCCGCATAAGAGATGTGTGGTCCATGATAACTATATTACTTGCAACCTTGAGGATGAAAAGGGGTATTAGGGGGAGCACGGAATCACGTATGAGTCACCTGACTTGCTCAAACTAACAAACCAAGATCAACATTAAACATAAAATGGAGATATACAAACGGCTGACAAGGAGGATGTGTCTCAAAAAGGTCTACTCCCGCAATCAGGATAGCTAAAGACCTAAATGACTGAGAAGTTAACATATTGTCAGCAAAAAATATATACGGTCAATACTAACTAGACAGGTATTACAATACCTACCGTCATGAAAAAGAGTCCCAACAGAAGCCCACGATATGGTGCAATATCAGATTCAACCTGCAGCGAAAACTCAGTTTCTGCAAGAAGCAAACCAGCCAAGAATGCTCCTAGTGCCATGGATAAACCAGCCTGCAGAAACCACGATAAATCTATTTATACCATTTTCCAAATTCTCAATGCCTCGGTAATTTTTTGGTATTGAAATATGGAGGAATAAAGCAAAATCACTCGCTAAAATGTTTGTGTTTTTTATAAAGTAAGATTGGGGTCGTTTGATGATTCTCGAGCAACTTTTAACCTAAAACAGCCTCTGAGAACACAGAAATACGTACATCCGACCCTCCTTACCCTGCCATAGGCAGGTACTTTCAAAGCAAAAGAGGTAAGGTTGTACAAACACTGAAATGCATGACTGGACCTCGAGATGTCCCAAGAGACATTCCCCATCTTTTTGCGCGAAACATAATGAAGAAGGTTTCATCTCAGCGCACAACTATTAACAAGCTCTTTACGAACATAATAATATACGAGTAGTTAACAAAGATATGCACACTCACTCTAGCTGTAAGTAGACTAGTGCCCAGGATAACAAGAAGTGTGTTGGCAGAAAATATCTCTGCATTCTGATTTTCTGCTATTTGCTTGTAAATTGGTCGAAGCAGCTGCATAATAAACACATTACACATTATTAACGTAAATGTAAATAGTCCAAGCAAACTGAATAACGGAAAAGCAAAAAATTAATAGTACACCACTTCTGCGGTCTATCTGATACAAGAAAGCACAATGTAAAAGACCACAGGAATAAGTTTTGGACCAAATAGTTGTTTCAATCCAAATGAACTGTAATCCCAACAATTTAAATAACACGTTAATACTACTGAATGATATTTAACTTTTTGAACTTTGAATTAAGTTCTCAGGTGAAGCATCCCTTGGGTGGATCAGTAAATAGTAAGAGTACGTTTTTTTTTTCTTTTGAACTTGAAAGAAAAAAATTCATTAATAGAATCAAGATTCAGGAGGCAGCTAAACAGCTAAGAGGACCTGCAGTCTTTAGAGCAGATAAACCTCAGACGAGGAAAAACTAATAACTAATCGCATATTAAGAATCTCACTGAAAAAGAAGCATCATGGTATCTTTTATGATATTTTACTATTTTGAATGACTGTTAGCAACAGAGTCCTGAGTTATATCAAGGATACACTCTCTAAATGATCAATACTATCTTTATAATTCTTGAACAAATAATGAAAATAGCTTCATAGTTTACACCAATACTCCAACAACTAACCAGACGTCCACCAGCAATAATGGCAGTAATGGCGACAATTGCCTTGACAGCAGCCAATCCTAAAGCTTCAGCAATAGCTTGAAAACCAACCTGAAAAAGTAGCAAATATTAACGCCTCTGGATGGTTTTTGGCTATTCATTTAAAAATACATATGTGTGTATACAATATATCTAATTTCGAGCAGAACAACTTTGAAGACCATTTACAGAAGAGCAATACCCCGCCTTTTGACGAATTTGGAGATATAAGGGGTATGAGGATCAACAAAACCACCACAGCCAAATCCTGGTGAATGAAAAGGAATGCAGGAAAAAGTTAGTTATATCAAGGAGGTAGGAGAAAAAGTTACTCTAACCTCATTAAGCTATAACTGAAAACTGGTATCAAATGTCAAATAACCAGTTACAGAGTTACAAATGAAATGAACCATCTTAACTTTGAATCAAGCATATGGAGCTTCAGCCAGAACATTTGATATTATGATTCATGGACTCATTCTATACACACTAACATACTATAGTCTTCCACATGTCCACATCACTCGGCTCCTTGGATCGCTTAGTTCATAAAAAGCTTTGTGTCACGTGAAAGTCCCAGTTAGCAATTTACAACTCATATAGTCATATTTTGAATCTAATGAAAGCAGGCTGGTGAAAGGTGAACTCTCTCTGAGCATGTATTACCAATTTACAACTCCAAGATATTGAAGAATTTACCTGAAACAGCAACACTGAAAATGCAGCACGCCCATGCCGAGAAGTGCTCTCACCACGCTCCTGCAAGACCTGTTACAGAAATTAAAAAGTCTCTGTTAACCAAAAGCAGGTCTGTTGGGCAAAAGACGAATTATACAACGGAATAGAAGACAACAAAAAAAGACCGTTCTTATCCAAAGCACTTCCTTCCCATCTTAAAGATTCTAGGAATGGGAGGCTCTATATAAATCTATTAATGGTGGGATTTAAAACTTGATGCCCTCTTGCTTTTGTTAAGCTTCAACTACAGAACCTTAAAATTGAATGATGCATGCCACTTTAGAATAAATAAACTCGCGAGTTTATACAGTGAACACTAACAATGAAACAACATATCCATATGGTGATCTGCCATCCCAAAAAAGTGTTGTCTTCTATATGAGTGTCCCAATTTAGGATAATCAATTCACCTCGGACAGATAACAAAGATATTATTAGATGTAGGTGGTATATTTTTCTAATTAGCTAGAGAATTACAGCAGGCACGCCCAAAGAAAAATTATCAATTAACTTAAGTTGAGGGTGCAAGCATGATGAAAGCTCATACTTCAGGAATATGATACAACCTCCGGCACATTTTTTTTATTATGCATAGCTGCACAAGTACAATGTAAAATCGGTTTTGCTTAGTTCAGCTAAACAACTCTTTTCATATTGTTCATCTAGCAAAACTTCTAGTTAGTGATATTGTTAATATAATATTGGTCAAAACTGACACCATAGTCCATCAAAGTCAGGATGGAACATATAAAAAAGATGCAGTATAAAACAACAGCAGTAATAACAACAAAGACTAGTTCTGATGCTACCTGCAGAACTACAGCTGTCGAAGACAATGCCAAGCCATTCCCAATTACTATTGCTGCAGGACCTGCCTGCCTCGCAATGAAATGGACAATAAAGCCGATAGCTGCAGCTGTGGACAAGACCTGCGCCAAAATACTGATAGTCAGCAAAATGCTACATAGTTTTGCCTAGCCGCTGCAAACTGAGCAAATTTACAGAGGGAAAAAAAGGTGATGCTGGTTACCTGAGCAGAGCCTAATCCAAAAACATACTTCTTCATGGAGCTTAGTCTTTCAACAGAGAGCTAGCAAAAAGAACAAGATGTTGAATAGTTGTCTTTGAGCACCATCCAGAATAAAAAAAAATATAACTACTTTCACTGTATTCAAGACTTGTCTATACCTCGAGGCCAATATTGAATAGCAAGAATACAACACCAAATTCAGCAATTGCCTTGGTGGCATGAACATAACGAATGATAGAAAAGCCATATGGACCAATCAAGATACCGGCAGCCAAGTAACCAAGTACAGGACTTCCTGAAGATAAGAGCAGCAAGAAAAAGACGATTAAGAAAACATATGGCCATACTCATGCTTTTGAAATTTAGAAATTATAGAAGAATATTGCTGTTACCGCCAGGAAGTTTTTGGAAGATAGGTACGAATATCACACTTGCCAACAACAACCACACAACATCGAGCAAGGATGCTTCCTCTTCATTAATCTGTGGAGGGAAATAAAAATAGAAAGAAATAGCAGTGAACAAACATTGCACAAGCAGCAGGTAAGCTATTAACCAACTTTTAAATGAACAAAACCAGAACAGTAATAAAGTGACCACATGCCTCTTGATGAGGAATCTTTTCAATTAGCATCTTCAATGTCTTAGGAAGTTTCCGAATTTGACGAATAAGAGGTTTTGCATTTGATTGAATTTCTTCAACACTGGTAGTTATCACATCTGGCTGCTGAAGAAGCAAACCAGCTTTCTCTCCTCGGTTTGAATAAAAAGTGACCCTGTAATCATTTACCTAATTAAAATTTTACAGCGGGTGACATGAAATGGTCATGCCATCATTAATTAAAGTTCTGTGTGGGTTCCTCTCACATGGTACACTGACGCTCCAGAGTTTTAAAGGAGGAACAATCGGGAAATTGTTAGCATTGGCTCATTTTTGTTTCTAATGACGAAGTCGATGCAAAATGTATTCATTTTATGAAAAAAAATTACAATTTTCAACGTACCCTGCTCCAAGAAGTAATATCCCAACGATCAGTTTTGGCAGTTGTTTCTTTGCAGAGTCAACGACGTCATGAAAAACTGAGGCAGGTGTGAACTCTGCGCCATCGGCTGCAAATGAAAAGAATGATGCCGAAAAGAAACGTGATGATTTCTTCACCGATGCCTTTGGTGTACTAGATGGAGAACTATCACGAGAACCATCTTTTTGTGCCTCTGCCTTCTTGCTTTGCACACTGCTCTTCCCTTTTTCTACTTCAATTTCAGCATCTTTGGTGACCTCCACACCCAGTTTGCCATTTTCCTTGTCACTCGAATCATCAGAGACAGTAGAGACATCTTCACCCTGGTTAATTTTGTCTAACGAGGTATCCGGCTTGCTTGTCAAAGAAGCATTTTCAGAGACATAATCCATTTTACGATCCAGGTAACAAAAAGGTCCTTCAACAGGAACCTCATCCTGATCATCTACATCTTCAGTCAGGGAAGTCCCACTTTTCTGATTACTAGCATCGATGACATTAGCCTCCGAAAGAGAAAGAAGTTTTTTAGCTCGCTGTAATGCAGTTTCTGCATCATCGACACGTTGTGCAGCCTCAATCTCAAAAGCAACAGCCTGCTCTGCTAAATGCATTATACTAGTGACATCCTCCTCTGCTTTCAGTGCATTTGCTTGTGCCTGCTCAGCAAACTCATTCAATCTATCCACCTCTATCTGAAGCTCCTCTTTCTTGCGTTGCAATCGTGTTAACTCTGCTTCACAATTCTCCAAGTTCAACTTGCATTCCGCGATCTCTGCTTGAGCAAATTGAAGGCCTTCTTCCTCATCTCTTAGTAGATCGGCAAGTTCCTCCTTGGTATCATTTTCTGAATTATTCTCAAGGGAAACTTCTCCATTGACACTCTTTCTCCTGGCAGCCTCTACAGATTCAAGAGCTACTTGAAGCCTTGCCTCCGCTAACGAAAGGGCCATTGTTGCTTTCTGAACAGCTTCTTTAGCACCTAATTCCTGGGTTACAACCTCTTCAACCATTCTAAATGCACTCTCCACAGCGTCCCTAGCGTTTTCTGCTTGATCCTTCAATGCAATTGAAGCTTCTGAAAAGTTTTGAGCCTTCTTCTCATACATAATACTATTCAGTCGCGCAACCTCCAATTCCCTAGATGCCTTCTGCAACATTTCTTTCAATTCCTCCACACTCACTCTCTCTTCGCTTTCTTTATCACTCTTCTCTCCTTCAACTTTCTTCGATTCCACAGCAAGACCATCCTCTTCTCCTAAACTCCCTTCCTCTAATTCTTTTCCTACTTCTACACTACGACCATCTCCATCAATGTAAACTACCGAATCACTACCCTGACACCGAACTGTCCATTTCAGACTTGACCTCCCTAATTCACTTCCACATACCATAGGCTTTCTCATCAGTGAACTCCGAATACAGGGCACAGACATAGTACACCAACTAACACCGTCATTTCTCCTCGCATTTTTCGAAATATACATTCTCGTAACAGGCCGTGCATAACCTCGTTTTTCACACCCAAAAACACTAATCCTAGACCCAAACTTCGGCCGTAGAAAATCTGAATCCCGATATCTTTTGCATCCAACATCATGAATCAAATTCGGTTGCTTAAAACTAACACCTAGGTCCATTGTATCATAAAACCGGTGCACAACACCACCAATCAACCAAGTTACCTAGCTATTGACGCCTAAAGTTGGCCAAATCAAAATTCACCTGCTTAAACAATAAAGTAAACTTCCTAAGAGCAATTTCATCAACGCAACACAAATTATACGTAATATCATCGAAAAATCAACATAATTGTGAAATGAAGCATAAATAAACGATTTACAAAGCACGAATTAACACAGCTAATTCTCCTCACATTTCTCAAATATACATTCTCACAACAAGCCGTACATAACCTCGTTTTTCACAAGCAAACACAGTACTCCTAGAGTCCTAGAGCTCAATTTCGGTCCTAGAAAATCCATAACTCAATATCTTTCTCACAACAAGTCGTACATTACCTCATTTTTCACAACCAAACACACCAATCCTAGACCTTAATTTCAAACTTAGAAAATCCAAAGCTCAATATCTTCCACATTTGACACCATGAATCAAAATTGACTGCTTAAAACCAACACCTACGTCCATTATATCATAAAGCTATTGAACAACACCACCAATCAACCAAGTTACTGATACCTACAGTTGACCAAATCAAAATTCACAAGCATAAACAACAAATTTAACTTCCTAATATCAATTTCTTCAACACAACACGCTTATTATTCATAATTTCATCGAATAGATCAACAAAATCGCAAAAATGAAGCATATATAAACGATTAACACCGCTACTTCTCATATTTCTCGAAATATACATTCTCACAACAGGCCGTACATTGCCTCATTTTTCAAAACCAAACACACTAATCCTAGCAAAATTTCGGCCGCAGAATATACGAAACTCGATATCTAACTTCTTAAGCGCAATTTCCTCCAACGAACTCATAAACTATCCAAAATATTAGCGAAAAATTAACATAATCGCAAAAATGAAACATACAAACACAATTAACGAAGCATGAAGCAACAAAAATTAGAGAAGTAAGAGATAATGCGAGAGAATTTGGAGAACGCCGAAGCTACTGATACTTAGACCATCCCCAAGCAAGGTCGATTGAGAGGTCGATTTGGGGTCGAGTCAAGTTAATTGTAATTAAGAAATCGATTAGAATTGACTCAAGTCGATTTGAGTCACAAATCGACCCAATTTGAGGTAAATTGACTCACCAATCGACCTCATACGTGGCACATTTTAATTGGTTCCAACCATTTAAGAAAAAGAAAAACAAAAAAAGTGGTTGTTTGGGAGGGTTTATTGACCTAGGTCAAGGTCAATAAGGAAAGATTAAGGCCTAATATGCAATTGACCCGATTAAATTGACTTGTTGCTTGGGAATGGTCTTACAGTTAACCAATTCAAAATTCACCTGCTTAAACAACAAATTGAACTTCCTAATATCAATTTCTTCAACGCAGCACATAAATTATGCACAGTTTCATCGGAAATTAACATAATCGCAAAAACGAAAAATAGAAGAATTAGAGAAGTAAGTGATAATGCGAGAGAAATCAGAGAACGCGAAGCTACTGATACTTACAGTTGACTAAATCAAAATTCACCTGCTTAAACAACAAATTAAAATTCCTAATATCAATTTTTTCAATTCAACACACAGATTATTCATAACTTCATCGAATAATTAACATAATCGCGAAATTGCGAAGCATAGAAAAACGATTAACGAAGCATAAAAATACGAAAATTAAACAAGTATAAGAGATAATGCGAGAAAAGTTGGAGAAGACGAAGGAGATAAACGAACCTAGTATTGATCAACATGAACAGTGATCAGGTATGAGTCAGTGAGTGGAGCTCGCGAGCTTGAAGAAACTAGCTCCAATGGCGGAATTCATTTTTTTTCAAAATAAAAAAGGGAAAAAATTATGACAGAAATGATGGTAGAATTTAGACCAAAAAATATCTGTGACGTCTGATTTTGTTATCTTTGCGTTTTTATTTCGTGTAAGTTTGTGATTTGGCTTTTGAAGTCCACGAGGCGGAGTAATTCTGTCCAATATGCGTTTAGTTTTGTGTAAGTGGATTTTATATTAAAAAAATTAATATAAAATCGTTTTATATTATCCAAATAAATTTATGTTCATTAAAATTTTAGATAGACGGTCTTTTAATAAATTATTGAGAGATTATTTTTTCTACCATTTTATTTATATTTTTAACCCTTTGGTCATTGATCGTACCATAGTAATTTCGTACTTATTTACATAATAAATGTATTCATTTTATCTTTAATAATAGTACCACTTTTTCTTAAATTTGTACAATAGACTGTCAATAAGCTTATTAAGAGACGGTCTACCTACTAATTTATGTTAATAGTAGTTTTGAGTATAATTTTAAGGAAGAAATATTTTTTTTCGTTTTTGGTATTAAATTAAGAAAGAAATGTGTAAATAAATGTTTGATTATGTATTAAAAAGGGTAAAATATCGCTTTATTTCCGTACATGTACAATTTTGCTCAGCACGATCTAATTTCTTTGGTAGGTGAAATTCACAATGTCATCCATTTCATTACTTCCACATACAATCTATAAAATCTTATTAAAAGGGTAACTAAAAAAAATGTGACATGTCAAATTTTAATGTGATGTGGCACAATTTTAATATCACTTGGCATATTTAAATGTCACGTAGCATATTTTAAATGTGACGTGGCGAATTTGTGTGATGAATTATCAATTTACTATTACATGACATTAATTTAATTCACTTATCTATAATATTAAAGGATATTATCAATATTCTTAAATTAATTTTGTATATTAAATATATTGTTTTCCAAAATTTATGTAACCTTTCAAAATTTAAATCAAAATTTTGTAATTTATAATTAATATTGACATTTTAATTAATATTTTTTGTAATAATGTGTTAATAAATTTTATAATTATAGTTAATTTTTTTAATAAAACATGTTAATAATTAATAAAAACTCTTCATATTACTTAACACCCACCATTTTTATTAACATTTTTTCCTATTTATTTCATTTTTGTCTTTAAACAGCGTAATGAATTGATTAAAACTCTTCATAATACTTAATCCCCACCAAATTAATTACAAGTTTTTCTTATTTAATTAATTTTTGTAATATAATATGTTAATAAATTGATCAAAACTCTTTATATTAATTAACACCCATAATTTGCATTTACATTTTTTCCCTATTTAATTCATCTCTTGAGTTTTACAGCAATCAATTATCTAATCTAATAATACCACAAAATAAATTAAAATTAAAATTAAAATATGGAAATTTATGGTTGTGTAATGTCTATAAAAAACCATAATAACTATAATAGTTTGTATTCACTCTAATTATTTAAAATATATTGCTATGAGTTTCTACGTTGTGGATTATATTTCATGGTTTAATTTATTTATTTGACGATAATGAGTATATTGATAATTATTGTTAAGTGTTATTGGCGTTGTTGTTGCAACAGTGTTGATGTTCAATGAGATATATTTTAATTTGCGATATATTTTTAATCACTCTAATTTTAAACGGTTTATATGTGCAATTTTCTCTTAAATTTTATTGTTATGTACTTGCTCAATTTCGTTTAATTGATATAATTTCATTAAATTAAATACATATATAAATCTATAAATATAATATATAAATAAAAAGCAAGGCAAAGAATGATTAAAAATTCTCATACAAGGTAAATTTTGTAAAAAAAAAAAAGGGAAAAAATAATTAAAGCAAACCTTTTACATTTCATTTCTCTCCCTATTTTATATTTATGTCTATTAAATTTGCTAATAATGAAAAAGGATGCTTAAAAGTCACAAAACATTGCTACATATTTATGTATTTATTAAATTTTATTATAATAATAAAAAATATAAGTCGTCCAAAAGTCATAAAATGCATCATCAATTGGCTATAAATATTTGATGAAAAACAACATTTGTGAACCAAAATTCAAGCCATTATTTTGTTTACCCCATCACTGAGATAATTATGCGTGTAAATAATCATTCTTATTATTGTAAGTGTATTACGGTAAGATAGATGTCTTAAGGTGTTAAATGAATAATTTATTTATTTATTTGTAAGTTCTATTGGTTATGAAGTACTATGACATTTTTGAACTCACATATATGTTGTTTTGTTGTTATTTAGGGGCTATCAAGATTTGTGAAGTTGTGTTGTTGAAAGGTAGATATACTTACATTTTATTATTCAATGTCTTATTTCTTTCATTATTTAAGGAAAAATTTAAATTAATATAATCATAATGTAATATCAAATAAATGATCAAAATCCACCATTTTGTTTGTTATTAATTGCTCGGTGGATTTATTTTATAGGGGTGGTTCATTGGAGAAAGATAACTATATGATCGAAGAAGGAAAATACTATAGTTGCTTGAACAAATACTCCTCTATTTCCCTCAATTTTATATTATAAACTAACTACAGGATTGATAACGTGAATGATAATGATTAATTATTTTTAGTTTCATGAAAAAAAAAAATAGTATTCCATAAAGTTTAAAATGTATGTTTTATTTTTGTATGTGTTATTTTTTTATTCATTATTCTCCATTTGAAAAATAACTTTCATAGAATGAAATTGGAGCTGCAAAGATCTCAATCATATTAACAAGTTGGTCAAAATAAATCTTATTGATATGAGTAATGACTAAATGTACATTATTAGTAATATTTATGCTTACAATATAGTTAAAAGGCTACTTAAACCATTTAACTTTAATTCACATCCATGTCATTTTAATATTGGTTATTACATAATTCATCGATCTATATTGATTACGAGATTCTTCATTTATTTATACAATATTGTAAAATATCAACTAAGTTATCTATTGATTTGTACAATATTGTAAAAGACAAGACTAAGTATCTTATTAATAATGCCACAAATCTTAATAGCCCTTAAATTTAAACAAAACAAATGCGTACGATGAAGTTTGAAAATGTGATGAATATTGCACAACCCAACAATGGAACTTACATAAAAAATAAAAAATTATATAGTTAATTTAAAACCCCGACACGCTTAACTTGATGTGAATAGATAGATAAAACATATTAGTGGCACAAACAATTCTATTTGATAATATGGATAAGAAAAATTATTGTTTATTACAAATTTTGCCTCTATCTAAAAAAATATAAACAATTGAAGGATAGGTTGTATGATTTTTGAGCAATTTTTTCTATTATTATTATTATCAAATTTAAGATAGTCATAAATATCAATCAAGTTTCGTCACTTTTGAGCATCGATGTTAAAAAGACAATACTAAGTATCTTAGGGTCTATTTGGTAAGCCATTTCAGCTACCTGATTTGTCTGAAGTAACTTTTTTGCCAAAACAATCAGGTAGCTTATTATTTTTGACGCGTTTGGCAACTACCTGTTTAGACTGAAAAAAGGTGAAACAGGTACCTGAAATAAAAAGCTACCTCAGGTAGCATTTGACAAATCAGGTACCTGATTCATTTTTAATTACCTATTCTACCCTCGGATTTTATAATGCTAATTAACAAAATTAAATACACTACAAAATTCTTACGTAAACTTAATTAATTTTTCTTTGTGTGTATGACTTTAATAGAAAACTAATTTTATATCAATAGTATATTTTTGTGGATATATTGTTTAATTTTTTTTTCACCTAGTCGTTATATATTAATTTGTGAAATTCGTTGTATATAAAAGCGAGTAGTTGAAGCTATCCCTATAACTTGATTTTAATGGTCAATTCATTCGAAATAGGGTACATGAAGAAATCCTGGAAGTAGCAATGTAGGCATTTTCCAGTACCATTTTAAGTGCACGATTCTTTTCAAAAGTTACTACTCTATTTGTTTCGATCATTTGTCTACAATAACACAAAAATAATAGTAAAAACGTAAAAATATCAATAATAAACCATGTCCTTTTACGTCATTTTGTCAAATATCAGCTACCTTTTCAGCTAGTTTCCAAACAGTTTTAACAAAAACCAGCTACCTTATCAGGTCTTAGTTTTCAGGTACCTTTCCAGCTACCTTTTCAGGTTTCAGCTACATTTTCAGGTTTCAGGTACCTCTTCAGGTTTCAGCTACCTTTTCAGCTAGTTTTGTCAAACAGACCCTTAATATGTCATGTGTTATTAAAAAGTCATATCTAAAATCATTTGTCACATGCTTCTACAAATAAAAACTAAAAACGTTAGTTGCGAACACAAAAATAAATTAATACAAACTATTTATTTTCCTTTCCTAAATTTAGTTATTAACTACATATTTATTTAACTTTTATTTCTTTTATTTAAAAGCATGACTTTTTGGTTTTCCTCGCCATTTGTAGTAGGTTACTATTTAACTTAATTTATCAGTTTTGCAAAATTTAAAATTTAGGATTTTTGACAAATTGATATAGATATATATTAAGACTAACATTTATTTAACTTTATATCTATGCTACATTATTGCAACTATTAAAAAATATGATTTATAAGAAATAAAATATTGAGATAAAAAACCTTCTAATTTAATTAAAAAGTATGTATTAAACTTTTTACACTAGAGAATTTATCATTCTAAAAAAAAGAATAATAATCAAACATTATGCCTTAATTAAATAACATTTAAGTATTTCAAAAATCAAAACTATATATTTTTAAATGGATAAACTAATTGTTCGGACAAATCTTAACAATACTATAAAATAACTATACTAACACATATAAACCCGTGAATGTCACGGGTCACAAAACTAGTTTTATTCTAATAAACACTACAAAATGTTATTATTATTTTGTATATAATACGGAGTATTACATTTACTAAAATAACTTGTGGATGCGAAATGGGTACCATGCAAAAACCGCCTTCATTCCATCTTATATAACGTTTACAACATGTGACCTTGTACCTGTCTCGACTCTACTACTAAACCAAACTCGATCCTATCACCACCAAGCCTTCAACTTCAACGGGTACAAAAGTGGTGCGATACTCACTTATCCCCTTTGTAACTTGTAAGACTCTGTTTTTTATCTTAATTTCAGCTCATTTTAGTTAAGTTCAACTCTATTTGGTTTAATTCGGCTTCATTCAGTTCAGTTTTTCTCTTCACAAACTAAGGCCTTATTTGGACTGAATTTGTCCAAACTGAACTAAACTGAACTTAATAGAGTTGAACTGAACTGAACTTAATGCAGCTAAGCTGAACTAAACTAAGAGTTAATTTATGAAGAGAATAACTGAACGGAACTAAACTAAATTGAATTGAGCTGGACTAAACTAAACGAATTAAATTGAGCTGAACTGAAATAAGTTGAAATCAAGTTCAAAAGAGCAACACCTAACTCTCACTTCGGTTCATTTTATTTCAATTAAGCTGCATTAAGTCCGAGATCCAATAAATTCCGTTCAGTTTGGATAGTTACCGTTCAAATGAAGATAACTAATTAGCATAGCATTACTATGCATTAGAAACTCTCGTTATTCGCACGTCTCTTGTATGTATGTTTCTTTGTCGTGGTTTGGTTATATGTAGCTATAGAAACATACGTGTACGTGTACCAATTTGGACAAGATTCTCGTGGACCAGAGTTTCCTTTAACTATCATACATTGAATATACAGACTGCAAATTCTCCTTACTTTGATGTTCCATCTTAATCGCAGCCTCATTTCGAAACGTATAAATGTAAACTATGCTTTTATTGCCATAATTATAACCGTGGAAAAAGTTTGCTTCGACTTTCGACAGTGCTACTTACAGAGTTACAGTCGCCCTCTGACGTAGATGGCAGAGTTAACCAAGATACAGTTCGACTGTAGTTTACGTAGGTCTTCGTTTCTGACTCGTCTGCATTCTGCAAAAGTTTGTTTCGACTTTCGACAGTGCTACTGACAGAGTTACAGTCGCCTTCTGACTGTAGATGGCAGAGTTAACCTAGATACAGTTCGACTGTAGTTTGCGTAGGTCTTCGTTTCTGACTCGTCTGCATTCTGCAAAAGTTTGTTTCGACTTTCGACAGTGCTACTTACAGAGTTACAGTCGCCCTCTGACGTAGATGGCAGAGTTAACCAAGATACAGTTCGACTGTAGCTTACATAGGTCTTCGTTTCTGACTCGTCTGCATTCTGCAAAAGTTTGTTTCGACTTTCGACAGTGCTACTTACAGAGTTACAGTCGCCCTCTGACGTAGATGGCAGAGTTAACCTAGATACAGTTCGACTGTAGTTTGCGTAGGTCTTCGTTTCTGACTCGTCTGCAACAATAACCTGTACCCTTGCAATTCGTTTTTTACAGAAAAATTTGCGTAAATGTGAAGCTAGTTTCTAAAATCAACCGAAGCACAAACAGAAGATTCGAAATAGTATCGGCATATTTTGTTACTCTTAATAAGGATGAAAATCTCGAGCTCAGCAAATCAAAAGACATAAATCAAAGTAAAGAAGACATATAGAACCACGGAGAAAGAGCGGAGGTGAACCAATCTGAGGCAACCTTGTCAGCTAGCCTGGCAATAAATATGTGATTCCGGCCACGCCAAGAAATCAACTGGTGAGGCCTCACTGAGAAATCATGTTGAATTGGAATCTTGATAGCTGCTGAGGGATTGTGGAGATGACGGGCCCGTATCTCTGAAAAAACAAATAACTCGTTTTATTCCAAGAAAGTAATTGAGTAAGAGGGTAGCAAGAAAAACCAGCTTGAAACAGTGTATGTTCCGGACCAAATCCCACACGTACCCGAACAAAGTAACCTGGGTAGAATATCCCAAATACGGCCCACGAAATGACCCTATAATAATCAGCAGGTCTTGCTTGTGACAGGCTAATCCCGTCATAAGCTTGTGACCTCTCACAAAAAGGGAGAGGGGACAAGGTGGGGCACCCTTCATGTGCTTTCCCACTCACCTCTTACGGGTATTTTGCGAGAGGAAACGGATACCGCCGTCACAAATGAGAATTTGTGTATAATATAAACTACCTAAAACATACTTGAATCCAAAATGAGCCAGAGTGACCCCATCCGAACCCAAATAAAGCATTAGCTGAAATGACTCGGACCCAAATGGCCTGTCACTCTGTCAGTCAAGCCTAAGCACAACGGGGTACATTTTGTGATTCAGTAGGAATTTCGTCCATGTAGATTTGCACATACCTGGATATTATCATAAAGTTCAAACAGAGGCACAGCCAACAACTTCAGATTCTTGGGTACAGCAAAGTATTCTCGCTCAGGCAAGTGAACCATGTAAAGCTTTTTACACTCCTGCCGAAAAAATCGGTTGGGTCAATATAGTTTACAGATATTATGGATCGATACGAAAAGGCACTTCATCTTCCAAGAAATTATTTACCTTTGGTTTTGTTATGTGAGGAGGGCAGTATGGGTACATGACTGTTTCGAAGTTTGGCCTCCACCAAGTAGCAACACACTCCCCGATCTGTAGCAAAATGAACACTCCGTGTTATGATCTTAAGCGTCAGGACAAAAAATAAAAAACCACTTTGATTTAAAACACTAAGAGAAAAGACCACAGCGTCGTAAACAATGTTGTCAGGATCGGGATCCTAGTTTGGATCGATGAGGGGTGGTAGGATCGGATCGCAGGATTGAATCGTAGGATCGTAAGTTCCTACAAATAGCTTGGATAATCAAGTTCATGTATACAATCTGGTATAATTTGTGATGCATAATGTTAAAAGTTTATTTAATGACATAAAAGTTTTAATAATCGTACCAACACATTACATATGCCTTTAATTTAAGTTGTAAGTATGGAAGAACAATCAACTCACAAATTTGTAACACAAATAAGTATTTTACGATCCTGCACGATCCTGTACGATCCTACCCGATCCTGACCGATCCTGTACCAAACCTACCACCAAAACGATCCTACGACGATTTGAATCGTTTTACACTTTTTGATCGCGATTTTAACAACAATGGTCGTAAACAGACCTGCCAATTAGGTTGAATAGAGGAATTAGCACCAAGTTTGCTTGAAAGTTTTCGCTTCAGCCCGTCAATTTCTGTTCAGTATTAAGTAGTAAAAAAGTGAATGATAAACTAGCATGAAGTCAAAGGGTAAAGAAAAGCGATTAACTGAAAGGCAACGGTGATGTACCATTTTCACCAGGCTTTAAACGACCACCGGGAAGTTTGCAGAACGTATTCCCAATTTGTAGAAGAAGAATGTGTGGATGATTGTGCTCTTGAACCTGTCAAATCAGGGCAAATACCAAAAATTAAGGAAGTATAACTTTGTGATTAACATTGAGCTTGTGGACTGCGTAAAATGCTAATATGACATATAAATGATCGATGATGAGCAGCTATTTGGGGAAAATGAAGGCCGATAAATATGTGAACGTCGAAGGTTTTTCTAAGTCGCTATTAGCTCATCTAGATGACATATTGGAAGGTTCTATATGTCTAAAAACAAGCATTCTACTACCATGGCTATCCTTCCTTTAAGATATACATAGCATGGTTTTAGATATCAGCTGCCAAACTGAAACGCGACAGAGTTATCAAGGTTTCGAAGTTTACTGTGACCATATTACGCAGATAATAGCCTTAAATGTAGAAGAACGGCCGAGATTAGGATGTGACGGGCTGACGGGCAATTCCGAGATTTGTATCAAGCCTACATTAATACTATGAAACATGGTATATCACTGGACAGCAGCCCACATCAAGTGATCATCCTTAAATTGAAAAGCGTGCTTTATGTAATTATATGAACATAAAAAAATGAGAATCAGGTGATTAAATGGATTAGATGCAAAACAAACTTGACTGTACTCCCTGAAAACTAAAAATATACAATAAATCACACAGAACCACAAGAATTGACAGCATTTATTGGTAAAAGAAAGGGAGAAATAATATAGAAACTGGAAAGTCATAATTTAACATAGTTGTCCCTTTATAACACCAAAGAAAATGGAGTATAGAAGTTTGTTAAGGACACACGTCTCATACGACAGTTAAAATAGAATGCAAAGAAACCACTCCCAGAAACCCAGATACGTTAATTCCGCATGAAAGTGTGTTCGTACAGTTCTTGACTGCCATAGAGCTAAGTAACAATTCCCAGTTAAAACTCACCAGTAAAATTCCTTCTACACTAGTCCTCATGCCTTCTTTCATATAACTGCAAATTAACGAATACAGCAGTAAGAAAATGGTCATTTTTAACACTATAATCAAAATTAAAATCTTATCACAGAACATAGTATTCTGCAACTTAAGTTTCAAGCACAGAACAAGACATGTAATCTCACACTTGGTACCCTTACCAACATCAGTAAACAGCAGAAAACGATAAGTCATTCTATACACTGTCACTGCCAAGAACTGACATTAGTAAAAAAGGAGAAATCTCCATATAACCCGTTGTAAAACAACAACAAACAACAACAACAACATCAGAGCCTTAGTCCCAAAATGTTTTGGGGTCGGCTGACATGAATCATTCCTTGGAACCGTCATGAGTGAACTCTCATCTCAACAAGAGAAAAAAGAAGGAAAAGAAAAAAAACGGAAGTGGAGTGAAACAAAAAATGGAAGGCAAAGGGGTTTTATAGATTTTAAATCGAACTTATCACATGTATAAAAACCCAAAAAAATAAATCAAGAATAAAGTTTATAACCCGTTGTAAAAAGAAAAATTAAATTAGTTTCACATCAATTGTACATCATTGCAATTCTTTTAGTCATCGTCCTTGTACGACTGAATCCCATAGGCCATATCGAAGAAATCACAAACTTTGTTTTCACTCGTAAATAGGAGAAAACAATGAAGAAAGGGGCAGAATGAATAATAAGTGAGGAACTTAAGTTATACAGAGTACTTTTCCTCTTTGTTCTAGTTCTTTTCTCCAAAGCTAGCAGAGGAATTAGTAAATTGTCCCTAGAAAGGCAAAAAGGAAATACGAGCTTCTATATTCTACACAACCATTTGAGACTAACTTGAACAACCTTGTTAACAACCCCCCATGAAATCGGCTTTCAATTATGTATCATTTATATAAGAGATAGAAGTCTGATAATCATTTGAAGACAATGAACGAGGGTAAACAAAATTACTGCAAGAGTCTCAAATGTCCAAATAAAATATTTGTCCCTCTATTTGCCGTTCCGATGGCACTGTTTCAGAACATGAAGCAATTTTTAAAAAGAAAAAACAATTTTGAGGACACTTCTAGAATTATTTTACGGATTTTGTCTAGTTCATACAATGATATAATTCCGAAATTTTGAGGCAAGAATCTGTCAATAGTCATGAACAGCTACTTTCTACAGAACTCAAAACCTAGTTCTTCAAGACAAACTCCAATTCATATGCTGGTGCACTTGCCTATCTCTATTCAAACATACCAAATATTAATCCATAATTGTCATGCTTTCGCCTAAACTCACTTCCTTGAAGTTCAACTTTCAAAGGAACATAAAACCCAAAAAAGCCAACACACCAAAGAAACAGACAATGTCCCATGGATTGCCTCTCGAGTCTCGACCTAGAAACTGTCTAGGAATTCGCATGTCAACACAACAAACAAAGAAACCGGTGACATTTTCATGGTTCTTCCCATCATCCTAAATACCTTTGAACACCTCGTAAAAACTAATGAGCATACTGAAGCAAATGAAAAGCTCCAATCTACCATAAATAAAACACGGTAGCAAGTCCCCACAATCTAACAAAGCATATACCCATTACATTATCAAATAACAACTATCGAAAAATAAAAATCCAATTCAACATGACTGAAATACAAGTATTTGGAACCCTTCCCTAATCAAACCCCAACCTCAAATAATTCAGTTTTTAACAGAATAAATAGCATTCAGGGTTCGCTTGCGATGGGAGTGGTAGTAGTGAGGGTAAAAAGAGGAGGTAAGGGTTAGCTTATTTACCGCATTTCAACGTTCCCCAACCACTACTCGGCTCCATTTTCTAGTTCATTTGAGCTCTATTACTCCGTTAATAATTACGGAATTACCTCCAACCCAATAGACCCCTCAATAGAATAAACACTGATGGAAACCCTAGAACAGTGCCCATCCAAATCAATCACCCCAATTACCCATCAAATTGACAAGTTTTCGATAAAAGATCAAAACTATAGACATGGGTCTTCATTATAAACACATAAAATCACTAAAAACATCAACAATCAATCAAAAATGTCAAATTACATGCATAATTAACAAAAATCAAAACAAATTGAATAAACCCCAGATCAGAACTAAACCCAAAATTACACTGAACACATCAAATTTATGAACAAATTAAATCAAACAAAAAGATGAATCATGGTGAATAAATGTCAGAAAAATGGGTAATTGAATTAGAGAAAAAGATAGATGTATACTTGACTCTCATACGAGAAAGACGATCAGCAACAGAAGTGTCTTTCTCAAGCTTAGGTTCTTTCGTACCAAAACTGTAACTTGAGAGTGGATGAACTGCTACTACTGATGATGATTGAGCCACCATTTTTGTTGCTTTGTTCTCTCTGTGGCGCGCCAATGGAGGGATGTATTACAGTCTTAGACCGTGCTTGAAAATTATGTACTCCTACAGTCGTACTATGTTTTCAACTTTGATTATCTACCTAATTTCATGTTGTTAATGGTATGTTATTTTTGACAAAAAAAAAAAAGGGTTTTACAATATCACTATTTAAACCGAAAATCGAGTCAAGCGAAATATGGGTCATAATTCGATGTGCCCTCGGTGTGAAAGTAGCGAGGAAACAACGGACCACCTCTTTCGTTCTTGTCCTATCTCTCGAAGTATATGGAGCGAAATAGGTATTGATATGTCTGAACAATTTCTTCTATAATACTCCCTTTATTGATTGGTTATCAAAATCCGCTAGTAACGAGGTACAAACAATAGAGATGAACTGACCCATTCACTTCGCGATAACATGTTGGTGGATATGGAAATGGAGGAATAATATTGTGTTTGGCCGCGAATTTGAAAACCCGACTTTCCCTCGCGAATTCTTGTACAACCAGTTCTCAACCACGAAGAATGCACTTGATATGCATGATACTTTCACACCACAACCGAGAGATAGCCATACAGAAATATTCGTTAGATGATTACCTCCTCCCCATAATTGAATTCTCCTTAATACACGGGGCCTTGAAAGGAAACCCGGGTCCGGCAGGTGACGGCGGCATATTCCGAGATGCATCAGGCAACTTCATTTCGGCTTTCGTGTTCTCATGTGGCCATTGTACCTCAATGAAAGCAGAATTTCGAGCCATTCTAGTCGGGTCAGAACGGGCTAAATCGATGAATATGAAGCTTATCATTCATATGGATAATAAAACATGTGTGCGCATTATCAGTGAGAATCAATTACTTAGCAATGGCCAATGGGCTGAAATTTCTGGTTAGTCGATGCAAAGATTTAATGAAGGAAGCGAGATGGTCCGTCAAGATCGAGCATACATATAGAGAAGCGAACCGAGCCGCGGATTTTCTAGCTAATCAATGGGTGAATTCAAGCATCAAACCTACCTTTTTAGACAGTCTGAGTACTGGCTTAAGGCCTATTCTTAGAAAAGATATTTTCGAGGTTGTCATTCCCCGTGTAATAGCTAATCGTACTTAAGTTTTTGGGGCCCCGCCCCTCATTCGTACCAAAAAAAAACTATTTGAACGAAAATGTAGATAAGCTAAACTGAATGAAGTCGAGCTTAAAAAAGCTTAAATGACCTCAAACTAAGACAAATTACCTATATAATAAAAGATTAACACGTCTCTAAATTTTTTCATTCAAAATTTCACAGCTAGGTGATATTTTACTAGAGAATATTTGTTTACTAATTAACTAATGATTATATATATTTACCATTATTAATAGTATTTTTTTTGTTTTCAAGCCCTTTTTTGCACCAAAAACAAAATTATTATTAAATAATATTCATCTTCTAATTAATTTTATAACATTAATCATTGTCTAACTTTTACATAAATAAAGCTAGTAATATTATCTCCTTAAAATTATATATGCAAAATCTTTTTACCTTTTTATTTCAAAATTAAGGTAAACTGCATTAATTTGATTAATTGTCAAATTTTTTGATATATGTATATAAACTACAGTGTATCACCACGGGTCATATACTAGTTAAGTTCAAAACAACAAGGCCTAGGAGAAATACTTAGCCAACGATTTTTGTGATTAGGGAAAGCATGTTTCAGCGGTTATTATTCGAGCAATTATTGAGTCCAATTTAAATTAAATAAATGGCAACTAACTAATAAAAAGTGTTGTAGCTTATTAATAAATTGTCTATCCAAAGTTGTTTTGGTGTAGAAGGAAAAAAAGTTTAGAAACAAATTTGTACTCTACTCTACAATATCTATTTATTTAACTTAGAGTAGTTATGCATGTTTTGGAATTTTACACGGTGTATCACTGTATTTTTCTTAATTTTAATACATATCCTCGATGGATAAGCAACATCCGGTATACCCCTGCTAAATTCCCATATTAGTTACCAAATTCGAGTTTTTCAATAGTTTCATATTTACACAAAAATACGTGCATTTGATGAGTAGATAAGGGTTGTATTAATGTGCCGATAGTGGAGTCAACTGGTTAATACTCAGGTGAAATTCCTAATAGACTCGGGTTTGAACCTCCTCAAAAGCAATATTGTGGAATGTATATGGCCCAAGTCCATGTTTTCTAATACAAGGGTACATCATACTATAACACCGTAAGATTAGACTACTTATATAGGTTGGGTGAGTAGGGTTAGCTCTTAAATAAGGACAAAAAACGGAGAAAACTAAAAGAAAATGGTAGCCCGCATTTCACATTTCTCGTTCCATATGTTCCAAGTAAGGAAGCACGAGTAACTCCTTGAACTTATTTTGGAACACCAAATCATACACAAAGCCAAATTACATCAGGTAAAAACCAAACACAAATTCTTATTTGCAACGGCACTATCCGTCGCAAGCTTGTGACGGATACCGTTTACTCTCACAAAATACCCACTTTTTCTCTCTCACCAACACGATTCATGTGGTCCCCTTTCTCCACTAACTCATTTTCTATCAATTTTACCTCACAAAATATCCGTTACAAATGGTGACCCGTCGCAAGCAGAATTTACGGAAAACCAAATGTAACCCCACTGAGAATAGGCCACGTGGAGATAAATGACAGGGAGTGAATTTTAATATTTGTACACCTTTTCTTCTATCACAAATTCTCATTTGGGACGGCGCACAAGCTTGTGACGGATACCATTTCTTCTCACAAAATATCCATGAGAGGTGAGTGGGAAAGCATATGAAGGGTGTCCCACCTTGTCCCCTCTACCTTTTTGTAATAGGTCACAAGCTTGTGACGGGATTAGCCCGTCACAAGCCAGACATGTTCTTTTATTTAAAACTGGATATAATTTTATTTTCGTATGCTATAAATAAATAAAAATTACATCAATGTTCATGAATTTTTGTGTACTACAAATAGAGAGTAAAGACCACATATAATATATTTTGGAGTTCATTTTAGTTTTACTTATTATCTTATTTTTTTTGTGAATATCGTGTTTCTTTTTCGACTTTCGTTACATATACAACTTAATTTATGTTAATCGTAAATACATCTATAACTATTGTCAATATAAAATGATGAAGCAAAAATATATTAAAAATATATGATGGTAAAAAAATTAGGAACTGGGTCTAGATAGGGTTTGATAAAATTACAAAATCATGAACTAGGTCTTGTAGGTAGATTAAAAACATATATTAATATTTTAATGTAGGAACTAGGTCTAAGCAGGGCGGCAGGAACAACTGATAAACATGGTCTTATATGCACTGTATCTTTTCACAATTTTGAGTGAATAATATGATTGATTTAGCCTACATAAGCTACCTCACTCCGTCCTGTTCATTTTTTTTACTTTTTTATTCATCATTAGATATTTTAATTAGATCTAGATAAATGATTACCGATTAGAACAAAGGGATTATAGCATTTAAAAAAATGATGTCCTAATTCATGAAAAATTTAGTTTCTCCCTTATTTACAGCTAATAATGTTAATGTATAAAGGTTATCTATTTCACATACTAAATTTGGTCAAATAAAAAAACAAGTTTAATAGAATAATTTATGCTCTAAATTATATGGATTTAATTTCGTTTAATATTATTTAGAAAATGTCAAGCTACCTCACGTTTGCTTATATTCCACATTTAGAACATTGCTTTTAATTCTCACCTCAAAATCTTTGGATGGCTAGCGCTTAACCAAATTATATGAGATATTGTAAATGTTGCAAATTTTTATTTAGATTATTAGCTTTCATTTCAATAAAGCAAATAATTTGTTCAAAATGATCAAACCTCCATTTTAAAGTGGCAACATATAATTAGAAACACAAATACCTTTTTTTATGTCAAATTAAATTCATGTCATTTCTTTTTGTCTTGTGAATTGTGACATTAAGGGAGTGTAAAACTAAAGTTTGAAGTCTTTATCCAAATTAATTTATAAACATGTCCTTCACCGGAACTCTTGATAAATGCAAGGCTTGTGACAAAACTGTTTATTTTGTTGATTTGCTTTCCGCTGATGGGGTAACTTATCACAAGTCATGTTTTAGATGCAGCCATTGTAAAGGACCTTTAGTGGTATATCGCTGATTATGTTATTTCTAACTAATATTTCATCATTTAATTTTAAATCTATCAACATGATTGTGTTATCGCGAATCTTTTCTTTGTTGTTGCAACACTTGAGTTTCAAGTTTTGCATAATTATTCACGTGACGACGTCTAAAAAAATTATCAATTTGTAGATGCATTTTCCTCTAAAAATGATAATATGTTAACATGTTATGTGTTTGTAGTTGTGCTATTTTTTATGTTTTTTTACATGTTGATGTATATAACAGATGTGCAACTACTCCTCAATGGACGGGGTACTTTATTGCAAAACTCACTTTGAGCAACTCTTTAAAGAGTCTGGTGATTTTCGAAAGAATTTTAATTCGGGTAATTGACATAAATATTTATCTTATCATAAAACAATATTTTGAGTATAAATTGTATTCATTGTGTACAATTTTTGTTTCCTTTACTTGGTAGGATTAAGGACCGACAGACAAGGTGATTATGTAAGTATACATGTTGTGTTCTTGAAATTTATTTCAATGAAAATGTTGGTTTTATACGCATTGTAAATCCATTTTAAGTTATTTCTTATGACATGCATTTTTAATCGTACGAGTAGGATAAGACGCCAAATAAACACTCATCCTTGTTTTGTGGAACCCAAGACAAGTGTCCGACTTGCCACAAGACCGTGTATCCATTAGAAAAGGTTGGTACATTTCTATTTTATTAACTATTTTACCAAAAGTATAAAAATGTACATATGAAATACATTGAAGTATATTGTTACGACCATCTATAGCATATATGTATTCAATCAATTATGTGATACAGATATATATGTTGATATGTCCATATAGGTACCCGATCAGGCACCCATAGTAGTTGCACATTTACAATAAGTTTATATCACATGATGAAAAATTATTTTACAAGGTCATGAAAATCCCAATAAGTGTGTTGCTCTTTTCATATATGTTAATGACTTAATTACAAAAACTATATCGAGAGTAACGTCGACTGACTTTGCGTGGTTAATTCGGTAAACCAAACAAATGAAATTCAAAATATACATTGGACATTCATGTTTTGTGTATGCAGATAACAATGGAGGGAGAATCGTACCATAAAACATGCTTCAAGTGTGCAAGTGGAGGGTGTTCTCTTACACATTCATCATATGCTGCTCTTGATGGAGTACTCTATTGTAAACACCATTTTCAACAACTTTTTTTGGAGAAAGGAAACTACAACCATGTCCTCAACGCTGCTAAAAAGAATTGTCCATCTCCTGTCGAAGAAGACGGTGATAAAACAGAACCTGAAGTTATGGACGTTGAAAAAGAAGTTGAAGAAGAATAATTAGAATACGTTTCGACACATTATTTTCCCGCTATTTAAAAATTATTATTATTTACTTCAAAATATTTTCCTCCAAAATACCATAGAACTTGTCTAGTCTTGTTAGGAGTTCAATTTGTGACGTGTTGAACGAGCTATTAATCTATGTTATTAAGGAAAATAATAATTGTAATACTTAGCTTTCAAGTTTGTAATATTATTCTATATCTTTTTGTTATTTATTTATGCCTTGTAATTAGTTTTCATATCTTTTGTGTCTGGTAGTTTGTAAAACCTAGATTGCTTGTATAAATAGGTTGTAACTATTGTCAATATAATGAAGTTTTCCAAATCATCTTTTTTCTCTTGTATAGTTTACAATCTCACACAAACTCCCCGAGCTTGCTTTAATGAACTTCGTACTTTCCTTCTAGCATTCGGGTTTACCATCTTCATCTCTGGTTTGTCTCCCTTCTTTCTCACACGCCATTCTTACTTTTTGTATCTACTAGTCTAATACGTTGATTAAAAGTCCTCATAGGCTCCTATACATCTCACGCCGTTTCTCGTTGAAAGATTGTAACCCCCTATTATCCTACCAAGATAATTGAAGCGTTTCTATCTCGTTTTCCCGAGGTAGTAAAGTCGAAAATACAATTGATAACACTTTTTGTAACACCCCAATTTTCCAAGGGCCTTAACTAGACCTTCTTTATCAAACAAGGATGCTACCATCTCGATTTCTTGCGAAAATTAAATATCAAACATACTATTAAAAAACAATTATGAAATTATTCTATCTAACGAGAAACAACTTACAACCTTGTATAAAACTCTACACAAACAACGGTGAAGTCTATAAGCTAGCAACTGGACACAAACTATGTCACCAATCTCATGTATGTCGAAACCCATCACACGGCAACGCGAGCAAGCAGTAAACATCAACACCTGAAACCATCAAACTTGTAACACCCCGTAATTTATAATAATATTTTATTATAAAAGTATTTCATTTACTTAATTATTTCGAAGTTTATTAATGAGTTTTGGAAATATATATTTATAGCTTCCGTTCTCTATTTAATTATTTCTCGTTTTAATCTACTTTTGGATGGGTTAAAACGTCCGTGCAATAATTAATTATTTTAATTTAATATTTACTTTTCTATTTCAAGTTCTCCTTGCGTTTTAGTATGGCTCAATCAGATTTGCAATCAAATAATCCATTGTATGAACTAATGGACCAAAGGCCCATTAGTTAATCTTCTTATAAATAGAATTTAACCTAGCAAGCTACTAGGTCAATTCATATGTTTGTGCGTGAGTTTTAGCCGCACGGCCTCTCTCCTCTTATCTCTCTTTCGTTCTCTTTTCTTCCCTTTGACTTCATTGTTGAATATCTTTCATTCTTCCAAATTCATACATAAATTATATTTTTCACAATCCTTGCTCTTACTTCTACAATATATTATATTCAAAATATTTTATTGGGAATTATTTGTATGGACCTTTAGACCTACGTTTTAGGTCTCTTGTTTTGTGAGTAAAGAAGGAGATCTCTTTCCCTTTTGGCGTTTTCGAAAGAGTGACTGTTTGGTACAATTTCTATCACAAGGATTTGGATTTCCGCTTTCTTTAAAGTTGATTTTTGGGGTTATTGACACGTGTTGGAGACAAGGCTTGGTTGGTCGTATTCTTTATGGATGTTTTCATTAATTGTCAAAGAGGTAACTAGGTGTTTCTCTTTTAATTGTGTTTATGCCAATTGATGTAATTAATATGATTTAATGATTGTTTTTACGATTAGTACATGTTTGATTATTTATTGTCATGGATTAATTGTGCTTCATATATTTATGTATGTCTTATTATCGTAATATTGTGGATTATAATATGTTAATAAGTCGTTATGGGTGTCGTGCGCACAACTAGGGTTCGCGAGGAAAACCCTAGATGGCGACACGGTTAATGGATAAGAGTGTTGCTCAAGGTTATAGTGAAGTATGTGTAACCTTGAAAATATGATTCAAGGTTATAGCTGAACTAGTACAACCTTGAGTACGACTCAAAGTTATAGCTGAAGTTAATATAACTTTGAACTACGAGTTAAAGTTATAGCTGAGACTAACGTAAACCTGAGGTATGACTCAAAGTTATGGTTGGTGCTAGTATAACTTTAGGTTCGTGTCAAGGTTTTGGCTAAGGTTACTATAACCTCAAGCCATATGTGGAAGCTATAGTCGAGGTTAGTATAACCTCGCATCCATTACTTATGTTATAGTTAAAGTTACTATAACTTGGGTCGTTTATACTTGATTCACATGTTGAGTTGTGTTCAGTGATTGTATAACATTGTGTTTGCAAATATCGTTGGATACTTCTATGCATTTGACATTAGGACAATCTGTTATTATGTTCTACTGAGTTGAGTCGTGATGTTATTCACGCATGTTAGTACAGTCAGTTATACTGTGCATTGTTGTCTGCTGGTTTGAATAGATGACGGTAGTATCGTTTGTATACTATCGGAATGAACAGAGCAACCCTTCGGGGTCTGGTGTATGGTCTATGTTCGCGGGGGGGGGGGGGGGGGGGGGGGGGTACCCGAGTGTCGTTCGGTGTACATTTATTGCACCGAGAGTCTGGCCAGGTCTTAGACATATAGGCAGTGGTTATACGCTATACATAGTACCTTGGAGGCAGTGCGTTATACGCTCCACACCGATGGAGGCAGTGCGTTATACGCTCCATCAGCTAGAGGCAGTGCATGCGTTATACGCTCTAGCAGTTAGAGGCAGTGCGTTATACGCTCTAACGGCGTTCGCTCTATTCGCTATGCTTTGATGATAGCTTTGTGCCTTCTGTTGCTGTGGATCGTGTATCACCATATTTGCTATGCTTTAATGCTAGCTTTGTGCCTTCGATTATTGTGGATCGTGTGTCACTTCCAGTTTAGTAAGTGTTCGTGGTTTAGTGGTCGTAAGTGGTTTAGGTTCGTATGGTTCCATTCACCTAGTGTTAAGAATATCATGGTATGGTAAGTTTGCATGCATGTCATGACGTGTTATATCCTTACATGATTGTCGTAATATGTCTTCAGATGATGGTAAGTTTGATTGGACTTTCATGAGTGTAGATGATCTCGCATGTCTATTGGTTTTACATTACATTTGTTATTGATTGTTGGTTATATTCAATTGTTGTAAACATGACTGGGAGAGCATCTAGTTACTCCCGATTGATTGTCGACCCCCCCTTCTCAGGTTGTTCAGGTTGTTGCTGTTTGGTTGATGCTTGCTTGGGGAATGTGCGAAGCGAGCTTAATAAATTGTTTAGGACATTTGCTTTAAGTTTTAAGAACCTTTGAATAATGTATTAGTTTGGTTTTCGATTTGAGTATCGATCCGGATTTGGGTAAGGTGTTTCCGCCACCTTAACCCAGTTATCATTGAGTTACACTCTGATATTCATTTATTTTATGTTTTTCCTTTGTTTTATAATCCGGGTTGTTACAAAATTGCTCACCATATACCAATAAAATCAATAGATCACTGCAAGTACAAACAGTGAAGATAAGGCACACAAAGTCAGTAAAAGTGTAAGGCACTAACGTAAACGACTTTAAGAAACATAATAGAGAATGCCACAAGATAGATCATACCAACAATAATCAACAATCCATCATAGGAGGTCAACGACCTTCATACACTGCAATCACAAACAACAACACCAACACCACCACCATCTCAAACATACAAACCCTTGCTTGTTCGCGGCAAGGGGTACCCAGATCCTTAATTTGTACATCTCCTCCATGGCGGGAACCACTAAGGGCGATCGTAGGATTGAGAGTCATCTCCCTCAATGGTCCTAAACATGAATTTCATATCTCATCACTACCAACACCGTCACCAAAATCATGCCGAGAACATACACTAACACACCGCAACATATACACCAATTACACATACACAAATCAAACATTTGACTGAGTGGGATAACCTACCTGACACACGCATCCATGTATCCAAACCAAGCATCTCTATGACGGCATCTTTGGTCTCCTATAACAAATTCTACCCATTACTAATTCGAACGATAACTGTTAGGTCAAGACTCAAGGAAAGGTAACTTACCGGAAACATTATAGTGTCTGTGATGTTAAGTCCCATATTCGAACGTTCCGTATTGCCGAAATACTAGCCTTCATTACAACTAGGGTTAAGAGGGAATGAGAGAGAGGAAGAAGTTTAACTAGGGTTATAAGCGTCGACCAAAAATAGGTTTTAGATAACCTACTGAAACTACCGTACTCGGCCGAGTACTGATCTGACTCGGCCGAGTTGGCCATACTCGATCGAGTGTCTGCCACTCGACCGAGTATCCGCCTCAAAGGAATACTTAACTCATATCTTACCATTTCCATCTTGGTCTCTCACTAAGTGATCCAAGGTCTAAAGTATAAAATTGGGTCTTTAAACACGGGTGTTACACTTTTATTATAAATAACAACTTAAATGATTATACAAACTTAAACAAATGAATAAATAAAACTCATGACCTCTATACTTCTCTAACTCTCTATACTTGACTCGGCTATCGTCACGACTCATCCCATCTCCCACGTGCTACCAATATAACCTGAACATAACCTACTTCCCATATGATTGGAAATATCATATGAATTGCCATAGAGCACCTCGAAAATGGTGACAATTACACAACACCAAACACGTCAGTTTCAAGATAAACATATATGAACCATGTAATACGATAATAGGTGCAATATGCAACATGACCGTGACATGTACTACTCGTGACCATGCCACGTCACAAACCGGTATCGGGACACGCCTAAGTGTACCCCCGATCCCTCCTTATCACTCCCGAGTACTGAAACACCTTGAGTCATGCTCACAATCATATATGTAAGGAACACGTCCACGACATCGGGCCCGAGAGCGACTCTGGTCCCCTGCCAGATATCGTGTCTCAACCACACGAACCCCTCCAAACTCAAGCCATAAATGTGCACATCCCTTTTGGAGTGGGGGGCTCCAAGAGGCAACTCAAGCGGAAGACAGTCTCTCAATCGCCTTCCGTCTCCTCAACAACCACCATCTGTTACTGACCCATCCCCATCACAATACACAACATGATATGCCATATAATGCAATAACCCACAACTGACTCACAATCATGCTTACATTACTTTTCAACTGTGACACGAGACTAATACACCATTATTCAACTACTCGTCACAATCATCACTTAATGACGTTTATTAAGACTAAACATGTTGTAATGCATTTATGGTAATCATGTGAGGCTAATCACACTAAATGCAATAACACCATATTGAAAGTGAGTTGGATTAACCTACTAATTTCGCATTTCTTCACAAACTACACGATTCCACCATCTTCGTCACATAAAACTGTCACATCCTAAAAACATATACAATACACATCACAATATACTCTACACTATGCATACGGAGGCAAAACCCCATATTATTACATACCCACTAATTACCCATATTATCTACCTTAACCACTCTATAATTGTTATTACGGTCGTAGGTAGTAGCGAGAAAACAGTAAACAGTAAAAGGTAAGATTTTATTTGAAATATGAAGGTTGTGGCATGACAATCGTCACTGTCCTAAAGTTGATTTATGCCCCGTCTACTACACACGGCATCAGTAGCCCTCAACTTTCAGGATTACACAACCACTGTTTTTCTAGTGTAGGTAGAGGAACAGTTAAACACAACCAAGTACGTTGCCAAAAAGTAATAGTAATTTTGTAAATAAGATTAAGAGGAGGATATGAAATGAATAGGTTGGGTGTGTCATTTTGTGATTGTGAAGGAGGGTATATATAGTCACAAATTCTCATTTGCGACGGGTATATCCGTCGCAAACTTGCGACGGGTACTATTTTATCTCACAAAATATCCACTTTTTCTCTCTCTCATGTGGCCTCTTTTCTCCACTAACTCATTTTCTATTCATTTTATCTCACAAAATATCCGTCATAAATGGTGACCCGTCACAAACAAGACTTACTAATATATAGTAGATGGAATTAATAAGATTCGTAGTATAACATTTATGAGGGAACGTAAGTCGCGATAGTCAGACTCGTTAGGAGAAGAAGATCGACCCAAAACTTTCCACAATCAGCTTTGAAACAATAAGAAGACTAATTTAAACTCTGCACAATTAGTCTTGGAATAAAACGAGAAGACTGATTAAAAACTTACTCGGTAAAGACAAAAATATGCTATTCCAACAATAATCACTCTTTAACAAAACGCTAAAATAAAGTTAAGGAGAAGGGTGAAAATCAACTTACAAAGGTAGAACATACATTATTAAGAGGGGTGCTTCACCGTGGATCTAGGTTTGAATCTCCATAGAAAGTGTTTATGAAGGGTTTTAAAGAGAATGATGAAATAGTTTAGAGAGAGGCAGCTTGTAGAAGAATGAATGAGGGTTAGTTTGGGGAAGAATGGGGGGTTAGACCCGTGTTCTGATGGATTTCAGTCGACCGAGTGAAGCCCACTCGGTCGAGTAATTCACTTACTCGACCGAGTGACTACCACTCGATCCCCCGAACTTCTTTACTCGGTCCACTGCAAGTCCACCCTTGGTCTACTACGGGTCTTTCTTGGTCTCGTATATGGTCAACTCTTTACTTTCGGACATAAGTGGATCCCCTCACGATTCCCAATGTACTTTTGTAGGTCTCAAAATAACCGGGTATTACAAAGATTTTCCATCGTACTTTATAGGTATTGAGGTTTATGTCCTTTTGTTACTCAAAACTACCGATCTCCTTACCCGTCACAATCTCCTTGATCGCAAACCTACTCATACTCCTAATACCCTTACCCGCCCCTCACCAAATCGACCGACCTTGCCATTCTTAACCATTATGACTATCAGGCCATTATAGGTTCTCTCCAATATATCTCCCTTATTTGACTCGATGCCGCCTTCAGTGTCATAAGAGAGTTAAATAAAAGATAAAAAAAATATGACTTCTATAAACGTTATTTATTTTTATATATCTAAAAGTCTAAAAATAAAATAAAAAATATGGGTCTGGACAGGGTTTGAATCCAGAGATAAGTTTTATGTCCATATCGACGTAACTTTTTCTAGATATCCATTGGTTCCATAAAAATGAAATCCATATCCGCTCCATCAAGTCCGATCCAATTTTGGTAAGATCCTAGATCCACTGTCATCCCTAGACGAGGTTGGCCAGAATCAACCCGGGGAAGATCAAGAGGTGGATTGAGAACGGGTCAAGAACATGACGAGTAGGATTTCGTCATCCCAGATTGCGACCTTGTCTTTGGCGGTTGAGCCAGGCCGGTCGTGGTCCAAACAGTTCGGGTGGAAATCAACCCGAGGAACGGGTTGGGTCCGAGTCGGCCCGGAGATTTGACCACCCCTACCTCCCCGACTCAATCAAGCTCTAAAAATGCACAAACATCACTTCACATAATCACACCACCATTGATTGATAAAAAAACTTGATTAAAAGAAATACTCTCAAAATTAAATCCCCAATTTCCTTCAACCAAAAACTAAGAAAATCCCATTTTCATAATTCTGTACAATATTTGATTCCCTTTCCAATTGATTACGAAACCCTAATCTAGTAATCTCTTCGCTCCGAATCGAATCGAATCATGAAATTCTCAATTTCTTCATAATTTCAATTTCAAATCTCCAAACACACATCCTCGAATATCGAAACCCTAAATCGAGCAAATTCTAGAATTAACCAATTTGTTAGATACAGATAGTTCATTAGCGTACAGATCTGAGAATCTTTCGAAATAGCGGAATTTATTTTTTGCCGACGTCCGTTGTTGAAGATCGATTTTCCCCCAAATCCTTCGATTAATCGACTGTATAGATAATTGTAGAAGGTTAGGTTAGAATTGTTCGATTTACTCCCTCAATTTCGCGTAATTTTAGGGTTAGGGTTAGGGCCAGGGCTAGGGCTAATTAAAGAAGATTTAGTCGACGATGAATGATAACAACAACAACGCTAGGGGTAGGTATCCTCCAGGAATTGGGAGAGGTCGTGGTTATGGCGGAGGAGGCGGTTATGGTGGTGGAGGCGGTGGTTATGGTGGTGGTGGAGGCAGTTATGGTGGTGGCGGTGGTGTCGGAAACCCTAATTTTCAACAAAGGAATTATTATCAACAACAACCACCACCGCAACAGTATGTGCAGAGAGGAATGTTGCAGAATCATCAACAGCAGCAGCAACATCAACAACATCACCAGCAACAAATTCAACAGATGCAACAGCAGCAACAACAGCAGCAGAATCAGCAGCAGCAACAGTGGTTAAGGAGAAATCAGTTACAAAATACCGCTGCATCGGAAACTAGTGTTAATGAGGTTGAAAAGAAGGTTCAGTCAGAAGCAGGCGTGGATGATGATAGGTGAAGGACGTTAATTTGTTTTACTTTTGTTTACATTTTTTTGAATTTCATTTGTCGATATCTCGTAGGAAGATTATGGTTTACCTCCTGGGGAATGATAATGGCTAAGAAAAAACGCGTATTCTGCCACTGTTTGTGGGAGAGTTTATATTTCGGAGTTGCTTTAATACCACACTACCTTTTTTCTACTTGAAACAGTAGCGGAATTGGGGAATGATAATGTCAAAGAGAACATTATGTTTACGGTTGGGAAATGATAATGCGAGTCACTTGAGAAAACGTTTTCTGCCCTTGTTATTTGAGAGGATTATTTTAATAGCTTAGCATTTTCTAAGGTGTTCTTCTAGTGGTAGAGTTCATTTCTGGGTGACGTTATGTCTTATGAGTTATGACCACCTCACTTTCTTTAGTTTAAATTAGTGAATCTTTTATTGTGTTGTCGGAAAGTGATTGATTATTGTGATTTGAAATGGTGTAGTTTGTTGTTTTACTTATTTTAGATAGTGTTTCTTGTGGTTAGGCTTGTTGGATGTACAATTTCTTATACTTTTTTGCGAAAAATGGTTTTCTTGTATGTTTTGTTGCCTTGTTGGTGCACAAATGTTTAGTACTCCCTCCGTCCCGTCCCGTCCCGACCATTTGTTGTCCTTTGGTTTTGGTACAAAGACAAAGGAAAGAGAAAGAGACCAATTACTAAATGACAAGTGGACTAAATTGAGTGTAAATGATGAAATTGCCCATAAGATCCTTAAAATAGAAAGGACAACCATGACTGAGTCACCGAGACACCCAAAATGGAATAGGACAACAAATGAACGGCATAGAGGGAGTATGTTTAGGGAAGGTCGTATAAAAAAGTATTTTTTTAGTGAATTAACCCTAGTTATTAGCTTGAAATAAAAGGAGCGAAGGAGGATTTATTTTGTCATGTTCGTTACACTATTTTCCGAGTTGATCATCTGCTGAAAAGTTCTGCATCTGTTCTTATGAATAAGATGAATTATAGATCATGAAGAGTATGGGATTCTTTTTCCACTCTAATGTTTGTTGCTGCTAATCTAAGTAACTGCATATAGGTAATTAGTCAATGTTTATTGGTATTGTGCTTTTTGGACGAAGTTAGTTATGGAGTTTCTAAACCCTTTCAATTGTTGGGATTGCTACTTACTTCTTATTCTCATGAGGCAGAGACAACCAGTGTATTCACGGTCTTTTAAACATTGTGGGAAAGTATTTTATAGTCATTTGTGTGTATATTTTATGCTCTATGCTTATACACTTGTTTCAATCCATCATTAATATGTTTTCATTACATTTAGAAGAACATATTTTACTGATTTTTTGCTCAATTTCCGTTGTCTAGTTCACAAGATTGGAAGGCAAAGTTGAAGCTACCACCACAAGATACGCGTTATAGGACAGAGGTAGGAAAGCTGACTTTGTAGGTGGTTTTTATTGCAGTGTTTTTTATTTACAAATTATGTGGGAATGGCTCGGGCCACCGATGTCAGTGGTGACTATCTTTTTTGTGCATGTTTAATAGGGTTTTAATGGTGTATTTTTTTGCCTCTGTAGGATGTAACAGCTACCAAAGGCAATGAATTTGAAGATTACTTTTTGAAGCGCGAGTTGCTTATGGGTATATATGAAAAGGGTTTTGAAAGCCCATCCCCAATTCAGGAAGAAAGTATTCCAATTGCACTCACTGGATGTGATATTCTTGCAAGAGCTAAAAACGGGACAGGAAAAACTGCTGCTTTCTGCATTCCTGCTTTGGAAAAAATTGATCAAGACAACAATGTTATTCAAGGTCTCCATTTTAACTTCATGTACTATCTGTACCTTTAATTTGGCGAATGATGTTCTGTGGCCTCTGCATCCTTTTTCTCCCCGTTTGACTTCATCAAGACTAATTAGTATGGGTATTTTAGTAGGCATTTACATGTTGTTATAGACCACGACCTTTTCTATCGACTAGGATAGCCTAGCAGGCTTGTGGAGACACTTCTAGAAACTGAATATTTTCCTGTAAAAATCCTTTTTATTAAGTCATATACGGATGGTTTTCTTCCCCTCACTAATAAATCTTATCATCAGTTAAGACTGTAATGGTAAGTGCTTCCTACTTGAAAATTAGTTAACACGAATGGAAGTAATATAAGACTTTGAGTTCTTTATTCTGATTGACCATGTTTGAAATTTGATCAAGGTTCATATTTTAAATGAACTTTAGATGCAACTTCAGTGTTCTTAAGTCTATATTTCTGTTCATCCTAGTGACATTAATTAGCTTTGAATCTTTGCAGCTGTCATACTTGTTCCCACTAGGGAGTTGGCTCTCCAGACATCACAAGTGTGTAAAGAACTTGGGAAGCATCTGAATATTCAAGTAATGGTTACCACTGGTGGAACCAGTTTGAAAGACGATATTATGAGATTGTATCAACCTGTGCATCTTTTGGTTGGGACTCCCGGACGAATACTAGATCTTGCAAAGAAAGGGGTTTGTGTTTTGAAAGACTGTTCCATGCTTATAATGGATGAGGTAATGTGACTGCTTTTAATCTGTTTTTATCTTTCTTTATTTGCTATATGATTATTCCCCCCCCCCCTCCCCCCGTCCTCTTTTTTTTTTTTTTTTCTTTTTTATCATTTGTCATTTGGTGGTTAGGTTTTTAGAACTATTTTTTTCTATGCAACTGTAATGTAGAAGAAAATTCCGGGTTTTGTGAGGAGAAAGGGATGTTTTAATTATGGTGGAACTCGTGTTTGATTGAAGCTTTATTTCTGGTCTCAGTAGTTTTGGAAGGGTACGCTTTGTAAGAGGCATTCTTTTGTTCATGATTCATTGTTTTGTGTGTGACAGGATGAGGTGTCAATTGACAATAGTACAGTAGCTGGCGATGTTTAACCTGAAAGCTTAATATCTTGTCTTGGAATTTAGCATTTCTGATTCTTTTGAGTCTCTTGAGACTTCAGCATTGTGTTTCTTTGCGTGTATTCTGTTAACGGGCAAATACTTTGTCGGTATGAGCTCAGGGTGTCAGTGTGCACTCACTATTAGTGGTCTAATATTACTTTAGCTTTTTAAGCTCTAATCCTTTGTGTGGGTAGACAAATGTTACCTTGCTGGTGTTTACAAGTTGTTTATTCGTTGAAATCCCCCTTTCCAGAGGCTTCTGATGCTAGTTGACTCTTCTCATTTTGTTGTGACTGCTATTACTTGTGCAAACGCAAGTGTTATTGTCATGTTGTAAAGGGTGATATATTGGCCTATTAATTCTCAGGAGAATGGTTTCTATTTTGCAGGCTGATAAGCTATTGTCACCAGAATTTCAGCCATCTATAGAGGCACTTATTAGGTTTTTGCCTGCAAGTCGTCAGATTTTAATGTTCTCAGCAACTTTTCCTGTCACTGTTAAAGATTTTAAAGATAGATACCTCCAGAAGCCCTATGTTATTAATCTAATGGATGAGCTTACCCTGAAAGGTATAACACAGTTTTACGCATTTGTCGAAGAAAGACAGAAAGTCCACTGCTTAAACACCCTTTTCTCCAAGGTTTGTTTATGCCGTTACAATGATAAATTTTCATTCCAATCAAGATGCTTCTGCAGTTGTGCGGTTCACATATTACATTTTGTCACTTTCTTTTGTAGCTCCAAATCAACCAGTCCATCATTTTCTGCAATTCTGTGAACCGTGTTGAGTTGCTAGCCAAGAAGATAACAGAGCTAGGTTATTCGTGCTTTTACATTCATGCAAAGATGCTGCAGGATCATCGGAACAGAGTTTTTCATGATTTCCGTAATGGGGCATGCAGAAATCTAGTTTGCACTGGTACGTCAATAACTATAGTGTTCCACAGTATTTAGCCTGTAATCTGTATTAGTGTTAGAATGGCTTGAGTGTTATCTTTGAAATGCCTTGGCTTAATTTTCCGAATTTTGTGATACAACTGACCATACACACCCACACCCCAAAAAAAGTTGCTTCTTTATCTTTGAATTTCACTTCTTTATATAAGGTTATGACTAGATCTTAGTGGATGAATAATGCCATCTTATCTTTATATAATATATGTTAAATCTTTGTCAGCTTAATATATGACGAGTCACGTTTCAAGTCTTTTGCCTTCGACCCTATTTGTCTGGAGTAGTTCTCTTATAGATTAATCACTTGTGAACCATCTCTTGAGGTTGCAAAATGACAACATTTCTGCTTTTCATCTCAATGTGTGTCTGATCCCACTATAGTGCTTTCGTAGTGTTCCCATTCTTGTATATCTACTTTTGGAAAATTGTCTTTGAACTCTTACCTCTTTTTTGCATATTCGTATTTTTTTTTTTCTGACTGTTACGTTTTCTTTTCTTGACGATCATTGCAGATTTATTCACAAGAGGAATAGACATTCAAGCTGTCAATGTTGTTATTAATTTTGATTTCCCGAAAAATTCTGAAACTTACCTCCATAGGGTATGTGTGAGATTGATTTTGGTTATATGATGTTTACTGTTGTGTTGCTTGTTAGAGATTCTGATGTTTTAACCAGTAATATTTCCTGGTGACACAACTTTGCCTCCTGTTTTCGTTGCAGGTTGGTCGATCAGGAAGGTTTGGACATCTTGGTTTAGCTGTGAATTTAATTACCTATGAAGATCGCTTCAACTTGTATGTTGCTTGCTCCCTGTTTCAGATTCATGTAAATGGTTTTTGACCTTTTCATCATTTGTTGTAATCTCTTATTGCTGGCTCTAACAGGTATAAGATTGAGCAAGAACTTGGAACTGAAATAAAACAGATTCCTCCGCATATAGATCAAGCTGTTTACTGCCGTTAACTAGTTGGTTCTGTTAGTCAGCTGCTGCTTGGGTGATCGGTTAATGGCCATGGCAAGTGTTCCATTCTAGCCTAACATCATCGTTAAGAGTTCCAAGTTATTTAACAATTAAGTTTTGATGTAGGATGACTTTTTTGAAGTTCATGTTTGTGAATTTATTACCTTGAGCTTGAAGTTGCAAAGGCATTGATTACATCAACTTGTGTCTTTGCGAGCTTATTATGCATTCTCACCTATATTTCTATTTGCATTATGAATCTTGTATGTTTTTTCGTTTTTAGAGATTTACTGAATGTTGTATGCTGCAGAGAGTCTACTGACTGCAGCTTTTGAGTGTGTGTCATTATTACCTTGTAGTTTTGGCATTACATCATTTTGTGCATTCTTTGGTATAGTTTTTACAATTGAGTTGATCAAGAATTTGATGCTCGAATTAGTTTGTTGATAAGAGGACAAACTGTCATAGTTAAGATGGGATACCAATGGGTATATTGTAATTTGTTACGAGTAGACCACATCCGGGCTTTTTATAGGCAGTCGTAAGAATGAGATCTATTGCTTTTCTTTACTTCTAGGCCTCTCTTAAGGGATTCAGTTGTACACGTGTACTACATCCCAATATTCTTTCACGGCACAATCCTGTACCTTTATTCATAAGGCTTGATCTATTGACCCGTGGCTAGTGCTCAAGCTCACCGTCCCATATCCTGCTGAGAAATACCTCAACTTTTGCCGTATTCTCGTAGAGGCTTGATCCTCGTTGTAACGTGTACTCCATTATTGATGAATCAATATGAAGAATGGTCAAATTTTGTCACATCATGTTCGAAGCTAGGCATTGATTTAAATTAAAATGATGTTGGAATAATGTTGTTCTGATGACCCCGTTTTCCTTTTTGTGTGGGGGTGGGGGTTAAGATAGGGGGTAAGGAACGTACTAGAGCTGGGATTTCTTTTCGGGTGATCTTTCAGCACCTGTTGATTTTGTTCTGATCGTGATGAAAATTGCACCTATTAATTGATTTAAATGTTTTCTTATTTGGTTCTATGTTATGATGGAAAAATTAAAATGAATAATTAAGCTGCCGTGCTATTATTATTGTGAAGTACCAGTCATTTGATGCAATTTTCATTATTGATCAACTAGAAACCTCTTTGGGTTGTTAACATATGGGTTGGACTCCAGACATCCGACCCAACTTATCCTTACCATTTGTAGAACCCCTTGAGGTACCAGGGTAATGTTTTTGTTGATAAGCTTCTTATTGGAACAATTTAGTGTTACACTTCCGTGGGAAATGTTATGTTCGTCATGGGCTTCCAGTCTCCAGAATTGTTTTGACGGATTTTGATATTTTCCTTTGCAGTAATATGATCAAGATTGAGTTTGCCCATGTAGATATCAGGATTGTGGCTGTAGAAGATCTTGGGTGGTATCGTATGCGTCTCCTATCCAGGAATCACCTCGCCTTGTGCTGATCTCCATGGGATGTTTTCTGCTACTTTTGTTTCTGGACAAAACTAAGTACATCGAATAAAATTTCAAGGATTTAGTGTTCGTGAAGTCAGGTCATCATGTTTTGGGTCACGCACATCATAGGTTTCTCTATTTTCTTACCTTGTTCACTACTGTTATGTTACATTCTCCTTTTCTATGTTTGTTTTTGTTCCTCCCGGACATATCTTTAGAGTAAGGCCCTTTGCTTCCGTGCTTGAAATAAAATGCACTTGTTTGAGCAATCTATTAGATTCTGAAACTCCTTGTAGTGCTTACTTGTTTTCATTTGTCTAAAAACGGGGCATCTATTTCCGCTCACTAAATAACTATATCTCCACATAATTTTTGAAATGTAGATTGTACGGAGTAGTAATTTAGGAGTACCTCTAAGGATGCTGACCAATCTTGTTTGGATGAAGGGACTTGAGGTAAAGATCTCCCTTGTTTGGTTCCCATGTCGGGTTGATGAATGTAGGAGAAGTCCATCTTAACTAAATCACTCGAATAGAATCCGTCCAACATAAAATGATTCCCCTTCCCTCCCTCCCCCATTAACGGATATAACATGTGATTGTGTGTGTGTGTCGAGTATTTTCTTGAATCGTAGCGGATCAAGACCCCGTACAGTCCTTGGGAAATGTTGACGTGTCACCTTCCGAGTTGCGTAGATCGAAGGCAACTGATATTGATGTGATAATGTCATCTCTCTGTCTTACCATACTTTTTCTCTGTGGAGACCTAAATTGTATGATTACTTGATAGTTGATACATCTGCTGCTGCTGCTGCTGCATATGATGAAACTTTCAAAGCTTGCAAATTAAGCAATATGACCTACCTGGGTGAAAAGCCCTATTCTTTCACTGCTCAGCATTTACTCCCTGGGTACTTGTGGCATGTGCCTTGTTTAGCCACCCCAATTTTGACCGCATTTATGGCGGACACACATCAAAGGACGATTTCTCTGTTTCCGTCCTACCTCATCTATATTTCCGGTTAGTCTTCTTTTTAAGATGGAGATATCCGTTTTATGATTTAAACGAGTCAAATGACGACTATTTAGTTAGTCCTCATCTATCTAAATGACGACTATTTCACCCCGTTTTAACTATAAAACGGTTGTCTTAGTCTTCCATAAGAATTCCCTGTTAAAGTTCGATAATTGTAGGTTGTTTTACTATGTATTGTGTGAGATTATCGAGCCCACCATTTTGTATTTCCCTTGGAAGCTCAGCTCAGCCTTTCCCGCTAGGATTAGCCATGTTTAAGATGGATGAGGGCTAGTTGTGCCGTGATGTGAGCCACTTGACCGAGTGTTGAGCGTAGTTGTCAAGCCGTACCTCATTCTAACACCGTTGCTTAAGATGGATGAGGACTAGTTGTGCCGTGATTTATAATACTTCTCATTCTTAGTCGTAATATAACTCTGTTAGACCATGTTAGATCATGTTTATCAGTCGTTCCTGCAGTCCTACCTAGACCGAGTTCCTGCATTAAAATACTAATATATACTTCTTAACTTACTTACTAGACCTAGTTCACGATTTTGTTATTTTATCAAGCCCTGGTTAGACCTATGAATTCCGACTTTATTTTTGGTTAAATTGGAATCACGTATGGTGACCACATGAAAATATCAAATTCCTAAACATGTTCCAACATGTCCATTCAGACCATTTGGAACGGAAGTAGTTCCTATAATTTCTTTTACTTTACTTTTTTTATTTTAATTAATTTGTATCCTTATTCAAAACCTAGCTCTTGTTAGACCTACCTATAAACGTAGTAGTATTGAAATGGACCGTACTATAAACGTAGTAGTATTGAAATGGACCGTAGTCCGCAGGGGATGATTTCCTTTGGTTTACACAAATTCTTGTTTAAGTCGAGAAAATTCATCTTAAATTTGGAACGTGCAAACAAGATCGATAACACGAAAACAAATGTTTAGAGATTAGCGAAAACTAGTCATAAGTGATATCTATCTATACAAACAAGATGATATTTAGCCTGTTTTAATTTTGGAGACGGTTACATAGTCCGTTTTAAACGAGACTAATCGGTTTGTTTACCCAAGTGGTGTGTGTGCTGTTTGAGCAGCAAAGAAAGAGGGAGGGGCACAATGCGTGACCGTACCCTGTCATCTTCACATTTAATGTGTTTTGCTTATTTTTCTCGTCCTTTCAATCTCCATTTATTGCTTCTTGGCCACTCTTCACTATTTCCCCTAATTTTAGCCTGTTATCTTTTTGCTCTTTTATTTGTTGTCAACTTGAGTGTAATGTCTGCAATCGTGGAGTTTAGCGGTTTTAATTTTTAAACTTAGGTGAAGTTTTAAGGGTCTCATGTTCAAACCTCGCCAAGACCAATCTTGTTGAGTATCGATTGAGCATATGTTTTCTAGATTCAAGTCCCTCCCGCTACCAAAAAATAAAAAATTGACTTCGATATGGACCAATATGACCATCGTTTGGTTACCTACTAAAAAACGTAGGAAGTTAAATTCACGTAAATTGTAAAATTGGCATTTTGTTTGGTTACCTCCAATTCACGTGAATTTGAAGTTTTCATGTATTGCAATTCCTCCATAATGGAGAAAGTTACATGACAACCAAACAATATTTTCTAATTAACGTGAATTTTAAAATCACGTGTTTTACGACACGTAATATAAATTCCAACATGCAACCAAACGATTCCTAAGTTAAAAAATATTGTGAATTGAAAGTTTAATTGGGAGAAAAAGTTATTGAAGGTAGTATAACTAAGTAAGAAAAAGTTTATTATTTTTTCTTTTATTGTTCTTGAAGTTTTCATCTTCAATAATTCAAAAGAAAACTAGTACAATTCTCTTTTCATCTCAACAGGATTACGATTATGGTCCCGTTCTTTGAACTAGAATTAGTTGAACTGAAGTGTAATTAAAGTGACGAGTAAAATGAAACAAGATGAACTAAAGATCTAAGATCCGATTATCCAAACACTAGTGAAATTGAAATTATGTACAAAAGAACACGGATTAAGACTTTAGGGATGTCGGTTTTTCAAAATTTATTGTACTTAATAGTAAAGCCAAAAGATTAAGAAGAAAATGATGTGAATTAATAAAGAGTGGTACCATCAAAGCATGTGTTAACATTTATTTATTTGTTTGTTAGTTTGTTTGAATTAGTTCTTTGTTTTTTGACATTGTGTTTTGTTTCTTCAACTTGATGCATACTCTTCTTCTCTTTTTTCAAAATTACTTCTCAATTAGCATTCATTTCTCTTAACCTTATTCAATTATTTCAATCTTTGTACTATTATGTGTCAACCAACTTTACAATGATTTCCATGACCTATTATTGTACTTCTTATAATCGTCCTACGATAACAATAACGATAACATTTAATATAAGACGATCCCACAAAAACATGGTTTTGCAGGGAGCTCACCCTGTTCATAGATGAGGATTTTCAAGTTTTTAGTGAAAATATTTCGATACCTGTTTGTTTCTACTAAAAGTTTTCTCTTCCCGGAAGTTTAAATCTCGATTCCTCATGCAAAGATCTGTAACGTTTGATGTACGACGGACGGCGGTTTGTCCAAGACTTTGCCACTAATTAATACTTCGTCCATTTTCCTATTTTCTTCCCATTGCTTTATTGCAGTCTCCAAAGCGTATCTTTAACCGTATTTTTCATCTACATATTAATACTTTTTTTGTGGATTTTTTTCTTAAAAGGTTTCTTGACATTAATTGTAAATGTTTTTGTTTATAAATAAGTAGTTTTTATTCTCCAACTTATTTACGGTCAAAGTTCAAAAACTTTGACCTTCGAAGAACAAATGAGAAGAAAGTAGGAAAATGGAAACGAGTATCATGGTGTTAAATCTATGCCACGACATTGCTTCATAACCGAAGGTCAGGCTGAAGCAACACTGAGCGCGTTATGATTTAATGACCTAGATTAAACCATGACAACCGACTTCCTGATACCAAAAGTCAAGATTAAACTGCGATAACCAATTAAAGTCAAGATTTACCGACCAAGATTAAACTGCGACAACCAACTAAAGTCGAGATTTACCGACCAAGATTAAACTGTGACAATCAATTCAAACCCACTTTGAGACAATATTTATTGATATAAAAGGTCAATGTGAGGTAAAACTGTACGAAGTAGGTTACAGTCCGAACCGACTATTGATTAGGTGTTATGGTCCAAGACTACCTAAGATTAAACCGTGACAACCGATTCCAAGACCAAAACCGAAACCAATATTTAATACAAGTAGCAAGAGTAGTAAATAACAAAAAACTTATACCTTGGGCAGTAGTAGAATAATGTGATGCAATGCAACAATATAAGAAGGGAAAACAGAAGCATTGAATGCAAGAGCACCTCTGGTTTTTTCCTGCATACTTTTACCATAAAACTCGCTGATCATACATTCATACTTCACAAACATTACATTTACATCTTTCTTCTCTCTATCTTTCTAACTTACAACAATTATTTCCACTATTTCCAAAGATAGACAACACCCTTCTTCACTTTTCCCAATCATTCATTATACATACATTTATTTCACCCATGAGCATTTATGTCTTTTCGTAATTAAACCGTCTCAAAAACCGTCTTACATAATAATTATTATCGTCTTTTCTTTAAACTTCAGGGTGATCAGTAAAAAAGAAACGGATTTTTCATTGTAAAACCGTTTTACAGCGTAAGAAAACAGTCTAAAACCGTCTTTTTTTTTTCCTGCAGGGTGATCTGACCCTTGAAAAAGGGACTTTTCATGAATTTAAAGCTCAAAGATTGAGTCTTTTTTTTTGTGGGTTACATTAATAATATAACCGTCTTGCAGCGTAAGAAAAACAGTCTAAAACCGTCTTCCAAAATAATTTCGTCGTGTGATCTGACCCTTGAAAAAGGGACTTTTAATGAATTTAAAGCTCAAAGATTGAGTCTTTTTATTGTGGGTTACATTAATAATAGTTCTAGTGTTGCATTTCTACTACTACTAATATTTAACCGTCTTGCAGCGTAAGAAAAACAGTCTAAAACCGTCTTCCAAAATAATTTTCGTCGTGTTTTTGTTCCTGCAGAGTGATCTGTCCCTTGAAAAAGGGACTTTTCATGAATTAAACCTCAAAGATTGAATCTTTTTTTTTTTTTTTTTTTTGTTACATTTATTATAGTTGTAGATTTGCAGTGTTGCAGTACTACTTATTAAACCCGTCTTACAGCTTAAGAAAAACAGTTTAAACGGTCTTACAAAATAATTATCGTCGTCTTTTTTTCCCTGTAGAGTGATCTGTCCCTTGAAAACGGGACTTTTCATGAATTTAAAGCTCAAAGATTGAATCTTTTTTATTGTTGCGCTACTACTACTAATATAACCGTCTTACAGCGTAAGAAAAACAGTCTAAAACGGTCTTACACAATAAATATCAACCTTCTGTTTTTCCCTGCAGGGTGATCTGACCCTATAAAAAGGGTCTTTTCATGAATTTAAAGCTCAAAAACCGAGTCTTCTTTCTTCTAGGCTGCATCATAAAACGGTTTTACAGCATAAGAAAAACAGTCTAAAACGGTCTTACACAATAATTATCGACGTCTTTTTTTTTTTTTTTTTTTTTTACTGTAATGTCATCTGACCCAAAAGAAAGGGACTTTTGTTGAATTTAAAGCTTATTAATTAAAAGATTGAATCTTTTTTTTTTTGGGGTTGCATTAAATATAGTTTATAGTGTTGCAGTACTACTGTATTTTCATTATTTTGCAGTCACTTCATTAAACTCTCTTTCTGATTTTTTCATTTGACTACTGAAAGTTTGGAGAAAAACTGAAAAAAATAAAAAATGGGAAGAGCACCTTGCTGTGATAAACAAGGTATGAAGAAGGGTCCATGGAGTTCTGAAGAAGATGAACTTCTTATGAATTATGTTAATCAACATGGTCATGGTAATTGGCGTTCGCTTCCGAAGAATGCTGGTAAATCTCTTGATCATCTCTTGTTTCCGTCTCAGACTCTCAGTCATTTGTTCGTTTACCTTTTATATTCATTGCGACTTGCTACGTCTATTTTCTGTTTTTCTGTTTACTGTAAAGGGCAGCCCGCTAGGCGAGGGTCCGGGGAAGGGCCCCACCACAAGGGTGTAATGGGGGCAAGCCTTCCCTTGCCATTTTTTGGCAAGAGGCCGCTCCCAGGGCTTGAACCAGTGACCTCACCGTCACAAATCTGTTTTTCTGTTTACTGTAAGAGTTTTAAATCGACGTTGTCAGCTGTGGCGGATCTTGAAAAAAAAGTAATGGGTTCGGACTCAAGGCCTTGAATTAACCATGTCAGCTGTGGCGGATCTGGAATAAAAGGTTAAAACTTTATTACAAGGGGTGGTGAGTATTACATAGAACTGTTACTGTAAAACGTAAAATCTAGGGGCCGGGGACTTGCTTAGCGCGACAAGGGGACAATATCTTTGTTATTTAGGAATAGTTCTATTTTTAATGAAGAAATCTTGTGTTTTTTTTAGCCAACAGTCTAATTGAAGTAACATTATATATAGGTAAGTCGGAAATAGTAATAGATTTGTTCGTAAAATAGTGAAATTTCTCGTGTTTTGTAACAGATTTAAGCTGTAACTTTTTTGAGTATTTTCACCAGTTTTTCAGAGTGAATGTTTCATTCTGAATTCAGCGAAAAAATGGTACCAAATGATCTGACTGTAAATGGAAGTGAATGACAGTATGACACTACAATCGCGTATGCGCAGGAGATTATTCTGAATGTATTGCTACTGCTAGCCCTGTTCGCGATGTTTGTTGTAGCCTGTTGGCCTTAGGATGAACGGAACACAAGCGAGAATAATGCTGTAAAAAATTGAAAATTTCATACCATCTGCAAGTATTGTTTAATCTTGCATAGTGATAAATCTCGAACAATTTTATTCTATGAATTTGTAGATGGCTGATTCTGTGAACATGACTGTGATCGGGATTTTTTGCAGGTCTTCAGCGGTGTGGAAAGAGTTGTAGGCTTCGGTGGACAAATTATCTTCGGCCAGACATTAAACGTGGACCGTTTACTGTTGAAGAGGAGAAACTCGTGATGCAGCTTCATGCCATTCTAGGCAACAGGTATTCTTCTCTCGACATTTCTGATCTTCTTGCAGATCGACACCCTTCTTCATCTCTTGCTGTCTGTAGTGTCTGAAGGGATCAGTGACTCAGTGTTGCTGTATACTACTGTACGGCCTATTATTAATATTCCTAATACGCTCCCTCACTCGAATGCCCGTTGGGCTTGAAGAGTGGTTAGTTTGCACAGGCGCCCCCATACCGTGTGCTGGGTTTCCACTTCGTGGTTTTCGAGGGGTTTTGAGGTTGCCAGGATTCGAACCCGTGACCTTCGGTCATACTGACTCTGATACCATGATAGATGAACCGTCTCAACCAAAGCCTTAAGGTGATGGTTGAGGCCCAACTATTATTAATATTCCTAATACGGCCGTCTTTCCTCGTTCAATTCTGTATGACTTGGATTGAAACTTGTGGTACAGGTGGGCTGCAATAGCTGCTCAATTGCCGGGAAGAACAGACAACGAGATTAAGAACTTGTGGAACACCCACTTGAAGAAACGGCTAGTGAGCATGGGTCTGAACCCTCAAACTCACGAACCCGCTTCAATATCATGTGGGCCATCTTCGAAGTCTCAAGCATCGCCTTCAACCCGTCACATGGCTCAGTGGGAGAGTGCTAGACTTGAAGCAGAGGCTCGTCTGTCACGTGAGTCGCTGATATATAATCCACAGTCATCATCAGTATTCTTCTCTGATTCCGACTTCTTCCTCCAACTCTGGAACTCAGAAGTAGGAGAATCATTTCGCAAGGTCGACTCAAATGCTGATAAGACGAGTACTGTATGCCCAAGCCCGGTTTCACAAGCATCGTCTTCTACAAAAGATAATGCTTCAAATTCCGGTCTCACAGTTGAAACATGCCGAGATTCAAAACCAGAAGATCCCGAGTGCAAGGAGGACTCAAAATCCCAAGTCATGGTTTTAAATGCAAGATCATATTCTTCGTGTACAGACGAAGTTGATGATTCATCAGAGTCGGCTTTACAACTGCTGTTGGATTTCCCCGGACACAACGACATGAGTTTCTTGGAAGATCACATCAATGACTACTCCTTATACCAGCCATTGTTAGCAACATTTGAAAATCATCTTAATTAATTAACTATTAATTGTCCTAATTTTGACCTCCTAATCGTCCCATTTAGTCATATGTATATTGCTCCATCTCTACTAATACAATGCCTCTGCTGATTAACATTCATGCACCGGTGTTAATTCTCGAGAATCGTTAGGTCAAGCAAGGTGTGTTACATGGTAATATTGTTCAGCCATCATCTTTTGTTTCGTGTATCAGACTGTAGCACAGTCTTAAGGTTGGTGTTGAAGTAATTGTCAGCTTCACAAGTCACGAGTCTGGTGCCGGTGATGTCATAAGAGAGCGCGTATATGCCAGCCTCACTGTCCAGTGAACCTGGCTGCACCATAGTCGGGCTTGCTGAAAATTGTGATCGCTATTTATGGGAGCGTAACAAAGACAACCAAATACCTTGACTTCATCATAGGTAGGTTTGATTCCTATTAGAAATAGAAAGTGCGGAAATCATATTGTTATTGATAGTTCGTTCGTATCTCGAATCATTACATTGACATGATATTTATAGTACTATCGAGATCTGAATCGTATCACCTATTATACGTTACATATAATATGTTTATTCCGAATATTATATTATTCTGATTACGGTGTATTTCAATATACTATAATAATCTCCAACAATTCCCCCAATAATACCTCCGAGGAGTTTTCCAGCCCAAGATGACACTTGGTAGCTTATTGATGATATAAGTAGCAACAAGAATTCTCTCCCCAAAACCTCTTAGGCAAACCAGAAAATAACAACATCGTTCTTGCAGTTTCTACTAAATACCCGTGTTTTCTCTCAACTCTATCATTTTGTTGAGCGACACCAGGGATACTTCTTTGATGTACAATTCCGCTAGTATTAAACAGGGATAAGCCGTCTTGCTGAAAAATTTAAGTCCCATTGTCACTTCTAATAATGACCCTTACAGAACGACCAAATTGAGTTTTTAGTTGATTAGAGAAGGTGGTCAAAATCCTAAGAACGTTGGTCTTCTACCTTAATAAAAAAGTCAATCTCTCTCTAGAAAGCCTCTCTAAAAAAATTCTCTAAAAACCTTACCTTTCATCAATATGGGGCTCCTATCGATTATCAATCGATCGATGGTAAACCCCAAAATTATATCAAATTTCAATTAATAGCATGGTTATCTATAATCTAATCAATAAAAGTCTCCCTTCTGGTGAGAATTGTTTTTCCGTCCCTGATTTCGGGGCTTTGTCCATTTATTTGTGATTTAATTTCATCAATAATATCGTCAAGAGTAGTTCGTTGATGGTTAGTAGCGTTTCTTCCAAATGGTACAAATAATTTGTCAACGATCGATCTTTGCAATCAGTCGGATTTATGTTTTATCTCATAAATTAAACAAAAGATCCCCTCAAAAGTTGCATGAAGATAACGATAATAGGACGAGCCGAATTGTCAGATGCTGTTTTGAGATTCTTATTGTTTTTCTTTGGTTTCCATTAGATTTGTTTTCAATTATACATATTCTTCATAAATGCCGTATGACGTTCTATTAATGAATTGTTTTTTTCTTCAAAAAGATAAAAAACAAAATATATGCATAAATAAAAAAAACTTTTTAAAAGTTTAATCTAAAAACTACCTAATGAATTAACCTCACACTTTCACTTTCACTTCAATAAATAAATATTTAAAATATAATTTGACTAACACTTTATCTTGTCACCCCCATATACTACACCGGCACCCAAATTAGTTTAAACTCAACCTAAAAATCCAATTAATTTACTAAATAACCTTATTTAACCAAAAAATTCGAAAAATTTCCAAATTATCTATAGAATATTTCTAAGTTCTAACACAAATTCTCATTAAACACGAACACTATCCGTCCCAAACTGAAAACGAATAATACCTCCTTTACGAGCGACACAACCACAAAATGCCAGCTTGTAAAAAAATAATAAAACTAAAAAGTTCTCTGCAATTTATCCTGTTCTATTTTGGTGCCTACCGAAACTGGAAGAGGTCATCAATGGAGTTCGACGGAGGAGAGAAATGGGGAGAGAGAGTTTCATCAAAGGTTTTTTCTCTCTTCAACTCTCTTCCTAAGAAGGGTAAACCCCAGGGTCGTGAAATCTCTGTTCTTTCTGCTTTTCTCCTCTCTTCTCCCTCTAAAGGTATACCCTTTTCTTTCTTCTCAACTTCTGATTTGCTATTTTTACCAATTCTTGTACGAGACCGTCTCATGATAAGTTTATTGTGAGCCCGAACCCGTATTTTAGTTTCTAGTTCAATTGGGTTTGTTCAATCAATTACCTTTAGTTGATTAGTCATTTGATGAGTAAATTTTAATGGGATTTTCATGAATATGCTAATTTACAATCCAATTTGATTGTTAGATAATGAAGTTTTGATTTTTGGTTGTCTTTGATGAAGCTTTACTGTGCTACTGTGTGTTATTAGGTTAACAACATTGCCATAAGTTTGCCAAATTATCGAGTATGGGAGGTGAGATCGGATGTAGGCAGCCTTACCCTTTAATTCGTAGCACATTGATGCTGTTTCTGAATGCCCCATAATGAAAATTGCGTCGAGAATTGAATCGAATGACTACCTATTAGGAATATTAATAATAGTTGAAAAATCATTTCTTATATGGTATCAGAGCCGGTGTGACCGAAGGTCACGGGTTCGAATCCTGGCAACCTCAAAACCCCTAAAAAACCACGAAGTGGAAACCCGCACACGGTATTGGGGAGCCTGTGCAACTAACCACTCTTCAAGCCCAATGGGCATTTGAGTGAGGGAGCGTATTAGTAATATTAATAATAGTTGGGCCTCAACCATCACCTTAAGGTTTGGGTTGGGATGGTTCATCTAATACTACCACATCACTATAAAAAAGTAGTGAAGTTGGTTTAGTGAGCCATTTTGCTATGTTCCATCATAATCGGAAATAATTTGTAGAGAGTATGACTTATCCCGATTTGAAGTCAATCGAAAGATTTTATCGTTTTTAGTTGTGTATTGCATACTTGCATTTGGTAAGGGTTGTGTAGGCGTTTTTTCGGGAAAACTGAGTTAATAGAAGATGATTACTTGGATATGCAGAATTAGAGGTTGTTGCTTTAGGGACTGGAACTAAATGTCTACCAAGATCTCAACGGAGTCCACGTGGTGACGTCGTGAATGATTCTCATGCTGAAGTCATTGCTAGGCGAGCTTTATTAAGGTATTTTGTCGAAGCCTCAAAACTAGCGCTGCCTTTTTGTTGACTAGCTCATTTGTCGGTTGATCAGCTGAAGCGTATGTTGAAATATTAAACTCAACTCGTGGAAGAAATGGTTGTTTTGAATTTAGATATGAAATGTGTTTTCATCACCGGTAAACTAATTAAACGCTATGAGCCTTTGGCACATGCTTTGTAACCAGTGTTGTTTATTGGTCAATGTGTTCTTGTAACAAAGGCCGTTCAAAATTTCAAGTAAGGAGCTGAAAGTCGCCATACTCCCTCGCTATGTGTGTAGCTCTAAAAAAACGAGTCCTTCCATTTACCTCGCTAAGGGGCTCAAAGCTCAAATTTTTATCGTGTTTATGCAACATTTATCTTATTAAGCTAGGGGCGTGACCGTGCTCTTATCTGAATCTGCTAAGATATGACTTCTAGCTTCCATATTATTGTAATGGCTCTGGCTGAATGATATTGTTTGCCTTTCTTTTTTTTTTGGTGGGAAATTTCAGGTTTATTTACTCGCAGATTCATATTTACCACAATACTATTGATAAAGATACAGTCAGTGGAACAAATTGGTCCGAAGGCATCGATGCAACAAACCTGCCTATTTATTTGGAGACTGACGGGTCTGGTCATGGCAAGTACAAGCTCAAACATGGTTGGCATTTACATATGTACATCTCTCAGTTGCCGTGTGAGTTCCACCTTCAAATTACCTTTTGCTTGTCTTGAAACATTTAGATATAGTGAGCAGATATTCTTAAGAATATTTCTTCGGCATATTCCGTGTTTGATTCTTGGGTGTACTTCTGATTTTTGCATAGGCGGGGATGCTTCACTTAGTTTGCCACCATCTCTGCGAAGTATTTCCTTTGGAGAAGAGGGATCTGTGCCAGCAAACTCGTCTCATCATCTGAGGGAACAATCTTCTGATTCAATATTGACGAGCAATGGTGGAATGTATTGTTTCTTCTTCCTCTTCCGTGTCTTTTTAGTAGATTTAGCTGTTTAAACGTCCACTTTGGTATTGTACACAACTACACATGGTCTTGTTAAGTCTTTTCGGATAATGCTACATGCATCTGTTACAGTCGCCTATTTTTCTTTCGTAGATAACTATTTAGGCGTTTGCAACCAACTTATTGTAGCATAATCACCGTTTCTACTTGACGTAAATGGAAAACGGGATGATCTTCTGCTACTACTCAAAAAAAGGAAAACAGAAGTGTCAAATGCCTAAACCCTAAACCCTAAACCCTAAACAGAAGCGTCAATGATTCTTTGACAGTCAGCTCTCTGTGATCAAGAATGTAAAAAATGACTAAATTAATAACGATGTTTTCTACAGATAACTCTGCAAGATTTACTGGTTTGGTTCAAAGAAAGCCTGGTCGTGGTGCCACAACTTCTTCCGTTAGCTGCTCAGACAAGATAGCACGTTGGAATGTTGTCGGCACTCAAGGTCAGTCACTACTAAAGATATACATATACAGTCTCTCTCAATGGGTTGAATCCTTCAGAAATTACGTTTTTTCCCATCGCGTGTTTCTGATCTCGCCTTCACCTTGTTCTTCATAGGTGCTTTGCTATCCTATCTGTTGCAACCGGTCTATATTTCCTCAATTACCGTGGGCCAATCGTGCAATAGCTCTCAGAATCTTTCCGTGCAGGACAACTTGAGGAGAGCTTTGTATGATAGGATAGAACCTTTATCCTATACTGTAGCCTGTCCCTTTTTTGTGAATGAGGTATGTTTTTGCGCTCTGCCGCTCTGTATGCTAATATTGGATGTTGTCATTGCTGTGTGTAATGAACTGATAGTTCCATGTGGCAGCCATTATTTTTCGAAGCTCCCATTCCCCCAAAGGAATTTCAACATCTTGGGTCTTCTGAGGCAACCGTAACATGCGGGTGAGCATCTTTTTGTATTTCTTGGATTTGACACAAATACTTTTCTATGACGCCATTACAGAAGGTGTCTTAAAACCGCATTTTATTTGACCCAACTCCCGAGGTTCCTCTAATATGAATTTTCAATGAAGTTAATTATTTAGGCTATACTTATATCCGTATGACCGGATATGTTGACTTGAATGGATGAGTTTCACAAGATCGTAGTGTAAAACCGTCTTTATGCGTGCTGTGGTTTGAACTTCATAGGTACTCAATATGCTGGAATAAATGTGGATTGCATGAAGTCATCCTCGGGACGACTGGTAGAAAACAAGGGACCTCTTTTAAGGGATCGCTATCACCATCCACGGAATCATCCTTGTGCAAGTAATAATCGTTTGTATTTATAATTCATGCTTATAAGTTATAACTCCCTCTATTCTAACTAAGTGGTGTTAGTCCAGTGGTAGTTGGGTTAAACCTTGAAGCTTGCAGAAATGCAGGAGTTAAGAGATCCCAGGTTCGACTCGCTCCTAGCTGGGGCGATGACCACTTGGCCACTGTAGCCCCCAAAGGGGTGGCTTACATGGTCCATGTCGTGGTGCGGGAATGCATCGGCCCGGGGAGATTCAACCCCCTCGTCATCGAAAAAAAAAACTCCCTCTATTCCAACCAATTGTATACTTTTTTCAAAAATGTGTTGCGTTGCTTTTGAAAATGTATATATCGAGGAAGTAAAACCTTACTGCCACGACCAATTCAAGTCTTTTCTATTCGAGACCCACATTTATTACTCGCAAGTCGCATCCTTGTGCATGCCTCAGAAATTTGTATGGCTAATAGGTCGGTCTCACTTGTAAGACGGTGTTATATCTAAGTATTTGTGTTCATGGGTTATTGCCGACATCCATATATACATGCATATATCTTCACTTCTCATATGCCGCCACTTCTGTTGCAGGAGGAGAATGCTCGACTGTTTTATGTCATTGACGGATAGCTCTTTGGTTGAAAAGAAGGATACTGCAGTTTCTTATAAAGATCTTAAGGTAACATATCGTGCAATTCTGCATTAATCTAGTTCCGTTCAGTTGATATTATGTGAATGCATTTACAAACCCAAAGAACAGATGATGTTCCTCGATGACCAAGAATAAAAATTGCTTCAAGAATTCCGTTTGATGACGCCTATTTCACTTAAAAAGCAGCGCAGCGCAGCGACTTTAACCGTATGAGTTATGTACTTGTTGCAGGAGATGGCTCAAGATTACCATCGAACATCAAGGATCCTGAAAGAAAGCTCACTTTTTGGCAATTGGCTCTTGAAACCAGTAGATTCTGATATGTTCACCATCCAAATTTAATATTTTTATCGTCTTTTTTCAAACAATATTTTTGATTGCATATATGGACCAAATGAGTCGGATTTGAACTCAACCACGATTGTCAATTGTCACTACTTGAACAGTACTTTAATTGGTTGCCGTTAGAGTGTCCGACTCTATGAGCCGTAGGGTGTTCACTCAATGGTGCGGACTGAAAACCAGACCGTACTACATAATTTGGTAGGCACTATTCGGGTCTAGTTGGTAGGGATGAGCAAAACCGTATACCCGGTAGAGTTTTGAAAACCGTATCGGGTATACGGTTTTGAAAAACGCAAGAAACACTATACGGATCCTATACGGTTTAACCGTATATACGGCTTTCGGGTACCCGGAAAAACCGTATATACGGATACGGTTTGGTGAGAAATGCCCAATTAAATATTGTAGTTATTCAAATGCTAATAATTACATCTAACATGCTTACATCTAATGAAAGACTAATTTTTTATTTATTAAGATAAGTTAGTAAAATAAGTCATAAAAAACCATTAAGAGTGGAAGTTGAAAGCTGAACTTTGCGTTTCATTAATTTTTTATACAAAAATTTCAAACCGTGTCGAAAACCGTATATACGGTTTCGTTTTTGCCTGATCCGGAAGTACGGTTTTGTGAAAACCGTATCGTATATAGGGATTTCCGTATCGTATATACGGAAATTCGTATAATTCAAATCGTATATCGTATCGTATCCGTATTATAAAACCGTATCGGAATTTTTTGCTCACCCCAACTAGTAGTTGGACTAGATCTGGATTGGATTTGAGACTATGGATCCATTTCGACAGGGATCCGAGGTCTAACTTCTTCAAGATCGAGATGAACCCGGATCCACGGGCTCCAAGCCTCCAACAGATTCCGATTCTAAAAGAAGACCAAGATTTGAATTGTATATAACCTGGACCGTTGGGCCGAGAAATTTTGTGCACCAGACCAACTGGTCAGGATCGAGCCCAATGAATCCCGGGTACCAGATAAACTGGTCAGTATCGAGTCCAACAAAACCGGGTGATATATTGTCGTCACGATTTACATTCACTCGAAAGTTGAAACTATGCTTGTTAATCTGTATACCAGTGGACTTTTCTTGAACGGTACACGATGATCGCTTACTAATAACTCACTAATTATCGATCCCGAGGCTAAATCTCTCCTAATCCTCGTATTAAAGTGATTAATCATCTCTTAATCTATTTGATTAATAATACTTAAACCGTAAAGCTTAAGCTTAACAAGTGTTTAAGTTAGTTATTGCATCACTTTGTCGTTTACCAAGTAAACAACACACTTTGACTTCTCAAATCGTGTAGTACGGTTTTACACTAATAAAATTGTACTTCGTAAAACGGATTTAAATATTACCCTATCAGTGGGTAAAAGTGGTTATTGAAATGCTCCGCTTTGCAATAAATTTGTGTAAAACCGTTTTATACAGGTATTTTTACACTTCTTAAACCGGCCAAGTAATTTCTTTTCTTTATATTAACACTTCCTAAATCTTGTATAAATAGAAAACGTCATTGCTTTTTCATGGACGAGTTTTGCTCTTTCATGGACTTTTTGTCATAATTTTCAAATCCTACCCTTCTTCTAATGAACGAAAAATAACTGATTTTCTCTTTTCTTTCTCTTAAAATTAATCAAATCTCAATCAAATTATTCAATTTTAATCTTAATTCCTATAATTGAGTACCGGTTCTTACTTCATTCTTTGTATCAAATTGTTAATAATCTAGTAATTAAACTAGAGTTAGATAAAATTAGAATTTTAGGGTTTTTGGGGAAGTGGTGGTTAGGGTGGCAGGGGAGAGGCCCGCTGATGGCGCTTGGAAGTCTGGCCGACGGAGGCGTCGTAGGTATGCCGACGTGGTGGCCTGAGGTGGTCGACCCGATTTGTTTTGGTCTGTTTTGGATGTGTGTGAGGAGGCGACAGATGGAGTGCCAATGGCAGGGGATGTGGTGCGGACGGTGAAGAGGTAGTGGTCGGCAGTTGGCGGCAAGCGTAGACAGTGGTCAGCGACTGGTAGAGGTAGGGTAGGGTGGTGGAGGGATGGAGAAGGACGTGGTAGAGTTAGGGAGAATCGGATAGATAGAAAATTAAGAGTTAGGGATTGGATATAAAAATTAAAAAAGGGTAAATTGGTCAATTATGTACATGATTTACACGAATGAGCATGACCCATAGAAAATTAAGACATTTATTTTATACTAATAAAAAATAAAAATGATTTGTGACCAAAACCACTCATCTCCCCTTGAAATTCAAACCAATAAACGACAAGACCAAAATTTGGGTTGACCATTTTATACTCAACTTGATTTAAAAAATCCACTTTGATAAAAAAAAAAAGGGAAATAATAAATACAGCCCTAAAATCGTAATTACGAAATTTAATAAGAAAATTAATATCTAAAATTGTTATTAATTTTATCAGTTTTTGTGCAATTTTGTCAGCATTTCTTATATTAATACTTCTATCAAATTAGAATATCTTAACTTTAACAGAAATTCGTATATTGAACGGTTTTATATAATTGTTATTATAAGAGCAAATGCTTACTTTATTCAGTTATCCCCACTAAAAATAACTTCATCTATATGGTAGGATGAGAAGGATATCGAAGTCCTTTATTTAGCTTGAACCGGTTTTACAAGAAACTTACTCAAGAATAATTTATTGATTTTATTATTAGATCTTTTGTAAAAGATACAGTAGTTTATAGAAAAATATTGTTAAAAAAGTTAATAACAAGAATTGAGGATACTCAAAGTTATCTTAGTAAATCTACCCATATGATACCGACAAAGTTTGAATTTACCCGCACCCTCTTAACAAGATGTTTTAACAAGATAGTTTATAGAAAAACATTGTTAAGAAAGTTAATAATAAGATATTTTTTCAATAAATTATTGAGTGACCATTCTTTTGTACAATCAATATATATACTTAAAAGAGGAACTTTTCGAGCGATTTCATTGGCTATTGTTTTAGAGCAATTTCATTGCCTATTACTTTGATTAAATAAATTAAATATATACATAAAAAGATAATTAAATAGTAATAAAATATCAGCTGGATAATTATTGTTTTGAGAGAGATTACATTAGCTAATACTTTGGTTAAAAAAATTAAGTATATAAATAAAAAGATAATTAAATAGTATTAAAAGATAAGTTGGATAATAATTGAATTAATTAATAAAATAATTGATTTCATTTGCTATTATTTTAGAGCAATTTCATTGGATATTACTTTGGTTAAATAAATTAAGTATAAAAATAAAAAAGATAATTAAATACTAATAAAATATCAGTTGGATAATTATTATTTTAGAGCAATTAAATTAGCTATTACTTTGTTTAAATAAATTAATTATATAAATAAAAAGATAATTATATAGTAACAAAATACAAGTTGGATAATTATTGAATTAGTTAATAAAATAATTGATTGTAAACTAAGAGTTTTGGCTACCGTAGAGTTATGGTATAATTTGTTGTTTCTCTTCTCCTGTTTAATTAAAAACATAAATAGATGAATATATTAAACACTTAAGTTTACGAGGTATAATTAAAAAAATACGAGCTACAGAATACGAACATATAAGAATATGAGCTAATTTTTTTAAAAAAATAAGAGTTTAAGAGAATCACGAACTAAAAATTACAAGCACGGAAGAATGCGAGCTATTAACCTAAAAATACTAGCTAATATAAAAAGAATATGAACTATTAAGCTAAGAATAAATGTAAAAGCAATACGAGCTATTAAGATAAGACGTCCTTTAAAATACGAGCACAAATGAATACGAGGTAATGAAAAAACAATACGAGCTATTACGATAAGACGAGTTTCAAAATATGAGCACAAATGAATAAGAATACGAGATTAAAAGGATCATGAACTTAAATATACGAGCACATAATAAGAATACGGCCTATTAAGATGAGAATACGAGCTAATGTAAACAAAATACTAAAACACGAGCTAATTGAAACACTTCTCGAGCTAAATAAATAGAACTAGATTTGCAAGACGTCAAATTTCATGATATAATAAACAGTTAAGATTACGAGGTATAATTAAAAGAATACGAGCTACAAAATGCGAATATATAAAAAATACGAGCTAATGTAAAAAAATAAGAACTTAAGAGAATCAGGAACTCACAAACATGAGCACATAAGAACGCGAGCTATTAACGTAAAAATGCGAGCTAATAGAGCTATTAAGCTTAAAATACGAGCTAATATAAAAAAAATACGAGCTATTAAGATAAGAATACGAGCTAATTTTAAAAAAAACATACGAGTATATAAGAGGATCACGAACTTAAAAATGTGAGCATACTAAGAATACGGGATAATATAAAAAGAATACGAGTTAATGTAAGAAGAATACGGGCTAATAAGATAAAAATACGAGCTATTAAGATAAGAATACGAGCTAATGTAGAAAATATACGAGCTAATAAGATACGAATATGAGCTATTAAGATAAGAATATGAGTTAAAGTAAAAAAAAAAAATACGATCGAATGTAAAAAAAAAATACGAGTTAATGTTAAAAGAGTATGAGCTTCGACTATCTTGAAATATTAGAAATATTGGATAAAAATTTCATTATACAAGCTATTATAAAAATATATGTGCTAAAAAATTATTTGACGACAGTGATGCGTAATATGTAAGTGTCCTTCCAAGACCATTGAATCGAAGGTACAAGTTTCTGTTTCCACTTAAATTTCATGCAGTTTCAACGTTCCATGTTGTTCCATTGAGGATGATACATGTGAAGTTTCATTAGCCATAAAATGTACTTAATTATTCTTTATATATGCCTATTATAGAAGATTAATTGTTACGTTAATTACTTTGAAATCATGTAAAGATATTACCCGGGCAACGCCCGGGCATGAAATCTAGTTTTATTTGTATTTCGTGACCCTTTTTGTCATTGATCGTACCGTAGTAATTTCGTACTTATTTACGTAATAAATGTACTCATTTTATCTTTAATAATGATTTGTACTTATTATATTAGCTTTAGTACAACTTTTTTTTTCAATTTGTACAATAGTGCGGTCTCTTAGGAGATCTACTATTAAAATTTTTATTTTCGCGTATATCATGGTCAAAATTTTGATTTTCAGAAAAAAATGGAAAGAAAATGAAAAAAATAGAGGAAATATATATTTTAACCAATCATATAAGAAATTATTATGCTAGAACCAAATTTTTCATTATAAAAACATAAATTTACAATTTTCATAACTTCATTAATTTTTCGCACCCCGTCCACTAAATCGCCCGTCCATATTAACAAAGCTTGAGGGTTGTTCACGTAAAAGGGTATATTTAAACCATGTTAATTTTTGTCCCCCATAATACTAATTTTTGTACTTTTATTCATCAATAATTAGTCAAATTAAAATCCTAAGGATTCTTTTCCATAAAAATATTAAATTCCTCATTAATTACTTGTAATTATATTACAAATACTAATAATATTAATTATTTAATTATATATATGTTCAATAAATTGAAATATAAAGAAAAATATGGAAGACTCTACTTCTACTACTACTACTACTTCATCTCCTACAAATGACAAGAAGAAATCACCATTGGAAATGTTCAAGTCCTCATCATCGTCATCGTCATCATCATCATCGTCTTTGTCGTTGTCGTTGTCGACATCGTCGATATCAAGCAAGTTCTCAGTAGCAACAGCTTCGTTCTTACTGTTTTTCCTCTTCTTATGTACACTTGTTTTCACTCGTTGGTCTGATATTGTAAGTCCTCTTTTACTGCTTCTGCTTCTTTTTTTTTCCTCGATTTTTTTGGTGTAAAGGAAATCACAAGGGCGCGGTTTTTTATGATTTGAACCCGATATAAGTTCGGAGTTATCATAAGAATAAAAGTAGAGAAAATGTGGCAAATGTTACCACCACTCAGAAAGTAAAGTAAGAAAATTATTATGAATTCGTAAAATAATTTTTAAAAGAAATTAAAGGAAATTAAAAATATTATAACTTGTAAGGAAATTATTATGAGTACGTAAAATAATTTAAAAAAGAAAGGAAATTAAGAATATCATATATAACTTGTAAAGAGAATTGTTATGAATCCGTAAAATAATTTTAAAAAAAAAGGAAATTAAGAATATTATATATAACTTGTAAAGAAAATGATTTTGAATCCGTAAAATAATTTAAAAAAGAAAGGAAATTAAGAATATTACATATAACTTGTAAAGAAAATTATTATCAATCCGTCAAAAAATTTAAAAAGGAAAGGAAATTAAGAATGTCATAATTTGTAAAGAAAATTATTACGAATCTGTAAAGTAATTTAAAAAAGAAAGAAAATTAAGAATATCATATATAAGTTGTAAAGAAAATTATTATGAAACCGTAAAATAATTTTTAAAAAAGGAAATTAAGAATATCATAACAATATTGCGTATATTTGACCCGATATATCCTAATAGAACATATGTTTGTTCTTGTTACGCTATAGCAAATATTGACCCATCGATCTATGTTCACGGTAGTGTTTATTGATCGTAATCATTAAAATATTTGAATTAGCTTAGCTTCTACTCTTCTAGCTAGTTGGGTTCACGGGTCTAAAGTCGGACCGGACTGGATAACTACTTAATGACCGTTACATGTCCCCATGATTTTTCACCTTATCAACATAAAATGATAATTAATTTATTATTACTTGGTAGTATCGCTAATATGGAGTATTCGAGGAGTATATGTTTCTTCAATCTTGATGGGGTGTTGTGAGTGAAACAAAAACGGGTATACCGAAAATTATTTAAGTCGATGCTACTTAACTATGTAAAAGTTTATGCAAATGTTAATTAGCTTAATTGGTAAAATCATGAGCAGTGGTGCTTATGACCCGAGTTTAAACCCTGTTAGCATCTCGAACTAGCTTAGTTGATAAAGTGATGAGCGATGTTATTTATGACCTGAGTTTAAATCCCGTCAGCATCTCGCACTAACACAATTATTTTTGCTGAATTCCTCAGTCTACATTAGCAGGCAACTCAATACCATACACCTTCTCAATGTTCTCTAAACCCTACAATGCTTACCCAAAGAGAGACCAATACCTTCTCAATTGTACATCAAGCAACATGACACTAACTTGCCCTTCAAACTACCCTCCTCCGACCACCAATCTCGACTCATTCTCGAGCAATGAGACGTGCCCCGAGTACTTCAAGTGGATCCATGAAGACCTAAGCACATGGAAAAAACATGGAATTACTAAAGAGTTGGTAGATAGTTTACAAAATGAAGCTCATTTTAGGTTGACTATAGTCAACGGAACAGCTTATGTTAAACAATATCAAAAGGCCTTTCAAACTAGGGATGTGTATTCCCTTTGGGGTATATTGCAGCTTCTGAAGCTGTATCCTGGGCGACTACCTGACCTCGACTTGATGTTCCAATGCCACGATCAATCGTCGATTAAACGAGACAAGTATAAAGATGGTGGCGCGCCACCACAATTCCATTATTGCGCGGATGACTCCACTTTGGACATTGTCTTTCCGGACTGGTCTTTTTGGGGATGGTAATATTCTTTCATCTTAACATCCGTTTGACTTTTTTGGGTCAAAGTTGTTTAGCTGTGAAATGTACTCCTTAATTTTTTGACCAACAAAGTCAAATTTTAAGATTGAGGTTTCTAGGTTGGTATCTCGAGTTCCACACCTTGAATAACCATAAACTCGTGTCTGTGAGTTCAGAAAATGATGATTCTTTCTGAACTCCAAGACATACACGAGTTATGATCATTCAAAGTATGCTCATATTACATGCAAAGTGACAAATCTGACTATCTCGGGATACCACGTGAATTTTCTGAAAGTCGTCAAATGTATATGAAAACGGTATGATTATGATTGTGATGTGAATATAATGATGTTGTGTGTGTTTAGGCAAGAACTCAGTATAAAGCCATGGGTGCCATTAGTGAAGGATTTAGAAGATGGTAATAAAATAAAGGAGTTTAATGCAAGGGAACACTTTGCATTTTGGAAAGGGAACTTGCATACTGGTGCAAGAAAGAAGCTTGATCAATGCAACTCCATTGAAGAATGGGGTGCTCAACTTATTCACCAGGTAATTCATTTACGACTCTCGAATCTCGATCATTATATCGCTATTATGTCGTCGGCACGAGGTTATGCTAAGGCCCTGTTTTTTTCGGCTGAAACGAGCTGAATTGGAATTTAGTTGAATTAAAAGTTAATTTTGTGAAGAGATCAACTTAATAAAATTAATTGAACGTATATAAAACTTAACGAAATACCGCCAAATAAAATTAAAAGGAGCTGAAATTAAGCCAGAAAGAACAGAGCCTAAGTGCTAACAATCTAGCTCAAACCTGCAGAATTGGGGAAAGGAAACAAGAGAGGGATTTCGAAACTCTGATCTATCAAAGCAGTGTATTCACAGGTAGAGACGGTTTCTTAATAACGAGTGACTTTACTTTGTTCTATCGTGATCCAGAACCAACGAGTAACGAGGCCGTGATAAATTGATAATGTGGGTTTTATGTATGCAGATTCAAGATATATATGGAGGGATACGCATGGTCAGTTAGTGAAAAGTATATATTAGCCTGTGATTCAATGACATTACTTGTAAACCCTATTTTCTATGATTTCTTCACCAGAAGCTTAATCCCAATGAAGCATTATTGGCCTGTAAACCCTAACAACATGTGTAAATCCATCAAATTTGCTGTTGATTGGGGCAATAACAACACTTTAAAGGTATGTACATCTGATATCTCAAAGATTCCTAGTCCTTGTTAGAGGTGACAATCGGGTCACTCAAATCGGTTGCAGGTCGGGTCAAAATAGGTCAGGTCATATCGTGTTCGGGTTAAGTCGAGTCAGTGACGGGTTCAGGTTGGTTCGGTTCATGTCGGTCATCTTCGGGTCGGGTTATCAACGGGTGGCAAGTCCGTGTTGGGTCAGGTTATCAGCCTATATTTTATCTTATATATTTAGTTTTAGGTTTAGATAGTAATTTTATATTTAAATAATGATAAATGTATTAATTGTAATTTTAAGTGAAAATAGTTAAGAAAAATGCCAATTTGGCGTTATATAAACCATTATTAAGTCACTTCATTATCGGGTCACGGGTTGTTTCATTTAGGTTGGGTTCGGGTTGAAAAAAATAACGTTGTTAATGGTTATCGGGTCGGTCTAGGTCGGGTCAGTTTAGTTTCAGTTCACCCCATTTTCGAGTGTGTCGGGTTGGGTTTAGGGCGGTCGGATCGGGTCAGCTTTTGCCAGCTCTAGTACTCCTCGGTCGCGTGAGGTTGTATAATAGAATTTGCGATAAGTGACAGACAGGTTACAAACCCGAATCGACTGACCCGTCCGTTTGTTATTGAATTTGAACAGGCACAACAGATTGGAAGAGAAGGAAGCGAGTATATATTCAATAAAATAAAGATGGAACATGTATATGACTACATGTTTCATGTTCTAAATGAATATGGAAAGTTGTTCAAGTACAAGCCAACAGTGCCTGAAGGAGCAGAGGAGCTCTGTTCAGAGAGATTTGCCTGCAGCCCACCGGGTCTCGAAACCAAGTACAAGGTTGATACTACTGTAACCGCCCCATCGGAGCGAGGCCCGTGTGTCCTACCCTCGCCTTATGATCGAGACACTCTACAGTCGATACGAGACCGAAATGCCAAGATCAAGGAAGTAGTAGAGATGTGGGAAAGGGGAAGTGGTTGAGAGCTGAGTATGTGGTTTGCAGCTATCACGTATCTAAAGTGTTTACCTGGTACGCAGCAAAAAGGTAGCAATGTAAGTTCCTTTGTCTAAAAGAGAATGTATAATTGGCCTAGCGGAAAAACGAGGCAAATGTATAAATATTAGCGATCTGAGTTCATTTCAAACTATTTAACTTCCTACCCGAGTGGCGAATTCACTCTTATGTTAAGAATTTTAGGGCTAATACTCGACATCAAGGCCCTGTTCTTTTCGGTTAAAATGAACTAAATTGGATTAATTAGAGTAGAGCTTAATTGAACTAAATCGATTGAAACTGGGCTGAAATGAATTTAGTTGAATTAAATGTTAATTTTGTGAATAAATTAATTGAAGTTAAATAAAACTTAACGAAATACCGCCAAACAAAATTGAAAGAAGCTGAAATTAAACCAGAAAGAACAGAGTCTAAATCTTATACAAATTATTTAGTTTTTTTAGACCCGTTTATGAATATATACCATACTCAGTTTATATTCTCTTCGTAAATTCCTCCATATTATATTTTGGTGTAAAAAGACTCAAAGGCCGCTAGAGAATTATACGGGTTAACAGGTAAATATAATGCTGACGGAATTTGAACACAGGTTATGAACACGACCCCTCGTAACAATGACATACTACCTTCCCAATTCAAGTACTCCATAATAGTATAATATACTCATTCAACGCCTCAAAGTAGCGTTATTTAATCATACCATTTGTACTTTTCTTCATCAATAATCAGACAAAAACTGTAAATATGGAAAATTCTACAACTTCTTCTTCTCCATCAAATGATAAGAAGAAGTCGTCATCATCATGGGGTTTGTCCAAGAATTTATCGTCATCGTCGTCGTTGTCGTCTTCGTCGTCGATATCAAGCAAGTTTTCAGTAGCAAAAGCTTCATTCTGGCTCTTTTTTCTCTTCTTATGTACGCTTGTTTTGACTCGTTGGTCTGATATTGTAAGTCTCCTTACGTTCATACCTATTCTTGCTTTATTCTTTGATATTAACGGGATTTGAGCCAGATCATAAATATCGTCTCGAATAATGACTTTCATTATAAACTCTATATGTCTATTAGACTATTATGCAAGGCCGAAATCCGAATCGACCGGGTAGCGGCCAAAATTGGTTTAGAAGACGGATTTTTGTCACCTTAAATGTTGCTGAATAGTAGATATTTAAATAATACTTCGTATCTTATTAAATATAGAATAAATATCTCGTGGTTTAATGGTAAAGATTTTGATTTTCTAACTAGGTTTGAAACTTACTCATAAACTTAATTAATAACTTATGGACTTATTAAAAGAAATACTGATTATAGGAGTAGATGTTTTCCGAGTTTTGATGAAGGCGGAGCTCAAAACTCGGGATTGAAATAATAAGTATTATTTCCAACTTCTTTTGAAAAGAAGTTGGCCGGGATTTCGTCCTTAAGAGTTAAGACCATATAAAAAAGAGGAGTAATTAATAATAGACATTTAAAGAATTGGTGTAAAAAATTATTTAGTCAATGCTATTTTACTACGTAAATCAAAGATTTATGCTCTTTAATTTGAAATTTTGTTTTATACCATCGTATTCATAGCCTAATTCAAAAATTAATTAATTTTCAAAAATTAATTAATTTTTATCACCATAAAAAGTGAAAATATATCTTAACATGTGTCAATCAATCATTTACACTAATTAAATTGTGGCATTATCGGCGTATATTTATTTTTTGTGATGCATAGGTGCTGATATATAAGATCGAGTAATATTTTTTCTTAAATGGTTATTACCACAATTGAGTTTTAACTGCAAACCCTATCGTAACAATTCTGCATGAAACTAGGTGTGATAAGACCATCTCAATTAAAATTTAAAGTTGATAGCTGAGGTTCAATCAATGATCTCATGCTCTAATACGCCAGTAAGGTTTTTGAGAAATCGTTTTTCGCTAGATTAGTGGGAGACATAGTATAAAAAGAAAAAGGGAAATATAATATTATCTTTAACATGTGAGTGGTCCCTCATTAACATTATCGAAAGACTGTTTCTCTAAAATTTTTGTGCTAATACGCCCCGTCAAACGAATCCCTTTTGCACTTAAAATGAAGATGACATTGCTTGTCTCTCCAAACCTGATATGCGTGATTTGCAGGCTAATTAAACGATAACCCTAATGCATTTTTTTTTCGTTTTTGCTGAATTCCTCCAGTCTACATTAGCAGGCAACTCAGTCTCATTCCCATACACCTTCTCAATGTTCTCCAAACCCTACAATGCCTACCCAAAGAGAGACCAATACCTTCTCCATTGTACATCAAGCAACATGACACTAACTTGCCCATCAAACTACCCTCCTCCGACCACCAATCTCGACTCATTCTCGAACAACGAGACGTGCCCCGAGTACTTCAAATGGATCCATGAAGACCTAAGCACATGGAAAGAACAAGGAATTACAAAAGAGTTAGTAGATAGTTTACAAGATTCAGCTCATTTTAGGTTAACTATAGTTAATGGAACAGCTTATGTTACACATTATCAAAAGGCTTTCCAAACTAGGGATGTCTTTACTCTTTGGGGTATATTGCAGCTTCTGAAGCTGTACCCAGGGAGACTACCGGACCTCGACTTGATGTTCCAATGCCACGATCCCGCTTTGATCAAGAAAAAAAAGTATAAGCGTGGTGGCGCGCCACCACAGTTCCATTACTGTGGGGATGATTCCACTTTGGACATTCTTTTTCCGGACTGGTCTTTTTGGGGATGGTAATGTTCTTTCATCTTTGCTTATCTCTTCGGTTGGTTAACTATAAACGGAAAATTCACGTCCTGATAACCATAACTCGAGTCTATGAGTTCAAGAAATGACGATTCTTTTCTGGACTCCTAGACGTACCCGAGTTATGTTCTGATTATCTCACGGGTACAACGGTACATGAATTTACCGAAAGTCGTCAAATTCAATGAAATAGAGGAAGTATATGAAAGTGATACGATTATGATGTAAATAAATGTCGGTTTTTAGGCCGGAAATCAATGTAAAGCCATGGGTGCCATTTGCAAAGGATTTAAAACAAGGTAATAAAATAAAAGAATGGAGTGCTAGGGAAAACTATGCATTTTGGAGAGGGAACTTGAAAACTGGTCACAGAAAGAGGCTTGCTCATTGCAACTCCATTGAGAAATGGAGTACTCAACTTGTTCAGCAGGTATAATTGATTTACGACACTCGTGCCATCGCCATGTCGTTGGCACGACGTGATTTCTACACTTCCATTGTTGATTTCTACACTCTGTAAAAATCGACTGTGGAAGTGAACCAGTACATTTTATTTGATTGTTTCCAGAATTAAGCTCGGTTATGCATGCTAACATATCTAGCTCAACTTGCAGAATTGGGGGAAGGAAATAAAAGAAGGGTTTAAAAACTCGGATTTGACAAAGCAATGTGTCCATAGGTAGGTATCTCAAACTCGATATATTACCTCAATATATCAGCATCTTAATGGCCCCCGCAAATTGCAGGGTAAGCAGGGGTCTGATATGCGCATGCATGCAGCATTACCCCTGTTACCCTGATCTACGCAGATAGACTGTTTACAAATGACCCAAGACTAACGTAGTTTTTACGTCTGCAGATACAAGATTTACATGGAAGGAAATGCATGGTCAGTCAGTGAAAAGTACATACTAGCTTGTGATTCAATGACACTAATTGTAAACCCTGTTTACTATGATTTCTTCACAAGAAGCTTAATCCCAATGAAGCATTATTGGCCTGTGAACACGAACAACGTCTGCGAATCTATCAAATTCGCTGTTGATTGGGGAAATAACAACACTGCAAAGGTATGTAAACACGGTTACCCTAACAAGATGTATTAAAGTCCTGTTCTTTTCGGCTGAAACGAGCTGAATTGAGTGGAATTGAGGTGAAGCGAATTTAGTTGAATTAAAAGTGAATTTTGTGAAAAGATTAACTGAACATAATTGATTGAACGTAAAGAAAACTTAACAAAATACAGCTAAGCAAAAATGAAATAAGCTGAAATTAAGCCAGAAAGAACAGAGCCTAAGTTCAAACTTTAGGTTATGCAGCAGTGTTAAAACTAATGACGAAGAGCTTTACTGAATTTGAACAGGCGCAACAGATCGGAAAAGAAGGAAGCGAGTACATATTCAATAAAATAAAGATGGAACATGTATATGACTACATGTTTCATGTTCTAAATGAATATGGAAAGTTGTTCAAGTACAAGCCAACAGTGCCTGAAGGAGCAGAGGAGCTCTGTTCAGAGAGATTTGCCTGCAGCCCACCAGGCCTTGGGACTAAGTACAAGGCTGACGCGACCGTACCCGGTCCATCAGAACGAGGGCCGTGCGTCCTACCTTCGCCTTATGATCGAGTTACACTGCAGTCGATTCGAGATCGAGATGCCAAGATCAAGGAAGTGGTGGAGATGTGGGAAAGGGGAAGTGGTTGATATATACTTTGTTTATAAATTGCTTCATGCTGTCATGTGTATAGTTTTTCTGGTGAATAGTTTACATTTATTTTATTTTGTAACGGGAAATAAAGTAAATATAAATTATTGACTAGACAGATGAGTATTTAATTAACCACAAATTTTTCTCCGTGATATGCTATAACTTGTAAGCTTGCAACGTCCATTTTCTCATAAAATGGAAGCATTGCTCGATAAATAGAATTTTGTAAATGATTACTTTTTATTATAAAATTTTCAGATTTCTTTCGTCATACGAGAGACCAACCACTAATTAACTACACTTGTACTCGGCGTATATTTGGGAAAGTTGTACAAATTTAATGAATAAAAGAGTATAACTGTATAAAGTATAATTCATTATTTCGATAATTTTTCTTAAAATTAAAATGGTGTTATTGTGTTGGGACTTGGAAGTGTATGTTGAAGCAAGTTTTGTTGCTTTGATAATAAAAATTTGGGGATTATTGTTGGGCTAAGCAAGTCTGGAAATGATGAGATGTGAGTGGAGTTGGGTTGGGCCGAGCCAAATCGTTCATTGGCCCGTTCTAATGTGAGACTAAACCTGATAAAATTGCCCGAACTAAATAACCTAGCACGAATCGAAGTTTAAACTAAGGCCCCGAGCATGACTCATAAGTCATAGCCATATGAGCCCATGACACAATGATCCCACCAAAAAATTATTGTTATAAATTGATTATCATTCATGAAAAACTTTATAATAATAATTTCGAAAATGGCCTAAATTCGGGATGACGGACTTAGCCTAAGCTGATCGAGACGAATGGAGTAAATTTAGATTATTCTCTTTATGGATCTGTCCTATATTATACAACAATCTTACTTAGACGGTCTAAATTTCACAGATTTGAATTACCTAACCCGACACTCGAACTTGACCTGAACCCGAATGGACCCGAGTCCACCGGACCCAATATAACCTGACCCGATTTTTTATTGTTCACCAAAAAATTACTCAAACTCAAATAAGTAAATAACCGGCCGACCCACCCCAATTTGACTTAGTTGACCCGTTTATCAGGTCTAGTATTAATGAAAAGGGGTTGTAATTATATAAGCCCATAGTATTTCCTATAGTTAACCAAGTTCTCTTGATCTCGTGGAGATTCGGGTTTCTTTAAAATATCGAAAATGATGGATTGCGATGCTCTGGGTCCGAATCTCCTTAGATGATGAAACTTAACTACATGTCTTCCACTAAATAGTAACCCATATAAATTGAGTTTACATATGATACGTGATGGTTAGCATTCCCTAAATGATAAGACTAGGCCACATGTCTTCCAATGATCCGAGGATAAGTAAACCACCCCGTCATCGAAAACAACAAAAAACAAATAGTACAACTAAAAACAATGAAACAAGTAGCGAGTTGCTAATTATGGATAGCTTAAAATATTAGGGCACATGATAAGAACCTAAATAAGGAAATATTGTTGAGAATGACAACACGAGCCCAACATGGCATTTTTAAACCCAAGCACCCGTTTAATTTATGCTCCACAACCACCCTTTCACCCGTCCCCAAGAGTCCTATCCTCGCTCTCAATAACCCTAATTGGAATCGCGCCATGAACGATGAATTTGACGCACTCATTAAGAATGAGACTTGGATTCTTGTGCCTCGGCCACCTAATGTCAATATAACGAGGTGTCACTGGTTGTTCAAACATAAATTTAAAGCTAATGGTGATTTGGAGCGCTACAAAGCTCGACTTGTTGTCAATGGCAGGTCTCAACAGGTGGGAGTCGACTGTGACGAAACTTTCAGCCCGGTGGTCAAGCCCGCGACTATTCGCACCGTACTCAGTCTAGCCGTGTCCAAAAAGTGGCCCATCCAACAACTCGATGTCAAAAATGCATTCTTACACGGCCACTTGACTGAAACGGTTTATATGCATCAACCACCTGGTTTCAAGAATAAAAATAGACCCGATGATGTCTGTCTCCTTAAGAAGTCTCTCTACGGCCTTAAACAAGCACCCCGAGCGTGGTACCAACGGTTCGCTACTTATGCTTTTTCAATTGGGTTTGTACACAGCAAATCCGACAATTCGCTTTTCATTTATTCTAATGGTACTAATATGGCCTACTTACTTCTCTATGTTGACGACATTATCCTCACGACATCTTCTGTAGCTCTCCGGGATGAAATCATGACACTGTTCCGCGCTGAGTTTGCAATGACGGACCTCGGCCCTCTGAATTTCTTCCTTGGTGTCGCAGCTATCAGGCACGAACAGGGGCTGTTTCTTCATCAGTCCAAATATGCCTCTGATATTATCAAACGTGCACAAATGTCGAATTGTAAGCCCGCTCAGACACCGGTAGACACGAAGTCCAAATTAAGCGCTGATGACGGCCCCCCTGTGTCTGATGCGTCCCTATTCCGCAGTCTCGCCGGAGCTCTACAATACCTAACATTTACCCGACCCGATATTTCTTATGCGGTGCAACAGGTTTGCTTGCATATGCACGACCCACGGGAAGCTCATCTTGGTGCGCTAAAACGAATCATTCGCTATCTCAAAGGTACGTCTCATTTTGGGTTACACTTATCCACTTCGACCACTTCGTCTCTTCATGCTTATACGGATGCTGATTGGAGTGGCTGTCCGGATTCCCGACGCTCCACGTCAGGGTATTGTGTGTACTTGGGTAACAATTTGATATCATGGTCGTCCAAACGACAAGCCACCGTATCACGCTCTAGTGCTGAAGCCGAATACCGTGGTGTGGCTAATGTCGTCGCTGAGTCATGTTGGTTACGAAATTTACTGCTTGAGCTCCAATGTCCGATACAAAAATCCACTGTTGTTTTAGAATTGAAACTCATATTTACCATAATAAGTTAAATAATCTTGAAAATCTTTCCTTACTTAATTTCTTAACATATGCACTTAGGGCACATTTTAGAAAAACCAATATATAAATGACATAATAATTCCTTCCTAAAATAAAACACACTCCAACAAACAAATTTGTTGGTCAATAAATAAAACCAACAAAAATGATTGAGACAGAAATGCAAAACAAAGCATCATCTCCATCTCCTTCTCCTTCTCCTTCTCCTTCTTTCGCAAATTCTTCTACACATTCATCATCAAATATCAAATTTAAATTCTGGGATTTCTTATTCAACTCGCAACCTCCTTCATCTTCATCGTCATCGTCGTTGTTGACGGAAACATTACATAATGAGAGTTTTTCAGCAACAACTGCTTCATTTTGGTTCTTGTTTCTTTTCGTTTGCACCCTTGTCTTAACTCACTGGTCCGACATCGTAAGTACTTTCCTAATTATGTTTTTCCGCTTAAAATCTCCGTCTTAAACACTAGACCAGGTAACTAAGCCGACTTGATGGGTTATTAATCAATGGTAGTGTTTTGTTTTAAGTTGATTAGAGCACCTGCAATCAGAATGCCAACCTGGTATAAAATTGTTCGAACCAACATGTACATTGATATGTATATATAACAATACTATACTAACGCCTTGAGAGCTCCTCGCAAAATGGCAGAGTTGTTTACAATTTCACACATAAAGGTTGTTTCCAGATGACCCGTGAAACTATGACGAAAATTACGTCAAGAATTGCATTATCTAACTTCTATTTCAGAGTTAAAGGAGCACAATAAACTTAGATTTAATATATGTCATCTTAATTCACAACTAAAAGAGTTGTGAGTCTTTGGCTCCTTTAATAGAAATGTACATTCACATTCGCTGGTCCGACATCGTAAGTACTTTCCTAACTAGTGGAAGGTAAATAAAACTTATCGGAATATCGCCAAATATAATTGAAAGAGCTGAAATTAAGTCAGAAAAAACATTTGCGACGTATTTGCAAGAAATTAAGAACATTTGAAAGAGTCTAAATCTTAATACCAATTTTATGAATTTATATAACATTATACAAAGTGAATAAGACAAATTATTTAGTTTTTTATTTGCGTTGGACGGTTCTGTCGCAAATCAGGGGAAATCCGTCGCAAAATGGAAGCGTTTTTTGTCGCAAACTGAAATTTTGCGACGGGATGTCCGTCGCAAACATTTGCGACGGAATGGTCAAATTTTGCGACGGATTTTCCGTCGTAAGAATTGACTGACTTTGACCATAAAGTCAAATTCAGTCAAGATTTGCGACGGAAATTCGTCGCAAGTTCCTCTTTTGCAACGACAATTCCGTCGCAAATCTGATTGACTTTGACATTTTAGTCAAAGTCAGTCAATTCTTGCGACGAAAATGGCTTTTCCGTCGCAAATTCCTGTAATTTTTTCCGGTTTCAACTGTTTTTTCTTTTAGAGAGTAACACGGGTTTATATTCTCTTTGTAAATTCCTCCATATTATATTTTGGTGTAAAAAGACTCAAAGGCCGCTAGAGAGCTACACGGATTGACGGGTAAATGTAATGCTGACGGAATTTGAAGACAGAGGTTATGAACCCGACCCCTCGTAACCACGGGCGGATCTAGCCTGTTGGCTATATGGGCTATAGCCCTATAAGCGTTTAGGAATAAATACAATTTGTTGTTAATATGAACACATTATTACAGTAGCACATTTGGTTGTTTAGATTGCCATTAGAATTTTGCATGCCAGAATGTCACGTGTTCGACTCCTACATTGAGCAATTTTTTTCTTTTTAAAATATGGTACATTTTAACCAAACAATATTGTCACTTACGTGTAACAAAAATCAAGATTGTTTAAATTGTAGAGCAGTATATAAATTTCATGTTGATAAAAATTTAAATCAATATCCCTTTCATATTTTCACATATGATGTCTTTTTTTTTCGAGATAAATATATATTTGACTTTAATTTTACAGAAATATATAAGTCGGAAAATTATATAATTATATACAGAAATTCCGTTACAACAAGCGATCTTACAAAAGCAAATAGGTTTTTTTGTTTATGAAAGAGATGAATATTTTTGGCAATTTTAAAATATTTAGTAATTAAAATATCTTTTATTTTGGGAAATGTGGTATTTTTTTTAAAGTACTCTTTTTATATCAATTTTTTGTAGCATGTACTAATGGATGGTTGAAAGTAACAAGAGATTCTTGTCAATCGGGAGGCACTTCTATTCATATAAATAAATATTTTACCCATAGACGGAATTGAATGCATTATCATTTTGACAAAAAATATAGCTCAAATAGCAGTTCCACAAAATGTTTAACAAAAAAAAATTATTTGTGTGTTAGTTAAATAATTCAGCCCTATATAATCTCGAATCCTGGCTCCGCCCCTGCTCGTAACAATGACATACTACCTTCCCAATTCAAGTACTCCATAATAGTATAATATACTCATTCAACGCCTCAAAGTAGCCTTATTTAATCATACCATTTGTACTTTTCTTCATCAATAATCAGACAAAAACTGTAAATCCTGATTGATTATTTCTAATATTTTATTTTCAACTTTTGAAATTGAAAATATAAGGTAAAATATGGAAAATTCTACTACTTCTTCTTCTTCTCCATCAAATGATAAGAAGAAGTCGTCGTCATCATGGGGTTTGTTCAAGAACTTATCGTCATCGTTGTCGTTGTCGTCTTCGTCGTCGATATCAAGCAAGTTTTCAGTAGCAAAAGCTTCATTCTGGCTCTTTTTTCTCTTCTTATGTACGCTTGTTTTGACTCGTTGGTCTGATATTGTAAGTCTCCCTTACGTTCATACCTATTCTTGCTTGCTTTATTCTTTGATATTAACGGGATTTGAACCAGATCATAAATATCGTTTCAAATAATGACTTCCATTATAAACTCTATATGTCTATTAGACTATTATGCAAGGCCGAATCGACCAGGTAGTGGCCAAAATCGGTTTAAAAAACAGATTTTTGTCACCTTAAATGTTGCTGAATAGTAGATAAGTAAATGATATCTGGTCAAATATAGAATAGATATCTCGTGGTTTAATGGTAAAGCTTTGGTTTCCCACCCAGTGCCCTATGTTTGAAACTTACCCGCAAACTTAATTAATAACTTATTGACTTATTAAAAGGAATACTCATTATGAATATTTCTTCGTACTAGACCGTTCCATTAAAAAAAACTCATTTTTCTTTTAATTTTAATCCAACTCGATCGACCACACATAGGATTATACATCCAGATGTATATAAAAATTGTACATCTAATATAAATCTAATTGAGCTTATATGTAGTTTTTTTGAGCTTTTAATAAAAAATCTTTGGGTGTTTTATTACTTTTGAGATTTAATATAATGTTTTAAGTCTCAAATTTTTCTAAAGTTTTTGTGCTAATACGCCCCATCAAACGAAACCCTTTTGCACTTAAAAAGTATGTAGATGAGATTGCTTGTCTCTCCAAACCTGATATGCGTGATTTGCAGGCTAATTAAACGATAACACTAATGCATTTTTTTTGTTTTTGCTGAATTCCTCCAGTTTACATTAGCAGGCAACTCAGTCCCATTCCCATACACCACCTTCTCAATGTTCTCCAAACCCTACAATGCCTACCCAAAGAGAGACCAATACCTTCTCCATTGTACATCAAGTAACATGACACTAACTTGCCCATCAAACTACCCTCCTACAACCACCAATCTCGACTCATTCTCGAGCAACGAGACGTGCCCCGAGTACTTCAAATGGATCCATGAAGACCTAAGCACATGGAAAGAACAAGGAATTACAAAAGAGTTAGTAGATAGTTTACAAGATTCAGCTCATTTTAGGTTAACTATAGTTAATGGAACAGCTTATGTTACACATTATCAAAAGGCTTTCCAAACTAGGGATGTCTTTACTCTTTGGGGTATATTGCAGCTTCTGAAGCTGTACCCAGGGAGACTACCGGACCTCGACTTGATGTTCCAATGCCACGATCCCGCTTTGATCAAGAAAAAAAAGTATAAGCGTGGTGGCGCGCCACCACAGTTCCATTACTGTGGGGATGATTCCACTTTGGACATTCTTTTTCCGGACTGGTCTTTTTGGGGATGGTAATGTTTTTTCATCTTTGCTTATTTCTTCGGTTGGTTAACTAGAAACGGAAAATTCACGTCCTGATAACCATAACTCGAGTTTGTGAGTTCAAGAAATGACGATTCTTTTCCGGACTCCTAGACGTACACGAGTTATGTTCTTATTATCTAATGGGTACAACGGTACATGAATTTACCGAAAGTCGTCAAATTCAATGAAATAGAGGAAGTATATGAAAGTGATACGATAATGATGTAAATGTCGGTTTTTAGGCCGGAAATCAATGTAAAGCCATGGGAGCCATTTGCAAAGGATTTAAAACAAGGTAATAAAATAAAAGAATGGAGTGCTAGGGAAAACTATGCATTTTGGAGAGGGAACTTGAAAAGTGGTCACAGAAAGAGGCTTGCTCATTGCAACTCCATTGAGAAATGGAGTACTCAACTTGTTCAACAGGTATAATTGATTTACGACACTCGTGCCATCGTCATGTCGTTAGCAAGACGTGATTTCTACGTACACTTCCATGGTCGATTTCTAACCTTGTAAAAATCGACTGTGGAAGTGTACCAGTACATTCTATTTGATTGCTTCGAGAATTAAGCTCGGTTATGCATGCTAACATATCTAGCTTAACTTGCAGAACTGGGGGAAGGAAATGAAAGGAGGGTTTAAAAACTCGGATTTGACAAAGCAATGTGTCCATAGGTAGGTATCTCAAACTCGATACGACATTACATCATTACCTCAATAAGTCAGCATCTTAATGACTCCCGCAAATTGCAGGGTAAGCAGGGGTCTGATATGCGCATGCATGCAGCCTTACCCTTGTTACCCTGTGTTATTGTTATCTACGCTGATAGACTGTTTCCAAATGACCCATGACTAACGTAGCTTGTACGTCTGCAGATACAAGATTTACATGGAAGGAAATGCATGGTCAGTTAGTGAAAAGTATATATTAGCTTGTGATTCAATGACACTAATTGTAAACCCTGTTTACTATGATTTCTTCACAAGAAGCTTAATCCCAATGAAGCATTATTGGCCTGTGAACACGAACAACGTCTGCGAATCTATCAAATTCGCTGTCGATTGGGGAAATAACAACACTGCAAAGGTATGTAAACACGGTTACCTTAACAAGATGTATTAAAACCCTGTTCTTTTCGACTGAAACGAGCTGAATTTTGTGAAAAGATTAACTGAACATAATTGATTGAACGTAAAGAAAACTTAACAAAATACAGCTAAGCAAAACTGAAATAAGCTGAAATTAAGGCAGAAAGAACAGAGCCTAAGTTCAAACTTTAGGTTATGTAGCAGTGTTAAAACTAATGACGGAGAGCTTTACTGAAATTGAACAGGCGCGACAGATCGGAAAAGAAGGAAGCGAGTATATATTCAATAAAATAAAGATGGAACATGTATATGACTACATGTTTCATGTTCTAAATGAATATGGAAAGTTGTTCAAGTACAAGCCAACAGTGCCTGAAGGAGCAGAGGAGCTCTGTTCAGAGAGATTTGCCTGCAGCCCACCGGGTCTCGAAACCAAGTACAAGGCTGACGCGACCGTACCCGGTCCATCAGACCGAGGGCCGTGCGTCTTACCTTCGCCTTATGATCAAGATACACTGCAGTCGATTCGAGATCGAGATGCCAAGATCAAGGAAGTGGTGGAGATGTGGGAAAGGGGAAGTGGTTGATATATACTTTGTTTATAAATGCTTAATGTTGTCATGTGTATAGTTTTGCTGGTGAATAGTTTACGTTTGTTTTAATTTGTGATGGGAAATAAAACAAATGTAAACTATTGACTAGACAGATGAGTATTAATTAACCACAAATTTTCCTCCGTGACATGTTATAACTTATACAGTAACTTGCAATGTCTATTTTATGATAAAATGGAAGTATTTCGATAAATAAAAATTTGTAAATAATTACTTTTTATTATAAAATTTTCAGATTTCTTTCGTTACACGAGAGACCAACTGCTAATTAACTACACTTGTACAGTTGTACTCGGCGTATATTTGGGAAAGTTTTACAAATTTAATGAATAAAAGAGTATAATTAATTATTTCCATAATTTTTCTTAAAACTAAAATGGTGATATTTTTTTTTTTTTGTCAATGGTAAAGGAAGGTTCTTACATAATGGTCTCTTTGGCGAGATTATGAGCTACATAGTTAAGGTGTCTAGGAATAAAAGACAAACTAAAACAACGAATAAAGAAAACATTCGGCCGCAGTCGCTAATTACACCTTGTATTAAGCGATCTGGTGACCCCAGCAAACGACGAAAGCAGAACCAGACAATCTGACGAAATTCTAAAGTGAAAATGGAATGATCTCTAGCCCATTTCAGGGCTAGGACCTCTGCTTGTAACGCTGATTCAGCCTTAATTTTTTTCTTGAACTCAAAGAAGAAGTTCCAATGGACATCATAAACCTCAAATCCAACAGACGCATCCAAACGAGAATTGAGTTGAGACTTAGGAGTGTATGTTGAAGAAGTTTTGTTGCTTTGAAAATAAAAATATGGGGATTATTGTTGGGCCAAGCAAGTCTGGAAATGATGAGATGTGAGTGGAGTTGGGTTGGGCCGAGCCAAACCGTTCATTGGCCCGTTCTAACGTGAGATTAAACCTGATAAAATTGCCCGAACTAAATAACCTTGCACTAGTCGACATTCAAACTTAGGCTCCGAGCATGACTCATAAGTCATAGCCATGAGGCCCATGACACAATGATCCCACCAAAAAAATTATTGTTATAAATCGATTATTATTCCTGAAAAACTTTATAATAATAAATTCGAAAATGACCAAAATTCGAGATGACGGACTTAGCCCGAGTTGATCGAGATGAATGGAGTAAGTTTAGGTTATTCTCTTTATGGATCAGTCCAATATTAAACGACAATCTTACTTAGACGAGTTAGACCTGACAAAATTGCACCGAACCGAATTACCTGACCCAACACTCGAACTTGACTAGAATCCAAATTAACCTGAAAATTACCCATATTTAAATAACCGGCTAATCCACTCTAGTTTGACATAATTGACCCGTTTATTAGGTTTAGTCTTAAAGAAAAGGTGTTGTAATTCTATAAGCCCATAGTATTTTTCTACTTTGGTATAATGTTGAAACATCTAAGTAAAGATACCATTTCTAAAAATAAACCGAACTACTAGTTAATCAAGTGTTCTTGGTCTAATGGAGATCCGACTTCTCTTAAAGTATTCAAAAGGATGGATTGCGATGTCCTGGCCCGAATCTCCCTAGATGATGAGACTTGACCCACATGTTTTCCAGTAAGGAATAACCCCATGAATTGAGCTTACCTAGTACGTATTACATAATATTAGCACTCCCTAATTAATAAGACTTGACCACGTATCTTTCAATGATCCGGACAAAATTAAACCTCCCCGTCATCCAAAAAAACCAAATAACAAACACAAATTCTTATTTGCAACGGCACTATCCGTCGCAAGCTTGTGACGGATACCGTTTTCTCTCACAAAATACCCACTTTTTTCTCTCTCTCTAATATTATTCACGTGGTCCCTTTTTCCACTAACTCATTTTGTATCCATTTTAACTCACAAAATATCCGAATGGTGACCCGTCGCAAGCAAAACTTACTAAATAACAAATATTACAACTAAAAACAATGAAACAAGTTGCTAGTTTCTAATTATAGATAGCTTAAAATATTAACAACTAACTGGCAGTCATATTATAAATGACATAATAATTCCTTCCTAAAATAAAACACACTCCAACAAACAAATTTGTTGGTCAATAAATAAAACCAACAAAAATGATTGAGACAGAAATGCAAAACAAAGCATCATCTCCATCTCCTTCTCCTTCTCCTTCTCCTTCTTTCGCAAATTCTCCAACACATTCATCATCAAATGCCAAATTTAAATTCTGGGATTTCTTATTCAACTCGCAACCTCCTTCATCTTCATCTTCATCTTCATCCTCATCGTCGTCGACGGAAACATTACATAATGAAAGTTTTTCAGCAACAACTGCTTCATTTTGGTTCCTGTTTCTTTTCGTTTGCACCCTTGTCTTAACTCGTTGGTCCGACATCGTAAGTACTTTCCTAATTATGTTTTTCCGCTTTTTTATTATTTAGCTATTATCGATTAAAATCTCCGTCTTAAACACTAGACTAGTTCAGCCGACTTGATGGGTTAGAGCAGAGGTAGAATATTGTCGTAGCTAGATTTGATGAACGTAAAATAATGTTGAAAACCACGTGGTTGATATGTGATTGGTGGGCTAAAATCTCTACTTTATGCCCACTACGTGTTGTTTGTTTGACTTCGATTTTAGGTTATCGATAAGTCCCTTTTGCGACAGATATTCCGTGGTAAGTTTTTAGTGGGTCAAATTTTCGCACTCGGATAAATAAGACCGTATATGGAATCTCAATTTACCTGTTTATCCTATTCAAGTGGCATAAATAAGAATTTGTGTTACGTTATAAGTATATCGTTATAAATTTACGACAGATAATATTACTCTATTCATTTAAGTAGATTATAAGATAAAACATATTGTTAATCTGTAGGCACTTGGTTCGGTCTTATCAAATTCATATATATGTAGTACTTAATCCATCCAGGGTTAACAACGAACCCGTTACAAATAAGAATTTGTATTACCTCCATAATATTTTGACTTTTCTTAGTTGCTAAAATTTGGTTAAATTCATCTTTAATTGATCAAATTTTTATTACAAGTAAATTAAGCTATATTTTAAGAATTCTTTTAGTCGTTTTGCCCAAAATTTCAAAATTGTGAAATGGTTATGAATACGTTACGTATTATAAAACGGTTTTATTTAGTAATATGCGGTGCATTAGGTATTACACCATGTAGTTTGTTAGGCGCCCATAGTCACAAAAGCATGGCATAGTTTCTTAGTACTTTTTCTTTTTAAATTCCAACTTGTTCTTTTTGTATTTTTATAATGTTATGGATTGTGTTAAAAGTCACTTTTAAGTCATTACCGATTATTCAAAACTATAATGAATCGGTTTCATGGGTCGTGCGTTTTTGGATTTGTAATTACGTTACTCGACGTTCTGGCTAATTACAACTCCGTACCAATTGAAGTATAAAATGCTCTTTGTAACATACGTACCTTATTACGTACCTACCGGCATTGGTCCGTTAGTCTAGCTACATGCTGACTTGACTACGGCTTTCAATGTTTTTCTGTTTTGCATATAAATTGTTCCATTTAATTTAATATCATGGTTTACCTTTGTCGGAAAAAAAAATTCTTTTAAAAAAAATAAGAATATGACTTAGGTTATATCTAGGTAGCACCAAAACGGACACGGACGCGGACACGGGACACGGCATCCCATAAAATTTAGGATACGGGACACGACATTTAAATATAATAAAATATATATTTTATGGTTATAAATAACGTATAATTTTATTTTTATAATGTATTTAAGCTAATCTAAACAAGTAAAGATACAATTCGACCCTTACTATAACTAATTGTGTCCAACGAACGTCAGGTGTCCGAGTATCGGACACGATGTCGAACACGTGACGGCTAATTAGGAAAAGTGTCCGTGCTATCTAGGGTTATAACTTATATAGCTCACTCAAAACCCGATTTGAATCTTATTCTGAAGCGGTTTTTGCCTAGTAATTAAAACTCAAGTATCGCGACAATAGGTCATAGGTTCGAATCTCCCTTCCCTCCCCTCACCTCTATATTGTACTGCCTTGCGCCTCAGACCAAACGAAAATCTGGGCTAGTCATTTGAATACTAATCCTCATCATTTTCTCGGAAAATCGCAGTCGGCTTTTGCAGGAAGTTCAGTACCATTCACCTTCACAATGTCGTCCAAGAACTACACAGACTACCCAAAGAAAGACTCATTTCTGCTAAACTGCAGCACAAGTAGTTTAAGTATCACATGCCCTTCAAACTACCCATCTCGTACGACCAATCTCGACACCAAAACATGTCCTGAGTACTTTCGATGGATCCACGAGGACTTAAAGACATGGAAGAAACAAGGGATCACTAAGGGAATGGTGGAGGGTTTGAAAGGTGTTGCTCATTTTAGGCTCATTATAGTCAATGGAACAGCTTATGTTAAGCAATATCGGAAAGCGTACCAGACGAGGGATGTGTATACTCTTTGGGGTATATTGCAGCTCATTAAGCTCTATCCTGGTCGACTCCCGGACCTTGACTTGATGTTCCAGTGTCATGATCAGTCTTCTGTTAAACGAACTACATATGGCGGTTGGATGTCGGCTTTTGCTCCTCCACAGTTTCATTACTGTGCTGATGAGTCGACTTATGATATCGTCTTTCCTGACTGGTCTTACTGGGGCTGGTATGTATACAACTTTCGCTGTATCTATTGATAGATGAACCATCTCAACCAAAACCTTAACGCGATGGTTGAGGTCACTATTATTAATATTTTTAATACGCTCCCTCACTTAAATGCCTGTTGGGCTTGAAGAGTGGTTAGTTTGCACAGGCTCCCCATACCGTGTGCTAGGTTTCCACTTCGTGGGTTTTTGAGGGGTTTTGAGGTTGCTAGGATTCGGACCCGTGACCTTCTGTCACACTGACTTTAATACCATGATAGATGAACCATCTCAACCAAAACCTGAAGGTGATGGTTGAGACCCAACTATTATTAATATTCCTAATATCTATCTCGTCATGGACCGTGAATATTGTATGATTCTGAACTTCTGATGAAATTGTTTGTAGGCCAGAGGTCAATGTAAAGCCCTGGGTGCCCTTGGAGACGGATTTGAAAGACGGGAATGCAATGCAAAACTGGACTTCTAGGGAACCCTTTGCTTTCTGGAAAGGGAATTTGCGTACTGGTAAAAGGAAGGAGCTTGCGAAATGCAATTCCGTCAAGGATTGGAATGCTCAAATTTTAGACCAGGTACTTCTAGACTTCTGGTTCTGGTCGCTGACTCGCTGGTCAAGATTTCCGAGTTTATGGCCTAAAAACGGATGCTTTGATAGATGAACCATGTCAACCAAAATCTTAAGGTGATGGTTGAGGCCCAACTATTATTAATATTCCTAATACGCTCTCTCACTCAAATGCCCGTTGGGTTTGAAGAGTGGTTAGTTTGCACAGGCTCCCCATAGCGTGTGCTGGGTTTCCACTTCGTGTTTTTGAGGGGCTTTGAGGTTGTCAGGATTCAAACCCGTGACCTTCAGTCACACCGGCTCTAATACCATGATAGATGAACCGTCCCAACCAAAACCTTATGTTATGGTTGAGGCCCACTGTTATTAATATTCCTATTACGCTCCCTCACTCAAATTCCCGTTGGGCTTGAAGAGTGGTTACTTTGCACACAGCTCCCCCATACCGTGTGCTCGGTTTCCACTTCATGGGTTTTTGAGGGGTTTTGAGGTTGCCAGGATTCGAAACCGTGACCTTCGGTCACACTTGCTCTGGTATGGGGGAGCCGTGTACCACTATTCAAGCCTAACGGGCATTTGAGTGAGGGAGCGTAATAGGAATATTAATAATAGTGGGCCTCAACCATCACCTTAAGGTTTTGGTTGAGACGATTCACCTATCATTAGGGGCGGATTTGGGGGTGGATAGGGTAGGCAAGTGCCACCCCCAACATAAAAATAAGAGTAATTATTGTATATAAGTTTCACAAAAATGGGTTGGGCCTAGTGGTTAAAAGTGGTTATGTGTTAGAAGTTTGGTGAGGTTAGAGGTTCAAATCTCATTAGAAAAGAAAAAAATTTTACCCCCCAAACCCGAAATCCTAGATCCGCCACTGCCTATCATGCTTGAGGGGTTATGACTAATGTAATAGCACTGTACAATTTGCAGGACTGGATCCAGGAAGGAAGAGAAGGATTCAAGAACTCGGATTTGTCAAAGCAATGTGTTTATCGGTTGGTTTACAGTCTCATCTCGTGTTCTTTTCAGACGCAATGTTGCGATTTTTTTTTCTTAGTATATCAGTTTGATTGACAACATGCAGATACAGGCTGTATTTGGAAGGAAATGCATGGTCAGTAAGTGAAAAATACATCCTAGCTTGTGATTCAATGACCCTTCTGGTAAATCCTCGATACTACGACTTCTTCTCGAGAAGCCTAATTCCTCTGCAGCATTACTGGCCTGTCAATCTGAAAAATCCCTGCAATTCCATCAAATTTGCTGTTTATTGGGGAAACAACAACACTGTCAAGGTATGCATTTTAGTTAGCGCGTTTGCCTTGTATGATGGTAACCTTAAGGTTATGGTTGAGGCCCAACTATTATTAATATTCCTATTACGCTCCCTCACTCAAATGTCCGTTGGGCTTGAAGAGTGGTTAGTTTGCACAGGCTCCCCTATACCGTGTGCTTGGTTTCCACTTCGTGTGTTTGAGGGGTTTTGAGGTTGTCAGGATTCAAACCCGTGACCCTCGGTCACACTAACTCTGATACCATGACCCTAAACCCTAAACCCTAAACCATCTCAACCAAAACCTATGGTTATGGTTGAGGCCCAACTATTATTAATATTTCTATTATCTTTGACTCTTAGAGGCACTGTGGTAGTATGATAGATTGATCGGAATGAATTTGAACAGGCACAAGAGATCGGGAGAGCAGGAAGCGAGTTCATATTCCAGAATGTAACGATAGAACACGTATATGACTACATGTTCCATGTCCTGAATGAATATTCAAAGCTATTAAGGTACAGGCCAACAGTTCCTGAGGGAGCAGAGGAGCTCTGCTCCGAGAAATTTGCCTGCAGCCCACCATGGGGACTAGAGACAGAGTATAAGGCCGAGACCATGGTTAATGGACCGTCTGAACGAGACCCATGTGAACTTCCCCCGCCTTATGATCCTCAAACTCTTAAAGCTCTGAAAGATCAGAATGCCAAAACCAAGGAAATGGTAGCGATGTGGGAAAAGGAAAGTGGCTGAAACGGTCACGGTTAGATGGTACTTTGTATATAGTTTAGGTAGGACTGTAAACCAGACGGAAGACCGATTCTTTTGTCAATACCACGCGCGGCTGTAAGTCTTACGCCTTCTAATGTATCCATTCTTTTCGGACATCTGACAGTCGAGAATTATAAGAGTTTTACACAGAATGAACTGCAAGTTTTGACAGTTTCTGGTTTTGTATTTAACACAACAGAATGTTTACAACCAGCTAGTCTGACATTCTGTGTAGCGAGTCCAAATTCGCCCAACTTCGGACCTATTGTCCGGGTAGGGTGCTCAGATGTGTATTGCCTTGTCTCGTCTAGCATTGCATCAGACTGAAATCATACATCACGGTATAAGAAGTACAAACAGTAAAACAGTCGAATAATACGTCTTAAAGTCGAGTAAGAACATAATGGCCCTGTTTAGTAAACAGCATATAGGCCAAATTTCAGCATATTGAGAGATTTAGCATGTTTGACTTACCAATATGCTATTTAGAGTGTTTGGTTAATGACATATTGAAATAGTATATTAGGGTCCAATATGTTATTTTACAATATGCTGCTCTTACCAGCATATTGGATTAGCATATTAGAAAAAAAAAATTGTCTTATTTACCCTCTTAATAAAATATTAACATTCCTTTTATATATTTAATAAATAATTTCTTCATGTACTTATATGTCATTTTATAAGGATTCTAGACAATCTGCTAATCTAAACTGTCAATTACCAAACACCTCTAAATAATTCTGCTAAATAAATCTGCTAGTCAAATCCGTTAAATCATTCTGTTAGTCAAATCTGCTTTTTAAATCTGCTTCTGTTAATATAAATACGCGGTTTACCAAAGAGAGCCAATATAAGAACAGTTGAAGAAACAAATTCTTTTAGAAACAAGTCTACAGAACAACAAATGTGTCGAAAAAAAAAGGAAATACAGGAATTGCAACATTCTAGTTTGCAGTCTAGCAATCTGAAAGCACACCAAATGCTAAATTAATACGAGTACAAAACAGAAACAAACAAATTCGAGGAAGAATCGAAACAGTAGGAAGAAAAAATGGTGCAGGAAACAGTAAATTTGTTGACATATAATGAGGGAAAGGGACTCCATTAAAGAGCTCTCTCTTTGACAATGTCTAGACTCATTTCACTTGGATCAGTGGCTTGTAATTCACACTGAATTCCGTCGAGCTCTCTCTTGAATGTGTCCTTTGTGCTTGCATATAACATCTTACTTCTCACTCTTGAAGTGTCTGGTGACCTGCAACAGCATTGGTAACGACATCAGAGCCTTAGTCTCGTAATGATTTGGAGTCGGGTGACGTGAATCTTCATCTGAACTGTCTAGGGCCGGGCATCTAATAGGGCCGCAACAATAGGTTTTTCGAGGCAAACATGGGTTTGCTCCCTTTGTATTCAGGTCAGGTCCGGTCAAGTCATTTCGGCATGAAAGCCTTAGTCCCAAAATGATTTTGAGGGGGGTGACATGAATCTTCATCTGAACTGTCTAGGGCATGGCATCTAATAGGTTTGTAACAACATACATGTCTTTCGAGTTTCGAGTCAAACCCGGGTTTGCTCCCTTTGTGTCAGGTCAGGTCAAGTCATTTCGACATCAAAGCCTTAGTCTCAATATGATTTGGAGTTAGATGACATGAATATTCATCTGAACTGTCTAAGGTCGGGCATGTAATAGGGCCGTAACAACAAGTCTTTCAAGTCAAACATGGGTTTGCTCCCTTTGTGTTCAGGTCAAGTCATTTCGGGTGTGGGTCCTTTGTGTTCAACGTTTATACTAGCTTATGCACCTCATTATATATAAATCGGACAGTCTGGTGACATGAACCTTCATCTGAACTGTCTAGGGTCGGGCATCTAATAGGGCCGCAACAACAACATGTCTTTTGAGTCAAACATGGGTTTGCTCCCTTTGTGTTCAGGTCATGCCAGGTCAGGTCAGGTCAAGTCAATTCGGGTGTGGGTACTTCATGCTCAGCGTTTATACTAGCTTATGCACCTCATTATATATAAATCAGACAGTCAGGTGACATGAATCTTCATCTGAACTGTTTAGAGCATCCAATAGGGCCGCAACAACAGGCCTATCGAGTCAGACAGATCAGGTCAAGTCATTTTAGGCGTGGGTCCTTTGTGTTCAGCCCTTATACTAGCTTATGCACCTCATTATATATAAATCAGACAGACAGGTGACATGAACCTTCATCTGAACTGTCTAGAGCATCTAATAGGGCCGCAACAACAAGCCTTTCGAGTCAGACGGGCCAGGTCAGGTCAAGTCATTTCAGGCGTGGATCCTTTATGTTCAACGCTTATACTATCTCATGCGCCTCATTATATATAAATCGGACAGTACAGAGAACGCGAAGAACGAAGAGGGAAGAAGAGCATACCAAGCAAAAAAGAAAATCTTGCTCTTTTGACAGTTTTCATTGGTAGTGAAATCATAATCATAGACAGCATAACGGCATTCATTATCAGGCAAACAACTAGTGAAATCGTCGTAAGTATCGTCTGGATTACCAAGCTTTTCCACCATTACTTGTTGCATCTTCTCTTCTATCTTGAATACAATGAACCTATGGTTTCTCTTTGCCTTCAACTCCATGAACTTCAACTTACATTCATCATCTACTGCCATTCCCGACTTTGCGTTCGCCTTTAAACACGGAAATAATTCAGTATTGCACAAACATGTAACAATAACAAGAAGAACAAGAACGAGAACAATATCTACGTTAATACAAATTAACGTGAAACACTTTCAAACAGTTATTCTTGCTTGTGACAAAAAGTGAATTTTAATCATATGTCACAAACGTTGATTTAACTGGTTGCATCAAGCTTGTGACGCATCAGAAATATAAATTATAATTAATATATTTCGTATATATAATGACTCATTTACCAACAATGACATTGCTCAAATGCCTTTTTAATAAAAAAAATTGACCTCTAGATTGATAAAAAAAATGTAATAAGCAATTAAGCATAATGCAAGAAAATATTAAAATTTGCAAAATGAAATATCCTAGATTTTGATAAGATAAACATAAATTTATGAACGCGTTAAATACCAACTTTCTGAATTATTATTATTATTATTCGTAATTAACATATAATTAGAAAACCACAAACATATAATTAACATCGATTATAAATCAAAATAAACCAAGAAATATAAGAAAATTACCATTTTTTTTCTTAGAAATTACAAGCAAGCTCCCTAGAATAATAATCAAAATAACAAAACAAAATGGAAGAATTAATTATTGCAAATAATCAAGTTTTCTTTAATGAAGTTTTCTTTAGAAACCAAGAATGAAATGAACAAGTTTTAATATGAAAGGAGAAGAGATTTTGTAGGAAGATATATAATTATTGGATTTAAATAAATTTGTTATTAATTTGAAGGAATATTATTATTATTAATATTATTTCTTGTTTCTTAAGAGATAGAAATATAGAGTATTTTGTGTTGTGAGTTGACATGCATGAATATGGTTCCCACGTTATTTATACTATGGTATGTGACCACACCCTAAATGTTATGTATGTCTTCCCACTCTTTTCCCATTTTTGTAGTCTATAGGCCTAATTATTTGGCCGTTCTATTTAAAAATTAGAAACAAATAATGTCTAAATTAGTTTGACCTTACATGATGCTCCCTCCGTATCATCAGTTGTTGTCCTCTGAGTTTTAATACAAAAATCGATAAAAGTAAAGATGGTTGATTATTAAATGACAAATGAAAGAAATTGGGCATGAATGATCTGATTTGTGAATTAATAATCTAATTGTTAATTAAGTTTATCTTGAAAATAGAAAGGGTGGAGTCTGTAGTTAAAATTTGGTGAAATTCCCAAGAGACCCGGGTTCAAGCCTTCCCCAGAGCAAAATCTTGTGAAACATTCTTGGACCGAGTCCATGCCTAAATAGACTTCGAGTTTCAAATTTGTACAAGTTTATTTTGTAGACATTTGTAATGAAAACCGTTCAAAAGCGCATAACCATGGGTTAAAATTTTAAATGGCTATATGTAGACCTGTCAAACAGGTCGAACGGGCGGGTTGCGGGTCGGGTAGATACAGGTTCGGGTAAAATACGGGTCAGGTGTATTTCGGGTCAGGTGTATTTCGGGTCGGGTAAAATACGGGTCATGTCTATACGGGTTCCGGGTCGAGTTCAGGTAAAAATACGGGTCAATCAACATCTTTTTCTCGCATTTTTTAGAACTTCTTTTATATCGTAATTCTTACCATTTATATGTTTTCTATCCTCTTGCTCGTCTTTGTCAACTTAATTGTCACCATTTTTGCCCTCACCACCAACATCACCATCGTTATCATCATCATCACCCTTACTAACTCGCTAAGTACGATAATGAGACTCAAGTAAGATAACATTGATGACGTGACATGTGATCTGAGGTGGAAGTGTTGACGCGAAGTACGGTTCAGTTCGACATAATACGGTGAAAGTGACGGTATGACACATATTTTGAGGTGATGATGTGGCATGTGGTCCTAGGCAATTATGTGGAAGGAGGTGTAAGTGAGCGTGTGACACACATTTCGATGTAATGTTGTGACATGTGGTCCGTCGAAATAATGAGCTGACAGTGCTAACGTGGAATGTAACTTGACGTACTACACTAAAAGTGACGACGTGACACACACTTCGATGTGATGACGTGGCATGTGGTTCGAGGTGATGAGTTGGCGGCTTGGCGCTGCTGACGTGGAATGCAATTCGACGCACTACGGTGAAAGTGACGGTGTGACACACAGTTTGAGGTGATGACGTGGCATGTTGTTTGAGGTGATGACGTGACATATCGCATATATATATACATATTTTTTCTCAAAAATTTATAAGTCATCAATACTTATGACATTGTATATTTTAAAAATGATATATTGTCTTGACCCAACGGTCAACCCGCTGCAGGTCGGGTTTTGACCCGCTATTTACGGGTCAAAACGGGTTCGGGTATCTTTCGGGTTAGGGTTGAAAAAATCGGGTCATTTACGGGTTATTTACGGGTCGGGTTACGGTCGGTTTTCGGGTCGGGTCAGGTTTTGACAGGTCTAGCTATATGTGATATTTACTAAGGACTCGTTTAGGGGCTCCTATAAAAATGGGTGAATTGAGAAATCTCATGATTTGGAAAAAATGAAGATGTTTGGTTACTCCAAATCATGGGATTTTCTTTTTCCTAGGAATTCTCAACTCCTCCATTATGGAGGAATTTGATTACCTAGAACCCCCTAGGTAATTGGAAACTCCTGTGTCAATTCAATTCCAGGATGTCAACCAAACAAATTTTAAGCAATTCACATGAGTTGGTCAATTCACGTGTTTTGCAAAATCATGGGAAATTAATTCCCGTATGACAACCAAACGAGGCCTAAGTATCTTAATATACTCCCTCACAGAATAATTTGTAAACTTGAAAAATGGATAGTGAACATTTGAAAATTAACTTTTTATGAAACTTCAAATCTCAATTTCATTAAACACGATGATAATTTTATGTATGTAGATAAACTAAATATCGAACAAGACTTTTAATTACATGATTGAACGAAGGGGTATAGATTTTAATGTTTTGAGGGTGTGAGGGTGTCGGAATATGATAAACTAGCCTTCGGTGAAAATTACTTAGTCATAAATAATGGATCAAATAATACTCACGCAGTCCTCCAGGATTTTCGAACACGTGGTAGAAACATTACATGTGGAAAATTACAAAGCAAAAGCCCATGGACTTCTTGAAAGAAACGTTTGGGCTACTTATAACGGGCTTAGACTTAATAAATGGGCTTGGTATACAAGGCCAATCAGATTGGGCTGGGCTATACTGGGCTTTAGATACGAAGTACCTCCAAAAAGGGCTGGAATTAGCAATGGCTATAGGCCATGGGCCATGGGCCCATTGGGCATATTATACATGATTTTGTATTTTGGTTGTAAAGGGTGGTTAGTGCTTTTAATGCTGACGGAATTTAAATTCGAGTTAAGAGCGTCATTTTTTGTAACTTTATCAAGTAAATTAGTTGACATCTGCGATGTCTAATACATGAGCAACCACTGTACGAAATCCACTTTGTAAAATAAACAGATACTAAAAGACAAGGTGTAATCTAATTGAGATATCTTCTCTTCGTATCAAGTGAGCCACAATAGCATCATATAATAGAAGAGTAGCGATTCAACCTTGTAACCTAGTATATTAAGACACCTTTAGGCTTTAGCCAATCTCGTTCATCACAAACATTCTACCTTTATTTTAACTATTAGATTAAAACATCTTTAGTCAATCACTTTCAGATATTATGTATACTTTTTTGTTTCATCTTCTCTCTCATTTTCTTAATCTTGCAGCACATCATCATTTATATAATAAAATAAATAACTATCAGTAAGTCTGGCTTATAAGTTATAACGAATAGGTGGAAAACATCATCAACCCTAAAAAAATGTTAGTTTGGATGGATTATACCTCCACTGTAAATTATTCTTATTTACAACTATTGTGAACATTAATTTGTGAATAAATATACAGCAATTTGTAAATAAATATAGTCTATATAATTTAAATAAACGATACTCTCTCCTATTCATAATAACCTTCACTATTTTCTTTTTCATCAATTCACAATACTTTTCTATTTCCTTTTTTGGTAAAACTTTATCTCTATTTTAATGACCCCACCCCACACCAATACCCCACAATACTCGTATTTTATCCTTATTTTAATCATTTTATTTCACAACAATACCCCATCATATCTTACCTCTCTCCAATCACCTAACCCGACCACAATACCTTCCTCTTATTTAATTCATTTCCTTATTTTTGATCCATTTCCTCAATAGGAAAGGTTATGTTGAATAGGAGGTAGTATATAACAAGTAGAATATAATTAAATACCAGATGGAGCATAAAATAGACTAGTGAAACGGCCCCGGTATTTCCTCTCTTTTGTATCCATATTAAAATAACGGTTTTTCTAACATGTACCCTTAAGACACACATTAATAATCTAAAAATACGGAAAGATTTACAACATATTTTCATTTAGTTCTTAAGTAAAAAGTTACTTTTACCGTAATTAATGAGAATATAGGCTATATAGTGTAATCTCTCCGTATTTAATTTATTAAGGTGTGTCATAGGACACGCGTTAGAAAAATCGTTGAATAATTAAATAAGTTAGTTTGGTAAGTACATGGTTATTTTCGACAATGGTCAATCCACGGTAAACATATTTCTTAATGATATGTGTTGTGTTACGTGTTGATGTGGTTAAATAGCATTATCACGTTTCAATCATAACTCCAATTTCTTAATTTTATTTTTTTGGTGAATCTTCAATTACAAGTTGGTGAGTTTAAATTAAATAATATATTTTCTCTATAATAATAGTATTATTTAATTGTAATGTCGTAATCTAATTAACTCGGCAACCTTGTCTTTTTAGTTATTTCTACGATAGGGATAATTAATCTACGTGCATAGCATAGCATGCATCATCATATTATGTTGATGTTGAAGATACTACAAGTAATAACTAATTAGTAAATCGATCTTATGTCACTCGTAATATATGTGATAATCCGATAACTATCTTATATTTAAAATTTATAAACCGAATAAATGATTACCAACTATTATAATTTAGATATATGGGATCACTCTTTATGTTTGACTTATATTTTGTTTCGAAGTATTCAACTTGAATAATATATTACTTATTATTATTATTAAATTATTACGTATTTAGTTTTGTTTAAAGTATTTGCCACTTTTAAATTTATAAAACTGTCCTAAATAATAAACTAATTCCGCCTCATTAGCGAAAAAACACAAAAAACATTGACTATTAGGCTAAAAATGCAATAGTTTTGGTTTGTCTCTCTATCAATTACAAAACAATTTTAATTATGACATCATTATTTTAAATAAATAGTACGTACTCTCTCTTATTCAGCCTATTCTTTCCCTTTCTTTTTAGACCAAAATTAAGAAAATGAATTTAGACCACACAAATTACCAAAATTAAGGAAATCAATCATAAATAATTTTACCGGTCAAACTGACTGAAGTTGCACATTCTGGTACTCTAAAACATGTAAGTTGGTTGGTTAAAACTTGGCTTGAGTTCGGTCAAAACGATCTTGAGCTGAGTTTGACCAAATATGAACTGACCCAAAACTCAGCCAGGCTCAAATTGACCGCTCATTAGAGTTCATTTCAACATTTAAACAATAATTATTGCTTGAGCTGAGTTTGACCAAATACGAACTGATCCAAAACTCAGTCAGGCTCAAATCGACCGCTCATTAGAGTATCTTTTTAAAAATCAACGCATCGTATATAATGTTAACCGAGCTGATCTGGAATCCACTTAAGCTTAAACTTAAACCAGACAGCCTATTATTAATAATATCCGCTTATTTGTTTTTCTTTTTCAAAATAATACTTACCGTATTATTCTTATTAATATCCTACCGTGTTAACCAGCAACCACCCATATAATAATTAGCAAAACAAAAATTTCAGTAAATCTCTTATCCCATCTTGTGAAATGTCTGTCAATAACGTTATTGAAATACCGTCTTTCTAAAAATTTTATATATAATATATTAAAAAAAACGTTTATAACAAAGTGTCATTTCCTACATGTTTTCCCTCCAAATTGTCCCATTCACAATAAACTCATGTTATAGTACATGAAGTTGTAACCACCTTAATTTTTTTAAAAACAAAAAACGTAAATTTCCAACGGATTAAAAAAAGAGTAATTAAATTAAAAAGAGATTAGTATAATAACGGGCGTTAGGTACGTCCTATTCCTTACCATATTATACTAGTCTTCGACGACTCTCTCTTCTTCTTCCTTCACATTTCACACCTCTCCTTCTTTCTTCAATTTCCCATTTTTCTCTTCTTCTTCCTCTTCCTTGTAATTTTCATCAATTTTCGAGTTTCATCTTCTTCGTTATCAAATTTATCATAACTTACATTAACAGGTATTTTTTTTAATCATTTTTATTTTCATTTTGGATTAAACTCCGAGTTTTATTTATTATTCAGTTAGTCTTGTTAAGGTATAAGACCCTGAAAAGACCGTTTCAGCCAAAACCTTCAGGTCTTGTTGGAGTTCAGTCATTCAATGTTCTTATACCTTAACAAGCACGTCACGTGAATTTTTATTGCGCTTGTTAAGGTACAAGACCGTGGGAAGACTGTTTCAGTCAAAATCTTAGGGTGTTGGTTGAAATTCAGTCGGTCAATGTTCTTATACCTTAACAAGCACGTCACGTGAATTTTTATCGCACTTGTTAAGGTATAAGACCGTGGAAAGACTGTTTCAATTAAAATCTTAAAGTGTTGGTTGAAGTTCAATCAATATTCTTATACCTTAACCAGCACGTCACGTGAATTCTTATTGCGGTTGTTAAGGTATAAGACCGCGAGAAGACAGTTTCAATCACAACCTTAATAAGTTGGTTGAACTTTAGTCAATCAGTCAATGTTCTTATACCTTAACACGCATCTCACCTGAATTCTTATTACGCTTGTTAAGGTATAAGAACAGTCTCAATCAAAACTTTAAGACGAGTCATTTAGCGATAGATGAGAGATACTGCTTATGTCTCATTTATGTTATTTAATCTGTTTTATGTTTAAGATAAATATAGCCGTTTTAAACAAAAATTCGTTTTTAATATTGGTTTGTTTGAATGTTTTGAGTTTATCAATTTTGCGTATGTACGTTTGATAAAGTCGTGTGTGCTAATCGGTTTGAGTTAACCTGCTACCCACCTATTATAAACGAGATGAAAATGATTCGTAAAGATCGATTCCGACTTTTTGAACTTTTGCCACAGAAAATAATCTGCGGGTCCTATGGAGAAAAGTTTTAATTTGCTTTTAGTAATAGATTGTTCTTTCTTGTACCCCAAAAAGATTGATTACTTTTGGTTATCTTATTAGAATTATTGTTCAGAATTAACTCGGACCCATATAAATGTCACATACGAGTGTCTTTTACAAAAATTCCCGTCTTTTTATAATGTGTGTGGTTCAGACCCGTTTATGGATTTCATAATATCATTAGTTGAAAACCGATAGTTGGCGCTCCACGTCGACTGAAATAATGTTTTTTGTTTAGATATCACCGGGTGATGTTATTTCATTTTCCGTTTAGTAATCTTTGTTGCATGTGTGTAGTTCTAACCCGTTTATGGATTTCATAATATCATTAGTTGAAAAGCAATTGTTGGCCCCCCACGTCGACTGAAATAACGTTTTTTTTGTTTAGATATCACCAGGTGACATTATTTCATTTTCCCGTTTAGTAATCTTTGTTGAACGTGTGTGGTTCTAACCCGTTTATGGATTTCATAATATCATTAGTTGAAAAGCAATTGTTGGCCCCCCACGTCGACTGAAATAACGTTTTTTTTGTTTAGATATCACCAGGTGACATTATTTCATTTTCCCGTTTAGTAATCTTTGTTGAACGTGTGTGGTTCTGACCCGTCTATGGATTTCATAATATCATTAGTTGAAAAGCAATTGTTGGCCCCCCACGTCGACTGAAATAACGTTTTTTTTGTTTAGATATCACCAGGTGACGTTATTTCATTTTCCCGTTTAGTAATCTTTGTTGAATGTATGTGGTTCTGACCCGTTTATGGATTTCATAATATCATTAGTTGAAAAGGAATTGTTGGCCCCCCACGTCGACTGAAACAATGTTTTTTTGTTTAGATGTCACCAGGTGACGTTATTTCATTTTCCCGTTTAGTAATCTTTGTTGAATGTGTGTAGTTCTAACCCGTTTATGGATTTCAAAAATATCATTATTTGAAAAGCAATTGTTGGCCCTCCACGTCGACTGAAATAATGTTTTTTTGTTTAGATGTCACCAGGTGACGTTATTTCATTTCCCGTTTAGTAATCTTTGTTGAATGTGTGTGGCTCTGACCCGTTTATGGATACAATTATTGGCGCCCCACGTCGACTGAAATAATGTTTTTTTGTTTAGATATCACCAGGTGACGTTATTTCATTTTCCCGTTTAGTAATCTTTGTTGAATATGTGTGGTTCAGACCCGTTTGTGGATTTCATAATATCATTAGTTGAAAAGCAATTGTTGGCCCCCCACATCGACTGAAATAATGTTTTTTTTTTAAATGTCACCAGATGACGTTATTTCACTTTCCCGTTTACTAATCTTAGACAGTAGGTACAGTTTTATATGTTTGGTCGCTTATAAGTCGTATTCCGTGCAGGAAGAACTCGATTGTTTACGGTTCAAAACGGAAGTAGGCGCGATGAATTACAAGCTAGGAGTGGAAGTTACAGCAGCACACGACCTTATTGCTAAAGACAGTGACGGATTATCCAGCGCGTATGTAGAACTAAACTTCGACAATCAGAGATTCAAAACCAGCATTCGGGATAAAGACCTTAACCCGGTTTGGAACGAGTCGTTCTATTTCAACATATCCGATCCAAATAACCTGTCGAATCTTACCTTGGACGCGTGTGTATACAGTTATGTCAGATCAACTAACTCGAAAAATTTCCTTGGTAAAGTTCATATTACTGGTTCATCATTTGTACCTTACTCTGAAGCTTCTGAATTTTACTACCCGTTAGAGAAACGCAGCGTTTTCTCTCGTGTTAAAGGGGAACTTGGGCTGAAAGTATTCATTACAGACGACCCTTCTGTCCGACTGTCAGACCCGCCTCCTGTAATGGAAGCTTTTGGCAGATCAGACTCGACACTGGTCGATGAAATTCAGTTTGGTGAAGTTGAGCCGCCTAGATCGTCTTCCAGAGGTAGAAACGGGAAACGACATACCTTTTTTAACCTTCCAAAACCTCTCGGGAATCCAAATCCAAATCCAAATCCAAATCCAAATGCGCAGGCGACAGCTGCTAGAGCTGAAGCGCCTGCCCCGAAATCAGTTCAGGGAGTAGTATCACAACCCGGGTCAGATTACAAGCTTAGGGAAACAAGCCCGTTTCTAGGAGGGGGACGGATTGTTGGTGGGCGGGTAATGCACACGAACAAGCCAGTTAGCACGTATGACCTTGTCGAGAAGATGATGTTTCTGTTTGTTCGGGTGGTCAAGGCGCGTGATCTTCCTACAATGGATGTCACGGGAAGCCTTGATCCGTATGTGGAGGTCAAAGTCGGGAATTACAAAGGAGTGACGAAGTATTTTGAGAAAAGGAGTAGTCCGGAATGGAACGAGGTCTTTGCTTTCTCTGCAGATAGGATTCAGTCCTCTGAACTCGAGGTTGTCGTCAAGGATAAGGATCTCGTGAAGGATGATTTCGTGGGTAATATTCGATTTGTTCTGAACGACGTCCCTACACGGGTCCCGCCAGATAGTCCGTTAGCGCCTCAATGGTATCGGCTTGAAGATAGGAAGGGGGATAAGATCGAAAATGGGGAGCTTATGCTTGCTGTCTGGTTTGGTACTCAAGCTGATGAAGCCTTTTCTGATGCTTGGCATTCTGATGCTATTACTCCACCTGATATCTCGGGCTCGTCCTCGACTCAAATCCGGTCTAAAGTTTACCATTCTCCGAGGTTATGGTATCTACGAGTTAATCTCATCGAGGCACAAGACTTGATTCCGTCTGATAAAACCAGGTTTCCTGAAGTCTGTATCAAGGCGCAGCTCGGAATTCAAATCCTGAAGACAAAACCAGTCCAAACCCGGATGGGAAATCCGTTTTGGAACGAGGATTTGATGTTTGTAGCTGCAGAGCCGTTCGATGAGCACTTGATCATTACAGTTGAAGACCGTGTCGGGCCGTCCAAAGAGGACACAATTGGGAAACTGATTATACCACTCGGGAGCGTTAGAAAGCGGCCTGACGACAAGAATTTCCCGTCTCAGTGGTACAATTTTCAGAACCCGCGAACTGCTGATATTGAAGAGGAAAAAAGGGTTAGGTTTGCTAGTAAGTTACATGCTCGAATCAGTCTTGATGGCGGTTATCATGTCCTGGATGAATCGACATATTACAGTAGTGATCTCAGACCGAGTTTGAAACAACTTTGGAAGCCACCGATAGGGTTTCTCGAGCTAGGGATACTGAATGCTGATGGGGTACACCCACAGAAAACCCGAGATGGAAGAGGGACTGCAGATACGTTCTGTGTCGCGAAATACTGTCAGAAATGGGTTAGGACTAGAACAATCATCGACAGTCTAAGTCCGAAGTATAATGAACAGTATACTTGGGAAGTTTACGACCCGTCTACTGTTTTAACCATAGGTGTCTTTGATAACGGCCATTTTGGCGGGACTAACAAAGACACGAGAATAGGGAAAGTCCGTGTCAGACTCTCGACACTTGAAGCAGGACGGGTCTACACTCACGCGTACCCTTTACTCGTTCTGCAACCTTCTGGTGTGAAGAAAATGGGGGAATTGCATCTTGCAGTAAGATTCTCATGTACAAATGTGACCAACCTTATGTACTTATACTCAAAACCGCTTCTCCCGAAAATGCATTACACAAAACCGTTATCCCTGGTTCAGACCAATCTTCTTCGGAACCATGCTATAATTGTCCTAGCATCAAGGCTAAGCCGGGCAGAACCGCCTCTGAAAAAGGAAGTCGTCGACTATATGTGCGACGTGGATGCCCATTTTTGGAGTATGAGAAGAAGTAAGGCTAATTTTTACAGGATAGTCAGTTTACTGCAGGGTTTTTTAGCAGCAGGAAAATGGTTTACTGGTGTATGTGCTTGGAAAAACTCGGTCACGACCATTTTAGTCCACCTGCTGTTTATAATGCTAGTCTGTTTTCCGGAGCTAGTCCTGCCAACCGTGTTTTTATACATGTTTTTAATCGGGCTTTGGAACTATCGGTTTAGGGCACGTCACCCACCCCACATGGACACGAGGATCTCATACGCTGACATAGCCGTTGCAGACGAGCTAGATGAAGAGTTTGACACATTTCCTACTACTAAAGGTGCGAGTGTAGTCCGAATGAGGTATGACCGGCTTAGGAGCATTGGCGCAAAAGTACAGTCAGTGTTAGGTGACATTGCAGCACAAGGGGAGCGCGCGCAGGCCTTACTGAGTTGGCGCGATCCCAGAGCATCGACTTTGTTCCTGACATTCTGTCTTGTGGCAGCGGTTGTTCTGTATGTTACTCCGTTACAAGTAATGGCTCTTTTTGGCGGGTTTTATATAATGAGGCATCCTAAGTTTCGCCATAAGCTGCCTTCGGCGCCTGTCAATTTCTTCAGAAGATTGCCTTCTAAAACAGATTGCTTGCTGTAAATAGCATAATATCTATTTTTGGTGCTTGAAATATGTATATTTAGAGGATTTTATTGTTCTGAATGTATAATCTTTGTTGTTTATCAGTAATAACTTACAAAAAATGTTCCCAATTTGGATAAAATATATGGAAAGTTTTGTTCCTGTGCTAAGAATGTGCTTTGTTCCTGCAATTCAGTAGAATATGCTTCGGATTCTCATTTGGGACGGACAAAATTCGACCTGAGTTAAAAGGGCAAGTAGAAGGGCATGTGAGGAAAGATGCAAGAGGTCACAAACTTGTGACTGTCACAAGTAAGACGAACTGTAAATTACCATCGCGAGTTTATGAGGGTCTAAAGTCCTCAATTGAAAACTTGGGCTAATATACGGGGAAGTAGCAAATAAACCCTATACGTTTACTCCTATGTGCAAATAAGCCCTACAACTTTCATTACGTGCAAATTAACCCCGTATGTTTAGCAACTGGTGCAATTTAGCCTCATTTAATTATTTCACCGGATTTCTCCTTTCTCTTAATTATTCTTTATTTAGTTTTCTTTCATTTTTGTAAGGAAAATTTAGTTAATTGACCAATCTACCCCTGCACATATTCTCTCACTTGAACCCCAACACCACTACGTGAACGGTGAACCACCACCACCACGTGACACCCTCTTCAATCCACCACACGGAAACAACCCAGTTTCACTAGCGCACTACCCTGACCCGCGCAATGTTGACCTAAGGCACATGTCATCCAACACCGAGGACACAACTTAGTCAGTTTAGTAGTCAGGGGCGGTTGGGGGTAGAGTGTGTCAAACTTGCTGTGGTGGTTGATGATGGATTTGAGATAATCTTATGCATGTGGTGGTTATAGGTGACGAAAATCTTGGTGTGGTGGTATGGTAGGTGATAAAACGAAGGGTAGATTTTGGGTTTTCACAAATTAATAATCATGTTAATTCAATTTTTATGTTTTAAATTATAAAAGATTAATAATATAACTGAATTGCACCAATTGCTAAACATACGGGGTTAATTTGCACATAATGAAAGTTGTGGGGTTTATTTGCACATAAGAGTAAACATATGGGGTTTATTTGCCACTTCCCCCGGCTACTCCCTATGTGCAAACTCTACTACGACCCACGAGGCCACGACATGGTAATTTGCGAGTTTATGAGGGTTTAAAGTCCTCAATTGAAAACTCGGGCTAGCATGTCTAAACTCTACTACGACTCACGACTCACGACATTGGGGTATCTACTGTAGAACGGTCTTACACAAGTAAAATGAGGGATTCTTAATGCGGTCTCTACATAAGTATTAGTAGGTGTCTTTTGTTTTTTTTTTCAAATGAGCGCACTAAGTCGCAGATGAGAATCGAACCCCCAATTTCATGGTTAGAGTAAGAGCGCTCTTATCACTTAAGCTAACTCTTATTCTCACAACTTAAATAACCTTAGAATAATTGATTTAGAACTAAAAAAAGTTTATATAATATAGATAAACTTACACAGAATAATTGATTTAGCGCGGAGATGTCAATTGATTTAATGCGGAGATATCAATCTCAAAACTTAGAAAATATCGCTTATACTCAATTTCTCATCTATCTAACCACTTAAGCTAACTCCTTGTTAATTTACTTCAGAACTTGACAAAACGACCCAACCCGAAAATCAAATTGACTTGACCTTAACTGACCCCACCCCGAATTTTTATTGTTGTATACGGATTGTTACGCCTAGAACTACTTATATGTCGTCCCGTCCATCGAGTCCGACCATCTTGCCAACCAAATAAGCGGGTACAGATAAGGCATTTTAAGAAAATTACAAAGGCTCAACCTACTAACCCGTCCCGAACCCAATATCCCGCTTGTCCATGGTCCAAAATTTAAAGGTAAGCCCGATCCATATTTTGCCCAAGTCCGCATTTGATCACCTTTAATTACATCCAAATAATAAATTGATAATAATCAGTCCAAAAATTACCCAAATACGAAATGACTCAACCAGACCTAACCCAAATTCCTACAAACCCAAAATAATGCAACCCAGCCCGATTCAACCTGACTCTAATTATTCTTGCAAATTAAATTTGAACTGTCCTAACAAATATAGTATGTGTGGCCCTGATTTTGAAGTTGTGTTAAACACAACTTTTTAGAAAACTAAATACCGATTTTGTTAAACAGAAACTGTGAAATTTACCCCGAGAAATTGTTACTTCTGTTTCTATTTTCACGTTGTTCACGTGTTATTTGAGCGTCAAAACCCAAAAAAATACCGCAAAGTACTAATTTGCAGATTTATTTACTCCTTCTATATATCTATAGATAATTAATTCCTCCATTTAAATCCAAATAACAAATTTGGTTTTTGTACACTATTCACAAATCAACCTTCAATCTCAATTTTCTCTCTATACATAAGAAAAAAGTATATTCATGTGGGGTCTTGTTTAATTTGTCCTTACGAGTACACTAAAAATATACACAAATTCTTATTTGCAACGGCACTATCCGTCGCAAGCTTGTGACGGATACCGTTTCCTCTCACAAAATACCCACTTTTTTCTCTCTCTCGACACTATTTATGTGGTCCCCTTTCTCCACTAACTCATTTTGTATCCATTTTATCTCACAAAATATCCGTCACGAATGGTGACCCGTCACAAACAAAACTTACCGAAAAATATATAATTTTTATAATTTTTACAAATACGTAGCTAAAGATATGAAGCACGTAAAACGTGCATTGGCAAACGTAAAAAAGGTAAATTTGCTATTTGAATTTAAATGGAGGAAATATTTTTAGCAAAAAAAAAATAAAAAAAATTGATAAAAGCTAGTTAGGCCAAATACGATAAACCTGATAATAATAGTGTTTTAAAAAATTTGATCAAATAGGACTAATTTTATCAAGAAATAATTTTATAAAAACTCATCTACAAAAGTAAAAATTCGTTTTCTGAAGCAAAGCCAAACATACTCGTAATCATTTATCATCCTAAATCCGGCCCAATTGACTCGTTTCCCGGGTCTAAATTTTGTTGCGTAGACAGTACACTTATAATTGCAACGTAATGATGAAGATTGAAGAAGGCGGGAAACCAGTCACAGAACCCCCAAAGCTATCAACTGCTAACATTTCCCATCACTTCGAAATTTGTACCGTCTCATCATCAATCATTCAATCAAACCATTAAAATCCCCAATAATCCCACTTTAAAATTCAAATTTAATAACATGGGCATACAATAAATCTCTCAAATTCCTATAATTATCTCTTAAATAGTTATTTACTACACTTAATCATCATTTTCTAGCTTAATTACTGCTTAAAAACTGCATGGTTTGTTAATTATCTCTTATATTCATGACTTTAATTACTACAATTGTTGATTAAATGTGAATTATAGTAAAAATGTTGGTTTTAATTTAATTGTTTTGATTTTTGTTGCATGCAAAACAGATAAATATGGAGTTAGGGTTTGTTGATAGAGAATCAAGCTTTGTTAATCAGGTTTTTTCATGGTCTGTTAGTAATGTGCTTGATCATTTTGATCATAACCTTACTATGAACAAGGTATGAAACTATGAATGTACTTTTTCCGTCTCGGTGAATTGTTATCTATTTATGCAAAAATGTCTGTTTATGTGGTTTTTTTGTTCTTTTAATTTAGCTCTTTAGTGAAATTGTTTAGGGTTTTATCTTCCTTCAATTATTACTGTTTTTGAGCACAAATTCTTCTGTAAATCGGTTTTACAATTACACTACCTAGATCCCAGACGGGTTTTAGTGATGACTAATCTACTGTAAAACCGTTTTATACGAGACGGATACGGATACTATCCGTCACAAGCTGTCAAGCTGAAGTCGGATAGTGCCCTTCTCGTAAAATGCTCAATTACCCCCTACGCATCCTCCCACTTGCTTTGTTACGAGGACACTATCCGTCATCAGCTTGTGACGGATACTGTCACAAGGAAGATGCTTTGTTTTCAAGGACTTCCCTCGAAAAATCGAAACTGTTATCTTGTTGGTAATGGAATAGTTTGTGTTTTGCTAACTAAATTGAAGAATTAATTGGGTTTACTTTAATCAGACTTTGGATGAAGTTGGTTTGAGTCGTAAGAGTTGCGATCAACATGGCCGTCTTGGCAAATTGTATGGTCCATTTTGCTTCATAAACATTACAGAAGGAAGAGAAGAGGTGGATGATGACAAATGTGGATGTAGAAATTTTGTTGAGATTGTTGTGGTTATGAAAATAGTGCAGAGATTGTATGAAGGTATGTGTCGAAAGCGACTCCATTTTCATTTATGGAAGTTCTCGTTAAGATGGTGTTATGCATTCGTTTTTCACGTTAGGGGAAATCTAGCTTTTGTTTTCCCTTTGTAATATTAGGAATATTAATAATAGTTGGGCCTCAACCATCACCTTAAGGTTTTGGTTGAGACGGTTCATCTATCATGGTATCAGAGCCAGTGTGACCGAAGGTAGAATCCTGGCAACCTCAAAACCCCTCAAAATCACGAAGTGGAAACCAGCACACGGTATGGGGGCGTATTAGTAATATTAATAATAGTTGGGCCTCAACCATCACCTTAAGGTTTTGGTTGAGACGGTTCATCTATCATGTAATACTTCTGTAACATTCCAACAATGAACACAATCAAATGTTTGATGCTGAAGTTCCATTACCATTAACTGATAAACACCCACGTTAGAAAAGGGTGTGTGATATCATGGAGATGTTTTGTTAACAGTCTTTTGATCTATCCGACTTGTAAACAGAATGGCGCTGCAGTAGTCGACCGCTTCAAGTAGCTGTGATATCTCCTTATGCTGCACAAGTTGCAGAGATTGCGAGAAGAGTGGGGGAAACATATGGGTACTTGAATAATTTTGTGCTTAAGGTGAAAACTGTTGATAACTTTCAAAATGATGGAGCTGATATCATAATATTGTCTACTGTAAATTCAATTGGTACCGAGTCCATCATGTTAACCTCAGATTTTCGAAAAACTAATGCTCTTTTTTCTAGAGCCAGGTATGTTTTTGAAATGTGATTCCCGAGCATTTTGCTGTTTATTTTTCTTGAATACATTGAGCTTGTTTGTAACGTCTTTGTTTTTCTCTAACCAGGCATTGCCTTTGGATACTCGGAAGTGCAAATGCCCTCTCCAAAGCAACTCCCCTTTGGGGAACTGTGATTGCCAATGCCGAACACCTCAAATGCTTTGTAAATGCCAATGAAGATGAAGAAATGGCAAAAGTCATTGCAAATGTTAAGAGTCAGCTCGATGAACTGGAAGACTTGTTAAATATGAAAAGTCTGATCTTCAAACATGCGCGTTGGAAGGTATGTCATCGCAAAATTTCTCAAGTTTTCTGAAATCTTACAATCATTCTCTTTTACGTGTATCAAACTTTTTTGTAATTACTTTTCTTATCAGGTTATTTTCTCGGAGAGTTTTGTAAAGTCATTTTCAAAACTGTGCTCGACTTACTCCAAGAAAGTCGTACTGAACTTCTTACTGAAACTTGCTAATGGATGGCGGCCTAAAAAATATAAACCCGATGCAGTGTCTTTGAGCTCTATGATGATTGTCAAACAATACAAAGTCGAGGGTCGATATATCATTTGCACAAAGGATATTAGCCTGGAATCGGGATGTGCAGTGCAAATTCTGAAGATTTGGGATATTTTACAGTTAGTAGATGTGCCGCCATTGGTCAAGAAACTGGAGAAGTTATACCGTACTTTCTCGGCTGATTATCTTAGGCATTGCAAGGACAGAAGCCTTGAGGGGTATGTTCCATAAACAAATGATCATTTAATGTTATCGTTTGTCTTTTAGAGAATGGATCTCATATAGTCATATGTAACACCAATCCGAATTCATAACTACTTGTGTATTCCTTTAATTATTATATTGTTAATGGGTTGTTCTCATGTTAAGATAGTCTCATCTTAGTTTTGTGGGACGGAGAAAAATCAAAGAACCGTTTTGCTCAACTTCATCATTCCGATCTGGTGATCTTTTTCTCCTGCTGTCTTTTTGTTTAACTGAAATTGGGCTCATGGTTGTTTATATAGGAGCTTGGAGGTTCCAACGCGCTACAGCTCATTTAGTTTTTCTCGGGATAAAAGTATTCAAAAATCTGATTCAATTAATATATATTGTGGAACGAGTTATACTGAGAACATTAAAGTGAAGGAGAGCTTGTTGCTGATGAAGTTCTATTCTTTTTCGGCTGGTGTGGTTAGTCATTTGCTATCTGCACGTGACGGGACACCCATAAATGTCCCATTTGAAGTAACTGAGCAAGAGCGGGAGATCATTCTCCACCAAGGGAGCTCGTTTATACTAGGCCGATCTGGCACAGGAAAAACAACAGTGTTGGTTATGAAGCTATTCCAGAGGGAAGAATTACATCACATGGCTTCTGACGGATTTTCTGAAATGAATAGTAATATTTTTGTGACCTACCCGTCAGTCTTTGATATGTGTGCGACTGGAACTTCCCTTCGACAACTCTTTGTAACAGTTAATCCAAGACTTTGTGTAGCTGTGAAACGGCACATCTCTAATTTTCAGAGGTATGTGAATCTTATTCATTTTGTTCATTTCCTGTTAAGCAGCATTGAAAACAGACAAGTGCAGATGCAGCACTGGCATTGTGACTCGTGAGTGGTTTAACGGGGTGTTAGCAAAATTGTACTCCGTATTTCATTCAAGCTAGTTGCCAACTCCCAAGCTACACCTATGGACTATTAATTGATGTAGATTAACCGATTAACGGGTTTGTTTTATGATGAATTTAAGCCTGGATAAATTACCCAAAGAAAGTGATAATTAACTATGGCAAAGATTATGCATCTGCATACCTTGAACACAGTATTATATTTTGCCTTGGTTGTTAAATTCTTGAACTCCGCATGTGTGTGTTTTTGGACATTCACTGCCGGTCCCAAGCCTGGAGAAAGGAGGAGGGTTGCGGTAGGTCTGTGGGCTGGCTGCCACAGCGTAAAAATCAGTCACATTTCATGGACATGAATCAGAATTTGGACATCGTTGGGGCGTCTTCTTCTCTTGTTGAGATGAGAGTTCACTCATGACGGTTCCAAAGGATGATTCATGTCAGGCGACCCCAAAACATTTTGGGACTAAGGCTCTGATGTTGTTGTTGTTGTTAAATTCTTGCATCAATGGTTGTTAAATTCACTGCAGGTTTGTACGTGGGGAGACTTTCGGTGAGCAAAAGATTACTGTTAATGTAAATGATTTAGACGAGGATGAGAACTTCAAGGAGATTCCAACTTCTTTCATAGATACTCCACAAAAAAGCTATCCTCTCATTGTTACATTCAACATCTTCTTGCTGATGCTCGACCAAACGATAGGAGCATCGTATTTCAACAGATTTCCTGACATTAGGAAACTCTGTTCTCAAGAAACTCCGAATTCTAAACTAATTCTTCAAAATTTGATGAAAAGGAGAGAAGTCACCTTTGAAAAGTTCAGAGAATCTTACTGGGGCCATTTTGATATGAAACTGACTCACAAATTGGACCCTTCGAGAGTTTTCACTGAAATCGAGACTCACATCAAAGGCTCACTTCATTTTGGAAAGGTCGGTGACACGAAGCGTTCTCTGAGGAGATACATTCACTTATCTTGCAAAAAAGGGTCAAATTTTGACAAGGTCGAGAGAAATCAGATTTACGAGATATTTTTAGAATACGAGAACATGAAGCTAACACGTGGAGAATATGACTTAGCTGATCTAGTGACTGATATATATCTTCGACTGAAGCATGAAAAATATGAAGGTGATTTGATGGATTTTGTTTATGTTGATGAAGTCCAGGATTTAACCATGAAGCAACTTCTTATTCTGAAGTATATCTGCAAAAATGTTAAGGACGGTTTTGTTTTCGCTGGTGATACTGCTCAGACGATTGCAAGAGGTGTCCATTTTAGGTTCGAGGATGTAAAATGTTTATTCTACAAGAAGTTTTTGCAGGAAGAGAGTAAAGAGCATAATTGGAAATTATCTCCTTTATTCAACCTTTCTCAAAATTTCAGGACGCATGCAGGGATTCTGAATCTCGCTCAAAGTATTACTCAATTCATTTATCATTTTTTTCCGGAATCTATTGATAAACTGGACCCTGAAACGAGTCTAGTGCATGGCGAAACGCCTGTTTTACTTGATTGTGGATATTGTGGAGATGCCATTTCAGTGATTTTTCGAAATCCTGGAAATGATAGTGAGAATTGCATTAGCTTTGGATCTGATCAGGTGATACTTGTGCGAGATGATTGTGTTAAGGATAAAATTATCAAACGTATCGGGAAACGGGCAATTGTGTTGACGATATTTGAGTCCAAGGGACTGGAATTCGAGGTAATGAGAGTACTAATTTCCGTTATTAGTCCAGCTTTCAAATGAATTCCATTCGGCTTTTTATATATGTGAGGTGTATTTTAATCAAACGTATATAATTCATTTGAAAATAGGGAGTACTTTATTTTTACATTTAGTGATTACTGTACTACCGTTTTGTACATAAGTATGGTAAAATGCAGGATATTACAAATACCGTTTTTCACTTTTAAGGTATTTCGGGCCCTGTGTTTTTCACTTTTCCTTTTCTATATTTTCGTATTTTTGAGGTGTGCGGTCGACATAGACGGTCTAAAGGATGTTTCATGTCAGGCGACCTCAAATCATTTTCGGATCAAGGCTCAGATGTTGTTGATCTCAATGATTGACCAAATTCATTGCCTAATGTTGTATTTGTGTTTGAAACTCTGAATATATCTAAATGCAGGATGTGTTGCTGTACAATTTCTTCGGGACATCTCCACTTGAAGATCAATGGAGAATAATATACGAGTACATGGATGATAATCTGCTTCTTCCAGCAAAGAAAGAGTCGCTTCCAAATTTTTCGCATGCAAAACACAATGTGTTGTGCTATGAACTTAAGCAACTGTATGTTGCCATTACCCAAACAAAGCAAAGGTTATGGCTATGTGAAGAAAGTGATGGTCTTTCATTGCCTATAGTTCGCTACTGGCAGAAATTGAATACCATCCAAGTCCGAAAATTAGATGACTCTTATGCGCGCACAATACCAGTGATAAGTAGCTCACATGACTGGAAACTACAGGGTTTGAAGGTTAGCCTGATTACTGAAATTTCTATATCATTTTTTGTGAGTTGCTCATTTTCACATTTCTAGGACTGTGAAGCTCTCTGGTATAAATTTTGTTGTTTAAAATAGACTTTAAATCGTTATTTTATGCATCTTTTTCTGTTTGAGTATTCACCCCCAAGGTTATAGTGATAGTGTCTCATTTTTTTCATAACCAGATGCTGGAAGTGCGTAATTACAAGATAGCAGCACAGTGCTTCAGGCATGCCGATGAAAATGGCTGGGAAACATATGCTAGGGCTTCTGAACTTAAAGAAACTGCTCAGAACATAAGGAGCTTGAGACTAGACAAGTCAATAGATATGCTCGAGGAAGCTGCTGGTTTGTTTAGAAGCATTTCAATCAATAAGAAAGCAGCTGAATGTTACTTTGATGCCGAAGATTATGAAAAAGCAGGTAACTCGGTCCTCTTAACTAATCTTAACGGAGGAAAACCTGAAATTGAGAAGGAAATAATTTGTGATGTTTTTCTAATGAAAGCTTACAGCAAGGTTTTTATTTCGAGCAAGGATTGATAGAAGTAGTCTTTTACCGCACTTCTTTAGTTCATTATAGTGAAATGAAGCCAAACTATGTTACTCCGACTCTTCCAATTTCCTCGCGTACCTGTGTCCGACACTCGACACTCAGACATGGGTATGACCCTTGGACACCTCATTTTAGACCAAAATATGCATATTTTTCAAAAAAATAGCCAAAGTCCGACACCTGGAAGCGCACCCATGTCGGATACTTCTACACGAGTCTGAGTAACATAGAAGCCAAACGATCGTGTTATTTTTCTCCATGTTTGTCTGCTCTGCTTACTGGGTGTCTGACAATTTTCTACTTGTTTGTCTATGGAAGGGTCATTATATTATGCAGAATCTGATATGCAGCGAGCTGGTCAATGCTTCACTATGGCTGGATGTTTCAAGAAAGCTGCTAAAATCTATGCAGATGCAAATCTCTTCAAAGAATGTTTGTATGCTTGCTCCAAAGGCAAACTATTTGACTTGGGATTGAAATATATACGAACATGGAAGGAAGGGTTGAACGATCTATTACAAGAAGCGGGAATAGACATAAATGCAAGTGAGCAGAAGTTTCTCGAGGATTGTGCTTATGTTTCTTATACAGAACAAGATATAGAAGTCATGATGAATTATGTCAAGAATTTCAGCTCCATGAAGTCAAAGACATCTTTCCTTGAGAAATTGGGTTGCTTCAATGAACTTTTGGAGTTGCTAGTAGATGATGGCAAGTTTGTGGATGCTGCGGAAATAGCAAGACGTATGGGAAAGACGGTACTTGAAGCCGATTTATTAGAGAAAGGTCATCATTATCACGAGGCCTCTTTGCTGTATCTCTCTTCCGTTTTGGCCGGCAGCCTTTGGGCTGATGATAGTGAAGGTTGGCCAATAAAAGATTTTGCCTCAAAGAAAGAGCTTTCGTTGAAAGCAAAAGCTTCTGCTTCTAAATATATTCCCAGTTTCCATAGAATCGTCTCTGCAAATATCCAGCTTTTGTCAAACGACAAGTGTGTTTTGCATCACCTTCGACAACTGTTCACACAGTCAAGCACGAATCAGACTTTAATGGGGAAAATTGTGGCTGCCCGGAAAATTTTGGACCTATTGCTTTCTGAGCTCGATAAGTCAGGGAGTCGATCAGTAGTTTGGGGTAGAAAGAATAAGGAGCCGTTCAACACATTGTGTCGGCACTGGAACTTGTGGAAAGATGATGTTGAAAAAATTCTCGGTTACCTCAGTTCTCTTACGAGAGAAGGACCTGCTGAATATACGGAATATGGAGCTTTCTGCATTGAATTCCTTGGTGTAAGAGAACGTTCGAGTGATCCTGATAAAGGTTACGTTCTGCTCTATCCCGATGCCAACTGGGTGAAGAGCATCCCCAGACGGTCTGATAAGAAGAATAGCCTAAATAAATGGCAACTAGCGAATGCTGGTGAAAGATATTGGTGCCGGGAGCTACTTTTCGTTGGCAGGAAAGTCTTGGATACGCTTCAGTTTGTTCTGAAGTTGGGTGCTAGAAACAAGATGCCCGTGTACTACCGCCAGTATATTCACTTTCAAATTTTTCAGACGGGGGTGTTTCTGTTAACTCATTGCAGGTTTCTGAAAGAGACTAGCATTGATCGGCATTCTCTGATGAGCTACGTTGACCATTCTGCAGAACAGTATTTTGTGTCGGCATTTTCTCTGGATAAGTTAACGTTAGTGACAAAAGAGAGCATAATTCAAACTGGTTTTTTTCGGAACATTTTGATGGAGGCCATTCTAAGGAGGTTCAACTCTCTGGTCGTCGATGAGGATTTGTCTGTTCAGAAGAAACCGACACTTGCACAACTCATTCAGGTGGTGGTAGTACTAATTGGATCAAGCAGGCAAATTTCCGAACATTGCAAGGAAATCCTAAGCTCGTTCCAGATAGGCTCACCTTGGAAGCCATTGTTAGATGATCTTGTCAAGGGTACGCGACAGGTATGCTATTTTCGTGATGCACTAAGAGAGATCTACGAAACAAAATCCGAAGGAAATCGCCTCATATCCCCTTCTTGTTTCGTTTATCTTCTGAATCAACTGCTACTGACGGTTTCTAGCTTTAGCGGGTGTTTATTTGCAACCAGATCGTCGTTCATTGATTGGATTATCCACCTCGACTGCGAAGTCAAGTCAGAAACGTTTATTCCAGATCCCAATGCCACTTCAGATCTGATGACTTCTACCCACGACTTCTTAGCTCGTACTGTCCACGAGCTACTAGTCAACCGGCAGGACGTGGAGGAATGGGTTAACAAATATGAGCCGACTTCGTGTACTACCCAGCTTCTCATTCAAAACCTCGTGATTCTGCTGATCTTGATTTGTCTAAACACAGACCGGTATTTGCACCTCCTTAACGATGCATTGCTGAGGTCTGATGTTTTCGAACTGTTGCCTACCAAGTTTCGAGAAGTGATGGATAAAAGAAGTGGCAGTAGTTTTCGGAATGTGGTTGCTGAAGCTTTTAAGGTCATCAACGATAACCTCGTGGTAGTGAGGCACCCAACAATTGTTCCGATGATGAATATAAGGCATGCTGTTTTCGTTGACGTGTTCACGCTAAGTCAAGTCAAGATCTGGGAGACACTGTCCGTCAAAGGTGTAACCAGGCAAAGTAACTAGGGTCATTTCCGCTTTGTAAAAGTTATAATGTTCTCTTCGTTTTGACGAGCCCTGTACATATTTGTTGCTCTTACCGATCTGAACAAATCTGTCCTGGAGTTCTGTTGCTATGTTCATGTTTTTGGCCCTAAAAAGTTGTTGAAGAAGTAACTCGGATCATTTTGACTCTGTCGAAAATGTAAATGTTCCTTCATTTTGATGCGCCTTGTGCAAATTTGTTAATGTTACTGATCGAAACACTGTCCTCGAGTTGTTTTGGTTTTGGTTTTCTTTTGTGTGTAAAAGGAGACGCATGACTAGTACAATATATAGAGTGCTTCATAAGGGGTTTGTGCATGTGATTTATCGTCCATACGCAGTGCGCTACATAGTATTTTGTTTCAGAGACGGTATATTTCTGTTTCTGTTTTTGTTTCTGCCACTTGAAAAGACGAAAGTAGCAGCTACGCGTTTTCATGGTAAATTCATGAAAGATGATTGAGTTGTTCGGTTCCTGTCGGGGCAACAATTAAGTTACTAGTCGAAATTAGCAGCTAGGTTGTTCGGTTCCTCTCGGCATCAATTAAGTTACTAGTCGAAATTAGTAGCCACGCGTTTTCATGGTAAATTCATGAAATATGATCGAGTTTGTTCGGTTCCTGTCGGGGCATCAATTAAGTTACTTGGCAAATATGTGCAGGACCGCTTGTCTCTACTTCGACGATTCTATACGGGAAGAACTCGAAAAATTCAGGGTCGAGTGCTAGAGGGACGACCCTGACTTCCATTAGTGCTTGGCCCTTCTCCAGGGCCTATTGACTGTGACAAGTCTTGCAAATTTATTTTTATCACAAATTCTCATTTTTTACAGACATATCCGACACAAACTTGTGTTTGGTCAAGTAATATCCATATGGGATAGATAAGACAAAGTATAATAACTAGGTAGGGGAAAATTGTTGTCTTATCCACCGACAAAAGTAGAATAACTAGGTAGTGGCAATTTGTTTGTCTTATCCAATATCCACCATGTGTAGCTTATGACCGGTCACAAGGGAGACTTGTTGTATGTTTATATCTTCCATGTCCAAGTGTACCCGCTTATTTAATACCTATCCCGCTCAATTCAATTCCAATTCTAGGATTAAATGTTGGGGTAGCAAAAAAACTAAAAAGGTAAAATGCTAGTAACAGGATTCGAACCAGGGCAATGGGATAGAAAAAGCCTTGATATCGAACTCAACAATATTTGGATAGCAAAAATCCGTCTTCTAAGTCAAACTTTTTAAGTTTGGAATAGCGCCCACCAACGCTTGCTACTACGTGGGTTCTCCCCTGCCTCGGATACGCTAGAGGGAAAATAAAGTAAGACTAGCAGACTACACACCGCATTGACTTGTTCCAACTTCCAACTTGCAAGTCAACTTCCCTGTAGCATACGCTAGAGGGGAAAAACCGTAAGCATGTCTACTGTGGGTCAGTGGCTACTTATTGCAGGAACACCCATCCAGAATTTATTCAATGGACAAAAGTTTTCTAACCCTCCTACAGTAAGTCTTCCTTGCGACGGACATCTGTCTCAAGCTTGTAACAGGTAAAGTTTTCCCACTTAGATATACTCCTATAAGACAAAACAATGAAAACCTCAAAAGTCAAATGTCTGGTTTTTTTCTATCCAACTGGGTAATATCTTGCGACGGATATGTCCGTCACAGAGAATTTGTGCCCCTATTAATACCCTACCCTGGTCTCATGCATCTTCACAAACACCAAATTTCAATTTTTTTTACATCTTAGTTAGTAATCACTAAAAATTTGGAGACTGTCTCTCAAGAGAGAAATGAGCTATTACTGTGTATTCATGCTCTTCATGATCATCACAAACTTGCTACCACACAACATCTATGGGAAACATTGCTACCCATCAGGAACCTTAGTCGGGACGAAAGCCCCTTCTGACCAATGCGACTCCAGTGGTGCAGAGTGCTGCAAAGCGGGGAAAGACTACCAGACGTACAGGTGCTCGCCGCAAGTGAGTAGTCAGACTGATGCTATCCTGACACTCAATAGTTTTGCGAGGGGTGGGGACGGGGGCGGGGCTTCCAAATGTGATGGAAGGTTCCACTCTGATCACACCCCTGTGGTGGCCTTGTCCACGGGGTGGTATAGTCGTGGATCCCGGTGTGGTAAGCAAATTGTGATAAGTGGCAATGGGAAAAGCGTGGCGGCTACGGTAGTGGATGAGTGTGACTCTAAAGTGGGGTGTGATGAAGAGCATGGGTACCAACCGCCATGTAGGGACAATATTGTGGATGGGTCAAAGGCTGTGTGGCATGCCCTTGGTGTTTCCTCAGATGATCCCCGGTTTGGGGAGATGGGCATTACTTGGACTGACGCCTAAACTACTTGACTTCACCTGCGCAATCAAATCCTTAGTTTTCATTAAAGAATAATCATAACCGAACTTGTTCTTTGTAATGTTTGCAAGTACCTCTTAACTATTTCCTGTCTTGTTTTGATAAGCTTTTCTTTGCCTTCTACTTTCGTCTCAAATGCCATGTCGGCGACCTTCAGGGTTGTGTCTCATTCCATGTGCAGCTTGCTTACTAGACATTACCTAGAATAAACTTACCCAAAAAACTCCCTTTGTCCATGACAAAGACAAGAAAAGTAAAGGACCAATCCAATTGACAGCCTCACAGGCAGCTAAAATTAGGTCTAGGATAAAAGAGTGCTATGATGCTACTACGCCGTAAAATTCAGGTCAACGAATAATTATGTAATCATTGATCACCCCTTGTTTCTGTAACGCCAACATATTTCACTCCTGTAAACTACGGAGTATGTAGCTAATATAACAGGGTTAAACAGGTAAACAAGATGTAGAAGTCTAGAATCAGTCGGTTTATCAGTTCTCACATCAAACTGCAACATTCACAACATAATACTCCATAGTTAATAACTCATATTTGAGTACTTGCAGATTTAATAATGGCAGACACTAAATCAAATAGAAAGTTTCTGAAACTGGCGAGAGAATTTTGAACTCGATTACCTATACACTCATTGGTAGGACGAGGAATTCACCCACTACAGATAACAGTAGGATACCCAAGTCAAACTGAATCATCATTTAAGATAGAAACCAGGTGTAGAAAATAAGTTTGAGTTAAGTAGATTTTAACCTTAACCTCAAGCATCATGTTCCATAGCTTAGGCAGCTTTAGCTTTTGCTGTCGCCAACAATTTCATCTTCAATTTTGCACAAGTAATTTTGCAGCTAGGCATTGATTGTAATTACATATTTCTTGATAACTAAGCTTAAATTACTTGGCAAATATGAGCAGGACCCCCCATCTCTACTTTTAAGATTCTATATAAGAAGCTCTCAAAACCATTTCTGACTCTACCCAAATTCAGGGTCGAGTGCGAGAGGGACGAGCCCAGACTTCCATAGGTGCTTGGCCCTTCTAGAACGCCTATTGACTGTTGCAAGTCTTGCAACTTTATGTTGACTGTTGCAAGTCTTGCAACTTTATGTTGACTGTTGCAAGTCTTGCAACTTTATGTTCATCATCATTCCAAGTGTACCCACCATTAGTAGCACTAGTAGACTGGTAATTAGTTAATTAACATAGTCTTATCATGATCTTGAATCTGCCTAAAATGCACTTATTACTAATAAATTGCTCAACTAAAATATTCCCTCTACTTTTTTTTTCATTTAACATCATTTTCTTATCAGTAAATTTTTTGTTCATTAAGCATTATTTCTAAAACTGGCGATTAAATACACAATGATCATCCTAAATTCCTAATCTCATTGGTGTTTTTTCCCTTAGGCCAGCAAAAAAAATAATTTCTCTGCAGTCTCCACTGTTTTATTCTCTAAAACTGGAGGGGGTAATAAATATCAAGTAATATGCTCGTACACCTCAATTACTGTTATCATTAGTGAAGTGTATACTCTCTAAGGCACCATACGTCGCATAACAGACTTACAGGATAATTAATGACATATCTAAACAACGGACTAAATATAGCATCTGGTTATAGCAAACTTTCTACCTCATGTAATTGTTTAAAGGTAATGAGTAGTGACCAAGGAATACGCTAGAGAGAAAAAAATGCAACGAGTTCTACAGTGGCTACTTATTGCGGAAACACCCAACTTGAAGTTATCTACTTCCTCGGATTCATTTAGTTTCAATCATAAGATTAAAATACCCCTCAAAAATAAAATAATAAAAATGATAAAGAACTGAATGAATTGGAGGGAGTACTTGACAAGAATTTTCTAACCCTTATTTATACCCTACCCTAGTCCCATGCATTTTCACAAACACCCAACTAGAACTCTTTCATAGAATCTTTTTGAAAAGAGAAAGAAAGTGATTAGTTTCATAAGAAATGAGCCGATACTATGTTTTCATGCTCTTCATGGTCATCACAAACTTACTACCACACAACATCCATGCCCAAGATTGCTACCCATCAGGAACCTTAACCGGCACGCAAGCCCCATCCGACCAATGCGACCCTAGTGGTTCGGAGTGCTGCGAAGCCTGGACGGACTACCAGACCTACACATGCTCGCCGCAAGTGACCAGTCAGACCATTGCAATCCTGACCCTCAACGGCTTCAAGAGGGGAGAGGACGGGGATGGGGCATCCGAGTGTGACAGAAACTGGCACAACGATGACACCCCTGTGGTGGCATTGTCCACAGGGTGGTACAGTGGCGGGTTGTTTTAACCAAATCGTGATTAGTGGGAACGGGGCGAGTGTGGCCGCTAAGTTGGTGGATGAGTGTGACTCTACCATGGGGTGTGATGAGGAACATGGGTTCCAACCGCCGTGTAATGTTGTGGATGCATCTAAGGTTGTGGGGATGCCCTTGGTGTTTCCCCTGATGATCCCCAGTTTACTTGGACTGACGCCTAAACTATTTAGCTTCACCTGCACAATGAAATGCTTAATTTTCATTTTAAGAATAAATCATAATAGTAACATAATTTGCTGAAGATTCGCAAGTATCCCTTAACTATTTTGCAGGTTTGTTTTGATTGGCTTTCACGTCATGTCGGCAGCCTACCGGGTTGTTTCTCATTCCTTGTGGCGCTTGTTTATTAGCCATTACCTAGACCAAACTTATTACCCAAACAAATACCTCATAATCATAACTAAGACGCTAAAAGTAAAGGACCAATCTACTGCACACGGGCAGCTACAAATAAATAGGATTATGATAAAAGAGTGCCAAGATACTAGTCCAAGAATAATTACTAATCCATTGCTCAAACCCTTGTAACTTACACTAACTCCAACAATGCTCAAAATCTCGAATCATAGTTACTGCAAATGCAACTACAAAATCTCCTTCATGTGAACTCTGTAGAAGTATTGAAATCCAAACGAAATGGTTTCTCAGTTCTCACATTTAGGAGCAACAACGCCGTGCACTCGTAGTTGATACTTAAAATAGATTTTGAAACCATAAGCAATCTCGTATTCAAGAGATTGTGCAACTTGCGAGAGACTATTGAACTCAGCTACTTCTATACACTAAAATGAGAAGACACGGAAATCACGCATCACAGGTGACAGTAAGATACGGCCCTACCGAAGCAAACCCGAAGCATCATTAGGATAGAAACCAGGGAGACAAAACAAGTTTGATTATATCATTTTCATTTGATTTCGTTTTGAAGCTGCTACATCAAACTATTCCAAAACTTACAGAACCTAACATAGACTAAGATCAAACATCAAATTAATAAGCAACTAAACTTTTCATTAATACGAAAAACCTCGATATTGTTCAAGAGAAATGCACCTCAAGCATCAAGTTCCATAGCTTGGGCAGCTTTAGCTTTCGCCGTTGCCGACAATTTCGTCTTCAACTTCTTCTTCCCTACCACAAAATTTCTCTTTTTCTTCTTATCACTCCCATCAACCTTCAATCATACAAATTACACTCACTTCAAAATCAACAAATTACCCAAAAAAACACATAATTACACTCCAAAAAACCTAATTTACACACACATTATACAATTCAATCTATGATATTAATCATATCAATTAACAAACTGAGCAAAATATCAAATTTTTACCTTCATCTTGTTCTTTTTAGCATGAAGCTTCATCGTTTTCTTCTCTTTTTCTTGCTTTTCCCCTACAAAAACCCAAAAATAATTAAAAATAAAATAAAATTGATACAGCAATAATGAAATTAAATTAAAAAGAAAAGAACGAACTTTGGAGTTCAAAGTCATGTAATTTTCTTCGAGTAGAAAGCTTGTTTTTCTTCGACATGATTACAGAGTGAAATCTTCGGCTTGAGGATTAAACCCTAATTGTCGCGAAAAACCCTAAATCCCCAATTTGATTGATTGGTTTGTTTTTGTGAAGTAGCCCTCGGATGGTCAAATGTTGACTATTTGTCATTCATTAAAGAGCCCATCAACTTAATCTTTTAAGCCCATAACTAAAGAATTGGATCAGGCCCACTCGTTCCCTTACGGTATGCGTCGCTTGGATAAAAGAACGTACTCTCTCCGAGTTATAGTAATTGTTCTTATTTTCCTTTTTATGCGAGTTTAGTGATTATTCTCCTTCCCTTTTTAGTAATTTTTTTGTGGTCCAAAATCAATTTAGCGTGGGTTAGACTGTTTTGTATGGTTTAGAATCATTTTTTTATTTTTTTATGCATAAAGGTAAATGAATAAACGCTATAACTCAGAGGCAGTATATTAGATGTATTCCTCATAATTTATTTATTTTTGAGTGTACGTGCAGTTGGAGAATTATACAATCAGATATATACATTTGTTAGTATAGATTTCGAGCTTTATAGCAAAAAAATTTGAGCTTATGCATCTATTTTACGAGTTTTAGTGAAAAAGAATCTGAGTGTCATTATAAAAAAAAATTGTAAATCATAACATTATATTAAAACTCAAAAATATGATGTTCTATGAAGCCCCGGCTAATTTCATGCCAGCAGCCGCGGTAAGACGGGAGGGGTGAGTCTTCTTCGGAATGACTAGGCGTAAAGGGCACGTAGGCGGTTAGTTTGAGAACTGCTCTCTTTGCATATAAAACCCAAAGAGATGTATACTTTCGCCCATTTGGATGTATCCTATTTGTGAATTGTGACGTATGTGGATTCTTTTTTGAGTTTATTAGCTCAACTTTATTTATTGTGTATTCTTTTTCTGGGTTTATTTAAGTTTTTTTTCCGTCAAAATTCAAATTCAACTAAGCTTGTATGTAATATTTTTGAGTTTAATGTTTTAGTAAACAAACTCATAAATTTTATTATGAACTTTATTATAACGTTCATAAACTATAAAATTGGTTGAAGTACATAAATGTATAATCCACTTACTCTACACCTCTTGTCTAGGTTATTTTTTTTAATTGTTGTTAAGCACCTACCCAAAAATAAATTTAGGGAGACATAATATCACTTCAAAATTAATAATATCACTCGTGTTTGACTGGTTGTGCGATAGTAAATATTAGCTTGTATTGTTATGACTTATGACATTCAAAAAAGTATAATAGTAAGTCTTTCTTGCGACGGGTCACCATTTGTGACGGATATTTTGTGAGATAAAATGGATACAAAATAAGTTAGTGGAGAAAGGGGACCACATGAATAATGTTGGAGAGAGAGAGAGAGAAAAAGTGGGTATTTTGTGAGAGAAAACGGTATCCGTCACAAGTTTGTGACGGATACCGCCGTCACAAATGAAAATTTATGAAAGTATAATGACATTAACAAATAAAAAATGCAACCGTTATCTTTGGTGTGCATTGGATCAACCCATTAAACCGCATACGTAATAGCGTGCATTCACAGTGGCGTTTTTATGGGGTGGGGGTGCAGGGGGTTCACCCGCACCCCCTTTGTTCGGAAATATTTATAAGCTAATTTCTATAAGGTTCATTAAATATTTGGTGGTGTAGTGGTTAGATACTGAAATAGTACAAATTTGGTCACAAGTTCATCTCCCATGTACGACATTTTTGCATTTTTTTTTCTCATTTAGTAATAAATTTTGACTTTATTGCTATTTAATGTTTTAAGATCATATTATTGGGCTACAATTATCTGGATTACATTATAAAATGTACTATTTTCTCATTAAAGAGCTATAGACTTGCAAATTTATACAAATTATTTTATTTATACCTTATTGAATTATTTAGAACCAATTATTTTAATTTTGTGTTGTACTCTGGCCTCACGATTTTATTGTGTTTAAATTTGAGTTCATATCGTCGAAATAATTGTTAAGTTTTTACACCCCCTATAATCGAGTCCTGGATACGCCTCTGGCGTGCAAACTATATAAATCAATATAAGTCGATCAAAGTAACAATCTTAAAATTTTAAAACCATAAATATTCCATAAAATTGCCTTGGACCCCTTAAAAGTTTTCTAATTTATAACCGTTCTAAATATGTAAGCAATAAATTTTAAAATAGAACCATTCAATTTCCAAACCGTCTTGCTCTACAAAACCGTCTTTCACAATCGATTACCGTCTTATAGAGCTGTGTTTAAATTTTCAATTGCGACGGGCATATCCGACTGGTGAAGTAATATTCATGTCGAGTAGATAACACAAAAGCGAGTAATCTGACAAGCAGCAAACTATTTTATCTTATTCACTCATACGAATAATATTTAACCCGTCGCAAATTTATGATGGACATATCTCCGTCCAGACGCCGAATTATAATTCAACGCGCAAAATTATAACGTCTATAGATTAAGACTACAGCCACCCCTACAGTCTTGTACGTGTGGGCTACAGAGAGAAGGAGAGAAAGAGAATTCAATTCAATTAAAATTAAATTCAAGTTAAGGAACATATCCATGTTATGATAATTGTTAAATATGGCATTTACCAATTTGTCATATGAACATGAAACAAATAACTGATTGATTTGTTATAATTATAATTAAGAGAGAGAGAGGCAGAGTCAATCAATAATAAATTAATAAATTAATTAATACTAGTAGTATTAGTACTTCATTTAATCATTACTATTGTATGACTACCATTTTGACTGCTTTTTTCCATTCATATTCCTTTCATTTTCTCCATTTTCTTCAACTAAATTTACTCACATTTGTTTGATTTCTAAGTTTCTAGAAGTGGGTTTGATTTTTATTTGTTAGTTCATTGACCCAGTTGACTGATCTGATCTAATTTAGTAGCGGAGTCGGGATTTGAACTTAGCGGGTTTAACGGGGTGGCAGATAGTAGTATAAGGTAAAAATTTCTAATTTTTAGCGGGGCGAGCGTTCCTGCTAGCCCTGACCTTCTGAGTTGATCTATTTGTTGATTACATAGAATTGAGTTTGAAGTAAATGGTAGTTCTAGTTTAGGTTTGAAGATTGTTGATTTTATATGATTTAGTTGTTGTTAATTAATTACCAAGTTAGGGTTGGTAATTTAGTGATTTATATGTAAAAAAAGTGAGGTTTTTGATAGAAAGGTATGTGATTTACTGTGTTTTTAGATGATTTTTTGGCATTAATTTATCTGGGTATGTGAAATGTGGATCTGGGTGTTTATATTTTAATGAAAGTTTCATGCTTTTTAGGGTTCTGGAAACTTGAGCTGCATATATATTTATATATATACTCCTATAATTTATATATAGCCTGGAAGAGACTGCTGCTTTGTTTGTTCAAAAGGTGAGTTGATTAATTGCTGTACTTAAATTTGTAATTATGGGAAAAGTTATCTGCTTTGTGGGTTTATTCTGAATTTGTTGGATATGTAGTTATGTACTGTTTTATTTTGTTGAATTTTAGTTTTTTTTCCTTACTTGATCTATTTAATGCTGATTTTCTTAGCTTAGTGAAGGTTTTGATGTGATGGATCAATTTGAAACAATGTGTGCCTACATCCGACTCCCCCTTAACCCCGCGATTTGCAGGTGGCATTGAGGCAGTAGGGTAATGTTGTTGTTGAATGTATAAATATAGTAATCTGCTTTGTGCATTTAATCTGAATTTGTTGGATATGTACTTTTTTATTTTGTTAAATTTTAGTGTTTTCTCCTTAGCTGTGATCTATTTAATGCTGATTTTCTTGGCTTAGTGCAATTGTTGTTGTGATAGATCAATATACAACAATTTGCGTACATCCGACTCCCCCTTACCCCGGAAATTGCGGGAATCATTGAGGCACTGGCGTGATGTTGTTGTTGTTGAACGGATAAATATAGTAGTAACAGACTGCTTTAGTTTGATCTGTCTGGTTTCCTTATTTTGGCCATAGTAATGTTTAATTCAGTGGAAGATAATTGACTACTGATTATAGAAAGATATCACTTTAAAAGCCGTATATTATCTCCTTGCAATATTAGTCCTTTCTCTTATTTATGGAATTAGTTAGGGTGGAATTAAATTGAAGTGGCTGTTTTTGGTCAGGTTGCTGCATATTCATTCTTCTGTGGGCTCTCTCGTCACTGCAAAATTTGGGACAATTAAATTGTGTAGCGTAGACAATGGGATCCCTGGCATCCAAGCTCGCTCCGTGTTGTTTGGGTTCACCTAATAAAACAGCAGTGTTTGAGCCTCTTGATGTGGGTGAGTATGTCATTTAATAATAGGTCAATCCTTGAATTGTTTACGGTGTTCAAGGACACTGTAACAATTTTTTTTGCGTTTTTTGCCCAATTTTTTCGTTTTGGAAATTTTGAAACCTATAGTTTTTATGAATTGGGACTCTGTAAATAATTTTTTCATGAGTCCGGCGTTGATCATTTTGGTGTGCGTGTGCAGGAAATGAAGAGGAAAATGGGGTTGGCTTATCAACATTTAGAGAATTCACACATGAGCAGCTTAAAAATGCCACATCAGGCTTTGCTGTGGAGAACATTGTGTCCGAGCATGGTGAAAAGGCTCCAAATGTTGTTTACAAAGGGAAATTAGAAAACCAGACGAGAATTGTTGTCAAACGTTTCAATAGATCTGCGTGGCCTGATGCTCGCCAGTTCCTGGTAAAATGCTTATCTGTTGTTCCTTCTCTTGAAGGTGTTTGTTTACCAGATCATTATCTCGGTATATATTGGAGAAGACCTTAATCCGACATATATTTTTTGCCCAACTTAAGTGAATAAATATATGTCTATTTAATGCCTTTCTCGATTGCTGTTTCATATACATTAAGGTGGCTGTAGTTATCTGATCTCCGAGCTTTTAAACTGTAAAAATGTTATCATTAAAGACCAGAAAAGTAAATGATTATAATTACGACTTCTTATGGAATGAACTGAAAATTTCATTCCTGTTCGATAACAATTCTTTCTTAATATTAGGAAGAGGCGCGGTCCGTTGGTCAGCTTCGGAACCCAAAGTTGGCAAATCTGCTAGGATGTTGTTGTGAAAATGACGAAAGGCTGCTTGTGGCTGAGTACATGCCGAACAACACCCTTGCCAAACATCTTTTCCATTGTAAGTATTTAGGTTATGCACCCGCAATTCATTTTCATTCACGATATTTGCAAGTGGAAGTGTAGAGAGTTGGTTTGAATGACCCAAGAGGAAAACTACAGTTAATCCTAGTGAGTGAAAGGAGTCTTGTTATTAATACTTCCAAGGTTTCCGTGAATCGTGATTTGACGTCCTGGCTAGAAGTAATCTGGCCTGATTGAGTTTGTGCATATTTCTCGCGCTTTAAAGTCACTGTAGCTTCTGTAGGCGCTCCGCTTTTCAAAAGCTTGACAATGGCATGACTGATTTTGAACTGCTGATCCCCCCATCATGCTCTTACACTTGTAGCTTAAGGCCCTGTTTGCGGATTAATATTGGCAGAAGCAGATTTAGAAAACAGATTTGACTAGCAGATGATTTAGCGGATTTGACTAGCAGATTTATTTAGCAGAATTATTTTAGAGGTGTTTGGTAATTGGCAGTTTAGATTAGCAGATTGTCTAGAATCTTTGTAAAATGACATATAAGGACATGAATAAATTATTTATTAAATATATAAACGGAATGTTAGTATTTTATTAAGAGGGTAAATAAGACAATTTTTTCTTTCTAATATGCTAAACCAATATGCCATATTGTAAAATAGCATATTGGACCCCAATATACTATTTCAATATGCCATTAACCAAACACTCTAAATCGCATATTGGTCATGTTAAATTTCTCAAATATGCTGAAATTTAGCCAATATGAGCCTAAGTTATTTCACCTTGATGAACACACACGGTTACTTTTACAGGGGATGCTCAGCCAATGAAATGGGCAATGCGGTTGAGGGTTGTCCTACATCTTGCACAAGCTCTAGAGTATTGTACAAGTAGAGGACGTGCCCTTTATCACGACCTGAATGCATACAGAATTTTATTTGACGGGGTAAGCAAATTATAAGCTCTAGTTTCAGTTTTTCCTTATCATGTTAAACAGCAGTAGTTACTGATGTTTTGTTCGTTCTAAATTCATTCTTAAATGCAGGATAGCAATCCCAGACTTTCTTGCTTTGGACTGATGAAAAACAGTAGAGATGGCAAAAGTTACAGTACAAATCTTGCATTTACCCCGCCTGAGTATTTGCGAACTGGTGAGTCTCCCTCCTGTATTACATAAATGTCGGAATATTGTTATCATTTATTGCCACATTTTTGGATGCATTGATTTAGTGGTTGCTAATTCTTAATCATTACTTTGTTCTCTTTGATGTTGCAGGTCGAATAACACCAGCAAGTGTCATATTTAGCTTTGGAACTCTATTGCTTGACCTTATAAGCGGAAAGCATATTCCTCCGAGTCATGTAAGTATGAGTACCCACTTTCCTTCACACTTTCAGTCTCAAATTGAACTGTGTTTCTAATTACTACAATCTCGTATAACTATTTGCTGCGATCTTGACCTAACTCCGCTTGGAAAAAATATGATTATTTCTAGTCCTTGTTCCGTACATCTTCACAAGCAAATGGTTGATACGGTAGATGCACATGGTTTAGGGTTTAGGGTTTAGGGTTTAGGGTTTTAGGGTTTAGGGTTTAGGGTATACTGGGAGTATAATAATGTGTCTGACATTGTGATTATGTGTAGGCCCTAGACTTGATACGTGATAGGAATCTTCAGATGCTTACCGATTCTTGCTTAGAAGGACAATTCTCCAATGATGATGGTACCGAGTTAGTACGCCTTGCTTCCCGGTGTTTAAATTATGAACCACAAGAGCGACCAAACACTCGATCACTAATTGCTGCATTGACCCCTCTTCAAAAGGAAACTGAGGTCAGTCGGTCTCCTTTTGTGTCTGAATTAAAATTTGCGAAGATTATGGTGATTAACCCGAACTTTTGTATATAGACATTTCTCCATTACTTGTGAATTCTACTTCAGATTTTGGCAAGTAACCTTTCGCTTGTGCAGGTTCCGTCTCATGTTTTGATGGGAATCCCACATAGTGCTTCATCCTTGCCTCTATCGGCTATTGGTGAAGCATGTTCGAGAAGGGACTTGACTGCCATTCATGAAATTTTGGAATCAATCGGATATAAAGACGACGAAGGTGTGACAAACGAGGTAATGTATATGTTCTTTGACTAACTGTTACTTAACACTTAAATGTTGTTTGATTTGTTGCTCTTGGACATTAACTCAGGATTAAAAAGTATCGGGATTTGTGTTTTCATAACAAAAAAGTTGCTATCGTGGAGTACAATTTTTGCTTCTTTCGTGTGTCGTTCTCATACGTGAGGCTTAAGACAATCTTATTGACCTCGCATCTCTTAAACTAACGAGTTAAGATAAAAACACAGTAGGTGTGATTTTTGATTTTTACGAGTTTTGTCAAAATGTAATCTTTTTATTTCCTGTGAAATCCGAAGTTGTGACTTTACTCGAAATATGAAGACGTCATAATGGAACGAAGGTAGCGTTTGCCTGGCTCTGCTTACGTACGTTGCTTGTAGGGTTTAGGGTTTAGTTTTCCTGATGGTTTGCTTATTAATGTTAATGTTTCTTGCAGCTATCCTTTCAGATGTGGACTGACCAAATGCAGCAATCTTTGGATTCAAAGAAAAAAGGCGACAGTGCTTTTCGGCATAGAGATTTTAATTCTGCCGTGGAACGGTACACACAGGTTAGCAACTTCCCTGGAAGTTCATTAAGTTCCGAGTCTCCTGACTGCTGTGCATTATGTTTGTTTTTACTCTCAAATGCACATACTAGATTCACAGCTAAGCCTCTGAATTATGTTTGATAGAACCAAAACCTTAAGGTGATGGTTGATGTCCAACTATTATTAATATTCCTATTACGCTCCCTCACTCAAATGCTCGTTGGGCTTGAAGAGTGGTTAGTTTGCACAGGCTTCCCTTACCGTGTGCTGGTTTCCACTTCGTGGGTTTTTGAGGGGTGTTGAGGTTGCCAGGATTCGAACCCGTGACCTACGGTCACACTGGCTCTGATACCGTGATAGATGAACCATTTCAACCAAAATCTTAAGGTGATGGTTGATGCCTAACTATTATTAATATTCCTATTAATGTTATCATACCACGTGCAGTTTGTAGACGGCGGGATGATCTCTCCGACAGTGCTAGCACGTCGAAGTCTGTCATATCTAATGAATGATATGCCACAGAAAGCATTAGAAGATGCAATGCAGGTGCAAGTGATATCTCCTGTTTGGCACATTGCTTCTTACCTTCAAGCTTCCGCTCTTTTGGCTCTCGGTATGGAGAACGAAGCCCACAACGCCCTTCAAGAGGGTACCGCCCTTGAAGCCAAAAGAGATAGCACGCGTGCTCGATAACTTCAACTCACATGAGGCTGGCTGGCTATTCAAGTCTTTTATTTGAAGTTACTAAAGTCAAGAGATGGAAGTTGATTTAACCATTCTTTTGCCTTGAATTTCTTCAAGATTTGCAAGGCATCATTGTTTTAAAAATATTGTAATTTGTGTACAGTAAAATGTTGTTTGCGACGTGTTTTTGTTCGAGGTGCATGTTTGAACAATCTAACAGAAAAAAGTGTCGAAAACTCAGTTTTATATATATGGGAGTAAAAACATTGCTTCCGTCTTACCAAGTTACCATACCAGTGTTGAAAAGTCGGCGTTTTAAAAAAACTGAATTTTGTTCTCGGTGCTGGTTTCTAGCTAACTTTCGTTATACTTTGGTTAACAGTTTGCTTTCGCGATTAGAAACTCCCACTTCTTCAGAGTATCGGCAAGAATACAGAATAGTTGAAAATGAGAGATTCTCGACAAGGATGGGAATACGAGAGATCAGCTCAGAACATTTCGCAACTTTTTATACTACGCCAGACCACAGTGACAGATCTGACAGTACATTTCATTGCCATTCAACTGTTGCAATTTCGTTTACAGTTAAGACAGCTTACATAAATAATGCACTCGAGGAACCCTGTTTGATGTACATCACATAGAGAAACATGGAGGGATACTGGGATAGTGGCATAGGCGCAGCGTTGCACGGTGTCATGGTCCGAACTTTGAGCCAGGTCGTGAAGCGCACCCTTGTCTAAACTCACGACAAGAATGAAAGCGAGAGCGTCAAGCACTAGTGTTTGTCAAGCACTAGAGCATTCGTAATCGGTCTCGGTTTGCGTGTATCGGGATCCTAGTCTCGATCATCGACTGTCGACACACACATGCTTGTTAGTAGGTTATGAAGGCAAGAGTCGTTCATAAGAAAGCAAACAACAAGCAATAGAAGGCAACAGCGTGAGAAGCAGATTGATTGACTAGTACTCCTCATAGAGACAAATTTGATATTTCTAGTCTGGCAGCAGTGAACAATGTTGCAGAATAGGTATACGTTTTCTAAACTCCTAAAAATGTACCTTAAACTACAAACGAGACTCCAAGCTTTCAACAAGCAGGAAGTAGACTTGGAGTACTAAATGATACAAAAGTAAAATACGAAATTTACGGGCTCGAAGTGAACGGACCGCGCGCGCAATTTCTTGGCTATGAGGCTAGAATTGTGGCTAAATATGCGGGTCCTTACACACAGGCATTCTCCCTCCAAAGTCTACCATCACAAATGCCACTAACTGTTGAGAAACGAATAAGGTAAGCCTGCCCATCACACATTCAACGCTGTGTTTCTCAAACTTTTTTAGAAGTGTGTTAAGATCTTGCATCAAAGTATCCAAGAATAATAACCATGTTCAATACTGAGTTTCGGACAAAGGTAAGCAAGGTAATATGAAGAGTCGGAATAGCATGCACGCAGGTAGTGCACTGACGTTCAGCTAATATCATAAATATCCCTCCAACACCACGCTGTCGCCTGAGATCCTCGTTGATAACTTCTGCAATCTATTCCTTTGGGTCCGACTCATTTCAGCCAGTGAAGAACTGGCTTCATTATTAGCCCAGATAGGTAAAACCTCCACGACAACCTTCTGCACCGAATTTGTCTCAAGACCGTCTTTCAAAATTTCATTAGAACAATCAAGCTTCCCTCTTAAATCAACCAACACATTGCAAAATCCTTGTTTACCACAATAATCCAGAATAGGATCCATACTAATGTGATCCATAACAACAATTTCAATCCCGTTTTGAGACATCTGTGGTTCGAGAGGTAGTTCTTTATCAGCAAACACGATTGCCTTGAAATCTCCTTCCGCAGGCAATTTGAGAATGTGAGACAGAGAGTCATGGTCCTTAGCTATGAATATATGAAGAGGTTGACGAGCGTTGGGTTCTTGTGATGCAAGAACGGATATATCTTGAGTAATTGAGGTAGATGAGTGTATCACTGCATCATATTCTTGAAGCAATCTTGAGTAATACCCCCCACATTCAGCGACATTATCCCCAAGCTGTTCTGAGATTACGCCGTTTATGGAGATGGAGTATCTGCAGACCAGTAGTCAGTTACTCCCTAATCAGCTCAAACACAAACATAATTACAAAAAGAACGCCAAAGAGGACACTTACTAATGGCTCATTTGGCTGTCGTATGGACAGGGCACAGGCAGTCCTGGGGTGGCGGGGTGTAACCGAGCAGATTTAAGTTCGAGCACGGGTGGGTTTGGAATCGGCTCGGAAACTTAAGCTTGAGCTCGGAATCGGCTCAGAATTATCCGAGCTTAAAAAATCAAAGCTCTGAATCAGCTCAGATTAGGCTCGAGCTTAACTCGAGCTCTATTCGAGCTCGGTTAAATCATTATTTTCTTTACTTTCTTGAACTTTTAAGTCAAAATAAAAATAATATATTTTAATACAAATGCAAATGTAAACTACTTATCATATATAAGAAACATATGATTATAAATGTTAAAATAGCATTTTATTTGGAACAAAAAAAATTACAAAATGACAAAATAACTACAAATAATAGATAAAACGAGCCTAACCGAACTTCCGATTTCGAGCTCTAGTAAGCTCAGAATCGGCTCGTATTTGGTCCACCCCGACTCAAAATCGGCTCGGAATTAGTTTTGACCGATTTCGAGCCGAGATTTGACCGAGCAGATTCCGAGGGCTCTACGAGTCGGCTCAGATCATTTACAGCCCTAGGCACAGGGCCAGTTTCTGTATGACTTCAAATTTGACCGACTCAATTGAATTGGGTGGGTGGGTGATTTTTTGTCGGATCAATTGTGGATCCAACAAAGTTTGGGTAGCTAATGTGGAACGGAGTTAACCCGGGTTATTATATTTGATCGATAGCCAGGTCTATGCAGTATATGCTCCACATATCCATTCATGGCATACTGAGCAGTGAACACCAGGAAGAGCAATGCCGACACCAAATAAAGTATAATAGACACTCCAGTTTTAACATACTCCGTATTGAAGCTCCTACAACCTTCACCCGTGTAAGATCAATTTTTAAAAAAAGTAATAACATATGCGCATCAAAGTATCCACCCGATGAATACGAGTAGTCGAGTACTACCTAATAGGAATATTAATAATAGTTGGGCCTCAACCATCACCTTAAGGTTTTCGTTGAGATGGTTCATCTATCATGGTATCAGAGTCAGTGTGACCGAAGGTCACGGGTTCGAATCAACCTCAAAACTCCTCGAAAACTCACGAAGTGGAAACCAGCACACGGTATGGGGGCCTGTGCAAACTAACCACTCTTCAAGCCCAATGGGCATTCGAGTGAGGGAGCGTAATAGGAATATTAATAATAGTTGGGCCTCAACCATCACCTTAAGGTTTTGGTTGAGATGGTCATCTATCACTACCTAATGTGGGACAAAGAATAGGCCGTACCTAAGAGTTACAAAAGGCTTTCCATAAAGCATTTTATGGATGAATGCTTCATTGAGCTTCTTGCAGGAGTCTTCCTCGACTCCAACAACTACTTCAATGCCAGCCTCTCGAAGTCTGTCGATCCCTCTCGAAGAAACAATGGGGTTCGGATCCACCATACCAACTACTACTTTCTTCACTTTGGCTTTGATCAAAGCTTCACTGCAAGGAGGAGTTTTACCGTAATGGTTACAGGGTTCCAAGGTCACATATGCAGTTGCATTTTCCGCCAATTCCCCAGCATCTCTCAAAGCAAAGACCTACAAAGTACACCTACAGATCAGCAGACATATAAGCACATTTCCTATCGTCGCTGCAAAATTACCTGAAAAATCACTTAAGGAATGCACATATGAATATTTACACTGGAAATTTATTTATTTTTGCATTTTGCCCAATTTTGTATTACTATTAAAGCTACAAAATTTAATTTCCACACAAAATATCGCTAAAAATTTCCATGGACAAGATTTACGTCTGCAGTGTATACTCCTAAAAAACGCAACACCACGCATTTTCTCCCATTACACTAGCAGCATATCAGGAAAACAGCAACAAGCCTGTAAACAACCTGTCAAATCATTGTATGCGAAAGTCCAAATGTACGCAGCCTTACCTCTATCAAGCCGGTAAGGCAGCATTAACCAAATTTTCCAAGTTTGAAACTTTTAAGCTCCATTCAGTCTTATTTCTACTCTTAGAAAACACAATTCACCACACACAAAAAAACCCGAATGGCATACCATACTTATGCTGTTATGCACAAAAAGAAAAAGACAACTGCCTCCATTATGAATAGATATGTTTTTCTCATCTTGTCATTGTGTTTCCCTAAGTTCCTGTCCTAGAAATCTGAATAGGATTGCGCATCAGTCTGTAGCTAGATGATGTCTGTTCCTATTATATGATCCATGTCAAAAAAAAAAAAAAAAAAAGAAAAAAACTGCCTCCATTACACTAGCAACATATCAACAAATACAGCTACAACCCTCTGAATAACTAGTCCAATTATAGCACCGAAAAGTTCAAATGTACGCAACCTTACTTCTATCCAACACACAAGGCTACTTAATAAAGACTAGGCCTTGACCCGTGTTCTTTTCGGCTGAAAGGAAATGAACTGCAATGAAAGGAGTTGAGCTAAACCGAACTGAATGGAACTGAACTACGAGTTAATTTGAGTAAAATTGAGCTGAATTTAGCAAATTAAGCGGGAAAGTTCAAATGTACGCAACCTTACTTCTATCCAACACACAAGGCTACTTAATAAAGACTAAGCCTTGACGCCTTGTTCTTTTCGGCTGAAGGGAAATAAACTGAAATGAAAGGAGTTGAGCTAAACCGAACTGAATGGAACTGAAGTACGAGTTAGTTTGAGTAAAACTGAGCAGGATTTAGCAAATTAAATCTAACCGGACTAAGCCAAAGTTAGCTGAAATTAAGCGGGAAAGAACCGGGCCTAAAATCATCATATATATACAAGCTTCAAACATCAAACTCAAACCACATTACTAAACAATAACTTCCAAAAATCACAAAAACACTTAATCAAAAGCACTGAATTACTACCTCAGCATGAGGCTGACCGGCTTTCGGATGAAACCCTTGACCAACAATCATACCATCTTTAACAATAACACACCCAACCATAGGATTAGGACTAGTAAACCCTACTGCATTTCTTGCCAATTCTAAACCCTTTCTCATATAATACGCATCATCATAATCCCCATTTTCACCACCATTTCTCAAACCAAAACATTCCCATGAAACCCTTTTGCCTACATTACATAACCCAAGATTGAATCTTGAAGTACTATCAATTTGAATTTTTCCCAAAGTTGACAACTTTTTGTGTGAATTACAAAACCCAGAAATGGATTTGTGAATTGGTAAAGATTTTGCGTGGGATGGTGGGAGAAATTGGGGATTGAGTCTGGTGAATGTGATTGAAAGAGATTCATGGAGCATTTTGAGCAACAATGGTGAGAAGATTGAAGAGATGTGCTGCTATCTGAGGTGATATATGATGGTATTAGTAAGCTAGTCGAGTGATTAATATTTAATAAGAACATGGTTTTTAATTTTTTATTGTTAACAGATTGTAGGGTGGTGGTGGTTGTCGTGGCTGTAATATGATACACTAGTGGTGGCCGTGGCGGTGGACCGGTGGTGGTCGGGTGATGCACGGGTGTAAAATCGGCCGTTGCGACAATCTAATTTAGAGTGCTAAAGCAACTTTAATTACTTAAGCGATAGACCGTTTTCACGTTTGACTTTTTTTTTTTTTTTTGTGTGACGAGGGAATCCGCAATCGCTACCTTTGGTGCGCACTGGGTCCCGAGGGTGACAGGCTCGAAGTCTATTTAGGCATGGACTCGGGCCAAAAGTCCCGAGGGTGACAGGCTCGAAGTCTATTTAGGCATGGACTCGGGCCAAGAATGCTTCACAAGATTTTGCTCTTGGAGAGGCTTGAACCCGAATCTCCTATGAATTTCACCCAATTTTTAACCACTAGACTCCATACTTGCGGGCAGTTTGACTTTTTTTATCCATTTAGAAATCGAACTCACAATCAGTTGCCTTAGATTTAACAATTTAAGAGAATTGATCAATCAATAGTCACATATGTTACTTCGACAACTTACCTTGGTGACGTATCGTGTGGCCAACACGAATGGATATTTAGTAATTTCACTTTAAATTCAAAATTTTAAAGTTTTGCGAAAAATAATTATATACACTATATCATGTCTGACACTTGTAATTGAGTCAAAGTACCATAAGTTATCACAACTTTTACATTGCTTCTAAACTTGCTTCAAATATTAGAACATTTATCAACAATCTTTAATTATGTCAAACACTTCGACTCTATATCTTGTCCGACACTTACAATCGAGTAACATAAAGTTATCACAACTTTAATATATAGAATACGTTACAAAGCATTGAATAACTCGCATATACATAATTACATCACCAACTAAAATTCCCGTACATATTGAAAGCATCCTAATATTTAAAAAATAAACAAAATCTTACTTTTGTTAAAAAGTGTATACAAAATGGTTAAAAAAACAATTAGATTTAGAAATCAAACCCGTAGTCACTTTCTTCTAAACTTGCTTCAAATATTAGAAATTATCAACAATTTATAATTATCTTTAACACTTTGACACCATATCATGTCCGACACTTACAATCAAGTCAGACTGTCAGATTAACAAAAAATATCCCAACTTTTAATACACTGAATACGTTACTTAGCCTTGAATAACTCGCATATACATAATTACATTACTAACTAAAATTCCCAAAGCGATATTTAAAGCATTTGAATGCTTTAAAAAAAACAAAAAATTAGTTTGGATAAAAATAAAATTGTATTCAAAACGCTTTAAAAAATTTAAATTTAATGTCTGAGCCCGGGTTCGAACCGGGGACCTCTAGTGTGTGAGACTAGCGTGATAACCGACTACACCACCCAGACCTTGTTGTTCTCTTTTCTCACTTTTATTCTGTTGTATAAATATCTACGGTTAATTGATTTTGTGACTAATTAAAGCGGCGGTATCATCAAAAAATCAAAAATCAAAAAATAATTCAAAAACCAGCAACAGGAGGAGAGAGAAAGAGAGATAGATAGCGCGCGAGTGATCCGACCGTTTTAATGACGACAACTCGTCGGAGACTCACTGAGTCAACTCGCTCAACCACCGCCATTGCCGAAAAACAAGCAGAAGAAGAGGAAAATGTAGAGGAACAAGTCGGAGAAGACGAAGAAGAAGAAGATGAAGATGACGACGAAGGTGAAGGTGAAGATGAAGAAAAGCTAGAAGAAGAAATTGCAGAAATGGCGAAAAAACTGAAACAATACAGATCTACTTTACCAGAACAACTTAAATCTACTCTTTCTTCTCTTCTCGCTTCTCAACGTCCTCCGTTATCTCTCTCGTCTCACGCGTCTTCCTCCGGTGCTTCCCCTGGGACTCACCTTCTTCCAGGTTAGCGAGTTTCCTCTCTATTTGCTTCTCTGTTACGCTTTCGGTATCGTGTTTCACTTTTGAACTGTGTTGTTTTGCTGTGGAATTGGCTGTGATTGTGGATTTGATTGAGTTTTTGGAGTTGCTAGGGTTTGATTGAGTGATATTAGTAATGCAATTCAGAAAGCACTTAATTGGAGCATTTTAAGTGAAAATTTTGCTTTTCTCGGGTTAGATTATAGAGAGTTACTCTCATTTGTTTACCTTTTATTAAACTACGCCTCAGAAAGAACAAGAAAGTTAATAAATGATTGGAACGGATTGAGTGTGTTATTGATTTTGTTGAGTAGATATTAGTAATGCAATTGAGAAAGCACTTAAATTAGAGCGGTTTAAGTGAAAAATTTCACATTTTTCGTGTTAGATTATAGAGAATTACTCCCTCTGTCAGAATCGTTTGTTTTCCTTTGATTAAACTACGACTCACAAAGAATAAGGAAGTTGATAAATGATTGGAACGGATGGAGTACGTTATTGATTTGAGTTTGTTGAGTAGATATTAGTAATGCAATTGAGAAAGCACTTAAATTGGAGCACTTTAAGTGAAAATTTGACATATTTCATGTAGTAGAGAGTTTACTCTCTCCATCTCAAATCTCAATCGTTTGTATTACGCCTCTCGAAAATAAAAATGGTAAATAAATGATTGGGATGGAGCATGGAGGGATTATATTATTGCTCTTGTAATTGCTTGGATATTTTATTCCTCTACCAAGCGGTATTTATAGAAGATAATTTCATAACCCATCGTATATCAAGAGCCACTTATTTAACACAGAACCTTTAAGTCTTATGCTATAGTTTAGGGATATTGGAAGAATTGCATTTGACTATTTGAGTATATGGCATGATATTTACGGGTTAAGTTGATGGATTGGCTTTGATTATGTCGATCCTTGTCAATTTGGTGATGGTATGAGTGGGGATTAGAGTGGGAGGAAGAGAATTGATTTGGTGAAAGTTGTGTTTGGGTGTTTTAGTGTAGGTATTGTGGCATACTTCAGTTGTATTGACGGTGTAATTTGAATGGACATAAATTTAGTTTTAGGTGTGGGCTTGATTTTCGGGATGAGTTAATGTAGAGTGATGGGTGGAAACTGATACAAAAAAGTTATTTTTCGTGAAATTCTGAGTTCTTTGAGGCGTTGTTGTTAACTTGTTTGTGTTATATTTTGTGATTTGAGGCGACATAAAATTTGAAGGGAGTTGGACAAGGTACCAGGGAATTGATGTAAGTTGTTTAGAGCTGTAGGCAAATAGAGTCGGTCAATGTTATATTTGATTGAGGCATATTACTCGTGGAGCAATTTGAGAACAAGTGTTAGCTCAAGTGGTAGAAGCTCTGTTACTCCAACCATGAAGTTGAGGTTCGATTCTCATCCTCGACTTAGCGCGCTCATTTAAACCGGAGCAATTTGGGGAAACTTTATATAAACAAGTGGAGGTAGACTTGAGTGTGAATTTTCACAAGTAAATGTATCGATGTTGAGGTTATTAGGGAAAATGGGCAATTTTGTTGCGGTTGAAGTATTGACATAATCTCATCTCATGGAATTTATATGGTGCTGATGTTGGTGTCTTGGTGAGAGCTAATTGCATTTTTCCCAACTTAGTTGATTTGATTAAGATCTAATTTTAAATAGCTAAACGTGTTGAAGAAAGTCAATCTAGTAGATTTTATGACTTCCCAACTTGAAGAAGATTCTTGAAAGATATGGGGCATTCGTATTGTTTTTATCACCGATTTACTGTTTATGTTTTAGCCTGTTCTTACTAGATTGAGGTGTCTGTATATGATATATTTTTTGAGGTATTGTTGAGAATCTATAGCAGTATCGGATATATATTAGTGATGGCTGGTAGATCTTTCACCATTTCGCCTTTTGCCTTATTTGGCTCCTGATCCTTTCACCTTAACGTCATGCGAATGGAATTAATGATGGAACATAACATAATCAAATGTTAGATAGATTATTCGGATTTGTGTAGTTTTTATTTGATACAGTACAGCACTATATATTCCTACTAGTATAGTATGTAATATATTGGGCTCCTGGTGTATGAAAGCCAATCTTATTTTACCATTGTACGACCTAATTCGATGCAGCTTTAAAAACAATGAAAAACTGTTGGTGATTTGGATTACGCTGTGTATTTATCTCCTTTCTGTGATTCACAGGTGCAGAATCTTGCTCTGAAAACCCCAACGGAGAATTAGTAGCTGGTGATGGTCAAAAAACTGTCGAAGAAATCAAATTGCTTAATGAAAAGATCTCGAATAACATCTCTGCAATGCCTAAGGTTTTAAAAAGGATGAATGAATGCATTTCTAGACTTGACCAACTTATTTCTTCTAATGGAACTATTCCTCACGTATACAAGAGGAAAAAGAGGTGATATATTCGGTCATTCTACTTCGTTTTTTTTGTTAGGAAGCGATCATAGTGATTAGAAAATGTAATTGTGATTTGAGTGCAATGATTTATGATACTAGGCGGTTGTGATTCGTTGACCGGGACTGTATAACTAAACTGTATCTCCACTATAACTTGAATCACCAGCTAACCCGGTTTTTTTTAAATTTATTAGTCTTTTGTAAATGAGTGTGTTGAAGATTCCAGGAGGTGATGTTTTTATACACATGTGTGTTTCATTGTTTGTGGCTTTGTGCTCCGCTTTCTTGCTTTCGCACTAGTATGTTCACTGCGAGCCATCTACTGATGCAGCGAAATGTTCAAGATAATTATGATATTTAGGTATTTTCTCGTAACCTTTTTCTTGCAGTCCGTTGTTTCATCTTCCCTTGTAGTTGTGCCTAAATAAAAAAATTTCTTGTTGCAGGTTACCTTAACGATAGTGTGCATTTCTGGCATTGGATTAGACCGCGCTAAAGCAGTGTATGTAGGCACAAGGAGCTCACTAAGGATGTAAGGAGTTTGCCGATCCTTGTCTTGAATCTGTAATATATCCACAATTCAGGTAGATTCACTTTTTTTTACTGGTTGCAAGCGGGAAACATATCTTCTAGGTAGAAGGAATGACGGGAATAGTTTTCAACCTAGGTCGTGTACAATGAGTTTTTATTACCCGTGTTGATTATTGAATCTGGCGATGAGGAATACAGAGTCAGACAGATTGCTTCGGCATGTTTTACATAATATATTCCTGTGAAGCTAGGCAAGGTGTTAGTTAAAGTCGCGAACTCACTAGGGATACTCTCCATAAACTGTGTTTGAGCGTGTCAGCGTCAAAACTAGTCCCTATATAACTCTTTTTTTTTTGTTTTTTTGGTGACGAGCGAACCCGCAGTCGCTACCTTCGGTGCGCACTGGGTAAACTCGCAGGTATATGTGATAGCCTGCAAACCACATACACCAGATAAACCACCTGAGGGTGACAGACTCGAAGTCTATTTAAGCATAGACTCGGGCCAACCCTATATATAACTCTTATGAAAAAAAAATTGAACACAGTTCTATGGTACTACGGTATTGGACACTTTTCTCGGCACCAGTGCGACCGCTGCAAAAAGAAAGAAGAAATAACGAAATATCAATCAGGTATAAGTGTATAACGGTTTAGTAAGACTACATAGTTATATACTAAGCCAAAGCTTAACAGAGCAGTGCAATTGAATTTAAATGGACACACATTTACAGCTAATAACATCGTAATTGTCCATAGTAACGGGTATAGATGAACTTGCGACCACTCTGTCAGTATTACCGACATTACCAACATCCAAGACAACCGTGCTCAACCCTTGACCGACAATGAAAATATTTCTTCCTGTAGCCACCATTTGGCACGGTGGTCTAGTAAGGAGAGACGAGAGCCTACATACAGTAACCCATTCCCTGGTCTCCTTAACCCACATTGTTAGCTTAGTTCCCGAGCTTTGGTCCAAGACGTAAAGGTTATCTTCGACTACAACTGCGGGGCCTTGCCAACCTAGTGCCATGTCAGCATCAGTGTGTTGCCATCTGGCATTCGATGGATTATAGGTGGCCATAGATACATGGGGAGGTATGGCAGAAGTGCGAGATCTTACGTAGATTTCTCCATCCATCACTATGGAATCTTCTATGTCGAGGATGATATTTGGGTCGGAGTGAGAGTCCCATGTATTAGAATGAGGATTGTAAGTGTCCCACGAGTGTTGGATGCTCGTCTTCAAACCGTAACCACCTATGGCATAGATCTTCCCGTCCACAGTGCTACAACCAAAATAACACCTACAAACATGAACAAATGAGTGAGGTAAACTAGCACATGAGATGCGGCATGTGAAGTTTATAACAACTCTCTTGAATGGCGGTCTGACGTTGGGCGAACCCAACTAGTAGCAAGGGGTGGCGGCCGCTACTCCAAACTTAAAAAATGGTTAAAAAGGCGGATTTTTGCTACCCCAAATATTAGTGAATAGTTTAAATGTAATCTCATTAAATGAATAATAAACATCATTTGATTCAATGGTAAAGGTCCCAAAATCCCAACCTAGTGGTCATGGGTTCAAATCCCACTCCATATATATTCATTTTTATATATTTTTGTTACCCCATACATTAAATCATGAGTTCGCTCCTGGCGGTCTCACGTTAATAAAACGTCAGACCAACCTATTAACTATAAACTCCACCCAACCACAATACTCGTTAACTCACCGCGTCAGATAATAATCATTCCAATTAAAATCTTAAATGGGTCGGTGTCATGATAATATCATCATGAGACCGCCTCATATGAGAATTTGTGTAACTAAAGAAGATGAGCTCTACTTAACATGTACCGAAAACCGGAGCCACCGCAGTATAGTTCAGCTGTTTTCTACGACACGTCATGCCAGTTACCGGCAAAGATACACTCCAACTACCTACATTACTACGACACGTCATATGAGCTCACGTACCCGTGTCCGACACTCCATCCTTGGACATTGCTTTGAGACTCAGACACTTCATTTTAGACCAAAACCTTGACACTTTTCATAAAACAACTTTGTCCGACTCTTTGATACGCACCCGTGTTCGACGCTTTAAGCAGAGTCAGAGTAACATAGTGAACTACATTCTGGTGAAAAACATTGGCATGTCGAATGAACTACATCCTGCGCAATTTCATAAAGCATAATCAAACGAAAATCCAAGCTAACGGAACACAGAAGAAATACCTAGCAGTAGGCATCGAAGCAGCTTCACTCCAAGTATTCGCAGCCACATCATAACAATAAACTTCATCAATGGCGTCTTCAGACCAACCACAACCCCCCAACAGATACAACTTCTTCCCGATAACTTCAAACCCCATCCCCTTTCTCTTCAAACAACGAGGCGGAAAACTAGAAACCGATTTCCAACACCCTTGCCTCGTACAGCTCGGATCTAAACTGTAAAAACACAATTGGTCGCTATTTTTATCTCTACACAAAGCATATATCCAAGTTTCGCTGAGATTATGCTTATGACGATAATCCCGCCACTCGTCGCTACAAATCAAGTCCCTCCATCTCCTTGACACACATTTAAGAGCTGTATGATACTTCCTAGGAACCCTAGCTAAGCAAAACAATGCAATGTCGTCCGGAAGTCCGTGAATCAATGAAGAATGGCTTGATTCTTGCTCATTGCAGGGCTCCATGATCTTGATATAATATCAACGATAAGAATTAGGCTTTTTTACGACATAATCATCGTCGCTAGCATTAAATGAACCGCATAGCATTGTAATAAACCGTCTTAAGTTAAGCCGGTTTTACACGAGGATTAACCTAATACGCGAATTACTCAACAAATAGGAAGTACTAAAATTAACATTGAATAAACCCTAATTTGCTACTCAATCAGCAAAATTACAATCAATCGTCAATGCATTAGTAAATATGCGAATTACGAAGCATAACAATTGATCAATCGATCAAAAAACCTAAAAAATTTGGGAAATTACAGATTTACAGAGATTGCGAAGATAGATCAGCGGAAAAAGATGAGAAATAATTAATAAAATTAATCAAAAATTAATTAATTAATTAATTAATTAAGAGAAGAGAAATGATGATGATGATGATGATGATGATGATGATGATGATGATGATGACGACGAAAATACTGACCTTTGAGATTGGTGGTGACTGATTCAACGGCTGTGGAAATGGCGGAGAGAGGTGGTGGATTTCACGGCATTGCTAGCTTTTACTTGCAATTAAAGCGCCAACACGTGACTTGTTAGGTTAGCTTTCGATGAAAATATCCGATTTAAACTTTAAACGTTGCGAATAGTATAGATAATAACACAAAATGCCTACAAAATTTTTATACAAATAGTTTGTTTTAGGCCTTGTTTGGCGGTTAGCATAATTTGGTTAGCAGGTTTAACTAGCAAACAAATTAGTAAATTTAAAAAGAGATGTTTTGAAAAATAACATTTTAAATTAATTAAAATGGTTGCATGAATAAAGTGGTCAAAAACGGTAGCTTTCGACAAATATACTATTAGAATATGTCGTTTACCAAACACAAGAACATAGTAGATTGTTTGCTCGAACTACTGATTAAGCCGAATTTATGTTATTTACCAAACAGAACCTTAATACGAAGACGGATACGAGAGACGCGCGTAATTGAACCCTCTTGCTTTTTCCAATGCAGTAATTCTCCGTGAAGACGGACATATCCGTCACAAGTTGAAGACAGGTCAAGTAATACACAAGTTGTTAGATAAGATAAAAACAAATTGTCTAGAAGTAACATTATGTTTTTGTCTTATCTAACCACTTAGGTTAATTTTTGTCTTATCTAACCATTTGGTTAATACTTGACACATATTCAACTTGTGACGGATATGTCCGTCCTCGATGAGAATTTGTGTTTCAAGTGAGAATATTTCAGGTTGGTGTCATTTAAAATAGTGATTTCGAAGTATCCTTTTAGCAACGTACAATACAATCTTTAACTACAATAAGTCTCTCTTATGACGGGTATATCTGTCACAAGTTTACGATGGATCAAATATACCCGCTTATTTAGATAAAACAAAAATAAAAATGTATAGAGAATCACAAATGCTTTGTCTATCTCCCCACCCCAAATGGGTTTTATTTGACCACTCACACGGATATCGCCGTTGCAACGAGAATTTGTGCTTCAACTGTGGTGAAGGTGAGATTAGCTAGTGTTACTTTCCAATCTCTAGTTTAGAGAGAGACGGTCTTAACGTTAAACGCTTGGTGCCTTGGTAACCGGTTGCAGGTTGAAACGAATACATTTCTCGCAGAACTGGATGGCTCCGAACTAAACTCACACTCTTCACTTAAGCAATTTTCATTTCGAACTGACATAAAACATCCTCTTTGCGTTGTTATACGAAAAAAACGGTGACTTTTGAAAGTCGGCTTTCGTTATAACAACTTATCTTGAACCAAAAGAAAACTTCATATACATCAAGCATCATCGAACAACAAAAAAAATGACGACTTTTTTATCGTTCATTAAATCTATCTTCTACACCTAGACAGATGATTAATTACTCGAAAGTTTTTGGTTATTGATAAAAGAATCTGTATTTGATATGAGCCAGGAGGAACTGTATGTGTACTATATAGTCTTGCTATCACTGTTTCGGTTTGTTCTGCTGGTTTATTCTGAGAACCCTTATTATATTCTCTTCCGCTCGAATCTGTCTTACTTCATATTTTAGCTCGGATGGCCGATGGAGACGGTTTAACCACCCGAAGTAGACCCTCTTGAACCAGTGTTACAACAAGCTGACACAAATCCGACCAACGGTTTAAGAAACTAGTCCAAAAAAAGCAGAGCAAAATTCAGTGAAGTAATGTTAGTGTCGGGAGTGGAATGTACCTCCCCTTTTCGGTTGAACATTTGGCCTGTAACCAAACCACGTGTTGCATAAGAAGACGGACTATGGATCTGCATTTCAAGATGTAAATTAGCGTTTCTGCGTGTGCGCAGGAACCAAAGTGAATCAAATCGCCAAATCCAATTTGGGTACGAAACATCAATAAGGGCAGCCCGGTGCACGATGGCATCCCCGCTAGGCGAGGGTCCAGGGAAGGGCCCCACCACAAGGGTGTAATGGGGGAAAGCCTTCCCTTGCTATTTTGGCAAGAGGCCGCTCCCAGGGCTTGAACCCGTGACCTCACGGTCACAAAGCAACACCTTAACCGGTGCGCCAAGGCTCCCCTTCGGGTACGAAACATTAATGACACAGAAAAACGACTATAGTGTGACAGTGAACCCCGTTCTTCTATATTAGTGTAGAAAAGCACTCTTACCACGAATAGTAACCAATCGTCGGCTTTGAAGGGCCTATGAAACCACATCCTGACAATTAAAGATCATGCGTAAGTACAAAAATCATTACTCCGCTATTTTTGCAATGGTTCGTCACTAATGATGCAACTTATTTGTTTTGAACGAGAAATGCAGACAGCTTAAAACTCGGAAATTGCAGTGAAAATAGGAAACGTGACTAAAAGATATGAAAGGCCGGTATGAACCATAACATACCCCGGTGGCACCACATAACCGCTTGCTCTAAACAATGGGATTAAAGTCGGGCTATCAAGAAAGCATTTTGGGGTAGACTCGGTTGTATTTATTGGTAAAACGACCTAGGTAAGGCCGCGGCTATATGAGAACAAGTCTCAACCCAGATATAGTCATATAGTATTATGCTCGAAAGTCTAACCAAACTTTGAGAATACTAATTATTTGCGGGCCAACCAAGTGGTGTTAGTCCATTGTTAAACCTTGAAACTTGCAGAAATGCAGGAGTTGAGAGGTCTCAGGTTCGACTACCAGCTGGGGCGATGACTACTTGGCCACTGCAGCCCCAAAGGTGGCTTACATGGTCCATGTGGTGGTGCGGGAATGCATGGGCCCGGGGGGATTCAACCCCCTCGTCATTAAAAAAAAAAAAACTATTTGCAGGCCCAGTTCATAGCGATATGACATACAAGAGAAGCATGCAACAAATAACTGCAAGGTGGAAGGCACTTACGTGTGATTCAAACTAAGGACATTGATTTTCTGATCCCTTTGACGGTGAGGATTCGCACTTACGCCAATGAACATAAGATCTGAAGCATAAGCCACCACACATCTGTGAAACAAAAAACAGATTTGGGAGTTAACGTCGGTCCACTACTTAATTCTCATGAATCCAAACATTTTCCATCCAGAATATATCTCGAAACAGTATGATTTATCAGCCTATAGCTATTCATCGACGTGGACACACTTGCACAGAATTCTGACAGGGATTTAAAATATTAACAGAGATAGAATTAATTAAACTCTCAACAAGCGCATGAATGTAGGCAAGCAATTGATTTACAGATTTGGGAGCTCATACAGAAAGAACAACAATACCGACAAAGTGTAGTGATTCAGGATCGGCCAACATGAATCCATCATTTGAGGCCTTGAGGGCATCGACAACAAAAAAAGATAGACAAAAAGGAACAGAAATAAAGAAGAAAATCAAAAAGACAAAAAAAAAAGATGCCTACATTTAGAAACTAGTCCATACCTATGTTACTCAGACTCGTTTAGAAGTATCTAACACGGGTGCGTGTCCAAGTGTCTGACTCGGCTAATTTTTGAAAAATATGCATACGTTGGTCTAAAATGAGGTGTCCAAGTGTCATATCCATGTCCGAGTGTCGGACACGGGTACGTGAGGAAATTAGAAGAGTCCGAGTAACATAGGTACATACAAAAGTAGTGCTCGACTGAATAGAACATACGATTTGCCCAAAGACTTACCTATGCAAAGCCTGATCATCGGTTAATTTTCCTTTGGCCCTGAGCCAGTACTTTAGCCTGAAAATAAATTTAATTACTCACACGTCCAACAAAGCACAACTCCTGCATTTAATTCAGTTCCTCACTGGGAAGAAACACGTATAACCTTGCAGGGGACTTGGTCTGGTTTGTGGAACTGCTTGGATCAACAAATCGTATATCTATGGGCCAAGTGTCATACTTTGTCGCGACCACCTTGTTTCGATAAGTCCTGAACACCATATGACATTCACGTCAGATGAATGTTTGGCACAGGAGAAGGAAAAAGATCAAGAACTCGGAGTTATAGGACACACCTCGGAAGCCGGGGATCAATAATACGTTTTTCGCGTAGCTCTTCTAGTGATAGTAACTGCATAACAAATTATATTACAAGTATGAACTTGTCCATTTCCGGTTGACCAATCACCAAAGAAGCTCATACAAGATAAATGAATACCGTGTCTGGAGCTGGAACAGATGGCATTACTGCTTCTTGGTGTTCAAAGCCCTTCTCTTCTTTCTGCAGAATGGTTTAAATACAAAAAAGGCAGTAGTCATTACACAATCAATATGTTATTTATCAAAACTGACCGACAAAAAAACAGACCAATCATTTCTTCGGCGATTAATTTCAGTCACAACTGGTGATGACGCGAGTTACACTACACTACAGTGACAAGATTATGGCTCAGAAGGAAAAGGGCAAAAGGCAAATTACCTGAAATGATGCAAGCAATGTGAATACAATGTTTCCTTTTTGTTTTGCATCTACTCTTCTAGTCGAAAAGCTCTTGCCATCACGAAGGCGATGAACTTCATATAAGATAGGAACTGCCAAATACAAATAGAGGTCCAATATCTTACTCATAATTTTAATGAGAAACGTGTGTAGAAAAAAGTAAATTAGTGAATGTCGCCCAAAAAGGCTGAGAAATTTACTCACTATCATAATTCCCGACGAGGAGAAAATAAGCTTGCAAATGATGGACGATCTTTAAACAATCAACAGTTTTTGATGCTGCAGCTAGTGCCTGCGTTGTATAATAAATAAACAATTGGTTGCATTAGTCAAAATTGCAAAACAAACCATCCCCAAGTATAAATACATATAGTTTAGTATATTGAACACAAGCATGGCTACAAATCTTACATGACCGATAAATTGTCCACCAAAAACCTTCCCAAACTTTGGAGCAGATGGCAAGGTGATGCCTTGAAATAGGTTGACCTGCACAGAGTCAGTAGATACAATTATTCTGCTCCGGTAGTATCATAACCAACAAAAGATCACACGAAAAATCCATCACAGAAAACAGTCCGTCTTGCTTCAGACCATAAGTTCCGTCTGAAACAATAAGACCTCTCACAAGTGGAAATCACATAGGTGGTGGGACGTCCCCATGTGCTTTCCCACTCACTCCCTAAATGGGTATTTTGGGAGAGGAAATGGTATCCGTCTTCTTATTATTTCAGACGGATCTTGCGGTCCGAAATAAGAATTAGTGCACAGAAAATTGGTTCATCGGAAAAACTGTCAATACTTCCAGTTCCGGGTATGGAATACACATTAGCACAGTTTCACGAAAGAAATACTCAACTATTTTACCTAAAATCTACAATGCAAATACCCGGATATCTGACATAAAAGGGGAGACAGGAGTTGAGACAGATTACTACGCTGTAGAAACAATTTTGGGACTAGGTGGAACTAACCAAATAATAATATAATTCCAGATGTTTGAAGAGATCACTAAAAGTTCACTGTGCACTGAATCAACAATAAAGCACAACAAAAGTTAGAGAGAAGCCTCGTAATTGGCCAAGGTACACGTACTTCGATTGGATCCAAATGTAATATGGTTTCAACAGGGGCACAGGTCTCTTGTCTCTCATCTGCATTCCAAATAGATTTTGGCTGCAGCAAGTAGCAATGTTTCGAGGGCAGCACCAAGCAGGTCAACTGTCGCAAAGAGTGTAGAATAAGCATTTCAAAAGAGAGAAGCACAGTTTTTTTCAGTAACAATGTTTCTTGGAGAGATATAAGGATTTCCATTTTTCTACAACTGAACCTTTTATTAAGAAAAGGAAATTGGGTTTCTAAGGCGCACACATGATGTTGTGCTTCATAGAACACCTACTTAACCCCAATTCCGCCTAAGGCTCGGTAAGTATGTGGACTGGATGCACTGTGCACGTAACCTTACTCCAACAACAACAACAACAACAACAACAACATCAGAGCCTTAGTCCCAAAATGTTTTGGGGTCGGCTGACATGAATCATCCTTTGGAACCGTCATGAGTGAACTCTCATCTCAACAAGAGAAAAAAGAAAGAAAAAAAAAAACGGAAGTGGAGTGAAACAGAAAATGAAAGGCAAAGGGGTTTTATAGATTTTAAATCGAACTTTATCACATGTATAAAAACCCAAAAAAATTAATCAAGAATAAAGTTTAAATTGATTTTGAGAAACGAAGTAAAATTTAATATAAGAGTTTTGGGAAAAAAAGTGTAACAAATCCAAAAAGAATTTATTTTTTAGAAAACTTAATAAAAACATCATAAGCTAGAAGTCCAATGTTAGAAAAATACAGTGCGGCTACTAATGATTGCTTTTATCATCATATTGTAACTATAATAAAAATTGGATAACAGCCAACTTGCTAACGGCCGCCACTCTAGTACCCTAATTCATCATTCTTAATGTGCAGTAATTCAAAGTGACCAACTCTTTGTTGTTTTGGTTGTATTTGTTATTGAACATTAAAAGGTGAAGCGAGTACCTTCGACAATGCTATCACATCTGGTTGTTGTTCAGACGTTGGAGCACCTACAAACAATTTAATAGAATGTCAAAATGTATAGTAAATATGTGTTAAGACTACAACAACAACAACAACATCATCAGAGCCTTAGTCCCAAAATGTTTTGGGGTCGGCTGACATGAATCATCCTTTGGAACCGTCATAAGTGAACTCTCATCTCAACAAGAGAAAAAAGAAAGAAAAGAAAAAAAAACGGAAGTGGAGTGAAACAGAAAATGAAAGGGAAAGGGGTTTTATAGATTTTAAATCGAACTTATCACATGTGTTAAGACTACAGATACAAAAAAATGCAAACATTAATCCGAAAGGATCACGCTTTTTTCAATAGCCGTCTGCCAAGCAACAAAATTAGCATTATACATAACTCGTAGTTACCAAGGACTGAAATCGAGCTCACTATGACCAAAAGGTCGAAAACCATCTTAGACCAAAAGTATAAAGATGAGTGAGTTTACTAGCCTCCCATCCCAATCTTTCCAAAATTTTAGAAAGGCTAAAAGACTATAGAATACAATCATTTGAGTTCGATAAAGCTAAGCTACGACTAATCTATCTAGTAAATTTATATATACTACTACTCTAAAACTATATCAGTAGAGAGATTTAGAGCTATAATCTCACCATCGCCAAAATAGTCATAGCGTTTCAATATGAACTCTGGCCGAATGTCCTCTTCTGAATTTCCACAAACTTCAGCCTAAACAATATTTACGAGTAAGAACGTGTATTCACATTTCAGGGACATGGATTACCAAGAAGTGAACGAACACTCCACAATGTTAATCATGCATAAAATAACAGCTTACCTCCCCTTCAAAAATAAAATAAACTCCTTTGCTGTTTCCATTATGAATAACATGTTCTCCCTCATCTACAGCGGAAGATCACAGCTGATAATAGTCAATTAGTCGTACTTTGACAAGAATGCAGAAAATATATACCAGCTAGAGTTACCATTTTCACACATAAGTCCGGCATCAACATATCAAACACCTTTGACAAAACACTATCAACTACCATTCCATGAGAGCAATCAAATCACGCAAATTTAGACCAACGAAATGAGAATGTAGAAGGTGCATCTATAATAAAATAGCAAAAGATACACCCATCAAATCTAAAACTACAAAACCCTTAAATTAACACAGGAACCCTAATTCACGTGAATTGCAAAAATGAGTTGTTTGGTTGCCTCATAATTCACATGAATTACGGCTTCCGCAACTTCCAGTTCCTCCATAATGGAACTATGGTTCCTACATGCAACCAAACAAGTTTAACGAAATGAGAATGAAGAAGGTGCATCTATAATAAAACAGCAAAAGATACACCCATCAAATCTAAAACTACGAAACCTTTAAATTAACACAGGAACCCTAATTCACGTGAATTGCAAAAATGAGTTGTTTGGTTGCCTCATAATTCACACGGCTTTCGTGAGTTCCAGTTCCTCCATAATGGAACTACGGTTCCTACATGCAACCAAACAAGTTTTTCTACTTCGATATAACACGTAAAAATTCCTACAGACACACATTTCCTATGTAAATTAGTTTATATTGTGGTACACAAATCATCTCAGACCAAACAAGTTTATCATTTAATTACACACCAAGATGCCTTCATTTCCTTTCACAATACTCACCCATACAAGTATAAAACCGTCTTAAGCGAGACCAACTAACCGCGATAATTGCACAGATTCCGAAATTTCTAATTCACCAACCCAAGATCCATTATAAGAACTATGAAGAAACTATCAATAACATGATCAATTTATCACAGTAATAACTAAAGTCATGACTTTTTTTGCATTACAAAGTATAACCCACAAATCAAAACTAAACTAATCAAATCAAACAAGGAACTTCAAAAAAATACTCTCGCAATTCCAATCATTTGTTTACGTTTGATTAAAAATTAAAATGCCCCTCATAACGAAATGAATATAAAAGGTAAACAAATGACGGAGACGGAGACGGAAATTGTAGTTAATTACCATGATGTTCAACTTGAATGACTTGGGCAATTTTTTTGATTGATGAACTGGGTAATCTCTGAAGCAATGGAACGCCACCTAAAAATTCTGCAACTATAATTATTAAACAAAATTAAATTAATCATCATATAAATAAGTTATTAATTATAAGATAAAAGATTAATTAAAACCAATTTGAACTAAATTAATTAAATTGGGAATTTGATTACCTAATTCAGCGTTCATCTTCAAAATTCCTGACACAAATCTGGAAAAAAAAATTAAATATTTGTTGAGTGGACAAGAAAACAAGAGTGGCCTACAAATAGAAAAGAGAAAAAAAATGTATATATTATTAATTTTATTGTAAAAATTTTAGATCGGAAACCGTTTCTCGAAAGATTTATTGTAATTTTAATTACGGAAAATAAGTTTTTTTCCAACAAAAAAGTTGGTGTAATATGAAAATTTGTGATTTTGTAGTGGGATTGTTGTGGGAGTAGGAGTGTGTTGTTTTCAAGTTTTTAGTTACGGGTTGATTTTGATGTCATGATATACGAAAAATTGAATAAAATATTAGAGTCGCTGAAAAATATAAATGATCTTCAGGAATTTAATAAAATTATATTAATGTTTGTTTTATTGATAATGTTAATCAAGATAATGAGCTAATAAATAGTGTACGATATCGAGTTAGCTCAAAATATTGAATTATTTTTTTTTTTTAAATGAACGCATTATGTCGCAGGTGAGAATCAAACCCCCAACTTTATGGTTGGAGTAACAGAGCTTTTATCACTTAAGTTAACCCTCAGGGCCTGCCTGCAATCCAAAGAACTTTTAAGGGGGAGATGTGATATTAATAGGGGAAATTTTTCCAGATACATGGTTTGGCAAATGAAGAATGAAGAAAGAGGGAGAGTATGTGTGTTCTTTTTGAAGAAAAAAGAGAGTTTCATTCCCCTGTAATTGTTACTGATGGAGGGTGGTGGGTAATAGATTACCTTTTGTTGGAGGTAATAGTTACTGGACCCTAAATATTGCACTCATACCAAACCTCTGAAAATGGGCTGTAATAATTACCCTTCACTTATTCTGGCCTATTATTACTATACCAGGCAGGCCCTCATTCTCTCTTTTGAATGAATGTTTTGTTGATAAAATTGGATTAATGACAAAGTATTAATTTTAAAATGAGTATGATAGGCTTATATTCTCTCATATTTTGAATAATGTTTTCTATTTCGTTTTTTGTCTATTTACAATATCGACCATATTTTTATTCGAAAGTGTTTGTGTGGTCTAAATTCAATTGTATTTCTGTAGTTCGAATTTAGTTATATGGTGCGGTGTTGTATTTACTTAATTTTTGTGTCAAAATAAAATGAAAAGGTTACTAATAATTCTTGAATTAAGTAATTAACATTATGACCTCACCTCAATGTTCATATTTTATATTTCATCTAGTGATTTGAATTATGAAATTCGTTATAATAGTGGCAGTGTAATATTCAAACTTCTAACCACCTATATGTTTTGTAAGTCCAAATAACGCTTCTAATCCTGGGGGTTGAAATACCAGTGAAGTAATGACGAGTTATGCAAAGTTATATTAATGTATGATCATTCCAAGCACTTACGAATTTTAAACTTTAATCATCTATTAATATAATATATTTATCTGGACTCTAAAAGGGATACCTGGTACACGTGGTTTGCAGGCTATCACATATATTATCTTGTCCGTAAAGGTGAAGTCGAGTGGTTAAAACTTAGGTGAAATTCACAGGAAATCCGGGTTCAAGCCTTCCCAAGAGCAAAATCTTGTGGAACATTATTGGCCCGAGTCCATGCCTAAATAGATTTTGAGTCTGTCACCCTCGGGTGGCTTACCTAGTATACGTGATTTGCAGGCTATCATATATACCCGAGGGTTTACCAGTGCGTACCAAAAGTAGCGGTTGTGGATTGCCTTATCACCAAGACAAAAAGTAGGAATGTATACAGGAAGTTTAGCGAATTTTTTGTAAATCGGATTAAATAAGATCGGGTTTAATTTTTGTTTAATGGGTTAAGGGTATCCCAAAAAGGTGAAGACAGTTGGAATTATGGGCTTGATTGGTCCATGATAAATTGTTGTTGTCCAATTTGGAGGTCTTCCAAATAACTGTGAAATTCCTCAATTTACAGGAATCTTTTTAGGATCAGAAATTGTTCGATGTTAGATGCAAACAATTGAACTAGATTCTCTGCACAAATCAATGAATAATGCTACTACCAAAGTTTGTCAAACTACCACTTGAGTGAGCTAACTACTAGTGTCATAACAAGACCGATCGGTGTCTTTTGTAACGGGTATATCTGTCACATGCTTATAACGTGTTAAATATAATTCATGCGGATGGATAAAACAAACAAATTGTTATTCCATAAGTCCATAGAATCGCTGCAAGCTTACAACAGATAGGTCGACTACAAGTGAAATGATAATTTTTGAATCATTTATTTGGTAAAAAGCGGCTTTATATAAACATATTATAAAAAAACAAACTTTTGGATTATATGAAGTTTTCGCTCAATTGGAAATATCAGATCGTACCTCAGTGTCGGCATTTATAAAAGAGATTTTGCTTGATTACAATATTTTAACATTGAGTCTACAAAGTAACACACCGTTATCAACAATTTTTTCCCTTTAACTAAAATGATACAACTCCTTTTAATTATGGTTTTGCTTAATACAATATATTCGTTGCTATATTATAAAATAAGCCAACGTTATTTATTTTACTAACAAATTTATAATTTATTCCCGTAAAAAAAAAATCAAACTAATACAACTATCTTAGATACGATGTTGTAATATTCAATGTACTAAAAAATCAATATACAACAATCGTATTCGTACAAGAAAATTTTTAAGTTATAAATATATCATATTTTATACCCTAAATACTAACAAAATCACATACAATACAAATATTATCCCTAAACATCCTCTTTTATTCCTAAATCATACCTTCTCTCATTTAATTATTTACATTTGCTTTTCAGGCACTATTCATAAGTGGACAGAATGTTCGATATAACTTTTAATATATAACATAAAAGATCGTCAAGTGAAATTTTGCTTAAATTGTTTTATTGAATGCATTGCGAATATTAAATTTTTCTTAAAATATTAACGAAAAGAAAACGAGTATTAATATGTGTATAAAACAAATGTATAGAATTCAATAAAATAAAAGAGTACATAGCAGTAGTTAGGGTAGTTAATGAGACGAGACAGCTCGCGAGCAACTCGAGTTCGGCTCGGTCAAAGCTCGGCTCGTGTGAGCTCGACTCGAGGTCGGGCTCGGCTCGAGAGCTTAGCGAGTCAAGCCGAGCAAAGGCTGGCTCGACTCAAAAAGCTCGCGAGCGGCTCGAACATTTGAGATTAGATAAGATATAAATCATATTTTATAAAAATATGCTCATATTTTATAAGAATATTTTATCATTATTGTATTTTGTAGCATTTATGTCAAATATCTTGTTGATTTGCTGAATATTTTTACATAAAATTTTCGAACCATGTTATTGAATATATCGGAAGAAAAAAAATAAACAATTTTATATATGCTCGATTTGGCTCGAGCTCGTGTTAAAACACGCAAGTTTTTTAACCCGCGCATTTTTTTCAAGCTCGGGTAAGATTGGTCGAGCTCGAGCTCGAGTTTTTGTAATCGAGCACAAGCCGAGCAAGGCCGAGCTCGGACTCAGCTCAGCTCATTAACATCATTCTAACTTACGACGAATATTACCGTCTCAAACAAGAATCGGTTCCAATAAAATTCAACCACAAAAGCAATCATATTTTTGGGTGAATCCATAAAAGCAATCATTTAATCCTTTGTTGTTCCACAACACCCACTTAACAGTCAATCCCACAGACTAGACAGACAGGCTGACACTACTACATTAACCCACCTTCAAAGTTTTCATTTTTTTTCTGCAAATAAAACAATAAATAATCAACTTCCATGATCAAATTATAGTCTTCTCAAATTCAATCCCCATTTTAAGAATTTAATTGTTTGTTATTTGTGTTATTTGATAGTTCATCTTCACTAATTCAGCAAAAAAATCTTGACTTTTGTCCCCTTTTTTTGTCTTTTAATCATTTTTTTTCAGTAGGAAATTTCCAGGTATTGTTCTATTTAGTGATTGATTTCATACCCAATTTGTCTTTTCCCCTTTTAATTTGATTGAATTATCTTGTAATTTATACATAATTCAAAAACCCCACCAAAAAGTCAAGAACTTTTTGATTGTTTGACTGTTAATTCATCTGTCATTCAACTCAATTTGATTATTTTTGCAGAAAATTAGGTACCCAATTCATTGTTTAGTTTAAATTTAGTTTAAATTTAGCAGAATTCGTGGAATGGTAGATGAAATTCATCAGAAATGTTAATCCCAATATGATTTGGGGTCGGGGTCGACTGACGTGAATCATCCATTCATCCTTTAGAACCGTCACTGAGTGGTCGCACACCTTGTTTCGAGAATTTGTGGTAGTAAATATATATATATACATATATATCTGTTGAGGTTAAATTGTTTGATTGATTAGTTAGTAGTAATCAGGGTTTTTAGGAAAGATGGCATCTTGAAAATTGATGAATTATGTCTTGTATCACTTGCTGTTTGCCTATACTTGAATGTGTATATTGCTTAGCTTGTGCTCGGTTTGCGTGGAAGCGGTGTCGATACACTGCAGGTCATGAGAGTCAGAATTGGGGGGTTTCTAGTGCTGAGGAATTTCAGCCTATACCGCGGCTTTGTCGTTTTATATTGTCTGTATATGAGGATGATCTTAGAAACCCGGTTTGGGCACCACCGGGTGGTTACCAGATGAATCCTGATTGGGTCGTGTTGCGTAAAGATTATGATGATACTGGGGGTCAGGTCACCCCTTATATTGTATACCTTGATCATGACAATGCTGATGTAGTGTTAGTAGTTAGGGGATTGACTATGGGTAGAGAGAGTGATCGCGCGATTTTGTTGGATAATAAGTTAGGAATGGCGCCTTTTGATGGTGGGTATGTTCATAATGGGTTGTTAAAGGCGGCTATGTGGGTTTTTGATGAGGAGCGCGAGTTGCTTAGGGATTTGTTAGAGAAGAATCCGGGTTATACTTTGACGTTTGCTGGTCATTCTTTGGGTGCTGGTGTGGTGGCATTGTTGACGCTTGTGGCTTTGCAAGATCGAGAGATGTTAGGGAATATCGATAGGAAAAAGGTCAGGTGTTATGCTATGGCTCCTCCAAGATGTGTGTCCCTCAATTTAGCTGTCCGATATGCTGATGTTGTCAATTCAGTTGTTCTTCAGGTATGAACTGATAGGCCTAGTTATGTACGGCCTCAGGCCTGACTTATTGCCTTTGTTTCATGTATAAGCTACGTGCGTTGAATATGGTGAAACTCGAGGCTTTATGTGTAGGAGGGAAAGGTGTCAAGAAACCAACTCAACCAAAAGCTTAAGCCAATGGTTGGAGTTCCTTGATTCGTTTTATATTCTAACAAAAGGAGTTGGTGTAATGCTGTATGTCCAGCATTCGCTTATATCTTTTGTCTGAACCGCTTTTCATTATGGTCGGTTTTGGTCAATGTATTTGTAATTTAGACCTTCTCACACATTGCGCCAAATCGCCTTCCCCCAATCCTATTTCAATTGCCATCATGACAGTTTTTTGATGTTTAAGATAGGAGCCACAACATGTGTGACTACCGACAAGTCGACAACTGCTTAGGGTAGTTGTGTCGCATCAGTCTTATCTACCGAACCTTAGTTTGCAGCTTAGTATGTATCATGTCTTTTTTGTTGCCTGGTAAAATGTTGTATTCTGTATTACACGACATTTCCGTACATGACAGTCGCCTGACTAAATGTTTTGACGAAACATGTCTAATTGACAGGATGATTTCTTACCTCGGACCACTGCTACTTTGGACGCTGTGTTCAAGTCACTTATCTGGTAAACAGCTAGTTTGTCGTAAGACTGCATATTGCACGTTATTTCAGTGCTCATTGTGATTAACTGATTATCATGTTAGCTCCACTGATCCCGTGTAGAAATCTCTGCCTTCAAAATGAGTATATATGCTTTACTTGTCGAGATTACAAGTCTGATATTTCTCTGCTACAAGTAACTTCGATTTTCCCGAAAGCAAAATCTGGTACAAGTAATTATGTAGACATCGTGAAAGTGCACGTTTTAGCAGTTACAAACTTACGATAAAAAGCTTATCTTTTCCGAGTAGCATTTGGTCCGTATGTCTGGTTGTTCCTTTCTGTCTACAGCTAAATATGTACCGGTAGTTATATTCCTGATAACTGAAATAAACTTACTCGTTTTTTTAACAGTCTACCATGCTTGTTGTGCGTTATGTGTTTAAAAGACACGTGTATGATGGAGGAGAAGATGATAACAGACCCAAGACGGCTCTATGCACCGGGACGCCTGTATCACATTGTGGAACGAAAACCCTGTAGGTATGTCCAACTTAGGCTGATTTCTCTGCTCAATCTTGTCGAAAAATGGATGCTTAGCATTTCATTGCCGAGTTGTTGATCCAACTGAGAATGGTCGGAATGAAATTGGCAAACAAAGGAGTCGAAGTATTTATTATTCGGTCCTTTTTAATCCTCGTCCAAGAAACCGGAAACAAAAGGGAGGGTCTTAACTGACATTGTTTCTCTAAAACTCGTGTTGTTGCAGGTTTCAAAGATTACCGCCGTCTGTGAGAACAGCAGTTCCAGTTGACGGAAGATTTGAGCATATAGTGATTTCCTGCAATGCTATCTCTGATCATGGGATCATTTGGATAGAAAGAGAATCCCAAATCGCTCTTGATGTAAGTTCTTCCATTCCCTATAGAGGCATCGTTGCAGAGGTCAGCTAGGCTAGACGGTAAAGTCACTCAGAGGTGGCACTCATGAGTCACGATTCTGAGTTCAAATTAGGGCTTCATTTTGTCGAAAACAAGTTCTGAATTATCGGAACTAAAGCTTGACTTGTCCCCATCTTTGATCGATATTTTTTCACAGTATGCACACAATTTAGGGGTGTTAACGAGTCGAGCCGAGCTCGAGCTTGGCCTTGCTCGGCTTATGCTCGATTACAAAAACTCGAGCTCGAGCTCGAGCCGATCTTACCCGAGCCTGAAAAAAATGCGCTCGTTACAAAGCTTGCGAGCTTTAACACGAGCTCGAGCCAAACTCGAGCCAAATCGAGTCTATATAAAATTGTTTATTTTTTTTATTTTTTTCTCCGATATTTTCAATAACAAGGTTCTAAGATTTATGTAAATATATTTAGCAAATCAACAAGATATTTAATATATATGATACAAAGATATAATATTGATAAAATATTTTTATAAAATATGAGCATATTTGTATAAAATATGATTAATATCTTATGTACTCTCAAATGTTCGAGCCGCTCGCGAGCTTTTCGAGTCGAGCCAGCCTTTGCTCGCTTGACTCGTTAAACTCTCGAGCCGAGCCCGAGCTCACACGAGCCGAGCTTTGACCGAGCCGATTTCGAGTTGCTCGCGAGCTGTCTCGTCTCATTAACAGTCCTGACACAATGCAGTAGTCTCGGAGTAATGGTCAAATTGGACGATAAATTTTGGGAAGGAGGTGATAACATTAATGTCATTTGTGATGACTGCAGCTGATGATGGAGAACGAAGGCGTGATGGAGATCCCACAAAATCAAAGGATGGAAAGACAAGAAAAGCTAGCAAGAGAACACAGTGAAGAATACAGAGAAGCTCTGAGAAGAGCGGCTGCATTGGACGTGCCTCATTCTTACGTGCCATCCCCGTATGGCACGTTCAACGATGTAGAGACCGGGGTACGATTGAGTACTCGATCATTGGGTGAAGGGTCATTAGCATCATCTAGATGGAGAGATAGCTGGGATGATTTTATCGGACGCCTTTTTGAGAAAGACGAGTCGGGACATATGGTGTTTAAGAAGTGAATAGTAGTAAATTAAATTATACAGAATTCAGTCTTGATGATATATTATATGTCTCCACATTCATTTATATCATTCATACTCCATTAGTGTCGGAATTAGGCATTTCGTTGATGAGTTAACGGTGTTCATATTAGAATTGTCGTGAGACCGATTTTGAGATTTGTTCTGGCCAGTGTAGATTCGTGATCTTGCTACTGTCACTTGTTTCGCCTATTCAACAGGCTAATCTTAAGTTCGGTTTCTGCTGTAGAGCACCTTATCGGGTTACTCGTTAGAAGTAAACTTTTTTAAGATTTAAAGTTAAGCCACTCGTTATAAAAAATTGTATTGGCAGAACACCTGCGAGTACCGTGTGAAGGTACTACAATACCGAACTGCGCAAACTTTCAACCTTGTTTACGTCTTAAGCTTAAGACCATGGTTTTAAATCTCGGTATCGTCGCGGTAGCGGTAGCGGTATAACCGGACCTTAATCGGCCATCGCGGACGGATCACGGTGAAGCTCGGTGATTGCTCGGGCGATATCTTGTATCGGTAGAGTGAAAATCCGATACAACTCGGCCGAGTCGTATCGTATCGGCCGAGATTTAAAACCATGCTTAAGACGGGCTAGTTTGTGAATTATAATGAAATATTTTCAGGAGCAAAAACAAACTTGACTTGAACATAAAAAAACGCCGTCTGTGGGGATCGAACCCACGACCACGTGGTTAAAAGCCACGCGCTCTACCACTGAGCTAAGACGGCTTGATATTTAATTATACGAGCATTTCTATATTAACTACTAAATTAATCTTGGTTTACGCATAACACGATTACACAGAAGAATGAAGACAAGATTGAGCAGAGACATTTAACTCATTTGTACCCGTCGCAAATTTGCAACGAGTTAAATATTACTCACTAGGCCATTAGGCAGTGACGGACGCAGAAATTTTGTTCATAGGGGGCACAGTTTTTTTTTGACGTGTTATCTATGCACATCTAAGACAATATTTTTATATTTTAGAGTTTTTTCCCAAATTAGTCATAATATTAGTAAAAGAATGAAAACATATTGGTTATAGAGTATCAGTTAGTCTTGCTTGTGACGGGTCGGGTGGAGAGACGGATAATGACACTCACAAAACGAATAGGGGACAAGGTGGGGCACCCCCATGTGCTTTCCTCTCTCTCCTCTAAATGGGCATTTTGTGAGACAAAATGGTATCCGTCTTCTCCTTGTGACGGATACCCTCCGTCCACGATGAGAATTTGTGATAGAGTATAGACATATCTTTTTTCAACTTTTGTTTCTAAAATAATTTAAATTATGAGTATATGTAAAAAATAATATCTATAATAAGTCTCCCTTGTGATGGATATATCCGTCACAAGCTTCCAACAGGTCAATATAACCCACTTGAGTAATAAGACAAACATAAAGTACCTAGGGAGCTACAAATACCTATGTAGAATATAATACATTTTAGTACTGCAATTAACAGTAAATGAAAGTGATTCAATGACTTAAAATTTGGTAAGTTACGCGATGGTAATGTGTTCAAATCACTCCTACCAAAATTTGAACTCGGAAATTTTATGGGGGGCACCTGTCCCACCGGTCCCCCCTTGGATCCGCTTCTGCCATTAGGGTAAGAAAAGATAAGATATTTGAGATTTTCGACGTAATTCTATAATTCTATGTACAATTATTAATAATTTTTTATCCATCTCATTTGTTTGTTTACATTTTGAGTAATTCTTAATTAAACTTGTATATTGATTAAAGGTAAATAAAATATTAGGACCAATGTGTACCAATCATAAACCAAGGTTTATTATAGATTCATGAACTAAGTTGTGTTGACTCTCCCAAGACAACCCAACTTGGTTGTATGCTACTACTATACTTGTATGCCTATACTATAATCATCCAATGATCCAATAAACAGTAATTTTTGTGTAAGACAGTCTCATATTATAAGACGATCTTATTAGGTAAAAAGATAGTTAATTTATTAGTAATAAATGAATAACTTTTTAAGCAAGTGGTGTTATTCAAACGGTAGCTGAGTTCTTGAACTTGTAGAAATGCAGGAGTTGAGAGGTTTCGATTTCGACTACCAGTTGGGGATGACCACTTGTCCACTGCAGCCCCAAAAGAGTGACTCACATGATTCATATGGTGGTGCGAAAATGCATGGATCCGGGGATTCAATAACCCCCTCGTCATTAAAGCGACTCTTAAGCAAGTGGTAGCATTCAAGCAAGTAGCATTCAATTAGTCAAAATTATCGATGTTGTTACCCAAAATGTCAAAAAATAGTCTTAACGATGAGCCAAGGATACAAAACCGTAAAAACAAATTTACTACTCTAAAAATTCGTTTTTGACTACGCCCTTAACAGTTTGCCATACATGTCTTAAGAAAATTTGTCCTTAATGACCTGCATATAAATGAATTATCTGTAAGAAAGAGAAAGGTTTAGAGTAGCTAGGTCTAAGTGTCATTTTCCATTATTTCTAATAATACAAAATCTCATTCAAAACGTACGCTATTCGATAGGAGATGTTTGGTAAACAACATATTGAAAAAAATTAGTAGATTCTGGCATAATTAGTAGATTGACCAATCAATCTACTATTTTTACGTGTTTGGTAAACAACATATTCTGATAGCGCATTGATCGAAATCTACTATTTTTGAATATGCTGCTAATACCAGCATATTGTATTAGCATATTCAATTTATACATGGAATCATTCTAATTATCATGTAATCTGGTATTTACCAAACATCATTTCTTTAATCTGTTAATTTAATTTAATGCAAACCTCCTATTAAAATCTACTAACCGTATTATGCTAAAGTTATCTGTTATTATAAATCTGCTTATGCCGTTTGCCAAACATGCTGGCCTATATGCAAGTAACATTATTCACAGAATGTCCTATTTCTTCCCACTTACCTTATTACAAAATGAGCATTCTCCGTTTTCAGCTTACGATGGATAGTGTCCGTCACAGACAAGACGGTTTGTTTTAATAGTCAAAATAACCAGCTGGATACCGAGTGTGTTAAGGGATTAAAAATGGATCATATTGCTTCATTGACTAATGCTTCATGCATATTTATTTGAATTATGTCATTAAATTTACGGCGTTGATCCAATCATTTACGCTTATTTAGCTGTTAAACTGTCTGCTTGTTCTAAAATATTGAATGTTCTTTCTATGGCTTACGTGCAATCAACTGAAAACCGTAAGACTAGCTACTTTTCGAAAAGAGAAGAAATCTTCGACTCTAAATTATGTCGAGTTGTCGACTTATTACTCGGTGTTTAATCAGATTATAAAGGGTGTTTAGTAAATGACACGTTAGAATTTTTTTTAGCATATTCAAGCATTTTAAAAGATTTGGCCGAGCAATATAATACCAATTTTGCCGCATACTAAGAAACATATCATTACCCGGTTAACATATTTAAAAATAGGAAAATTTACTTTATTTTACAAAAAATACAATACTAACAATCTATTAATTTAAATCTACTAATTACTACCAAGAAGCACTTTAATTGTAGCAAATTACCCCTATAACTTATAAACTACGTGCAAATTAGCCCCTAATTAAGTTTCACTTGTAACAAATTAGCTCAATAACTTTTCAAAAATGTGCAATTAATTACAAATCAATTTTTTTAACTAAAACTTATTATTTTAATATTATAAAAACTATTATAAATATATTTCTTAAATAATTAAATGCAATATTTTCAAATTTAACGAAAATGCGAAGTAATATTAGTATAAACAAAAAATTGCTAAAAAAAAAATTTGAACATGCATGTTTTTCAATAATCAAGAATTTTAGTATTAAAATGTAATCAATAATTTTGATTTTTAATAATATTAAAATATTTAATTAGCAAATTTTATTTCTTAAAAATAAGATATGTGGTTAATTGCACATTAGGACGAACTTATATGCTTAATTTGCTATATTTATAAGTTAAAGTGCTTGATTGCACCCACATAATATCAAACTTATAGGAGCTTTTTGCTATATTTCCCATAATTCTACTAATTAAAATATGTTGATTAAAGTTTCTAATAAAATTTTTCATTTATAATCTGTTTTTACAATCTACTTATGTTAAAAATAATCCACGGATTACAAAACATAACATTTGTTAATCTATTTTTAGGCATGTGAACCTTAAACCCTAACACGATCTTAAATCCTTTTAAACTCGTTAATCAACGTGTCATACGACTAAGTAAGTCGATAAATAACAATAGGAACAATTATAAGCCATATACATGGAGCATGTCAAGTCGACGTATAATTATATAAACCCTAAAGTCCTGATTAATGATCTCAAATCAATCACAAATAATGTAATTAATTAATTAATTAATTAATTAATCGTCCTTAAATTACAATCGAAGTCTAACCAGCTGTTTGAGAAAAAACAAACGTAAAATTTTAACTTTTAGTGATTTTTATTATTTTATAGTGAAATTACATTGTTTAATATCACATGTTTTGGTGTGGAAAGAAATCTATACGTTATAATATAATTTTATTTGATAATATTAATCATGCAATTAGACAGACAATTTCAGGGTCATGCTCCATAAATTTAGGGTAAAATATTCAAAGTTCTGCCCCTTAAATTTAGGGAGTATCTAGAATGAAACACATTATATGTCTATATTAACTCGACAACATTAATCTAGTGTCTCAAAAGCTTTCGCCTGTATCGTATCACGAAAATTGAATAGCTGATTTACCTAAATTTAGGTGTCTTGTGATGAAAATTGAGTCGATATGTCTTAAATATGACATTATACAATACTTTGTATATCATATTAAAAAGATTCAATCGGACTTCTGATGCAGGTTGGGTAAAACGAGTCATTATTTATCTATCATTGTGTACGAAATAAATGTTATAAATGATCAGTTCCCCTTATTACCTCGCTTCATCACGAGTCTCTCTAAAAAACATGATTGTAATTCGGATTATTACTGATTCACTCGGATACCCTATGTATCCTGAATCATAAAAAACAAATTCTTCTGTTATTAACATTTTCATTATTTTTTCTCAATATTTATTCTTAGCAATGTTTTAAAATGTTATATTTTATATATATTTTTAATTTTAGTTTTAACCATTAAATATCCAATAAATAAGTTAATAGATTATCAAACAATTATAATTTATCGTCTTTTTAAAATATGAAATTAAACAACCCTGTGAATTTCCACGGATGTTATACTAGTTACTTGTTAAAAATACATATAACACGCTTTCTTATAGAATTAGGGCATATCCATAAAAAATCCAATAACCATCATTCTAGCAACAATAATCCCATATTCACATTATGACAAAAATTAATTTCACATGAAATAGCCATATCCAACACTCCCGACAGGTGTATATACACGACATCTCGTTGGTGAGTCGGAATAACACAATATCTAATTAAACACCAATACCAACACCAGCACCAGCACCAGCACCAATATTAGCAACAATAATCCCATATTCACATTATGACAAAATTTAATTTCACATGAAATAGCCATATCCAACACTCCCGACAGGTATATACACGATATCTCGTTGGTGAGTCGAAGTAACACAATATCTAATTAAACACCAACACCAACACCAACACTAGCACCAGCACCAACACCAGCACCAGCACTAATTCTAGTAACAATAATCCCATATTCACATTATGACAAAAATTAATTTCACATGAAATAGCCATATCCAACACTCCCGACAGGTATATACACGACATCTCGTTGGTGAGTCGAAGTAACACAATATCTAATTAAACACTAACACCAGCACCAGCACCAGCACCAGCACCAGCACCAGCACCAGCACCAGCACCAACACCGGCAAAATCTCTAACAGTATGACCTACATTCTCATACTTTTCCTTATCATCAAACTCTCTAAACCTAACATAATCAGAGCAAACAAATGGCCTAAACTCCCTACAATGTCCATCTCCTACAACTTCTTGAGGTGCAAAGATAACCTTATCATCTTCAAAACTCCAAAAGAAAGCCAAACACAATCGATTTCTTCGTTTACTTAACATAACTCGATGTTCCGAAGATCTCAACATTCCATTACTCCAAGCTTCAAACATGTCACCTATGTTCACCACAAGGCTACCTTCACAAGGCTCTATATTCATCCATTCACCCTCTTTCGATCTTACTTGAAGACTGCTCGAATCGTCCGAATATAGAATGGTTAGACAACACATATCAGTGTGTTTCCCTAACCCTTCTACTTGTTCTTCTTGAGCTGCTGCTACTGGTGTACTGTACTGTATTATTCTTAGGTATCCATAGCATTTGCTGAATTCCGTTTTATAGAACTTGTTGTCGTAGTCGTCTCCCATGATCGTCAGTAACGTCTTTATAATCTGGTTAGCCAAGTATGTCATCTTGTCACCGTACTCCTGAACCGTGTCACTGTCAAAAAATGTCGAGACCGTTCATCAAATTCTTTACGTTTGCTTCTGGCGCTGATTTTCAACCCTCATATATATGCATGGGCGAACCTAGGTAGTAACAAGGGGTGGCGGGCACTACCCCAAACGTAAAAAAAATTGACATAGAAAACGGATTTTTGCTACCCCAAATATTGATGAACGGTAGATAAATTACCGATATCCCATTAAATATGCAATAAGTATCTTGTGGTACATTGGCCTGGTAAAGACTTTATTTTCCAACCTATTGACCCGGGTCGAATCCCCTTAATGGTGTACTAGCGAAAGAAGCGGGATCGAAAGCCCAAGAATGTTTGGGAACCAAGATTGTATTTTCAAATTTGTATTTAGATCAATTTACTTGTTTGGCAAACTTACTAGATTTGGATTTGGAAATCCAACCAAATCCAAGTAAGTCTAAAATAACCACATTTGAAATACACCCTCCAACCCCCCTCATTTCCAAATCCTTATTTTCCTTTGCTATATTTCAAATGACACATTTCAAATTAAATTCATGTAGTCAAACACTCTCTAATAGCATTTTACCATTTTAATTTTGTTTTGCTACCCCAAACATTTAATCCTGGGTTCGCCACGTATAATATATGCATGACTATTTGAGGATATGTTGTTTTAACCCTACAAATAGACTCGAAAAGGGGATGTAAAGAATCTACTGAACATATCAAAAACGGAAAATGTAAAGAATCAGATGAATGAGGAGGAGTAAACTAAACTAAAATGAGTAATTAAACTTTGCGCGTTTAATTATTCATACATGGTAAGAGTAAGACTGCATACATCTAACGGTTTTTATATATATTATTCCTAGTGGTGTGTCATGTCCACATGGTAGTAGACCTCATAATAAAACAAACAAAGCAAAAATGGCTATTGACTCTAGGAATCCTGACTCCGTCATTGCTTGCTTATTCAGACATAGACGGAAATTTTTGAGAAATTGGAGTAATGAGTAATATATATGTTTGTTGAATTGTTGGCTATAGACGTACTCTAAGCATCCTGACTCCGTCATTGCTTGCTTATAAAGACATAGACGGAAATTTTTGAGAAACTGGAATAATGAGTAATATGTAATATATATGTTTGTTAAATTTGTTGGCTATAGACGTACTCTAAGAATCCTAAATCCGTCATTGCTTGCTTATTCAGACATAGACGGAAATTTTTGAGAAATTGGAGTAATGAGTAATATATATGTTTTTTGAATTGTTGGCTATAGACGTACTCTAAGAATCCTGACTCCGTCATTGCTTGCTTATTCAGACATAGACGGAAATTTTTGAGAAATTGGACTAATGAGTAATATGTTTGTTGAATTGTTGGCTATAGACGTACTCTAAGCATCCTGACTCCGTCATTGCTTGCTTATTTAGACATAGACGGAAATTTTTGAGACATTGGAGTAATGAGTAATATGTTTATTTGTTTAAATGTTGATAATCTACATGAAACTCAAAAGAATATAAGTGTAAATATATACCTGAATTCATGACTATTTTGGGCAAAAAGAACATTAGCAGAAGATTCAGCAGACGAAAACAAATCGGGTCCGGAAACCTTAAGACCTTCATAGAAAGGAGAAGCTATAAAATGAGGAGTATAACTTCTTGTAGAAGATGAAGGACCAAGATTAAGCTTAGTATCTAAAGGAAGACTAAAAATTTGTTTCGAAAACGACGATAATTTAGTGTAAAGCTCATTAGAAACACCATGGTTAATGATATGGAAGAATCCCCATTGTTTACAAGCTTCCATTAGAGAAGGCAAAGAAGATGGACATGGTGTTTTTGAGATGTCTAATATTGGAAGTTTTAGGAGAGTTTGGGAACTTTTAGACATTCTATTCTAGGAAAGGACATAAGGGTGTCTTGCCAACTAATAATGTTATGTCTTTTGAGATTGCAAGGCAAAGAGAATGTTAATTAAAAGGTTGTACTAATCATAATATATAATCGGTTTTTCTAACGTGCTTCCTAATAAGGACGTAGATACTAATAATAATCTAAATGTGGAGATATTTAAGTATGAATTCATTTTTACAGTAATTAGTGAGAATATCTTTATTAATGTGCGAAGTAAGGTACAAGTTAGAAAAATCGATAGATAATTGTCATTCTCACTTTTCGAGATACGTACTTCTCTCTTCGATGTCTCTCAAAATATATAACTAAATATATTGATATGTATACTCATATTGAATCTTTATTCGTAAAGAATTTTATAGTGTAATTTTCATAATTTTTTAACCTATATTTTTTTAGAAATTGAATTTAAAGACTCACCTCGTAAAATGAAAAAAGTCAATTATTTCAGAACAGATGGAGAAATAATTAAATTTCATATGAATTTGCTAAATTCCATGACACATATGGACCATGTTGATTGTTGGAATTATATATTGTTTTTGTACAATAAGTTGACAATGACAATATGATGTAGTACTAGTTATTATATAGGAATACATCAATTTGATTACAAAGTCTTTGATATATAAATTGACACTAGGCTTTAATTAAGCATTTGACTAAGTACACTACTAATTGTACCTCTTATTGTAATCAAATTGATGTTTATTATGTATATTATAATGACTAGTTATTCATATTGTCATTGTTCATTAATTGTACAAGCTAGAACTATATAGAATTAAAATATACGAGAATAAGTTCGTTTACATTTGGCTCTATTTATCTCATCAAATTCATAAACGAGAAAACATGTCTAGAGTAAAATGTTGATATATACCTCATCGGTGTCTTTGTAAAGGTTTTGAAAACGATAATTAATCTACGAGAAGAGATCTTTTTATATGACTTTTTTTTTGAAATCCCACACGTTGGTTAGTTCATTACCTCAAGATCGTTGGTATTTACAACAAAACATATCTGAAATATACTTGCTATTATATATAAGAAGAGATACCTAAGGGTAAGCATAAATAGGACTATACATCCAGGTGTATATGAACATCGTACATCTAATACAAATCTAATTGAACTTATATGCAATTATTTCTGAGTTTTTAACAATTTTTTCTTGCACTATAATTTTTTAGTGTTAAAATTAAAATATCTGGGTTTTATATGTATTAATTTTGAGTTTCAACATAATGTTTTGAATTACAATTTTTTTATAAAGATGGTCAGATTCTTTTCAATAAAACTCGTAAAATATATATAAGCTCAATTTTTTTTATAAAGCTCAAAATCTATACTAATAGAGGTATACATTGGTCGTATAACACTCTAATTGAAGGGCATGGATAAGGAGACGATTTTGTGATCACTATTGAAAGCGATATTTAACAATTAATTAACAAGCATAGGAGATATAATTATAGATTTTGGTTGGTAAAATAGAGACTTCTAAGAGTTCAAGCAAATCCCAGTTGTGAACATATCAGATTTTATCCTAGCAAATTATGTGACTTCAGATTAGATTCAAAAAGATTTATGGTTGCAAAGTAAAGAAAAAAGTGTTTAATAAGATTCTCAAAGATTACAATAATAGGTTATTATTCATTTATTCTAATGTATGCCCTATAAAGTTTTTAATACGTGTAAAATTGTACGGGTATAGTTTTAAAATATCAATATAATGATTAATATTTAACAATGTTAAACCAAAATATATGTATGTATATTTTATACTCTATTTCTTTTATAACGATAATAGTTTAGAACACGTGAAAAAATTGCAAGGGTTTGAAGTTTATGCATGTTTTAAATCCGTGAAAAAACATACGAATTCAGTATAAAATAAACATGATTGCAAAATTTTTAGATCTACACATTTTAGTAAATAAGCTCAATACTTATAACGAAATTTTTTTAGAGTATTATTTTAACGGAATGCTCTAAAATCTACTTAACATAATTTTATAGTTCATTTATTTTAATTTGCTTTTTTTTTGTAGATCTCATTTTTTAAATTGAAATAAGACAGCACTATTTATTAACAATTTTTTTGCTGAAAACTATTTATTGTTAAAAAAATTACTCAAATTTAGTAATATCTCGAAAATTTGCTAGTATGATGATAAAAATGTTAGAGATAATTAAAAGCTTGTAAAATAATATAATAACATTATTTGTTTTACCATTTTTTTTTATCATTTTTATTTTCATTGTCTAATAATGTTTTTTGTTGATCTTTTTATTTTTTATTTTTTATTATTGATAGTTATTTGGACTATTGGGAAAGTTGTGCATTTTCATATTATATTATTTATGTAACATAAATGGAATTGAAGATGGTGATTCATCGAAATTTTGTATTGATTATTAGAAGAAATTTTATTAACAAAGTTGTTTTTTCATAAATTAATTCCATATTTTTGTGGTGAGTCTTACACTTACTTAAACATAAAAAATAAAAGAAAATGGATGTGATGACGTGGACGCACGAAATTGCACGAAATGTTTTTATATTAATATAAATAAGATTAATAAATGAAATATAAATTAAATTTCAAGAAGTTATTTAATTTGTGCAATTTGAATCGATGTAGATTGACTTTCATCAATGATTTTATTATGCAATGCAACTCTTCACTCTAATCATGAGACACCCTGTGTTCTAACTTCTTTGTTACAAATAGGCCAAGTACAAAGTAATACTCTTATATATATAACAACTACAAAAAAAACCTTAATTCGGAAATAATTCTAGAGCGGTTGACATAAACCGTTCACCATGCATGAAAAGAAACACAAATTCTTCTATAAAATTGTTTTAGTTAAACACCAACTAACATTTATAATTCGGAGTACAAACTTGAAAATCAAAGAATTTGCTTCAATTAACATAAACCGTGGCCCTTGGAAAAAAAAAACAAATTCTCGTATAATATCGTTTTATTATTATACTAGTTTTTAACCCGTGCAAAAATTACACGGGTACAGTTTTAATAATATCGATATAAAGCGAAGATATCTTAGTCTAATAGTTAAGATGGAGGTATTATGGACAATACATATAACACTATGCATTCTTATAGAATTAGGGCATATTCATAGAAAATACAATAACCATCGTTCTAGCAACAATAATCACAAATTCACATTATGACAAAAACTTAACACCATTTATGATACAATACACATCTCAACAAACAAGATGTTATAATTTCTTCTTATTATTCCAAAGAATCATGCTCACAAATTCACATCCATCTTTTTTTCTTTTTTTTCTTTTTGATAAGGTAAGGAAATTAGGTTGATCCTCTTAGATAGGACCAACCTATCTCATCCTTTCGAATGAGTAAGGTAAGTTGAAGCCACCGGCTTTCAACCCACCTCGAAAGAGTTGGACATGAATGTCCAACAGAAGCCATGAAGTCAGCAACGACCTTGTTAGCTTCACGAAAGCAATGTTTAATTATATATCACTTCATCGAAAAGATGAAGATCAAGTTTCACATCCTTGATAATACTAGAGATTTCTCACGGGATCTGTCAAATGCTACGGAGTGAGTTGATAACACATAAATTATCACCCTCCACAATTTACTTCGAGATTCCTAAGTGTTTAGCGGCTAAAATACCTTGTTTTAAAGCGAGTGCTTCTGCGACAAAAGTACTATTAGATCCGCACTTTTTTCTCCTAACAACACGACTTCACCATTATGATCTCTTATACAATATCCTAAAGCAGTTTTATTGCCATCTATTCCCGATCCGTCAAAATTTAGCTTTAGAAATCCATTTCTAGGTTTCTCCCACCAGATTAATTTCCTTCTTACAAGAAGTGGCAGACTTTTCTTTCTCGGGATTGTTGAAATCTTTATGTCTAGTTTCGATCTAGGCCTTAATGTTATTATTACATAAAGTAATAAGTTTTTTTATATTGAAATTAACATTATTAAAGATAATATCATTTCTATAAAACCATGCATTCCACCAAACAAGATTGATCTTAACGAAATCATCATGTGGAATTAAATCTTTGAGATAATTAAGCTTCATTAGAAAACTTTGACTTGCAATATTATCATAATTTGACAAAAAATTGTTGTAGCTAGTAATGTTCATTTCTTGGATAATAGACCCAATCAAAGGACATTCGTAAAAGAAATGATCTTTATTTTCACTAGGATAGTTACACAAAATGCAATGAGGTGGGACATTAACATGACTTTTAAGAAGTCTATCTTTCGTTGGGAGGCCGTCAACACATGCTTTACAGAGAAAAAAATTCAATTTTGGTGGAATATTCAATCTCCAAACCCACTGAAATTTACATTTAACATGAGCTTGATCGAACAAACCTTGCGCTAACCAAGTTGCTGTTTTTGTAGAGAAATTTCCATCCACGGACAACCCCCATATGAGGGTATCTAAAATATCATTATGTGGTAGTGGAATGTTAGCAATTTGATTTACAATATCGTTATTTACTAGATTGGCTAATTTACAAACATCCCATTGTTTGTCAGAGGTTATGAAATCTTTAACCAAAAGATTAAGATCACGACTACTATTATTATCACCCGTAATGCTGGTAAGTGGGTGTGAGAAAACCCAATTATCAGACCAAAACTTAATGTTGCTACCATTACCTACCTGTCATCTCAGTCATTTTCTAAAGAGAGTCCGAAGACTTATAAGCTTACGCCATTGCCAAGAAGAGACTGAGTTGGGCTTGTGGTCAAATAGTGAACAATTTTTCAAGTATTTTTTGGTTATCACTTTAACCCATATACTTTCCTTATTCATAAGGATTTTCCATAGAAGTTTCTTTTAATTTCACTACTACAAACGGGGGAAACGAGGACGGTTCAAAACCGTCCTAAGACCGCAATACAACCGTCCTAAATTCACCCGTCCTCGTTGCCTAAGAGGACGGTTGAAAAAAAGTCAAACCGTCCTCTTTGAATTTATGAAAGAGGACGGTTGCAATTAGAACCGTCTTCTTTGAATTTATAAAAGAGGACGGTTCCAATTAGAACCGTCTTTTTTGATGTTTCTAAGGAGGATAATTGAGTTTGCAACCGTCTTCTTTGATGTTTTTAAGGACGGTTGACTATGTAACCGTCTTATTTGATATTTCTAAAGAGGACGGTTTTGATTCGGAACCGTCTTGTTTTGAACATGCTCACATAATTTTTTAGCGTCAATTTTTTAATATTTTCCGCCTTTTTTGGTGCCAATATATAAATATAACTATCAATTTCTTTGCACCATTTTATAACATCAAATTCATGATCTTTGAAAACTAATTTTTCAAATAAAAATTATTTCATTAACATAAATATTTCATATCTTTTATTTTGGAAAATACAACAAGAGTTAAATTTATACTCTAAATCTAACCGAACAAAAAGGAATAAGTTTGTAACTATAAAATATCAACTATGATATAAGTTTAATACAACCTCTAGTGTTGAGATAGAAAACTTCGGACCAGTCTGAAGAATATCTAGCCATGGCGCCATGCTGCATATGTTCAGTAGTACAAGCATCAACTTTTATGCTGCTTATGTTCACACCAGTCTGAAGAATATCTAGCCATGCTAGCACACTCTTGAGAAAAAACGGGGAGAAAAAAGCGATCTCCACTGAAAAGATAAGAAATCATATAAGCCACAATGCAGAAACCAGGGCAACTGATAGAATATATTACGACACGATGGCATCCAACAACAGATCACTCATGTAATATCAGATAAACTATGGGTGCAGTGGGTGAATGCCATATAACTAAAGGGTCATAATTGGCAAGGGTACAAGCTCCCCCACGATGATGTGTCTTGGACGTGGAAGAAACTATGCAAGATCATTGAGTTGCTAACTAATATAAATCCTGAGTATGCTAGTTCCCACACTTATTCTATCAGCAAAAGGTACAATGAGATAAGAGGAGTACAAGCTACTCACACTAGACTTACATGATTTGGAATGACTGGACTGTGTTGACACAGTTTTGTGAACTGGATGTATCACCACAAAGGCCTGAATACGAATGCTAAGTTGTTCAGAATTAGCAATTTGCCACTCAACCCACCGGAACGCCTGAGTGTCTGCAAAGACAATTACCATCAGTACCAGGTAAACTTCACATTAAGCAAAAGAAAAACAATTGGATAGGGGGGATTTCGACTTGAACAAATGGCACAACTTCAGCCAACAAACCAAAAAGAGAAAGGGCTCGAAACTATCATAAATCAATCAACCAGCTACCTGAAGACTTGAAATTTCCTTTTACAGGAACATTAAGAATAGTAGGTTCCATGTTAATCAGGCAGCCTTACGAGTGTTAGATGCACAGACGTATCCAAGCGTTGACTAATTATCAGAAGATTGAATCCCACACATATATGCACTAGTATAATGATAAAACGTTAGGCGAACAAAAGCGAGGAAATTGCAAGTAACATCTGACCTTGTTGTATGTTGTTCTGCCCTTGCTCTCCACTTTCTCACACACTAGTTATGTAAGAAAAAAAAGCAAGTCATATAGCCAGCCAAACATGGATACAAATCGGAAAGAAAAAGTCTTGAAAAAATGAGTTATTTGTTACAACTTTGCTGGCAACTTAAGTAAATGAAGACAGCTATTAACCTTTAATGTTGAATTGTCTTAAAGGACGATAATTTAATCAACTCATGATAGCGATATAGTAGTCGTACCTTAATAAAAAAATTGATGATGGACAATAGAGTGACAAAGTCTTGAGGATCATCAGGGACAACTGAAACCTACACCTACAAAATTACATGATAAATTGCTTGCATTAAATAGAATCAAATACTACTACATGTTTACCCATATAACAAACATCCAAAGAAAATTGTAGAAAAATCAGTATGATAAAATTGATTCCAAGTAATTATTGGCAGCCGCTTAAATGCTTTATATTGCAACAGAAGAGCAGTTCATAGTATCTTTGACCCTCTAATCGTTGCAGCCACAATCAGTGCCCAAACTTAAAGATGTAAATACTATAAAATATGATAACGTTGTCTTAGTGCCTCCACGACTACCTCAAATTGGTGGGGTAGGAGGTTCTAATGTAACTGGCCTTACCTTTGTTATCAACACGGGGAAGATGTTTCCAACTGGTCCATAATATATAAGCTACGTCGAGAACTATATCAAATAACCTTATTTCACAATTGAAATAAAAGGCTTTACCTTCTAGTATGCAAATTTTTTTTATGTCATAATCCAAAACCAACGAAAAACAAGTGTTCAACTCTATTAGAAATACATAACAAAGAGGATATATAACTAATGGGATAAGTACCAGAAATGAAATAAAATCTATACACTTAAAACGTATTGTCCAAAAGAGAAAATTACATGGACATCCAATTATAAATGATTTCCATGCTAGATGGCTTGTAGTGTTCAATATTCATACCGAGTCACCACACAACAACAATAACTTATAAAATAACTATTTACAATTAGTGATCAATTCATAGTTACTAGAGAAGGCGAGCTAACTTTATTTATCCCATTACTCAGATTAATACCAATTAGTGAAGTAAGATCCATAGTCTAAAACAACCTTATCCAAAAGAGGAAATTAGTTGATGGAAATCCAATGATATACCAGTACTCAGTCACACACAACAACAAGAGCTTACATAATCTCACAATTTACAATAAGTGAGGTGTTTGTTATTACTAGAAAAGGCGAGAATGTAGCCAAAATACCCCTCACAAACAATATAAAAGGCAAACAAATGATGCAAATAAAAAGAAAAGTGGAGTAGTGAAATAAGTCACGGCGAGGCTAAAGATGATGTCTATAATCATTTTAAACTCAAATATCTTAGATGATTTTCAGAACCTAATTGATCATAGGCATCAGACCATTGGCCTAAGGTCTAGGAGAAAACAACCTAGAATTAATGGTTCTTGAGAAACACACAAATAGATGTATATATTTTAGTTTAACTGCTTATTTTAAAGATCAGACCACCAACACTACTCAGACGACTATGCATTTACCTGCATAAGAATGAAGACATCCATGGGAACACGATTTTCAAACAATGTCCAGGAATAAATTCATGGTTGTGAGGATAGACCATAGATGATTACAATATACGAATCAGCCTGTAAAAAACCGAGTAATATGTACACCAGTATATCAATTTACGGGATTGAGCTACGTATCATGCCTATTGAGTAATACGTACACCTCAAATGAGTATTCACCTGAAAATCAATTTAAGAAGATTAAAGGCTATAGAAGCATATTCATTTTTTGATGATTAATTTCCGAAGTCTTTTTTTAACTTATTCCACTGTATAATTCTATAAATAAGAAGCTACTTCCCCGCTTGATATATAAGTACTACGGCAGAGAAAGCATAAATAATTACCCGAGTTGTCTTCTTTTTAGTATTAGAGAAGTTCACTCTTAAATTGGAGAAATCCCAAATGTCTGTCCTCTATTAACAATTTGTAAGACCTATATTTATGTACTATTCACTAATATTAGATTTCCTATTTCTTATTCATATTTCTCCTTCTATAATAAATCGCTCTTCCCCATTGAATCAATCAAATATATCTCCATCAAGTCAAGAAAATTTCATGCCCGGACGTTTTCCCTTCACAAAATTGCTGAGCAGGGATACACTAGCAATTATTTCCCATTAAGATAGCTAAAAACTGAACTAAACATGAAACTCGGCGAATGATAGCACAAGTCAGATACATAGATCAGATAGTGTTGAGGGAAGATAGGAAATACAATAGTTTGAAAATAAGAGGGAAGATAGAAAATACAATAATTTCCAAAGAAAACAACGAATTTAATTTCTTACCTGGGACCGAGACTATCGAGGTAGATGAAAAAGCTTAGTGGAGAAATTTATGTCGGAAGCAGACTTGTATGAGAATGGCAGAGGAAGACGGAGTAGAACCCTTGATTGTTAGGGTTTTAGAATTGCAGGGGGACGACGCTTCTATGTATCATTGTCTAGTAAGAGTAGGAGGCGCTTGATTATTATTGTTGAGTGGTATTCATGTCTTTTTTTTTTTTGTTAAAACCGCCATAAAAATATATAACGACGCTTGATAATTACTCGCTCAGAATCAATCGAAACAATCAAAAATTGGGATCCAAACAATAAAATAAAAAAGAAAAATCCTGAAATATGTATTAACCGACATAACCCTAAATTAAATTAAGGTAAAATCAAACAGTATATAAAACAATTAGATTGCTCAGAAACGGTACCTAGATATGAAGGAGCAATTACGATGGTGACGAATTGACGCCATGGTGGTGTGGTAACTGGTAAGAAGGAAGATGAAAAGAATCAATTGTTCATAAAGAAGGCGGGCAGAGGGTTTTAGGAATAAGAGGAGTCTTTTATTATTATTTTTGTTAATTAATTTCGGAAAACTATTAAGAGGACGGTTGTATGATACAACCGTCTTCTTTTTAAATAAGAGGACGGTTTAATTGACCAACCGTCCTTATTACATTTATAAAGAGGACGGTTGTTTTGTTAACCGTCCTATTTGTAGTACTACTAATGGCGCCAATTTTATTTGGTTGATAGAGGACGGTTTCCTCCTCAACCGTCCTCAAAGAGGCGTCCTCTTATCCTGGATTTGTAGTAGTGTTTGAAGAGCTTTATTAGCGGCTTCAGAAGATTTTATTCTCAGTCCACCAATCGATTTTGGTAAGCAAACTTTATGCCAGCCAATCAAATTAGGGGAGAGTTGTGAAGGATTCTTATTTCAAAGAAAGTCTCTATTAATCTTATCTAATCTCTTATGGATTGATGAGGGAGGAAGAAAGCTTTGCATTTGAAAAGTTACCTTCCAGGCTAAGTTAGCATTGATCAGAACTAGTCTACCTGCTTGTGATAAAGAATTTGCTTTCCATTTCGATAATTGAGTGCAAGAAGATTGAATAATATTTTCAAAAGTATTTTTAGTTACTCTGCTATCTATTACAGGACATCCTAAATATTTACCCAAATGAGCTTCCTCGTTCATACGGAGAATACCTCTAAAGGATTCTCGTTGGGGCCGCTCAATATTTCTAGTGCATTGAAACGTGGATTTGTCAAAATTAACAAATTGTCCTGAAATTGTGCAAAATTTATCTAAAATAGATTTAATGGTTCTACAACTTTGGTTAGAGGCTTTAGCGAAAATGATCGTATCACCCGCAAAAGTGAGAAAATGGATTTTCTCAATCCCAAATCCAATTCTAATACCAATATCACTAGAACTAAGGTCACTATTCTTTTGTAGAGATTTTGCTAAAATCTCCGCGCACATAATAAATATATACGGGGAGAGTGGGTCTCCCTGTCTAATACCTCGAGAGGGTCTAAAGACGTCTCCCGGTCTTCCATTTACTAACACTAAGAACGAGACAGTTTTTATACATTCCATAATTCAAGAAGTACATTTGATATAAAACCCATTTGCTTAAATGTTTCCTCAATAAAATCTCATTCTAGTCGGTCGTATGCTTTCTCCATATCAAGTTTAATAGCAATCCAACCCCTTTGCCTTTTTTTACGTTTAAACGAGTTAAAAATCTCGTGGACAAGAAGAATATTATCTTGAATAAAGCGATTAGGCGTAAAGGCCCCTTAAAACGGGTGGATTATCTTATGCGAAGGCGAGTAGCTCAAAATAATCTATGTTACTCCAATACTTCTCTTTACACCAAAAAATAGATAACTAATCTCACATGAAACAGCCATATCCAACATTCCCGATAGGCATAGACACGACATCTCGTTGGTGAGTCGGAGTAACACAATATCTAATTAAATACCAATACCAACACAAACACCAGCACCAACACCAGCAAAATCTCTAATAGTATGACCTACATTCTCATGCTTTTCCTTATCATCAAACTCTCTAAATCTAACATAATCAGAGCAAACCAATGGCCTAAACTCCCTACAATTTCCATCTCCTTCAACTTCTTAAGGTGCAAAGATGACCTTATCATCTTCAAACTCCCAAAAGAAAGCCAAACACAATCGATTTCGTCGTTTACTTAACATAACTCGATGTTTCGAAGATCTTAACATTCCATTACTCCAAGCTTCAAACATGTCACCTTTGTTCACCACAAGTCTACCTTCACAAGGCTCTATATTCATCCATTCACCCTCTTTCGATCTTACTTGAAGGATGATCTGTTTATCGAGGGTTAAGATGTTGATCTTCATGAAAATGGGGAAATTTACTTGAACTGAAATCGAAATGTGGAGATATACGCCTCTACTAACAGAGCGAGAAAGAGAAAGGGAAATTGAGGTTTGGTCAGGATGTTTATGGATTACATAAAGAGAAAGAAAAAAGAAATAGAGATATATATTTGTATTATAGAAAGAGAAAGTGGATGAGTATGGATAACATGTTTTTTTTATCTTAGCTTTTTTTGGTGATTCATTCGAAAACCCGACCCATATACAAGGTACTATATTATTAATTACGAGTTCTATCATTATAAGTATATGCATAACATCTACTAATAATTTTAGGTCACAACTAAACTTCAAATATAAACATTTAAAATATACTTTTATTAGCAAATTTCATCACCGCCCGTGCAGTGCACGGGTTCAAAAACTCGTCATGACAAAAACATAACACCATTTATGATACAATACACATCTCAACAAACAAGATGTAATGGTTTCTTCTTATTCTAAAGAATCATGCTCACAAATTCACATCCATTTAATCTATGTTACTCCGACACTTCACTCTACACCAAAAAATAGATAATTAATTTCACATTGAAAGGTATAGACGTGACATCTCATGGTTGAGTCGAAGTAACACAATATCTAATTAAACACCAGCACCAGCACCAGCACCAACACTAGCACCAGCACCAGCAAAATCTCTAACAGTACGACCTACATTCTCATACTTTTCCTTACCACTAAACATTCTAAACCTAACATAATCAGAGCAAACAAATGGCCTAAACTCCCTACAATTCCCATCTCCTACAACTTCTTGAGGTGCAAAGATGACCTTATCATCTTCAAACGCCCAAAAGAAAGCCAAAGACAATCGATTTCTTTGTTTACTTAACATAACTCGATGTTCCGAAGATTTCAACATTCCATTACTCCAAGCTTCTAACATGTCACCTATGTTCACCACAAGGCCACCTTCACAAGGCTCTACATTAATCCATTCTCCTTCTTTTGATCTTACTTGAAGAACATATATCAGTGTGTTTCGCTAGTCCTTCTGCTTGTTCTTGAGCTGGTTCTGGTGCACTATACTGTATTATTCTTAGGCATCCAGAGCATTTGCTGAATTCCGTTTTGTAGAACTTGTTTTCGTAGTCGTCTCCCATGATCGTCAGTAACATCTTTATAATCTTGTTGCATAAGGATGTCATTATGTTACAGTACTCTTGTACTGTGTCACTGTCAAAGAATTTGGAGATAGTTGAGAAACAATGCTAGTAAATCTTTGATACAGATTCTTTACGTTTGCTTTTGGTGCTGATTTTCAGACCTCATGTATATGGAACTTTTTGGATAGGGTAATTTAACAAATATAATCTCAACTATCACTCTTCTTCTCAAAATAATCTCAACTATCAATATTCCCGCAATAATCCTAACTTTCCTACCACCCTTCTCAAAATAATCCCAACTATCACTCTTCTTCTCAAAATAATCCAACTATTAATAAATCATAACCTTTTTCTAAGACTTAGCAGTGCACTAAATTATTTTAAGAAGGGTGGTACGAAAGTTGAGATTATTGCGAGAATATTAATAGTTGAAATTATTTTGAGAAGAAGAGTGATAGTTGGGATTATATTTGTTAAATTTTCCTTTTGGATAATGAACACTAGTTAGCAAACTAATTAGGGTTTAGGGTCCATTTCAAACTATTTTGGCTCAATGGGTCCACATTAGTATTTTTATCGTTTTCTAATTTTTATGTGAAGCCGCTAAGATCTCTAGTAGCTTGTATCTGTACCAGTTTTGTAATACATACAAGTTTAGAAAAATATCGAATATGTGAAGCCGCTAAGGTCCCTAGCGGCTCCACATTTTGTCATCCCCCAAATATATTTTAAGCATGCAATCATGCAACTTTAGTAAAATGAATGGTATAAATACAAGCCATTAGGGATTTTGATGACTTTCACATAAAAATTGGGAAAAAAAGTGATGACGTAGATTCATTGAGGTAAAACAGTTTAAAATAAATTCTAAATCACTAATTAGTTTGTTAAATAATCTCATTATCCCAAAAAATTCATCTATATGCCTGATTTTTTAAGGATATGTTGTTTTAACCTTACAAACAGATTCAAAAAAAGAACGTAAAGAATATATTGAACATATCAAAAGCGAAAATGGAAAGAATCTGATGAACGAGAGAGTAAACTAAACTGAAATGACTCATTAAACTTTTCGCTTTTAATTATCCATAAATGGTATTATGGTAAGGATAATACCGTGTACATCTAACGATTTATATATATATTCCTACTGGTGTGTCCTGTCTACATGGTAGTAGACCTCATAATAAAACAAACAAAAGCAAAAATGGCTATAGACTCTAGGAATCCCCTGACTCTGTCATTACTTGCTTATTCAGATAATCACGAGAATTATTGAGACACTAGAGTAATGAGTAATATGTTTGTTGAATTGTTGGCTATGGATTCTAGAAATCCCGACTCCGTCATTGCTTGCTTATTTAGACATAGACGGAAATTATTGAGACATTGGAGTAATGACTGAGTAATATGTTTGTTGTTGTTGCCTATAGACGTACTCTAATAATCCTGACTCCATCATTACTTGCTTATTCAGACATAGACGGAAATTATTGTGACATTGGAGTAATGATCGAGTAATATGTTTGTTGAATTGTTGGCTATATACTCTAGGAATCCTGATTCCACCATTGCTTGCTTATTGTTATATATTGATGTACACGAAACAGAAATCGACAATATTGTTAACCACACCAAATCGACTACGCTTTCCTAATAGAATATTTCGACTCTTATTTAGTGTCTGGGCTACTTCAAAATTCCTATTAAGATAAGACAGTGTCCCTCTGTATTTGGCACAGAAACAAAGACGTAAATTCAGAAGTGTTTATGAAGTTTGTATTGGTTTTTAGATACAAAAGAAGATAAATATTTTTCTGTGAAAATTCTTCATCAACTCTCATTCCTATATATAATTATATATATAGGCAGGGTCCGAACTAGGGGAACAAACATCGCCAAACAATACAACTCTTGGAATTCCGTTCAATTGCATTCTTTGTATATTCCGTGATAAATTCCGTAATTAATTTAATATCGCCGTACTTCCCGAACTTTATTTTATATTACTTACGAAATCACCCATCTAAAATAATCTTAATTACTCAAAAATGAACCGATAATTACACTTAAATCACTAACACTTATTCAGACATAGACGGAAATTACTGAGACATTAGGGTAATGACATGAGTAAATACATACCTGAATTCATGACTGTTTTGGCCAAGAAGAACATTAGCAGAAGATTCAGCAGACGAAAAAAAATCGGGTCCGGAAACCTTAAGACCTTCATAGAAAGGAGAAGCTATAAAATGAGGAGTATAATCTTTTGTAGAAGATGAAGGACCAAGCTTAAGCTTAGTATCTAAAGGAAGATCAAAAATTTGTTTCGAAAACGACGATAATTTAGTGTAAAGCTCATTAGAGCATCTCCAATGGACAGCTACAACACGTTGTAGCCTGATTTATTAATACAGTTTTTTAAGCTATTTTGCTCTTCGACTATATATCGCTCCAATGGTGGGATACAACATTTTCTAATATTATGGGTCCCACAATAAGATATTCCTCCAATCATAAACTTACCTTTTATTTTATTTTTATTTTTTTAAAACCTAGCTACATGCTTGGTAGAGCTACCATGCTTATAAGCTACATGAATATTTCTTTACTCCAATGGTAAGCTACTTGCTTGCTATTTTATAAATATTGCAAGCAAGTCCCTAAAACAAACCATTGGAGATGCTCTAAAAACACCATGGTTAATGATATGGAAGAATCCCCATTGTTTACAAGCTTCCATTAGAGAAGGCAAAGAAGAGGGACATGGTGTTTTTGACATGTCTAATATTGGAAGTTTTAGGAGGGTTTGGGAACTTTTAGACATCCTATTTTAGGAAAGGTAGTATTACAAGATTATAATGAGATGAATGGATATATTATATGTTATTATATTCTATTGCTTTAATTTTACAAATGAATATCCTAGGCTATATATACATTTTACGAGATTGCGTATTTACGGAAATAAATAAACTAAATATGGTATTTATCAAAATATGGATAGGGAAGATGTGAAATTGCGTATTTATGGAAATGAATAAACTAAATATGGTATTTGATTTATCAAAATATGGGAATATTTTGATAAATCAAATACCATATTTAGTTTATTTATTTTTGTAAATACGCAATCTCGTCAAATGTATTTAGACTAGGAAATTCATTTGTAAAGTTGAAGCAATCAAATATAATAACATATAATATGTATTCCTCATTTCCTCTCATTATAATCTTGTAATAAAAGGACATAAGGGTCTCTTGCCAACTAATAGGATTATTTCACGAGAATAATCTATCATATGAATGTCGTGCAAATATCACTTCATTCTATCAATAATTCTAATGAAATCCACTATATCCACCCTTCTTCTCATAATAGTCTAAGGATGAATTAAATCCATCTTATCCATCTTATCCATCCTATCAATAATTTCAATTAGACTGTTATGGAAAGAATGGTGAATATGATGGATTATTTTGGAATTATTGTTAGAATGAACGTGATATTTGCAGGACACCCATATATATGATGGATTATTCATGAAATAATCCCAACTAATAATGTGATGGGTCTTTAGAGAGTGTAAGGCAAATAGAATGTTAATTAAAATAAAGGTTGTAATAATCATAATATATAATCGGTTTTTCTAACGTGTACCCTAAGAGCACAGATACTAATAACCTAAATGTAGGATTGTTTACAAGATATTTTCATCAGATATTCAAGTATAAACTCATTTTTAAGCATAGTTAATCTGAATATCTTTATTATATGTGCGCACTAAGGGTACAAATTAAAAAAACCGATAGATAAATAATAATAATTAAATTTCTTATGAATTTGCTAAATTCCATGACACATATGGACCATGTTGATTGTTGGAATTATATATAAGTATTGTTTTTGTCATTGTACACTACTAATTGTACCTCTTATTGTAATCAAATTGATGTTTATTATGTATATTATAATGACTAGTTATTCATATTGTCATTGTTCATTTAGTGTACAAGCAAAAACTATATAGAATTAAAATACATGACAAAAAGTCTGTTTACATCTGGCTCTTTTTATCTCACTAAGTTCATAGCATCTCCAGTGAACAACTACAACACATTGTAGCTTGATTTGCCGATTCGGTTTTTTAAGCTATTTTCCTCTTCGATTACACACCGCTCCAATAACAAGTTACAACACTTTTTAGCTCTATGGATCCCATCATAAAAATTTCTTCCAATGAAAAGCTTTACTTTTTATTTTATTTTTATTTTTTTTAAACCAAGTTACATGCTTGATAAAGCTACAATGCTCATAAGCTACAATGCTCATAAACTACATCAATTATTTCATACTCCAATGGTAAGCTACATGCTTACAATTTTTATAAAATTGCAAGCAAGTCCCTAAAGCTAACCATTGGAGATGCTCAACAAGAAAACATGATACTATATGAGATGATGGTATTTGTCATCGGTGTCTGTATAAAGGTTCTGAAAACGATAATTAATCTACGAGAAAAGATCTTTTTACATTTAACTTTTTTTTAATCTAACCAAGGATATAGACGAGGAAACTTATCTAAAATATACTTGTTATATAAAATGTTAAATTCAACAACGGGTCTGTGCCACACCCGAACGGAGGAGAAAGATCCTCACATGTGGGACGTTAGGATTTCTTCATATGAGATGAGACACCTAATAAAGGCGGGCCTTTGTAAATGTTTTGAAGGTTACTGACTTAGGTTCTGTTTGGCAATCCATTTCAAGTACCTGATTTGTCTGAAATAATTTTGTTGTCCAAAAATCAGTAGCTTATTTTTTTTAGGAGTGTTTGGCAAGTAATTTATTTGATCAAATAAGTTACCTGAAATGAAATGCTACATAAGGTAGCATTTTAGATTTCAAGTACCTGATTCTAGGTTATATTACATTTTTACCCTTCAATCTATAATATACCCCCTCTGTTCGATTCCACTTCAATTCGCAGGTATGCTTTATGCACAAATATTAAGAAAACCATATTCCACTTCGCAGGTATCCTTTTATATCATTTTAACAAAATAAGCTATGTTTTTAGTTAGTTTGTCAAATAGTTTTTTATATAATCAGTCAGCTTATCAGCTCCTAATTTCCAGCTACCTTTTCAGGTTTCAGCTACATTTTCAGTTTTCAGGTACATTTTCAGATTTCAGGTAACTTTTCAACTCGTTTTACCAAACAAAGCCTTACTGTAGCGACTATGGACAAGGATAAGGAGAGGATTTTGTGATCACAATTGAAAATGATATTTTATAATTAAGCAATTAATAAGACAGAAGATATAATTATAGATTTTGGTTGGTAAAATAGAGACTTCAAGAGTTCAAGCAAATCCCAGTTGTGAACATATATATCAGATTTTATCCTAGCAATTATGTGAGTTCAGATTAGATTCAAAAAGATGGTTGCAAAGTAAGGAAAAAAGTGTTTAATAAGATTCTCAAAAGATTATAATAATCGGTTTTTTTAACGTGTATCTTATAAACAGTGGATACGCATTAATAAATCGAATATGAAAAGATCGATAATAAAAAAATGTAGACTAAATTTCAAGAAGTTATTTAATTTGTGCAATTTGAATCAATGTAGATTGACTTTCATCAATGATTTTATCATGCAATGCAACTCTTCACTATAATCATGAGACACCCTGTGTTCTAACTTCTTTGTTACAAGTAGACCAAGTACAAAGGAACCCTCTTATTTAATCACTAGAAGGATCATACATCTGATATACTACCACCAATTTTATATTTTTTAAGCATTTATAATAATGTTTTTGAGTTTTGTTTTAAAATTTATGAGTATTGGTATAAAGTTTTGAGTTAAGTTATTAAAACATTAAGCTCAAAAACTTACAATAAAACTCAAAAACATTACATATAAATTTAGTTATATTTTAGTTTTAACGAAAAAAAATTAAAATCTAACTTATAAATTTTTATAAGCTCAATAAAAATACATATATGCTCAAAAACAAATAAAGTTTGACGTAATAAGCTGGAAAAAAAACTCATATACTCAAAAACAAATAAAGTTTAAGGTAATATGCTCAAAAATATATTCATAAGCTAAAAAAAATATTTATATGCTCAAAAAAATATACATAAGCTCAAAAAAATATACATATGCTCAAAAACTACGAAAAGTGTGAAATAGTACCTACGATGTAACTACAAAAACAACCTTAATTCGGAAATTATTCTAGAGCGATTAACATAAACCGTTCACCATACAGGAAAAGATGAGAAACATAATTTTTTCTATAAAACCGTTTTATTTTGAGAATATACATTTGATTTTGATAACTTAGATATATGAATTTGTCAGTATCATTATAAAATATCGAGTAATTAAAATAAATCAAAATATGGATATAATTAAGAGTAAATTAAAAATAACTCCCTTTTCAAATAGGGTTTTTTAAAAATTACTCCCATATATAACTTTTTTCTAAAATTACTCCCTTAAGATACATTTTTATTAAAAATTGCTTGAAAACTCCAACTTAGGTTACCTATTCAGTATGTTTTTGAACTGATTCTCCATTGTTATACCATTCAAAATATAAATTGACTATGTTACAAGGAAAATCAATTCATAAATTTGTAGAATAAGTCATTTGAATTAAAGTTTTGACGCAATTTTTTATAAAAATACATCTCAAGGGAGTAATTTTAGAAAAAATCATATAAGGGAGTAATTTTAGAAAATTGAATTTTAAAATGGAGTTATTATTAATTTACTCTATCATTAAACTAGTTTTTGAACCCGTGCACTGCACGGGCGTTGGCGAAACTTGCTAGTAAAGATATATTTTAAATATTTATATATGAAGTACAATTGTGACCTAAAATTATTAGTAGATTTTATGCTTATACTTATATTGATATAATTTACTCTATAATTAAATGTAAACTTTGGGGTTTTCTCTTTTAGGCTTGCCAGTCATATGTTATAGGACGGTTCTATAATATGTCGATTTTAAGTTTTATAGATTTTTAATATTTTCTAGGTGTATGTTACCCCAATTGGTTTGTCCCTATGATGAGACACAATGGGAGTTTCACATACGTTGCTCTTGCTCATCAATTGTTCTAAGCTTTATAAGGTAACAGAAGAACTTAATTACATCGATTTAATGACATACTATTAAATAAAGAGGTGTGTTATAATTTTACTTAATTAGCGAGTTAATTCAACGTAATTTAATTAATCTTAATTAAATTTATGTTCTTAACCATGATCTCGTAACTCTACCATCATGCAAAATATATACTCCGCGTATAATAATATCTTAGATGTCGATAATGCTAGTAAATTTCAAATATAATGGAAAAAGGTATCCTCGAAGTACTTCTTGTAAATGCACGAGGCATAAAACGCACACATTTAATTCGTAAGTTTTCTCTTTATATACACCTTGTAAAAAGGTAACAATTTGAAGTATTTTATTCAAAAAATAAATATTATCATCTCGATTTGAGATCATAAAAGTATTACCCATACCCGTTCTTTTTATTATCGTTATAAATACTCGTGTGGATGTTAAAGTGGTCGGATTTTGCATGAAATGTGATTATAATACGAATTAGGATGGTTATTCGCACGATACCAATAAGTGGATCATATATTTGATGTATTATCATTAGTTTTATAATTTTTGAGCATTATAATAATGTTTTTGAGTTTTGTTTTAAAACCTATGAGTAAAACTATAAAGTTTATGAGTTCATTTATTAAAACATTAAACTTTAAAAATTACATTAAAACTCAAAAATATTACATATAAACTTAGTAAATTTTAGTTTTGACGGAAAAAAATTAAAATTTGACTGATAAACTTTAATAAGCTCAGAAAAATACGTATATGCTCAAAAACAAATAAATTTTAAGGTAAGAAGCTCAGAAAAATATTTTTATGCTCAAAAACAAGTTAAGTATAAGGTAATACATCTGATATATATGATTTTTTTTCCGTGCCATACACAGTTAATAACAATAATGATTAATTATTGTATTTTCTTAGGTAAACCATCTTATTATGCATTGTTACAATGTGGAAGTGAAGAAAGGAAAAGCAAGACAACTAAAGGTGTGTATAATTATATAACATAATTAAAAGAAAGCAAATAAATATTATTATCAATCTTGTTGTAAACTCGAGTTTTAAAAATACAGGATATGATTATAAAGCAATTTGGAATCAAGTATTCGAGTTCGAGTTCCCATTATGTGAATGGAAAAATTTAACTCATCTTAAAATCAATATAATCGATGAAGAATATTTTACAAAAGATGGAGGATTTGTCGGACGAGCAAAGTAAGTTTTAATTTATATTTCATCAATTATACCTAATCGGAATTTTTTTTAAGTTATATCCAGCGTATCATATCACCGTACATTCTTTTACTATAAAAGCTTAGAATTTATTGGCTTGCGGTAGAAATCTAGGAGTGAAAAAAACATTAATTTATGTGGAACCACCCACTTTGTGTATATATTTAATTATTCTCTCTTTTTCCATTAATTAATTGATCAATCTCCTTTCTAATACTTAAATTCAGGAAATTTTTATATATTTCGTTCTCTAAAATTAATGTTTTACGTATCATAAAAATATATTTATAAATCTCATATTAATTTTATGTCATATAAATTAATAATTCCCTTTTCACTTTGTTTAATATATATGAGTGTATTTTAATAAAACATATGAAATTCAAGTGAACGGAGAAAACATTTATATTTTATTCTATTTATTACCGTTGAAACAAGTCAATAAAAAGATAATTGTCATCAATTTTGTATGTTCTTATTGCTAATCATTGTTGTTAAAATCGCGATCCGGATCGTGGGATCGTACGATCCTACGATCCAAAATGTGGAAAACGATTCAAATCGTCGTAGGATCGTTTTGGCGGTAGGATCGGTATAGGATCGCTCAGGATCGTACAGGATCGGTCAGGATCGATGGTAGGATCGTTCAGGATCGTAAAATGTTTATTTGTGTTATAAATGTGTGAGTTTGTTGTTTTTCTATACTTATAGCACTTAATTAAAGGTATATGCAATATATTAATATGATTATTACAATTTTCATGTCATTTAATTAACTTTTAACATTATACATCACAAATTATACCAAATTTTGTGCATAAACTTGTTTAGCTAAGCTATTTGTAGGATCTTACGATCCTGCGATCCGATCCTACGACCCCTCTTCGATCCAAACTAGGATCCCGATCCTGACAACATTGTTGCTAATATTCTTAGTTTCTTACGACATACTACAACTCGGCTAATTTTCATCACTTCAATATCATATCAATTAATATATCTCAACCCGTACATTTTTACGTAGTTGATTATATGATACAGAATTTTCTTAGGAGGAATTGTGACCGAAGGCAACGACAAAGGGTACATTGAATTACACCCGTCTTCATATAACGTAGTCCTCGAAGACACAACCTACAAAGGTGAAATCAAAATTGGTTTGAAATTTCGAGTTAATGTAAGATTTTTTTTTAAATTAAAAATATATTTTTAGTTAATTTTCGAGTAAATTACAAAACTAATTAATTATGATTTGTTCTTTATTTTGTGTAGAAAGAAGATAATCATAAAGAGACTGAAGAACGTAAAATTCAAATTATCGGATCAAAATGTGATTTATATAAAAATTTATGGAGATTTTTGAGATTGTCCTCATGGTGGAGGGTCCTTTTTCCATATGGTCAACTTTGAAGTTGTATTGTTCGTGTCCGACTCAAATTCAGACTAAATCGATTAGTCTACACCCGAATAAATCACATATACTTGTATAATGCGGCTTTATGAAAATATAGATTACATAATCTGTATTTAATTCTCGTTTTTAAGTTTAATTTTCTGCTTGTAAAAGCTCTAACGATAGAGTTATCGATTGATGTAATAGGATTGTAGGAGCCATAAAAATGATTTTGATAACGTTGTTGTTCAACTATTTTACTATCATCATTTCATCGGTCAAAATTGTACTAAATATATTTTAGGGATATTTTACATGGTACCCCTCAATTTTCTGACTTACTAATAATACCCCTACACTTTTTAAAACATACGTGGTACCCCTAATTGTTGTCATTATCACTACGTGTACCCCTAAACTTTATTTTCCGTCAATTAAACTCATTTTTATGCTTTAAGTGATAACTTGAACACGTAAGGAAGCATGTCATTTATTATCACATGACATAAGGACTCTATTAGGCTCAATATCCATCTCGATCCTAATATTTATAGATATATATGGGCTAAAAAAAAGGTGAAGGAAAAATTATTGATCTTTGCAAAATTATCACGTCCAAAGAATGGATATTAATTCTAATAGAGTCCTTATGTCATGAGATGATAAATATCAAGTTTGGTTATGCGCCTAAGTAATCATTTAACGCTTAAAAATGAATTTAATTGACGGAAAATAAAGTTTAGGGGTACACGTAATGATAATGACAACAATTAGGGGTACCATGTATGTTTTAAAAAGTGTAGGGGTACCATGTAGAATATCCCTATATTTTATTTTTTTGACATTTTTTTGTACTAATAAGTTGAGAACTATATTCAATTATAAATAACAGATTTGATTAAGATGGTTTCCACTTTTCTGATGTTTTATGTTATTTGACAATTTCTACAACATTTAGCCTTAATAAAATACATATCGAAAACACAATTTTCATATATATTCAATACTATATGCAACGTGGTTTATAAACTCGTGTCCAAAGTTTTAGCTACTCGTTTAAAGGTCTTCTTAAGTGATATTGTGGAGGAAAACCAGAGTGCCTTCACCCCGGGTAGGTTAATTACGGATAATATCCTTCTTGCCTTCGAGATGTTTCATCATATGAAGAATGCTAGGGGCGCGGGGGGACACATCGCGTTAAAACTTGATATGTCTAAGGCCTATGATCGGATAGAATGGTCTTTTTTGGAAGGAGTGATGGGAGCTATGGGCTTTGATGAACAGTGGCTGGGTAGGGTCATGCTGTGTGTGAAGTCGGTGACCCCCTGTCACCCTATCTCTTTTTTCTGTGTGCAGAAGTTTTTTCGAGTCTTCTTCGACGGGCTGTGGAAAATAATACTCTACATGGCATTCGTATTGCTCCGACGGCTCCGGTTATTTCACACTTATTTTTTGCAGATGATAGCATTCTGTTTGTCAAGGCTAATGAGAAGGAAGCAAGGTGATTAAGAATATTCTTAGTGACTATGAGCTGGCCTCTGGACAGGTGGTAAACTTTGATAAGACGACGGTGTCGTTTAGTCGAGGTACATGTACTAGAAGACGAAATGAGGTGGTGTCGGTCCTGGGTGTTAGAGCTGTTGATTATCAAGATCGTTATCTGGGTTTACCTACGGTGGTAGGACATTCGAGACAGGTTGTGACCAGAATTGTGCGGGATAAATTGAGTAAAAAATTGCAAGGATGGCGGGGATTACTACTCAGTAAGGCAGGTCGGGAGGTGTTGATAAAAGCCGTGGCTCAATCAATTCCGACATATGCGATGAGTGTCTTCAAGTTACCGGCTAATTTCTGCGACGAATTACGATCAATTGTTTCCAAATTTTGGTGGGGTTCGAAGGAGGGGAAAAGACGGATGGCTTGGGTTGCTTGGGATAAAATTTGTCTCCCAAAGACTAAAGGTGGTTTGGGTTTCAGGGACTTCAATAAGTTTAATCAAGCTCTGCTCGGTAAGCAAGCATGGAGGTTGATGACGGATACGGAGTCTCTGATGGCGCGAGTGCTGAAAGCGAAATATTTCCCTGACAATTCCTATCTGGATTCTAGAGTTGGGACGAATCCAAGTTTTACCTGGAGAAGCATATGGGAAGCTAAACACGTGATAAGGAGGGGTGCTAGAAAGCGAGTAGGTAACGGAGATACGATCGAAATATGGAATGATATGTGGATACCAGGTACGGAGTCAAGACGTATTATTTCACCAAGAGGAGGGGCGGATGCAGACATGAAAGTAGCTGATTTAATGGTGGAAGGGGAAGCAAGGTGGAACAAAACGGTTATATCAGAGCTGTTTCTTCCTTTCGAGGCTGACCGTATAACTAGTCTACGTATCAGTACCTCGCTACCAAATGATGAATGGTGTTGGGATTTGGAGAAGAGCGGGGAGTACTCGGTAAAATCCGCTTATCGGAAACTGGCGGAGGAAGGGGACGAGAATGGAGAACAATCTGATTACACGCGCGAAAAATGGCTGTGGAATAAAATTTGGAAAGTTCCAGTCTTACCCCGTATCAAAGTGTTTTTCTGGCAGTTGTGTAATGAGGCTATTGCTACAAAGGGTAATCTTGTGAAGAGGATAAGGGGAGGTGATAATTCTTGCCCATTGTGTGATAACAGAGTGGAAACTTGTCTCCATGTCATAGGGGGATGCGGCTGGGTTGAGGGGGTCTGGGAGGGGCAGAATATGGATCTGGCAGAGAGCATAAAGTTCGAAACAGCGAGAGATTGGATTGAAGCTGGCATGAGGGAGGCAGGGGAGAGGGAATGGACAGTGTTTATGTGTGGGTGTTGGGCCATATGGGAGGCGAGGAACAAGGCGGTTTTCGAGGGGAAAGAGTGGAGTGTAGAGCGGGTTATACTCAGGGTCAGGGAGCTTCTGAAGGAGATGTCGGAGGAGATGAGGGACAAAACGGAGCCTGAGGACAGTCATGAGCCTACGATCGAAAAGCTATGGCAACGGCCTGAACAGGGGTGGCACAAAATTAATGTGGATGCGGGGAGGAGCGAGGAGGAGGGGATTGGGTTGGGGGCGGTGTGCAGGGATGAGGAGGGTGCAGTCATGTGGGGAGTCGTAGTTCAGCAGACTGCTCAAAGAGATGTGGCTCTGATTGAGGCGGAAGCGGTGTTGCTAGGTTTGGCGGAAGCTAAACAAGCAGGGTTATCGAATATTATTGTCGAAGGTGATAGCCTGTCCGTGATTGAGGACCTGATCAAGCACAAGCATGGACGGAGTGATATACATCTTGTTTACGAGGAGATTTATAATACTTGCTCTTTCTTTGATAACGTTGTTTTTGCTTTTGCTAAACGTAGTTGTAATCGGGTGGCACATGAGCTCGTTCATGTACGTCCTTGGGTAGAAGGTAGATGGATGTGGGTTGGGAGCCTTCCTACATACATTGCTAATATTGCGGAGTCGGAGAGTGGTATTTTAATATAAGTTAACCGTTGTGGTTTTCCTTCAAAAAAAAAAAAAAATACTATATGCTTGGCAATTTAGCATATAAATGAGTATATTATCTTCAAGTATTTAATTAATCAGTAGGTATTTTGAGAGACCGTCTCTCAATAAGCTTAGGGAGAGACTATTGTACAAATGTAAGAAAATATAGTGCTAAAGATAATATAATAGTGTTACAAATTATGATTACAGATAAAACTAGTACATTTATTAGGTAAATAAGTACGAAATTACTATGGTACAATCAATGACAAAATGGTCACAAAATACAAATAATAAGGTACAAAAAAATGATCTTTCAATAATTTATTAAAAGACCGTCTCTCCCAAATTTTAGTGTTAATTATATATCGTTTCATAGCCAAATCCGCTTTCATAAATAGTTCATGTCACGTATATAGTTTCGCTATCGAAAAATCGTCTCAAATTGCAGTAAAGTAGTACTCTGCATGTTCTGTAAATACTCATTCAACGTACAGAAAATAAATCTAACACTAAACCAGTCTAATCTCTTGATTCTTCAAAATTTTCCCTCAATTTTTTTTCTAAAAATCACAAATTCTGTCTGCAGCTAGCCCTTTTTGTTGGTCTTCAGTAAATTACGGTCGAAATCGTCTGTAAGTCCGAATCTTACTAGCAGGTGATCAATGGTTGATGCATTGAGAATGAGATGAGCTTACTTAGAAGATCTTCATTTTCTGGAAAACTAAGGTACATTACAAATCACAGATTTTGTCGTATTCGATTACATTATCGAGTTGCAATTGTAGTTAGTTTAGCTTGTCAAGTCACGAGGGCGAACCCAAATTCATGTTATCTGTTGCAATTGTAGCTAGTTTAGCCGGTTAAGTCACGAGGGGCGAACCCAAATTCATGTTATCCGTTGCAAGTGCAGCTAGTTTAGCTGGTTAAGTCACGAGGATCGAACCCAAATTCATGTTATCTGTTGCAATTGCTAGTTTAGCTGGTTAAGTCACGAGGGGTGAACCCAAATTCATGTTATCTCTTGCAATTGTAGCTAGTTTAGCTGGTTCAGTCACGAAGGGCGAACCCAAATTCATGTTATCTGTTGCATTGTAGCTAGTTTAGCTGGTTAAGTCACGAGAGGCAACCCAAATTCATGTTATCTTTGCAATTGTAGCAAGTTTAGCAGGTTAAGTCACGAGGGGCGAACCCAAATTCATGTTATCTGTTGCAATTGTAGCTAATTTAGCTGGTTAAGTCACGAGGGGCGAACCCAAATTCATGTTATCTGTCTCAAAATCATTTCGCGACATAAGTCCGTGTTTTCGTACAAAAGGGTTGTGACACAGAATGTTTATGCAGGTACTTTTGTTTCCAAGGAAGCCTGACAAAAGAGAGCATGGAAGGATCAATGACAGATGAAAGCTATGATGCAAATGATCAGTCAACAGCGTCGCCGACAAGTAGCTCTGTCTCTTACTGCAGGACTAATTCAGAGCTGTCAACCTTCTCTGACCCTGCTGACAGTTGCTCTGATGGAGCGTCGCCTGTGGGTGTGGGTGTCCCGCCTAGATCTGGGACACCTCCACTGGCGTCACAATCTAGGCTCGGATTGAGACGGTCTATAAAAAACATTATTGATCGATATGAGGAAGTGGACACTGCAGATATAGGTATATATGCTCGTTGTTATCAGAATCCCGATTTTTTTTTCTGATACTGCAACTTTCATCTCTTTTGTTTATGGGGTGATGTTTCTTTCCTTGAAATTGTATCAAGAACTCGAAATGATGAAAGAGAGGTTCTCGAAGCTTTTGTTGGGGGAAGACATGTCAGGAGGCGGGAAAGGCGTGAGTACAGCGATGACAATCTCGAATGCCATTACTAACCTCTATGGTAATATGCTAAAATCTCACTGAAATGATCCTAATTTTTCGGGTTGTTTGCTGATAAAGGGCGGAAATTTGTACAGCTACCATTTTCGGGAATGCTTTGAAGTTAGAACCTCTTAAACCAGAGAAGAAGACAATGTGGAAAAGAGAAATGGAGTGCCTTCTTTCTGTATGTGACTCCATTGTCGATTTTCTTCCTCAAGACGAGAATGGCGTTGAGGTAAATAGATTAGTACGAGTACAAGTTTTGGGTGAGACGGTTCACAGGAATACCTTATAATCGCTACAGATCCGTTTGATGGATGTGCACTGATCATTCTGCAGGTAATGTGTACAAACCAAAGGACAGATATTCAGATGAATCTCCCTGCACTGAAGAAACTTGATGGGATGCTCCTAGTAAGTTCGGCAACATCGTCAACGACTCAACGATATTCCCTGAGATTCTGATGAAATATGAATGACTTAGACTGTCCTGATGCATTCCTGCAGGATATACTGGATAGTTTCCAGAACACGGAGTTTTGGTATGCAGAACAAGGCAAAATGTCGAGGAATTCATCAAGAGCAACCTCATTCAGAGCTGAAGTATCGCGTAAAGATGAAAAATGGTGGCTGCCTGTTCCTTGTATACCATCTGGCGGAGTCTCGGACACTGCAAAGAAACATTTGAGACACCAGCGCGATTGCGCCAGTCAAATTCATAAGGCTGCCATGGCTATCAACAATAATACTCTCAATGAGATGGAAGTACCTGAATCATACATTACAGGGCTTCCCAAGGTATCACAGTTTATACAAAATATCGTAGACTGCTTGTATCTAACACGAGTAACATAAACCAAGTGGTGTTAGTCTAGTGGTAGCTGGGTTAAACCTTGAAGCTTGCAGAAATGCAGGAGTTGAGAGGTCCCAGGTTCGACTACCAGCTGGGGCGATGACCATTTGGCCACTGCAGCCCCCGAAAGGGGCATGGACCTGGGGGATTCAACCCCTCGTCATCAAAAAAAAAAAACACGAGTAACATAGATCATAGAATGTTAATATTAAGTTCATCGTCTTCTCTAAAACTATTACAATGTTTTGTTTCAGAGCGGAAAATCATGCTTGGGAGATGCATTATATAAGTACATGTACAATGCAGAAGTGTTCTCCCCTGATCACCTTCTTGATACATTGAAAGTTACCTCGGAACGTGAAGCCCTTGAGCTCGCTGATAAAGTAGAAGCATCTTTGTATACATGGAAGCGTAAGTCTGGAATAACCCATTCGAAATCATGGCAAGTGATGAAGGATCTAACGTCTGACGTAGACAGGGGTGACAAGAATTACATCCTGGCCGATAGAGCCGAGACATTGCTGTTCTCTTTAAAGCATAGGTTCCCTGGACTTTCACAGACAACACTCGACACGTGTAAGATCCAATACAACAGGGTAAGTTTTTTCCGCTTCACGACCTAATGACCTTATTTGAGACCCGGATAAAGCCAGTTAGAATAATCAGTCTATTCTTCGCTACTTGCAGGATGTAGGCCAAGCGATATTAGAAAGCTACTCAAGGGTGCTGGAAGGTCTAGCATACAATCTCGTTTCTTGGATCAACGATGTTATGTCTGCAGACAAGCTGATGAAAAACCAAGAACACTCAGGAGCATGAGACGGCTTCATTGCAGAAGCTCCCGATGTCCTTTCGACATGTTTGCTTCTTGTCTGAGATAGTTGAATTGAAAACAATGCAGTATAATATAGACATTAAGGATGGTATCATGGACCATCGAGGTCAAAATGATGCCATCCTTCATATTGAAAACAGACCGTTTACAGTTTCGAGACATTCATAGCCAAGCTTCAAAAACCAGCATCACTTGCTCATTTGCAACACTACAACATAAGCATAAAAAACTCGAGATTTAATCCATTATTCATCGGTCATCACCCCGAATGAACTTAATACACGCCTCTGCGGTGCAGATCATCTGTCGCATTTTGTGTTCCATCTCGATTCCCACTACCTTATACTACAGGCAACATCAATTCTACTTCAAGGCTCGAATTTTCGAGAAAGGGCAACTAATTGCCAAACAATCCCAAAAACTCCATACAATAGCAATGCAATTACCCTACCATCAATAATCAACCAATAACAAGGGCATAATCCAATTGAAAACCCATGATGATACCAATTGACAAACCCTAAAACTCTAAATTTTACCCTAAATTAAGAAAGTCACCAAACCCTTACAAATATATACAATACCAATACATGGGTTAGCTTTAAATTCAAGTCTAATCAACAATAATACCAAATTCTAAGCTAAATTATGCATTAAACCCTAATTTTCTTAATAAATGGGAAATCTTTAAATTCAAAATTACCCCAGCAACTCAATTGCTCACAATAACATTAAAACTAAACCAAATTCTATACTAAAATATGAATTAAAACCCTAAAAAATTGATCAAAGTTAGAATCTTTTCAAACATCAGTAATTGCACCAGCCCTAAGAATCCTTGAAGAAGGGATTGATTTATTTGAATTAGGAGATGAAGAAGAAGAAGAAGAAGCAGCAGCAGATGATGATTTAAAAGCTTGAACAATTGAATTACATTTAGTTTTATCACCATTGTTCAATTCCAAACATTTCTTTAAAATTTCTGCATCATTTGGTGCAGAAATTGTGTTTGATTCTTCAGGAACTTTCCCAGAACTTTGGGTAATTGTAAAGTTCATATCTTTTTTATTTTTTAATCAAATTAATCAATTATTAATCTGGTTAATTTGTTCAACTGGGTATTTCTTGAATTTTTTTGGGTGCAAAAAAGATGATTTATTTATGGAATATATAAAAATGGAAGACTGGTTGATGAGTGAATGCATGTTCCAGTTGCATGTATATCAATATATATATACTTAAAAGAGGAACTTTTCGAGCGATTTTATTGGCTATTATTTTAGAGTAATTTATTGGTTATTACTTTGGTTAAATAAATTAATATATAAATAAAAATATAATCAAATAATAATAAAATATTAGTTGGATATTTAAAAGATGAACTTTTCAAGCGATTTTATTGACTATTGTTTTAGAGTAATTTCATTGGTTATTAATTTGGTTAAATAAATTAATATATAAATAAAAATATAATCAAATAATAATAAAATATTAGTTGGATAGTTATTGTTTTTAGAGCGATTACATTAGATATTGCTTTGGTTAAATAAATTAATTATATAAATAAAAAAGATAATTAAATAGTAATAAAATATCGTTTGGATAATTATTGAATTAGTTAACAAAATAATTGATGTTATTATATAAATAAATTGTATCCAAGTCGCAAGGAAATTCCTTCCTCCATCTTATTTCTCTCTTAGCTTTATTTTTACTTTGTCTTTTTCCCCTTAATTTCTTTTAATGCTTGATTGCCTAAGTATTATTTACACAAGAATTATTGTTTACTTAGATCATTTTTCTAGAATCGTGTACTTACTTTTTTATTAAATCAATTTTTTGTTGGTGTAATAATAGTATAGAATTGTTATTGTACTACATATTATACTCACCACCTCTCATTATTTGATTATCTTTGATTTTAAATCCCCTTTTAAATTAAAATAAAAGTAATAGACATTGAGACCGATGGAGTACAAGATATTATACAGTGAAGAAATTTTAAAAGGTACGACTTTTAATAGAATGAAAACAATATTGGTATCGGTATTAAGCTATGTGCAGTTTTCCACTAAGAACGTCTCTTAGTATGAAGTGCCTAAAAATAACTACTTCCTCCATTTTTATATAATGTACCCATTTTATTAAAATACTACACCCATATATTCAACAAATGGGAACATTATATAAAAACGGAGGATAGTAATATTTTTCTTTTCGAGCGATTAAGATAAGTGGACAGAATTGAGTGCGGATAATCAAATTATTCATTGAAATAATTTCCAAGATAAAAAAGTATACAATTACCTAAAATACAAAGAATTAAAAAAGATATCCGGTAAATAATAAATAATCGGAACGGGGTGTATATAATAATATTCCGTAGAACTATATATACACTAATACTCCTGAAATTGTAGTATCTACAAGATACTACGTACTATTTAATATTGATGGAGTCATATACTAGGAGTCTTTGTGGTATATTGACAATGTGAGTCTCGCATTTGCATTGTTGCATTATAATTTTCTAATAATACATATTTTTGTAATTGGGATAACTTATTTTTGTAATTGGGAATTTAGGATAACTTATTTTTTTATAATTTATTGTTGTTAATCATTGTAGTTTTGATTATTTTAAGCACACATATGTATGATAAATTGTTTACTTATGTACGAGTTCAATATTTATATGCACATTATAATCGGTATAATATAATGTCGAGGGTTACATGTGCGGAACAAATCTTCAAAATACGTTGAAAAAGGTAACCCACATTATTTAACAATTTCTTACTCTGTAAAACGATTAGCGATTTGATTGGCTAATTAAAAAAGCTTATTAAATTAAGTTGGTTAATAAAAAAACGATTTCCTATCTAATCGAGTCTTTTTCTCCTACTCCAAATGGATGGACATGTGACTTTCAACAGTAAGTCTCAAAGTCTCCTATTTCATTCCAACCAGCGATATATACCAATTAAGAAAATACGAGCTACAGAATAGAAACACATAAAAATATGAGCTAATGTAAAAATACGAGCTACAGAATAGAAACACATAAAAATATGAGCTAATGTAAAAAGAATACGAGTTTAAGAGAATCACGAACTAAAAAATACGAGCAAATGTATAAAAACAATACAATCTATTAAGATAAGACGGGCTTTAAATACGAGCACAAATGAATACGAGCTAATGAAAAAACAATACGAGCTATTAACATAAGACGAGCTTTAAAATATGAGCATAGATGAATACGAATATGAGATTAAAAGGATCACGGAATTAAATATACAAGCACATAAGAATACAACCTATTAAGATGATAATACGAGCTAATATAAACAGAATACGAAAACACGAGCTAATTAAAACACTTCTCGAGCTAAAAAAATAGAACAAGATTTGCAGTACATCAAATTTCATGATATAATAGACACTTAAGATTACGAGGTATAATTAAAAGAATACGAGCTACAAAATACAAATATATAAGAAATACGAGTTAATGTAAAAGTAATAAGAACTTAATTAAGTGAATCAAGAACCAAAAAAATACGGGCACATAAGAAGACGAGCTATTAATGTAAGAATGCGAGCTGGTAGAGATATTAAACTAAGAATACAAGCTAATGTAAAAAAAAATACGAGCTATTAAGATAAGAATACGAACTAATGTAAAAAAAAACATACGAGCATATTAGAGGATAAGAACTTACAAATACGAGCATATAAGAATACGGGTTAATATAAAAAGAATATGAGCCAATGTAAGAAGAATACGTGCTAATAAGATAGGAATACGTACGAATTATTAAGATAAGAATACGAGCTAATAAGATAAGAATACGAGCTATTAAGATAAGAATATGAACTAAAGTAAAAAAGAATATGATCTAATGTAAAAAAAAATACGAGTTAATTTTAAAAGAATACGAGCTTCAACTATCTTCATATATTAGAAATATTAGATAAAGAATTTCTTCAAGATGATGCTTAAATGAAAAGTATAGAAATTATTATAAAAATATATGTGCTTAAAATATTATTTTGACAGTGATGCGTAATATGTATAGGTGTCTTTCCAAGACCATTGAATTGGAGGTACATGTTTCCGTTTCTATTGGAGTTTCATGCACTTTCAATGTTCCATGTTGTTTCGATGATGATACATCTGATATTTCATTAGCCATAAAAAACAATCATACTTAAATTATTTTCTATATATGCCTATTATACTAAGTATTTTTACAAGATTAACTGTTACGATAATTACTTTGAAACCATATTAAGATATTACCCGGGCAACGCCCGGGCATGAAATCTAGTAGGACTAATAAAGAGTAACTGAAATTTGAGTCTACTAGTAGAAGGTGTGTCACACCACTATTGGTGTATCGATTTTTGGAAACGATATATTGATCAATTTTTAGCATATGCGATTTTAGCGGGTTTAATCCGTTAATAGACTAATTTCAGTATTTGGTAGACAACATATTAAAATACTCCCTCCGATTTCTTATGTTGTTCCCTTTTGATTTTAACACAAGAAATAAGAAAATCAATTTGGACCACACAATATACATGACCCCACATGAAATTGATTTTGGGCTGTACAAAGTTGTCCAAAAAAAAAAAGAGGGAATATCATGTAATAGACCAAAACAGAAAGAGAACATTATAGAAAATCGGAGGTAGTAGTATATTTTGGTCGATATGTTGTTTTGCAATATACTGATTCTCAACATATTGATTAACATATTTTAAACTATAAAATTTTACCACATTTTACAAAGAAAACTAACAATCTGCTAACTGTTACATGTTAGTCAAACTAAACATTAAAGTTAATTCTACTGATTACTAATTATAATATGATAGTCAAACTATCTGTTAAAATCTGTCATTGCGATCTGCTTATGCTGAAATTAATCTGTTGTTTACCAAATATGGTCTAAGACTGTTTTAACTTGAGACGCATCCATACCCGATTAAAATAACCATGAAAATAAACAAACATTATAGGTAGGGATGTCAATGGGATGGGTCTTGGCGGGTCTCGCCCCGCACCCGCCCCACGTGGGGCGGCTGTGGGTAATAATTTGGCGGGTCGTGGGGTGGGGATGGGTTTCAAAAACCTCATTCGTCGCGGGTCGCGGGGCGGGTGAGGGTTTCACATGAGACCCGCCCCATACCCACCCCGCCCCACACCCACCCCGCTCGCCCCGCCGCCCCACATGTCCCCGCCCCGCTTATACCCGCCTAATAAATAATAATATCTAGTAGTAATATATAAGAATAATAAGATAAATTAAATATAACTTAAAATAATTAAAAAAACTTTTAATAAATTAAATCCATCCTATCAAGCTACCCACTTCCCTATGCCAAAACAACTAAATAAGAAAAATAACCCACTAACCCAGACTACCCACTTCCCCACTCCAATAAGGCAATAAAAAATAATCATTCGTAAATCGTTATCACTATATTCAGGTCATTCACTAACTACCCAAATTCCCCTAAATCCCCATTTTCCCAAACTGATAAAACAAACGGAGCGGAAGAACTGAAGATGAAGAATTGAAGAGTATTTGTTGTGTAGTTTTGTTTATTCTTCTAGTACTCTGTCAGAATTTGGGCTTTTGTGTGTTGTTTTTGCATGTTTTTGGTGGTATATTTGTATGTAAAACCGTTTTGTGGCTCCACGGATTCTAGTTAATTGAATGTTAAGGCATTTTACGAAAACTTATTTGTATAAGTAGTACGACAAGTATATTTTAGATTTAAGATTTATGTTTCTTGAGGAGATAGGCGGGTCAACCGCGGGTCCCAGCGGGGCGGGGATGGTTTTGAATAGTTCAACCCGCCGCGGGTCGCGGGGCAGGCACGGGTGCGCATTAAAAGTTCGCGGGGCGGGGGCGGGTTGACCCCCTCCGCAGCCCGCCCCGCCCCATTGACATGCCTAATTATAGGAGGTTTTAAGGGGTTTGAGGAAGAGAATTGAAGGAAGTTTAGTTTTTACTTTTTTTTTGGTGTTGTAAATCTTGTAATGGAAATATATTTCCACAAATTGGGGATTGGACTCGATTAATTACTAAAAATGTTTATATATCGAATTGATATGATATTAGATGTGGATCATGTTAAGTCTAAAAAAATAGGGCCTAACATCCTTGTTTGATGTACTTATTTGGTCGATTTTTTAATTTACTTCTAAAGTCTCGAAATTTTTAAGATTAGGGGACCGGCGAAAGGATGAATTAACGATCCCAGTCCATGGCTGGCTAGAAGGAAACGAGTCTTGGTGGTCTTAGCAGAGGCGCGAATGTAGAATGTGTTCCTTTTGTGGCGCAGGTGTGCGTGGCTAAGAGATGGAGAGATATGAGGGCTGGACCGGGATAACGGTTGTTTTAAGATCATTCATCCTTATTCCTTCGGAACCAGCTCGGACTTCCGTTACATAACCGCCAATCACCGGCCGACACCAGAAGCTCATCCGTACAGAAAGAATACACAGAACTGCAGAAGTTCATCTCAGAAATGGTCACCAGCATGCAGACATTCAGGATTCGGGTACTGTAGTATGCATCGTTACATTCGACGCCATTCAGCAAGCAATATCTTAGTGTCGACAGTCGACCCTTTCGACTAGATCGTAATATGTTCTGCAACAAGTAGAAGGAAGAATGGCAGGGCAAACAGGTAGAGATGTTTACATGTATGATTGATTCTCCTTTCAAATTTATTCACTAATTCAAGAACTGTTGATACATTCATTAGTCACTCCAGCTACCGAAAGTGGAGGACCGAAACCCTAATTATCAATCATCCCTGATCATACCCACAAGTAAAATTTACACACACCAAACCGAAAACCACACCGCCTTCTATTATCATGCTAATAAACACACCAAACCCTAACAAACATCCCAAATAATTGGAATTTTAAAAAAAAAAAAATCATGTACCTCAAGCGCGTTGCCCTTGTTAAGTTTCTTCAGTGAGATGTTATACCTTCCTATAGTGCCTGTGGTAGTTGTTCTCGTTCCCGACAGCTCTTGGTTACATAAACTGATGTTATCATTAATCCCAGGTTGGTTAGTCAATGTCACAGGCCATCCTCGGTTCTACTCAGTATTACGGCGTCTGTTGTTGAAGTCTAAGACTAGCCTTCTGCCGTTAATACTTCGACCATCTCCTGTTCCTCGAGACTCCCAAGAAAACAGTCGGAAATGGTATCTTCCACTAACTCGTCAAGAATGGCCTCTTGAATCTGAATCCCGATATTTTCACAGTCAAGCTGTGAATCACCCCATACAACAGGATTTGCAAAGTCTTTACCAATAATTTGGTCGAGGGTCCTTGTAGGCCCCTCAAACGCCAAGTACCAACTAACCGCTTTCCAAACCTCGTTAAAGATGGGTTTTCCCTTCGGACTTAGCTGAGCAAATGGTCTTGCAAGTGATAGCATGCAACCACAGTTCAACCAACAAAGCTCTATAACAACTTCATTGATTATCTCAAAGAGGAGATTGAAGTCACATGGAAGGTTATCAGGGAGAAAGTCGACTTCGTCAATCAACGATGGGTTTATGAAGTGGTCTGAGAATATAGACCGTGTAAGAAGCTCGTCCCAGCTCAATCCCGACATTTGAACAACATCTCTCACGAATTCAAGCGTATACTTGTCAAAATCAACACTAGATATACTGCTAGGAACTCTTCCAATAGGAGCTGAAATTTCTTCTTCGAATTTTATTTGTCTTGGCCGAATAGGCTCAATAGCTGCAATTTTTTTGAAGGGGAAAGCAGACAATGAGGGAACTCATATTTAATGGAAATTAACAGAACTGTATTAAAATAATAAGTACTTGTTGATAGATGAAGCGTCTCAACCAAAACCTTAAGGTGATGGTTGAGGCCCAACTATTATTAATATTCCTATGCTCGCGCACTGAAATGCCCATTGGGCTTGAAGAGTGGTTAGTTTGCACAGGCTCCCCCATACCGTGTGCTGGGTTTCCACTTCGTGTTTTTGAGGGGTTTTGGGGTTGGCAGGATTCGAACCCGTGACCTTCGGTCACACTAGCTCTGATACCATGATAGATGAACCGATTCAACCAAAACCTTAAGGTGATGGTTGAGGCCCAACTATTATTAATATTCCTAATACTTGTGATGTAATCTTACCAGAGTAGTTTTTTATGCCAGGAGGGCTGATGTCATCTTCGTTGAACAACGGCTCAAGTACAGATATGGGACTAGGTCTGCTTGTTGCATCGCTTATGGCGTCTAGGTCGTCCATCTTCCCACTGAAAGAACAATTAAGTGTCGATGAATCTGGACATGATGATCGTTCGTACTCCTCGCTTGTGTACTGCAATACAAAAACGACGTTTAATTGTCAAGTTGTCAACAACCATTGTAACTATGTTTTTCATTTTGTCTAGAACATTGCTGTGTACTGTAAAAGAATCAGCCAAGAGTCAAAATGAAGTCTAGTGGTTAAAACTTCGGCCACATCCCCAAGGGTCTCAGGTCCAAGTCTCACCAAGAGCGATCTTGGGGGTAAATTGGCTTGAGGCTATGCCTTCTAGATTTCGAGCCTGTCACCCCGTAAAAAAGGGTGGTTAACCCAGCGTACGTGGTTTGCAGGCTATCACGTATGCTCGGGGGTTTACCCAGTGCGCACCAAAGGTAGCGGCTGCGGGTTACCATGCCATTCAAGAAAAAAAAAAAAAAAAAAAAGATGATGTTGCTGATTATGTTGCAGTGCAGAGACAGTGTGCAGTCTGAAAACAAGGACTCACCTGGGCTGAGCGTACTGGGTGGGAGTTCTCCTCAGAACATACACAACGATCAACATTCTCAGTCTCGATAATGTCCTGCACGGAACATGATTCAACAGAAACTCCCAGCAAGTTTTTCTCTTTTTGAGATGCAACATCCAATTCTCTTGTGATATCTGGAAAAAATAAGAAATTTTGAGATTTAATAATAGTCTCCTAACAGTAAAAAAGCATCACTGTGAAGTATGAACATCTTAAAAACAAAAAAAAACACCTTCGGGGGAAGGAAGCTCAGATTTATGAATAGGCATTTCAACGTCACTTTGACGAGGAAGACTATCAGTACAAGATTCCATTGTCGAGATCTCTTCTTCAAAAACAGGTTTGTCAGAAGGTACACATGGCTCATTTTCAGGCTCCTGCTTCAACTGGTTTGGATGGGTTGATTTCTCATCGACACATGGTCTAGGACTGCAGATGGTAGGAGAATTATAGCCCGAATATGACAGAATTCTCCCAAGGGACTTGGGTACCTTTCTGCCATGAGTGTCTACTAAATCCACATCATTGTTCCCGACTATCTCAGCAAGATGCCTTTTAGCCTCGATATAGATGTTAGATACCCTTTGCTCGGGAGTAAGTCCCTGCTCATGCTCCATCTGTATTTTCCCGTCTTTCACCTTCCCCGTCTTGTCCATGTTCCTAAAGCTAACTGAAGATCTTGGAATTCTTTCAATAAAGAAATGATCTCGGCTTGGTGAAGCCATTGCAGTGTCTCGATTTCCTAGATTGGATTGCGTCTCCGAAGGCTGATGCGACATTGCACCACGCTGTTCTTTTCTCATAACATGCTTTAACTTTCTCATGAAGTCTGCAAATGTAAATGGAAAAGACGGCTTTTGAATTTCATCTTTTTCTTTGACGGTTTTTGGAGATTCTGGCAATGAACTACAGTTACTGCCCATGTCGGAATTTTTTGAGCTAGGCGGTAGGCCTGGTTTGAGAAGAACGATTCTACTTAAATCTACTGATGTCGTATCACTTTTCCTTGACGAATTTCTCTCCGGACCTTTAAAGTTTCTCCAGAAAAAGTTGGACGAGTGTTTTGCAGTGCCGATATCTTGGTCTAACAAGTCAGACCCAGTCAGGACTTTAAATTTACCTTCCTCGACATGAATATCCTGCAAATTTTGCAAGTGTTTTACCAACTGCGAGTTTGGATCCTGCAGTAGTTTCAAAAACACTTCTTTGTTAGAGTTAAGCATCTGAAGTGCATCCGTCAGTTCCTTTGACGGTTGAACTTTCCTTTCGTTAGTGCCGGTTCTGCCGTGGGTGAAATGCTTTACTAACACCTTTGCTGCCTCGGCCAATCGTTTTTCTACCACAGGAGAATCTCGAACCTGCTTGACAGAAACTTCACTATCTTTCTGCTGTATTTGGCTGCAGAGTTCTTCGACAACTTCGTTTAGATCAACACTACTACAAGACTTATGTTTTCTGTGGATCGGTCTTCCAATTTCAACCAAGTCCTCGGCTACAACAAAGCCATCGGCTTCTAGGTCAAGCGACATCTTGCTTCTTGTCCATCGGCGGTTCTTTTTTATAGGGCGCTTATCATCTACGACATTTTGTTTCTCACATTCACCAGATATTTTCCCGTGTTGTTCTTTATCCTGCTCACCGCACATCTCTTCCATCATTAACTCTTTCACACTCATCTTACTCGTGTCAATGAGAGATGTTTCATTTTGCACAGTTTCCTGAAAACAGAATTCAAATCATAAGCCCAACCAGCACCACTAGCACGGGTAGCAACAACAACCGACACACAAAGACTGCTTCCAGACGACCCATATTGAAAAATGAGTCGAGAATTTCATTTTTCCACAGTAAAAAGAAGAACCATGATCATTTTGGGACTAAGGCTCTGATGTTGTTGTTGTTGTAAAAAGAAGAACCATGATAGATGAACCATGACCTTCGGTCACACTGACTCCGGTACCATGATAGATGAACCATCTCAACCAAAACCTTAAGGTGATGGTTGAGGCCCAGCTAGGCAGCTATTATTAATATTCCTATTACGCTCCCTCACTCGAATGCCATTGGGCTTGAAGAGTGGTTAGTTTGCACAGGCGCCCCCATACCGTGTGCTGGGTTTCCACTTCATGGTTTTTGAGGGGTTTGAATTGCATTTTTCCACAGTAAAAAGAAGACGCAGCTAATTTAATGAACCAAAAAGAAAAAAAATGAAGCAACACTGAAATAAAAACCAGCACAGAATGCTGAGTTGCGGCCTCCATGGTTACACAGGCTTAAACAAGGAACCATGTAGCAGTTACTGGTCTGACCGTACTGGCTCCATCATACTTCTGTACACTATAAAATTGCTATTAGCCGTCTCCTGAACCCCGACCATTCCCAGAAATTGGCGTATTTACTAGTTACCCGACACTTCAAAAGAAACCTAGGCATTGCAAATTGCCGGAAACAAAATAGTTAAGCACGACACGATAAGGCAGATCAATGAAGTGCACTCTGCATTACATCTCATGTAAAGAAAGTAACATCGTCCTCTCAAAGAGAAGAAAATTCACCAGAAAGGTAACTGGAAAAAATAAACGAGGCCCAAAAAAGCTTACTTTGCTTTCGCTACAGATATGACATGAATCGCTCAACGATTCTAGCTCAATGTTAGCCAACACAGCTCCTGAAACGTAAAAAGAAACGTAAACAGCCATGGATGAGTTGCACAGATCTGACCATATGACAAGGTAGAACTTAGATCCAACAAAAAAAAGTACAAAAAACCTGAATTTACTGGTACGTTTACAAAACATAACTGTACTAGATCGTTTTCCAAACAAACAAATTTAAAACACGACATTCGTGCTAGTTATAATTAATTATAACTAACAGAACTAAACATAAGCAGATATCTTACCATCTAAACGCTTACTCCCACGCTTCCGATCTAGAATCAATTTCTGAGTAGAACGAACATTTCGGAAATCAAAGATGTTCATCAAACTCCACATACAACCTGCCTGATCCTTATCATGTCGCCCAACTCGCTTTTTTGATTTCTTTGCCATTGTTGACCAACAAACCTTCAAACAATGAAGACAAGACTATCAGAACAAATCTTCAGGAAAAATTTCAGAGAAGACTTGAAATTACTGCATGCATAACACAGAAGGCAAAGACTCGGAATTTCGACACAAACCAGGACATTATACCTCACTCCAAACAAAAGCAGTAAAAAAACCAGCAGATCACTGAAATCAACAACAAAAGTAAATCAAGGTAAACGATTTCGACCCGAGGTTTAATTGAAAGGAACCCCTCCAATTGAAACATCACATGCAGCTTAAGTTCTTCATTTGAGGAGCAAGACAAAGAGACGATTAGCAGTTTTAGCACTACAGAATTTCAGGGAATTCAGGTAAAGCACAAGTTAATTTTGTATCAGCAACAATCACCACATCAGAGCCTTAATCAAACCCTTAATCAAGGAGTCGGGCCGACATGAATCATCCTTTAAAACCGTCACAGGAAAAAAAAAAAATCTATGGTCTTAGATCACAACAGAAAACACCCAAAAAAGACAAAAAAAACTTACCTGCCCCCCTCACCTTCCAAAAAAATATGATAAACTAAGAGTAATACACACACAATGAAACCAAAATATCTGATTTGATTCAGGAATTAAGAACTATAAAAATTAAAACACAGACAGATATAAAGGAAGTAACATTACCTAATTAATTTCCAAATCTCTCTGAATTTTAATGATTATAAAATTCCACCATTAATGTAATCACAAAACCTCTTCCAAGAGCTAAACAAAAAGCTGTTCTTTAATCTTTATTGCCTGGATGATAAGGAATCACAGCTTCCACCTTCACCCTTGTATGTGTACTTTCATACTCCAAAAAAAAATTAAAAAAAAAAGATGCCAAACCCTATAATTGGGCAATCTGATCTTCACTTATACAAAAAGACTTCAACTTTCTTGCAATATTATTCACTCCAAACTTTCCCAACTCAATTACCGCTTTAGTGGTCCTACCCGACTCGAATCCAGACTACCTCCACTTTATATCTTCAACCCCACCAAGAAAAAAGACACATTCAACCAAAAATAATTAAAAAAATTGGGGAAAAAAAAACCAAAATTAAATCTAGCTTAATAATTCTACCAAACCAAATCAATCAATCAATAATTAGGATTAAACATCAAAATCCCAACAAAATTGATCAATTATAATCAAATTTCCAACATTTCTTTCCATAATTATAAACAAATCACCACCACCACCACCACCACCTTTCAAACAAAAAAGGAATTCCAGACTGTAATCATTGTACCTAAGAATTTCTGCAAATAACTTTCACTTTATTCTTAAATAAAACAGACCATAAAGAGGTAACAATCCCAAATAATAGTGTGAAGGGTTTTATTATTTTTTGCAATGTTGCAAAATCCCATGTGGATAGCTACCATTAAAGTCTGATTATAGTGGAAAAAACAGATGAGAGAAGGTGTAAATTTGATGGGGAAAAAAATGAAGAAAGGTGAAAACTTGACAAATGTTTGGCACAACTGGTTATATGTTTTGTTTACATATGGGTCCCTCCACTTCAAAATCTAAATCAAATCAAGGGAAGAAAAAGTGATGTGGAAGTTTTTGACGATATCAGAGCCTTAATCCCAAAATCCCAAAATAATACGTGAAGTTGAAATACTTATAAACCCGTCACTGACCTGTTACACGATAGAAGATATATACTGAGTAATCTAATCAGCCTTAATTTAGAAATAGCTTAATATTTGACACAAATTCTTATTTGCAACGACACTATCCGTCGCAAGCTTGTGACGGATACCGTTTTCTCTCACAAAATACCCACTTTTTCTCTCTCCCTGACACTATTCATGTGGTCCCCTTTCTCTCTCCCTGACACTATTCATGTGGTCCCCTTTCTCCACTAACTCATTTTGTATCCATTTTATCTCACAAAATATCCGTCACAAATGGTGACCCGTCTTAAGAAAAACGGACTGAATATTTGACTGGTATGATGATATACCCTTTAAAACCGTCACTGACCCGTTACACAATAATCGCAATGTTTATGACGGATATGAATATTGAATCATTCTTTGGTTTTTTATGACCAACGTAGAAAAAAAAATCAGTTCTTTTTAACTTGGGATGTGAAATTACAGAGAACCCACCATGAATCATCATCAAAGTTACAAACTTTATGATTATTTTTATGTTTTTATTACCTCTGTAAAAAGACAAGACACATAGAAATATTGCAGAGAAAAAACACAGAGGCTGTTTCTGGCTGCATTGAGGGGAATTTTTGGTAGATTGCGATGATTTCAAGGAATTATGTTTGTTGAAAGGGTAAAAAAGATAGAGATGGAGAGAGAAAATGTGGGGTTAATTTACTTTTTTGACTTTTTCATACAGTAAAGATGACGGATTTGACAGCAAAGTATGCAGGGGTATGAGGTGTAATTATGTTGGATTTATGAGGGTAATGAAGGGATTTTTATTGGGTATATCGTGTATGAGTTGGTCATCTACTATGTTGATTGTTGATCGTGTGAAGTATATTTTGATTGGATTGAGGTTTTCTCAATTTTTGGCATGTTTTTTTTATTTTCTTTTTTTAAATCCTGTTTAAGATGGAGTATTTTTCTTAATTTATAAAATGGGTTAAATATAAAATAAAAATGAATATATCCGGTAAATCGGAGTATTAGCTCAAATTTATTTTATTTGTTTTATCTTAAATTTTATTTGGCAAAATAGAAACTAGCAGGAGCAGATTTATAATACACGGTTAGCTAAGTCGAGAGGGAACGGAGAAGCGTAATACTTACAGAGAGTAATGGAGAGAGTCTAGTAATGTACTAATGTGTATTCTTATATAGAGTAGGTGAGGTCGGGGAAGTCACTCGGCGGACCAGACACCGGTAGAGCTCTCATTTAGAATTGTTGTTGTAACTGGATGATCGGGGTCTTTGTGACTTAAGCGCGGGAATGAATCCTACTAGTAGATGCTCCCTAAAAGAAGGCTTTCTGTCTTGGAGGGCACACGTGAAAGTTGATTTTAGTAGCAGGTTTGACTAGGAGATTTAAGACAAAATGTTTGATAATTAGCAATTATAAGACAAATATATCATTTTCATTTCTGGATTGAATATGTTATTCCAATATGATGCCAATAGTAGCATATTTAAAAATAATATATGTCGGCCATTTTGCTATCACAATATAGCATTATCAAACACATCAAATTAGTAAATTGATTGGTCAACATATTATTTAGGTCGGAATCCACTAATTTCAGTCAATATGTTGTTTACCAAACAATGTCTATAGCTATATGCATTTTTCTGAAATTATTAAAGTTTATAAGCTAGATTTAATTGTATTTGATCCTTTTTATCTTGAGTTAATTTTACTTTAGTTAAATTCAATTTGTTCCGATTTAGTACCTAAATTTTTTTTTTTATTAATTTAATTTAGAAAGTTTCGATTTTTTAAAATTATTATTATTAAATTAGATATAAAATTTTAATTATTATTACTAAGTTACATATGCAATTTTAATTGTTTAGTTATTGCACTAATATTGTTCAAAGGAATTCACATTGGGCCCTAATTATAGATACTACGAAATTGAATTAGAGGATGAACATTCGTTAGAGTAATGATTCAAAGTTTTTAACAAATTAGCATATACCTTAAAAATCGATTTTTGATAACGATTTTGTAACCTATACATTTCTCTACACGAATCTCCTTAGTTGTTAAAAGAAACATATTATCTATTATAATCTTCATTTGATTTATTAATCCCTAATAAAATATACATTCGGTGCATCCAAAAATTTCTCGTAAAATAATTGAAATGTACCTACCATGAAATTTACTTTCGTAAATATTATAATAATATGCCATATTTTGCGTTTTTGGTGGCTATATTTCATATATTGTCAAGGCAGCTCATTAGTCTTTAAACTTTATTATAAATCTGATAAAAAATTGTCTAATACATAAATTTTAGACAACAATCTTTCAATAATGTTATTGAAAGACCTCTTACATTCTCACATTTTCATTTTTCATGTTATGTTTCTCACTAATTTAGTCAGTAGGATGATTATACATCTGATGTACTACTACCAGTTTTATAATTTTTTAGCATTATAATAATGTTTTTCAATTTTATTTTAAAAATTATGAATATTGTTATAAAATTTCTTAATTTTGTTATTAAAATACTATGCTCAAAAATTTACTCATACGCTCGAAAAAACAAGAAAAGTCTGAGATAATACATCCGATGTATGTTCTTTTTTCTCTAATTTAGTAGAAAGTGATCTCTCACGAGACGTAGTTTGCCTAATAATAAAGATGTAATAGTATACTCATGCTTTTTACCTTTTATTCTTTCTTGTGTTTTATTATCTTGATTTATTGTCTGATTTCAAGTTAGAATGGTCGGTTTCTAAGATCAAAGAAGTCAATTTTGGGGTCATAATAAAGGTCTTTGAATTAGCTCGGTACTTGTATTGGACTAAACATCATTTTCACGTATCAATATGTAATTGTCAAAAATTCTCAAAACAATGCATTTTATACTCTTTTTGTGGTTAAACAAATATATATATATTATCACTCTAATTAACCTCGTCCCTATTATCTAGAATCTTTTAAAAAAAGAGAATATTAAACTTGGTGTATTACGTTATTAAGGTCATTTCAGCATGACACAGAATTGATACGACATGTAGGAGACATTGGGCGGGAGCATGAGTCGATGTTTGAAAAAAAAATGTGCGTAATCAAGCCACGACCTGGACCACCGGCCACCTCGGTACGAGAAGCTTTGTTACACTCGAAATACAAAAAAAATAAGGTTAAAGTGGAAAATGTTTGGATATATATATATATATTTTTTTTTTGTAACGAGGGGTTTAATCCCCCGGGCCCATGCATTCTCGCACCACCACATGGACCATGTAAGCCACCCCCTTCGGGAGCTGCTGTGGCCAAGTGGTCATCGCCCCAGCTAGTAATCGAACCTGAGACCTCTCAACTCCTGCATTTCTGCAAGCTTTAAGGTTTAACTCAGTTACCACTGGACTAACACCACTTGGTTTTGGATATACATATTTATATATGTGTCTACCTACTAATTAAAATTCAATCGTCAGGGACTTCCGCAAGTGGAAAATGCTTGGATACAAATAATTTTTTTTAAACGATTCACAAGCACGAATATAATGTCAACGAACCTGAGTCATAAAAAAATACAAAAAAATCGTGTCTGATCCAGGCACGACATGGCCCACCGGCCACCTGGCACAACCCACTTTGGCATGATCGAAATACAGAGAAATATGGTTAAACTGGAGGAATTGCTTGGATACATCCAAACATAACACGACACGACACACTATTCACCAGTAACCTTGTTTCAGCCGTTATTTCCATTTTATCGGCAAAACATAAAGCCACAAAGTCCAAATTATAATGCCTAGACCGTGCCATTTTCTACTTTAAACAACATCCACAATAAAATTCACATAAAATCATAAACAACAAGTTGTCACTTGTTATGACTTGTTATGTCATATTGGTGTATTAGTAGACATACATACAAATGGAGGCACAAGAACAACACAATAATACGGTGTTTGTATCACCTAATATTGTAGTAGTACATTGCAATATTAATGCTTTTAATTGTGACAACTAATAACAACACCTTAACTTGCATGTACCTAGGTTTTAACTAATTATGTTTTGATTGAGAAATTATTATTTTTTCCATTATTATCATAATTAATTTGTAGTTAGGGTTTGAGAAAGAACAACCAATGGTCCCAAAAAAGTCGATCCCAAGATTAATTGCGGAGAGAAATTAAGTATCGCTAACTTGTAAACTAATCTCACGTATAGGGAGACCTGATCATCTAATTAAAACTTTGTCGGTCAATGTTACTTAATTTGATTCCGAATTTCCGATCATTTCTAGGATGTAAATCAATACATGCTCCATCTCTCACATCATCTCTAGTATATACACCACCACACGAAACACAACACACCTTTTATGATACAGATCGAACTATCAACTCCGACACTACTTGTTGAGTCCCTCAAGTGCATTGGAGTCTAACACCGAAATTTACACAAAAGTTAACTTGTCGTTAATTGTAATTAACGAACTATACAACCTGTTCTATACATCTGATAGTATAAATTTGAAGCTTTATAGTAAAAAATCTGAGTTTATATTTGCATTTTACGAGCTTTATTGAAAAAAAATCTAAGTACCTCTGTAAAAAAAAGTAACTCATACATATAAACTCAATAAAAATTTGATTCTAACACCTACAAAAATAAAATATAAGTCAAAATTTTTAAAAGTTCAATCAAATTTATATTTAATGTACGATGTTTATATATATCTTGATATATAGTCCTATTTGTACTTTAATTGTTAGGGAAATACCTCCCTCACTAGTATGATATTATAAAATGTTTTTTTATGTGTCTTAAGGATAATATGGAATTATTGATCAAAATCAACATACTAGACCATGTAGAAATAATTAAATGTAGACAATAGAGTATATAAATAGGATAGATAAGTATTTCTCCGTATCATTTAATTACCGTTCTTTGGTTTCGACACAAAGATACAGGAAAGAGGGAGAAACCAATTACTAAATGACTAGTGGACTAAATTCAGCGTGAAGAATCAAATTACTCATCAAATGTATTCTTTAATTAAAATGAATAACAATTGAGTGAGATGTCCCAAAATAAAATAGGACAACAAATAACCGATACAGGGAGAGTAACAAAAAGTATTATTCTTAAATTATACTCACTTTATTATACACTTATCCATTTGTAGGGACATGATAATTAAAGAACCATCAAAACACATACAAAAGAAATTCAACACATAATAATCATGCTACCAATATGCTTGAATTAGAATTCAAATTATGATTTATATCATTTCCATCCTCTAACAAATTATCCGCAATCGATCCATCTTTAACTTTAAAATGAATTAAATATAATAAATGCCAAAAGTATAATACTCCGCATCTTAACACAATAGGAGGACCATACATCCGATATACTACCTCCAATTTTTATACTTTTTGCGCATTTATAATAACTAGTTTTAATCTCGTGCAAATAATGCACGGATGACTTTTAAATCCATGCAAAAAAATATTGGTGATTACGGTGATCTTTCTATAAAATATTATTGATTACGAATTTTTCAGTAATTATTGTTGTGTTGAGTAATTTCTTTATTTGAAAAAAAAATTGTTTAAAACGATTTCGACATTTGAGATTTTTTAAAAGATGATTTGAATGACATAAAATAACTTGATAATAATTGACTCAAAAATAACTCAAACCCGAAATAACCCGCTTAGATCAAATAAACCGACTTGATTGTCCATTTTACCAGGTCTAGGGAGGAGGTTCAACAATTTGTTTTTTACATTACTATTTTGCCTATAATTAGTAGTAAAAGTTATGATACTATCAATCTCTACTTGCCCGTACCCCAATGTTAATCGTAGTTATCACATTATCGATAACCCATCCATTTTTTCATATAATCAAACTCACTGAACCATTTCTTTTCATATTATCAATAACTCATCCGTGTATAGGAATTATTTTTGTACCTTGAAGACTGAAAGCAATCGAATTTTTTTTATAATAAATAATGTACTCCAATAATATTTTGTAATATCTAGGTTGTAATTTTTTTTATATTATATTGTTAATATCATAGAAAACATTTTAACTTTTTCAGTGAAGATTTTTTTTTTTTAATTATAGTTAATTGATATTTTTAATTATTTAATTTGTAATTTTTGAATGTTTATATTATATTGTATTAGTAATAACAAATGTATAATGTATGATGTTGCATAGTTTGTATTATTAAATTTAGAATCATAATTTAAGTAGGTATAAAACACACAAAAAAAATAAATTGAGTGTAAAACATGGGGGGCCCACAAAAAAAAAATTATTTTTTTAACTTTAAAATGAAGAACCAATAGAAGGCCTTCATTTTCTACTCCTTTTATAGTAAAGGGATGTTTTTGCGTTTTGTTTTAAAATTATGAGTATTGGTATAAAAATTTTGAGTTAAGTTATTAAAACATTAAGCTCAAAAACTTACAATAAAACTCAAAAACATTACATATAAACTTAATTATATTTTAGTTTTAACGAAAAAAATTAAAATATAATTTTTAAATTTTTATAAGCTCAGAAAAAATACATATATGCTCAAAAACAAATAAAGTTTGACATCATAAGCTAAAAAAACTCATATGCTAAAAAACAAATAAAGTTTAAGGTAATAATCTCAAAAAAATATTCATATGCTCAAAAAAATATTCATAAACTAAAAAAAATATTCATATGCTCAAAAACATATACATATGCTAAAAAACTAAGAAAAGTGTGAGGTAATACCTCCGATTATGTTCCTATTTCTCATCTTAACACTATCGAGATACCGTAGGTCTCTTGAAAGACGATTTCTCAATCAATTTATTGAGAAATTATTATACAAATTTAAGAAAAACTGGTATTAAACCTAATAAAATAGGTACACATTAGCATTAAAGACAAAATGATTACATTTATCACGTAAATAGATACGAAATCACTATGTCACGATCAACGATAGAGTTACGAAGTATAAATAAAATGGTACAGATAAATGGTATCTCAATAACTTATTGAAAAGCCGTCTCTTTCGGAGGTCTCCGATCTGAATGAATATCAAACCGTTTTATATTTAAGATAAATATATCAGTTTTAAATAAGACCGACTTTATTTTACACAAAGGACATAATGATTTTGTAGACGTTCTTTACTTAAGTTTTGACAAAGTGGAGAGGTCGTATCTTACAAGCCACCCACCTTAGGCCACAAGGGGACCCTTTATATTTTAGGACCAAAATTAAAGTAATTGGGGCCCACTTATAATATCGTAATTTCCCACGTTCAAATGGTTTCCCTTTTGTACGTACTAGCTTGTGCACATGTGTCATCTCTCATACGTAAACGATTCTATTTATTTCATCAGACTGCTTACGTCTCGTGACTGATAATATTCGTTTTTAATGAAATTTTGTGTTATTTAATTAATAAAATAATGATAATGATCCGGTCTCAATTAATTTTTTATGTAACTTTTATTTATATCGTATATTTTAGTTAAATTTTTATGTTTTCGTACGAGAACGAATGAATTACTACGCCTCGGTGAAATAAAATTTATGTGTGTTAGATTTATTTTGAAAAAATGGTCAAATTAATTCATGTTAGTATTTGACAGTTTTTATGTGCAAATTAAAATGCCATAAAGTTTAATCAATTGTTGTTCACTCGTATATTAAAACTTATATATTCGTCAAAATTATTAGATAAATAAGAGAAAAACATAATATTAAGGAACTGAAATTTTTGATCAACCAAATAAAAATATTATAAAACAATTACTACAAACCGTAAAATTATACAGTAAGTTTTTCTTGTGACGGGTATCTATATTTGTCAAAAATCTGTAACGAATATAAAACAAAAATCAGAATAAGCCTAGAAAGTAACAAACGATTTATCTTTATTTACTCATATTATGTATAATATGATATTAATATCTAATCCGTTACATTTTTGTGACGGATATACGCGTCATAATTCAGAAACCGAAATTTGTGAAATTTAAGAATGTCAAATCCAAATCGAGTCCTAAAATCTACACGTATTGGTAGTTGAAGATGAGAGAAAGGTACAAGACATGCACGTAAATAAGGTTGTTGCCAATCTTGGCACACTCATACTTCTCAACTATATTAAATGTCGCCTCTATATCATTTAGATTTTCAGTCCGTCTTGTTTCTGACAGCCGCAAATACGTAAATTTTACGGGATTTGATTAGGGGAATACTATTTTTTTTTTTTTGGTTTTACCTTGTTTTCGAGCATTCAAATTTAACTTGAGTTAAAATGAGTATATCGGTTTTAAAGATTAAAATACGTCAAGTAGTATTGCAGAAATGATACGGTGTCACCGTACTATATCAGGTGGTACTGAATTTCAGTATCACTTTCTTACATACATACACACGCATGTGTAGGATCGACATTTTATATGTGAGGCCGTGACAAAGTGGTATCAAAACTCTGTACCACCAAGACGTTTTACAATGTGTTTTTTTTAGCTCATCTATCGTTTTTAATTTAACACGCTGCCACACACAAAATCCGTACCTCATTGCTTTATATTAGGTCGTTAATCTTAATCTTTTCTAAGGAAAATGATATAACGTCAACAGATAGGTAACCTCACTAACAACTCTAGTTACCAACCTCTCATAATCAAAATTTAGGAACCGGTAAAATAACGGATTTTGTATTGTATAACTCGATACCACGCCATAACGCTTTGTAAATATGTAATTGGCCAAAGTACATAGTGTAGCTGAGTAAGTGATGAGTGAGTCAGTGAGTGTCGGCATATGCCGTTAGAAGTTGCTGAACACTTTCTCTGTATCTTTGGTCCCTTCTCATCATCCAGCTTTTCGGTCGTGAGCCCCAAGCATACCCAAACTGATTTATGTGCTCTTGTCCTCTAAATTTTGATACGTGACGGTCAGGGGCGAACCCAGGAATGAATATTTGGGGTAGCAAAAAAAAATTAAAAAGGGAAAATGCAAGTAGTGGGGTTCGAACTCGGGGCAATTGGTAGGAAACCAAAATATTTACCATTGAACCACAAGTTCTTTATTGCATATTTAGTGAGATATCATTTACTTATCTATTATTCAATAATATTTGGGGTAGCAAAAATCCGTCTTCTAAACCAATTTTTTTAAGTTTGGGGTAGCGGCCGCCACCCCTTGCTACAAGGTGCGTTCGCCTCTGGTGACGGCTGATATTCGTCACAAATTTGTGACGGGTTAAATAAAAGTTACATGAAAGGATATAGACAAGTGATTTGTAATACCCTATGAATTTTATTTTTTTGTCTTATCTACCCTAGAGAATACAAGTGCTTGTTTGGTTACCCATTGAAATCACGGCATCTTAAACTTCCTAGAAAGCGTAAAACCATGATGTTGTTTGGTTGCCAAAATCATGGGAAGTTTCCAGGTGAATCTATTTCGGAAGTCATTCACCAAGCCCCCTCCTTGGTCATTGTAACTTCCGACCGGAATTAATTTTCGACATGCAAATCAAACACTTTTTGCGAATTCACATGAATTAACTCCAACACGCATGCAAACCAAATACTTTTTAGGGAATTCACAAGAATTGGAAAGTTCCCGATACTTTAATTCTCTTATGTTAACCAAACAAGCTTTAAGTGATATTTAACCCGTCACAAATTTATACAAGTAAGACCTATTGTTTTCATTTTAATTCCGACAAATTACAATCTTGTTACTATCATCCATGGGTATATTTTTGTATTTGCATTTCTGATTATATTATTTAAGTGTAAAAAATTCGAGGAATGTTTTTGTATTTGCATTTCTGATTATATTATTTAAGTGTAAAAAATTCGAGGAATGTGAGTGATTGTAAAAGTGATATTATTAGGAGATTGGGGTTATTATATATATTAGGGCCGACTAATATTAAGATTGACTATATTAAGGTTTTCTTAAGCTGATAAGAGGTATATATCGATGTAATTAAGACAGGATCGCATATTGGTTATAGCGAAGTTTTCCGAAAACCGTTAATAATATTGTTAAACAAACAATTTAATTTGCTTGTAAAGGAAGCGACAAATCACATATAACTATATGTAAAGCGAGACGACAACAAGAAGGCAATAATTCTGCCAAAGTAAGCAATTCATTCTGGATTTAGTCATTATTTACAACTTTTTGATCATTAATTTGCAAACATTTCAATCTTATCTTGTCCATTTCGTTCGCATTGCCTTTGCGTAATAACTAAAAAGTATGAGTTGATTTAACAATTCGAATTTCAGATGGTGATATAATTTGGTGGAGAATTTAGATGATTAGTAAGTTATAGAAATATGTTGCATGCATGATTTGATGTATCTCTAACATACAATTTCTCATATGAGTCGTTTCGGTTTAGTTTAACTCTATTAAGTTTAGCGTGGTTAAATTCAATTCAGTTTAGCTTTTCTCTTCACAAATTAACATTTTACTTCGGTTCAGTTCATTTCAGTCAAACTCAGCTCATTAAGTTCAGTTCAGATCTATTAAATTTAGTTCAGTTTAATTTAAACAATTTCAGTCCAAAAAAGTATAGGCTTGGAAGTAGATTGGTAGCCACAAAACTAGCAAATGCAATACTCCAACATATATAACACGCCATGTTTAAATATAGAAAATGTCGGCTCTCTCTGTCCTAATTGTTTATTTATTTATTTTATTGTTATTACCAGTAATATAAAAGATCTATTATGATTCTGTTTGATCTATTAGTATATCCCACATAATATTCATAATAGGGTCTTGTTTGACAAACAATAGAAACAAATTTATGATAGCCGATAACATTAGCGGAATACGGTTAGATAATTTAAGTAGCAAATTTGACTATCAAATAAATTAACAGATTAAGAAACGGTGTTTGAAATTAGCAGATTAAGAAACAGTGTTTGTAATTAGCAGATTATAGGATAATTAGAATGATTTTATTATGTATAAATTGAATATGCTAAGATAATATGCGCTATTAATACATGAAAATAGTAATTTGATTGATCATTCTACTAATTAGGCCAATATCTACTAATTTCAATCAATATGTTATTTACCAAACAGAGTTATAGATCTTCTATACTATTCGTAATAAGCAGGTTTAGTTTGATAGATGTTCAATTTCCGTGTAAATAATTGACTATTTTCCTAAATGAATATGCAATGTACAATAGTCTATTGTAAAATAGTGGCTTGAAGGTTAATTTACTATATCAATATAATATTTACCGTACACTCAAATTAATGAATTGATTAGTAAAACATACAAAATTAAAATATTTAATATGTCATATATTAGTATGTCATTTGCCGTTTACCAAATAAGGCTTATGTTGATCCTCATGTCTTGCCAGATATTGATATGTTTGGATGCCGGAATCTTATCGACAATCGCCTCTGACTTGGTATATATGGTACATTGGCCGTCTTCGTTTAACTATAATACTAAATAAATTGTAATTTTCAATCCTTTCAGTTTTATTTATATATTTTCTATGGTAATATTAAAATATAATTGGGAGGAATTATAAACTATTATCTTTGTTTAAGATGAGAACTGAGTGCAAGAGCCGGCAGACTAATAACTATTCAACGGCATAAAACCAGGTCCACTGCGTCATCGTTCTTTTGGGCATTGGATGCTGTATAAAATATTCCTATATTATTCCACTTGAATCATGTTTTCTCACTCTTTCCCATGTCCGCCACATTAATTAAAAGAAAGGGGAAAATAAACGGATTAGGACGCGTTCTTTTCAGAAAAAAGAAGTTGAATTAAACTGAATTGTAGTACGGAGTAAGAGTTTTGTGAAGGATTTAGCTGAATTAAACTGAATGAATCTGAATTGAATAAAGTGAAACCGATCTGACATAAACTATATTTAAGCTAGAAAAAACAAAGTCTTAATCAATAAAGACTAATTAGGCATTGTGTCTTTTCGACTGAACGGAGCTGAATTAAATTTAATAGAGTTGAGCCGAAATAAAGTTAATTGAATGAAACTGAGCTAAGTCAAATAGAGTTGAATTAAGAGTTAACTTGTGAAAAGATGCAATAACAACAACAACAACATCAGAGCCTTAGTCCCAAAATATAGGGTCGGCTGACATGAATCATCCTTTGGAACCGTCATGAGTGAACTCTCATCTCAACAAGAGAACTTGTGAAAAGATGAGTTGAATTAAATTGAATGAAATTAAATTGAACTGAATTGAATAGTGCCGAAGAGAAATGAGACGAGCTGAAATTAAGCCAGGACAAACAAAAACTTATATTTTCAACTTAATGTCCAAAAAAATTACCATTAATATGTGTATACGGTAGATAGAGTTCGACCTAGGCTTGTCTAAAAAGCAACGTGGATTATGAAACAACACAAAACACAAAATACACATTCTTATATGATACCGTCTTTAATAATTCATCCTAAAGTCTATTTTTTCCAATGAGTAAAGAGTTTGTTATGACTTTATGTTCTTACTGCCAGAAAATTGTAAAACACACCAAAGAGTACAAGAATAGTCAACTTTTATGGTGATAAGATACGACAATGTAACATCCACCACAGAGCCCATAGAGCGTCTTAGACAGAAATTCTCCCCTCAAACCAACTAAAATAAAACGGACCAAAATAAGACGGATCAAATATTATTATCTTTTTAATAGAATGTAACCATTTAATAACAAAATGTTATAGGTTGAAAATATAACTTTTTTTACCCTGAAAATAATGGTAACATTTTATCAAAAAATAATATCTTGTTATAAAAGACTACATTTAATCCGTCTTATTTCAGACGGAAAATTAGTCCGTCTAAGAGAAGAATTTGTCTTAGATTTTAGATGAGAACTGAGAAACGACAATTTTGCTGTCATAGTGTCATACTCCGACCATTAACCGAACAAAGAAAAAAAAAAGAATATTATTATCGCACTAAGCTAGGAAACGAGTACTAATTTGACGTACAAGAATCATCGGGTGGGTGCCATCATCAAGGAGACTATGGCCCGATAACATATCATTATCGGACAATGATGATCCTTACGACGAGTTTCACAATTATCTTAATTTTAGCTAAAATAATTAGAATTACGTGTGCCGACTGCTGAATACAATGGACTGATGGAGTATGGAGTAGATAATATTGTATTATAGGTTTGAAATATTGTGATACCTTTATAACTCATTTGATGCGAAAGAAAAAACAAATTTCAGACCGTTTTATTGGATAATATGAAAATCTAAGAAAGTAAATTCGATCAAAAATTTCCTAATATTATTACGTAAAGAAATTAGTATAGGACCCGTACAGATACACGGTATGTAGATAAAGATATTAGAGTATTTGACAATTAATCAAATTAATGCAGTTTTCTTTCATTTTGAAATAAAATGGTAGAAAATTTGCATACATAATTTCATGAAGATAAATATTGTATACTCGTATATAATTTACTATGTATATTATTAGCCTTATTTATGTAATAATGTAAAAGTTAAATACTATCTTGTACAATACTAATTAGTAGATATATATAGATAGTCAACATTAATTAATTAGAAAATAAATATTATCTTGTACAATACTACTTAGGCGGAAAATCTAAACGAACAAATTTAGAAACAGTAAGTCTCATTGAAGACGGGTATATCCGTTACAAGGTGAAGACGGGTAAGTAATACCCAAATTGGTAGACAAAACAAAAGCAAATTGTCTAGAAAGTAGCATTATACTTTTGTCTTATCTAACCACTTGAGCATTACTTGACCCGTCTCCAGCTTGTGACGGATACATCCGTCTTCAATGAAAATTTGTGATTTAGAAATATGTTAATTTTTACAATACATGTGATTCAAGTAAAATAGAAGCGAGTTTGAGAATAGTAAGCTAAACTAAAAGATGGCATAAAATATTTGAATATTTGGTCTCAGTATTACTAAGCCAATGAACATATGAATCAGCATTCAAACATAATAGTAGATGTGGGCGGCATAATTGTGAAATGGACATTTTACTATTAATTCAGACATTTATATTTATATATGCATTAAAGTTTAAAATAAATTCAGTTCCGCGCTTCATAAAAAGTACTTTAATGGTTTACCCATGTTTTACCTTCATTGTGTAGGACCTTGACCTTGTCCTTGTCCAGCTGAAGTGAAGGATATGTCACATACTCAAATGTCTCCCCTCCTACCACACATGAAAAGTTATTCCGTACCGCATTGTTTGTCCAATTGTCCCCATACTTTGTTGCTTCTTCCAGCTCTGCTGTACAAAGAGCGTGCTAAGATCCGAAATCAGACTCAAATCGCTATGAAAACAAACTAAAACAGTTTTTAATGTAAGGTTTCTAATGGAGTACTTCGTGTTTTCGTCTGTCTGTGAGCAAGTATAGCACATGGCTACAGCCTACATGTAGTAGTTTGACAAGACGTAGTCGAGTACTGGTAAGGATATGGAGGGACGGAGAAACGGTTGATAAGACGAGACATCCACAGGGTAAAGTAATTATCCGTGTTAATGCAATGTCAATCAGTTAAGAAAGAGGGTAACAATAACCAACGGACTTCGTGAAATTGAATGTAATGAAGCTGTAATTATCAGGAATATTAATAATAGTTGAGCCTCAATCAGGTTTTGGTTGAGATGGTTCATCTAATATGGTATCAGAGCCAGTGTGACCGAAGGTCTCGGGTTCGCATCCTAACAATCCTAACAACCTCAAAACCCCTCGAAAACTCACGAAGTGGAAACCCGGCACACGGTATGGGGGAGCCTGTGCAAAACTCACCACTCTTCAAGCCTAATACGCATTCGATGAGGGAGCGTATTAGGAATATTAATAATAATGTTCGCCTCTAATTACAGTAAAATCCGTGTTCAGTATTGTATTACGAGTGTTAACTCGTTATAAATCATACCTTCAGCCATCTAAATTAAGAAACTCTTTTACAATTCTGTTTTCTCTTTCTCCTTCTTGCTTTCTTGAGAATCTGTTCGGCCTCTTCGTCCAGTAAAAAATTATCTGCATTTACAAGAGACGGAGCGTGTGGTATAGCTGTATAGTTATAGTAAACGGATGAAAATAAGATTTCGAAACAACAAATCAGAAACATACCTAATTCCTTTTCGACTATAATGCAAGAGAAGTCGTCATCTGAGTCATCGTCCAAACTGACAACCACTTTCTGCGGTATAGCCTGCAATTTACCATTTTCTCTCAGGCTTCGGAATATGTTCAAGCGATAATCATAAGCTGTTCAACGAAATACGTATTTGTTTTAACGGAGTATAGGACCGACAATATGAAGATTTAACACCCGATACATACCAGTGGGGAAAACCGTCTTTGTTTCATATTTCTGCAGGAGTTTCCTTGTCTATTTGATTGAGTAGGTCGGTCTGGTTTAACAGTTTTCCAGCCTCCCAAATCAGTCTTTGGACCAAACTGTCCATGATTAAATATCGTCGTGGGTTGAGGTTCACTGTATTTATTAGATACAGAACAGTTAAAGACTAAAGGAAAAAACGAGTTTTGTGACAAACACAAACGCAGATACTGCTAAATTGTTCTACATAGGCTGAAAATTTGATGCATTGTGGGATTTGTAGCAACATTGTACAGTATAATGGTGTATATTAACTTATTAAGATATTCTTATCAGTTTTCAAGCAGTAACTTCACCGAGTTTTTACTATATTTTTACGCGGTTTCCATTATTATAACAGCCACTACAGGAGAAACAGGTTGAGGTGTAGTTAAAATTGCTTCTATGTCAACTAGCCTTCCAACAGACGGTATATGAAACGTTTTGAAAGCATTAACCCAGGAATACACTGCTTCAAACTTTGCGTTTTCAGTACATTATAATTCATCTCAAGCAAAAAAAGCAATGCAAACAAGCTCTAGGGCCAAAGAAACTACTTTTAGTTGGATACCAGATACCTTCTCAAGAGTGGCTTCTGCTGTGAAGAATCGCCACCAGTCACCTGCAGCATTGGTTGATCAGAAATTCAGAAGAGGGATTTTCGAATGTTCTCGGCAATGTACAAGTCATATATAAATAATGCAAAAAACAACCTTTGGAGGGAGGATAGCAAGGGGAAGATGCTTTTGATTTAAGGTATTTAGGCTGCAAAAGATTGCCTGTCCACAGAAAGAGTTAACAAGTCAACAACACGAGTATCACTTGAATTGTAGTATGAAGAATAAACTACTTCAAAACATTGATCAGATTAACAACACTAATTTTAGGCAAGAGATGTCTTAGATGGATCCGAGAGGGTAGAGGTTTGTCGGTGACATGCCTGCAGGTCTTCAGATAACCCTTTTGAAAGCTCTTCCGTCTGTTTGTGGACAATAGTCTGAATTTGGTTCGGAAAAGTCATAACTGTAGACATAATCTCTTGCATCTGGTCCTTCTGGGACATGTTGCTCAATTGATTGCTAACTGATCTCAATCCCGCATCCAGGCTACTTTTCATCTCTTCTTGTCCTCGATTCTGGTCATAGTTATTAACATCTTAAAACAAAGTTTTGTTCAAATGCATGTACTTCAAAGATAAGCAAAAAAACGTACCAGCAGATGAAGTGAATCATCCTGAGCAATTAACTTCTGGCGAATACCTTCCACTGCAAAAAGAGTCGAGGAATTGGTGAATATACAAACGTCTTAATATAGATCGATGGAAATTGGAAATATCACACTGTACGTAGAACCAAAATACCAACGAGACTGTTAGCGTGAGGAACTTAATAAGTACTTTCGACAATATTTACCCGACTGATTGAAGGGGAGCCTTGGCGCACCGGTTCAGGTGTTGCTTTGTGACCGTGAGGTCACGGGTTCAGGCCCTGGGAGCGGCCTCTTGCCAGAATGGCAAGGGAAGGCTTGCCCCCATTACACCCTTGTGGTGGGGCCCTTCCCCGGACCCTCGTGCATCGGGATGCCCTTTTTTTAGTTAACATCATGATTCAGAATAACATAGAAAGCTAAATAATTTTCACCTGCAAGTGAAAGCTCTTTTGTTCCTTTATTGACTTGCATGACATCGGACTGAACAGAATCCAAGATCATGCCCAACCTGCTGACCAATGTTTCCATTGTTGCGAATTTATGTTCAAGTTCATCGTTAAGTTGACCTGCAAGAACCAACGGTTTACCTTCTTCCAACCAAACGAATGAAAGAATTACACTACTACGCATCATATAAATACACACATCCGAAGAACCAACTATTTACATACTTACAAACACTTGTAAGGAAAGAATTACACTATTACTCTGAGAAACACTTCAGATTAGACATAGCAAAAGCTTGTGGAGATAACAATGAGAACAGAGAACGTAAATAAGACTGATACTGATTTGCATTTAAAATAGGAAGGGGTAAACATACATTTCTGTTCTGGTAAAGAAGAGCTCCATCTGCGTGTTAAATTTGCAGATGACCTGGATATCGGCAACTGGCTTTCGTCACGAGGGTAAGAGCTGGGGGCAAGGCAAGACAATCTTTTCACCGAGTTATCTTTCTCTTGTGAGCTAAATCTCTGCAAAATGGTACTCCATATTATTTATCTGTGGAACTGTGGAAAGCAAACAATTTCATTGTTCAACAATCAACTACAAAATAGGAAAACATATTCCAAACTCTGACCAAATCATAGACTAGTTTTCTCGGACAAGAGAAACCAGAACTTGTTATGCTTGTAAGACTATGAGAAAATCAGGAGTATAGCGGACCATACAACAAAACTGAAGTTGCCTTATACACAGAACAGTCTGAAAGAGATTATTATATCCAATTTTAGGCCATGGCAGGAGGAATAATACACTCTTTCCCATGAAAGGATATCCCTGACAGCCTGAAGAATTCATGCCACGTAACTTTGTGTTTCTCGAACATCAAGGAGTCAAGGACTGACAAGTGATGAGCGAAGGTCAGAAATACATTTCCTGAACGTGTAAAAGAATATAATTACAGAATCCTCTCCTCGAATCATAGAATTATTATGTTCTATTCACCAGAATTAAGCAAGGCTAACCGTTTCTGTTTTGCATAATTACTTTCATCGCCTATTACATTCATTGCAGAATTTCATCGCTGCATCAAATTTCAGCGGGGTTCAACTGTAAAAAAATCACTATTCCACGAATAAACTACGCCTCTACCTATTAGTTCATCAAATAGCGATAACCTTGGGCATGCACTTTCTAGCTTGTAAGTTGCAACTCCAATAAATTCAGATAACAATTGTCCGAATCAAAATTCTAGCAGTATAGTCCAACTTTTGTCAAATAATTTAACAATAACTTTCGTCAACTATTCCACAAGCACATACTGAAATTCAACCATTTTCTAGGTCGACGAATCTAGGTCAATTCTTCAGGTTCATTCCATTTATCCGCATTATGATCCATAAGCATCATGAGAGCGCAGCACAAAACACACATTTGAACTAGTATATACAAAATCAAATTTACGCAGCTCTAGAGCAACAGATCACTGATTCACTGGTCAAGCAATCAACAGCTTCCCCTAGCAAACTCACATTACCGCCTTTTCAGGTACTCAAACTGAGCAAATCCGCAACTCAACTAATAAACAAAGCCAAAACACTTAACTAGTAACTACAACGTCAAACCTTCAAGCTCATTCCAGTCATCGGCGTTAAAATCCATTATTCAAGCATCATGACAGGGCAAAACAGACAACTGAACTAATATATCGAAAATCAAATTTACGCACTTCTACAACAACAGATCACTGATTCACTGGTCAAGCAATCAACAGCTTCCCCTAGCGAACTCACATTACCGCCTTTCAGGTACTAAGACTGACCAAATCCGCAACTCAACTAATAATCAAAGCCAAAACACTTCAACTAGTAAATACAACGTCAAATCTTCAAGCTCATTCCATTCATCCGTGTTAAAATCAGTTATTCAAGCAGCATGACAGCGCAAAACACACAACTGAACTACGAGTAATATATAGAAAATCAACTTTACGCACTTCTGTGACGAAGAAATCACTGATCAAGCAATTAATAGCTTCGCCTTTCAAGTACTCAAACTGCGTAAAAGTCGTAACTCAACTGATAAACAAAGCCGAAAGCAAATGCATCACTAAATCGAGCAATTCACTAAGTTCACAACACACTTCATCCAAATTGATCAAAATTATACCTTAAAATAGAAACAACACACTCGAAATTGAGAATAATGATAATTTATAAGAAAGAGCTGAAATTACTTGATTTTCAGTGAGAAATTCATCAAAAGAATTCTGCGATAGCTGCGAGAACATCGTATTTTGTTGCGACGACATTCCTTGAGAGAACGACTGCTGCGACGGTTGCGATCGCGGTTGCGGTTGCGACTGCGACTGCGGCGGCAATAAGCTCGATCTTCTTCAAATTATCGCCGAAAACAATATTATAGAAGATAAACATATAATTAATAACAGGAATTGCGAAATTATGGTCGAAATAAGAAATTTGAAAAATGAAGGATTAGAGAGAAAACCTGGTGTGAGGAGGGAGAACGGAGATGGAATTGAGATCGCAAGCTTTGTTAATCTTCAACTTCATTTAATTAGAAGAATAATTTTGAAGCTAGAATTGGAATTATACAGAGAGTATTGATAATTGATGTATGAGTGAAATTGTTGTGAGTATGAATGAGCACAAGTGGGAATGAGCAGTTGGAGACAGAGGCGTTTTGTTTGCGAAATTGATTTTATGAAGGCGGGAATAGGTAACGTAGCTTCTTAGGGGTGTTTGGTTAGGTGGTTTGGAATGGAATGGATTTTAGACATTTCAGCGTTTGGTTGAGGCATTTTGGAATGGAGTTAGAATCCATTCGAATACTCATTCCACCACAACTCCCTGAAAGCTACCCATGGATTCAAAATCCATTCCTTTATGTTTATTTTTCTAATGAACCAAACATGTTTTGAAAGCTATGGAGTTGGAACCTCTTACTTCTATAGTTTCTCATTCCAATCCATTACATTTCTAAGCGGTGAACCATACGACCCCTTAATGAATTTGTTGGCAATACTCGACTACTTGTACTATTAAGTTTTAATGGGCCTGATGGGCTAGCCCGTCTAATAATTTTCTTTTCCTAGTCCGTGTCTGGCCCATTTACTAAATTGGGTTGGCCCGGGTTAGACCTCAACCCATTTTTAAAAAAGTTGTTGTCCAAATCCGATAAAAATAAGGGGTAGATAAGTCGGGTTATCGGACGGTACAACTAAACTAGGGGTGTTAACGACCTGAGCCGAGCCCGAGCTTGGCCTTGCTCGGCTTGTGCTCGATTATAAAAACTCGAGCTCGAGCCGATCTTACCCGAGCTTGAAAAAAATGCGCTCGTTATAAAGTTTGCGAGCTTTAACACGAGCTCGAGCCAAATCGAGCTTATATAAAATTGTTTATTTGTTTTATTTTTTTCTTCCGATATTTTCAATAACAAAGGTTCGAATATTTTATGTAAAATATTTAGCAAATCAACAAGATATATGATATATATACTACAAAGATATAATAATGATAAAATATTTTTATAAAATATGAGCATATTTTAAAAAAAATATAATTAATATCTTATGAAATCTCAAATATTCGAGTCGCTCGCGAGCTTTTCGAGTCGAGCCAGCCTTTCCTCGGCTTGACTCGTTAAGCTCTCGAGCCGAGCCCGAACTCGAGTCGAGCTCACACGAACCGAGCTTTAGGCGAGTTTTAACCGAGTCAATCTCAAGTTACTCGCGAGCTGTCTCATCTCATTAACAGCCCTAAGCACAAGTCATGAATCTCATGATCAGCTCTCCCCGAAGCTATGACATATTCTTCTGTCAATGAATAATTTCAGTAACAATCAATCATAAACTCATAATCATATTAAATAATAAGTCTTGTTTGTGATGGGTCACCATTTATGACGGATATTTTGTGAGATAAAATGGATACAAATTGAGTTAGTAAAAAAAGGGACCGCATGAATAGTGTCAGAGAGTGAAAAAGTAGATATCTTATGAGAAGAAACGATATCCGTCAGAAGCTTGTGACAGATATTGCCGTCACAAACGAGAATTTGTGCATATTAAATTATTAACTTTTGAATTGTTTTTGGTAGTTAGACTATCAAGATTTGGGAATAATTCATGCTTTCAAAGCACAAAAGAACATTATTTAATGTGAGCATATTCCATTATTCCGTCATATCAGCATAGCAGCATGTATCTCACTGTCTCAGGATCAAAGTACATCAGCCAACACAAAATTATGTGCATATTCTCGTGACAACCCGAAAACGAGTTAAATATCGTCATTTTAGCGAAAAATGTGACCATTTTATTAACAAACTGTTATACTAAGTTAGAAAATTATTCTGGTAATATTTTATCTAAAACTGGTTACATTTTCTAGACTTCAACTTGTGCCGAAATATTACATATTTGTTTTGAGACTTAGGCTCTGTTTGTTAAAACTAACTGAAAAGATAATTGAAATCTGAAAAATGGCTGAAAAATGAAAACTAACTAAAATCTAAAAAGATAATTAATAAAGTAGTTGAAAATTAAGAACTATGTAGCTGATTATGTAAAAAACTGTTTGGCAAACCAACCGAAAACATAGCTGATTTTGATGAAATGACGTAAAAGTAGATTTAGGCCCTGTTATTTTCGGCTGAAACGAGCTGAATTGAATAAATTGGAGTAGAGCTTAATTGAACTAAATTGAGTGAAACTGAGGTAGAGTGAATTTAGTTGAATTAAAAGTTACTTTTGTGAAGAGACTAATTGAAAATAATTGATTGAACGTAAATAAAACTTAACGGAATACAATCAAACAAAATTGAAAAGAACTGAAATTAAGTCAGAAAGAACAGGGTCATAATGGTAGAAAAATAAAACAAAAACAAATCAGTACATGAAATATCAAATCCTACTCTAAATAGCATTTCAGTTGAGATATATTAAAATAAGCTGTATCTGAAATTTTAGTCAAATAAGTTGCTTTGACCAAATCAGATACCTGAAATACGTCGCCAAGCTTGATTGACCTGAGAGTTGAGACATACTTGTTTTTTTCCAAGAATTGAACTCCAAATTTCTTAGAAATTACAACATTTTGATTATTTTATTATTATCTATTCTCTATATAAACCCAGTTAAAAGAAATAGTCTGACCATCAATAATGTGAAGGGATTTGACCTTTTGCAGTAGTGATCACCTTTGTGTCATATTATTACATCTTTTACCTTGTATTATTATTATTATCAGTCATTAGTTATTACGCGGTAACGCCCTATCACCATCCTTTTTTTTATCGTCTCGTTATTTCAACGTCGAGATGATGAGTTTTAGCAAAGGAAAAGAGATGGAAAGTTTGGTTGTAGAAGAAAAGATGTATGTTGCTGTTAGCAAGGAAGTCAAAGAAAACAGGTCTATTTTAACATGGGTTCTGCAAAATTCAGGAGGAAAAAAAGTTTGCATTATTCATGTTCATCAACCTGCCAAGAAAATTCCTACCCCTAGTATGTTTGACTTTATGTTTTGTTGTTTGGCCGGTACTTGGATGAGACGGTTTTACAATAAAAAAGGGAAATGAACGAGAATTACAATTGTAAAACCGTCTTATTAATAAAGACTCGAAGACTATTTATATTGAACCCATTTTGGTATCGTGCCTTTGTCATTGTTGTTGTCGAAGTACTTGTTTGTCATTTTCCAAAGATGTTATACAATTTGCTAATCTAAAACTGTCAATTGTCACTTCTAAGATAATTCTGCTAATAAATCTGCTAGTCAAACCTGCTAAATCATCATGCTAGTCAAAACTATTTTTTAAAACCTGTTTCTGCGAATATTAATCCACCCAAATAGGGCCTTTATGTTTTGTTGTTTGGCGGATACTTGGATAAGACGGTTTTACAATAAAGATGGAAATAAATGAGAATTACTATTGTAAAACCGTCTTATTAATAAAGACTCGAAGACTATTTATATTGAAGTGATTTTGGTATCATGCCCTTGTCATTGTTGTTGGTCGATGTACTTATTTGTCATTTTACAGAGATGTTAAACAATATGCTTAATCTAAAACTATCAATTACCAAATATTACTTAGTACTTCCCAGATAATTCTGTTAAATAGATCTGCTAGTCAAACCTGCTAAATCATCATGCTAGTCAAGTTTATTTTTTAAAACCTGTTTCTGCCAATATAAATCCGTTGTTTGCCAAATATGACCTTTATGTTTTGTTGTTTGGCGGATACTTGGATAAGACAGTTTTAGAATAAAAATGGAAATGAATGAGAATTACTATTGTAAAACCGTCTTATTAATAAAGACTCGAAGGCTATTTATATTGAAGTGATTTTGGTATCGTGCCTTTGTCATTGTTGTTGGTCGATGTACTTATTTGTCATTTTACAAAGATATTAAACAATCTGCTAATCTAAGACTATCAATTATCAAACACTATTTACGGGATAATTCTGCTAAATAAATCTACTACTCAAACCTGCTAAATCACCATGCTAGTCAAATCTATTTTTTAAAACCTGTTTCCGCTGTTTACTAAATAGTGTCTTTATGTTTTGTTGTTTGGCGGATATTTGGATAAGACGGTTTTACAAATGGATATGAATGAGAATTACTATCGTAAAACCGTTTTACTAAAGACTCAAAAACTATTTATATCGAACCCATTTTGGTATCGTGCCTCTGTCATTGTTGTTGTCGATGTTGTTTTTGCAGTTGGATATATGCTTGCTACTGCATTGGGAGAAAAAGAAGTCAAGTCTTTCAGAGATAAAGAAAGGCAGGAAATGTTAGCTGTTCTCGACGACTATCTCCGTATTTCTCAAAAATCCGGGGTATGTAGTCACCTCGTTTTGTTACTGAAGTGGACTCTTTCGTCTCCTTTTCTGTATGATCTGATTTCAGTTTGTTACCGCTAACAGGTGAGCATCGAGAAACTGTACATTGAGGCTGATTCCATTGAGAAGGGGATCATACAACTTGTAGAACAACACAGTATTGAAAACCTCGTGATTGGTTCGGCTGCAGATAAGCATTACTCACGGTACTTAAATACATTCCGTCTTAAGGGCGACTAACTGATACTTACAGACTTAGGCCCTGTTCTTTTCGGCTGAAATGAGCTGAATTGAATAAATTGGAGTAGAGCTTAATTGAACTAAATTGAGTGGAACTGAGATGGAATGAATTTAGTTGAATTAAAAGTTACTTTTGTGAAGAGATTAATTGAAAATAATTGATTGAACGTAAATAAAACTTAACGGAATACAAACAACCAAAATTGAAAGGAGCTGAAATTAAGCCAGAAAGAACAGTGCTTTACAGTAGACAGTAGTAACTGCAACATTTTCTGTGTTGTGTTTTTTTGTAACGAATACAGAAAGATGATGGATGTAAGGTCGAAAAAGGCGGTACATGTCAGGGATAATGCACCCTCTTTCTGCAATATTTGGTTCATCTGCAAAGGTTATCTTATATACACCAGGTAATTATCTCGGAGTTAATAGCTGAAGCGGGTTTACAATAAAACATTGTAAAGCGTCTTGTATAACAATTTATGTTGAATTGGATACAGGAAAGGATGATTCATGTCAGCCGACCCTGAAACATTTTGGGACTAAGGCTCTGATGTTGTTGTTGCTGTTGTTGTTGGATACAGGAAAGGAATTAAACCAGCAGATTCAAGTCATGTGGAAAATGTGCCTGTCGCTGTAACGATTGAAAGAGACGTAGGAGGCGTAAGTCCAACCGCTCCTCCTCGTTGGAGTACTGACAGCATTGATAATTCGGGTTCAAGACCGTCTTCAGTACTTGAGTTTGATGCAGACCGTGAATCTCTGTCCTCACATCCGTATCTCATGATTCAAAGTGAATCAGTTAGCTCATATGTATTTCTATTTCCTCCGTCAATGCTTGTTTTCTTTTGTTTTAATTTACTGTCGAGTTTCAGCCATTCTCACATTTGATCGCGATTCACGAGTGTTGATTTCAGGGAACGGCGGCTTCAGGGCTAGAGACATTGTACATTGAAGAGTGTATGCGTAGGAAAGAAGTCGAGGCAGAGTTGGCTAATGTGAGGGCCGAGCTTGAATGGATGAAAGCGAATGTTGGGGAGATGCCTAAGAAGAACGAGGAGCTTGAAATGAAGACCCATGTCGCTGAGTTAGCGAAGGTGAAGGCGGAACTTGAGTCGGTGAAGAACGGTGTCCTAGGAATGCTTCGAAGCGCAGTCGAGCAGAAAACATTGCTCGAAAACCAGACCAGAAACTCTGCTTTTCTCCTGCAAATGTTAGGAGAAAAACTAGCTTCTGCTATTAATGTAGTTCATAAATATGATGAACTATGAGTCGGATTACAGTTAACTATAAAACGGTAATGAAATGATTCAATTCATTCAAATGAACAAATTAGGTGTAAGCTTTCATGTGTGATATGTATATAATTCTTACAAGAAAAGAATAATGCAAATACCGTGTTCTGTGTAATTATTATGTTGACACGATATTTATTCGTAAAATTGATTGACCCCCTAGAATAATCTAACCCGACACTCGAATTTAACCTGAGTAACATGTTTTGATCCGTGCACTATAAATTATTTCCCAAATAACTTGATAATAAACGCGAAATGTCACAATTACCGACAAAATCTATCAAATTTATAATAATTCGACTCATACCTTATCCGACAAAATCCCCTGATCCGATTCATAGGGGTGAGCAAAAATATACGATATGGTTTATAATACGAATGCGATATGGTATACGGTTTGAATTATAGGGATGTCTGTATATACAATATGGAAATCCGTATATACGATACGGTTTTCACAAAACCGTATCATATCCGGGTCAGGCAAAAACGAGACCTGTATACGGTTTTTGACACGATTTAAAAATTTTCTATAAAAAGCTTTTAAGAAAAAAGTTTCTCTTTCAACTTTTCCACTCTTAATGTTTTTTATATGACTTAGGTTCTATTCTTTTCGGCTGAAACTAGCTGAATTGAATTAATTGGATTAGAGCTTAATTGAACTAAATTAAGTGAAACTAGGGTAAGGTGAATTTAGTTGAATTTAAAGTTAATTTTGTGAAAAGATTAATTGAACATAATTGACTGAACGTAAATAAAATTTAACAGAATACAACTAATCAAAATTGAAAGAAGCTGAAATTAAACTAGAAAGAACAACACCATATTTAACTAAATTATCTCACTAAATAAAAAATTAGTGTTACCCCATATATAATCATGTTAGACCTAATTATTAGCCATGAAATAATTAAAATGTTTAATTGACATTTCTCTCCAAACCGTATCAGTATATATGGTTTTTCCGAATACCCAAAAACCGTATATACATGTAAAATCGCATAATAATTTTTACTAGACTAGACGACTAGTCAGTAGTCTCTAGAGAAATGTGCAAAGAGGAAGAAAAGTCGTCGATGCATACACATGTACGTAATTCCTTATTTGTTTATATTTGTTGTTAAATGTTGATTGTTCAACATTCTATGTTGATTTGTTAATATTGACTAACAATAATTAAATATATCTTCTTCGTTGTGTTTTGATGTTGTTTGTGTGATGAAGACAAGTTATCTCTTTTACCATGAAATATTGTTTATTTAATTGTATTTATTTTGGCTTTTTCCTGCATAAAACCCCATTTTTTCAAAAACCCATTTTTTTGATTTTATGTTGGTTGAATCTTTGTTGAAATTGTGTAGAATTTATCTTTTTAATTTGCCCATGTTTGTACTTCACTGTGTTGTATAGAACAAGTTAATTGTGTTACAATTTAGTATTAGTAATCATTGACAGTAAGTTAATTGTTTTTATTGTTAATAATCATGGTAATATACGGTTATGATTCATGTTAGCCGACCCCAAATAACTTTACGAGTAGGGCTTTGTTGTTGTTGTTGTTGTTATTGTCGCGAGTAACTGAAATCAATTGTGGGTGTGCTATATGGTGGATGTTAGGGGTGAAATTGGGGGAAGGGTGAGATACCCAGAAATTGATGAGTTGAAGGGAATGGGATCAAGGGGAGAAATTACGGGGAAACCCGGAAATGAGGTGATTGTAGATGACAAGATATATGTGGCAGTAGGGAAAGAGGTGAAGGAGAGCAAGTCAGTTCTGATATGGGCATTGCATAACTCGAAAGGGAAGAAAATATGCATCCTCTATGTTCATGTGCCTGCCAAAATGATACCCATGCCAAGTAATTACTCCTCACTTCTTAGATAGGGTTTTTGCTTCATACTATGGTATTAATGTATTATGAATTTATGAGTAAAAAATTTGGTTGGCAAATGCTATTGTGGGGTAGTATTAGGGTGATTACGCAATTTCCGGTGCAATTTTCATTATAGGCCCCCTTTCCTTGTCAATCATCATAGACGGGAGTTTTTGAGGCATATGTTTGTGTCTTTATATGAGAGCGTTAGTAATTGCTTAAAACTAGTTCTGTATGCTTTGATCTTATGTGATTGATGAGTTTCATGGCATTTACAAGTATTTAGTCTTGTGCTTTCAGTGGTGGGTATTAGGTTCTCACTTGATGTGGATTCCAGAGTGACACCTTTCGTTTTAGTCTACATCTTGGAGTTAGTAATATTAAGTCAACCATGGAGTTTATCGAGTCAACTCTTCGTCTGTACTGATGTTCAGTTCTTGTCACATCAGATACGTAGAACTCATTTAACACGATAAATGACTTCTTAGTTTTTATTAAGTGCTGTATGAATGAAGAGTCCTTTCTGACTTTATTCATACAGGGTTTTCGGCAGTTTCCTGATATGAAAACAGTCGTTAATGTGATACCGTTCTCTGTCCATCATAAAAATAGAGATAGTTTTCCTATTTATAACATGAAAATGAACGAGATTTATGGTTTTGGGGTGCGGGGCAGGGGCTATCCGCTTATCCATTTTTGGTTTGTTCATTTCCGTTAGCTTACTCGGCTATTGCCACTTAAATTTGGCATCATGATCTTCGTTGAATGATGACCCTAATGTTTCATCGTTCTTGCCTTAGTTGGTGTCTGTAGCAATGCTATCTGTTTCTTACGACTGCTTGTAGTTATATACTTTTACCAAAGGTTTTATTATAAGTTGTTTTTTCTTCTTCTTTTTCATTTTCTAATATCCTTGCTTACCTTATTCTGGATCTTTATGTATGATTCATTATGCTCGCCCTACTTTGCTGTCTAATTGCAGTGGGCGGGAAATTTCCAGCAAGTAAAGTGGGAGAGAAGGAATTGAAGGCATTTAGGGAAAAGGAACAACAAGAGATGCTCTCAATTCTAGATGCTTATCTTAAACTTTGTGCTCAAGTTGGGGTACTATCTCTTTCCCCTGTTATATTAGCAAGCCATGATGCATCGGGTTTTTCATTTTATTATACCAACATAAGGAAAGTTGATGAAACAATTTTGGCAGATACTTGCTGAGAAAATACATATAGAAGTCGATTCCACCATAGAGGAGGGAATAGTAGAACTCATATCTCAGCACAGGATCGGGAAACTTGTCATGGGTGCTGCTGCAGATCGTAGATATAAGAGGTTGGTATAAAAGGATATCATGGCTCTTAATATTTTATAAGCTTAGTCTATTGATGTGACTAATATATTATTTTCTAGGTAATTTACGTTGGAGCAGATTCATATTAGGAATGAGATATGCTATTAATCTTCTTGTTATTTGTATTGAAGGAAAATTGTGGAACCCAAGTCAAGAAAGGCCATTTATGTGCGCCATCATGCGCCTGATTACTGTCATATATGGTTTGTCTGCAAAGGCTATCTAATTTATACGAGGTATGGTCTTTCAATTTCGCTTCACGTTTTGCTTAATCCCATTATTTGAAAGGAGTAAATGGTGTTTTTTTGCCCGAAGTGACTGTGAAGCTATCTCGGATATATCTTGGTTATCAGTTGCTCTGACTGTGTGTTACCTTTCTATTAGTATATTTGGTATGCATGAATGTTATGTTGATTAGCTAATTAGTAATGTATAGGCGTTGAATTTACATTTTATTTATCCTAGATCCTTGAGTTCACTGATGCTTTTTAACACAACACAATGTTGGGTGCAGGGAAGCTGTGAAGCAACCAATTCTGCATATTGAAGAGAAACCGTCAAGTGCCTTGGATAATAAGAAACCTGATGCCAGAAGTCTAAGTGACGATTTAGTTTCCAAGTTTAGATTTTCTGATATTGACGGAGATGAGGGTTCTTCTGTTGAATTTGGCCGATCTTCAAGGGTCAGTTTTTCTCAGTCATTAGCCTTGGATCATAATCAACCTAATGCCAGGAGTCTAAGTCAAGATCTAATATCCAAATTTAGATTTTCTGATTTTGACGGAGATGAAGGTACTTCTGTTGGATTTGGCCAATCTTCAAGGGTCAGTTTTTCACAGTCGTCAGCGTGCTCAGTGGAAAGTGAATCAGTTTTTAGTTCACCCTGCCGATCATTAGTCCATGGCGATGCCAGAGAAACTGATTCCGGATTGTTGGCTTTGCATCAGTCTCAGGACAAGCTCTTGGGATCTTCACCTCCTAGCGTATTGGTATGGAGTTTCATATAAAGTTTGATATGCCTAACTACAGCGGCGGATCTATACAGGGTCCCTTCAAATACTTGAAATATATAAGTATGCGAGCTTACTTATATTAGACTCTATAGCACGAATAATGGGCAAAATGCACAAACTTTTATTTTGTTTTATGGTGTTCCAGAACCCTGGAAGTCTGACATTGATATGCCAATGGTCTAACTTATTTGATGAAAAAAAAAAGCAATTACTCGTAAACTGTTAGGTAAGCTTGTTTAGCACATCTACTGTCTTTCGAAAAAACCTTCCAAGCTTGTGAATTTGTTGTTCCAACAGGAAAGCAGCATAAATGATCATCTTTATAATCAACTTGAGCATGCCATGATAGATGCTGAAAATTTACGCAGAGTTGTTTTTGAAGAATCAATGAGACGTCAAAAAGCTGAGAAAGAAGCCTTGAATTCGATTCGTAAGGTAAGAGAAAGATTGAATTTCTTCATACCTTTGTAAGTACATTTGTTTTCTGGTTATTTTTCTGCGTGGGGATTGTGAAAATTTGTTATAACAGTAGTCTTCTGGTTAATGATGGGGACATTTATCTGTTTTGATTTCTTATTGCCTACTTTTTCTTGCTTTATCTCCTCAACTTTATGGCTGTAAAACTGGCAGGCTGAAACGGCTGAAAGATTGCTCTACACGGAAGTTAAACTAAGGAAAGCATCAGAAGAAGAGTTGGCTAAAGGGAAGGAGGAGCTCGAAAATATGAAGAACCTTTGGATTAAAGTGTCACATGAACTCCACGAGAAAGTGGATCAGAAGTTTTCACTTGAAAAGCTAACTGAGCAATCAAAACATTCCATGGAAGAGTTGGAGGAGAAATTATTCTCAGCAGTGGAGTTGTTGCAAAAGTACAAGAACGAGCATGAAGAGTTGCAGATAGAGAGGGATAATGCTCTTAGAGAAGCTGAGAAGTTGAGCAAACAACTCGACCAGGGACCATCAGACTCACACGTCCCTGTTTTCTTCTCTGTGTTTCCTTTCTCTGATTTGGAAAAGGCAACTAATTATTTTGATCCATCCTTGAAAATCGGGGAAGGAGGCTATGGAAGCATATATAAAGGAATCTTACGTCACACTGAAGTAGCAATAAAGATACTTAGTGCTAGCAGCATGCAGGGTCCTCCGGAGTTTACTCAAGAGGTATATATTCGAAAATATGTTTTATTTTACTTCACTTTATGTATCTTTGAGTTGTTACCTCACCTGTTAATTTCTAATGGATACAATGACTCGTTATTCTGAAGGAACCCTTTCTTAGTTAGCTCTATCATTGGTCTCAGATTATCAAAAAGTTGCTTTAAGAAGTCATAATACTGGACACTGGTGTATATTGGTCACGTATATATATGTTGTAGGAAGCCACCAGATCATTCTCTAGTCACCCTGTACCTGAAAATCAATACTGAGCCACATGGCTCACATCTAGTTCATCTTTTCAAAACTTTTGTCAAAGCATTGTGAAAGTTTGTTGGTTTTGAGGTGACAAACCCTGTATTAGGCATAGGTCTTAGGCCTGGCAAAGTTCAAGTTAGTAACATCTGAAATATTGTGCACTTTGAGGGTACGATAGGTCCAGGTCAGGTCGGGTAATTTTGGGTCAGGTTCCTATCATATGCTGATCGATGGTTATGGAGTGGTTCATGGTTAGGTCATTCCCAATCCAAGCCTTTTTGAGTTAATTGAGGCCATTTTAGACTAGGTTAATTTCGCGTTAAGTCATTTCAGATTGGGTCTATATCAGGCCCTGCGAAATGTATGAGTATTGGTAGGATTGGGTTAATTCAGATTTCTATTCATATTCTGGTTATTCTATTCAAATCAATGGAGTTTTGACTCGTCTACTCAGTCCTAAAATTTTGTTCCTTATAGGTTGATGCTTTAAGCAAGTTGCGGCATCCAAACTTGGTAACTCTAGTGGGTGCCTGTCCTGAATCTTGGGCTCTTGTGTATGAGTATCTACCCGGAGGAAGCCTTGAGGACCGACTCATCTGTAAGGATAATGCTCCCCCACTACCATGGCAGACCAGAATCCGGATAGCCACAGAGTTATGTTCTGCCCTCATTTTCCTTCATTCAAGTGGACCTGGTTGCTGTATACACGGTGACTTAAAACCCTCAAATGTGCTTCTTGATGGAAATTGTGTGTGCAAGCTCAGCGATTTTGGCATGTGCTGTCTGGTATCAAGTGGTGAAACCTCAATGGATCATACTGCATTATTTTTCACTACACAACCGAAGGGCACGTTTGCTTACATGGACCCTGAGTTTCTTTCTACTGGAGAACTTACACCTCAGTCTGATGTTTATTCATTTGGGATAATATTGTTATGCCTATTGACCGGAAAATCAGCCTTGGGAATAGCTAAGGAAGTGAAGTGTGCTTTGTCTGACGGTACTCTAAATCACATGTTGGACTCTTCTGCTGGAGACTGGCCTTTTGTCCAGGCCGAGCAGATAGCTCACATGGCTTTGAGGTGTTGTGATATGAACAGAAAGAACCGTCCTGACCTTGAATTTGATGTATGGAGAGTTCTTGAACCAATGAAAGCCTCATGCCAAAGCTCATCTATTGTTCGACTGGCTTCTGACAACCAAGCACCAAATTATTTCATTTGCCCCATTTTTCAGGTTAGTTGGGACCTAGAACTCATCTTTTCACACCCATTTCTCTTTTTTAGGTGTATGATTTGGGGGTAAAAATTAATTCTTTTATTGAACGTGCAGGAAATAATGGAGGATCCATACATTGCTTCTGACGGCTTTACCTATGAAGCAGAAGCTATCAGAGGCTGGCTAGATAGTGGTCATGATAGTTCACCTATGACTAATGTGGCACTTGAAAACCATAACCTTACCCCCAATCGTGCTCTCCGCTCTGCAATTCAAGAGTGGTTACAACATAATCGAAGCGGATGATTCTTATCGGTTTTAAAAGAACAGGGAACTGAAGTTTTTCCTCACTTCAGGTTCACAATGTTTCCATATCACGCCTTTAGTCCCAATTCTTTGGTCTAGCTTATAATCAACTTGATTTGTGGTCATGGTACATATATGTAATTAAAAGTGCACAGGCCATATTTCTGCAGCATTGCCTGCACTAATCTTCCATATACTCTCATTGATACTTCTAGTGCGATTTCAACACAAGTTGATTATGTATACGCTAGAGATCTGCATGAACATGAGCTGATCAGCATGCCGTGAAATGCGCAACTGGAGTAATGTTCAGAATCTGAATATCCAAAGAAGTAATGCCACAGGAAGAATGTTTTCTTGTAGTAAATAGTAATTGATTGAAAATCGGAGTATATAGCGGAATGGGTGCACATTCATCATTTCTTATAGTTTTTCCTATTCAGTCTGATGTGAAATTGTTGTACTTAGAAACTTGGTACTATTAGGTATAAGTTATACTTTCATTGCTGGACTTGATCGGTTGATCCTGACTGCCGAGTTACTTCAGTTGATGGATGTGTTAATGGTGTTCAGATGAATTGTAATTGCAATTTTTTTTGTCCAGCATAATTTGTCACATGCTAGCATACTACCCATATGGCCATATCTCTCTTATGTATTTTTCATCCTATCTCTAGTGATAAATATGATTTGCCATCTTCGACCTATTGTAGTGAGGCATGGATATGTATACGGTCTACTTGTTAACACTTCCAAGTTCTGCTTTTGGCAGTATGTCATATTTCTGTAGTTATTTAATTGACCTAATCTATTTTCTGCTATCTGATTCTCATCCAAATTTCTTTTAGTTAGTTTTTGTAAGTCTTACATCAGTCAGGAAGATAAGGGATCTAGGAACTGTGGAAGAGAAGAAGAAAACATCAAATTGTTGGAAGAAACAATATATATGCACCAGTAGGGAAGAGATGGAGGAAGGAAGATTACTTTCTAAATGAGTTTTGAAAATCATGTTCACTTCCGGCCTCGTCCAAGTAATAGCAATCCTCTTTCAAGGTATCTTTTGTTCTTTTAATCTTGCTTTGTGCGCGTCTTTGTTGGTGAGTTATTGTCTCCTTTAGACATCGTTTCTTGTTTGTAAATTTTCAACAATTTATTCTTCGATTAGCATCACAATAACAATTCCATATGACGATTCATGTTAGTCGACGTGAAAATCTGAAATCATTCAGGGACAAATGCTTGATAATTGCTTCTGTTGTTTCTTTCAGTTCTTTTTGACATTTTAACTACTACACTACCCAGTTTGTTGTTTTGCCGTATTTAACTACTGATAGTGAGTTGGTGATCCGCTAAATTTTCTGTTTTTTTGGTGCTTCACTAAACATTGCAGATGAGTCTGAAGCACCTTAAATGTAAGTTAATGACACGGGAACTGAAGAAAACGGAGAATTCAAAAAAGAACTACTCCCTCCATTCATATCCACATTACACATTTCTTTTTTCACGTTTGCCAACGCGTCTTTTGTACGGTAAATATTGTTAGCTACGTATTTTCAAAAATTATAAAAATTATATATTAATAATATACTCGTAAAGACGAATAAAACTAGATCCCACATGAATATAATTTTATTTACGTATCGAGAGAAAATCGAATTTGAATGGTTGTTTGTGAATAGTGTGTAAAATAGAAATGTGTAATGTGGATTTGAATGGAGGGAGTACTATTTAAGATGGTTGTACTACATTCAGGTTCCTCCTAAATTTTGTGCCTAAAGCCATGGTTATAATTTAGTCTAAAGACGATTCATGATAGTTCATTGGATTATTTCCATTTCAATGTCATGAAGTTTGAATAAATTTCAATTTGGTGCCTTGAGATTTCATTAATTCCACTTTAGTGACATGAGGTTTGGGGTATTTAAAATTTTCTCATTTTGGTAATCTCAAGTATGTTTACTTTCATCTACAATATTAACGATTTTCAACATAATAAAGTGCGAAGTAATCATTAAAGTGATATTTCATGTAATTTTGCAAAGCATTTACTTTATACTGTTTAATAATTTGTTATTAGGACAACATTCTGTTGATATTACCCTGCTGTTCATGACATTATGAAATAGTTCATACTTCATATCTCTCGTCACCAAAGTGGAGTTAGTGAAATCTCACAGATGCAAAGAAAAGAAGTGAAACTTTATCTGGAGAGGGACGAAAATGGAGGGGTTTATTTGTCTTCCTTTAGGCAAATTAAATCCCCCCAACATAGAGAAGATTCAGAGAAAAAACTCCGTTAGTGACATTGCCATCCCCCTCCCGTTGTCCCTTCCTTTCCTTCCATCCCTTCCTCTTCCTTTCAGTTTCCCTCCTCAAATGCTATCCAAATACACCCTTAAAGAATTTGAGTGACAAATCCGCACAACACTGCTTGTTCAGGTTGACTATTATATACATAGATGACCTTATTTAGATACTGTATTAAGAGAGGGATGGAGGGAAGGGAGATACAGGGAGGTTGAAGTGATGGGTAATGAAGCGATAATGTTGTTTTTAAAAAAAATACTTTGTTCCTACAAATCCCTCCAGTTAAACAAGGGTAAGGGTGTAACTTTCAGTTATTAATGAGCAATATTTATACTTTTGGTAGGAATTTACGTGTTTGTATTTCTGATAGTGTCAAAAGTTCATAATTTTTCAGCTTCAGAATAGGATGGAGCAAAAACAAAATGCCTCATTATACCCTATAGGCCTATACGCTCCTTGTAATTTGAAGTAGCCGAGTATCAATGCACTTTATGGCGTAATTTATGTCAACATCCGACTTCTCTTTACTGCACTATACACAAGAGACAATGAAGCACTGTAGTAATGCTGTTCTTATAATGTTATTTTTGAGGAATGGTGTCATGTTTTCTGTGTTGAACTTGTCATATTAAGTTTGAATATGACTGCTGTAGTGTTTTCAGTTGAAAGGTTCTATGGTTTACCCTTACAAATCTGTTCAGTTTAACGGTTCAATGGTTTACCACTATAAATTTTATATATAGAGGTTTACACGTCTTAAGAAAAATCGTTTTGAAGACGTCAAATCTATTTATGGAGTAGCATCAGATTCTCTTGCATAGTAAGACTGAATCTCTGCATTTCAGGGGCATTAAATGAGAAAAGTAACAGTCAATGCATTTGTATGCATACTCTTACGTACTGACTGTTTCTTCAAATTTCTCAGAAATGCAACATTCTGGCTATTTTCTTGCCTATTCTTTATATGAACAGTATTATGAGAAAAAAATTGACATCCCTAAAATGAAAGAAGTTGTCATTTTCCGCCCGTGTTAATGATTACTTTTGGTCGTACGTTTGCATATTGCATCTGTATTGTGATATAATCTTACGGAAACTTTTTTCTTGTCGCATGTCTTATTAGTCTGAACATTTTTTCCCTGGCCTTAAAGGCTACTATATGTATTTTGTCATTCTTTCAGCTTTCAAATGAAGCGTTGTGGAAGGATAAAGGACACGAGGAATTTCCAAAGAGAAGGTTTGGTAGTTGAGGAAACGATGTATGTTGCGATCAGCAAGGAAATCGAAGAAAACTGGTCTATTTTGAAATGGGCTTTGCAAAACTCAGGAGGAAAAAAAGTGTGCATTATTCATGTTCAGCAAACTACCAAGAATCTACCCATTGCTAGTATGTATCATCTAATTTTGTTTGAATTCGTATTTAACGGCTAGACAAATATTTGGAGAAGACAGTTCTACCCCACAACCTTGGGTTGTTTTTTAAATTTCTTATGTTTGAAACTCGTCCCAAAAACCAGTGTTAAACCGTCTTGCCATTGGCCTATTAGTATACTTCGTTTAGGCTGGTTGTAATTTCTTTGGTATGCTCTTGTTCTTGGATGACTTTTTTAATTGAGTTTTTCTTGTAGATGGCTATATGCCTCGAAATATACTTTCAGAAAAAGAAGTCCAGTATTCCAGAGAGAAGGAAAGGGAAGAAATGTCGGCTGTCCTCGATGAATGTCTCCATATTATTCTCAAATCTGAGGTAATGTTACCTTCATTTAGTTAGTTTATTAAATCGTCCTGAAAACGTTATTGTTGAAATGCTTCAACCTATATGATTTGATCGCATGTGAAAGAGATAAATCTTAATTCTATATAAACCAATTAGTCCTCCCATCTGTTGCCAAGCTCCAAGCGATATGATACAACATATGAGATGAGACCGAATTAATCACTTTATACACCATGTAGTGACTCCTCAGCATTGCCAATTGTTTTCAGATTCAACGGCTTTAGTTGTCAAGTGAATTTTCTCCCCTTTTCTAAGCTGATCCAACTTCAAATTCTTATATTTCGAGTAGGTGCTCGTAGAAAAACTATACTTTGAGGCTGATTCAGTTGAGGAGGGTATAGTACAACTTGTAGAACAGCACAACATTGAAAAGCTTGTAGTAGGAGCTGCAGCAGACAAGCATTTTTCAAGGTACTTAATAGTTAATACATAAGCCACACAATTATTTCACCTGTAGTGTGTACTGTGTAGGTCTATTTTGATTTAGCTTAGGCTTGATTTTGACTTTATTATGAAAATACAACATAGCTGAGTTGAATTCTTTGTCATGAAAACAGGAGCATGGCAGTAAGGTCTAAAAAGGCCATTTTTGTTGAGGAAAATTCACCCCCTTTCTGTCACATCTGGTTCGTGTGCAATGGTCATCTCATACACACCAGGTAAAAATTGTCGGTCTTAATCTTTGTTAGTAAATACTAAATATCGTATTCTCCATTCTATTTGATTCTGTGTGGAATATATGTGAGATATATTATAATCAATCGCATAGAATCAAAATCACAAAATGAATGGAGGGACTAGGGAGTAGTAATCAGTTGATATTAGTCATCTAAGTTTGTATGACTTGTAAATAGGGCGGGTGTACCGTATACGAAACCTCACCCATGTGAAAACATAGAGCGTGTTTCAAATTATCCAAGTTGAAAATTGCGACAAAAATTGCATTGTTCCTATGTTACTTCAACTCTTCAGTTTTTTTGAGCTATATCCGCAACGGGAGCAACATGACACTTACAGATATGGGTATGGGTACGGGTACGGATGGGTACGGGTATGGGTATGGTTATGAGATCTTTACCCATAACCTGCAAATACTAGCTTTTTCCAAAGACAACATTACATGAATATTACATGGTGTAAGTAAAAAGGATGGGAAGGGTCTGTGAAGCATATAGTTTCTCTTCATTTCGCTTTAGAAATTCTTAATATTACAAATTGCGGGGTGAAGGAGGGTTGGATGTACGCAGCCCTTACCCTTGTGTTAGCAACACAAAGAGGCTATTTTCGAATGACCCAAGATGAAGATTGCATCGAGAACTGCATCGAAGGACTTCTACTTCACAAAAGAAAGAAGCGCAACCACTTTATTGAGATTTATTCCATTATAATCCATAACCAAAGAGAAGTGAGTCATTGGCCCCATTGAAAATATGGAAATACTGCTAAATTTTTAAAAAAAGTCATTTTGGTTAGAAACTTTGGAAATTAAAATTGTTTGTTTAAATGGTGTCCACGTAGGATTAGAAAATCATGAACATGAAATGTGGGACAAACTCACAAACATGCCATTGAAAACAGTGGTTTTAGGACGAAACCTTCTTAGACTTATAAACTAGACTCTCGCTTTTCCTTATAGGTGTGACCTACACCCTTTTTATGAATTTAACATGGTATCAAATCACACGGTTTGTTTTGGGTTTGATGAATTTAAGCCTCACATGTGTGGGAGAGTGTTAAGAGCTCCTATTATGTGGTTTCCCCACAAGATAGTGTCCCATATTGACAATATGAGGAGGGAGTTCTACTTTATAAACCGAGGAGTTACTCGTCCTATCACTAGTTCATTTTAGGTTTAAACTTTTTTGGCTTATGAAGTGGACTCTCTCCTCCCTATGGGTGTGGCCCAAACCGGTTGTCATGGTTTAACAACAATATAAAGATGAGATCGAATTGTACATTATCGAGACTAAAATCAAAAGTGGTTTTGGATTGAATGTAGGAAAGCAGAGTCAAGTCCTTGCAACATTGCCTCTTATGATCCGTTCCCACCTTGCTGCAGCACTACCAACAATGATTCTCATTCCTCGTCGAGTGGAACTGAATTGGTGAGCACCTCTTGCTGCTTGTTTTTGTTTCATGCTTGAGTATCAGTTATTCTTTAAAATTTGATCATTTGTGGTTAGTTGCTTGACTTCTATCAATTGCGGGGGAAAATATGAAACGCCACTCATCTGGCTTTGCCTAGTGTTTTCGATTCAACTTTCCTATAATGCTTGATATGCCTCACTTGTAAGAGAGAAATATACTATCATATGTTTAGCAAATGTATTGTCAGTGCAAATATCCGTCCAAATTTACAACTTTGTTTGCCCCGCTCCAACAGGAGACTGACCTGCAAGCTGATAATCTATGCGAAGTTGCTTTTGAAGGAACATTTGGACTATGGAAAGCTGTAAAAGAGGATCTGAGGGATGCCATTTGTAAGGTAGAAGAATATTTGAACTCGTCATACTTTTCACAAATTCATTTGCTTTCCGGTCTTTTTGAGAGCAGGGCTTTGAGAACATACGTTTATGACACAAAAGCATCTGTTGCCTTTTCAAAAAAGAAATTCCCGACATATTTGTCATTACCTACTTTTTTCCGATTCATCTCTTCCTATGTGTTGTGGCAGGCTGAAGACGCTGAAAGACTGTATAACCAGGAATTAAGACTAAGGAAAGCAAAAGAGGTCGAGCTGTCTAAACGGAAGGAAGAAGCTGAAGTTATGAAGAACCACTGGAAAAAAACTTCACATGAATTGCGTAAAACGCAGGATCAAAAGTTTTCACTTGAAAGGCGAATTGTGAAGTCAAATAAATCCCTGACAGAGTTGGAGTATAAATTATTTTCAGCAGAGCAGTCAGTGCAGAAGAACAAATATAAGCATGAAGATTTGAAGATGGAGAGGAATAATGCTGTTACAGAAGTTGACAAGCTGAGGAAACAACTTCATCAGGGACCATCAAGGTCACAGGTCCCTGTTTACTTCTCTGTATTCTCTTCCTCAGATTTGGAAAAGGCGACTCAAAACTTCGATGAATCTTTGAAAATCGGGGAAGGGGGATATGGAAGCATATACAAAGGCTTCCTACGTCAAACTCAAGTAGCAATAAAGATACTTAATCCTGATAGCAGACAGGGTCGTCAAGAGTTTGATCAAGAGGTATGTCTATTTGGATTTTATCTCACTAAACAATATGTAATTTCACGTTCTTGCACTTGTTATACTCTCTGTGTGGGACATTTGTTTAGATATTCCATTTTAACTGCCAACGACCGCGTCCTACCAACCCTCATGCCAACAACCACTCTGCACCAACCCTCTGTGCCCAACAACCACTGCTCACAGACCTTTGTTCAATATCCATCAAATCGCAATCACAGCCACCCCTACTAGCTACCATCAATACATCCAGGAGGGAGGGGGCAGACCAACTTTATGAAATATCGGCGCATATATTCTTCTTCCACTTTGGTTTGCAAGTCACCAGATTTATCAGCTATTGCCTTTCCTTGTAGGTTGAAGTTTTAAGCAAAGTGCGACATCCAAACTTGGTCACTCTCGTTGGTGCCTGTCCAGATTCTTCGGCTCTTGTTTACGAGTATCTACCTGGAGGAAGCCTCGAGGATCGACTCATCTGTAAGGATAATGTTTTCCCACTATCATGGCAGACTAGAATTCGGATAGTCACAGAGTTATGTTCTGCACTCATTTTTCTCCATTCGAGCCGACCTGGCTGCATTATACATGGCGACTTAAAACCCGCAAATGTACTACTTGATGACAATTGTGTCTGCAAGCTCAGTGATTTTGGCATCTGCCGTGTGGTGAATAGCAGAATCTCAATGTCTCAGACTACATTGATCTGCAATACTCAACCGAAGGGCACACTTATGTATATGGACCCCGAGTTTCTTTTAACCGGAGAACTTACACCTAAGTCTGATGTTTTTTCATTTGGAGTTTTATTGTTACGCCTATTGACTGGAAAGTCGGCACTGGGAATAGCCAAGGAAGTGGCAAAGGCTTTGGCTGAACGTAATCTCTATAGCATGCTAGATCCTTCTGCTGGGGACTGGCCTTTTATACAGGCTGAACAGCTGGCTCACTTGGCTGTAAGGTGCTGCGACGGGATCAGGAAGAACCGTCCTGACCTTAAATCTGAAGTATGGAAGGTTCTCGAACCTATGAAAGCCTCATGCCAAAGCTTATCAATACTTCGACTTGCTTCTGACAATCAACCACCAAATTATTTCATGTGCCCCATTATCCAGGTTAATTAGTGCTCCTTTTTCCCCCCCTTTTCTCTATTTTAGATGACTCGTTGGGGTATACCTTGTTTGGATGGGAGAAAAAGTAGGGGAGGGAAAGTAGAAGATGCATTTTATTGTGTTTCAATAGTAATTTGAGTTTGAGGGAGATGGAGGTATACATTTCCGTTGTCCACGGCAAATCAAAGTCCATTGAACATACGGAAGAATTGGAAGAAAACAACTTCCCCTTGCCTTTCCTCCTAATATCCATATCTAACAATGCAGTAATTTCTTATATTGAACTTGCAGGAGATAATGGAAGATCCGCACATTGCTTCTGATGGCTTTACTTATGAGCTGGAGGCTATTAGAGGCTGGCTTGATAATGGCCATGATACTTCACCGATGACTAATATGGCACTTGAAAACCATGAGCTTACCCCTAATTATGCTCTATGCTCTGCAATTCAGGAGTGGCTACAACATACCCAAAGTGGGTAATTCTACAGTTTCCCTCCTCTCCAGGTTCTCAGTGTTTCCCTTTCCTACCTTAAGTTTGTAGGACGGCATGATCCTGAATTACGGTTGTGCAATCAATATCTCCTAAGCACAGCTAAGGGCTAAGGTCACTTCCTCCTGCATTTCCCGCACTAGTCTTCTGTAGTTTCATAATTATATGGTAATACTGTAAGCTCATAATGCAATGAGCTGATTAGCATGCTGCAAAACTGCAATGCTGAATAGTATCTGCTACCTAAGGAAAACATTTCTGATTGATACTAGAAAATAACATAATTGGTGCCGTTGGAATTGTTTGGAATATGTAAAGCAAAAATTATGCTTGAAACCGATTGTAGTTTCACACCAATTGATGCATGTGTAATGCTGTTTACGTAAACAATCTTAAAGTACTTTCTGCAGTTCTTACCAAAGTTCTCATGCCATTAAATCTCGTTTTAAGGAATGCAGTAGAGAATTTTAAAAGTGTGCAAGTGTAATAGTTTGGCGATTAGATAATCATGGAGTATTACAAGTGCCCAATTTGGTAATTTTGTGGCATTTAATGTGAATTGGGTAAGAAAATGTGCAAGTCGGGTACATTGACGACATTTTGTGTAGCAGAAAAGGACTGAGAACTTTAAGTCGGGTTTTCTATAAAAAGAAAGTCGAATCTATAATGTGGATATGAGGGGGTATAACTCTTACTACATCAAGTAATGAGACACATGGAATCTAGGAACTCCTCTCTCAGTTGTATGTAAGGAACTAAGGATAATGTCATTTTGATAACGAGTGGAGCCGCTAACGAGGTGTGAATTTGGGATAATTGCCAAGGTACTTCAAGCTTTTGTCGGTTTCTACTTTAATTCCGTCCATAAACTAGAACTCTAGAAGTATAGTTGTAATTCGTAAATTTGTGGTGAGATGATGAAGCCAAATTCCAGGCAGTAACGCATCCGATTTGCTATGTCAAAAATTGAATACTGCTTAGCACAAACCAAGCTTACAGACAAGCTTTCCTTCTTTTGCTTGATATTGAATGGGGAGTGGTGAGTGGTTATACCCAGTACCCACATAGAAAAAAGGCTAAATATAGTGAAGACCAACTGACCAAGGTTAAGGGACAAGGAGGAGCTAAGATCACAAGGTAACATGTTTATTGGGTAGATCCACAAGTCAATTTGGGTCAGGTTTATTAATTTTTTTTCTTTAATAGATAGATAAATATGTGTTATACTATAAACTATTCATTTTCTGTTGATTCAGGGCAGGTTTTCCACGTTGAGCCATTTTGAATGGATCAATATTTGGTCCATTGTAGTTTGGACCGAGTGTGAGTTGGATCGTTCAATTCCGATTTCAGTTTCAGCCTTTCAGGTCAGATACGAATTACTTTTTTTTGTATCTTATTCATACTTAATCTATTCAATTAATGTGTAATTTTCCTTAAGACCAAGTTGTACGGATTACAACATTACGTCTGAGTGAGAGCAATTCAACAATAATATTATTTGTGCTCATTTTTTGTTCGAGAAATGTCGTGTGGTTTGACTGTTGGAGCATTGACAAATAGATCAAATACTATATTGTTTTTGTTGAACCTGAACTGAAAGGTTCCATCTTTGTACGGCATTAGTTTACAGGTAATAAAAAGAAGGAAAGTTAGGGTATGAAATGATCAGCTGATGAGTGATGATCATGTCATACACATGTCGCCATCTTGCTCAAGCCCGGCCTCTTCAAGTTTGTATATATATATAGACATATAACTACTGTTTGGTTTACAGGTTCAAAGGTGCCCAGTGCAAACTTAGGGGTAAAGGTCCATGTCATAAGAAAGGACAAACCGATTTGAAGATGTCAAATAAGCTTACAATAAGACAACTTAACATATTAACAACAGAATATCTCAAATAGTTGGATTATTTAAATATATTCTTATTTAACAGTTTTTGCCTGCATTTCTGATTCTCTTCGGTCATGCTGTTGAATGTTCATTGTGGTACTATCTTACGACTCTTACCAAAGGTTTCGCCTTTTCGTGCCATCAGTTCAACTCCTGAACAATGAGTTTTAGCAAGGGGAACGAGATGGGGAAATTTAAGACTGAAGGCGTGGAAATAGAAGAAAAGCTTTATGTTGCGGTGAGCAAGGAAGTCAACGAATGCAGGTCTATCTTGACTTGGGCGTTGCAAAACTCAGGAGGGAAGATAGTGTGCCTTATTCATGTTCATCAACCTGCCAAAAAAGTATACATCCCTGGTATATACAATCTACACCTTTTGTTTTACGTCATAATCAGTTCATATTTTGCATCCACGCAAAATTTGGGTAAGACGGTCCTACGGTACACGTGGGTCTTTATCTTTGAGACTCAAATAAAAATCTTTCATCCAAAAACCTGTTATTCTCCCTTTGTGTAAGTCGTGGCTTTGTCTGTAAGCACTTGTTCTCTGAAAATTATTTTAAACTTATATTTCATATAGTTGGTTGCTCATTTAGGCTGCAATTACATTGGCAGAAAAAGAAGTCATGTCTTTCAGAGAACAGGGAAGGGAAGAAATGTTTGCTGTGCTATATGAATATCTCCGTATTTCCCAGAGGTTTGGGGTACTGTTATCTTCTTTTGACTAGTTTTGTCGTTGAACTGTCATGTACTCCAGTTCATCATCTTATGTAAATATTACAGTAAGTTATTGTAAGATTGTTTTACCGAAATGATATTGTTTATGTGAGGCGAACATAATTAAGCGCTTTATAAATGTAGTTGCTTCGCACTGCTATTAACATTTGTGGGTAACTAGTCTAGATCCTGCACAATACATGCGCCATATATTTAGAATTTTTACATTTAATATAGTATTACTTGTAGAATTTAAATTGACATTTCATTCGTTTTCATATTCCACCTTATTGTATTTTAATTTGAGAAAAAAATGATCTCAAAACTAATTAAGAGAAAATGTCAATATACATTGTAAATTTTTTACACCTGAAAGGTAATGATTTCATTTTATAAAATTTATCAAATTATAATAATGTTTTTTGGGGTTTTCCCATTGATGCCCTTGTGGTTTTCACTTTTCCCACTTGTGCCCCTGCGTATAGCACTTTACTAGCCGTACGCCTAAACTTAATTAGGTAAACCCATCAGTAACCAAAGATGTTTATGCCGTCTGCTTTAGACGTTAAGTGCCATGTTGGCACTCTATTTGCCAAATAAGCACCTGACTTTGGAAATGGTTGCGAAGTTAGTAATAACAATTTATAGTTTAGTTTTGCACGGAGTACAATAATAAGGCCCTGTTCTTTCTGGCTTAATTTCAGTTCCTTTCAATTTTGTTTGGTTGCATTCCGTTAAGTTTTATTTACGTTCAATCAATTATTTTCAATTAATCTCTTCACAAAAGTAACTTTTAATTCAACTAAATTCACTTCACCACAGTTTCACTCAATTTAGTTCAATTAAGCTCTACTCCAATTTATTCAATTCAGCTCGTTTCAGCCGAAAAGAACAGGGCCTAAGTAGGCGTCAAGTCATTTTTTGTTAATAGCACTAGTGAAGTATTTAGCAGTTTGCAATTTATAATTTTATAACTATTTTAATTAAAGAATTATAATTCAAAGTTTATTGAAGAGATTTTAGTTTGATGAAAGACTATTAATTAATGAAATGATTAGTTTAATGAACGAAATATTTATTTCCATATTTGAGTATGTGCACTTTGGCGGGAATTTTTTTACGGTGCTTATTCTTTTAGTATATAGGTGATTAGGGATGTAACTTCATATAGTACTTGTTAATCAAGTGAATTCTCTCCTTTTTTCTCCGTCTATTCACTAAACATGAATTCCTATTTAAAATAATTTTCGTGTACAGCGACATTGTTGAAAAGATCAATTCATATGATGTTGTCATGTGTGAGACGAGATTGAAGTAATAGCTTTTTTAGATTTTTACTGTTACTTATCCTGATTGTTGTTGAGTGGTTTCAGATTTGACTTCCTTGACGTGTTGATTGAACTCTCTCTTCTCCTCTCTTCAGCTGATAACTTTTTATTCTCTTAATGTGATTGTAGGTGCGCGTAGAAAAACTATACATCGAGGCTGATTCTATTGAAAAGGGGATAATACAGCTTATAGAACAGCACAATATTGAAAAACTTGTGATAGGAGCTGCAGCAGATCAGCATTACTCATGGTACTTGCATACATAGGCCGCACATTTATTGTAAATTTGTTAGGTTTATTTATGCTTTTTGCTTGACCTTATTCTGGAGTTTCTGAGTTGAATTTTTTGTGACAAAAACAGGAAGATGATGGAAGTGAAGTCTGAAAAGGCCTGTTTTGTCAGGGATAATGCACCCCCTTTCTGTAACATCTGGTTTATTTGCAGTGGTTCTCTTATACACACCAGGTAAAAGTTATCAGTCTCGATCTTTATCGACCCTGTATCTACAATGATTTAATGTATTGACACCGAAACTGGATGAATAGATTATCAGCTCAATTATCCAGGAGAGGGTGAATTGAGGTTCTTGAGTATATAAACTAATTAAAGCTGCAACATTTCAAATCTGAACTTTGTTATAATACTATTAACTTGTAAGAAAAGTCTCATTATGAAAATTAACACACTTGTTGAATGATTAAAACAAAGAAGAGTAATATGTAAATAATGCAACAGATTTGTATGTGGTTCTGCACACGAACTTGGGCATACGTCCATTGTTCTCTTATTAATAGTTCTTTGTACGAAACTCAAATTACAACTACTCCCTACAATCTACTTTGGCTGCACTCTTCCGATCACTTGAAATCAATCAAGTAGCCAAGTCTCAACAATTACCTTTTTACGCAAACAGATATGCAACAAGTTAAGTGGTTAGATAAGATGAGGAGTCGAGATTTTTAAGAGCACTAAGCAACTCTCGCAGTATTTCAAAATTGGTTTTGCCAAACGAAGTTAAAAAGTTAAGAGCGATTTTTATTTTGCAGAGACAGTTTCAAGCCTATTACTCCTGAGCTATAGAATTGGAAAATCTATTATCCTGTTTTTCCTAAGGCAACCAAAAAACCACCAAGTAACTGATACAATCAGAGAATAAGAATATAAAAGGTGCACTGTCAAAATAGAAATCGTGCAAACTAAACATTACTTGTCTACATATTCTCATGTTCTTTGGTGATTGAATTTGGCATTGAAATGGATGCAGGGAAGCAATTATTCCAACTGCGGCTTCTGATCTGCCTCCATCTCGCTGGAGCACTGCTAGATTTGACAGGTCATATTCAAGATCAGGATCAGCGCCAGTAGAGTGTGTCCCTGAGTCCTCATCAGTGTTCATGAAGGCAAATGAATCAGTGAGTTGTTTTTGTTTAATTAATGGTTTTGGTTATCTTCGAATTTCATCATTCTCAAATTTGATCGCTCGTTCATGACTAACTTTACTGTTCTTCAAGTAAAAATTATCTATGTTACTGTGACTCGGCTGCAAGTGTTAGACACGACACGGTGTCGGATCACAAAGTTTTCAATTTGTTGTTCTCGAATGATGTGTCGGACATACGACATGTGACCAAAGTGAAGTGTCAGATTAAAACGACTATGATTATAGGTTTTTCTTGTGGGTACCGGTGTGGCACCTATATTCACTCCGGTGGTCCGATCCCATTCCAATGATGTTCATGATTTTTTGATTGAAAAAACATCAGAGAAAAAGTCGGGCAAGCTTGTTTAGCGCATCTGTTATCAATTCAAGTAGCCTTGTGTTGGGCCTGAATTAGCGTCGGTAAACTGGTTCTGATGCGGTCATCGGCGCAATTCGCATCAGGTTCTCAAGTGAGTTGCCAGTTTGCTATCCATATCAACCCAAAAGTTTGATGAATCATGAATGTTCAAATAACATATGCGTGGAATACTGAACACCTTCTAAGTTTATGAATTTGCTGTCCTGCTCAAGCAGGAAAGTAGCATAAATGATCATCCTTATGACCGACTTGAGCGTGAAATGATGGAAGCTGAAAAATCACGCCAAGCTGCTTTTAATGAATCAATGAGACGCCTGAAAGCGGACAAAGAGGCGTTGAGCGATGCAATTTTTAAGGTAAAAAACTAGATGTGTTATAAACTTATAACACAAATTCTCAGTTGCTTTATTATTTAATGTTCTGAAATATTTTAGGTGCATTTACTACTGCGTTACAGGAGAGCATGTATATAACTAAGTCGATTTTTTCAGTTAAGTATACCTGTGTCATATTAACTGGATAAGAATCTGACTGATGGACTCTACCTGTGTCGTCTCGTATCATCGTCTGAAAATAATAATTGCATTTGTTATTTATCTGCAATAATATTGATTTGTGAATGTGAATTTGGCAGGCTAAAATGGCAGAAAGATTGTATAATGAAGAAATAAAACTAAGGAAAGCAGTAGAGGAAGAATTAGCTAAAGAATATGAAGCCGTTGAAGTTATGGAGAAGCGCCAGCTCAAAGCCTCACTTGAACTGCGAAAGACAAATGCTGATAAGTTGTCACTTGAAAAGCTAATGGAAGAATCAAAGATTTGCCATGAAGTGACAGAAGAGAAATTACGCACGGCAGTGGAATTGTTGGAGATGGACAAATTTGAGCAAGACAAATTGGAGATTGAGAGGGATAATGTTCTTAAAGAGGCTGAGAATTTGAGGGAACAACTTGATCATATTAGAATACCAAGCTCAAACTCACATGTCTATGTTCCTGTTGAACTGTCTGATTTCTCTTGCTCAGATTTGCTGAAGGCAACTATGGACTTTAATGAGTGCTTGCAAATTGGGGAAGGACGCTATGGCAGCATATACAAAGGTTATCTACGCGACACTGAAGTTACTATTAAGATTAACCGTAGAAGCTTGACGAACAGTCCTCGACGGTTTGATCAAGAGGTACACAACTACACATTATATTTTGGATAGGGTCATTTTCAGGGTTAGGTCGTAATGAGTCCGGTCCATATCAGATGATCTAGCAAAGTATGGGTCATGTTGTGTAATTCTTTTGAAGTCTAATTCGGGTTCAGGTTTAGGGTCAGTTTCCCAGGTTTACCTGTGCTAGTTGTTACAATTTGCATATGTTACCAGATTGATCAGCAATGGTTTTTCCTTGTAGGTAGATGTTTTAAGCAAGCTGCAACATCCAAACTTGATCCATCTCATTGGTACGTGTCCAGAAACTTGTGCTCTAGTATATGAGTATCTACCTGGAGGAAGCCTCGAGGACCGACTCTTGTGTAAGGATAATGCTCCCTCGCTACCATGGCAGACCCGAATTCAAATAGCCATAGACTTGTGCTCTGTCCTCAACTGTCTCCATTCAAGCCGGCCTAGTTATGTACATGGCAACTTGAAACCCTCAAATGTACGGCTTGATGCCAATGGTGTGTGGAAGCTCTCTACTTTTGGTATCCGCGACATAGACTACATTGACCGAGAAAGCGCACGTATGTACATAGACCTCGAGGTTCTTGACACTGGAATTTTAACACCTGAGTCTGATGTTTATTCACTTGGGATTATATTGTTACGCCTATTGACTGGAAAATCAGCCATGGGAATCCCGGAAAAATCAGCTTTGTCTGATGGTAGTTTTTTTAGCAAGTTGGACTCTTCTGCTGGGGAGTGGTCTTTAGTGCAGGCTGAGCGGCTGGCTCGCATGGCTTTGCAGTGCTGTGATATGGACCCAAATAACCGCCCTGACCTTGTCTCTGATGTATGGAGTGATCTTGAACTCATGAAAACCTCGCAGCAAAGCTTATCAATACCTCAACTGGCTTCTGACCATCAAGCTCCAAATTATTTTATGTGCCCCATTTTCCAGGTTAGTAGGACTAGATTTGGTTAATTGGCCATTCAAGTTGGATCTGGGTTGGTCATTATATGTGTGTTGACACTTTTGGTCAGGTTGTTTCGTACTTCTTTAGGCATGCTTTGTCAGGTCATTATATGTATAGGTCACTTTAGTTTAGAGTTTAGACAGTTTTAGATTAGGTCATTTTGTGGAAGGTCCAATCTTAGGTTTGCCGTAATTCGGGTTGGGTTTGCATCAAATTTATATTTCAGGTCATATTTGAGATCTTCTATTCGGTCTAATTTGGGTCTTGGGTCAGTTTTGCCCAGTGTACTTGGGGACTTATTACTCATCTTTTCACTGCCTTTTGTTTATTTTAGATGATTCTTTACCGTAAAACTTAATACCAATTCTCATCTAAGACGGTCCCATGATATGAGTCAAAAATTCAAAATGACCCGTATATAAATGTGAAAGGCTAATATCATATGTGTAGGTTTAGTATTAATGGGTTGGTGTCACAAACCAATTATGTGTATAAACATGCAGGAGATAATGGAGGATCCACACATTGCTTCTGATGGCTTTACTTATGAAGCGGAAGCTATTAGAGGCTGGCTTGATGGTGGCCATGACAATTCACCAATGACCGATGCGACACTTGCAAACCATAACCTTACTCCTAATCGCGCTCTCCGGTCTGCAATTCAGGAGTGGTTACTACATTACCGAATTGCATGAATGCATGATTCGTTTCTTCTCTTGCAGCACCGAGAATCCTACAGCTCTTCTCATGTCCAGGTTCACAATGTTTCTGTTTTCCACCTAGTCACAAGTCACAAGTCTTTGATCCTAGCAATCTCGTGGTCATATGAGTTGTACATATTATATATGTAAATCAAGTCGGTCCCAGTTCATCCTGCATTTGGTGCACTAATCTTGGTAATACTACACTTGTTAATACTGCAACTGTAGCATTGTCTCGAGCGGGATATATAGGCTAGAGATCTGCGTCAATGTGAGCTGACTAGGAAGCTGTAAAACTTTGAAGGTGAAGTTATATTTGCTACCATTAAAAGTAATGTATGCTAAAAAAGTAACATAATGTGCGTAATGGGTCAGCATTCAACATCTCTGTTGCCTTATTTCTGGTCTTAATGTGTAGTTAGCTACTTGGTACTATTATAATGTCTAAGTTATGTTTGCATTTACTGACACGATCGTGATTGTAACAGTAATTCTAGTTGATTTACAAGTAATGGTGTTTACACAGATTGGTGTTCAAATAATTGTTATTACAAGGTGACTATTCAATTACATTGCATGTTTGCATAATTGCACTCCTAACATCCTACTCGTCTCTCTCTGTCTCTCTCTATTTTTAACTTTGACTTATCTTTACTAGTAAGTTTTTCGATTAGGGGAGAAAAACTTATTATTCTTTGGTTTTAAATTAGATGGAACAAAGCAAAATTACTAACTAAACTCGCAATTCATTTTATAGTGAAGTAACAGTCATTAGATATTGTTCTGGCGTAATTTTCATTATGGGACATCTGAAAACAATTATTCTTTGTTGCTAACAAAAGGGTAATAGTGTACGAATGCATACATCTGATCCTCTTCTATGATGCTCCGGACTCCGGAGCACTTGAGCCACTGCTGTAATGTCAATGTTATTGTTATAAGATTGGCATCTCTGGAACTTGAGTCATTGGTTTAATGTTAATGTTACTGTTATAGGATTGCCATCTCTGGAACTTGAGCCATTGGTGTGGATATACAGACTATGTCGTACTCTAAATTTAAAAATGCCATAATACCATTCATCCTGAAGTGTGTAGTATACTACCTGTGAATATTTGATATTGACTTCTTGCTGAACAGTTCAATGCTAAATTCTTTATTCTTCTGACAATATGTAATCTCTTTGAAGCTTTCAACTGAACTTGCCTATATTCTGTATTTGCTTGTCAACGAAGTTTCTTTTAGTTGGTTACGGAGTATATAATACTATAAGTCCGGAAGATTGAGAAGTGGGAAGAGAAAAACAAACAGTTATGGAAGATAACAATAATATATATGTAGCAGTAGGGAAAGAGATGGAAGAAAGAAGATCAACTCTGTCATGGGTTTTGAAGAAAGCAAGAGGAAGAAATATCTGCGTAATTCATGTTCATGTGCCAGCTCAAATGATTCCTCTTTCAGGTAAACCCCTTTCATGGTGTCTTATATCCTACGGAGTATTTAATCGTGCTTTGTATGCGTGTTAGTTCTATATGTCTTGTACGGAGTGTCCTCTTAACACATTTCCGTGTGTTACATCGGTTTTCTTTCTGTTCTTGTAGCATCACAATAATGATCAATATGATTCATGTTGGCTGATCCTAAATCGTTTAAGATTGAAGTTCATTGTTAACCCCTTATGTACTCTGACTCTCCGAGTTTAATTGTGTACTATATCAGATACTCGACATAAGGACATGGGTTTGGACACTTGAACACTACATTTGAGTGTCAGTAACATAGATTTTACCTTCTCTTCTTTCTGGCAATTCAACCAAAGAGCTACCATGTTTGTTTTTTCTTTGTTTTGCCATATGTATCGATCATGGTGACCCACTGAATTGACTGTTTGGTCCTTCATTATATTGCAGATGGTTCTGAAGCATCTGTAAGTTCTATTAGGGACACAGAAATCGAAGAGTTTTGAGAACGCGAGAGACAGGAGCTGCTGAAAATACTTGATTGTACTGAAATGTGTGCCTCATATCAGGTACTCCATTACTTTGTGCCTGGCAATAGTTCAGTGAAAAAGACTGCCATAGTTCATGGCAGTTCATTACTGGTAGTCTGAGACTCATTTTAAAATATGCAGTCAGTGAACTTTAAACCCAACCCCATGGGATTACACATCAACCACTTGTAAATGTTCTGTTCGAGGGATGCCTGTAAAATGTCAGGAATTCACTAACAAATGCTTTTAAGTTGGATACTGAAATATGTGCTTCTAATGGTAGGTTCCTTCAGTTTACGTGTACGTTGAGAAGGAATCCATAACAATGGGAATTGTCGAACTTATATCTCAGCTGAAAATAAGGATTTTGGTAATGGGTGCAGCAGCCAACAATCAGTATTCAGGGTATGGATCTAGGGTTAGCAAATCACTCCTCGCGCCTTTATTGGGCTCTACTGTATCTTATCCATGTCCAAGTAGTGTCTGCATTGTCAAAAAACTTATACATTCTGGCACAATATGAAGTTTACTGACTGACTAACTTTGTGTCTTCTGCTTGATATTAAAGGAGAATGGTGGCACCGACATCAAAAAAGGCTAAATTTATGCTCCACTACGCTCCAGAATATTGCCATATTTGGTTTGTATGCAAGGATGAACTAATTTATATTAGGTACGTGTGCTACTTCGTAAAATAACTACATTACCCTGACGCCTTGGAGGCTCGGCCTATGTCACGGTAAAGGGTCGATCATATAAGTATGGAGACTTACTCAGCTGATTAAGCAGAGAATTTCTTAACTATGTTACTCAAAGTCGGTCAGAAATATCCGACACACGTGAATGTCCAAGTACTGTACAATTTTTATGGAAAAAAAACCTTAGGTATTTTACCATGTTCGATTGTGAGTGTGCTGAGGTAATTTGAGAAATGAAAGCAACATAGAAACTGTTTAGTAAGTGATGCGTCCTATAATATTTGATGTTCTAGCCACTTCACTGTTCTTAACATTAGGCTCCTGGATTTAGGGATCGTGTGAAGCAGCCACCTTCAGATGGTGAGGAGATGCCATTAATGTTGCTGGAGAATCCTAATAAACTCGTTGAATCAGCTCATAGGCCACCAGGTTCATCCTTTACTAAAGGATCAGCACATCTTGGTCAGGATCTTTTTGAAATAATGTATTATAAGGAATACGGTTTGAGGAAAGCAATGGAGAAGAAAATCTGGCTAAAGGAAAGGAAGAAATCGAGAATATGAAAAGACTGTGGGAAGCAGTCTCACCGGAACTCCATAAGGCAATGGATTACAATTCGTTGCTTGAGAGCCAAATTGAAAAATCCAGTGTCGAAATTAAGGAGCTCGAAAAGAAGATCATTTCTGCAGTGGATTTGTTGCAGAAGTTCAAGTATAAGTGGGATAAATATGAGATGGAGAGGGATAAAGCTCTGCAGGAGAATGAAGAGTTGAAGACACTAGCTGCTCAGCGACCATCAAGCACCCAATTCTCTTACTCGGAGCTGCAGAAAGCCACTAATCACTTTGATCAGACATCGATGATTGGTGAAGGGGGTTATGGGAGCACATATAAAGGTTTTTTGTGTTATACGGAAGTGGCAATAAAGATGCTTAATTCTAGCAGCATTCTGGGTCATCGAGAGTTCGACCAACAGGTTGTTTTCTTCTGAACTCTGTGGTTTTTGTTGTTTGCCTCTATATATTTTACAAATTATGGAGTACAGTCACTGCTTCATTGATTGTTAGATTAGGGTTCTCCTATTAACTTTTCCAATTTATTCTAAGCTACGCTTTCAACATTATCACTTGAGACGAGAGTAATCCTGAACTTGTAATTTCCCCTCACATAATAACCTATTGTCTTATATCTGTAACTCTGATGCTCTGAAAATTTTCTTGTACATCTTATTTTTTATTTGCATATAAGCACTTCTTGTACATGTTTCCTTATCCAAGCTAGGATCTTATCCTGTAGGTTTCCATCCTAAGCAAGCTAAGGCATCCAAAGATAGTCACACTCATTGGTATATGCCTTGAATCTTGGGCACTTGTATACGAATATCTTCCCGGTGGCAGCCTCAAGGATCGACTCATCTGCAAGAATAACGCTTCCCCGCTTCCATGGCAAGCAAGAATACAGATAGCAACTGATATATGGTCTGCCCTCGTCTTCATCCACTCAAGCCAACCTGACTACATCATACATGGCAACTTAAAACCATCCAATATACTTCTAGACTACAATTTATCGTGCAAGCTCACTGATTTTGGTATCTTTCGTATCATATCCGATACTGAAACTACAAGCGAGCGCAGTGCAAGGATTTACACAACTGTAAAAACTGCACAATGAAATACATCGACCCTGAATTTCTTTTGACAGGAGAGCTCACACAAAAGTCTGATGTGTATTCTTTTGGGATCATATTGTTGCGCTTGCTTATTGGGATGAATGCCTTCGGGATAGCTGATGTGAAATTTGCTTTGGCTAGTGGTGATTTGGACAGTGTATTGGACCCTTCTGCTGGGGAATGGCCTTTTGTCCAGGTCCAGTACATCGCTCGTTTGGGATTGAGCTGTTGTGATCTCAACCCGGAAAATAGGCCTGACCTTGAGTCGGAGGTCTGGAGGGTTCTCCAGCGGACGAATGGGTTAGGATCAGGGTCTGGCTCAGGCTCAGGCTTGTCTATGATTAATCCGACTTCTGAACAACCACCTGATCATTTCAAGTGTCCCATTTCAATGGTTAGTTCATACACTCGGATTTGGCGTTTCTGATACACATATGATTTATTAGATCCTGTGTTCTTTACTCAAATGCTGAAAAAAGAGTACTTCTAAGTTCTTTTATAAGCGTATTTGATAAATAACTTGCGGTTTTACATTATCTTGGAATTTACGAAAAACTTTCTGAACTTGCAGGATATAATGGAGGATCCACACATAGCTGCAGATGGGTTTACCTATGAAGGAAGGGAAATCAAGAAGTGGCTTGATAGTGGATACGATACTTCACCCATGACTGGTTCAAAACTTGAAAACCGTAATCTGTAGCTGTTTTGATCTGGAATTCAAGAATGGTTACAACAATGTCGAAATATGTAGCTGTTTTGATCAGGTTCTATCGACGTGGGATACTTCTTACCACATCTGTTTTTCAGACACAGTCTAATACATTTAGAAGCATCTGTCATGAGTGTGTTGGTGTATTGGAATCGGATACTTGGTTAAAAATTGTCGTATTTTTGGTTAAAAAGCGAATTATCCTGTTGGATTCGGCAATTCATGTCCAACTGTTAAGAATATCAGAATCTAGAAGTCCCAACATTTTGTCGATGTCAGATACGTCTTAAATTACGTGTTCTTTCGGTGTCCTGTAATTTTCCGACGTTTAGGTCGTATTATGTATATTTTTATTGACTGTGAGTCAAATTATAAAATTAAAATTACTATAATTACCACCTTTTAAACATCAGATTTGGTCGTGTATTGTGGGCTATTATTCCTGCAATGAACATTCAACGCAGAAGAATACTTTATTCACACCTTTTGGCTGTATATAATCTCTTTGATGCTTTCAGAATCTTTATCCAAATTTCCTGTAGTTGGTTGCTTAAAAAGAAACATTTATGCAAGATCAGTTCTGAAATATTTCTGGATCCATCATCCGTAACAAGGGTAAGTCTCTCTTATGACGGCAATATCCGTCTTATGATGAAAACGGGTCAAATAGGCTGTCACTTGCATACTTGACCCTTTTAAGTTTAAGACGGATATTGTTGTCTTAAGCAAGAATTTCCGCCATAACAATCTTTGTTACTTATTATTGATGTCTTGCATTGTTTGTTGTTTTGAGTGCGATCATACCAGCACTAATGCACTAGATCCCATCAGAACTCCGCAGTTAAGCGTGCTTGGGCGAGAGTAGTACTAGGATGGGTGACCTCCTGGGAAGGCCTTGTGTTGCACCCCCATTTTTCAGCCGACCCCAAAACATTTTGGGACTAAGGCTCTGATGTTGTTGTTGTTGTTGCAGAAGATTCTGAAGCACTTCTAAGTTCAATTGGAGACACAGAAGTTGGGAAGAGTTCCGACAGCGCGAAAGGCGGAAAGTAGTTAAATTCCTTGATGACTGTGCTCAAATGTGTGCCACACTCCAGGTACTCCATAACTAAAAGAATTGCATAGTCCTTGGTAATTCCTAAGATATGCAGCCAAGCGGGGGTCGTGTATGTATAATGTTGACTGTCAGACGCGTATCCTTTGTCATGTCAGCCATTAGTAATGTCTGACACAAGACAAGGTGGTTTGCCAGTAAAATTTCATGTAAAGTTAACAATTGGAAGGATCACCGATCAGTCGATCACCCATGATTTTAAGTTGAAACCTGAATTTTTGCACTCTTAATTGTAGGTTCCATCAGTTAACCTATACATTGAGAATGAACCTGTAACACGGGGATTTCGGAATTTATATCTTGCCTGGAGATAAGGATTTTGGTAATGGGTGCAGCAGCCAACTATGAGTATTCAAGGTATGGATCTAGAATGTTATAATCACACGTTTAATGTTTTCTACTGTAGTCTGTCCATCTATGTTACTCCGACTCTTCTAATTTCCTTGTGTACCCGTGTCCGACACTCACACTCGGACATGGGTATGACACTTGGACACCTCATTTTGGAGCAAAATATGCATATTTTTGAATAAAATAGCCGAGTCTGACACTTGGACACGTACCCGTGTCGGATACTTCTAAACGGGTCTGAGTAACATAGCTGTCCATTACCAAAAAGTGTCAAAAACTTTAATAGGTAAAGCACCATATGAAACTGACTAATTTCGCGTCTTTTGCTTGATTCCGGGTATAAAAAAAGGCTGAATATGTGCTCTCACAATGCTTCTGAGTCCTGATATTATCATATCTGGTTTGTAAGCAATGATGGACTGATAAATAAGAGATTTGTTGCAGAGCGAATCCGTAAAGATTGCCTTACTTTGGATTGTTCTCTGCAACTTGAGATCATGAAGTTGTAATTGCTTGCTAGATTACTGTTCTAACCAGTAGCCTTCTGAATGGATATAGGGAAGGTATGAAGCAGCCAACTTCAGATAGTGAAGAGATGCCATTAATCTTGCTGAACGATCTTAATAACCTCGCTGAATCATCTCATATGTTACCTCATGCATCCTTTACAAAAGAAGCTCTGCATCGTGGTCAGGATTTTTTTGAAAGACAGTTTTATCAGGAATATAGTTTGAGGAAAGCAATGGAGGAAAATTTGGTTAGAGGAAAGGAAGAAATCGAGAATATGAAAAGACTGTGGGAAGTCGTGTCACGTGAACTCCGTATGGCAGTGGATAACAAGTCATTGCTAGAGAGCCAAATTAGAAAATCCAATGTTGAAATTAAGGAGCTTGAAGAGAAGATCGTTTCTGCAGTGGATTTACTGCAGAAGGTTAAGTGTAAATGCGATATATATGAGATGGAGAGGGATACAGTTCTGCAGGAGAATGATGAATTGAAGAAACTTGCTGCTCAGGGACAATCAATCGCTCGATTCTCTTGCTTGGAGCTGCAAAAAGCTACTGTTCACTTTGATCAGACATCGATGATTGGGGAAGGGGGCTATAGGAGCACATATAAAGGTTCTCTGTGCCACACGGAAGTTGCGATTAAGATGTTTGATTGTAGCGGCATATCAGGTCCTCGAGAGTTCTACCAACAGGTAGCTATCTTCCGAATTCAGTAGCTTTTCGTTACTGTAATGCTCTGAAAAATATCTTGAATACCGATAAGCTAGTCTGTTGCTATGTTACTCCGACTCTTCTAATTTCCTCGCGTACCCATGTCCGACACTCGACACTCGGACATGGTTATGACACATGGACACCTCATTTTAGACCAAAATGTGCATATTTTTCAATAGAGTAGCCGAGTCCGACACTTGGACACCTACCCGTGTCAAGTACTTCTAAACGAGTCTGAGTAACATAGGTCTGTTGTCATGTAGGTTGCCATCTTAAACAAGCTAAGGCATCCAAAGATAGTGACAGTCATTGGTATATGCCCAGAATCATTGGCATTTGTATATGAATATCTCCCGGGTGGCAGCCTCGAGGACCGACTCATCTGCAAGAACAACACTTCCCCACTTTCATGGCAAACAAGGATTCAGATAGCGACCGATATATGCTCTGCCCTCATCTTCATGCACTCAAGCCAACCCGACTACATTATACATGGCAACTTAAAACCGCATAATGTACTTCTAGATGATAATTTGTCTTGCAAGCTCACTGATTTCAACATCAGCAATGTCATGCCTTATACCGAAACCAAAAGCGAGCGGATTGCAAGAATCTGTTCAACTGTAAAAAACTGCACGATGAAATATCTCGACCCTTCCTTTCTTACAACCGGAGAGCTTACACCCAAGACCGATGTTTATTCTTTTGGGATCATTTTGTTGCGCTTGTTGACCGGATTGAATAGCGTGGGGATAGCTAAGAAAGTGGAAAATGCTTTGGTTTTAGAAGATTTGGACACGGTTTTGGACCCGTGTGCTGGGGACTGGCCTCTTGTCTACGCTGTACTCATTGCTCGGTTAGGCTTAAGCTGTTGTGACCTCAACCCTGAAAACCGTCCTGATCTTGAATTTGATGTCTTGAGGGTTCTACAACCAATGAATGAGTTAGGGACAGGATTACGGACAGGGTCAGGCCAAGGCTTGTCGATAATTAACCCGACTGCTGAACATAGTGAACAACCACCCCATCATTTCAGGTGTCCCATTTCAATGGTTAGTTCTTACAATCGCATGTTATTTACTCGAATAAAGTATAATTTTGTGGCCTGTAAGATGAAACTAATTTGTCGGGCACGGAGTAAACTTGCAGGAAATAATGGAGGATCCACAGATGGCTGCAGATGGGTTTACATATGAAGGGAAGGACATCAGGAAGTGGCTTGACAGTGGATGTTATACTTCACCCATGACTGGTTTAAGACTTGACAACCTTAATCTTATTCCAAACCGTTCTCTACGGTCTGGAATTCAAGAATGGCTACAACAATGTCGAAATGTGTAGCTGTTATTCCGAACCATTGTTTACCCTCATCTTACAGTTACCATCCGTGTTATTCAGACGCGGTTGTACATAGTTAGGAATCGGCTATTTTGTGAAAACTCGTCATGGTTTTTGGTTAAATTTTGTCATCAAAGTGTGTTGGATTCGGCTATTCACATCGTATTGTAAATATCAAAATAAACTTTGTTATGTTTTTGAAGTATCAAAGTATCGTATCTGCTATCTATGTCCGGTTATCAAGTAGTCTATATCGACCTCTCAAAAGTTCTCGGGCCGGCCAAAACTTGTGAGGACAATTTGTTGCTGAATTGGGCTTGGATTTTTGTTTAGGTCAAAATTTACCTAATGTTCTTTTAGGAGGTTATAGTGATTCCAAGCCTAGTAGGTGATGTATTTAGACAAAGTAAATATTTAGAAGAGTAAAAAGAAGAAGCACGAAAGACGCGAAGGTTGATGACGCAGGAACCCCCTTGGGGAAAAACTGCGGGAAGAAGATATCTTCCAAGTTCCACTAGAATTCTCTTTCAGAGTGTGTGTGCGATTACAAGTATTTGTTGAGTTTTTCTTAGTGTTATGTATGCTAAATATGATAATGAATGAATGAACTAATGATACAAAGTTAGCATATATATACAATTATGCTCGTATGGACCGTTGGATGCTCCTTCCATCCAACGGATCCTTCTTCTCCTTTCGTCCCATTTTAGCTTCTTTACTCTAGTTGCTTTTTCTGGCCCTCCCTGTGTGTGTGGCCATTTGGGGTAATCTCGAGCTTTGCTCCTTTTGACCTTTTCCTTCCCCTCGACTACGCTGCACGCATCCTTCTTCCATACTCTTCCTTTTGCACTGACTTCTTATTTCTTTTGCATTATTGACTATAGCATCCAATGTTCATCCTTCTTCCAATCATATGATGCCACGTGTTGGCCTATAAAAAATGGTAATTTTTGGGGCATAACATTAGCCCCCAGTTCTTGTGGAAATATATTTGTGCAAGAACTCCTGCAGAAACCGGGTTCAGGGTTCTGATTATGGACTTCTTGCAGAAACGCCGGGTAGGGTTGGCAGTCGATGAGACCTTGATGCGACGTGCGCCAGTTTCAACAAGTGCCTCCTTTAATGCATGCCAACCGCCCGCCAACTGTCCCCCATTCAATTCGAAATTCGAATTTACCTCCCTTATTTAAACCTCCCTTTACCCTTCATTACTTTTACCATTCGTTTTTCATCTTCCTTTCTTTTTACCTTTTCCCTTTTTCTCTCTCAACTTCTTCAACTTCCGATCCTGCCAATACATCTTCCGCCTTCCTTCTCCGTTAAGGTACGACCTTCTCACGCTTCTTTTTCACATTTTCAATGGCTTCAAACATATTTTCTGAGCGTCCCCTGCTACATAACAAATACCGTGTTGATTCCTGCTTCGCCTTAATAGAACCATCCGTAGTTAGGGACTTCTTTCCCTTTGATGAGAATGTTGACATGATCGTTCCTCGCCCTGGGCAAGCGCCTGATGCGCATTGTCCGGGATGGACTACCCTTTACGTATACCCGTTTTCTTTGCGTTTATCTTTCCCGTTTCCCCCCTTGGTGCAAGAGTTCCTTCGCCATTCCAAGCTGCCCCTTTGGCAAATAAATCCTCATGCCTGGAGGATTCTTCTTTCTCTCTCTATGATAAGCGGCCGTCACTCTATTGACATTTCTCTGGGGGATTTGGCCCATTTCTATGCGGTTCGGGGCCTGGGTGATGCTCAGTTCACCCTTCGAGCTCACTCTAAGATTGACCTCCCCATTATCCTTCCGAAAAAGGCTAAGGATGCTGGATGGTCCACTCAGTTTATTTATGTACGAGTGGACTCGCTCCCCGCGCCCGCTGATTACATCTTCCAGGACCCAGTTATTGATAGCAAAGGTACCGGCAGTTTCTTCCTTCTGTCTTTCGTTCTCGTTACTGCTCGCGCCCTTACATCTTTTCCTGTGTAGGTGTGAGAGATTTGATTCCCTCGCCCAATATCACCGAGACCTATAACAAGTTGTTTGGATTGGACGCCGATTCCCGCTGTTTCAACACTTTATTTGCCCAAGAAGAGCCTGCAGAGATGTCTACCAGCTCAACCCAGACGAAGAAAACGCCCACAGAGCTGCTCGCTGAACGCAGGAAGATGATGCTGGTCTCCTCGGTTAAGCCTTTATCGAAGAGGAAGTTGGAGCCCGGGGAGCCCCTGCCTGCCCCTAAGAAAGCTGCTGTGCCTATTCCTGCTGAGTCATCTCCCTCCGTCACCCCCTTTTGTCCTCCTCCTCCTACAGTTTCTTCCAGGACACGTCACAAAGCCTCCACTTCTACCGCCCTGGCCAAGAAGTCTGCTGCCCCAGTTATTGAGGATCTGAGTGAGGATGTCATCCGCCTGCCAGAGGGCTTTAGCTGTCAGCTGGAGGAGGATCCTTGGCCTGCTATGGGCCGCCTGCTGACTCCTGGTTCCAAGGCAGCGCTGAAGGGTCAGCCTGTGGTGCCGTTATGGCGCCAGGCTACAGAGGACATTTTCTCGGTGAGTTCTCCCTTTTTTCTTGCGCTTGTTTGTACCTTTGTTTTGGTTGACTGACATCTCTTCTGGGTCCCCTTGTCAGGGCTTCCAAAAGATGCTGATGGGGTGCAGCGAGGCTGAGGCTGCATTCCAGGAGGCCAAGACCGGGTTGGACACCGAGAGAGGGCTTAGGGTGAGGAAGTCGGAGGAGTTGGCCCACTGCCAGGCAAGGGTGAAGGAGCTGGAGGGTGCCCTTGCGGAGCAGGGTAGGAAGAGAGATGAAGAGCTTGCTGAGCTGCGCAGAGAGAGGGATGGAGAGCTTGCTGAGCTGCGCAGAGAGAGGGACCAGGCCTTAGCGGAGCAGGGTGCACGGTTGAGAGCCGTGGTGACCAAGAAGAAGAAGTTGTCCCAGCTGCTGTATAACATGACTACCTTCTCCGCCCTGGAGGCAAGAATATCCTGCATGGAAGAGTTTGGGGCGGGGGAGCATACTAAGTGGAGCTTGGAGAAGGAGAGGAAGCTTATGGAGCAGATGTTCCCAGTACCTCCCACGCTTCCGGACTTTTCTGACCTCAACCCCGATGGATCCCTCCGCTCTCCAATTCCTGGCTCTCCCGAGGTTCAGAGCGCTCCTCCAGGATCTCCTGCTCCAGTCGGCGTCTTTCAGGATCAGCTTGTTGATGTTGCTGCGGAGGCGGGCTCCTCTTCTACTCGGCACTCTGGCGGTGAGCAGGTTGTGGGGGAGGCTCCTGATGTTTAATTTCTGCGCCCTTGGTGGCATTCTGATTTAGTTGTTTTTATGCTTGTTTTGTTGGCTGGGCTGGTGCCCTGAATATTTCTGTGCCCTGGGCCCTGCGTGGCGGGCCTTTATTTGTTTTTGCTTATTTTTCTGGTGGACTCTTTACTGGGCGGTCCCAGGAATCTTCGGCAGTCGTTTGTGCTGCTTTTTAAGTATGCGTCTACGGACGCTTTTTATGCCTTGTGTGTTTCGTTTTTGTTTGCGCATGCTCGTGTATTTTTGGCCATGTGTGGGTGCTGGCTTCAGGGTATACCCATCTCAGTCAGAGGCTGCCAGGCTTTCGTGAGTGCTAGGTATCGTGGGCGACAGTGTCCCAGTTGCCTGTACTTCGCCATGCTCACGCAATGTGGAGGGTTTTGAGTGTGATTTGACTCAATTTCGCTTTTCTAGTGACAACATACTGCAAGTATTCATTATAAAAAAAATACCTCAAATAGATTTTCATTGATCACCGAATTGGTTTTGTTCTTCAAATAACTCCCTCAGGATGGCTGGATCCTGGGGGTGATACATTTGTGGATGATTAAAATACGAAATGCTTAAACATAGAATAAGTAACTAAATACCCTAGGATTAGGATGTAGGTCCTGGGCGCGAATTCTGAAAGAACATCTCGGTGTGCTTCCTTATATGTGATACTTTTTTAGGTGGAGGATATTCCAAGGTCTGGGCACCATGTTCCCTTCCATGTCCATCAGCCTGTAGGACCCGCTTCCCGTTGTGCTTTCCACCTGATAAGGTCCCTCCCAATTGTAGGCGAATTTTCCGGCACTTGCATTTTTTGTGTTCTGGAACACTTTCCTGAGGACTAGGTCTCCTACCTGGAGGGTTCTGACCTTAACGTTCTTGTTGTAACTTCGGGCTACCATTTGCTTATAAGCGGCCATTCTGATTGCGGCGCTGGTTCTGAGCTCATCTATTGTGTCCAGGCTGCTGGCCATTTCTGTCTGATTGCGTTCTTCCGTTAGGCAGCCGTATCTCTGTGTTGGTACTTTCACCTCTGCTGGAATGACAGCTTCTGCTCCAAAGACTAGGCTGAAGGGGGTTTGACCCGTTGCTGTCTTTGGGGTCGTCCTGTCAGACCATAGGACCAAAGGCAACTCGTCTGCCCACTTTCCTCCAGCTTCCTCCAGTCTCCTTTTCATGTTGTCCATGACTATCCTGTTGCTGGATTCTGCCTGGCCATTCGTCTGTGGGTACCTAGGAGCAGCTTTTAGTAGGGTGATATTCCAACTAGCACAAAATGCCTCGGTTTTGTTAGATATGAACTGTGAGCCGTTGTCGCACACTATTTCAGAGGGTATACCGAATCTGCAGATTATGTTTCTTTTAAGGAAAGATATCACCTGATTTTCTGTAACCTGGGGGAAGGCCTCTGCTTCTATCCACTTGGAGAAGTAGTCTGTTAGCGCGAGCATGTAGGTTCTGTTCCCAGGTGCTCTGGGCAGCGGTCCTACTATGTCCATTCCCCATTTCATGAAGGGCCAGGGTGATATGATTGGATGCAAAGGTTCAGCGGGCTGATGCGTGACAGGGGAGTGTTTCTGGCAGGCTTCACATTTCTTGGCTAGTTCTACTGCATCTCTTCGTATCGTCGGCCAGAAGTATCCCATTCTGATTGCTTTGTTGGATAAGCTCTTGCCCCCTGCATGATTTCCGCAGTCTCCGCTGTGGAGATCGTGCAAGACTGTCTGTGCCTCTCCGTCGCCCAGACACCTCAGGTAGGGTCCTGCGAGCGATTTCCTGAACAACACACCATCTATTAGTATGAATCTGGAAGCTTTCATTTTAAATCCCCTTACCTCTTTCTTGTCAGCTGGTAAGGTTCCGTCTTTCAGCCACCTTTGTGGGGAATAAAACGCGTATTCGCCCTTTAAATGCAGGATTATAATGAAAAATACAATCGTGAATATCGTCATAAGATTAAAAAGCATGAGATAAGAAGTACAACCTTTAGTCCTCGCGCAAAAGGCCTAAGAACAGGAATTAATGCAAATTCCCTCCTATAACTTGCACCCAAGACTTAGAATGAGACGAGGCCGCGTGTGCTAGAAATCCTCTCCAATTGCCTTGCAATATTGGGAGAGCTATTGAGTTTTAGATGTGAGATCTGAGGTTTTGGGAAAAAGAATGTCTCAAAACCCTAATTTTACCTTGAGATAATTTAACAGTGCACCAAGAGTCGTTGATATAAGGAGAAGGACTCTCCTTATATACTACACATGGCCGGCCGAAATTGGACATAGGGTAGGAGTGGGCTTTCCACTCTTACCTTATTCCAATGCGTGATTCGACCCAATTAGCTTTAATTTGTTCGCGGGTTTTATTTATAAATCGTAACATGTTATCAGATATTAATACAGTCGATATATTAATAATGGTCTGATAAAATACGATATTGTATAATTACCCAAATTAATATAACTGTTTATATTAATACGCGAATACAATATTTAATTAAATATAACCGTTTATATTTAATTTACGAATTAATCTTGTAATCCGTATTAGCTAAAATTATTTAATCCGTATTAAATAATAATCTCAACATCTTATTGACTAATTTATTAGTCAATACCTCTGACTAACTGTTTAGTCGTATCCGGCAAAATGTGACTGTATTTTCATACCTTCACATTTCTCAAACGTGTCCTATAGGTGTGACGTATAGGGACCAGTTGATCACCGCCATCCGTATGACAATAACGTCAAACTTATCTAGCAAGCCAACCGTTATTGATAAACGTGGATCAACTGGTAATAATACAAAAGTATGCCCTTGTGATCCTTAAAGAGATTTAATAAGTCATTGTACTTAATTGTCAAGGACACCAGCCCCAACAATCTCCCACTTGTCCGTACAAGGGTATGTGCAATGACGTTATCACACTACATGTGGAGGACACAATCTCCAACAAACTCCCACTTGTCCGTACAAGTGTAGGTGCGATAACCGATTCTCATATCCTTTTAAAATTTCTCCCACTCAATGTAAGACTATTTGCAAATCCGCATTCGCAAAGGTCGTATCTCACAAGCGATCTGTATCAAGAGTGGTTTCCCCGACTAGAGAGTAACTTAACTGATAAAACGAATCTGTATTCGAGCATGGCCATGCATTTCAGTTACTACTCCTCGAGTGGCCCTGAGAAATGATAAAATCCTGATAAGGGTTTGGATATTTCCCTCAACTCGAATCCTGCCGATATCGCCCAGCATGAAATAACCCAGAAAAAATCCTCTTAGCCCCTGTTACGGTGACCGTGGGAAAGAAACCAAAGTTACCCAAAATCTGTCTTAATCTCAAGAAACAGTTGAAAGTCAAAAGACTCGACTCTAAGGAACACTATGGAGGTCCTATCCACGACCTGGCACCCAATGTTATAAAACATTTAGGACTCCATAACGCTGTCACGGGGTGTCCTACGAGATATCCGTATAACTCGCCTTTGTGATTGGTCAGTCAGCCGCGTGACTTATGGCTCGTTGAACCCACCATCAACCAACGTCACAAAATGATTACCTGAGTTATCAGCTCAAGTGGGTAATCAAGGACCAAAACGATGTAATGTTAATCAGTTCACTTTGTGGTGTTCAAAATTGGCGTACAATTCCACATGAGAAACAAAACATTTTATATCATAACAATAAGGTTGAATAGAGTACACGAGAAAATGAATTATTACATGAATTCATAAAAGAGTACTACAACTTAGGAACACATCCAATTCCCATGGAATGAATGTGCCCTTCATGCTTATCACGTGGTAATGCTTTTGTGAGAGGATCGGCTATGTTGTCATCCGTAGCGATCTTATCAATGAAAATCTCCTTTTGCTCCACGTAATCTCTGATTAGATGAGCTTTCCGTTGTACATGCCTAGCCTTGCTGCTAGACTTATGCTCCTTAGCTTGGAAGATGGCACCGCTATTGTCACAATAAACGGTGATTGGGTCATTCGAACTAGGCACTACCGATAGTCCTTGTAAGAATTGACGCATCCATATCGCTTCCTTAGCTGCTTCCGAGGCGGCATAGTACTCGGACTCAGTCGTAGAATCTGCTGTAACACTCTGTTTAGAACTTTTCCAGCTGACAGCAGCGCCATTAAGAGTAAAAACGAATCCAGACTGAGATTTCGAGTCATCTCGATCCGTTTGGAAGCTAGCATCTGCGTAACCCGTGGCGCAGAGCGTCGAGTCGCCTCCGTAAGTCAATCCCCAATCTTTAGTCCTCCGTAGGTACTTAAGAATGTTTTTCACGGCCATCCAGTGGTGTTCACCTGGATGAGCTTGGAATCGACTTGTCATACTCAATGCATATGCAACGTCAGGACGTGTGCATATCATGGCATACATGATCGATCCTATTGCCGAAGCATAAGGAATCCGACTCATGCGCTCTTTCTCTTCCAGTGACTTAGCTTCTTGAGTCTTGCTCAAGTGAAGCCCAAGGGTCATAGGAAGGAACCTCTTCTTGGAGTTCGTCATGCTGAATCTCTCCAGAATCTTCTCAATATAAGACTCCTAACTGAGAGACAACATCCGTCGTGATCTATCCCTGTAGATACGGATGCCCAAAATTCTTTGTGCCTCTCCCAGATCTTTCATCTGGAAATGGTTTTTCAACCATGCTTTAACCGAAGATAAGAGAGGTATGTCATTCCCAATCAAGAGTATGTCGTCGACATACAGTACTAGGAATACAATCTTGCTCCCACTCGACTTGATATAGAGACATGGTTCCTCGACTGATCGAATGAACCCATTATCTTTTATCACTTGGTCGAAGCGATGATTCCAACTCCGCGATGCTTGCTTAAGTCCATAGATGGAACGCTTAAGCTTGCAAACTTTCTTAGGATGTGCTGGATCGATAAAACCCTCGGGTTGTACCATGTACAACTCTTCCTCCAAATAACCGTTTAAGAAGGCGGTTTTAACGTCCATTTGCCATATTTCATAATCATGAAATGCGGCGATCGCTAAGATAATCCGAATGGAACGTAGCATGACTACGGGTGCAAAGATCTCATCATAGTGCAAGCCTGGCACTTGAGTGAAACCTTTAGCAACTAGTCTAGCCTTGTGGATATCTTGTTGTCCTTCCACGGCATGCTTTATCTTGTAAAGCCATTTGCATTGAAGGGGACGTACCTTTGCAGGTAGGTCCACAAGATCCCACACGTTGTTCTCATACATGGAGTCCATCTCGGATTGCATGGCTTCTAGCCATAGCTTTGAGTCAGAACTAGTCATGGCACCTTTATAGGTTTTGGGTTCATTACCCTCTAGGAGTAAGACGTCATCTGTATCGTGTTCCTCGACCATACCAATGTATCTGTCCGGTGGAATAGAGACTCTTCCCGACCTCCTAGGTTCCTCAGGGATATCTACCGCAGCCTCGGGTGAAGGAACTGTTTCCTCCAATGGTTGCTCGGTAGTTGGTTCTTGAACCTCCGATAACTTGAAGGTTCTATTACTCGACTTGTTCTCGAGAAATTCTTTCTCTAAGAACGTCGCACTAGCCGCAACAAAAACACGTTGTTCGGTAGGCGAGTAGAAGTAATGACCAAAAGTTCCCTTTGGATAGCCTATAAAGTATGTCTTGACCGATCGCGGGCCGAGCTTATCCTCGTGTCTCCACTTGACATAAGCCTCGCAGCCCCAAACCCGAATAAAGGACAAGTTAGGGACCGTTCCCTTCCATAATTCGTATGGAGTCTTGTCAACAGCTTTAGACGGACTTCGGTTAAGTATTAGAGCGGCTGACAAAAGAGCATAGCCCCATAATGAATCAGGCACAACGGTGTGACTCATCATGGATCGAACCATATCAAGTAAAGTTCGATTTCTCCGTTCGGACACACCATTTAATTGTGGTGTTCCAGGTGGAGTCAACTGTAGCACGATCCCACAGTCTTTAAGGTGTTGATCAAACTCGTGTGAAAGATACTCACCACCACGATCTGAACGTAGTGCTTTAATCTTTCTACCCAGCTGGTTCTGTACCCGATTCTGGTATTCTTTGAACTTGTCAAAGGATTCACTTTTATGTTTCATTAAGTAGACATAGCCATATCTACTCAAATCATCTGTGAAAGTGATGAAATACCTATAGCCTTCTCGTGCGTTGATCGACATAGGGCCACATACGTCCGTATGTATGAGTCCTAATAGGTCGGCAGCGCGCATTCCAACACCTTTGAAGGAAATACGAGTCATTTTGCCGATGAGACATGATTCACACGTGCCATATGATTCGAAATCAAAGGGCGATATAGCTCCATTCTGTATGAGCTGTTTTACGCGTTTCTCATTTATGTGTCCCATACGACAATGCCATAGGTAAGTTTGATCTTTGTCACCTACCTTTAATCTTTTATTATTCACATGTAATATCTCGGTAGTTTGATCTAAAACATAAATTCCATTCATGGAAACTGCCTTGCCATATATCATATTGTGTAAGGAGAAAATACAGCTATTATTCTCTATTACAAATGAAAAGCCAAGTTTGTTAAGTGCAGAAACTGAAATAATGTTTTTGGACAAACTAGGAACATAATAACAGTTATATAAAAATAACTCGAATCCACTTGGAAGCTGGATCACATATGTTCCCTTCGAGACTGCAGCAACGCGTGCTCCATTCCCGACTCGCAGGTCCACCTCACCCTTGATTAGGGGTTCTTGGTTTCGGAGGCCCTGCACATGATTACATAGATGAGAACCACAACCAGTATCAAGTACCCAAGTTCCGCAACTTGCATGGTTAATCTCAATCATGTGAATAAAAGAAGAAGAAGACATACCAACAGGAGTAACACGACCTGCTTTAATGTCCTCGCGATACACGGGGCAGGAGCGCCTCCAATGCCCAGTCTTGTGGCAATGGTGACATTCCATGCTTGTATCCTTGCTCTTTATCTTGCCTTGTGAGTTGCTCGACTCACCTGGCCCACTCTTAGCAAATCCTGGTTTCTTGAACCTGGGCTTACCTACTGCTAGGTCGCCCTGAGCTTTAGCCTTACCCTTACCCTTACCCTTACTGGAGATCATGAGAACATCCTGCTTCATGCTCCCACTTAACTTAAGATCCTTCTCAGTCTGTACGAGAAGGGAGTGGAGCTCATGAGGAGTCTTCTTCATGTCGTTCATATAGTAGTTGGCCCTAAAGAGGGCGAACCCATCATGAAGCGAATGAAGCATACGATCAACGATTATGTTCTCACTGATCTTGCAGTTTAGGGCCTCCAGTTTCTCGATATTCTCAATCATGTGAAGAATATGTGGGCTAACAGCTTGGCCCTTCTGGAGTTTCGCCTCAAAGAAGCGACAGGTATGCTCATAAGAAACGATTCTCGGAGCCTTGGAGAATTCGTTAGTGAGCGTGGTGAAAATCTTGTTTGCACCATGGGTTATGAAGCGTCTTTGCAAATTGGATTCCATTGCATAGATGAGTACGTTCTTTATCGCACCCGCTTCCATGACGAAGTCGCTATGAGCGCGAACATCGTTGGCTCTAGCTCCAGTTCCTGGGTGTGCCGGAATTGGCTCAGTTAAATACTTAAGCTTTCCGTCTGCAATGGCAGCATTCCGTAGTGCTGCCTCCCAGTCGGAGAAGTTTGACCCATCATTCCTCAGTCTAGTTGACTGATTCATGGAGTCCATGAAGGCCTTTAGCCAGGATTCACGTGCTAGCTTGGCACTTGGCATTGGGTCTTCACCAGCCATTTTAGTTTTACAGCAGTTTTAATGAACGTGTTCTACACTGAAAAGAAGATAAAACAAAACCATATAAGCAACTTATTGTTGTGATTTAAGTCTATATTAAATTGAATTTAAACTTGTAGACTCATGCATTTATATAATTGATCTCCCTCAAGAATTATATAAACGATCCCAAGACTCAATTTCCGTATATTGATAAGCCCACAGTTTGGCTAATTCCAATCGTTGGAACTCTTGGTCGATAGATTTCCGTAAATCCTATCTATTAGTCCATCTCAGTCACTGGAATATTATCGAGTGACCATGATGTTGAGATAAAATAAATCATCTGTTCCCACTTACCCGACGTAGAAGGGGTCATATTATGCCTACCGACGAAGAAGGGATTCATGGGAGGCTGATATATAAAGACTAGTCTCAATTTTTGGTTATACGAGGAAGACCCCATCAACTTTTATTTATTCATATTAAGTGAACTAATATCTAGCATATGCGTGAATGAATTAAATAAAGTGATGGCTTTGCAATTGACATGTGACATCTGTATTGTCACAGAAAACTAACGCGTGACCTCTACATGAGTCAGTTTTCAGGCATGATATAGGTGGTTTGGTTTTTAGGCGGAATATGATGCAAGCTATTATCGATGAAAGCATAAAGATAAATGCAATAAATGTAAATAAAAAGTCCTAGTGTGGCCTATCCTACCAAAATAAACATAAAACAACTTGGAATCCACTGTTGGACCCTAGAAGCTTGTCTTGATGTTCCATCTTGGTCCTTGCAGCGGGAGTGAGCAACCGGTCTCCGTCTTGTCTTTGGTCTTCACAAAATTACTAATTTAAATTACAAAAGTAGTCCTAGATACATTCTAATTTAAATACAAAAGTAATTACATGGCAAAAACCCAAAACGGAGATTCAAGATCTCAAAATTACAAGCAAGATCGTGTCCCATCATTACGGTGACACAATCTTCTAAGGCCACACTAAGTTACAACCGTTTGCAATAATTAAATACGTTATTGAAAGCATTCAAGGCATTCACAAGACGATAAATAAAATGCATCAACTAAATAAAATTTATACATGACATAATACCGTTATTATGATTAATAAATTTATACCAAACCACCTTTTAAGATTAAAATTATGTGATTATACCGCTTTAATCACCAATTTTAATAAACATATAATCCATTATTTTAAACTGTTTTAAAACAATATGTATCAAACGAGGGTGAACCGTTTCACTAAACAATACACTATTTCCGTATATAGTATATTATTTTAAGCCATGTGAAAATAAGAACACAAGTTATTTTCGAAAAAAGGGAGCCTGAAACAAGAGCACTCGACCGAGCAGCAGAGGCACTCGATCGAGTGCCAGTGTCACTCGATCGAGTGCAGCAGGGGCTCGATCGAGTGACTCTTTAAAACGCAATCGCTGCACTTTTAAATCTAAAACGAGTTTATAACTTGGATTTAAAACGTGTAAATCATAAATAAACAACAACAAAAGATTCACATATTGCTAAAAATATCGATTAATTAACAATATGCAAAATATAATCGAAAACAAGATCGATTTCCCACTAAAAACTCACGCACGGGGCCTGGTACGAGGGCACTCGATCGAGTGCAACAGGGACTCGATCGAGTGCCTAGGCAGATTGCACGGTTTTCTCAAATTTTTGATTTTATGAAAGACACAATTGTAAAATTTTCATGGCCTAAGGCTCTGATACCACTTGTGGGGAATAAAACGCGTATTCGCCCTTTAAATACAGGATTATAATGAAAAATACAATCGTGAATATCGTCATAAGATTAAAAAGCATGAGATAAGAAGTACAACCTTTAGTCCTCGCGCAAAAGGCCTAAGAACAGGAATTAATGCAAATTCCCTCCTATAACTTGCACCCAAGACTTAGAATGAGACGAGGCCGCGTGTGCTAGAAATCCTCTCCAATTGCCTTGCAATATTGGGAGAGCTATTGAGTTTTAGATGTGAGATCTGAGGTTTTGGGAAAAAGAATGTCTCAAAACCCTAATTTTACCTTGAGATAATTTAACAGTGCACCAAGAGTCGTTGATATAAGGAGAAGGACTCTCCTTATATACTACACATGGCCGGCCGAAATTGGACATAGGGTAGGAGTGGGCTTTCCACTCTTACCTTATTCCAATGCGTGATTCGACCCAATTAGCTTTAATTTGTTCGCGGGTTTTATTTATAAATCGTAACATGTTATCAGATATTAATACAGTCGATATATTAATAATGGTCTGATAAAATACGATATTGTATAATTACCCAAATTAATATAACTGTTTATATTAATACGCGAATACAATATTTAATTAAATATAACCGTTTATATTTAATTTACGAATTAATCTTGTAATCCGTATTAGCTAAAATTATTTAATCCGTATTAAATAATAATCTCAACATCTTATTGACTAATTTATTAGTCAATACCTCTGACTAACTGTTTAGTCGTATCCGGCAAAATGTGACTGTATTTTCATACCTTCACATTTCTCAAACGTGTCCTATAGGTGTGACGTATAGGGACCAGTTGATCACCGCCATCCGTATGACAATAACGTCAAACTTATCTAGCAAGCCAACCGTTATTGATAAACGTGGATCAACTGGTAATAATACAAAAGTATGCCCTTGTGATCCTTAAAGAGATTTAATAAGTCATTGTACTTAATTGTCAAGGACACCAGCCCCAACAACCTTTGGTAAGGTGACCTCCAGTCCTCTGGCTGCTCCGCGGTGTTGCTGAGGACGCCTAATCCGGCCTCCTATTGGGTGCTAGAATTTTCAACTTCTCGGTCTTCCTGGGAAGTTGAAGGTTCCAGCACATGGGTGATGGGGATTGAGGAGATGTCTCCGGGCTTGAATGTTGCCCCCAGGTTAGCCAGCGCGTCTGCTTCTGCGTTATGCTCCCTGGGGATTTGCTCTATTTTGAAGGTGATGAACCTTGCCTGCTTGTCTTTGACTACCTCCAGGTAGGCTGCCATCCTGGGATCTTTAGCTTCATACTCACCGTTGATATGATTTACTATGAGCTGTGAGTCGCTGAACGCCTGCAGATATCTGACCTTGAGGTCCAGGGCCAGCTGGAGTCCCTGGATCAAGGCCTCATATTCTGCTACATTGTTGGTTGCTTGGAACTCGCATCGGACTGCCTGCACGATCATATCTCCCTGAGGGGATCTGAGCACCATTCCTACCCCCGCTCCTCGGCTGTTGGAGGCTCCGTCCACGTGCAGCGTCCAGCAGTTTTCTTCGGAGTCCATTTCTGGGGGTAGGATTTCTTTGGCTGCTTCTTTTTCCATTCCTGGGCTAAAATCAGAGACAAAGTCTGCAAGGGCTTGCGATTTTATCGCGGTCCTTGTTTCAAATTTCAGGTCGTAGCCGCTCAGGTGGACTGACCATTTGGACATTCTTCCAGAAAGTTCTGGTTTACTCAATATGGGTCTCAGGGGGTAGCTAGTCAAGACGGATATGGAGTGAGACTCAAAGTAAGGTCTCAGTTTGTACGAAGCTGTAACTAAAGCAAGGACGAGTTTTTCAGGAGCAGTGTACCTGGTCTCTGCAGGTAGCAGAGACTTACTGATGTAGTAGACTGGATGCTGGGTTCCTTCGTGCTCCCGCACCAGCACTGCGCTTACCGCTATCTCGGTTACTGACAGGTATAAGTACAACGGCTCCCCCTGCTCCGGTTTGGATAGGAGCGGTGGGGTGCTGAGGTACTTCTTTAATTCTGTGAACGCCTTTTCGTGCTCTTCTGTCCACTCAAATCTCTTGCTTTTCCGTAGTATGTCATAAAACAGTCGGCATCTGTCGGAGGATCTGGAGATGAACCTATTCAGAGCTGCCACCCTGCCGGTCAGTTTCTGCACGTCTTTCGGCTTTTGGGGGGATTCCAGCTGCAGGAGCGCTTTAATCTGCTCGCTACTTGCCTCGATTCCCCTTTGCGTGACCATGTACCCCGGGAACTTCCCACTGGAGACTCCGAACGTGCATTTGGAGGGGTTTAGCTTCATCTGGTACTTCCTCAAGATGGTGAAGGTTTCTTCCAGGTGTTGGGCGTGTTGGCTGGCTGCTTTGGATTTGACAACCATGTCGTCTATGTAGACTTCCATGGTTTTGCCAATTTGATCTTTGAACATCATGTTCACCAGCCTCTGATATGTGGATCCTGCATTTTTTAAACCGAATGGCATAACGTTATAACAGTAGATACCTCTTTCAGACCTGAATGCCGTTTTTTCCTGGTCTTCCGGATGCATTTTGATCTGGTTGTATCCGCTCCAGGCGTCCAGGAATGTGAGCATCTCATGGCCTGCGGTTGCATCCACCATTGCGTCTATGTGTGGTAGAGGGAACGGGTCCTTAGGGCACGCCTTGTTGAGGTCGGTGAAGTCTACACACACCCTCCACTTTCCGTTCTTTTTAGGGACCACTACCACGTTGGATAGCCATTCCGGATAGGCTACTTCCCTGATCTTCCCTGCGGCCAGGAGGTCGTCCACCTCCTGGTTTATCACCTGGTTTCTTTCTGCGGCAAATTTTCTTCTCTTTTGTTGGACCGGCTTGTAGCCGGGGCTTACACTCAACCTGTGTGAAATTACGTTTGGGTCTATCCCCACCATGTCCTCGTGGGACCACGCAAAGCAGTCAATGTTAGCTTTTAACAAATTCAACAGTTCTGAGCGAACGGTACCTGTACACTCTGCTCCCACCAGTACCTTCCTCTCTGGTTGCAGCGGGTCCAGGGGAATTTCCTCTACCTCCACTTGGGGAGGTTCTTCGTAGGTTCCCCTGACCTGCTTTGCCTGTGATTGCTATGCTGGAGGAGGAGTGGCTGTGGGCTTGAGTGCCACTTTATAACAACTCCTTGCTTCTTCCTGGTTTCCCCTTATGGTCTGGACTCCCCACGGCGTAGGGAACTTGAGGCACTGGTGGTATGAAGACGGGATGGCTTTCATATCATGTATCCATGGCCTGCCCAGGATGACGTTGTAGGTGGAGGGACCGTCAATTACCAGGTACCTTACTTGCTTGTTGATTCCTCCGGCGTAGGTCGGGATCATGATTTCTCCGAGCGAATGCTTTGTTTCTCCGCTGAATCCCACCAGTGGAACCGCCTTTTTGGTTAGGTCTGCTTCCCCAAATCCCATACTTTTCAGCGTCTCCAACATGATGATATTGACTGAGCTCCCCGTATCTACCAGAATCTTCTTCACCCTACAATTCCCTATGGATAGGGTGATGATCAGGGCGTCATCATGGTACTCAGCACCCTCTTCTACATCCGTCTCGTCGAAGCTGACGACCGGCAGATCCTGGGCGCTGATCCTGCACGAGGACTCTGGCTTGTCTCCTTTAACTCGGGTGGCGTGCCTTTTGGCTGCGGAATAGGTGAGTCCGCACAGCTCCGAGCCCCCTGTTATCACGTTAATAGTTCTAGTGCAGAGAGGTGGGCTAGAGGGTGCTACCTGGCGAGTTGCGTTCACCTTGGTTCCTTTTGGCAAGATGTGGTTCAGATTACCCTGCTCGTACTGGTACCGAACTTCTTTTCTGAGGGTGATGCAATCTTCGGTTGTATGCCCGATGTCTTCATTATGGAAGTCACACCTTAGGTTGGTGTCCCTTCCGTCCTTGCTTCTTTCTTCTGCCCGCTTCTTGGGCCACTTCACCTTTTCTCCCAACTCCTTTAGTGCTTTGATTAGTCCTGCAAGATTAACAGTGAAACCATACTCTTGTACCTTTGGCGGCAGATTTGGGTCATTCTTCCAGTTTTTTCCTCCAGAAACCTTATGCACCGGCCTGTTGTAAGGTTTGGATTTCTCCTGCCTGTCTGCTGCTGGTGCCTTCCTGCTGGTGGAAGCGGAGCCGCAACTGATCCTCCTGGGCCCTGCATCTTCTTCCAGTCGGATGGCATCCAACGCCTTTTGCTGAACCTGAGCATAAGCCGTGCATGGCCACTTGGTGAGCTCCTTGTATAGGTCGGAGGCCTGTGGTAGCCCCCAGCGAAAGGCGTGGATGGCGGCTTTTTCCTCGCAATGGGGTATTGACACCATCTCTTTGTTGAATCGGGCTAGGTAGTCTCTGGTGGACTCTCCATCGCCTTGCTGGATCTCGTAGAGGTCGCTGCTCTGCTTTTCTGGCCGCCTACTGCTGGCGAATTGCTGGTTGAACGCATTCACCAGGTCCGCAAAGCTGGAAATGCTGGAGTTGGGCAGAGTGACGAACCACTGGAGGGCAGCTCTGAAGAGAGTGGATCCGAACCCTTTACACATACATGCCTCCTTCAGGGAGCCTGAGGCCGTGATTACCATCATCTTCTGCTTGTATTGGTTGATGTGGTCTATCGGATCAGCCGTTCCATCGTAGCTGGTCATATTTGGTGGAGTGAATCCTTTGGGCACATCTACCGAGACGATGTTGTGGGTGAATGGCGAGTCTGCGTAGCTGTCTGGGGCCGCTTTCTCCAGGGGCCTTGGCATTCCTGGTATGCGGCTGACTAAGTCCCACAGCTCCTTGTACTGGTGCTCCCATGGGTTCGGTCCTGCAAGAGGGTTAGCGAAATTCCAAGGGGTAGTATGAGTGAGAGGTGCATACCCTGGCGCTCCTGGGGTCTGGCCGACCGCGGGCTGGCAGAGTGCTTGAAGACTCATCGGCACGGTGTGCACTATCGATGGCATCTGCTGGGTGGAGTATCCCGATGAGCCAGCCCCCAGCAGAGGTGGTTGCCTTGCTGATGACCCTTCCCCTTGTGTCCAGACTGAGGTCGGGGTGAAAAAAGGTCCTGCATTACCATGTTGGTTAGTATTAACGGGTAATCTTACAGATCCGTTACCTGGGGCTCCCATTTGCGGTAGCGGCGAGTCCAGGTTGATGGAGAGGTAGCCCAATCCTGAGGGAGTGATTCTCTCGGAGGGAGTTAACCCTGCGAGGTCTAGTCTGGTGACTATCTCGTTGGGGATGGCCCTGGCTTCAACTCTGCTCCCTGGAGGTCTTGGGACTCCTGCCTTTGCGCCTGGATTTCCGCTGACGCGTGGAAGTTGATTCTGAGCCGTGGCTAGCTTTCTGAGCTCCTGGTTGTCCTTCCTTAAGCCGTCGACTGCTTGATGGAGGGTAAAGATTCCTTCCATCATCGTCTTCCACATGGCCGGGGTGGGAGCATCTGCCGAGCCCGAGCTGGCCGCTATATTGCCGCCAGTGACGCCTGACTGCGTCTGCGGAGTACTGACAGCGAGGGGAGCGGTCACCTTCAGAGTTGGAGATTCCTGACTCTCCACGGAGATGGGAGAAGTTTCTGTTACCACTGGGGTGGGTTGTGGGTTTGTTTGAGGAGCTGGGTTTGTCATTTTGAGAGATTTTCGAGGGTTTTTCAGGATTTTTACGCTTTTGGGTTGAATAATCACTACAGCCCCACGGTGGGCGCCAAAATGTTTAGGTCAAAATTTACCTAATGTTCTTTTAGGAGGTTATAGTGATTCCAAGCCTAGTAGGTGATGTATTTAGACAAAGTAAATATTTAGAAGAGTAAAAAGAAGAAGCACGAAAGACGCGAAGGTTGATGACGCAGGAACCCCCTTGGGGAAAAACTGCGGGAAGAAGATATCTTCCAAGTTCCACTAGAATTCTCTTTCAGAGTGTGTGTGCGATTACAAGTATTTGTTGAGTTTTTCTTAGTGTTATGTATGCTAAATATGATAATGAATGAATGAACTAATGATACAAAGTTAGCATATATATACAATTATGCTCGTATGGACCGTTGGATGCTCCTTCCATCCAACGGATCCTTCTTCTCCTTTCGTCCCATTTTAGCTTCTTTACTCTAGTTGCTTTTTCTGGCCCTCCCTGTGTGTGTGGCCATTTGGGGTAATCTCGAGCTTTGCTCCTTTTGACATTTTCCTTCCCCTCGACTACGCTGCACGCATCCTTCTTCCATACTCTTCCTTTTGCATTGACTTCTTATTTCTTTTGCATTATTGACTATAGCATCCAATGTTCATCCTTCTTCCAATCATATGATGCCACGTGTTGGCCTATAAAAAATGGTAATTTTTGGGGCATAACAATTTTGAAATAATGTTGTTAGATGTGTCGAAAGACAACGTAACACTTTTTTGAAGGCTTTTCTTGCTTGTGACTATGTATAACATAAAAATAATAAAAGATCGATAATTATTATGTACGACTAACGACTGTTGTATGGACTATAGACGTATAGGTCTTTAAAGATCTTGCACACTTATCTAGTGGTCTAAGTAAATAAGATGTACAAGCATTATTGTGTCGTTATAAGTTGTACACGATGGTGTAGAATACTTTGTGAATTTTGCGAGTAAAAAAATGTCGTGTGTTATGATGATTAAATTGTTTGAAATTTAGTCAAAATCAAGCATTATAATTTCATTGTATATTACAATAGTCTTGTACGATAATTTGCGAATTTTTAAGAGTCCCGAGTTAAAAAAAAAAAGAACAAATCATCTTAAATTCCAAAAGTCCGGATATTCGTAGTTTCGCACTACAACGACAATTATACACATATATCCATCATCCGTCATCGTCTCTATAGTTCTGTAAATGATTCACTCCTGAAAAGTAACATCTGGATATATTGACGAATTATAATGTACAATTCAAGAAATTTGTTTGTAATTTGTTGTCGGATTTCTAATTCGTTTTTCTGGTGATCGTCAATGAAAATACTCGATATTATTTACAAAGAAATGAGGAAAAGATGAAGTAGAAACATGTTGTGAACGCGAGAGGATGCAGTAGCCATGTTTTCATTTCTTAGACATCCCCGAGCAAGGTCAATAGGTAGGTCATGACCTTGCTTGGTCGTGGTTAATGATATAATTAGTGTGATTAAGTTGTGACCTTGATGGTTAATTTGTGACCAAAATCAACAAAGGGTCAATTTGTGACCTAGCTTGGTAGTGTCTAATTGACCTACCAATTGACCTAGTATGTGTCAATTTTTGATTGGTTGTAAAATAAAACAATTAAAAAATTACATATTTTCCACTACTTTAATTCTCTACTACTATTTGTACAAATAAATACAATTTTTATTTTTAGGTAGGCACATTAGTTTATGTAGAACCATGTTTCCGGTAATTTTTCTTGTTTTTTAATAAAATCGTCTTTTACTTTTTTAAATTATAAAAAGGTTATTTAATATTTTTTTTCCCGGAACAATAATATTGGCTCCAAAAGAGGTTGGAAAGAATATTTAACCGTCCTAGGGCATCCTAGGGTTTGTCGGTTTCTTCATCGTTCTTCTTCGTTTTTTGTGGTTTCTTTCTCGCTTTCGATCGCGAGTTTGTGCGTGTTTCTTGTTCTGTTTGTTTTGTGCTTCTTTTGCAGGTGCTAATGGAAAGCAGATCGTTAGGCCATCGCCGAGAGGGGAAGGAGCCTATTGGGGGTGATGAAATTGTTTGGGATGATACTGGTGATAGCGATGAATGCTCCAACGCGCTTATGTTGGTGGGTAAGTTGTGGGCATCTCGGGCTATAAATGTTAAGGCAGCGGTAGAGACTATGATTCGTCTTTGGAATCCCTCGAAGACGGCTATGGGGAATGTGGTCGACGTACAAGAGAGGACCTTTATTTTCCGTTTCGGGGATGTGAAGGGCAAGGCCAAGGTTCTTGAGGGGCAGCCATGGCATTTCGATAGGTTTTTGTGGTGCTTTAACGAACCGAATCAAACTGGTAAGATCACTGATGTTCAGTTATCGCATTTTCCTATTTGGTCTCGCATTTACGACCTTCCCATTGGTGGCCGAACGAATGTAGCAAATGCTCGAAAACTTGGGGATATGTTGGGGAAATTCATTGATGTTGAATTCGGCCCAAATGCGGAGCTTGATAGGGCAATTAGGGTTCGTGTTATGTATGATATTACCAAACCGCTGCAGGCATCGATTCCTATTCGTATGAAGTCTGGTTGTGTAGTAGATTTCCCTATGAAATATGAGCGGCTGCCTTTATTCTGTTACGGTTGTGGTCGGATTGGCCATGGTGAGAGGGATTGTGAGGATGGTCCGTATGGTGAAGGCGAGCTGAAGGTTGGGGATTGGGTGCGAGCTTCGCCCTGGAAAGTGGTGGAAAGTGGTGAAAACGGTGCGGGAGACTGGTAGTAAGGCTGCTCGAAATCTTGGCGCGAAGTTTGAGGCGGAGGCGGCTGTTGAAGCGGAGATAGCCATTGAGGTAATGATTCAGAAACTTCAAGCTATCTCGGTGGATTTGAAGGGAAAGAAGAGAACTCCTCATCGACAAGGTGAGGCTGAAGGACTTTTGTCGGGGACACCGGGCTGGGTTGGGGAACTCGGGGAGGGGGCTGAGGTGGCTGTTCGTACTGCTGGGGATGGAGGGGATATGTTGGGGAGGCAGGGTGTGGAGATGGAGGTGTTGGAGGGTGAGAGCAGGTCTGGCGAGGGGTGTGGGTTGGGTGCTGTGAATGTGTCGAAGGATATGGCTATTGAGGGTGTGGGCACAGGGCTGGGAGGGGGCAGGAGGGATTCTAATGTGGGTTCGAGGGCCTCTTCGTGGCATAGGTTAGAGAGACACGGGACTAGTAAGAGGAGTAATCCAGAATGGCAGTATACGGCAGAGAAGCGCGGGCGGGAGGAGGGTGCTTTGTTGGGTTCAACAAAGAAGATACGATCCACAGACGGGGGCGTCTTGATACCTGAGGCGGAGGTTGGTGATGACCAGCCCCGCTCGGCTCAATGAGTATCCTAAGCATTAACTGTCGGGGATTGGGCAACCCCGATGCGGTCCTTGCTCTCCGTGCCCTAGTGCGGAAGGAAGCCCCTGCTATGATTTTTCTATGCGAAACGAAACTTTTTAGTCGTGAAATGAGACATGTTCGTGAGAAATTGAATGGTTTTTTTGGTGTTGAAGTGGATAGTGCGGGTAGGTCTGGGGGCCTTGCTTTGTTATGGAAGAAGGAGTTAGATTGCACTTTGATTTCTGCGTCTCTTCATCACATCGATATCAGCGTTCGGGATGCTAGCGGAGATTGGCGAGTTACGGGGTTCTACGGGTGGCCTGCGTTTTCGGATAGACATTTGTCTTGGGAGTTACTTAAAGTCCTTCACCGTCAAAGTCAGTTGCTGTGGGTGTGTGTTGGTGATTTTAATGAAATTTTTTTGTCAACCGAGATGAAGGGTGGGAGTCGGCCATAATGGCAGATGAATAATTTCCGGGATGCTATTGATGTTTGTGGGTTGCGTGCTCTTGCTTTTGAGGGCTATAATTTCTCCTGGGATAATGGTCAATGCGGGGAGGCGAATCGTCAATGTATGCTTGACCGTGCTATGGGTTCGAATTCTTGGTGTGATATGTTTCCCCATGCGCGGGTGGTTTACCTTGATCGTGAGTGGTCGGACCATGCCCCTATTAAAGTGGTCCCTGATTTTCGAGTTATTGGGAGAAGGAGGAAGCGGGTTTTTCGATTCGAACAAATATGGGCTGGGGAAGAGGAGTGTAACCATGCCATTGAGCGTGGTGTGGAGCGGGGTGGAGAGTCATTGAAGCGCGTGATCTCGGAATGTACTCGGGAAATTCAGGACTGGAAGAGCACTAACTTATCAACCATTACTCGAAATATTGCGGCAAAAACAGTGCAATTGTCGAGATTGAATGGTAGGCCGAGAACAGTGGACAATGTGGCGTGTCGGAAGAAATTGGTGGCTGAGATTGGTGAGTGTAGGAGAAAGGAGGAGCAGTACTGGCGGCAGCGATCTAGGGCGTTGTGGCTCCGCGAGGGTGATAGGAATACGAAGTTCTTTCATGCTCGGGCTGGGGAAAGGCGTCGGAAAAATTACATTACTAAACTAGTTAGGGAGGATGGGACTGTTTGCACCACGGAGTCGAGCATCGCAGGGGAAGCAAATAGCTATTTTCAACAACTATTTTTGTCTTCGAATCCTTCTGACTTTAGTGTGGCGAATTGTGTGGGGCAGCGGGTTTCGGCCGAAATGAATGAATATCTTACGCAGGAGTATACAGCCGAGGAGGTCGTTAGTGCTTTACAACAAATGAATCCGTTGAAAGCTCCCGGGCCGGATGGGATGAATGGGTTATTTTTTCAGACTTATTGGGACAAGGTGGGGCCTGTTGTGACGGATACGGTTCTGAATATTTTGAGAGGTCATCACTCTCCGGCTGAATTCAACCATACTAGTATTGTGCTTATTCCGAAGAAAAAAGACCCTGATAAGGTGAGTGATTTCCGTCCTATTAGCCTTTGTAATGTGGCTTATAAACTGGTTTCGAAAGTCCTTGCTAACCGGCTGAAGTTGTTTCTTAATGAGATTGTTTCTGAGAACCAAAGTGCGTTTACTCCGGGTAGAGCTATAGCGGATAATGTTCTGATTGCCTTTGAGGTTTTTCATTTTATGAAGAGTTCATCGAGGGCTAAGGGGACAATGGCGCTTAAGCTTGATACGGCGAAAGCGTATGACAGGATTGAATGGGGGTTTTTGGAGCGGGTCCTTCAAGTTATGGGTTTTGACCGGATGTGGACGGACCGTGTTATGGCATGTGTGTCTTCTGTTTCCTTCTCCGTGCTTATTATTGGTCAGCCCTCTCAAGATTTTCGGCCTAGTCGTGGTCTCAGACAGGGTGATCCGCTGTCACCGTATTTATTTATCCTGTGTGCGGAGGTGCTTTCGGGGATGATGAGATGGGCCGTGGAGAATAACACGCTCCATGGGGTGCGTATTGCTACGGGTGCTCCTGTTATTTCTCACCTCTTATTTGCATATGATTGTATTTTCTTTGCTAAAGCTACTATGGCAGAAGCGGATGTGATAAATTCAATCCTTCGGCGGTATGAGGATGCTTCCGGTCAGCTTGTTAGTCTCGAAAAAACTACTGTTTCATTTAGCAAAGGGGTCCCGGTTCAACAGCGGAGTAATCTTGCCGCTAGATTGTGTGTGACGGAAGTGGCTGAGCATCATAGGTACTTAGGGTTACCTACGGTTGTAGGACGGTCGAAGAAGGTTGAAGAGTCTATTGACCTAGATATACTCAAGAAGGGGGGGGTTGAATTGAGTATGCCAACTTTTTCGATTCTTCTTTGATGTGAGTTGTTGTGACGAAGTAATAGCAAGTAACGAGTAAGAACAATAAAATAAAGGAGACACGATCTTTTGAAGTGGTTCAGTTTCACAAATCGAAACCTACGTCCACTATTCTCGATTAATAAAATTAGTACCTTCTCCGGATTACAATTTTATCAACCCACTCGTGCGACTTTGATGTTAGTCACAACTCAATCTAGATACCGTTAAATATCTAGCTACGACAAGTACCGTTAAATACTTGCTTACAATGAGTACCGCTAAATACTCGAATCTATCTTAAGTAAGTAAGATAAACTTCTTAACAACTTCTTGTATAGATGATGGTTGAATGCTTGAAAATCTTCTTCTATGCTTGTAGTCTTGTATACGAAATTTGACGATGATTGCACGAATATCGAGACGCGTGAGAGACTACGTCTGTTTTTTTCTTTCTCGGTTTGCGTGAGGCTACTTGTATTTCGTTGGGGTCTTAGGCGTGTGACATTGATGTATATATATAGTAATTTAGACCTAGGTTAAATCCTAGATAGTTTAGGAACATTACTTTATCTAGAATATTAATTCTAGGTAATATTTAAAACTTAATCTTATATGAGTTAGGAAAGGACTCTAATAGGATAATATTAAATTAAGACATAAGATAATATTTCCATAATCTTATTTGATTTAGGAAATATCCTTATACCATAAAATATAGAACCCTACTTCGAATCAAATCCTAATTCTTGTCAATAATATAATAAATTATATCTTTAATCAAATCCTAGTTAATCTTTAAGTAGATTAAATAAACAAGTTTATTTATTTAATTAACTGTAAAGATAATATGAAACGTATTAGAAATTGTGTAGGAAAACGTGAGGCACGTTTCCCTATGCACGACTTCCAATGCACGTTTTAAAGATACGTTTCTTCGAGACATTTTTCTCGAAGCACGTTTCCCTAGGAATTTGAATTTTGACAATAACGGTTTAAAATAAAATCCTTAGTATTTTAGAATTAATATTTACCTCATAAGATAAATAATTTAATTCTTGTTAACTAAAGAATATTTCTATTTTAAAACTGTTTATAAGATTACTAAATTAATATATAATAATATATTAATAGCACGCATAAATCTTTACGCTTTGATTTACTTCACGCAAATCTCATTTCTTCGATAGTTATAGGAATGATCCATAACTTAAAAACTCTTGATATTGTAATGAAGCTTTTATCTTGTAAATCTTCAAAAAGACTTGACACTTGACATGAGCTTGATCATTCTTGCAATCTTCGATTGAATTATACTTTACTAAACTATGATCTTCGCTCTATAATTAACTGTACACTTAAACGCACGATTACACGTATATGCATATAAACCATAATTATCTTAGACTTGTCATTATTAAAACATAAAACAATATATTACTTATATATAATATATTAATCAACAAATTCCCCTTTTTTAATGATGGCAAGTCTTTACCTAGAATCGTGTCTAAGTGTAATATTGTAACGTTCCCCCTCAATATAATAATGGTCTTTTATAATATAGATCAACTAGGGTTTCTATTTTTAGACTAAATCAATTACTAAAAAGAACTTTGAGAGACAAAACGTTACGACAAGGAGCAATCTTAGGCAAATTCGTAATCTAGGTCGCATTTCTTTTCCCCCTCTTGACATCATTGAAAAGACGGAAACAAAGACATAAAACGACTAGAATGATATAATACGAAACAAACCTAAGTATGCAATTCTAAATCAAACACACAAATATGAGTAAAATCAAGCAAATACGAAATACGAACGGGAAATCGACACACAACCATATACTACGATGCCAAAGGGCCGAATATACAAAATAAAGCCATATGGGCCGAATGTGTCGAATAAGAGCCTAATGGGCCGAATAGTTTGTAGGTAGAAAGGTCATGGGCCAAAAGAGGCAAGGTAACCAAACATATTCTGGGCCAAGTATCACGGCCAAAAAGCAAAATAGGGCTAATGTCTTAAACGGTTTTAAGGAGAGAGATAGGGTAATAGGATAGAAATACGATATCCACCGAGAGAGCCCAAAACCAATTTCCGCACCTCTGCCAAAACAGAGCAACACACAGTACTTCAAAGTAGATAACCGATCAAAACAACTTTCGATGTTTCTTAGTTGAGCATCCACCGTACGTTCAAAGTTGAGAACCTGAAGATAAAGCGCTCTAACCGAGGCCAAACATTGACCACCATCCTCACGGACAATCCGATTATCACGGACGAGAAGTCCTTAAGTCGTGAGGAATTGGTGACGGCCACTAATTATAAGCACTTCTTATTTTTCCTCCTTAAGATCACGACTAAGCTTCTCAAGACTCCCATCAATCCGTTGTATCCAACTTCGCAACTCCTCATCCACTCTTGACCTATGTCCATTGTCAGCCTTGACATTACCCAACCCAGACACCAATAAAAACAACTTATCAACCTTTCCTTCTAAGCCATCCAAATTACCATTCATCTTTGCATCAACAATTCACGACCAAATTATAAGTCGTGTCTTTTTCTTAGAAATCCCATTAATTTCATTAATTTGTCATTCATGCAATCTTGGGGCACAACTCCGTAATAGCCAACGTCTACCACCCCTTCGCCTTTATATTTTTTTTTTTATTTGAACTTTTTCAACCCTTCTTTTGCAACATCCCCGGAAAATCACGGAACAGAGGACGAGGTATTTGATCGTAATCTTGAAATTCCTCTTCCATTAACGATTTCCCTTTTTCTAATTTCGTCTCTTGCTTGCTTCTGATTTCGGAACGGTGACGGAAACGGGTTCAGGGGATGGTGGAGGCGAGGGTGTTGGTGTCGGAGTATGGTGTTTGAGTAGATGAATGTGTTGTAGCTTGGTTGACGGTTTTAGAAGGCTTTAATGGTGATTTTGTTTTCTTGGATTCTTGGTTTTAGAGGAAAAACGGTTTATGGTGTGATTGTGAGGTTGGCACGTGGGGGGGTTAGGTAGTAGAAATAAATAGGGTAAGTTTGGAGGATAAACAAATAAGACGGGTTTAGATATTACGGAAATTTTGGTACGTATATAATTTGGATATGGTGATAATAATTTACGTACCTGAGACACGTAAATATATATATATATATATATATATAATAATATTTTTAGGTTAAATTTGTTAATATCTGAATATTATTATTTTGACCTGAGAAATTGGTTGTGTACGTTCGTATAACATGTAGCATGAAATAATCAACATTTGAGCATCTAATAAAAAATAACATACATAGGCATGCAGCGGAATATACGGACACAGTCATATAATTCAGTCCTTTTCATAGTCAGTCATTGGGTTATTTTTCAGCTCTTAAGATCGATTAGGTGCCACCGATTAAACCAATTTCCAATCGTAAAGTCTCAAATCGTTCCCTAGCCAGAGGTTTAGTAAAAATATCCGCCCATTGCTTTTCCGTACTACAAAATTCCAACTTAATGTTTTTCTTTTCTACATGGTCACGTAAGAAATGATGTCTAATCTCTATGTGTTTTGTTCTCGAGTGCTGAGCCGGGTTTTTTGATATTATAATAGCACTCGTATTATCACATAATATAGGTACACATGCCACGTCAATACCATAATCAAGTAACTGCTGTTTTAACCATAGTAATTGGGAACATACCAGTGCGGCTGCAATATATTCTGCTTCTGCGGTTGACAAGGCGACTGAATTTTGTTTCTTGGATGCCCAAGATATAATACATGGTCCAACGAAAGTCGCAAGTCCAGAAGTACTTTTCCTGTCTAAAGAACAGCCTGCATAATCCGCATCTGAGTATCCTAATAAGTTAAAATTACAGTCCATAGGATACCATAGATATAATTTTGATGTTCCAATTAGGTATCTTAAAATTCTTTTAACTGCAATCATATGTGATTCTTTTGGTGCAGATTGGAATCGAGCACAGACGCAGACACTAAACATTATGTCTGGACGACTTGCAGTAAGATAAAGAAGTGAGCCAATCATACCTCTATAAGTAGTTTCATCTACTGACTTACCGTCCTCGTCTTTGGTGAGTTTCTTATCTGTTACCATTGGAGTAGGCATAGGATGAGAGGATTCCATTCCGAATTTCTTTATTAATTCTTTGACGTACTTTTGTTGATGAACTTTGATACCCTCGTTCGTCTGTTGAATTTGAAGACCAAGGAAGAATTTTAATTCTCCCATCATACTCATCTCGAACTCGGATGTCATCAACTCTGAGAAGTATTGGCACAACTTTTTGTTGGTTGAGCCAAATATAATATCGTCAACGTAGATCTGTACAACTAGTAGATCGGAATTTTCATTTTTCAGAAATAATGTCTTATCTACTGATCCTCTCTTGAATCCGCTTTCCAATAGAAATTTTGATAGTCTGTCGTACCATGCTCGAGGGGCCTGTTTCAGCCCGTAGAGAGCTTTGTCCAATCTGTACACATGGTCTTTTAGTTTGCTATCAGGAAATCCAGGAGGTTGTTCGACATAGACTTCCTCCTGAAGATATCCATTAAGGAATGCAGTTTTAACATCCATTTGAAATAATTTCATTCCTTTTTGTGCAGCAAATGCTATGAGCAAGCGAATCGCTTCAAGGCGAGCAACAGGAGCAAAAGTTTCGTCATAATCGATCCCTTCCTGTTGGTTGTATCCTTGAACGACCAATCTTACTTTATTACGAACGATGACTCCAGAGTCATCTAATTTATTTCTGAATACCCATCTTGTTCCAATTACTGATCTATCTTTTGGACGAGGAACAAGATGCCATACTTTATTCCTTTCGAATTGTTGTAGTTCTTCTTGCATGGCGACTATCCAGTCAGGTTCTGCAAGTGCTTCTTTTATATTTGTAGGTTCAATTGTGGAGAGAAAGGAGTAGAAGGAGCAGAAGTTGTTTAAGCTTCTTCGAGTTTGAACTCCTTCTGTAAGGCTTCCTATGATATTATCCAGGGGGTGAGAGCCTTTATATCTCCAGTTTCTTGATTGATTGTTTTCATTGCTACTGCTTGACTCGGGATTTTGACTTGTTCCCCCTGAATCCAAACTAGAGTTTGTAGGAGAGTCAGGTATAACTATGCTCTCTTCCCTTTGGTTTTGATTCAAAGTTGTAGCTTCATTAGCTATAACTCTGGGTTCTAAGTCATTGGTTTGAGAGTTATCTACAGTATCATCAACTGTAGTTTCATCTCTCGCACCATTTCCTTCCAAGTCAAGTTCATCATTGTTTCCTTGAATTTCTCCTTCATCGTTATTTTCTATTTCAGGAGGATCTTCCCTTGACAACCTAAAGTCAGGTTCGTCTAGGTTTTCCTCTTCGTCCTGTAAAGGCTTGTCGAAGGCATTATTCTCATCAAAGATAACATGTATGCTCTCTTCTATGCATAAAGTGCGTTTGTTAAAAACTTTATAGGCTTTACTATGATCAGAATATCCTATGAAAATAGCCTCATCACTTCTAGGGTCAAATTTGCTTAAACGATTTTTACCATTGTTATGAACAAAGCATTTACTCCCAAAACATCTTAGATGAGATATATTAGGTTTACGACCACGAAGAAGTTCATAAGGAGTCTTTTTAAGGATAGGTCTAATCATGGCACGGTTATGAATATAGCAAGCTGTACTAATAGCCTCAGCCCAAAAGTTTCTAGGTAGGCCACTACAAAGAAGCATTGTTCTAGCCATGTCTTCTAGGGTTCTGTTCATGCGTTCTACTACTCCGTTTTGTTGTGGTGTTCTAGGTGCAGAGAAGTTATGTCCAACACCGTTGGATTTACAGAATTCTATAAAAGCATGGTTGTCGAACTCAGTTCCATGGTCAGTTCGAATAGTTACTAGATTAGTTTTTAATTTGTTTTGAACGAGTTTCATAAGACTAACAAATTCATCAAATGTTTCGTCTTTAGAGTGAAGAAAGATAGGCCAAACAAATCTAGAATAATCATCAACTAGAACGAAAACATACCTGGAACCGCCTCTGCTTCTTACCTTCATAGGGCCACAGAGATCCATATGTACTAGATCAAGAGCTTGGTTAGTACTTACTATTCTTTTTGGTTTGAAGGATGATCTGACGTGTTTACATCGTGCACAAGTGTCACACATCTTTTCTTGATCAAATCTGATCTTGGGAAGACCTTCGACCAAGTCCCATCTCTTCAATTTGCTAAGAATAGGAGAACTAATATGTCAAATCTCTTATGCCAGAGACATGGATCATCTAACGTAACTTTCATGCATGAGAGAGAGTCAGTAGGCACAACGTTTAAATCAATCATATAAACATTTTTCTTTCTATGACCTTCAAGAATAACTTTACTTGTACCTTCCATAATTATACGACACACATCTGTATGAAAAACAACTTTGTTTCCTTTGTCGCATAATTGGGATATACTAATTAAGTTATGTTTAAGACCACTTACCAGATATACATCGCTAATAGAGTGAGAAGATGAGATGCCTATCTTACCGACACCTATTACCTTTCCCTTTTTGTTGTCACCGAAGGTGACCTTTCCTCCGTCGAATGGTTCCAAGGTGGTGAATAGGTTGGCGTCACCTGTCATGTGTCGGGAGCATCCACTGTCGAGGTACCATAGATTATTTTCTTTAGCGATTATCTGCACAAAATAGTTTAAAGACAGGACTTAGGTACCCAAGCATACTTGGGTCCTTTTGAGTTAGTAATAATAAAAACATCTTCCTTTTTAACCCAGACTTGTCTCACTATAGGTCTTTTGTATCTGTGGTAGTTAGGTTTTGTTGGTCTAGTGTGAGTCTTTGGGTTTTGTTTCTTGTAGGTCGTGGGTTTAGGAGTTTGGTTGGTTCTATTTTTCTTTTCTGCGTAATTAAAGGACATGTCATAGAACCATCTATGGTCATTATTTCTTTCCTCAACCTTTTCATTACCTTCCTCACTGTCAATAATAGATATGGAATCATTTGGTATGCCTAGAGATTTAACAAATTTGACTCCAGTTTTGAAGTCAAGTGCGTGTTTTACACAGTTTTCTTTTAGGTGTCCAGTGTGACCACAATAAGTGCAAATTAAGTATTCAGGCAAGTCTACATACTTTCTTTTTCTAAAGTCACGTTCATCAGGTTTTTGTTGACATTTAGAATGGTCTCTCCTACCATAGCACTCATGACCTAGACCCATCTTCATGTTGTTATCGGATTGTTCAGTTAAGAAGTTTAGTACGTTAGTACTTCCTTCCCATTTTTCGTGAACCTTTCGAGCATGAAGAAGAAGGTCTTTTAAGGAATCTATTTCTTTTATGCAGGAGGAATGGTCAACATTGTTATGATCTTTTAAGTCTTGAATGTCTTTATTAAAATTGAACACGATTTGCGCATGTTCCTTTTTAACTTTGGATAAGTTGAATTCTAGATCCATGATTTTTTGCTCGAGGATTTCAACTTCTTCTAGATGAGTTTCATCTACAACAACTGGTGTAGATTTACTCTTTAGAAGTTCATTAGACCTTCTTAGGTCTGAGGTTATAGCTTCATTGGCTATAATCTTAGATTCAAGCTCTTTAATGTTGAGTTTTAATTTTGAGATTACAGCTTCATTGGCTGTAACTTTAGACTCAAGAATTTTCTTCTCAGACATTACTGTTTCCAATTTAACATTTGTATCAATGTTAACCTTGGATTTCAGTTTCTTAGCTTTGGCTTTTAGGAGTTGATTTTCCTCAGCAATGTCAAGAATATGTTCTTTCAGCTCGTCTAATTCAAGACTTTGTTCGTGACATTGATCTAGGGTTTGTTCGAAATAATTAATTAAAGCAGACTTAGATAAATTTTTGACTTGACTTTTAAGCTGCGAAAAATTTACCTCTTGGTCTTCATCCTCTGAATCAGATTCTCCGTAGAGGCAAAATTGTGATGAGTCATGATCGTCGGAGATTAGATCCAAACTGATGTTGCTTAGGCACAGGTTAGCGACTTCTTCTTCTTCTGAGTCTTCGTCATCTTCGGAATCTAATTCTCCCCAGCAAGATGCGAGCATAACCTTCTTGAATTCAGTCTTGGTCTTATCTCGTTTGGATTTGTCTTTAATTTTGTCCCAGCTTGGACAGTCCTTGATCATATGCCCTTGATCACCACATTTGAAGCACCCTTACTTGAAAAAGGTTTGCTTAGAGTCATTCTTTTTCTTATCGTTTGCTTTATTATTGGATTTGGTAAATCTCCCTTTGAAGACTGCCTTTTTAAAGCGTCTTGCGAAGAGAACTGTTTCATCTTCCAGTTCAGGTTCGCATTCTCCACTTGTAGAGGCTTGTAGTGCAACGCTTTTACTTTTAGGATGATCATCGTCATCTCTATTTAGCATGATCTCATGAGCCATTAGAGATCCAATGAGTTCTTGATAAGTCATGGTCGTGAGATCACGAGCTTCTTCAATTGCAGTGACTTTTGGTTGCCACTTTTTGGTAAGGCTTCTAAGGACCTTTCTGACTATGTCCTCAGAATCATACTTCCTACCAAGGTTCCGCAGTTCATTAAGTATGCAGGAGAATCGTGCAGACATGCTATCAATCGATTCATTCTTTTCCATAGTGAAAAGTTCATATCGTTGAATAAGCAAGTCTATACGATGTTTCCTGACTGCGGAGGTACCTTCGTAGGCAAGTTCTAGGCCATCCCATATTTCTTTAGCTGAATTGCAAGAGGAGAAGCGATCAAATTCGGAAGTAATCATACCGTTTTGAAGTAGACTCATGGCTTTTGAATTTTTCTCAGCAATCTTGTAATCAGCTTCCACATAGTCACTTTCTGGTTTCTCATATGTGGTTCCATTTGCAGAGGCAACCAAGATCTTCTTTGGTCCGTTTTGTATTATCTTCCAGCATTCCCAATCACATCCTTTGATGTAATGGGTCATCATGTTCTTCCACAAGCTATAGTTCTTTCCATCGAAGATAGGACACTTAAGGTATTTTGAATCCATTGGAAGTCAATAGAAGGATCAATCTCAAGCTGTAAGGCTTTCAAGAGCACGAGGCTCTGATACCAATTGAAGAGTCTATTGACCTAGATATACTCAAGAAGGGGGGGTTGAATTGAGTATGCCAACTTTTTCGATTCTTCTTTGATGTGAGTTGTTGTGACGAAGTAATAGCAAGTAACGAGTAAGAACAATAAAATAAAGGAGACACGATCTTTTGAAGTGGTTCAGTTTCACAAATCGAAACCTACGTCCACTATTCTCGATTAATAAAATTAGTACCTTCTCCGGATTACAATTTTATCAACCCACTCGTGCGACTTTGATGTTAGTCACAACTCAATCTAGATACCGTTAAATATCTAGCTACGACAAGTACCGTTAAATACTTGCTTACAATGAGTACCGCTAAATACTCGAATCTATCTTAAGTAAGTAAGATAAACTTCTTAACAACTTCTTGTATAGATGATGGTTGAATGCTTGAAAATCTTCTTCTATGCTTGTAGTCTTGTATACGAAATTTGACGATGATTGCACGAATATCGAGACGCGTGAGAGACTACGTCTGTTTTTTTCTTTCTCGGTTTGCGTGAGGCTACTTGTATTTCGTTGGGGTCTTAGGCGTGTGACATTGATGTATATATATAGTAATTTAGACCTAGGTTAAATCCTAGATAGTTTAGGAACATTACTTTATCTAGAATATTAATTCTAGGTAATATTTAAAACTTAATCTTATATGAGTTAGGAAAGGACTCTAATAGGATAATATTAAATTAAGACATAAGATAATATTTCCATAATCTTATTTGATTTAGGAAATATCCTTATACCATAAAATATAGAACCCTACTTCGAATCAAATCCTAATTCTTGTCAATAATATAATAAATTATATCTTTAATCAAATCCTAGTTAATCTTTAAGTAGATTAAATAAACAAGTTTATTTATTTAATTAACTGTAAAGATAATATGAAACGTATTAGAAATTGTGTAGGAAAACGTGAGGCACGTTTCCCTATGCACGACTTCCAATGCACGTTTTAAAGATACGTTTCTTCGAGACATTTTTCTCGAAGCACGTTTCCCTAGGAATTTGAATTTTGACAATAACGGTTTAAAATAAAATCCTTAGTATTTTAGAATTAATATTTACCTCATAAGATAAATAATTTAATTCTTGTTAACTAAAGAATATTTCTATTTTAAAACTGTTTATAAGATTACTAAATTAATATATAATAATATATTAATAGCACGCATAAATCTTTACGCTTTGATTTACTTCACGCAAATCTCATTTCTTCGATAGTTATAGGAATGATCCATAACTTAAAAACTCTTGATATTGTAATGAAGCTTTTATCTTGTAAATCTTCAAAAAGACTTGACACTTGACATGAGCTTGATCATTCTTGCAATCTTCGATTGAATTATACTTTACTAAACTATGATCTTCGCTCTATAATTAACTGTACACTTAAACGCACGATTACACGTATATGCATATAAACCATAATTATCTTAGACTTGTCATTATTAAAACATAAAACAATATATTACTTATATATAATATATTACTCAACTTACGGGATAAGATGAGTAAGCGACTTACGGGTTGGCGCGGGAAATTATTGTCTAAGGCTGGTAAGGAAGTTCTTATAAAGGTTGTGGCCAATTCGCTTCCTACCTATGTGATGAGTGTTTTTAAAATCCCGTCCAACTTCTGTGATGAACTGAGGTCGTTATTGTCTCGATTTTGGTGGGGCCATGAGGAGGGGAAGCGAGGAATTAGTTGGATTGCGTGGAAGCGGTTATGTCGGCCTAAGTGTGTGGGGGGCTTGGGATTCCGTGATTTTCATAAGTTTAATATGGCTTTGTTAGGAAAGCATGTTTGGCGCCTGATTACGGATACCGACTGCCTTTGGGCCCGTCTCATGCGTGCTCGGTATTATCCTAATGGCTTCTTTGAGTGTGCGGGTCTCGGATATAATCCGAGCTATACTTGGAGGGGGATCATGGAGGCTAAACGGGTTATTGGAGATGGGCTGCGAAAATGCATTGGTGATGGTCGGACTACGCGTATTTGGGTGGACCCTTGGCTGCCACACTCTAGCTCGGGCCGTATACTCTCCCCTTGTTCGCCGGGTAGGGAGCTTATGCGGGTTTGTGATCTTATTTCTGATCAGGGCTGGAATTTGGGGCTGATTCATTCTCTTTTTCTTCCTATTGATGTTGACCGGATTACAAACATTCCCCTTAGCATGTCTATGGAGACGGATGAGTGGTTTTGGAAGGGAGAGAAGGATGGAGTGTATTCGGTCCGATCTGCGTATCGTGCCTTGGCTATGGAGGATGATATGGGAATGGCGAGTGGTGGGTCGTGTGGGGCGAAGGAGGGTTGGTTATGGAATAGGCTCTGGAATGTCCTGGTATGGCCTCGCGTGAAGCTTTTCTTTTGGCAACTGTGTAATGATGCGCTTGCAACGGGCTGGAACATCGCGGCTCGGGTTCGAGGTAATGTCTCTATTTGTCCTTTTTGTTCGCATTCTTGTGAATTTAGCTTGCATTTATTTCGTGATTGTACTTTTGCACAAACTGTTTGGAGCGAGTTAGCTATTACCGAAGATGACAGTCGGGATAGGGGGAGTTTATGGGACTGGGTGGAGTGGAGGTGGAGGGGTCTTGACCGGTTAGAGCAAGCTTTATTCATGGTTGGATGTTGGGCTATTTGGGAGCATCGTAATAAGATTATTTTCGAAGGGTGGCATGGGGATGCTTGTCGGGTTGTCCAGCGGATTATGGATGTTTTGCAGGAGTGCAGCGACGGGGATGGGGGGAAGGAGCAGGCGGCGGGAACAGGCCGAAGGCAGACCGAGGCTCGGGCTCGGGAGGGATGGGTTGGTCCGTCGGAGGGCTACGTAAAAGTGAATGTTGATGCAGGTGTAGCAGCGGATGTTGGTACGAGTTGGGGCGGGGTGTGTCGGGATGGCGAGGGGCGTGTGATGTGGAGCTTCTCTTGTGCTCGGGAGGACGTGTGGGATCCTCATGTAGCGGAGGCGGCAGCCATTCTCGATGGTTTGAAGGAAGCTCGTAGCCGGGACAGGATATGGTGGAGATTGAGAGCGATTGCTTGCAAGTTATTAATGCGCTGAATTCACAGGTCCAAGGGGCGCAACTCCTTCTATCAGTTTATTAAGGATATTCTTATTTACTATAATTCGTTTCGGTCTGTTATTTGATTATTTACGAGTCGGGTTAATAATAGTGTAGCACATGCGTTAGCCCATGTTTTTCCTCGTGTAGTTGGTCGTGTAGTTTGGTCGTGTTTACCACCGGCCGTTAACATTGCTGTTTCGTTTGATTTGGCTTTAATGCAGTAAGGCTTCTGCCTGTTCCTCAAAATAAAATAAAAAAATTCACGAAAATTACGCCATAAGATTAATATAACCGTAAAATGTTTGGGTAGTTTTTATTTTATTAAGATATTAACATAGTAGAAAAAAATACAAAATTTATAAAATGTTAGGAAAATAATTATAAAAGTGATTGAGAGAAAAGTGGGGTAGAATATGTGGAAAATGATTGGGTTGGTGACCTAGGTCGTGACCTTTTGTTTGGGAGGGTGAAAGTAGGTCAAGATAATTAAGGTGTGATTAACAGTAAAACGGAATCGTGACCTAGTTAACGCGATCGCTGCTTGGGGATGGTCTAATTATTAAGGTTAAATGACTCAAATCGAGTTATTGAGATCCATATTGTCTTGATTATCCGTCTTAAGATATAATAAACGAATTCTTACTAGAGAAAGCTAAAGCATTAGTTTTCCGTAAAGCATAGTCAACAAACAAAGATCATTTGATGCCGTGATGGTGATATACTAAATACGATAACAAGAAACTGAGAAAGGTTTTCCTTGCTAACAATGGGTAAACAAGATAAAAACTCGCATCCTTTTGAAGTAAGGAGAACGGAAAACCCAACGTTTTTAATGGAATATATGTGTAAACTACGAATATTCCGAGTTAAATCAGCTGGTAAGACAGTGCGGACTGGTGCAGTGGTGCTCATAACTCAAAACAACTTGAGATCGAATAACTCAAACAGCTTTAAGAGATCAGTCCTAAAGCCATCTAAACTAAGTACATGCTTCAGTTCTAAAGGGTTTGTTCTCTTCAATTTAGTTTAGAAAATTCCACGCAAGCTCGGTGTTTTAACATTAGTTGAAAAGATTTTAAATATACTAAAGAACACGCGATTGGATTACCAAAACGAGTTTCAACAACGTAGTAATATCCGAGTATCGGACAGGGGACAGTAAACACAGCAAATTAAACATTGTATATTTGTATCAGATGGCGATTGTTAAACATAATACAATACTATAATTAACAAGTAGATAAAACAAACACTTAATTCTCCAAACCCTATAATTATAATACTACACTACATAATAATAATTCACCATACACACAGATTGTTCAGAGATTAAACAAGCAACACACTGCTAAAATTCAATAACATCATAATCAAACTCCAATTTAATGGAGCGCGTGCACATGATTGTTAGCACGAACAGTATGCTCCTTGTTCGGATCTGCATCTTCCACCTTTCTCAGCTTCCTTCAACTCCTCAATCCTCTTCTTCACAGACTCAATCTTTCCCGCCAAAACCCCTTTCAAATGATTCACTCCTCCAAACCCAACTGCCCAACAAACTCATCACGATCATCTACCACCTTTCTGGGCTTTCTCACCTCTGTTTTCTGCTTCTTCCCGTAATACTCATTAATCACAGACCTGCAATCGGATTCGGAGCACCATAGATGAGGTTGATTAGAGTTATCGACCCCATACAAGATTACCAACACCGGTACGTCGCAGAGTTTCGAAAGTTGGTCGGATGATTTAAAGATTTTCGATTTTCGGTTTAAGTATTTTTTCATGTTATTGTCCATGATTTTGAAGTTTGTTGAAGTTTTTTTGAAGTTTGTTGATGATTTTGGAGTTCTTGATGATTTTGAAGTTTGTTGAAGTGTTTTTGAAGTTTGTTGATGATTTTGAAGTTCTTGATGATTTTGAAGTTTGTTGATGATTTTGGATGATTTGGTGTTTAACGGTCTGATGAGGAAAAGAGGAAAGCAAGTTGGGTTTAGTTATTATATAAGCTGAAGGGTTTATATAATAAAGCGTTGTGGGCCTGACAATAATAAAGCCAGCCTTGTGGGCCTGACAACAAAAGATAACAATAAGCCCATCACAGTAATCCCCCATTGACTCCAACTGAACTCAAATCAGCCCACAATCACATCTCTTCCCCTAAGACCATCCCAAAGCAGTGGTCGCGATAATTAGGTCGCAACTCGATTTTACTCTTAATCTCCCCTTATTTACATTGACCTACCTTCATCCTCTCAAGCAGAGAAGGTCACGATTTAGGTCATCAATCCAATCATTTTTCCACTTTTCAATATTTTCAATCATTTATCACATTTTAACCACCAAAATATCTCTTTTACTAATCATTTTATTGTTTTTTATTCTTAAACCAATAAAAATTGTCCACATAGTGGTCACAAATGTTCAACAAAGGTCACAAATCGACCTTGGTTGATGATATGGTCACCAATTAATTAACTTAATTATCCCACTAACCATGACCAAACAAAGTCACGACCACCCTCATGAGTCATGACCTTGCTTGGGGTGGTCTGAATCAGCGCATACAATAGTTTCAGAGTTTCAGCCAGTGGCGAATCTAGGATTTAAGAAATGTGGGTGATTAGTAAAATTTATAAAAACGCTAAAACATAATCACTCGATTAATCTCGTCCCAAACATTTTTTTGCTCCTATGCGATATTTAAAAGATAAGGCCCTTATTAACCAAAAAAAATTTATATTAATATACAAACGCTTAATAAATACTAAAACAATTTGATAATAGATAGTTTTATTAGGGGTCGTCAAAATATAAAGTATTTATTTTTAAATATGATTATGCTTCTGTAAAATATCATCATATTCACATAGTCATGGTGGTAAAATTAATTTAAATTACAAATAAGATAATGCAAGTTCGATCCTTTCTCATAACATTTCTAAAAAAAAGTACGTTTTCGATTACTTTCAACATGCAAAATAAAAAGGTAAAAAAATAAATAAAAGGAAAAAAAATGTTGTTGTGGGGGCTTGATCCCAGTCTGTTACGATCGTGAGAGGTTATTTCTACTACTAAACCACTAAACTTTGTTGTTATATTGGCACATAGATAGATAAGTCTAAGTTTTTTCCTGATTAATGGGGCCCTATAAATTCGCCCATGGTTTCAGCAATCACCATGGATCTGGGGATCAATTCCCACTCCTACAAATTCCTCTCACTCTTCTTATTACTTCTACTATTTCCTCTACAAATCGTACAACCAACTTACCTTCACCGAGCTCGGCAATGCCTTCCTCCTCGCCGGCGGTAGCGAAGCTCTCGTCGCTTCACGCGCTGCAATTCCGCCTTCTTCGTCCAAGCGTCGGCCTCTCTTTTCTCCGGTATTTGCTCTCTTTTTTCGCTTTTTTAGCTTCAATTAGGTCGACTGTTAGATCTGATATACTGAACACCTTCTAAGTTTATGAATTTGCTGTCCTGCTCAAGCAGGAAAGTAGCATAAATGATCATCCTTATGACCGACTTGAGCGTGAAATGATGGTGGCTGAACAATCACGCCAAGCTGCTTTTAATGAATCAATGAGACGCCTGAAAGCGGACAAAGAGGCGTTGAGCGATGCAATTTTTAAGGTAAAAAACCAGACGTGTTATAATTCACCATACACATAGATTGTTCAGAGATTAAGCAAGCAACACACTGCTAAAATTCAATAACATCATAATCAAACTCCAATTTAATGGAGCGCGCACATGATTGTTAGCACGAACAGTATGCTCCTTGTTTGGATCTGCATCTTCCACCTTTCTCAGCTTCCTTCAACTCCTCAATCCTCTTCTTCACAGACTCAATCTTTCTCGCCAAAACCCCTTTTCAAATGATTCAACTCCTCCAAACCCAACTGCCCAACAAACTCATCACGATCATCTACCACCTTTTTGGGCTTTCTCACCTCTGTTTTCTGCTTCTTCCCGTAATACTCATTAATCACAGACCTGCAATCGGATTCGGAGCACCATAGCTGAGGTTGATTAGGGTTATCGACCCCATACAAGATTACCAACACCGGTACGTCGCAGAGTTTCGAAATTGGTCGGCCGATTTAAAGATTGTCGATTTTCGGTTTAAGTATTTTTTCATGTTATTGTCCATGATTTTGAAGTTTGTTGAAGTTTTTTTGAAGTTTGTTGATGATTTTGGAGTTCTTGATGATTTTGAAGTTTGTTGAAGTTTTTTTGAAGTTTGTTGATGATTTTGAAGTTCTTGATGATTTTGAAGTTTGTTGATGATTTTGGATGATTTGGTGTTTAACGGTCTGATGAGGAAAAGAGGAAAGCAAGTTGGGTTTGTGAATATTGTGTCCGTTTTTCTTAAGACGGAAGTACCCTTCGCAAGCTTGCGACGGGCCGAATACGTACCATATAACGTTATACGGTATCCGAAAGAAATACGGTTAATATTGTAGTCATAAATGTGATGTGACTTTGCGTTGAAAAATTTAACCCCACCCTTCCCAATACAAATGACAATAATTATCCACAACCCCTCCCATACCCTCATTTACACCAATATAATATTTCTCTCTAAAAAACAAAATCATTTTCTCTGTAAATCTTCCTTAATTTTCAAATCTTCTTCTACCACAATCATCTGAATCCAAAACAAATCAAAATAAAATGGTAACAAAGAAAAGTGCAAGACGTTTGCTCCGAAAGAGGAATGTCTCTTCGACAAATGTTGATGAAGGTATGGTTTCTGACATAAATTTGGTTTACAAAAACAGTAACTTTGATTTTATTTCTTTCTATTTCCTTTCATGCACGGATCCAATAAATTCGAAAACCGTGTCATAATATAAAGAAATTATTTCGTGGGTTAACTCGGGGTTTAGGATTTATTGTATGGGTTTTTTATTATAAATTATGTTGATTTTTGATCTTAATTTATGAAGATATGCTTTTTTGTTGTTCTTTTGGGAGTTTTCTTCCTATTTTCGTCGGTTTTTTCCGTGGAATTTCTGGGTTTTTCATGGATTATTTGGAAAATTTAATGGTTTATGATTTTTCTGGGTTATTTTCGTGGGTTCTTTGGAATTTTTTGTTGGTTTTCTGGGTTGCTCTATGGGTTATTTACTAGGTTTTTGTCGATTTCTGGGTTCGTTTGTGGGTTTTTTACTATGTTCATTGGGTGTTTTTACCTGGGTTTATGACTTTTCTGAGTGTTTTTCCGTGGGTTATTTGGGGTTTTTGAAAAACATCAAATTTTTGGGGTTAATTATTGATAATAATACTGTTGATATTTTTTGTAATTAATGTTGTTAATTCGCTGTTAAAAATGGTGGATGGATTATTTTGGTTATTGAAATTATGTTCGATTTTAGGTGTTAAATTTGGTAAATATTTGGAAAGTACATGTTTTTAGGGTTTTGAAGGGGTTTTTTCGATTATTGTTGTTCATAATCTTTGTAATGTTTTTTTGATTATTGTTGTTACTTCGGTTTTTTTGTAATTCGTAATTCGTTGTTTTCATGTAATCGATTTTTTGGTTGTTGAAATCATGTTCAATGTATTATGTTTGTTAGGTTTTAAAGGGGTTTTTTTAATTAATAGGATAATCTGGGTTTTAAAGAAGTAACAATGAATTTAATTTTCTGGGTTTATATGTCGTTCATATCTTGAAGAACATCACCAAGAATTTTCATCTTCATCATCAACGACTTTTTCTTAGGTGGTAACATCTTCATTTTCATCAACAACCTTCACTATGCTCGAAATGTCTTGTATTCCAATAGGGATTTACTGATTTTATTTATTCTACTGATACATTTTTTGGGTTTCCTCTTCATATTACCAGACATGTTTTAAAAAAATGTCAAGAACAGAGTATGTGGTGACAGAGAAAGTGACGGAGGAAGCAAACACACCATCAAATAAGAAAGTGTCAGTAAAGGGCAGAGGAAAGGCTCCAGCCTCTGTTGTGGAGGATGAGGAGCATGCGGATGAAGAATCATTTAGTTTTAAAGAGTTGTTCCCATTTTTGGGTATTATGTATTGTACTGTTTGTATGTTAACAAAATAGCAAAGAGTGTATACAAATTGAGTGTATGTTGTATATTAATATGTTGTGAGGTTTATTAAAATTGTACAGTCATTACATTATTTAATTTATTGGAAACATATGTTACTCAATTTTTGTGGCCATGTTTCTCTATTTTGTCAGTTGCATACGCCATAGACATTTTCGAAGCTGCTGTCTACATTTTCTTTTCCTGACTTGTTCTCATTTTTCTTTATTATGTATCTTATTGTTTATATGGTTACAAAATATGTTAAGATGCCTTATATTTTTTTTTTGGTAAATGAATAGGAAGAGAAGATGTGGTAACAATGGAAGTGGTTGAACAAACTCCATTGAAGAAAAAAGTGGCAGGAAAGGGAAGAGGATAGGCCGATGTCGCGGATCCCGAGGAAGATGAATAGCCAGAAGACTTATGTTACCATATTTTTTGACATATGTTGTATGTGTTAGGTTGTCGTACATTATTGTATTTGTATAAATTAGTTTCTTGATTTATGTTACCATGTTATTAGAATAACTTTACTTATGTAAGTTGTCCTACATTAATGTATTTGTGGTAGACAAATGTTATTTCTTTCGTGGTGATTATATTTCTGTGTTTTGTAATGAGTGTCTGATGTTAACATTATATATGTGACTATTTACAAATGTTTTTTTTATAATTGTTTCCAATTTCTTGTATTATGTGTTGTATTCTTGGTATGTCTACATTATTGTTTATATTGTGTACATTTGTTTCCGTTTTTCTGTTATCATATTAGTTGAATATGTTGGTAATGTGAAGGTTCCCCACATTATTGTATTTGTTGTAGACAAATGTTAGTCCTTTTTTGTGGTCATATTTATGTATTATGTAATGAGTGTCTGCTGTTAACATTATCGAGTTAACTATCTAAAATTGATTTTTAATACTAGTTTTTGTTTTCTTCTATTATGTGTTGTGTTGCTGGTATGTCAACATTATTGTTAATATTGTATACATTTGTTTCCTATTTTGTGTTACTATGTTATTTGAATAATGTTTGTTTTGTTTAGGTGTCGTACTTTATTGTATTTATTGTAAACAATTGTTGTTACTTTTTTGGTGTTATATTTGTGTATTATGTAATGTGTCTCTGCTGGTAACATTATCGACTTGTCAATGCACATCTTGTTTTTGATAGTTATTTCCATATCCTTGTATGTTGTGTCGTATTGTTAGTATGTCTACATTATTTGTCAAATATAAGTACATCGTGATACAATCTTAATCCTGCCACATCATCGAGTCACACCAGAATAGGTGACATAGACACCCTTCTTCATTGAATTTGACACGGAAGAAGAATCCAGGGTCCTCTGCTTGACGTTTTGTGAGAAGATTGATAAACGTTGATGCAGTGCCACCATCAATAGCTTTAACCTTCAGCCTACGTCCACCAAGAAATTTGCAGGGCTATATTAGTCAGATACTATCCATAATTTCGTGCACAAATACAAACAACGTATGACATTATTCGACAAATTGATTTTTTTCACATGTCCCTGTGTTGTGTGCACCAACAACTTTACATGATCCACATAAGAAGGATATTTTATCCCCAAAACACACACATATATGAATATTCTGTTATACTTCTTATTAACAGAGACACATGACAAATAAACATGGTACCATTATTCTGACATCTAGCTGATATTTCAAAATCAAGGTTTGATACATTGTTAATTAATTTGTATCTCCTAAATAATACAGGGACACATTAACCAAAAAAGTATAAACAATTGTTGGAAAGATAGCAACACATATATGCACAGTCTGTTTTTCGGTGTCTTGACAGGGTCACATCAACAATAAAAATGATAACATTGTTCTGACATTTTCCTGAATTCCCAACATCATTGGTATGAACAGAATGTTCAACAAATGGAATAAACTACGAAGAAGACCATAATTTCTAAACACAAACAATCAAAAACACAAACGAACAACAAGAGGCAACGAATATGATCGTTGAAACACTCCCAACTATACTGAGGATGAATCAACAAAATAAAAAAGACAACATATCAATTAATAAGACAATAAAATATAATCATTTTAGCATACAATAATATCATAAAATCTAATAACCTTTGGTGATAGAATTTGCTGGCACAATAGCTTCATTTACATCCTCATGATCAGTCCGATCATCCATGATTTCGTCACACCGAGCATCCATTATTTTTCGTGTGAAGATTTAGGAGGAAAAAAAATGCAATTTTTGAACAATATTGAAAGAGTGATAGAAAGAAGATGGAGGATATTGTTGTGGGGATGTTTAATTCCAATTATTGGAATTGAATTGTAGAGGAAGTACACAGGAAATGAATTGAATAATGGAGGAAATGCAAAGGGAAAAGGACAGGGAAATGACAAGAGCAGGGAAAAGGGGACAAGAAACACAATCCAATTAAATGCTGACCCGCCCCACATTTGACAAAACGGTACGTATTTGGCCCGTCGCAAGTTTGCGACGGATAGTTCCGCCACAAAAAAGAATTTGTGAATATTATATAAGCTGAAGGGTTTATATAATAAAGCGTTGTGGACCTGACAATAATAAAGCCAGCCTTGTGGGCCTGACAACAAAAGATAGCAATAAGCCCATCACAGTAATCCCCCATTGACTCCAACTGAACTCAAATCAGCCCACAATCACATCTCTTCCCCTAAGACCATCCCAAAGCAGTGGTCGCGATTATTAGGTCGCGACTCGATTTTACTCTTAATCTCCCCTTATTTACATTGACCTACCTTCATCCTCTCAAGCAGAGAAGGTCACGATTTAGGTCATCAATCCAATCATTTTTCCACTTTTCAATATTTTCAATCATTTATCACATTTTAACCACCAAAATATCTCTTTTACTAATCATTTTATTGTTTTTTATTCTTAAACCAATAAAAATTGTCCACATAGTGGTCACAAATGTTCAACAAAGGTCACAAATCGACCTTGGTTGATGATATAGTCACCAATTAATTAACTTAATTATCCCACTAACCATGACCAAACAAAGTCACGACCACCCTCATGAGTCATGACCTTGCTTGGGGTGGTCTGAATCAGCGCATACAATAGCTTCAGAGTTTCAGCCAGTGGCGAATCTAGGATTTAAGAAATGTGGGTGATTAGTAAAATTTATAAAAACGCTAAAACATAATCACTCGATTAATCTCGTCCCAAACATTTTTTTTGCTCCTATGCGATATTTAAAAGATAAGGCCCTTATTAACCAAAAAAACTTATATTAATATACAAACGCTTAATAAATACTAAAACAATTTGATAATAGATAGTTTTATTAGGGGTCGTCAAAATATAAAGTATTTATTTTTAAATATGATTATGCTTCTGCAAAATATCATCATATTCACATAGTCATGGTGGTAAAATTAATTTAAATTACAAATAAGATAATGCAAGTTCGATCCTTTCTCATAACATTTCTAAAAAAAAGTACGTTTTCGATTACTTTCAACATGCAAAATAAAAAGGTAAAAAAATAAATAAAAGGAAAAAAAATGTTGTTGTGGGGGCTTGATCCCAGTCTGTTACGATCGTGAGAGGTTATTTCTACTACTAAACCACTAAACTTTGTTGTTATATTGGCACATAGATAGATAAGTCTAAGTTTTTTCCTGATTAATGGGGCCCTATAAATTCGCCCATGGTTTCAGCAATCACCATGGATCTGGGGATCAATTCCCACTCCTACAAATTCCTCTCACTCTTCTTATTACTTCTACTATTTCCTCTACAAATCGTACAACCAACTTACCTTCACCGAGCTCGGCAATGCCTTCCTCCTCGCCGGCGGTAGCGAAGCTCTCGTCGCTTCACGCGCTGCAATTCCGCCTTCTTCGTCCAAGCGCCGGCCTCTCTTTTCTCCGGTATTTGCTCCTTTTTTTTCGCTTTTTTAGCTTCAATTAGGTCGACTGTTAGATCTGATATACTGAACACCTTCTAAGTTTATGAATTTGTTGTCCTGCTCAAGCAGGAAAGTAGCATAAATGATCATCCTTATGACCGACTTGAGCGTGAAATGATGGAGGCTGAACAATCACGCCAAGCTGTTTTTAATGAATCAATGAGACGCCTGAAAGCGGACAAAGAGGCGTTGAGCGATGCAATTTTTAAGATAAAAAACCAGACGTGTTATAATTCACCATACACATAGATTGTTCAGAGATTAAGCAAGCAACACACTGCTAAAATTCAATAACATCATAATCAAACTCCAATTTAATGGAGCGCGCGCACATGATTGTTAGCACGAACAGTATGCTCCTTGTTCGGATCTGCATCTTCCACCTTTCTCAGCTTCCTTCAACTCCTCAATCCTCTTCTTCACAGACTCAATCTTTCTCGCCAAAACCCCTTTCAAATGATTCAACTCCTCCAAACCCAACTGCCCAACAAACTCATCACGATCATCTACCACCTTTCTGGGCTTTCTCACCTCTGTTTTCTACTTCTTCCCGTAATACTTATTAATCACAGACCTGCAATCGGATTCGGAGCACCATAGCTGAGGTTGATTAGGGTTATCGACCCCATACAAGATTACCAACACCGGTACGTCGCAGAGTTTCGAAAGTTGGTCGGCCGATTTAAAGATTGTCAATTTTCGGTTTAAGTATTTTTTTCATGTTATTGTCCATGATTTTGAAGTTTGTTGAAGTTTTTTTGAAGTTTGTCGATGATTTTGGAGTTCTTGATGATTTTGAAGTTTGTTGAAGTTTTTTTGAAGTTTGTTGATGATTTTGAAGTTCTTGATGATTTTGAAGTTTGTTGATGATTTTGGATGATTTGGTGTTTAACGGTCTGATGAGGAAAAGAGGAAAGCAAGTTGGGTTTAGTTATTATATAAGCTGAAGAGTTTATATAATAAAGCGTTGTGGGCCTGACAACAATAAAGCCAGCCTTGTGGGCCTGACAACAAAAGATAGCAATAAGCCCATCACAGTAATCCCCCATTGACTCCAACTGAACTCAAATCAGCCCACAATCACATCTCTTCCCCTAAATCTAGAGCTGGCAAAAGCTGACCCGATCCGATCCGACCCGCCCGAAACCCGACCCGATACAATCCGAGAATTGGGCGAACCGAAACCGAACTGACCCGACCCGAACCGACCCGTTAACCGATAGCAGCATTATTTTGTCCAACCTGAACCCGACCCGAATCGAACCGACCCGGGCCGTGACCCGATATTTCTCAACCTGATAGATGACGTTATAATGAACTGTCTTAATAATGGTTTAAATGACACCAAATTGATAATTCCTGTTAATTATTCTAACTTAAACTTCAATTAATACATTTATCCATTAATTAAACATAAAATTATCATCTAAAACTTAATACTTCCTCCATTCAACTTTTATCACCCCATTTCAATATAATATACCTCACATATACTCGTATTGAGGAAATGGGGTGATAAAATATGAATGGAGGAAGTATATAAGATAAAATATATGTCAATAACTTGACCCGCTAATAACACGACCCGAATTGTCACCCGTCGTCGACCTGACCCGAAGATGACCCGACATGAACCGAGCCGACCCGAACCCATCACTGACCCGGCATAACCCGAACCTGATATGACCCGACCCTACTTTGACCCGATCCGTAACCGACCCGAGTGACCTGATTGCCACCTCTACCTAAATCAGCGCATACAATAGTTTCAGCACGGGGGTTAGTAAACGTAGTCGGCGTTTTAGTAAACGTAGTCGGCGTTTTTTAAAAAAAAAAGACAAAAATGCCCCTGGAGACATTATGAACATTTTATCTCTCTAGAACTTTTCTCTGAAATTCCTCAAAATCCCAACAAATTCATCAAAAACCCAAGAAAATAAAAAAACACCAAAATCATCTAAACTCGCTAATTTTCATGCCGGAATCAAATTCAACATAATTTTCGATTAGTTATCGACTTCTTAACTTCATTATTTAATTAATTAGTGTTTAATTAATAGTTTCGTGTTAGTTTAGAGGTAGATTTCGAAAATTTAAACCCGTTGTGGAAGGACCACGACAATCTTCATCCCCACCATGGAGTGGACAAAGATATTCATGGACCATCCATGGTAGGATGATGAATGTCTTCATCCTCACCATGGGTGGACCATGAATGTCTTTGTCCACTCCATGGTGGGGATGAAGACATTCATCATCCTACCACGGTTAGATGATGAATGTCTTCATCCCCACCACGGAGTGGACTAAGACATTCATGGTCTACTCCATGGTGGGGATGAAGACATTCGTCATCCAACCATGGTAGGATGATGAATGTCTTCATCCCCACCATGGAGTAGATCATGGATGTCTTTGTCTACTCCATGGTGGGGATGAAGACATTCATCATCCTACCACGGCTGGATGATGAATGTCTTCATCTCCACCATGGAGTAGACAAAGACATTCATGGTCCACTCCATGATGAAGATGAAGATATTCATCATCTCTACCATGGATGGATGACGATTTTTATTATTTTTTAAAAATTTGTTTATTTTTTATCAGTTTTACGTAAATTATTGCCGTTGAACGTAATTTATTATATTTAATTAAAATTTATGCTAACTAATTTAAAATTTGCAATGAATAGGATTCGTTCGAGCAATTTGGCGAGAACTTCGTTGATTACAATCCTTTGTTTGTGACGGATCGTGGGTTTGAAATGCGTGATGGAGCATTTATTTGAAAGGGGCGATCTCCGCTGTCGACAGTATAATCTCAGTAGATAGTTCGAAATAGTTATCGATCTAATTTCCGTTGAACTTAGTAGTGTTGTGTCGTTTTTATTACTGTATGTAGTTGCCATTTTCTTTGTTTTAATTAAGACGTTTTGTGTTGTTTTTATTTAATTTGTCACTTAACTTAACAACAAAAACAACAACCACAACTAAAACAACTAAAACAAACTGAAATGAGAAATAAACAAAGTAACAGAAATCCGTACTACAACAACTAAAATAACTAAAACAAAGTAGTGTCAATCCGTACGAAAACAACTAAAACAAACTGAAATGAGAAAGTCCGTCCTAATCATCATCACGGCCGAAATGCGGATCCAACTCCGTCATCATCACCCGTAACACGACCTAAAAGCGCCTCTTCAGTCGGTTGGTGGAAGAAGGTCTTCACGTGCCGACTCACGGTCAAGGCGACTTCTGGCTCCTCGTGCATCGGAAGTTTGCGCATGTCCAATCTCAGACCAGGAGGGAAAAAGTACGGGTGAGATACATCCCAATACCACTTCAAGTTATTCATTAAATTTAATCAGATTTCGAGTTATTCGATCAATTTCATAAAATTCGTAAAAATATAACTAAATCAATTAAGAAAATAATAAAACTAAGAAAATAAATATTAATTCTCAAACGTTTAATTTTTTTTTAAAAATTAAACGTTTAATTGGATCAATTTCATCAAATATCACGTTAATCGATAAATTTAATCGAATATCGAGTTATTCGATAAATTTCATAAAAAGTCGTAATTAAACGACTAAATCAATTAAGAAAATAATTAAACTAGCAAAATAAATGAAATTAAATATTAAACGGGTTTAAAATGCATATAATACGAAACAACGGTTTTTATTCGACAACCTTCATCCATCCCATGGGAAGACAAAGACTCGTGCGGTCTTCGCCAAGGGCGGACAAAAAACCCCATGGTCTCCACCATGGACAGACAAAGGAAGTCGTGGTCTACCCTAGGTGAGACAATGAAGTTCATCATCTCGTCCTAGGGCAGACGTTGAATCCCTTTGTCCTCTCCATGGAGAGACAACCAAACTCTTCGTCCTACCCAGGTAAGACCACAACATTCATCGGCTCCCTTCCCCCAACCCAGAAAAATCACCCCTAACCCAGATTTTCGTCCCCCAAACCCAGATTTTTCGTCCCCAAACCCAGAATTTCGTGCCCCAAACCCAGAATTTCGTCCCCAAATCGAATGCCAAGCCACAAATTTCAACCAAAATCGAACACTAAATACATTAATATAACCATATAAACAACAACTAACCTAAAAATCAATAAGAAAACAACATTTTCGATTTAAAATCAACAAGTATCTAACAAGTTCAAATTTGACAAAAAGCACATTCTAAAACTAATTTCTACAAAAATTAAAGCTACTAATGATATATTCATATCAATATATCACTTACAAACTAATTTAACATTCAATTAAACATTTTATACACTACTTTTACAATTACATACAAAAAATCGAAAAAAAGTAGCAAAAAAACATACCTCTGGTGGTGGGGCAAACCGTATTCCGGCACGAGGTGGGGCACCGTGGTGAGGGCAGGTGGTGGGGGCAGGTGGTGGTAAACGGTGGTGGTGAAGGTGAGTGATGAAGGTAGAGTTTGGTTGTTGAAATTTTCTATTTGGGTATTCAATATCCCAGGAGCAGCACGACACAGAGAGAGAAAGGGGGAAGGGTAGTTCCGTCTTTTTTTTTTAAAACGCCGACTACGTTTACTAAAACGCCGACTACGTTTACTAATCGGTTCAGCAATCACCATGGATCTCGGATCAATTCCCACTCCTACAAATTCCTCTCACTCTTCTTATTACTTCTACTATTTCCTCTACAAATCGTACAACCAACTTACCTTCACCGAGCTCGGCAATGCCTTCCTTCTCGCCGGCGGTAGCGAAGCTCTCGTCGCTTCACGCGCTGCAATTCCGCCTTCTTCGTCCAAGCACCTCGTTCCACACTCTCTTCGCGACGGCCTCTCTTTTCTCCGGTATTTGCTCCTTTTTTTCGCTTTTTTAGCTTCAATTAGGTCGACTGTTAGATCTGATATACTCCGTATCTATTATGGATTGTATAGTTGATCGATTAGGTTAATTTATTGTCACTGATAAATGAGTGTTTAGACGGTTTTATTCTATATTTTGTAATTAGCTGCAACATTACCGAAGTCGATTTGAATACGTTACAGCCGACACTTTATATGATCCAACTGTTTTCTGATTTGTTGGAGGTTGGCAATTCCGGGATGACTAGGGTTTGGGGCTTGATTTTATGAACAGCCCACAAGGGAATTTGGAGGGTAAGGGAGGGGTGGGGAGGGATTTAGGGTTTAGGGTTTTTCTTTGTTTGGACCACAAAAACTTACCAAAAAAGCAAAGGGGAACGAACCCCGAGCATGGAAATGGAAAGGGCAACCATTATTCAGACTTAGAGGGAGTATTATTTTTGAATTTAGTGTGTATTTTTCATCTAGGCTATCAAGTTGAGGTGGTAGAGTCCCTCGTTCTGAGTCTCGCTCGATTGTGTAGGACTAGTTCCTATATAAGACCGTTGTGTGGGTGAGTTTTGCTGAAACGGGTCTATTCACTGGATGTAATTAAATGCTAACCTAGTTAGTACGTGACTCGGTGACTGGATTGGTTTCATGATACAACGGTCTTAAGTGAAACCAACTATTCTTTAGAATGGTTGTATGTTATGTTTCGTCATATGGAACATGTTATTTTGATATGGTTATGAGTTTCATCTAGGCCAAACAAATATCTGACTGTTTATTGTGACATCTTGAGGCTCGGGCACTAGTGAGTAGTGGTCTAGTGGATAGGGAGAAATACGAGTAAATGTCACTAAAACGCACACCGTGTTCTGGATGGTTAGAACACTAGAACTGATGCTGCCAATGGTAGCTCTAAGCTTGTTTCTTGCTATTTGTAATAATATGTTTGTTATTATGTTTAGATTTGAGAATATATCTTTCTGGAGGAGCAAGGAAGCTGTTGAGCACAAGTCAGACACAGAGAATGGCTCCGGACTAGTTCAAATAGTGATTTTTGAAGCCTAAGTTACTTGGACTCATTTAGAAGTATCCGAGACGGGTGCTTGTCCAAGTGTCAGACTCGGCTATTTTTGAAAAATATGTATATTTTGGTCTATGAGGTGTTCAAGTGTCATACCCATGTCCGAATGTCGAGTGTCAGACACGGGTACGTGAGGAAATTAGAAGAGTCGGAGTAACATAGTTTGAAGCAGCTGATCGCGATGATATTGGTGGGTCAGCGTATGGTGGACAACGCTCTATTTGCTGCACACCTGAAGGATGTAAGCATGGGAAAGTCATCAAAATACGGTCATCCACAGACAGTAATTGGCCAGTGATTCTCAATGTGAAGTTTAAAGGAAAGAAATATACATCTCGAAGTCAGGAATGTATAACTTGTTCCGAATATGAAGGGACTAGTTATGTATGGGAGGACTGTTTGGAAAAACCCTGATGGGTATTTACCAGGTAGAATAAAGTTTTATGGTTTCATGTCTCTTGCATACCTACTGTTAAGCTTTATATGGCCAGTGATTCTGATGTCCTTCTCTCTTTCGGAGGCTTCTTGTTTGTCCAGTCTTTGTTGTCTGAGCTTGACTTCTTCTTTCGGGATGTTGTGTCGGATGCCTTTGTTTAGTCAAATGAGTCCAACAAGTATGATAAGTCTTGATTCGGGTATAGGTAATCTGAGTGTATTGGTGTTGATCGGTTACCTTCGGTTCCCTCGCCTGCCTTCCTCGCCTGTCCTCCCCTCTCCTTCCGGCAGCCCTACCAGCAACTGCTCCAGTTCTGGTGACGGATACCTTTTCCTCTCGCAAAATATCCATGATAGGTGAGTGGAAAAGCACATGAATGATGAATGAATAGAATGATGTCTCACCTTGTCCCCTCTTCCATTTTGTGAGAGGTCACAAGCTTACGACGGGATTAGTCCATTACAAGCAAGACCTGTTAATCATTATGGGTATATATCATCATGTCATTAGTTAATCACTGTAGAGCAACTAATATAGGTCACTAATTACAAAGTGTTGCTTTTGACGGATATTATTCATCACAAGTTGAAAACGGATACTTATAGTAAGTCGAGTGAGGATAAGCGGGAAAATGGTCAAATGAAACACCCTGTGGATAGTGTCATTTACATTTTATGAGATAGACAATATACGTCTTCAGCTTGTGATGAGTAAAATTCGTCTTCAATGAAAATTTGTGTAATAATTAGGATGAATGAGATGACGCCTGACGGAGTCAGAATTTTAAATTAATGTAGTACCATTATCGAAAAAATTCAATAATATTAATTAAAATTTTCGAAAAGGCGGTAGAAACGAACGTTCCTACTAACCTTTTATTCTACCTGAAAATTTATTAAAAATAACTACCTAGGTTGGTAGCCACTTGTCATTTAAGGTTTCTAAACTTTTTATCACGTTGCATTCATTAGTGGATTGAAGTTGAACGATTTTTTAAAATGGCGCTCAAAAACAAAGTAATTGTCGTTTTGGGTTGTATTCGAAAGTAATTGTCAAAATGGTGTCCACGTAGGCTCGGGTTTTCCGAGGCTTAAACACGCCACTACAAATGGCGTGTCTATAAATGCACATTTGAGACAGGGACTTCAAAAATATTGACACCCAAACACGCCATTACGAACGGCGGATTTTAACCTTAAAACACGCCATTACGTATGGCGTGTTTACACAAAAGATTTTTGCAACTGCCCAAGTGAGGAAGTTTGGAAAAATACAGAGGGAAACACGCCATACTAAATGGCGTGTTATGGCAGTGTAACTTTTTTTTACAAAAGCATGAAGCTCTTCCATTGGCGCCATCATCATCACTAGACCACCCTTTTCGAAACTTCACAACCTTCTTCCCTCGCCCTCATAAACCCATCCACTTCATCCCCAAAGCATCCTCTTCCTCCGATCCAGACCCGGAACCACAACCCGACCCCAAACAACCCAAGGAGGACCCTCAAAATCGATGTTTACTAACGATTTCGGTTTCGCGGAACTGTCGACTTGAAAACTGAACAGGCTAATCATCACGTAGTGTTGTGCTAATGTAAGTTGAAAGCATATCTGGGAATTTTGTACATCATTGTGCTTCTTGCTAATGGAGTGAATCATATTTTTTGTATTGCTTTTATCGACATACAAATTGTTAATGGTGCAAAATTTCGTGTTATGCAGTGCTGTGATGATGATGGCGCCAATGGAAGAGCTTCATGCTTTTGTAAAAAAAAGTTACACTGCCATAACACGCCATACTATATGGCGTGTTTCCCCTATGTATTTTTCCAAACTTCCTCACTTGGGCAGTTGCAAAAATCTTTTGTGTAAACACGCCATATGTAATGGCGTGTTTTAAGGTTAAAACCCGCCGTTCGTAATGACGTGTTTGGGTGTCAATATTTTTGAAGTCCCTGTCTCAAATGTGCATTATACACACGCCATTTGTAGTGGCGTGTTTAAGCCTCGGAAAACCCGAGCCTACGTGGACACCATTTTGACAATTACTTTCGAATACAACCCAAAACGACAATTACTTTGTTTTTGAGCGCCATTTTAAAAAATCGTTCATTGAAGTTTCACATTTCCACAAGTGACGAACAAAAGTCTAATAAATTTTACAAATTGTACTTTATTACGGTCGCACGTATAAGACCTGTTGTCATAAGATTCGTCTTCAATGAAAATTTGTGTAATAATTAGGATAAATGAGGTGGCGCCTAACGGAATCAGAATTTTAAGTTAACACAATACTATTATCGAAAAAATTCAATAGTTTTAATTAAAATTTTCGAAAATTTTAAAAGATAGTAAAAACGAGCGTTCCTGCTAACCGCTTATTCTACCTGAATATTTATTAAAAATAACTACGAATTACATAGGTCTATGGTATCCACCTTGTCATTTAAGGTTTCTAAACTTTTTATCACGTTGCATTCATTAGTGGATAGCAGTTTCACACTACCACGAGTGACCAACAAAAGTAATAAATTTTAGAATAAGACGGTTTTTATTTATAAAAAAATACTTCTTTCTATTTTATATATTTTTCTTTATTTTCTAAAACGGACTATTCAGGTTTTCTCTCATTTCCTATTTTAGAAATTTTTATTCTTATTTTATTCATTTCTCTCTCAACTCTTTTACTCCAATTTTATTCTTTTTTTAATATTTGTGACCCACAATTTCCTATTTAATTCCTGATTATTCATTCCTGTCTTCTATCACCAAACATCACCCAAATTTTTACTCTTATTTTATTCTCTACCTTAGTTCTTGTGCCCAATCCAAATGGGAACATAAAATAGGAAGGAGTATTCATTATTAATAAACGAGTGATGAACAACAAATAGTGTGATTGAAATACAATAGGCGTCTTACTTGTGATGGGCGTCGTCATAAATTGTAAATAAATAGTGTCTGTGAAAGTTTGAAGCTGATAATTCTTATATACGGTTGCTATATTTACTCGAGATTATATTTCAATAGTGTCCGTTTTAAGATAAGGTAAATGAGAGAATAAATGTTAAAATGGAACATTTTATGAATAGTGTCACTCGTATATCGTGTCTTGGTCGAGATTTTGGGTTAAAGATACACGAGTTCTCATCTGTGACGGACATATCTGTCGCAAGTACTCGTGACAAGTCAGATATTTGAGATTTTTTATATTTTATCCTATATATACAAGTGAAAGAATTTGACCCGTTACAAATTTGTAAGGAGATTTACCGTTAAAGATAAGATGGCGTTGCATCTGTGGGTTTGGTTATCAGGTCCGTACAACAGATATTTGACTTTTCTTTATAGAAAAAAAGATAATAATAAAAAATACTAATAATAATAAAAGTGACAACCTGAGGGGCCCACCACCGACTGGGAAAGTGAAAAGAGTAGAGTGTAGCCCACACCTGGATTACTAGTTGAAGCATATGTGACATGTTATCGTGTCACGTGTGCCCCACACCTTCCGCTACAAAACTACGAACTACGTAGTACTTCCTGTCTATCTAACATGGCTCAACAATCATAGTTGCTACCGTAGTTTTATACTATGCGTACGACATTATTCGTGATAAGTTTATTATAAATAATATATTCGTCATTAGTGAGATTGTATGGCTAACCTAAGTTGGATTTTAAGACGGAAATGTTTGTCTTAAATTTAGTAAGTTAAATGTTATTGTACATGAGATTAAATCAAAATGTTTAGATGGTAAGTCTTATTGAAAACGGATATATGTGTCACGAGCTGAAAATGGGTTAAATAATACCATATGAGTAGATAAGACAAAAGCAATTTACCTAGGCAGTAACATTATACTTTTAATGTTAAGAAGAGAGGGTATTGGTTGAGTAAACAGTGTAATAGTTTATGAGCGGGGTAAGGAGTCTAATCACGAGTTGAATCAAGCACGGGTTTGTTTATTTTATTCGTGCGTTGAATTTGTTAATCGTTGCTTTAAATAAACGACAAAGAAGGGAGTTCAAGTTTATCTATTACGGAGTATTTATTTTGTATTAGATTTTAGAGAGTATTATATATTCTTTAAACCTCTCCCTACCTGTCATGCCGCATATCATGTATGTGTAATCTAAAAACTACTCAAAATCAATAAAATTCCTCTCCCTTAAATTTGTGTGTTTTGTTTCTTTATCGTTCTCTATTTATCATTCTCACATCTGTTATAATAGTTACGTTTATACTCATGAATTAGAACTCGAGTTCGAGCCAATCTCCAAGAACACCCAAATCTGAAAAATTGAGTTCATTATCGACCGAATTAGGCCCTGTTCTTTTGGACTAATTTATTTCCTATTTTTTGTACTTGATTTCAGCTATTCTCCTTACAAATTAACTCTTACTTTAATTTAGTTCAGTTCAATTCTGTTAAGTTTAGTTCAGTTCGATTCAACTTCGATATTAGGGGTTTTTAGAAAAGTTTAATAGTGTTTGATACGGAGTATTAGGTCAACCTAACTTAAAGAATAAGATATAATTATAAATTGCCATAATCGATGATATATCATATTCATGCATACTTATTCCTCGTCCAAATTCAAGGGACTTGGCCTTGACACAAAGACATGGCACGATTGCTACAAAATCATTATGAATGGACCATTTTAATTTGGTGTTGCGCCAACTTTGTCCTTGCCACAGAGGGACAGTGACTTTGGGATTAGAGGATTATGGACACCTCATATAATATTTCACTTCCCATTAAATATCTTATGTACTAATGTACTATGTAGTGTATTGACAAATAATGAAACTTCAGTGTACTGTCATTCTAAAGGGTGATTTACATGATCCATGTGATGGTGCGGGAATGTATATATCTGGGAGATTCAACCCCCTCATCAATCGTCATCAAAAAATGATAATTATGAAACTTAGATATTTTATTTTAAACAAAAACGATGGTTAAACCTTGAAACTTGCAAAAATGTATGAATTGAGAGGTCACATGTTCGACTACCAGCTGGGACGATGACCACTTGACCACTGCAGCCTCTGAAGGGGTGGTTTACATGGTGCATGTGGTGGTGCGAGAATGCATGAGTCAAGGGATCCAACTCCCTCATCATAAAAAAACAATCCATCTTGCTTCTCATGATCCTCACAAACTTGTGAACTCGATCTTCCACTTGTCGGCCTTCCAGTTGTTCCTTTCATTTGCCTCTTTGTCTAACATTATAAGCTTGTGACAGATTTTGTCTGTCAGGACTGTCACAATTGAGAATTTGTAAAACTAAAATGTGGATAATCGTTACAAGTTTATGTCATCTCACAACCTTCTCCCACTTGCCCTTTTGTTTCACGTAATGAGTTTTTGACAAATTTTGTCTATCACAATGAGAATTTTGGAAACAAAAATGTGGGATTTTCAATATTATATTAAAGGTTGCGGCTACAGTTTTTTGTCATCTAAAACAATGGCATGAATTAAGCACTTGTGACATGGTAATATATGGTACAAAAGAAAAACAACTTAAACTTAACAATAGATTAATTGATTATCATTTACAATATCTTTATAAGAGTCTATGAATATCTTAACCTATCAAATTTAGATTTATTCTATAATACACAAATTGTTATAATCCTAACATGAATGAAATATAAAATATCTAACCATTTACAAATCACTTGGGTTAAAGTAGTCAATATACTCATGATATTTTTCCGTTACAAATTTGACCTTAACCTGAACTATTTATTTCCCATAAATATATTGACTACTTTAACCCAAGTGAAGTAACCAACAAGAAGACCCATAAGACTATAAGATAGTCTGTTTGACCAAATCCAAATTGACTAATTGACTCAAATTAAAAAATGATTAAAAAAAGGGAAAACAGAAAACGACATAAAACCGTCCAAATTGATTAGCAACTTGGTTTTATGCTTCATCAACTCGACCACACCGCTGTCTCTTCGTACGGTCTTATACGGACCTCTCCCCACCACTTTTCCAACCTTTTTTAACGCTAATTCGTATTTGTGACGAATATATCCGTTCCAAACTTAGATCGGGTTAAATATTATCTACAGTATATAAGTAAAAAAAGACAAACTTTTTGTGATTTCTTAAACTTATCTTATCTGCACATTTGGGAACTATCCAACCCGTTATAAACTTGTGAAGGATTATCCGTCACAAGAGACTTTTTGTTTTTTTAAGCAAATTCTTATTTCTATTTTATGATAAAATATTATCTCATTTTTATGGTTAATAGTGACAATTTTGTTTATACTTCCTCCCTTCAACTTCATTCTATCACTTTAATTTTTCACGTTTGTCAACACTTGTTTTACACGGAAAATTTCATTAGTTACATATTTGCAAAAATTATAAAAGTTAAATATTTTTAATATACTCGTAAAGACGTATCAAGCGAGATTTCACATGAATATTTATCTACCTATATAATGAGATAAAATTGAGATTGGATGTTCATCGGTGAATAGTGTATAAAATGAAAAGTGGTTGAGCGGAGTTGAATGGAAAGAAAGTAACATTTTGTGGTTAAATTATTATTTTTTTAAAAAAATGGTTACATTTGGTCCGTTTTATGTCAAATCGTCTGCAGCAAGACGGATTTTGGTATTTATTCTCAACATTATTTACTCCATTCATTTCTCCCATCGGTTACCTTCTTAACAAGTTTACCTGACGTAAATCACTTGATATACGAGTTGTTTGGAAAAAAACAGTATTAGAAATATGGGTTAGTCTTTGTTTTTTTGCTGAATAAAGTTGTACAGAACTACATTAAGGTGAGTGTAGTTTAAATATATTGACTTTTACATGAATGAATAGAGTTGAAATATGCTGAAATGAAGTGAGGTGGAATTAAGCCGAAAAAAACAGAATCATTATAAATATGATGATATAATATATTTGCATTAAGAATTGAAGTCATTGTGTCAGATAATTTCAAATCCATATGCATTTTAAAATTAAAGTGGCGATTTCATATATTGTCTCTGGCCAAACTAAAGAAAATTATAATTGGATGTAAATTTGATCATTTAAAGAACGAGTGCTAGGTTCAAAGTTTTTTAACAACAAAAATTTTGTGCAATATAATGATACGTAGATATTTATTTTCTAAAAACTTCAAGTTTGTTACCACATAAAAAAGAGGCGTTTAATCAAGTATACATACTGTACAAGTTATCGGATATAAATGCTCTTTGATAAATGACATATTGACAAAATTTTAGCATATTAGAGATAAGTCAATAACCACAATCTACCGGTATATGATAGTAAACATTGAGATCAAATTGAGTAGGTTGATCAATTCGAATTTAAAGTCAAATTCAAATTCTCATTTAACAATAAGTCTCCCCTGTGACCGGTATATTCGTCACAAGCTTGCGACGAGTCAAATTATTAAGATATTGGGCCTATATTAGGCCCATCTATCCTTAGGTTCTATCATCTAGGGTTTTTATGAAGCGACGCACATATCAATACCAGAACAACCAAAATCAATAATACAATTCTTATGGTATTCCTCTTCTATAATCTTATCATGGTATCAGAGCCATGTGACCAAAGGTCACGGGATCGAATCTCACCCCCTTCCATTCTAAAGTGGATAATCATAACAGGCCAAAGAATCCCGCCTGCACCCACACTTCAAGCCCAAAAAGAAAAAATGCCCTTCGTGCGAGGGATGTTAGAATATAAAACGAATCAAGGAACTCCAACCATCGGCTTAAGCTTTTGGTTGAGTTGGTTTCTTGACACAAATACTATCCATATAGATAAGACAAAATAGATTGTTATTCCCTATTTACTTTTCTTTTGTCTCATCCACATGGGTAGTATTTGAGCCGTCATAAACTTACGACAAATATGTCCGTTATAAATAAAAATTTATACTCATTTAAATGCTGATCAGACTCAAATTCAATTATTTCAAATCAAGTCGGGCCACCTTTTTAAGAAAAAATCAAAAATATTAATTTCATGACTTAAAAAATACGGAGCAACTGACTAGTCCGTACAATAACTTTTGTTGGTACTTGCCAACTTGGTGTTAATTAGTACAAGTAATTCATTAAGTTTCCCATTTACCACGACCGCGAATATATTGGTCACAAGTTTTTAACGGGTTAATTTTTTTTACTTAATCATATACGACGGTCTCATTTTGTGTTTTTTTGCAACGAGACATTTTTGGATAAAAATTACGGAGTAGTAATCACTATGAAAAAATAAATCATTTTTTAACAAAAAAAAGCCGACACTATTTAATCAAAAGTAGAAGCTATTTATAAAAAATGACCACATTTCTATTGGTTGCATACGACCGTCGCAAAGAAGAATTTGTATTTTCTATCGAATGAATAATACTTAAACCGTCGCAAATATACAACAAATATGTCCATTACAAATGAGAATTTACGTTAGTAATTACCGTAAAAGTACTCATAAAAAACCCAATTATATTACAATTAAATTAAAATATAAAAGTAAAAAAAAGTAAACTAGTACTATAATCAACTAATCAAGTACAACTACTTCTTTCTTTCTGCCTTCTTTCATTTTCTCTTTCTCTCTCTCTATCTCCCTCTCTTTGTCTGTCTGTTGCAAACTTTATTTATTTCACTTTTTAATTGTATTATTATTACTGGGTTCACAACAAAATTTCATATTTTTTAAGTTTTGATGTTATTTTTACAGAAATCCCAGAAATTTCAACCAATTTCGAGCTTTTTATTGAAAATTTAAGTGTGATTTCATGAAGTTTTGGACTTTATTTAGTTGTTTAATTTTGTTAATTTTGCCACAAGTTTATGGTGGTGATATAGTTCATGAAGATGATAAAGCTCCTAAACAACCTGGCTGTGACAATAGTTTTGTCTTGGTAATTAATTCCTCTCTTTTACAGTTTTACCCTTTATTATTTTTAGTTAATTTGCTTGTTTAGGTAAAGATTTTAGGGGAAAAAGTGATTTTTTTTGATGGGATTTGATTTGTTTTTAGGTATGGAATTTGCTTTTTGATGTAATTAGAAATGGGTTTGGGGTTTTGTGATTGGAAGTTGATGTTTTTGATTGAAAGTTTGGATTTTTTGGGGGTTTGACTTTTATTTATTGTTTTGGGTACTTGAATTTGTTTTATTATTATTGGGTTGTGATTTTTTGTTGAAATTGTTGATTTGGGTTCTTGGGATATGAGGTTGATTCTCGTACTTGCCTGTGACGGTCATAAGCTTGTTACCTCTCACAATCCCCTTTCCTTTTAATATTATTTAAATCGGCCGTAAGATGTCACAAGCTTGTGACCGTCACAAGTAAGAATCTGTGATGTTTATTTGTGTTCACAAGGTAGATTATAATTTTAAAAGCTGATTAGTTCATGTAAATCATGATTGATAATGATTTGAATCTGGTGTTGTGATTATGAGACCTTTTGTTTGATGTAGTGTAGGTAGTTATTCAATATTTGAAATCTCATGATTAATTGATAGATAATCATGAAACTTGGAAGTGGTAATGACTAGAATATATGGTGGTCAAAATTATTGTTGTTATTGTTTAATTATCAGCATTAATTCATGATCATAATCATTGGTTACTGTTTTGATTTTATGTATGGGGTTTTGATCTCAAATCCTCAATTGGGTAGGACCCTTGGGATTGTTAGGCCCTGTTCTTATCGGCTGAAACTAGCTATGTTACTCAGACTCGTTTAGAAGTACCGACACGGGTACGTGTCCAAGTGTCGGGCACAGCTATTTTATTGAAAAATATGCACATTTTGGTCTAAAATGAGGTGTCCATGTGTCATACCCATGTCCGAGTGTCGAGTGTCGAGTGTCGAGTGTCGAGTGTCGGACACGGGCACGCGAGGAAATTAGAAGAGTCGGAGTAACATAGGCTGAAAGCTCACGACCGAAAGGAGCTGAATTAAACTTAAAGGAGCTGAGTTGAAGTGAACTTAATTGAATGAAACTTAGCTAAAATTGAACGGAGTTGAAATAAAAGTTAATTTGTGAAGAGATTTGTTGTATTGAACGGAATGAAAATAAACTGAACTGAATAACGCGGAGTAGGAATGAAACTAGCTGAAATTAAGTTGTAATATAGGATCTTAAGTTGGGTTAATGGTCCGAGATCCGCCATCAGTATGGCTAAGGAATGCCAACTTTCTTGATTTTATGTTGCAGTTTCCTCAATTTAGGTGGATAGTTAGGGTGTCACAGTTTTTGGATCATTATATTTGTAGCATTAGGTTCAATGTCAAAAGAGTTAGGAAGATACGATCATGCTTGTAATTCTCCACTAAAATCTTGTAATATGACTCGAGTTTATTGAACTATCTCTTTTGTAGGTGAAAGTGCCAACATGGGTTGATGGGTTTGAGGATATCGAGTATGTAGGAGTTGGTGCGCGGTTCGGTCCAACGTTAGAATCGAAGGAGAAGCATGCCAATCGGACCAAATTGACCCTTGCTGATCCTCCAGATTGTTGCAGTCCTCCCAGGAATAAGGTTCCGATTTTATGCCTTTGACTAGCAGCAGCTCCATTCAAAAACAAAGTTCCTATAACTGGTTTTTTCCTACTCTTGTATATGCAGCTTACCGGTGAAGCTATTTTAGTATATAGAGGAAATTGCAGTTTTACGACTAAGACAAATAACGCCGAAGATGCTGGCGCCTCCGCTATTCTTATTGTAAACAACAGTACTGGTATTACTCTCTCTTTCGACTTAAGTGTGCTAATTCAGATTTATAGGCTTCCCTGTCATGTATAATCTAATGATCTTGTCAGCTATGTTACTTCGACACTCCATATGACCTCCGTATTCGTGTCCGACACTTGATCCTTGGACATTGGTATGACACTCGGACACTTCATTTTAGACCAAAAACTTGAAATTTTTTCATAAAATAGCCGTGTCCGACACTTGGATACGTACCCGTGTCCTACCCTTCAAGCCGAGTCTGAGTAACATAGCTTGTCAGTAAGCCACTTGTAACTTGTAAGATGGTTTTACCGGAAGTTAATGTGTGACCATTTTACAGTTGAAAGTGCAAGGTTTGCTAAAATTCGTAAAATAATCAATAAAGTTTTATGTTTTGAATAAATGGTCACTAACATATTAAATGGTTGCTAGCTAAATGGATCTTGTTGGCAAGAGTTACCAACAATATAAAGGGGTATATTTATCTGAGAGTAGTAAAGTGGTCTTTACCGTAAACTATTGTAAGACAGCCTCGTGTAAGATTATGTGTAATCTTTTGAAAAAGATTTATTCATTTATTCATTTGCATTTCCTAGCAAGTGCCTACGCAACTGGTTGTTTTCCGTCATTGCATTTTTTTGTTTGTGTGACCATACTAATGAGTATTTTTATAGGCATCATGGTCTATGTTACTTCGACACTTCATATGACCTCCGTACCTGTGTCCGACACTTGATCCTTGGACATTGGTATGACACTCGGACACTTCATTTGACCAAAAATTTGAAATTTTTTCATAAAATAGCCGTGTCCGACACTTGGATACGTACCTGTGTCCTACCCTTCAAGCCGAGTCTGAGTAACATAGATCATGGTAGTGTTTTTGCCTTTATTTAAACCCAATTAGTAGCTTGGTGTATAGTTTTATAAAAAAATCTCATTTTATTCTACATAGTTGCATTTATAGAAGAGTTACTTTAGGCTGTCGAATTCTAGTGTGTACCGTGTACGTTTGGCATACTGTAATCATTCAAATTGCTCTGACTCTTGAATTCTTGGTTTCTCTTAACCAATTTGTTGGAGGCTGCATTCCTACTGATTTTGAGGGTCACAAGAGTCACAAATATGCTCATCGAGTTACTTCTTAGGATTTTGGATTCGCATTATAGGAATCTGCATAGACTGGTCGGGTAAAAGTTAATGTGTAAGTCTTGCTTGTGACGGGTCACCATTTGTGACGGATATTTGTGAGATAAAATGGATACAAAATGAGTTAGTGGAGAAAGGGGACCACATGAATAGCGTCGGAGAGAGAGAAAAAGTGGGTATTTTGTGAGAGGAAACGGTATCCGTCACAAGCTTGTGACGGATACCGCCGTCACAAATGAGAATTTGTGAAAATTTAAAGACTTAATCTTGTCGAATGAGTGATGACTGTTTGAAACTTGAAGATGTGTATGTGTTGTCTTACTCTCTCCATTTCCTATGGTACAATTATTTATTTATTTTCTCGATACCGAAAGTTTTCTGCACTTGCCCCGATTCCCCGAGGGATGGGAATGCCTGCAATTTTAATTTTTATCCTTTTTTTATCAATTCCTGGCGAGTATGTTTATGTATGTGCTTAGAGGAGAATGAGTTGTTTTCCATGTTGAATTAAGCTATATCCACATCTTCGTCGAGTGAAATTTCGAACATTTAATACCATGAAATTCAAGATTAGTAAAGCGACAAGTCGACAATTGCCTCACTAGTAAGTACTATAACTAATAATAACAACACAACCCAATGTGCCTGAATGGCTCCCGTTTGTGAGGTTAAGATGCATATACGCAGCCTGCTACTTCATGATCAGAATTTCAGGAGTCACTGCTCTTCATTTCATCATATCATACAGCCAAAGAATTGTGACTTGTGAGTCTTTGATCCACTGGAAATGGAAACACAGCCTAATTAGATTTATCTTTTCTTTAATTAGACCACGAAGAAGTTTCATTCTATGTTTTTTTTTTTTTTTTTTTTTTTTTTTTTTTTTTGATAAGGTAAGGAAAACGTTTCATTCTATGTTGAATTATAACATATTCAGTGGTACTTTTTATGCAGAACTTTTTAAAATGGTCTGTGAAGCTGATGCTGACACTGATATCAGAATACCAGCCGTAATGTTGCCAATAGTTGCTGGTACGACGTTGGAAAATTTACTGTACAACGATTCCAGTGGTAAGATATAGATTTTTTTCTTTTTGTTTTTCTGCCCGAGCACTCGAGTAGTCTTGTAGCTTGTAGATGAACAAAAGATTTCTTCCTAGACGGTTGACGATAATTTGAGTCGATGGTTTTCTATAATAATGCTGAAGTAAAATAACCTTGAGATACCACCTTCCAAAAGAATACACAGTTGACGATAATTTGAGTCGATGGTTTTCTATACTCTCTTGCGCTGCATGGGTTTTCATAATCCATTACTATTTACAGGATTCCCTTTCTGCAGTTTATTTGCAGCTGTACTCCCCCAAGCGTCCAGCAGTTGATGTCGCAGAAGTTTTTCTTTGGCTCATGGCTGTTGGTACTATTCTGTGTGCATCGTATTGGTCTGCATGGAATGCAAGGGAAGCTGCTATTGAGCGTGACAAACTATCAAAGGTTTGTGCCTTCAATCTATGATGATAAAGATTAAAGATACTGCCTCCGCAACAACCGATTCATTATGTTAGTTTGAAAATTCCTCTCACCAATAAAAAGTAAACGTAAAGAACCTGTTGGGTCAGAGGGAGTACTAGTTTAAGGAAAAAAATGTGGAATGATAAATAGTTATAAAGTACGAGAAACATAAGAATTATTTGATTTTTGTGTTAAAAAAAATGTTATTAGGAATCAATTTTCAACCTCATGCCACCAATACCATCGTGCGAACTAAATGCATCCTTCAGGGTTACCATTGGAAGAGACTGAAGGAGACTATTATTGAGCATTAAATTCCTGTTCCGATGTGTGTAGGACGCATCAGATGAAACGGTAGTTGCTGCAGAAACTGGGTATTCAGGTTTTGTTGATATCAGTACAGGATCAGCACTTCTTTTTGTCGTGATTGCTTCAGGTTTTTTGGTCATGCTGTACAAACTTATGTCAATATGGTTCATTGATGTTCTGGTTGTGCTATTTTGCATTGGTGGGGCCGAGGTGAGTTTTAATCTATGCTTATTCATCTTGCCTGCTATAATTTTTTATATATATGTCGTTTCGTTTTTACCACTTAGAATGGGTGATGGATTTATGAACAATTATGTCCTGCAGGGTTTGCAAACTTGTTTGGTAGCATTCCTATCAAGGTATGTCTGCGCAACGCTCCATTATTTCTGTCCATCTGCCAACAGTTATGTTTAAATTCATAGGCGTCAAAAGATAATGTTGGATGCGAATGTTGCTCCCCCGTCCAATTTACATTGTCCCTATTTTAGCTTTGAGGTCAAACGATATTGACTTTGAATGATATTCTCAAAAATTAATTAATACGGAGTAACTTTTGAAAATGTCTATTTTTAAATAGTTTGTTACCATAAAAAAAGGGCAGCCCGGTGCAGGTCTGAGGTCCCCACCACAAGGGTGTAATGGGGGCAAGCCTTCCCTTGCCATTTTGGCAAGAGGCCGCTCCCAGGGCTTGAACCCGTGACCTCACAGTCACAAAGCAACACCTTAACCGGTGGGCCAAGGCTCCCCTTATAAATAGTTTGTTACCATAAAGACGGTAAATTGATCGTGACAAGGTTTACCTTGTATCTATATATTTAGAGATTTTTGGTCAAAGTTAACATTGATCGATCGGCTATGGCAAATTGGGACAATATAATTGGGATGTAGGTTGAATTTTTTTCGTTTGCATGCAATATACATCATATCTTGTGATATCATGGACAACTCTTGTGAAATATGAATGCGGTTGTGAGCTTATGATAGAGTTGTGGACTGACTTATGCAACAGCTTCAAATGGTTTGAACATGCTGCTGTTACAATTGTCAAAGTGCCCTTCTTTGGAGCAATCTCATGTTTAGCAATGGCTGTTTCTCCATTATGCATCATTTTTGCTGTCGTTTGGGCTGTTTACCGCCGTGAAGCATATGCTTGGATTGGTCAAGATATCCTTGTAAGAGTGCTTTCCCAGTTGCTTACCAGATATTTTATAGATTTAGTTATAGCTTTGTGCAGAGGCGTAGCCACTTACAAGGTCACGGGGTCTTTTGATCTCGCAGATTTTCGGACAGATAATGCCTTACTCCCTTTATTTTTTCATTTAACCCCGATAGATTTCGGCAAAAGTTTTAGGATAGATAAAGTAGGTGTAGAGGTCATTTTCATTGCATATGGGTAAGGTGAGGATATAATTGTCATTTCAGTACAAAAGCTACTAGATTTGGTAAAGGGAGTCCGTGAAGGAATTCCCAAAAAACGGGAAACGGGGTTAAACTAATAAATGAAAAAAAAATGGAGGAAGAATGTTGTGACTTTGCCTAATATGAAAACTCGTATCATGAAATCCGTTACGCGACTTCTTAAGCATATACCCGATACTTGTTCTCTGGTCAAGGATCCACAAGTTTCCCTTCCATATGAAGATAATGGCATGGTTTGATTGTAGTAACATAGGGTACCACACATTCTCTAAATGATCCCAGATAAAACATGTCACGAGGTCATAATTTGGAGTCTCAGCTAGAGTAGCTTAGAGATTAGCTTCCTTTCCAACTGCTAGGGGCCTAGACCGGTGAAGGTAGAGTATTTTGGCATGTTCCAAGTCCGCTTAGGGTCCCCGTGGGTGTTATAGTTAAGGATTCCATTGCTTTTGAAGATACCTCGGATTTTGATCCCTGGGGAGGCCTAGACTTGTAAAGGTAGGTATTTTGGTGTGGTCCAAGTCCGCTTAGGGTCCCTCGGATGATCAAGGCCAGGCATGAGAGTGGAGGGATATATAGGTGGATAAGCTGGCTAAGAACTTGGTACTTCAGGTGTGGCGTAGACCGGATCTTGCTGGATCAAGATTCGTGAGGTTGAACCTAGACCCATTTTCTCGAGATTCAACCTAAACCCATTTCCATGAGGTTCAACCTAGACCCATTTCCACAGGGTTCTAAAGGTCTAGAATTCTAATCAAGATTGGGTTCAGACCCAAATCCTTAGAATTTTGCGTACTTCACGGTTGTAGATATCATAAAATTGGCTTTTTGAGGTGGAAAAAAGGGTTAGGGCTAAAAGTTACCATCTGGGAATTATGTGTTCATTCAAAATACTTTAGATGTTTCACGTACCTGGGAAATATACTGGCAGATAATATGTGGTATTTACAGTCATTGGAGCTTCTTGATGATTAAATTACAACTGCTGAGCAAATCGTTTCTCTGATCAGGGTATTGCGTTGATTCTCACAGTGCTTCAGATAGTTCGTGTGCCAAATCTCAAGGTAACAGGATTGAATGATTTGCTTTTTTTTCCGTTTTCATAACTCGTCACATTATTTTTTTGGGTTTTTATACATGTGATAAGTTCGATTTAAAATCTATAAAACCCCTTTGCCTTTCATTTTGTTTCACTCCACTTCCGTTTTTTCTTTTCTTTTTTTTTTTTTTTTTTTTTTTGAGATGAGAGTTCACTCATGACGGTTCCCAAGGATGATTCATGTCAGCCGACCCCAAAACATTTTGGGACTAAGGCTCTGATGTTGTTGTTGTTGTTGTCATAACTCGTCACATGTTTTATGAAATAACGAATGCTTCTTGAGCTTAAGATCTTGTTCCTGGCTGATCGAAAGCTCATTAACATAAACCTTGTCTTGATTTTGGCAGGTTGGAACAGTTCTTCTAGGTTGTGCTTTCTTGTACGATATATTTTGGGTCTTTCTTTCCAAGTATCTATTTCACGAGAGTGTTATGATTGTGGTAAGTTGCTTTGATGATCTCCCTTAAATCCGTCGACAAAAACAATCAGATTCCAATGCTCGTACACAACTAATTTTTTTCACTATATAGGTTGCGCGCGGTGATAATAGTGGAGAAGACGGCATTCCAATGCTTTTGAAGATACCTCGGATGTTTGATCCTTGGGGAGGTTACAGTGTCATTGGATTTGGAGACATCCTTTTACCTGGTCTAGTAATCGCCTTCTCATTGAGGTTACACGCTTACTTTAACTTGCAAAATAAAATTATTGGCTGTTGTTTATGTAAAGAACTGATCATGAAATAGTACCGTGTAAATGCATGGAGTCATGGACTTGCTTGAAAAAAATAAGAATTGTTAACAGTATTGCTAAAACTCGAAATTTTCTCATTTCCTTGGTATAATGGACGTTAGAATGGATTTCGAACGGACCAAATTGAATCGTCAGGATTGATTGCTGGTTTTAATTTCAGATATGATTGGCTTGGGAACAAGAAAATACGAGCAGGATACTTTCTGTGGGCGATATGTGCTTATGGTTTCGGTATGGAAAACAATTTTTACTAATTTGTTAATGTCGTATATCCAATGTAGTAATTTCTTTTCCCCGTCATTTGAGTACTGTTCACAGCCTCTCCCACCCCCGCTCTTGCCCCCTACTCACAAACTCTTGCATGCCTTACATGATTATCTCAAGAAGCATCCCCTTCTTCCGCTGTCCCCGATTTTTTTTCTTATATTCGGGCAATAGGAAATCATGGTAACAGAGGACGTGGATGAGTTATTCCGTTCACTAAACTTGATGGTATAGGAACATTAATAATAGTTGGGCCTCAACCATCACCTTAAGGTTTTGGTTGAGATGGTTCGTCTATCATGGTATCAGAGCCAGTGTGACCGAAGGTCACGGGTTCAAATCCTGACAACCTCAAAACCCCTCGAAAACTCACGAAGTGGAAACCCAGCACAGGCCAGTCCCGGACGGGCCTGCGCAAACTTACCTCTTCAAGCCCAATGGACATTCGAGTGAGGGAGCGTATAGGAATATTAATAATAGTTGGGCCTCAACCATCGTCCATCACCTTAAGGTTTTGGTTGAGATGGTTGGTCTATCAGATGGTACCTTAATTTATGAAGTAGCGGTTAGTCGGTTACTCCATGAAGTTTTCTTTGTACTTGTCAGTATGTGATGCAACTACTTTCGGTTTATATCTCAATAAGTCCCATGTTGGACTGGCCACTTGGACGGACTTCCAATACGTTAGCGTGATACCATTTCAGTATAATAATAAAGGATCAATAAAATTGTGAAATGGCCACCAATGTTATAAAAGAATAGAATTTACTAAATAAAAAGTATCACTGCAGAGTGCGACCATGAAAATGCAACTACCTAATATGATATCATTGGCAACACTAAAATGGTTGATAAAGATATATAACGGGTCACAATATTTTGTGAGTTAAGTTTTTTGTTATAAGTTACTCTAAAACCGTCTCATACAAGAGTTAGTTCATACATGTCGGTATTCTTTGGGATTTGGAGACTGAATATGGCTTGCTCTAAACCTAACTAGGTTTTAACCCGTGAAATTCACGGGACTGTTTTTAATCTTTTAAATTATTATAGTTAATCATAACTATGATATAATGATTTTATTTATTTTCAATTATCAACCAACATATAAGGATCGTCATATATTGTGCGCCTTTTATAAATTTCACTACATATGATTCAGACTCCAGCAATGAATACAGAGTCACCACTATTTTTTTGGCTTTGTTTGGTAGATAGCATATTATGATTTTAGGCCCGTGAATTTTACGCGTGAATTTCATTACATATAATTTCACTGCAGGTTTGCTCATAACGTATGTGGCTTTGAACCTAATGGATGGACATGGCCAACCAGCTCTTCTCTACATTGTTCCGTTTACACTTGGTACGTTCCGTTTCAAGTTATATATAACTTGTAGGATGGTTTAGCTCCCTTCGATGACAAAAGATAATGCAAAAGTAGTTTCTAAGATTACGTCTTGCCTTCTCACTCTTTCCCGTCTCAAGATCCAAAACTGGCCTAAATCACCCCGGACTGTATTATTGTTGCGTGTTCCGATTCTTATAGTAGATAAGATATGTTTTAGGGTAGAGTATTAAACATGAAACTTATGCAGGAACATTGTTGACACTGGGGAAGAAAAGACGGGATCTAAAGAATCTTTGGACACGGGGAGAACCTGATAGACCGTGTCCACATGTCCGTCTTCATTCGTCACAATAACATGTTATTTAGGTGTAACATCGACTATCATGGTTGTAGAGGGCTGTAGAAAGTCGGAGTCTCTGTGTAACTTGTAGGAGATGTAACATATGATTGATTTAGTTTTTGAAAAGTTTTCTTTTACTGTTGAAAGCTGTCATAGTATACGCGGTAGATTTTTAATTTTTTTCGTAAATGTTTGTTTATTAAAGTACGTGGTAATAATGGCAATTTACCCTAATGCTTCCGCGAAAAGATTGGGGGGACATGATATTTCTACTCCCTAAATGTGTGATTTCCATGTCATCTGCCTTTCCGTGTTTGTAAAGAAAAGGCGCTTGTTTTTAGGTATAAACTGTCGGTTGATCTGTAGTCGTCATGACGGTTCTCTAATATGAACGCTCAGTCGCCATCTTAGGTTTTTGCTTATGCTCAACCGTCATCTTAGGTTAGGTTTTTGCTTACGATGGCTCTCTAGTATGCTATCAAAGCTCGTGGTCATAACGGTTTAACTTAAACAACTATCGGAGTCTGATACCTTCTCGGCTTTGCTATCGACAACCGATGACCTACCGTCTTTTGTCATCGTCCGAAGTCACGTAATTCTTCACATGGTGCAAGTAAAGAAAGGAAAATTAAAAATCATCTACTTTCAATAGTTTATTATAATGTTCAGAAACTATAAAATTGGTGGCAGTACATCGGATATATAATCTATTTACTGTGCTTTCGCGGTTTGCGTCTCTCCCGTTCCATTGTTCATTAGGTGGTATAAAGTCTCGACTTTCGATACAACCCTTTCAAAAGCTTTTATAAGCGTCCATCGGTTTTATAGATGCTGCTACACGTCGTATGTGAAATCGTGACACAAGACTCGGTATCACAGTTGGCCACCTCATTGTCGAATTTACTATACTATTTAGCATGCAAATGTTAATATTTTTTTATATAAATTATATTTGATGGTTTGTCATGCAATATGCAATTATCTTTTTTAATTAAAAAAAAGTATTGGATGGTTTCGAAACGTTCGAACGTGCAAGTTAATTAGTTGTATTATTGATCAACATCACTAGACTAGTGGTATACAAAAAACAATCGATCTTATTTGTGACGGATTATCCGTCAGACCGTTATAAGCTTGTGACGGGTCAAATATCACCCTTTGAAATTGTATATAAATTATGTCACATTTGAAGAAATCATGCCTTGAATTATTTAGAAGATTTATGTTTATTGTTTTATTTATGTAATGACTAATTCAATGGATTATTCATCAACTAACATCACCAACTAATAACTTAAATTAAAATACTCCTAGTTGTAATAATTTCCAACTATTAAACACTTTCCGATAGATATTACCCTTATTTTGGTATAAAACGAGTGACAAAGACGATTTTGATGTTGACGAGGTTTAAACCGAGGTTACGAGTATTGTTGCTCATGATTTTACCAACTAAAATAGTTTACATCTGCCCAGTCAATATCACCTTTAATCCTTTATATAAAACTAGGGATGTTCGCCGGTCTAAAACCTAACCCGATCGGACCAGACTGCTTTGATCCGCTGACCGAACGACCACATACTCCAAAATCCGTGATCAGGCCGATTATGAGGGGATCCGGATCTGAACCCTTTAGGTTCGGTTTTCTCTGGTTTTGGATGGAATCGGGTAGTTTTTATAAGGTATTTTAATTTTTTTGCTTGGATAGAACCGGGCCAGAGTGTATCCAGTCTGGTTTAGTTTATAAACAACCCTATGTATATTCTTTTGGTGCATATGAGGGGGCAATCCCGAAGAACTAAACCAATTAACTATTACACGGGAAATAACCACCTCAATAATATCCTCACATAAAATGTCACGGAGTGCAACTAATGGAATCTCAACAAAACTACACAAGTTTTATTAATATATACTCGACTCTACCCCGTGATTTGCTAGCCAGTCCGCCGCTCTGTTAGCGTATATAAAACCCATTAAAACTAGCTTATAACATAATTATTTCAACAAGAAAAATGGCAAAATTTCCTCCAATTTCAGAATGCAACATAAAAACAAAATCCTACAAAACCGTAGCAGCAGACTTGGATGGCACGTTACTAATATCAAATTCATCATTTCCATACTTCATGGTAATTGCAATTGAAGCAGGAAGCTTAATCAGAGGCTTAATCTTATTACTAACCTTCCCAATAATCGCGATTTCATACTTACTAATCTCCGAATCACTCGCCATTAAAACGATGATATACATTACGTTCAAGGGTCTGAAATTACGTGACATCGAACGTGTAGCACGGACCGTGGTTTCGAGGTTTTACGCAGGGGACGTGCGTAGGGAGAGTTTCGAGGTTTTCGACAAGTGCGAGGGTAAAAAGGTTGTGGTTACGGCTAATCCGATTATAATGGTTGAGAGTTTTGTTAAGGATTTTTTAGGGGGTGATGTTGTGTTAGGGACGAGTATTGGGATTGATCCGTTGAGTCAAAAGGCGACCGGGTTTGTCACGGGTGATGGGGTTTTGGTGTCGGGGATGAAACGGAAGGCGGTCGTGGCGGAGTTTGGGGTGGAGGGTTTGCCGGATGTTGGGCTTGGTGATCGGAAGACTGATCATGACTTTATGGCTCTTTGTAAGGTACGTACGTACATATTTGTTGTTATAGCCTACTTTTTTTTTCCGTTTTAATGACGAGGAGGATTAATCCTCCCGAACACGCAACAATAACATGCTAATCACTACGTACCAACTACCATGTAAGGTTAATTTACGAGGTTACTGCGAGGACCTCAGGATCTCGCATTCCATCGTTTTGGATATTTTGAGGGAACCCGGATCTTCATTAGATTAAAAGCAATTGGTTTATAGCCTACTTCCATAGTTTTGTATTTCATTGGTAACGATGTGATGTTTTCGTTTGACTTTTTAAGGTCGAAATTAGCAAAGTTTTAAAAGTGTTACCTCAGAAAATGTAAAAGGTCAAGTGTGCATATAATGTAATTACAGAGAAAGTAATTTTTTTTAGTGCGAAAAAGGGTTAAGCCACGAAAACACATAAAAATCTAACGTGGAAAAGCTAGTAAGAGATCTTCTCTGAGAATGTGACGGAGCCTGTCAGGAGGCTCGTTTATGATGGTTTTAGTAGTATTGAATCAATCATTGTATGCTTGCAGTTGCTAACCAGTCCGCTGCTCCGTTTGCTTCTCTATAAACATGTTTTGTTTGCATCGCATAATTATAAATTATTATAGAGGTGACTCAATGTTTGCGCAAATTTTATTATACAATCGTTTCACATGCGATAAAAACTATATGACAATTTTTTTAAAAATAATTACCACTTTTTTATTATTAGAAAATGAACATTTTTTTTTCCAAGGTGTTCACATTTTGCCAAAAACCACGGAGAAACGGCCGCATAAGAGATTTGCTAATAGATTTGAGATGATTAAAATCGGGTTTGCATAGATTTTTGGGCCATGGACAATTGGATATATGAACGGGGAGATTAGCGGAGTTAGACCTTGTCTTTTCTGGCTTAATTTCAGCTCCTTTCAATTTTGTTTGGTTGTATTCTGTTAAGTTTACTTACGTTTAATCAATTATGTTCAAATAATCTCTTCAAAAAAATTTAACTTTTAATTCAACTAAATTGACTCTAACTCAGTTCCACTCAATTTATTTCAAGTAAGCTGTACTCCAATTCATTTAATTCAGCTATTTTCAGCCGAAAAGAACAGGGCCTTAGGATGGTTTCCCGCCGGTAAGGAGAATAAGTTAACAATCTAACAACCCTTTTTTGTAAAATTTATGATCCAATTCCTACGTTTTTTGGGTGACAACTAAAAAAACATTTTCAAAGTATTTCGGATTATAGGCACCAATTGCAATTTTTTCAACACAAATTCTCATTTCAAACCGTCATTATCCGTAATAAGCGTAAGACGCATCAAATACATATCAAATCACTTGATAGTGTTTGACCCGTCTTAAGCAGACTTACTGTTTTTTCAATGTATTAGCCTAAAACAGCAAGATCTAATATGGTTGATTGGTCATGTATACAAATACAGGAAGGTTATATGGTATACCAGGACAAAGATGCAAAACCCGTACCAGAAGACCGTCTAAAATCTCCCATAATCATCCATGAAGGACGACTCGTAAAACGACCAGATCCACTCAACGCCTTAATCTTTTTTATTTGTCTTCCGTTTAATTATTTATTATCACTAATTGGAAAGGGTCGTTCGGTTCACAAAATGTCATAATTTTTATAAATGTAAAATAAGAAGGCGTGTTATTCCGTTGAAACTTGTTTTGAATTTGTAATTGTGTGTTTTGATTTCGGAATAAATGTCTTCTAAATTGTTGTTAAGTTGAAAGTTTTAAACTAAAACGAATAGAGTTGTACAATGCTCGTTGTATATATTGTATTATTGTCCGTGACACTTTGATCGCGGTTTAAAATTGGTCAAGTTTGGCTTCTGAATCTTAATACTTTGGCTCTGTTTGATAAATAGTATATTGGCCAAATTTCAGCATGTTTGAGAGATTTAGCATGGTTGACTTACCAATATGCTATTTAAAGTGTTTGGTTAATGACATATTGAAATAGTATATTGGAGTCCAATATGCTATTTTACAATATGCTGCTCCTACCAGCATATTGGATTAGCATATTAGAAATAAAAAAAATTGTCTTATTTACCCTCTTAATAAAATATTAACATTCCTTTTATATATTTAATAAATATTTTTTTCATGTCCTTATATGTCATTTTACAAAGATTCTAGACAATCTGCTAATCTAAACTGCCAATTACCAAACACCTCTAAAATAATTCTGCTAAATGAATCTGCTGGTCAAATCCGCTAAATCATTCTACTAGTCAAATCTACTTTTTAAATCGGCTTCTGCCAATATTAATCCGTTGTTTACCAAACAACGCCAAACACTTTATGATTATGAAGTTCAAGTTAAAACTTTCAAACCGTTTCAACAGCTCGTCCAAAAATCCAACTTATTTATAACCGATGAATAACATATTTTTAGACTGTTTTAAAAATCATGATTGTACATTGAATTAGAATAACCCGGGAAATTAAACAATTGATCAAGACGGAAGAAAGGAGTAATTAGGGTATCCATGTAATGGATGTGTCAAGTAGAAGGAAGTCCACGTACCATCTGAAAAGAGTGGTTTAAGTTGACTTAACCTTCGCTATTTGGCATGTCTCTCAAATCGAAATTAATTACAATCATGCCCTTATAGATTTAAATTCTTAACCTTGAAAAAAAGAATTATAATTCTGAACACCGTTTTCCATTATATTCGTGAAAAATAATCGGTTAATAAACCAAACCTAATTAAAATACAACAAAGATAAATTTAAATAAAATAATGATTAAGGTTTTATAAGAGAGGTCTCTCACTAACATTAATGAGAGATCGACTGTTAAAAATTATGTTCATAATAGTGCGACATTTAACTGATGGTTGGTTTTATTAAATGCCTTTAAAATTGAATCGGAAAAAAATTGTATCCGAAAAAAATTATGGTAGCAATTTTAATTGATGGTTGATTTTAAGATTAGAGGCTTAGAATTTACTCATCTAATATGAAATAAGTTTAATTCCCACCTAACAATACAATTACTTTTTATGCAATTTCCAAAAAAAATAATAAAAAAATAAAAGTAGGTTTTCCATGAAATCCTTAAACTTTTGGTAAATTACACATTGTACCATAATTTTAAGTTTCTACGTATGGTATTCTGTGTTTGACTTTTCTTTTCCAAAATACCTTTTTGACAAATTTTCGTAAATCGTTATTTCTACTATGAGTCATTACTCATTAGATGAGTAATTGACTATATCATGTTATTTGTATTTTGTTATTTAGGTTTTACGAAGTAAATGTTACTTCTTGTTTATTAGATAAAATAAAGATTTAAGTATTAGATGCTGAAGTGTTAGTGTATTAGATAATAAAGAAAACCTCACAAGACATAAAAGTTAACACTATTATGATAAAAGTTTGCGAAAGGGTATTATAGAAAAGAAAAAGATAAACAAAATAGGATTATATATAAATACTGTAACTGAGGGTATTATTTATTAAAACATTAAACTCATAAAATTACAATAAAATTCAAAAATATTTAAAAAAATTACGGAAAAATTAAAATCTAACCTATAAATTTTAATAAGTTCAGAAAAAATATACATATACTTAAAAATAGATAAAATTTAAGATAATAAACTAAAAAATACTCATTTGCTAAAAAACAAGTAAAATTTGAGATTATACATTCGATATAGGTTCTTTTTAAGGTTATAATTCTACACAAAAACTTCTAAGAGACAGTCTGTCAGACTCTCAATAACGTTATTGGAAGACTTCTCACACGATGAGATGATGGACTTATTGGAATTTTTGTTTCCCTATTATATCTCACGGTCTCATCTCATATCTTTTTGCAAAATGTGACCATTTTTTGATAAAAAGTTACCACCTCCCAAAAACAGGTCATTTTTTATCCAAAAAAATTGTCACTATTTAATAAAAAACGATAACTATTTATCAAAAACAGTCATTTTTCTATTAGTTATACATACGACCATCGTAAAGTAGAATCTATATAAAATAATAAAACAGAAACCACAACACACTCTTTTTCCCGCCTATTTGCTCACTTGCCTACCATATCTCTTCCCAACCCTAATTATTTCCCTAATATCGTGAAATCTTCAAAATTCCGTAGAAAAAAATATATTTTTTAACTAAAAAAATTATCTTTCTTCAAATCGTGGCCCATCTTTTTCTCAACGCCGATTACAAAATTTCCCCACCCTTTTTCATGAGTTCTCTACTCAACATATATAATTTCTGTGCTAATGAATTTAGAATGGTTATATCGGTGATTTTATCATGCTTTCTTCAATTAGTTTTTTTTCTTTCTCGAGGTTCGTATCATTATTTTACAGGTGCAAATTAATAAGGACAAATTTCTATTATCAAGGAGCAGCAATTTTGTGCATGATTCAATCATTATATTGAACTATAACTATGTATTTCTTCTTTTTATTTGTTTATTTAGGTTTTACTTTATTGGTAGACGTTATCTCTAAATTATATGGTTCAATCCTGCCAAAATCATTCTCATGAATTGAATTAAGTTATCCTTCTTATCCCGCAAATTTATTTATACATTTTCATAGCATACTTCATTTTCATTTTTTATATGTAATGCATATATTATTCGTTTACCGATCAGACGGAAACTAAGTATTTCACCTCTTTCATAGCATACCCCAACTAAGATTGCCCTAGACTTGAATTAGTTTGAAGAGAAATTCATGTACAAATTGATAATCTAAAACATTTACCTGCATGTCTTATATATGATTATATGGTTATCGTATTATCGATAAGGTTATACATACGTTAATATATTATGGGCTCTAACTCTAATTAAGAACCACAAAGCACAAAACAAAATCTCAAATTATAGAATATTAGCTAACTGAAGTCGAGTAGCTTCATTTTTTCATCAATTTGATTTTTCTGCGACTTTCTTCATAATTGTTTTTATAAATTCATATATAATTGTTGGTTGTAGATGATAAACTTAGACTTTGAGGGTTTGGATGTCATCTAGGGTTTTTAATAAGTTTGGGGATATTATATATTCAATATAAATTCACACAAGTAATTGAACAGATGAAATTTGATACTTCTTAAAGGCGCTGATGTTGGAATTTACAAAATTCACACTAGACTATCAAAGATTTGAATCTCATTGCATCCTTAAATAACTCCCTCCCCTTATCATGTGATAATTTTCACAATAACCCTATTGCGACCGTCTCTCTAAATTTTTTGATTTATAAAATATATATTTACACACAACCATTTATTTGTAAAGTCTTTTTTTTACAATAAACGTATGAACAGCGGTCTTAAACTCGAGTATTTGTATAGTTGATTTCAAAATAGAACTAAATAAAAAGGAAAGTTAAAGCTACGAAAGGACGAGATATTTGAGCAAACGAAGTGTTCATTGTAGTTATTGTACTTATAGGATTATATTATTCACATCCATTACTGAAAATTCACGACCTTTTTAAAATTGATGATATAATCTCTACTATGTTGTGACATTTTATATGTAATGGTAGCTTTTTGATTATATTTCTAAGGACTCAAGAATTTATTTACGTTTTTTTTTTCCAGGTGAGTATTTTAATCAAATATAACTAATTTGTTGGATCATATCGCATAGTTATTTTTAAATTATCAATCAAGGTCAATTTTATACAACGTGTTATAACAAATATGTTTCAAGTTTTCTTTACCCATACCCGTGCATTTATGCACGGGTATTAAACTAGTTTGTGTTATACGAAGTATGTCAGAGCTAATAAACGGTCCCTCACGAGAACTATTGATAATTCTCTAAAACAAAAGGAACATATGCCCGCAAGGGTGGAGTCTAGTGGTTAAAACTTGGGTAAAAATCCCAGAAAACCCGGGTTTAAGCCTCCCCAAGAGCAAAATCTTGTGGAGCATTCTTGGCAGGCTATCACAAAAAAAAAGAACATATGCCTTAGAAAATAAGTGGAATATACCGTTAAGAAAAGGACACGTGTAAACACAAGGACCCTCCTTACCTTACCAGCATCTGGGAAAAGCGGGAAAAACAAGTAAGCATCGTTGCAGTAAGCAGTAGATATTTTTCCACTCCTTTTAAGAAAAAAAAAACCAACTCCTCAACTCAACCTCACTTACGTCAGCTTATCTTCTTCTTTCTCTCTCATCACTAGAGAGAGAAAGTGTTCAAGTTCTCCAATTTCCTGGTTATGTATTGATTAATTTTATCTTCGTTAATCTCATCTATGGCGATCGGTGGCGTTATTTCCAATCGAACTTTCGGTTCCTTTCTCTCTCCTGGTATTTTCTTTTTCTTTCGATGAATTTTATGATTATTGTTCGTCATTGTTTTTTCGGATTTTCGGTTAGTTTGTGATAATTAAGTTTTAAATTTTGTGAATTCAATTGCGGAAATGTTGTTGCTGATAATGTTCAAGTTCATGTTGTGCTATGAGTTGAGTTCGTCGATGTTATCGTCATTGTTTATTCGATCTTGTTCTCCGAAATTCGGCTATAATTATGCGCTTTAATGCTAGTTTGCTAACGCTATGAACTAGATTGCAGAAATGTTGTTGCTGATAATGTTCAAGTTCATGTTGTGCTATGAGTCGAGTTCGTCAATGTTATCGCCATTGTTTATTCGATTTTGTTCTCCGAAATTTCGGCTATAATTATGCGCTTTAATGCTAATTTGCTAGATTGCAGAAATGTTGTTGCTGATAATGTTCAAGTTCATACTGTTAGCATGAGTTGAATTGTGATGCTAATTTAGAAAGAATAATTGCTGATTTGCTGATAATGTTCAAGTTCGTTAATGTTCTTCGGTGTTTTTTTTATTCGATTTTGATTCCGAATTTTGGTTATATTTATGCATTGTGATTACTAATTTGCTAATTTTGAGAACTAAATTGCGGAAATGTCGTTGCTTTTATTGTTCTAGTTCAAACCCTTAGCATGAGTTGAATTGTGATGATAACGATAGCGAGATTTGATTAATTTTTTTCCTGGATTTGAAGCTAATTGGTCGATGTTTACTTGTGTTTTTTAGTTTATTTGATGTTTCTGAATTTGGATATAATAATTCGCTAATTTTATGACCTAATTTTGCGGAAATGTTGTTGCTGGTAATGTTCAAGTTCATACTCTTAGCATGAGTTGAATGAAGATAGCGAGACTGTGAGATTAAGTAATTTCGCCATGACTGTTGGATTATATAAATTGAGAATTGGATTGGAGAAACTATAGTTATCCTATCGTTAAACAATGTGTATTTAGATAGCCGAAAATGTGGAGTGTTGGAGGTGAAGATGTATCATGTATGCAACCTTTATGTGACATTTGAGAGCATTTTTATTTTGATGTAAATTGTTAACTAGTGTTTTTTGAAAAGAATTGTACTCTGAGAAAATTCTGGAACTAATATTATTCGGAAAAAGTTGAATGATACCGTAAAATGGCAATATCTTTTGTTAATGATAGGAACATTAAATATGTTGTTGCATACAAGGATTCTAATGGAAAATGTCTTCATTAAGAGAATATGTATGATAATATATCTGCTCATGTTTTGAGACATATCGAAGAGAGATACGAGTGATGGAGCTTGAGAAAGATATAATATGACAGAGGAGGATTTTAATGTAGCATGTGAAGGCTTACATTCCGCTTGTTTCATGGTCGGAGTTTGGAATTTAGTTTTGAGGAGTTGATGATGATGACTAGAGGTTGTAGGTGACTAGGTGGAGCATAAAGTGGCGACCTTGTTATGGCATAGAGATCATGTAATTTGGTTGATAAGCATCCCTTTACTCATATCTAGTCATACTTGGTATCCAAACCAACGAGTTGTGGCACAATGGTGTCTTTCCTTCAATTCAACTTTAATATTGGGGGTTAGATGCGCTTATAGATGTTACCCGGGACTTCAATTCAGAGCCTGATGTTTCATAGAAAAGAAGGATAAGCTTTTTTGGAGTTGCTTATGGATAAAAAGCTACTATCATCAATGATGAGAGTTTCTCATATCTAGTCATTCTCAGCATTTGGCTTAAATCGCTACTCATATGCCTATCTAAACCCCTTAAGGACATTATGCATATTTTACAGGTACGGTCTGTCATAGAAGGAATGGTGTATCAAGCCTTAAGAAAGAAGAATTCGGTCTCTCAATTGGGCTATGGGGTCAGAGAGTGCCAAACAAGATTTCTCATCAGCTAACTAAGAATTGTCTAACGTTTCAATGTTCTTATTGCTCGCTCGTATGCATTACAAAGGCGGTTGAACAGAGAATTTCTAGACATTCTGCAGCAGCATATGATGAATGGGGTAATTCGTTTTCATGCTTCCACCATAGAAGTGAGAGTTCTTACTGCCCAACTTCCCTGACAAGAGTAAAAGGCTCATCGAGATGCTCCGTGTATCCAAATTCCTACGGTAGACGGAAGGATCATAGAGGCCGAGGGATCCTTATAAACTATAAATCTGATGAAATTGATGTAACAAAAGCAGCCATCGAATCATTTGGACCTTCAGAGGAGGAAAGTGAAGTTGTACTGAATGACAACAATGCGCAAAAGGAGACGTCTTTTCTGGAGCCGTCGTTACCAAAGCGTTGGCTCATTGTGTTGCTTTGTTTTGCAGCATTTCTTCTGTGCAACATGGACCGTGTGAGTTGTTCTCCACTTCTCTCCATTGTACTTGATCATTACCAATAAAACTTGCAGCATCCATCGACTGTAGTTAAGTTGAAGCTTAACTGCATGTTTCTTCAGGTGAACATGAGTATTGCAATACTTCCTATGTCCAAGGAGTTCAACTGGAGTAGTTCAACTGTTGGCCTAATTCAGTCTTCCTTCTTCTGGGGATATCTGCTTACTCAGGTTTGCTCTAAATTTCCGTACTCGCATTGAAGAAATTTGTTGATTTGCCTTTGTTCAGGAAGTGTTTTTGCTTATGAAACAAAATAGTGACATAATTGCCTTTTTCCTGATGATTATTTCTGTTATACAGATTGCTGGAGGCATTTGGGCTGATAAGGTTGGTGGAAAGCTTGTCTTGGGTTTTGGAGTGATCTGGTGGTCAGTGGCCACAATTCTGACTCCATTTGCTGCAAGGATAAGTCTGCCTTGCTTACTTGTCGTACGTGCATTTATGGGCATTGGTGAGGTTAGCCATCAACCCTAACATCTCCCGGTGTGCATTTATGAACATTCGTCTTCAAAATTTCAGAGAAATTATTTATACAAATACGCACAGTTAGTTAGCATTTGTCTAAGACTCTAAGATACAGTTATAAACAGGGAATATAACCTTTTTTTTTGAAAGAGGTTTCAAGAGGCAATATAACCTTGCTAGTAATGGACAACGACCAAATTCATAGTTGATAAAGCTCGGTGTAGCTTCAGTTTAAAGATCTGCTCAAACAACTATAGAATTGAACGGTTAGCAGTACACCTGGTTTTTATTTCAGTAACTAAACATAGTAGCTGAACTAGTTGCCTCTTCCTTATCTTCATCGCTATACGTAAGCACTATACAATACTTCAGAGAAGTTCAACAAGCAGTGTGTTTACTTTCATCCGCATCTCATTGTCTTTGTTAAGTTGAACTGTAACTATTAACTACAGGCACCTGCAGCTAAAATTTGATGTATATGGATTTCCATTTTGCCCTAATCACTTCATAAACAATTTGACTATTGCCAGTTCAGATTGATCATTATTCTAGATGTATGTTGGAAAGTGATGTCTCTCTGACTCTCAAAACACTTGGTTCATGGTGCATATAGCTGCCTTACTGTATTCCTTAATTAATTTCTAAAAGATGCCTTTGTCATGTGACAGGGTGTTGCTATGCCTGCTATGAACAATATGATCTCGAAGTGGATTCCTGTTTCTGAACGAAGCAGAGCTCTGTCTCTAGTATACAGTGGCATGTATCTTGGCTCTGTTGTTGGATTGGGATTCTCACCAATTTTAATCCACAAGCTTGGATGGCCGTCAGTTTTCTATTCATTCGGCTCTCTTGGAACTATCTGGATTGCATTGTGGCTAGCTAATGTAAGTGCACTCTTTCCATCAATTTTTACTTACCGCTAACCTTAACCTTGGGCTTTCTTTCCCCGAGTATCAAACATATTTGTTCTGTTTGTCATTATATTGAAATCAAGCTAGGTGGATTTCGTTTTTACGTTCAGTTGATAATCTTGTTTCCACTGCCAACTGAGCCACATATTCCATATTCTCTGGTTTAAGATACAATAGAATGAATCAAAAGGGCTCACTAAAATGGATAAGCTTCTTTTATGAAGTAGCAGTTATATGACGCAATCCTTGATGCAGTTTTCATGATGGACCTAGGTAACAACCTCTTTGTGTTTGTTGACACAGCCGTACATCTAGCTCCCAACCTCACTACGGAAATCCCTTGAGGCACGAACAGAGATGTTGATGTATTCAGCTGATATTATTTCATATTTTTGGCTTTTCACAGGCGTGCAGCTCACCAGCAGAAGACCCAAATCTTAGTGCACAAGAGAAAAGGTTTATCATGGAAGGCAGCACGTCCAAGGAACCTGTCACTGTGATTCCCTGGAAATTAATTTTATCGAAAGCACCAGTGTGGGCCCTCATAATCTCCCACTTTTGCCACAACTGGGGAACATTTATCCTTCTGACATGGATGCCAACATATTACAATCAGGTACCTAGAGAAGCTAATTGTTGTTTAACTTGTACTTCGTATTTCGTTTTGCATTAAAAAAAGTAGGAATATATGAACGGAAATAAAAGTTTGTGAAAGATAAAATTAGCATACAAAAAGGAAAGATTCCATGTAGGAATTTAATAATTGACAGCTCAAAATGGAAGCCAAGATGTTTATTAATGGACAGTTGTAGCATTGAAGCTGTGAAGGGGCTTAGCTTATTCTGATTCCGTCCGCTTGATGTAGGTGTTAAAGTTCAACCTTATGGAATCTGGCCTCTTTTGTGTACTGCCATGGTTGACTATGGCTATCTTTGCAAACATAGGAGGCTGGATTGCGGACACGCTTATCAGCAGAGGCTTCTCCGTGACATCTGTTCGTAAGGTAAGCATAGTGTAAACAGTTACTCAATTCAAGACTTGCTTCCATCGTTCGTGTAGTCTCGGAAATAAAGCACCTTAGATTCTGATTATTCAGTGAGGATCCTCGGTCCCATTTGGTGTCCCATTATGTACCACACCACTTACCTTCTAACACATCAACAAGTTTATATATTTGTTGCAATATTTTATTTTGCCATAAGTGATGTGTCAAAAGGTAAGCGGAGTGACACACACAATGGGACGCAAAAGGGGGACAGATAAGGCTTGTTTAGTCAATACTGGTTGTTAAGTCTATTACTCCCTATAACGCTTCTGTCAATACTGGACACTGTTTGTTCAATAGACATAGCTTTACCTTCATGACAAATATGGTAAATATAGGTGTAGAGTATAATACATTTAAGCAAGTCCATTGCCTTCTACTGTCGGAAAATGTTCATTAGTTACTGTTTTAAGTTTTCCATGTGTTAAAAAGATTTGGTTGAACAAAGAGCGCCCCTGTTTATCTAACCTGAAATTCTTGCCGGAAACAACAATTCAGTCTTTTCTTCAACTCCTTCAATAGACCATAACAAGGTTATGAATGACCACATTTGGTTCATGTTAGATTGACATTTTCTGATGCTCTTATCATCTGTCTGCAGATCATGCAAACGATTGGATTCCTTGGCCCAGCTCTCTCTCTTTCAGTTCTAAGTAAAGTCAAGACACCTGCATTAGCCGTGCTCTGTATGGCATGCAGTCAGGTATCTTCTGATCATTTACCTAGAAAACGTGAAAACAAGGAGATACCATGTAGAATTTCCCCTTTTTAGCAGAACAGTTTAAGTACGTAATATTAAAGGACGTGTAGAAAATGTATTGATTAATCTCTTAAAGAAGTTGAAGAACTAGCTTTCCTACAAGTTACACAGTATCAGTTTTTTTAGCAACACATTACAATTTCATAATATAAAGCGGGGTTTTCATTATTGGACAATGGGCAGACTCCAACCCCTATCCCGAGGTACAAAAAGTTTATCAGAGCAAGTTTAAGAATCTTGAAGAATTAATTTTCCTAGTTCTTACCATTCACGGAGTACATAGCAGAACTTCTTTTTTAATATAAGGTCTCAGTTTCTAGTGTGCTGAACAGGATTGCTCATTTCTTCTGTTCATAGTATTTATGTTTGGCTTGCTCGAGTTGGATGATTAAAATGACTAAACACTCTTCGATGACAGGGAGCGGATGCATTCTCACAATCTGGACTATATTCCAACCACCAAGACATTGGTCCACGTTATTCCGTAAGTTATTCTCATCTTATTTTGCCTTATTGTATTAAAGGTAGCCTCTATCTCGCCAAATCATAAGTCACTTGGAGCTTATTTGAGGCTTGTTTTCAGCACATCATTAGTCTATTTAAGGCATCCCTGCTACTTAGAACTCTGTCCAAAATGATCCTAATAAGTAGCTTACTCAATATTTCTTTATCCGCGGACCTCAAGGAAACTCGGAAGAATTTGAGGAATCTATGCAACCTTTGTATGTGATTGGGTAAATTGGGACATGACTTCCTGGTCATAGGGACATGCCAAAGGCAGTCGCTAGTTGATTTCTTCATCAACACTTTTGTGTAGATCTTGGGAGTTCTCAGGGGAAACTGATGATGTAGCCGTCTAGTCTCTTTATTTTGGTACGAATACAATAAAAGGGGATGGGGGATGCAAGTATGCGACCTAGCCTCGAGCTAGGTAGCACCAAAATGGACACGGACACGGACACGGGACACGACATGCCATAAAATTTAGGACACGGGACACGGCATTTAAATTTAATAAAATATACATTTTATATTTATAAATGTTTGATTTTATTTTTGTAAAATTATTTTATATTAATTCTAAATAAGTGAAAGTAAAACTTGCCATTGATAATAAATTTATTTCCATTCCTCGTCCAAATCAATATTCTAATTAATCTCTTTCGATAGCGCATTTCTCGTCTAAAGAACATCTTTCACCGCAAATGATAACCAAATATCGTGGACACGCGACGGACACGGCTCAAATACCATAGACACGCGTCGGCCATGTGCCCAAATAAATGTAGAAAGTTAGAGACGGCTGTTTAGGTTTCGGACACGTTTCGGCGTGTGTCCGTGGAGTGTCGGTGTCGGACACGGTACGGCTCATTACGAGAAGTGTCCGTGCTACCTAGGCCTCGAGTCACTACCCACTAAGCCAAAACGTCATTGATAGGGATTTATTTTGTTCGACCCATTTGCAACATAGTATAGAACTCAATCAAAGGTAGCGTGGTTTTGAAATCACTCACTAAGCCAAAACGTTTCCACTACTTCCTGTTTTTCTCCTAATGAAATCCGACACTGTAATCTTGAACTATTTCGCTGTTTTAGAACATGGTTTTAAATTTGTAGGGCGTGCTGCTGGGTCTATCCAACACAGCCGGTGTTCTTGCTGGGGTTTTCGGAACAGCTGCAACTGGATTCATTCTCCAGCGAGGTATATTCCCAACTGACCTGCTTTTACATTCCCATTATTTGGTCTCAACCTCCTGCAAACATCTGTCCATACGCACTCTTTGTTATTGATATACTGTCAAAGAAATGAAAACAATACCGAATCGCTACGCTGTCCTTATAGAACAATTCGTCCCGTATATGAGTGTTTGAGATGTTCCGAATTTTCTACAGAGATAAGACGTGTTCCTCGGTTTTTGGCACGAAAAACAAAAATGTAATTTCGAAGCTTTTATGTATAATTCGTTTTCTATGTTCAAGAAGATTGATTTCAGTAATATAGACAAATGAAGGGAAAAGGGAACGGATTGAGTTAGAATTCTGAAGAGTTACAACTCTTCAAAATCAACCGCCATAATCTGTTTTATTCTGATAAATGCTTTGGCGCCAAAATTCGCATAGTCGTTCGTAAGACAACTATACTACGAACTTGTAAAACAATAGACTAGTGTACACTCCGTACTTCCCGAACCAGCTTTACTATTTATAGTTCGTCCGTCCGTCTTTGAACCAAACCCAAAATACGGAAAAATAAACCGGTAATTACACTTAAATTACCAACACTCCTTTTTGGCAACTCCAATCTGAAACACCTGCTTCGTTCTGTGACTCATTTTTTTACAGGTTCCTGGGACGATGTGTTTAAGGTGGCAATAGCACTATACATAGTCGGGACAATAGTTTGGAACACTTTTGCTACTGGGGAGAAAATCTTGGACTAACAGCAGACGTCGCTGGCAAAACCCGACATTCTTTGTCCCTCCAACTTGAGGTAAGAATTCCTATTGCCCAAATTAGAAAGAATCAATGTCATCGGAAGTGAAGATTATTATTATAATGGCAGCATTAGATACCTTTCTAGACTATACAAAGAGGTGGCATGGGTTAATATAGCCTTTAAATTCCAGCTTTCGTAGTCAACCCGAAATTTTGTGGAAGAAGTTGTCTTCCGAAATTTTAGCACTAGAACATTGCTTCACACTTGTGGAAGCTCCATTATGTATTGCCAAAACAAGGCGTCCTCGCCGGAGTAAAATCTCTTGCAAAATCATATTGAATATACATTTTGTGGAGCTTTAGTTAAATTAGCCCTAATTTTCGCCAACATTCTTCTGGTTTTATATCATGGTTGAAATTTTATGAACTTGGTTACTAGAGTTGAACGGTTTATACAGCAATCAGTTCAACTAAGACCTTCTGTCCGGAGAAAGCGAAAGAGACTCCTATTTGGTTGGTTTTAATGAGACGTCAATTTCATTCTTTAATGTAATTTATGATACACGTTTTTTAGGCTTTTAAACTCCTGGAATAAAATGTCCGAAAATCGGACGCATAGTTAATCGAGTCAGATAAAGCGGGCACAAAAATTTTCGAAAATAACGGAACACATTAGACGTTGCCGGTACACTATAAACCAGTTTCAGCCGAAAAGTGGATAATCGTGTAAAAGTGATTTATATTTGTTTTTTGGTTATAGAATAGGATAAGATACCTTATGATGCCACTTCAGATACTTGGTATGAAAAACGGCAAAAAAAAAAATTGGCCTCTACGACCACCAGAAATTGCTGAAATTGAAGTGTATAATACACGTTTTTCAGGTCTCTGGGGTCCCGGAATAAAAATGTCCGAAAATCGCACGGATGGTTAATCGAGTCAGATAAAGCGGACTCAAAAAATTTCATAAATAACGGAAGACATTAGACGTTACCGGTACACTATAAACCAGTTTCGTCCGAAAATCGGATAATCGTGTATAAGTGATATATAGTTGATTTTTGGGTATATAATCGATTAAGATGCCTCGTGATGCGACTTCGAATACTTGCTACGAAACACAACATGACTAAAAATGTCCCACTACGACCTTCGAAACTGCTGAAATTGAAGTGTTAATACACGTTTTTCAGGTCTCTGAGGTCCCGGAATAAAAATGTCCGAAAATTGCCCGGGTGGTTAATCGAGTCAGATAAAGCGGACTCAAAAAATTTGAAAAATAACGGAAGACATTTGACGTTATCGGTATACTATAAACAAGTTTCGTCCGAAAATCGGATAACCGTGTAAAAGTGATATATAATTGATTTTCAGTTAGTCTTGCTTGTGACGGGTCGGGTGGAGAGACGGATAATGATACTCACAAAACGAATAGGGGGACAAGGTGGAGCACCCCATGTGCTTTCCTCTCTCCTCTAAATGGGCATTTTGTGAGATAAAATGGTATCCGTCTTCTCCTTGTGACGGATACCCTCCGTCTACAATGAGAATTTGTGATTGATTTTTGGGTATATAATCGATTAGCATACCTCGTGATGCGACTTCGGATACCTGGTATGAAAAACAACCAGAATAAAAATATCCCGCTACGACTACCCGAAACTGCTGAAATTGAAGGGTATAATACACGTTTTTTAGGTCTCTGAGGTCCCGGAATAAAAATGTCCGAAACTTGCACAGATAGTTAATCGAGACCAGTATAGCATCAACAAAAATTTTCAAAAATAAAGGAAGACATTTGACGTTATGATACATTATAAACCAGTAAAAAACGATAATCGTGTGAAAGTAGTTTATAGTTGTTTTTTGGGTATGCATTCCGAAAACAAGTCCCCTCTGTCAGAGCGAGAGGGGGAGGGGAATGGCCGGATGGGGAGCATAAAACAATTTGGAAAATCATTATTGAATATATACTGGAGCTTCAGTTCCGTTTCTATGAAACGAATTATCCCTAAATTTTGCCACATTCTTCTGGTTTTGTACACTGAGAAATTCTATAAAGTACAACACACGGCCGCAAGAATCAGATGGTTCGTGTGACCGTGTCCATCAGCACAAGACCTTATATCTCGAGAAAAGCGCAACCGTGCATATAGACTGTACGGCTTTCGTGTACATAACGGACATTTGGTTTCAAAAAACTCCGGTTTAATAGTGGACTGTAATAATATATGTTCAGGGCAGAAGACATCAAATGAAGTTACAGACATTTAGATGAAAACAATTTCTCACAATTTCTGTCACACTTAAGCCAGCACATATTGACTGTACAGCTTTCGCCTAAATAACGATGTTTTCCACCTTACAATATCAAGCAAAGTTTCGAGTCATTCCCATCTCTACATTAAGCACTCCAAGCAAAGCCATTTTAGGGGAAAGAGCGAAAATCCGACCAGCAATATTGACAAAATAGGAATGAAAGCAATTAAAAGTGTATTAAAAAGTATGCATCTTCTGTTGCAAGAAAACTGTCTCGAGTCATCATCATCATCATCATCATCATCATCATCATCATCGCGGAACAAGTAAGGAATGAAAGAAGGTTCATGTAAATTTTCGTCATCATCTTAATGCTCAGCTGAGGCAGCAGTGACATAATTACCACGGCGACTTCCACCGATAATCACATCTTTTAAGCGTGACAAAATCTTGCCCGATTTCTGAAAGAACATATAGGAACGTGAGTTGATACAGAAAGATAACAAACAAGTCTGATTCTCAATGACAATGAATACAGCAACAAAAAAACAATCCTCTATATTGGCATTTGATGGCAGAGTGCAATAAACTGCACGGCAAATAACAAAACGGATTCCATACGACTTGCACTACAAAATTATTTCCATGGTTAGACTAACCTATGTTACTCAGACTCGTCTAGAAGTATCCGACATGGGTGCGTCTCCAAGTGTCAAGACTCGGCTAGGTTTTCTGAAAAATAGGCATATTTTGGTCTAAAATGAGGTGTCTTAAGTGTCATACCTATGTCCGAGTGTCAAGTATCGAGTGTGAGTGTCAAACACAGGTACACGAGGAAATTAGAAGAGTCGGAGTAACATAGAGACTAACAAGGCTTTAGAAAACACATGGGAACTAGTACATTTAACCTAATCAGAGTCTCTTCTTTTCAATATCTGTAGTAGACAGTGTGGATTGGCAGCACCGAATAACACGAAGGACACAAAAAACACTCCATAATAAACATCACCAATCAAAACTAGAAAGACTGTTTCAACAATCACTTGTGGATGGACAGATATAAAAATTAACAATTTCAACAACTCCAAGAAGCAATTAACTTTTTTTAGGAGTGACCAACTCAAACTGAAACAAATTTCTTCCGAATGATTATACCCTCGGTCCATGAGCGTGAAAAATAGGAAATAACTATTTCACCATTTCCTTCCAGGGTCACCTATTGGCCTATCCTATTCTAAGAACAAAAGTAGAGACCCAAATATATCTTTGCTCACATTGGCTCTAGGAGTTTAATGCTCTATGTTCAACTTTACAAGCGTAGTGTAAGGAGCCGCATTTTTAGCCGCAATTCGGCCTCATAATCCTTGAAATTGCTCGGGGAATCCATTCAATTCGAGCCCTTGGATTTTTATTATGTACTTAGGTATTTTCGTTTCTGTTTTTATATTAGTACTCCAAGATTATTTCCCGATACATTTTTAGGCGTATAGAAACCGTATTGTTGTTCTGCACAGTCAATATATGTAATATCATATTGGCCTCTATGGGAGATACTTGTCAATCAATCTGCTTCCCATCAAAAGCCTTCTTATTTACTCGTTGCTTGCATTCTTATGAATGGTTGTCCTCATTCTTAGGAAATGTTGTCTTCATTCTTACTAACGAGCATGTGTGTCGACCATTGATGATCGACGTTGATGATCGAGAGTAGTATCCAGACATACGAGACCAATTACGAATACACTAGTGGGTGATCCCCTCATTAGTGTTTGACGCTCTCGCTTGCATTCTTGACATGGGATTAGACAAGGGTGTGCCCCCATGTTCCGATTTAAAGTACCGCACACCATGACATTTGATAAGACATTTGGTATCAGAGCCCTACGAGCCCCATGAGCCCCGTGCAGACGAGACGGCTCATACGATGACAGGAAAGACCGCACAATCAAGTGGGAATAACGGAGAAAATAGGGCCATGGTGTCGGCCTTAGAGAAGTTGCTCGATGAGCCCCATATTTGGAAGGACTCGTGGTGAATCTCGGGGACACTCACCAAGCCAACCCAAGCTAAGCTAAGCTAAGCTAAGTTGTAGATGGGACAGTCAAGGGGCATGAGGCTCGCTTTCAGGCCGAAAACAAGACGATAAAGAGGCGTGAGGCTCTCTTTGAATTCGTAGAGGCATTGCTTCCACGGGAGTTAGCGGAGGAGACTACTCGAAAACACCTCGATGAAAATGGCCACCGTCTAAGGCGAAGACGTCTAGACCTCACAATACACGGTGGGGAGAGAGACTCGAAAGAAGTTCATAAGTTGATAGCTTCCTCTTCGACATGTAACACACGCTCTAAATACGGATTGAGGCAGAGACCGTGGTTTTGGAGCCATGGGTCCACTTCAAACAACTCCACTCGGAGAACAACGTCTTCTTAGCTCGAAGAAAACTCAAGAGCTTGAAGCATACGAGTTTTATCCAAGAACATGTAAAAGCCTACTCGAAAATCGACATGCCCGATGACGGAGAAGGACATGACCGAGAAGGACCGTGTATTCCAATCTGTCGATGGTTTAAAGGAGTGGGCTAACGAGGGATCATGTGACATGCGAACGAGATCCAATCTTACTCCTCTTCGTTGCAATGACCCTCACTACTATACGAGCATGAAGCTGCTCAAAATAAGGAAATAAGGAAATAAATTCATGCAGCGAGTGAAGGCAACCCCAGAAAGAAACACCTCCCAAGCCAAAACTCTTCCTAAGGGAAAGAGTAGTTTCCGTCCAAGAATAGGAAAAGGAAAAGCTGATGAGATGATAACAGAAGGCGGGGGTAAACTAATTCCTCAAAGGGTAGCTCACCAGAAGTGTACGGGAAGAATTCAACATCCTATGTCTAGGATGTGGGTCTAACCAAACCCTCAACCACAGAGCGGACATGGCGAACGATGAAGAGTCAAGTGAACAAGGAGAAAAGTGGCGCACATGGGCACGGTACATATGACGTATTAGATGGGAAAAGACACTCACCATTTTGAAGCGAAGTGCACTGAGCTTATGTACGTAGAAGTTAGAATTAATGGGAATTGCACTCGTGCCATGATAGACGCGGGGGTCTCCCATAATTTCGTTACCCGAAGAAGGTAATATGAAGGTTGTGAACTTCGGTGCTATAAACCAATTCACGGTGTAGCCAAAGTTGTCGCGATCAAGATGAGAGAATGGAGCGGAAAGCTTGACTTCACAAGCGTAGATGATTGGCTTCAAAATCGTCCTCAGAATGAATTTTCTAAAGCAAACACCGACCTTGGAGATCGCAAGACGAAGGACCTCTTCGCTCGGCGATGCAATTAAAGAGAGGACTTCAAAAGGGTGAACCGAGACTCCGTTGGAGTGGTGTTGGAACCACAAGTGAATAAAATGCTAGAGGACAACAAAGATTTGATGCGGGATCATTTGACTATGACTCCGTCCCCCCTCACTTGCTAGATCAACAAATTACGGAATGACACCCCCAAAGTAAGCGGAATTAGCTAGACGAGGACCTACGAACTGCTCCACCCACCCAACCCAGGGGATATTCGACCTTCTAAAGCTCCTTTTCAAGCCCAAATCCTTTTCCAAAAAGAAACATGACGGTAGTCTTAGATTGTGTATGGACTATCGGGCCTTGAACAAGCTAACTGTGAGAAACCGCTACCCTATTCCCTTAGTAGTCGACTTGTTTAATTAGTTACAAGGCGTTGTACTTCACCAAAGTTATGAGATCTGGTTATAAGTTCGAATTGTCGAAGGAGATGAGCCAAAGACAACTTCCCAGAGGTCGGGCAAAGAAAGCACATGAGTTTCTCAGAGAATGGAACGTGAATGTCGAGATTGCCCGAGCTTACATCGAGAAAGCAACCCTGTTAACTTTGAGAAAGCATCCCGCTAAAGAGAATCGGAGACCCTTTAAGTTCAATGTTGGTGACATGGTCATGGCAAAGTTGAACAAAGAGCAGATAAAGATGAAGTGTCACCCGAGTTGTTTAAGCCTTACAATCCATACTCCGAAGGTCCCACCCGCAACAAGAGCAAGCGTGCCAACATTCATTCCAACCAACTCCCGAGAACTCCCGAGCACACTAGGATCCCGACACACGCAAATCGAGACCAATTACGAATGCACTAGTGATCGATCTACGCTCTCGCTTGCATTCTTGTCATGAGATTAGACAAGATTGTGCGTCACGTTCCGGTTCAAAGTACAAGTACCACAAGTACTGGACCATGACACATAGGACCCATAAGCACTTAGATCAACTAGCAAGGAGCTGATGGACGCCTCGTGCTCTAGCCTTAGGAGCAGTGGAAACTCATGAGGGAGAGTTTTACCGCACTAATGGTCCTAAGCGGATCAAATCCGGACTAAACCGGATGGTTTACACAAAAAAACTTACAATCATAGGGCAACTCCTAAAACTCCTAAAATAGGAAGAAACATGTACAGTGTTGGAGATATGTGAGAGCCCATACCTCCATAAATAAAGAAGTATTAAAAGCATACACACCAGCCTATTGCATGAAGCAATGCAATAGATAACAGATATCATCAATGTCAGATCCTCACAACTTTCGTAAGTAGCTAACATTACCATATAAATTTAATGCAATGCAGCAATTTTAATCTTACACCTACAGAGCTAAACTACCATTGTGACTTGTGAGTAATGATCATCGGCTATCTCAAGCCTGTAAAGAGGGGAAGACTTTTAGGCAATGCAGTCAGTTTCTACATTTACCCAAGGCCACACAACAAATGAACATCTAGAACAACATTTAAGTACCTCATCGCCAACGCTGAGCTGCCACCTCTGGTGCAAAACTTGCCACCTCTCCTGCTGCCACCGCTGTCCGAGAACGACAAGACCCATTACAGCTGCAGCAACAAAAATAGACCAGAATCCACTAGTTTCTTTTGCTTGAGCACACAAGGAGGCCACTCCTCTTTTCCACCATGCCTCACAAGGGAGCTCTGAGTCATCAGCTTCATCCTCCTTTCCTGATCCTGGAACCTGAGAAATTGGATATGATGGATCTCTAACATCATTAGATCCTTCAACAAGATCATTCACAACAGCACTTTCGTCGTATGCTCCTGGACCACCAATAACAGCCTCATAAAAGTCCTCTTCTTTATCATCAACATTCAGCTCATGTGGTGCGGTCTGTTCATTAAAATGACTTTTTTCCTCGAGTAACGGAATGTCAGGAAATTCGTTGGTCACATCCAACCCTTCGATCCCCCATTTATCATTTTCCTTCTCCTCAAACTTGTCTTCTCTCAACACATTCATTTCAGAAACAAGGTCATGTTGTTGATCAGCCCTGGAGTGTTCTGTTTTTTCAGGCACGATTGGCAAATTCTCATGTTGACTCGGCGGAAAAACAAAATGACCAGACATAAACAACGTCTGCGAAGTTTCTGGTTCTTCGTTCCCAGTAACTGCAGTGTCATTATCCTCATGAATAGATTCATCTCCCTTTGGACTAGGAGCTGCTGCATATGCTGATGCCGTTAGTGATACAACTTCCCAATCATTTCCACGTGCTCCCTCCTCATTTTCGGCAGCCTTCGGAACTTCACCTTCACTTGCATGCGAGATAGCTTCTTCTCCCTCATTATCAGCCATCTTTGGTAATCAGACTATCGAATAGTAAAACAACCAAAGAAAAGCAATAACAAGAATTAATCCAAAAAGAAAATCCAAAAAATTCACAAATATATCATATTATGTAGTCATGCAACATTAATAATGTAAGTGTGTTTCATCCCAAGAGCTACAGTAAGTCTTTACTGTCTGATCTGATTGAGTGACACAACGAAACATCTCCGCTCTGATTTCATTTATACCATATTATCACCTAAGTCACTGCCATGAACCACAGGTCTTCCAAATTTATCTTTTAAATACTTCAAAGTGTTGAGAACTCTACAGATGAACATATGCTGACCAATAAGCAGGATTCAAAAAAACCACGCTTTATATTGATATCACAGCTTTCACACTGTAATCACTTACATAAACATCAATCCTCACAAGCTAAGTTAATTACCTCAAGGAACAAACAAAATCACCTTAAAGCGAAAACCCAACCAGCCAAATCTTTGCATCGGAGTCAAAAGCAATGCAAACAAAACATTTGTATGATGATGATGATGCTATCTAACATTACTCGAACCTTCAATTGAAATTCAATTTCATGTTTCTCATCCACTTATACACATTCAGTGAATCTTGTGTGAAAATGTTATATACATGTACGGTGGTGGAACCATGATTCGAAATTCAGGGGATAAACATCAATTAAAAATTTTAGAAGGACCATTTAGGAATAGAATATCACAACTTAAAAAAGAACTCAATAGTTCTAAAAAGAAAATTCATAGTTTTCACTATTTAATAAGGTGGTCGTCCTTGCTAACGTCTCTCACTCTGCCACTATGCATAAAATCAAGCAATTAAACCTATAGTAAATGAGGAATACAACACTAAGGGATTGTTTGGATTAGGGCATTTGGAGGGAATGAAAGGGAGGGAATAGCAAGGGATATAAATCCCTTGTTTGATTAGCAAATAAGAATGAGGGGAAATGGGGGATTTGGAGGGATCAATTTTTCCTCTTCCAACGGAAATTTAAAATCCATCAACCACAGGAAAAATCCAGAGGGAGATTGTATCCAAACACCCATCCATGCCGTACTCCGTCCCCCCTCCCCTTCTCTTCCCTTCCTTTCCTCTCCCTTCACCCCCTCCCCTCCCCTCCCTTTTCCCTCCTACTTCACTATCCATACAAGCCCTAAACAACATGTTTGTATCTATGTTACTTTGACTCGTCTCAAGCTTGGGGTATCGGATGGAGTTATTTGACTTACTTCTGCAAAGTTTTCAATCATTTGGTCTAAACTCTAAAGTGATGTGTTCCATGTGTCGGATACATAACATGCGACCAAAGTGAAGGAATAACATAGGTTTCTATGCCTACAACTGTCTCATTTAAATTTCTGTATAACCAAAACCAAAACCTGACTGCTAAACTTGTTACAATGAAACTCGGATGCACGAGACCGTATCCAAATCATTATATATCCAAAGATGAAGAAAATCATCAAAATCATACACTCAGCAATAAAATTTGAGCACTAAATCTTCATCAGATTCATCAAAAAAATACAATCACAGCATCATAGCTAAACATTAATCCTAAAAATCAACACTAATCCTCTAATTCTATCAAACTAATCCAAATTCAACTCAAATAACAAAACAATCGAATTCGCACATCAAAAGCTAAAAATTCAACATCAAACACAAGTAATCAAATCAATATTATCATAAAATTATCAAGAAATGACAATAATTACAGCAAAATTAGGTTAAAGGAGAGAGAAAAACGAAGACATACAGCGAAGAATGGATAGAATCGCGGATTTCGAAGATCGGAGATGATAAAATACGGAAGAGATGGGAGAAAATACCTCGGAAAACGCAAAGAAATGGAACAGTTGAGGAAAACTGATATTATAAGGTAGAGTGATGAGCTAGACAACAAAGTGACCCAGACATCCGGTAGACCTGTAGTCATGTACTCCATGTCCTAGACTCGTTCCACCAAAATTTAGGAGAGACGGTTTTTCATTACCGTATTATTCAATTTTTTTTATTTTTTTTAAGGGAACACCGTATTATTCAATTCGATATCTCTTTTAAGACGATATTATTCGTCGTAAATTTAAGACAAACAAATATCAAATCACTCGTGTATAGAAAAAATTTATTGTTTTTCTCTATATATTTTTATATACAAATTCTCATTTAAGACGGTTTAAGACGGGTCAAATAATAACCATTTGCATAGATAGGACAAACATCTTGCTCTTTCCTAGGATTTTTCATTTTTGTCTTATCCATACAAGTAAATATTACTTGACCCATTTTAACTTAGACTTATTAAATGGAGAAACGTACCAGAGACCCAGACTCGGACCTATGAAAACCATATCCCGAAAGTAAGGGTCATCTAAGCCCGGAGTCCAAATGCATAATCATACGGATATATCCATCGCAAGCTTATAACGAGTCAAGTCCTTCCACTTGTGTACATAAGACAAAACATTAAAAATCTCAACTGTCTTGTCTTTTCCTAGCTAAGTGGGTAATATTTGATTACGACGGATATGTCCGTCACAAATGAGAATGATGCTGTATGCGGTAGATCGTTTGTGTTGGCATTGTTTTTCACAAACGGTTCCAAGGATCGATTCTCATTGTTCTAGCGCCTGTAGGAGTGCAGGCTTCTTCTAGTCTCCTATCCCCTTTTATATTTTGTGTAGAGGTAGGCCTCATTATGTTCAATGAGGCATTGTGATCTGCTGCTACGATGCGATCGTAAAAAAGACAGGTATAAAAGGATAGAAAAATGCAACCTTGAAGTTGGGGGTTCGATTCTCACCTGCAGGCCACGACATAGTGCGCTCATTTGAACCAAAAACAGAAAAATGCAACTATGATGAATAAATTCACCCAGGTTCCGAATAACTGAGTACACTCGGAGATTGTTCATAAGTTCGTTTATAATCTGAAAAGAAGTAAAATACCCCTCGTAATATAACGGGTCTGCATCAATACCCGCCTCTTTATACGATCCTTCTCTGGAGAAGGATCAAAGACAAGTCACAATTGGAGCAAGACATATCAGAATATTTTCCAGATTGCTATCCTCAAGCTCTGGTTGAAATACTTGAAGGATGTGTCCAGTGTCCTTAGCCAGCAGTATACATTACATTTATTTACAGAGAATCCAACAAACTGCAGTAGTTTTGGGAACAAATACACGGGTAGTTAAGTAAAACGGTTTTCCACGAGTATTTTTGCTCCCAGAAATACCCCGCCGAAGTAGTGTCTTTACAATAAGCTAATGATCAGTAAACCAGACCTAAAGCATAATGTACACATACATAATTGCAGTAGCATAGTGAAACTCTGTAGGTGCTCGAAACTAGGGATCGGCTGGACCGGCCATCTCTTCATCAGTAGAAGCATCTTCATCATTATCAGTTAATTCTTCATCACTGGTCTTTTCTTCAGGAACAGCTCCTGCATCTTCGGGTTTCGCATACTTCTCACAGTACTCTGGAGAAAATCGTATAGACATATGATATACCAAAGCATTATAATTGTACCGATATGGGATCAGGGGCGGATCCAAGGGGGGCCCGGTGGGGCAGGTGCCCCCCATGAAATTTCCGAAATAAATATTTATAAGTACTTAAAATAGTTAGTAGGTTATCATGGCATAGTTGGTAGAAATGTATAATTGTATCCATGAGGTACAAGGTTCGAATCCTTGTAACATATAAGATTTTTACATTTTTTTTAATTAAAAAATTGCTTGAAATGAGATTTAAACCCTAATTTATCAAATTCTAAGTCATTGAACCACTTTCATTTATTGTTAATTGCAGTACTAAAATGTATTATATTCTTCTATGAATGAAATATATTTTTTTAACATATACTTATAATTTAAATTAGAAAAAAAGTTGAGAAAAAAAATGTTTAAGACCAATATATTTTCATTTTTTTACTAATATCATGACTAATTTAGGAAAAAAAACTCCAAAATATAAAAATATTGTCTTAAATATGTTTACATAACACGTCAATTTTTTTTTGTGCCCCCAAGAACTAAATGTCTGGGTCCGCCACTGTATGGGATTAGTTGATTGGCAAAATGTTTCCCTTCGAACAAATACCGCAAATTAATGAGACATAATTTCATCTATTGGAGAAGCTTAAACTTCTTTAGTGGATGGTAAGATGATTAACGCCCTATTCTACGTAGGCTCAGCTACACACGACTAGTTCAGGAGCATGTCGAAGTTCTGGGCGTGGCTATTTTGTGGGGAAAAAAATATGCATGTTTCTAGCCTAAAATGAACTGCTCAGTGTCCTGACTTGTCTCGGATGGAGTATCACGACATAGATCAAAATTACAGTTTCGGAGAAACGAAAAACACAAGATATTTATCCTGAAGCGGAAAAAAATGATTTCTCATGCGATTTTGTTGTTTCTCCATAATTCAGCAGGCAGGGATAAGAGACACAACAAGGCTTTCCTTTGTTTAGAATTCAGGACTAGATTTCAGGTAGCTGGCCCTCGGGTGAACTCAAAAGTTCGCTAATGCGAGGAAACAATAAAAGGAATATGTAATACTGGACCATCCTACATGGACATAACGAAAATAAAAGAGTGATCTCCTGGAGAATGAGAACCTCGCTACATTGTGACTGAGTTGTAAGGGTTTTGAAGGTCATCACAATTGCATTTTGAGGCTATATCATCAGCATTCATGACTAGGGATGTCATTGGGGCAGGGCGGTGCTGGATATAGGCTCCCCCATACCCGTACCCATCAAGAAAACCTCGTACCCATCCCCGCCCCACCACTCATGGCAGGTACAAGTTTTCAAAACCATCCCCGCCCCACGAATACAGAAAGTATGCCGCGACAACCAACTCCTTGATCAATGAAGCACCTCATACAACACAAAATAAGTTGATAAGCTCAGTTAAGGGTCGATCAACAAGTATACAAGTAGCACAAGTCACGATAAAAGATTGTTCTGTTAGCCAAAAACAAAAGCATGAAACAGAAGCATTATTGCTGATACCTTTAACTCTTTTCTCATATGCAGCCTTGTCGCTATTCATCAGCGCAGCAGCCTCCCCATTGAGGGGATCGGAAGGGTTTGGGTACAAAAGGAGTTGTGGGAGGAACACCTCGAAAACATTCACCAAATCTAGGAAACATAAGCGTTGTTTAGCCAGTGACGGAAAAAACTCATAAACTTTTTTAATGACATGAAAGAACTTGGACTTACCAAACATTGGACTCCAAGTTTGATTAATAACATCAAGACAAACAGATCCTGACCTGAAATGTTAGTTTGCCAATTTCAGGAAGGTTCCCATTTCCAGTGAATTAACAGTCAGAAAATGAAATCGTTGACGGAATTTTACTATAGGTCCTTCAAAAACAGTCTATCTACTTTCTGAAGAACAAGGGTAAAATTGCGAAACATTCAAACTCCCTCTAACTGTGCCATAATAAGAGCTAAAAGCTTTATGACATCAATATTAAATGTCGAGTTCATGTAAATAATAATGGGAGAGGAATAGGAGCTAAAAGCAACTCACATCTCATCGACATTTGGATGGTATATCTTGTTTATAAATCCTATTGATGGAGATTTGTAGGGGTAAGCATCTGGTAGCTCCACTCTAATCCGCCACACACCTTTATGATAGGGACCTGCCAGTAACCAACTCCAATTAACATTTCACTAAAACCTGAGAGAGACGGTCTTTCAATAAATTATTGAGAAACCATTCTTTTGTACCCTTTTATTTGTATTTCGTGACCCTTTTCTCATGGATCGTACCATAGTAATTCCGTACTTATTTACATAATTAATGTACTTATTTTATCTTTAATCATTATTTGTACCTATTATATTACTTTTAGTACCACTTTTTCTTAAATTTGTACAATAGTCTCCCTATAAGCTTATTGAGAGGTTGTCTCTCAGGAGACCTACTATTAACATTTTGATGTAACGATGTTGCTTTCCATTATTAATGGAGTCCAAGACTACGTATCCTCTCATTATGCCTTAATCCATTACGATGGAATAGGGCAAAAAGATTCACGATTCACTCCATTGGTCGTGCTTCTTTCGGTATCAAGTGTCAAGTCATGTATGCAATTCTAGGTCACTCCATAATAGACTCGCAATTAACACAAGGGTAAGGTTGCGTAGCACTGACTCCCCTCCCCTTATCCTCTACCCGTGGAACCCCTTGGGATACTCATAAAGAACAAATCGGGTTTTGTATACAACCTAACACATATGGTTCTACGTCGCTATTTTACTCCGTATTATACAAGAAAGAGGCTAATGCATAGATGATAGACAAACAAGGTTGCTCCCCAAATACAAGCTACAACAACAAGTGATGGGATAAATGAATGGAATCTCCCAAGATAAAATCACAAACCCTCTGATATTTCATTCAACTTTCGGTTCATCTCCTAAAATGTGACTAAGTCCAACCTTCCTCGAAACCCGACACAAACCCTACTGCAAATCTCCTCTACTAACAAGCTTAAAACCAACAATGAATACCCCTATGTCTCATTCATTTATTAACCGTTTTATTCTTTGTGACGGGTATTTTAATCAAAGGTAAACAAATGATTACGACAAACGGAATACTAATTGGACTAAGGATTAAGGAACAGGACAGGGGGCTTAATGAACAATGGTCTCAAACATACATGATAAAAGATGATCTAAAATACATGAAACAAACTAAATCAAGAACAATCAACCAAAAACAGGAAAAAATAACAATATTTTCACAGAAATTAAAGAACAAAAGAAGGTAAATTACTTTCATTAGGGCCATGAAATTCCACATAAAATTCTTGCATACTGTCATTAATCGTCTCAACCTTATAATCACTCATCATCCTACAAAACACAAACACAAAGAATACAAAAAACCCATCAAAAAAAAGAATCAAAAGAAACTGCAATTAAATAATAGCAAGATCAAAACTTTATGAGATAAGATTAAAAAGGGTTCACAGTTTCATCAAATCCATCTCCCTTCTTTTGCTTGGGGAAGACATGATTGTTGTTGTTGTTTACTGCTGTAAAAAAAATTGTGGGTTTTGAAACAAAAGGGTAAATAGAGATAATGCAAGGATTAACTGAGGTTATTATTAATTGAAGAAGTGAGAAGTGGGAAGTTAGGAAAGATCAATCAATCAATGAAAATGGGAAATAATCAAACAATTGTGTAGAGGAATCAAGGAAAAGGAAAAGGAAAAGTGACTTGTATGAGAAAAAGAAGGGTCCCAACTCCCGATGTTATAGACCTACTCTCTCCTATTCTGAATAATTGGCACATTTCGGGTTGGACACGAGAATTAGAAATTCATTTGTTTAATATAAAGTAATGTGTGGCATGGGAAGATTGGAAAGAGGGAATGTATTATTGATTATTATTGTGAGTAGAGGTGATTAAAATAAGTAGTATTGTGGGGTAAGGTGGGGTATTATTGTGGATTAGAGTGAATAAAATAAGTATAAACAATGTCCCAAAATGGAATATGTGACATTTACGTGACTAGACGAAAACGGCAAATGTGACAGTTATTCAGAATAGGAGGGAGTATAAAGTATAGGTTAATCGAGTCGGGTTTGGGTTAAAGTTAATTTTGTTTCGAGTTGTTCGTGATTGTAAGAACTCCGATAATGAATATTCGTATCGGCTTGAATAAGGTCGGATCAATTTGGATCTCGGGTAAAGTTTGGGGATCCTCGATTCGAATGTAGGTCAGTTTAATAAGGCCGAGTTGTTTGGGTCTGGTCAGTCTTACTAGGTCAATCCATTTTGTCATTGAATAACAAGAGTTTTTTGTCGCGGTTTTAATTATAGGTTTTGTCTTCGTATTTATTTGCATGATTTAGAAAACGTGTTTGATAAATAGTGATACCACGAGAGGATAATTTAGGCTATAAGTACATTATTGAACAATGTTGTCGACAATATTTGAAAAAGGGTAAGTTTGTATCAACATATTCGTCAATTTATTTTCCAAATACACTTATTGAATGACCAATTTATTGGCTAGCTAGTAGTAACGCCCCTAAGAGCGTCATTTACAATGGATGACTTTTTCCCCATCTTTTATCTCCATTGCTTTATTTCCATCTATTTTTCTCCACCAAATTATTTACAATTACAATGGATATCTTTTTTTCTCCATCAATCTCTCCATTATGGGACTCGCTTTTTCTCTACCCATTTATAATTCAATTATCTTTTATCTTATACTCTTTTCTACCCAAAACTAGTGTCCCATTGTGGAGAAATGACTAAATAGGGGTATGTAGATTGGAGATAGTGTGTTGTGATTTATGGGGTTAGGGGTGGGTAATAAATGGAAATAGGTAAGGGTAGTATGATAAAGAAAACAAGCCCAAATTTGGACAATGGGACACTTTGACGAAAAAACCAAAATGGACAATAGGACATTAGTTATGGTTAGGAGAGAGTATTATTTTTGATAATTATTGTCCTTCCTCTCATTATTTAATTGCAAATATGGTACAACTTTTCTCCATGGTTTTCTCCACAAATATGGAGCTCCATGGAATTCTCCATCGAGATGGAGATGTTCTCTATTTTAATTCAACCCATGTAACTCTAAGTCTTGCTTAAAACGGTAATAAAAACAACTTTTAGCAATTACTACGCTACTACCAAGTCCTCCTCCAAAACAAACGCATATATAGACTATCATCATGAAAGAATGTGACATAAATAAGAATCTCATTTTCACAAGGAAAACAACGAGACCACCGCAGATGTGAACTAACTTAACTTATAAAGTCATGGCTCGTGGGATCGCAATTCAAAACCCGAGCTATACCGGATCAATAAAGAGACGTCTTTACGACTCCCTTTTGCACGAAAAATATAAGTTACTCCGTTACAAAAGAACTGGAAATCGGAAATAAGCAAATGTCATTCGAGGAAGCAAATATACTATCCTTCGGAAACCTTCATGTTTTTCCAATGGTTGATGATAACAACCAAAACAAATTGGTGACTTTATACACCAATATAATTTACCCTGTACTAGCAAATAATCACATCAAAATATTGACATGGAAATTACTGGCTAAATAAACTGGCATTGCGAAACGATATGTTTGCCAACCTAGTAGAATCCCAAAAAAACATTGCTTACTTCACTTCTACTAGTATCAAAACTGAGGATTTATGTGCAGATTCTTGAATAACCACGAGAAAATGTCGACAAAAAATAACCCTTTTTTCCTTCTTAGAGAAATATGCTAGCCGAGAAGCCTGCACAACCTAAGCAGATCCATGTCTGCGAGAGTTATTAGTTGACTGATAGTCGGTTTCCTCATCTCCGCTGTCAATGTCAACGGGATGATGTCGATTCTGGTATCCCCTACGTCGAAGCATAAAGACATTATAGTAGTAGTTAACTTGGTCAGCCCACTTCTTTTTAGGTAAAGCCTCACACATTGGTACCCAAAAACATTTTTGTAAGGATTGGGGGTTCTCCTTGACTATATTTCTGAATTTCTTCTCCTCGTTGATTGTCCAAGCAACGCTATATTCCTCGCCCATTTTATCAAAATTCCAAGCATAGAATGCAGAACCCAATTCGTATCTAATCTTCAATCTTTTCTCAGAAACATGAAACTTGACACACACATCGGAACCTGGAAATTGACACCCACAATTATCCCGCCTTCCCTTTCCAATTGGATCTCTTTCAATCAAAGAACGGTTTTCAGTCTTTTCTAATGGCCAAGATTGGGTGCCCAACCATTTGGGGTCGCTATTAATAGTCAGTCCGGTCCATTCTGGGACTTGTACCTGAAATGCTTTTCCAAGAGGTACTCTTTGTTGAGGACGACTGGTGTAGATTGGAGACGTTGGTTGCATGTCAAGACGAGCTTCCAATCGTGGCCTTGGACGTGACTGGTTTCCTCCCATTTCGTTCAAATTTGATAAAGGTCTTTTCAGCTTTTTCTGCATCATTAAACTTTTATCGGTGAGTGTTGTATGAGGTGGTCCGACTTGTAAGACAGACCAACCCAAATCCCTATGTTTTCCTCATTTAGTTATAGAATTAACAAAACAAGCATCATATGACATACTCCCTTTGTTCACTCCAATTCCGCATTACCCAAGTGAACGGAATCGGTGTGAATGGAGGGAGTATAATTTTTCGGGAAAAACCAACGTTGGCTATAAAAGCACCAATAAATACGACACCCTAAGCTCTTGCAGAAGACAAAGTGATAGCATCAATGAAACATTAATAGAAACCCTTACATTTACGTAGTCAACACTCATATACTATATAATATTTGAAGTTAAACGGCTACTATTGAAATGCTTCTTTGATGATATAAAAACTTTTGAGCCGTCTCCAAACCCATGAGATGATCTCGTTTAATATTTCAAGGATAGACATTACAACTTAAAAAATAATCAGATTGCAATTCATAAAGTCGGCATGCAGAAGCATTTATTCATCTGATTACACACTAAAGAAACTGCAAATACAATATGGCACGCATACCAACTGATATCCCGAAGACTCAAAAGCAACTACTCCATATAACACAAAATAAGACTAACACTAAGTAAGAGTACAACTAATCGCTAAGATCAAACATGTAGCTAACTGTATGAATAGATATGAGTGTGACTAGAAGTTGGTGGAAAGAAAGTTCCTCGAGTAAACCCACAAAGCCCTTCAACGGTTAACCATGAAGTTAAAAGCCGAAACCAGAACAATTGCATATTAACAGTGTTACTCAGACACGCCGACTAGAAGTTGGTGAATTTTCCTATTTCATGGTCTAAAATGAAGTGTCGAAGTGTCGTGTCGTGTCGTGTCTGGCACGCGACACGGCAGTTAAGCGAAGTGTCGGAGTAACATCGGCATATTTTCTTAAATGGTGCCTTTGAAAAGGCTCACTCACTTCCTATGGAGATTGGAGGCAATAATTCATTGTTTTCCAGTTAGTCTCGTAAGGTTTTCCTGATTTCAATTAAGGGTTTAATGGAAGCATCCTCATTGGTTTTAGTTTAGCTCCAATAGTACAATCAGATCTATTATTATATAAAAAACAAGTGAAGTAAAAGGAGCATAGACAGAAGTCTAAAATAAAAACTAAAGGAGTGTGATATTTAAAACACGCCTTCGTTTGAGAAGGCGCGAAAACGACTACGCACAAAGCAAATTGATTTTCCAAACGAATATGTATTTTTAGAACAACACTTTATGCAACAAAATCCCATTTTTTTGCTTTTAAAGAGGATTACAAGTAAAAGATAAGGATGAGGGAGAAGAGAAAGTTATAAGAAAATAAGTTCAGGAAAAAATACGAAATTGTAAAGTGATGCAAGCACCTCGAGCACCCCTCGGGGGTTGTACCACGTGCATCTTAATTGCGTCTTTGGAATCCCATACGCAACTAAATTGACCCTTTCTTTCCAAACATGTAGGCCTAGCCGCCTAGGGTTTGTTTGGTTGCCCACTAAAAAGCACAAAAAATCTAATTTATGTGAATTGTAAAAATGATGGGTTATTTGGTCTCCACAATCCACATAACTAAGACTTTCCATAGATTTTGATTCCTCCGAGAAGGAAAACTGCCTTACCGTGGAAATAGAGTTCCCACATTCAAGTATGCAACAAAACAAGTTTTTTTAGCATACATGATACATAAAATCATGTAAAATATGACTTTCTAATTACATTTCCTGCATGCAATCCAACAACCACCTAGAATGCAAAACTTCCAGCAATTCCAACCGATAATGTCGTGTAATATGAGCTTGGTCATTCAAGTAGTAGAAGCAGTCAAGCAGCACGCGTGCTAGCTTTAATACTTCGTGACTCTTTCCTTATAAATACTACATTAACATGTGTTTAAATCACCTTTTAGGCCTAGGATAAAAGTAAGTATTACTAGAGAAACAAAGCTTAAACAACAACAACAACAACAACAACATCATCAGAGCCTTAGTCCCAAAATGTTTTGGGGTCGGCTGACATGAATCATCCTTTGGAACCGTCCAGGGTGAACTCTCATCTCGACAAGAGAAAAAGAAAAATAAAGAAAAAAAGAACGGAAGTGAAGTGAAACCGAAAATGAAAGATAAAGGGGTTTTATAGATATTAAATCGAACTTATCACATGTATAAAAACCAAAAAAAATAAATCAAAGAATAAAGTTCAAAGTAATTTTGAAAAATGAATAGGAAGAAAATGGAGAAAAGAAACTCCCTCTCTCAACATCCATGAACCCGAAGTAAAATTCACTACACAAATAATTGTATGACGTAAGTACAATTACAACATTAACACAAGCACCATATTAGAGATAAAAATAGAAACTTAAGTAAAATTCACTCCACAAATAGAGTACTAGTTCAATATACATGCTTGAACTTATACACAAACATGAAAGTCATAATTAAAGCATTGAATGAATCATCCATAAATAAGTTTGTAACATTTACGATAAGATAATAATAGACTAAACATTACTATGTAATAAACCAGCAATTACCTGAGTTCCAAATTGACAAGGGCTATGAGCCCGGATCTTCCTATAAAAGAGTGAATCACGCGCTAACAAGGCTTGCTTCCAGTTCTTGTCATTTCCATATGAAGCCCACTTTGAACATTCAGGAATCTCGCCAATCACTGGATCAGTAGGATCTTTAGCAACATTAATCATCCATTGAAGAACACCCGCGAAGCAATCCTGCTTTCTTTTGTGACTAGAAACTTCCTTCGACACTCCAGAATCCACATTCATCTCGTCCCTCTTGCATTTAGTCGAATCTTCCTTATAAGCATCCGAATTTTCAGAACTCATGACCCCATTACTAGCTACCACTGGCCTAGCTAGAAACTTCTTGTTGTATGATCTATCCGAAGAATTGCCATCAATACAACTCATTTCGCTCTTGACTCGCTTTAAGTTTTGGTCATTGTTATCCTCTTTTACTACAACACCGTCATTATTAGCAGAATCCATGGAAAAATTCCGTTTCTCCAGCTCCACAAGCTCATCATCATTCCCTTCATTAGAACCTTCCGAATCCGCAAAATCTGCCACAACTTTCTTCCAATCTAACTTCTCACCCTCACTCTCATTTTCATTCCCATTATCATCATCAAGATCCATCAAGCCGTCGAAACTAAGACCACTCTTCTCCAACTTAAAACCACAAGAATCATCACTCCCTCTCTCCACATCCATGAACTTCGACACATAAGCTCGATAATCCCTCTCTAATTCCATCAACAAATCACTCCCTTTATCTAATCTCACTAACCAATTCTCCAATGAACTCAGATACTTATCATAAATCAACTTAAAAGAGGAACCGAAACCCGAACCCAACCCAAATTCCAAACTCACTTCACCCCACAATTTATTTTCAGAAATGACTTCAAACCCACCTTTCTCCTTCACAACAAAGTACAACTTAAGCAAATCTATACATTCACCATTTCCTAACCTCGGAGGTAAAGGCCTAAAACAATTATCACCAAAACAACCCTTCAAATACCCATAAACTAATCCAACAAAATAACAATGTAGCTTCGATTCACAGCTTTTTAACCCCTCGCTACACGGATTTCTGCCATTTACACAAGAACTAACCTCGAATTTCGACCACCCTGCCATGTAGTATTCGCGAATTTTCAAAACCCTAAAACAAGAATTATTACAACAATATAATCTAAATCAACAATCTCATCACAAACCCATTAATTAAATTCAAGAATATGAACTGGGTAGATGATGAATTTCTGCTTTAGATTGAAATTAGTTCAGACATTAACTCATATAATCGAAACCCTAAAACAAAAAAATACTACAATCATTTTATCTAAATCAATAATATCAACACAAACCCAGTAATTAAATTCAGAAACATGAACTGGGTCGATGATGAATTTATGTATTAGATTGAAATTAGGTTGATAAAGTTTGGGCTAATGGGGAAATTAGGGCAAAATAAGGGAAGAAATATGGAGGGAGGGGAAAGGGGGAAAGAGGGAGGGAAAGGAAGGGGTACCAAAATTTTGAAAATATTGAAAGAAGCACAAGAAAAACAAACAAAAATATTCTTTGAAAAAAAATTAAATTTTATAATTAATGAATGAATAGTTAAGTTTATTAAGGTCTACTTGTGAAAAAGAGAGAAAGGGAAACTTACCAGAGAAATTCAAGGAAGTGGTGTGGGGTTGATAAGAGTACTTGATACTCTTGCACTCTTGCTTGATAGTGCAATTAGATTGTGCAAGCAAGACCTTCTTAAGACTTTTCTTTTACTTTTTAGATTTTTAGATTTGATATTTTAATTTTTTTAATTTAGGGTTTTTAAGGAGAGAGGGGGGCAAAGAAAATCTTGATTATTGTAAGGGGTAGCCAAAAAAATTGGGAATTGAGGAGGGTTTGGGAGATTAGAAGAAATAGAAGAATAAAATAGAAGAATAATTAAGAGAGAAGGGGAGGGGAGTTTTTGGAAGGTTAGGAAAATGAAAATAATTGTATGAGGTGTTGATTGGGATGGGTTTGTCCAATTTATAGTGGTTTGGGGAATAAGGGAACTATAGTTGGTTAACTAGGGTAATGACTAATGGGGTGTTTGGGGAGGTGAGGGGGTAGAAAGTGGGGATGCGGGTGAGAGTTGGTTGAATAGCGAATTTTTATTTTGAGATAAGGAAAGGAAATTAGGCTAATTATTTGAAATCGATTTGTTTGATTTTTGAATCAGATGCGAGATTTGTAGCGGGTTCTGGGTATTTTGGGCAATAAACGGATTATACCACCAGAAATATACAATTTTCTGTACATATTTTGCGTTTTTTAATAGAAAATTCGAACTTTATTAAAAAGAATATGAGTTATATGGTCAAATTTATAAACTCCTTGAGAAAATATTGAGAATCGAAAATTATTATATAACTAAAACACAATACATATAAGCTGAACTATATTTTAATTTTAATATAAAAAAAACTAAAATATAACTCAAAATAGTTTAAAACTCAACAAATATACACATAAGCCAAATCAAATACACCATGGTTGTACGATGTTATTTATGTATGTATATTATTAATATAATGAAAAGATCTTTTTTTATATCCTAATAAGTTTTATTTTATTTTATGAAGATCAGAAATTAGTTTGTTAAAAAAATATTTCATATGCATAATGTTGAAAAATTGTTAAAAATATATCGTAAATAATCTATTTATATAATAACATAAAGAGGTATATTGAGTGCCTCGTTGATAAGTATTTGTATTATCTAGCTTGTCAGAGTTGTCACGTCACATCCTTATAAAAATACCAAAATACCCTTCAACAAAATTTAAATTTCCTACAAAAATGTCATTTTGTATTTTGTAACATATAAGATGAAACAAATCAAAGGACATCCCTATCTTTCAAATTAAATATGTGATTAAATATTCATTAAGCTAAAAAATATATAAAGTGAGGTATCTTCTATAAATTCACATCCAATTAAGGCCCTGTTCTTTTTGGCTTAATTTCAGCTCCTTCCAATTTTGCTTGGTTATATTCCGTTAGGTTTTATTTACGTTCAATAAATTATGTTCAATTAATCTCTTCATAAAATTAATTTCTAAGGGGTTGTTTGGTTGCCTCCAAAATCACGGGAATTGGAAAATCATGGAAACTGGGAAAACTGAATCTTGTTTGGTTGCCTAATTCATGGGAATTAGAACTTCCTAGGAAATTCTAATTCCTGCATAATGTAGGAAGTTACTTACCTAGCCCCCTCTAGGTAAGTGGAAGTTCCCGCATCAATTAAAGTTCTTACATTCAACCAAACAACAATTACATAATTCACGTGATTTTTAAGTTCATATGAAGTTAATTTTCCCGGGAATTTTATCTTCCCATGCCGAACCAAACGACTCCTAATTCAACTAAATTCACTTCACATCACTTCCACTCAATTTAGTTCAATTAAGCTCTACTCCAATTAATTCAATTTAGCTCGTTTCAGCAGAAAAGAACAGGTCTAAGTGTCATGATTTATAATTAAAATTGACATTTGAATCTATAAAATCTATATATAATATTAAAAGGCATGTTGAGTACCTTATTGTCAAGTATTTCAATTTTCTAGCATGTTATGATGCCACCTCACCTCACAACCAATTACTGAACTACCCTTCTACCTATACATAACTTTTACTAAAATTTAGTACAATAAATGTTATTATATCATCATTATTCTTAAATTAATTGTGCAAATAATATATATTTTATATTTTTATTAGTTAATTATCTAATCTTTACAAATTCTAATCCGAGTTTCATATTTTTTTAATTAAAATTGGCATTTTAGTTGATTGTTTTTGTACTAAAGCATGTTATAAATTAATTAACGTCCTAAAAGATAACATAAATAGGAAAAATATTATCACATGTCAATCTTATATAAGAAATCTATCTATCTGTACAATATTATAAAAAAAAATGCATGGTAATTGTTAAGGGATATTACATGCCACGTTGCACCTTTTCGACATATGATAAATAATTCCACACTTTTCCTTTTGTAAATTAAAATCGATTGAGAATTACCGAATGCTCAAAGTTGTTGTTGTTATTTTTTTTCCGTCTACTTTATAATTTTGTTGACATATAATTTCATGCGTTTTCTGACATATAGTATTTTTACTTGTAGGGTTCATTCGTGTACAATTTATAAAGCATTCGTAGCAGATGACAACATCATAAAATGGATGTGAGATAGCGAAACACTAGCTAAGTATCCGTCTTTCTTGAATCTTTTGATATATTTTTATATTAAAATCGATCATAATTTAATATTTATATTTCATGCGTTAAACTAACTATTAGGTATAAAAAACAAACTAAACATGCGGGGTATATTTTAATTGTATTTTCAAAAAAATTGTCATAAACGCCCCGTGATTTTCACGGGCAACTAAGCTAGTTAATATTAAAAGAATTATTGAGTACCTAATTGATAATTATTCACATTTTCTATCATATCTATACAAGAATATAAGAGCCTAAATTTGAGTAGTGTTTTGTGCCGGTAAGTGTTTGTTATGAAACTTTCAAGACTACCAAATTCAACTATTTTTCTATTCCCTCAAAGCAATACATTAAATGACATTAAACTTAAACAATCTTATCTATATTAATACAAAAACATTTAACTCATTCTCATTAACCCACCTCATCATATGCAACCTTTTTTTAAAAAAAAAATTAGTAAATGTGGGACCCACCGTAATGTTTTTGGATTTTATTTCTTAAAAACCTTTATGTTTATTTTTCTGTACGGAAATGTTTCAGTTTATATTTTTATACGTAAATATTAATGAATAATAAAAAAAGTGATAATGTCTCAGCGCAATAATATTTTTTCCTAAAATTGAATTTTCATGATTAAACAATATTTTTAAACACATCAATTTGCATATTAATTACTCCACTAATCAATTACTATATCTTATAGTTGATAATTAATATATCCAGTATATTAATCAATAAAAAAATCCAAAATTAATAACATTGGTAAAAATTATGAACCCAATTCTGAGTACATTAAATAACTAAAGCAAATACAAAAATCACATGTTTGTAAATTTTTTTCCAATATACAAATAATGGTTTAAATTAAAGAGCAATCTTTTTCAAAGTTAAGACCAGTAAAATAATTACAAATTCTCATTTAAAACGAGCAAATTTGAGGATCAAATATTATTCATATTTCATAGTATAGTATGCAAGATTGCAAGCAGGGTGGTACTTGACCCGTTTTATCATTAAAACAAATATAATTGTCTTAGCCAAGACCTATTATAACTAATTGCGGTTAATTAATGGTTAAACACAACTCAATTTGGTTGACCGGTTAAGTAAAAAATAAGTTAATGTTAGATATGAATAATAAAACATATAAAAATGATAAAATTTATTGAGTTAATTATTTTAGTACTTATAATTTCAAAAACAAGTTATTAAAGTCACTTATATTTTATAATTTCTTCAAAATAAGTAATGTAGGCAAAGAATATATTTAGTATTGAGAGTAAATTTTTATTTAATTATTTTTCTCAAATATTGTTCACTCAAAATTGAAACGTAATGACTAATTCATTATTTATATTAAGTGCATCGTTTACAATATCTTAATTGCAAGTGTAATTTATATTTGAAAATTAAAATTCTTAGATATTGTTTACAAATTTAATCATGATTTTATTATAACATTGTTAAAATGCATATCCGTGCAATTTGCACGGGTTAAAACTAGTTACTATAAATCTATAAAATTAGGACTTGAACAATCCTTTGCACTCCCTCGGAGTTGTATTTTATAACCCAAAAGTTTTTTAGCTTTTTAGTTTCACCTCCCATTAAAATCAACCTTTATTGTTCATTAAGAGTATTAATTAAGCGACATCAAATATCATTATGAATCTATATCCATAAATCATTAATATATAATTTATTTATCTATATAATTAAAAGGGTAACTTTAGTGTCATTTTTACTCAATATAGCATTATCTTTTAAATCTCACATTCAAAACTTACTCTCATACTAAATAGTAAAATAAATTTAGAAATTTAATGAAAAACATTTAATATTCTTCAACTTCTTTTTCAATCATCATGAAATAATTAATCTTTTCAATTATATCATTTGTTTTTCCAATTTAAGTTTTCCCAACCCCACGATTTGTCTTCTTTAATTTTTTTAATCATTTATTTTACGTTCTTTAAGTGGTTGATCGTCTTTAACCATTAGGTGATTGTGATATCAAGATAGAGATTTGATTATACTTTTTTTAATTTGTTATCAATTATATATTATCGCGTCATTGTACTATTATACTTTCTGATCATCTTACTTCAATTTGTATTTTTCTATTCATATGTTTAATAATCTTTAACATGATATGTACCATTATCAAGGCATGTATAGAAAAGAAGCGACATTGAACCCTCAAGTAAACACTAAATGGTATGGTTTTTAAATTATACTATGTATATTTTTTAACTGATATGTGTTTTAAAGAGAATATATTATTCTATAGTCTTTAATATTAATTTATTTGTACATATGATAGTTAACTCAAATTTATCAAAATCTAGACCATATTCTTGCTAATATATTTATGAACTTTTTGGAATTAGATTGTGAGATTATATTTTTGTAGATTTATTTTACAAATTAAGCACTTGAAATGAAATGAAAACTCATAGATTAGACACCGTTATTTGAATCATTTCTAATATATTTGCATCCACATGATAAATGTTTATTCTGATGCAAATAATATTTGAAGCAAGTAGGTGGTGATGATTTGATGACGCTCCAAATATATTTTCATGAGAATGTTGGTATACTGGATTTAAAATAACTTAGAGATCTATATATTGAACTAGTGAATTTTTAACCTTGTAACGATAAATTAGCACATTATATAAGAAATTTTGATTCATATGGTGTTTAACACTAATCATAAATGTTATCTAATACACAATTTTGAAATTTAAATGATAATATTTCAAAATACATAATCGTCAAAAACTATGTTGAGCACACTTTTTATCCCGGATATTTCTCCAAGTCTTCAAAACGTCTCATAATATACCTAAAAACATTAAATTGCCAACATTTAATGACTGTAACGACAGAGTTCTCCTACCCGTTTTATATTTCATGCAAATCAAGAATCATGCAAGTTTAAGGAATTTGTTGGTTACCCAATTTAAAACATATGAATTGGTATCCATAGGATATGCGAAATTGGTGGATCGTTTATTTGCCCCAAATCATATAGATTTAAGTTTCATAGGAACTCCAATTCCTTATACATAGGAGAAAGTTGTTTATCTATCTCCCCCTGGATAAGTGGGAATTCCTATGAAATTCACTTCCCACATTCCAACCAAACACTTTTTTTTCCATTTTCCGTGATTTATAAAATTTTCGGAATTGTTACTTCATTAAAACTTTTATTCCTCTAGCGAACCAAACGACCCCTAAGACAACAAGACACTTCAAACAAAAAAGTGAGATATTCCTCCAGTAAATAAATAAGCATTAAATTAATTTACAGAAAATTTTAAATTTTAGGAATTGTTAATAAAAAGGATGTTTGCGGTTGTCAGCTTTTTTGGCAAAATGTAGGCACTTTATTTTTCAAGGAGTTTTAAATGGCTACAAAATGGTGATCTTGAATAATCTAGCCCCTCTCAGGTAGTTCACAACTAATGTGAAATTCAACTCTCACCCAACCAAACGGCGTTTCCGAATTCATATGAATTTCTATACAGGAAAATTTGATTTGTCATTGTGCATGTGTGATATGTCAATTTTAATTGTAATTCGTTTTCTCTCACGTATTCTTTAAAGGTTTGTGTAGCTAGGATGTATGCTCCAAACCTCCAATGTGTTTGTTATGTAGTAAAATTTATCAAGGTTTTATCTATACATCTTTTTTTTTTTACAAAACGTAATTTTATATTATATCGTGAAATGATAACTCTTTTAAAATCTGTTTAAAATATAACAAATTTTAGTTATGTATTAAATAATCAACTCTAATAACTCAATGTTTGAGACATTAACCTTGACATAGGTCAAAGGTCAAAATTTTGTTATCAACATTTTTTTTGACAAAAGATAAACTTATAAATTGATAAAACATAAAAACAAGGTTCAATCTATAGCTAAACTATGGCTATGATCTTATGCCCAAGGCCAAATAATCACAAGCAAAAAGCTTATAAAAACATGGCTCTTAAAAGAATCGAATTATAATACGACAATACGTTTAACAAGAAATTCCCACCTTTTACCATATTTAGTATTTTCACTTCTACTTAATTATTTCTGAAGTTTCACGATGGCACTTGTCCATCTGAACCCCCTAAATCCGTCCTTGATTTGTTATCGATTGCTATTTGCTAGTACCTGTATTTGTGTAGTTGTTATCTATTCCTAGTTATGATTTTTGGCGAGTAAGTCTTTCATTAACAATCGTAGCATATGACCTCATCTTAAAGTAGGGTTGTTTATTCAATGGTCAGGAGACTAAAGATCGGCTCGGACCACATTATTTTATTTTGGTAAACAGTCCATCTATTCACATAGGTTTGTTATTTGGTTCGGACACTGCCAAATCGACCGGACCACAGACCAGATTATGGACCGAAATACTATAAAGAGGATCTTTAAAAATTGTACGACTTACAAATATTTCTCCTACTCCGATAATATTACTTTGTTATGACATATTCTACTACTTTAACAAAATAAATCTAGGACATTAATATAATTAAAGTAATTGTTGAAATAATAAAGCTAAAAGCAATATATCATTTGGTCCATATAATCTGGTTCGATCCGGTTCATACTTTTTTGTGGTCCGATCCGAACCAGACCAATAAAATTATGATCCGGTCCATGACCCAACATTTTACACTTGTTTGGTTTTCGGTCCACTAAGTTAGCCTCATCAAATTCGATTTAGAACCAATGAACACCCCTGTTTTATGATCAGGAAAATTGTGAAAAAATTCTTAATTTAGATCTAAACAGAGATAACAAATTGCTACCATACCCTTCAAAAATCCTACAGTTGCTGAGAAGAGACATCGTAACGTCGATTCTTCGTCTCGGAAACCATAGAAATCATCGCTCTTTCTTTACTCTCTTCAACTCGACCTCCCCAAACTCGAAGCCTCTCTGATGCTTGTTTTACCTGAAATTTTATCATTTTGAAAGATAAAATTACAACTTGTACAATTACCATATTGACCTTACCATATAAATTCTTAATGACGAAATTGTACGAAAATTACCTCTTTATTCCAATTCGTTTTGTGTACTATGAGAACGAGAACAATTGTCTGAAGTGTCGTCCCACAAATCATACCTAACCAAATACCCTGCCATAAAACAAATCATCTGATAAAATAACTCGTTCATAAAATGTAAGTATGATAAATGGGATACGAGACGAGATCATATAGCCAGTCAAATGTTAATGCCCAAAGTCGAACACTAGGTCGATATGAGTATATATATGACCGAGTTAAGTTTTTAATCTTTCAAGTTCTAAACTTTTTTTAGTTGGACATAATCCGTCACACAATATATATAAGTATACAACCGTCTCAATTGATAATCCATTAATCCGTCATACAATTTGTTACCTCGACGCCTAAAGTAGTCTTGTAACCGAGTAATAACCCTAAAGGCAATCCAACACCATAGTAGCAAAACAAATTAATGTAAGCAACCAATGCTTGCCACCCTCCCCCAACCGCGACACCTGAAAATTCAAAAAACAAAATAAAATGAAACGGAGTGAGTATATTATATTCGAAATTGGTATCTAATAATGGTATTGAACTTCATACTGCACACGTTAACAAAATCGTTCTTATTAGAGTACGACCCTACTTTTCTCGGCCGAACTGAACTGAATAGGGTTAAAGAGTTAATTTGTGAAGAGATTACTTGAATTAAACGGTATGAAACTAAATTGAATTGTAGTGCCAAGCAGATTTGAAACGAGATGAAATTAAGCAAGAAAGAACATGACCTAATAATAACAGTTTTCATGGGTTAATAATTCAAATATTATTATGTGATCCAAGTAAATACCTGCAATAACTGGTTGGATACTATTAAGCACCATGGTGATACCAACAAGATAAGCTAAATGCGCAACGGCTCTTTGCATTTCTCTACTGTTTGTAAAGATTACCGCGAAATGGTCCTTTGTCAGCATGATTATGCACATAAATAGGAACCCGATGCAAAGCGACTGCGCAATGGTGACAATTACTGCAAACTTGGCTGTTCTTGGATGCCCTGATCCGAGCTCATTTGCTACTCGAACACTGTATCAATTATAGGTCGCGAGTACATTAATATTACAACCCAATGAACAAATGCCTACTAACTGTTTTACCTTTGCATTTGTGACGCTGTCAGCCTGTCACAAGCTTATGACGGAAAAATGTGGCAGTTCTATAATAATATTAGTATGGCACATTTCCACCGTCACAATTTGTGACTCGTCAGAAGGAAGACCAACTGCGTACCTTATTGCTGCGTTGATTCCTAGGAAAAATACGCCTTCCCATCCAGTTATATTCACACTGCATCAGAGATTTTAGAAGTGACTAAAATTCGTCAAAACGACTTCATGAGTTATGTGTTATGAGTCATGAGTCATGAGTCGTGACCTGGATTTAAAACCCGTCAGCATTAAAATTAGCAGAGTGGCTTGAAAGTAACGTACCAAATAGAAAGCGATCCGATGGAGATAACAGGGTCTTTTAGTTGGCCAGTAAGAAGCATAATACTCATAAAGTACCAAATATCCAAGCAAGTCATCACAGCAGAAGCAACAGAAAGCTTAACAAAAGGCCAAAGGTCGTTAAAAGCGAGCCAAGAAAAACCGGTCCAAGCGTCCTTGCAGCAAACCTTCATATAAACAAACTGAGCCAAAGCGACAGCCCAAGCCGATACATTGAAGGCGCAAGCAGCACCGGAAGTGCCCCACCCGAACACCTTAATGAACAAGTAAAGCAAGCCAACATGGATTATTAAGGCCACAAACCCGATATAAGCCGTGACTCCTACCTTACTCTGAGCTTGTAAGAACTTTTGGGACGGGAAATTAATGGCGAAGGCGAACATCTGAGGGATACATTGTTTGGTAAATGTCCCGGCTAGCTTTGCAATTCTCGGTTCCTGGCCGAGGAGCAGGAGGACCGAGGTTGCGTTTGAGTACAAAGGCAAGAGTGCGCAACACGTTCCGAGTAGGATTAACCAAGATCTTTGGGTGTAGATTCCTAACATGTGGATTTGCCCTGCTCCGAAGGCTTGTCCACATAATGTCTCTAAGGCACTTCCCATTCCTAGCTGCGAATCCCGTCAACATTAAAAGCACAATTAGACTAATTAATAGATCTCGTGATTGTTGAGTCTCACTCTGTCTCATTTTCGCGTTTCATTTATGTCTCAATAGTCATTACCTCGTTATTTGACAAAAAAATCAATCATTAAAAACAATTTTAAAGATGTATACGAGGATAAAGGTTATGAAACACAAAAGCGGGATATAGGATCTGAATTTCTACAATGATACATGATCGTTGTACTCAATTTTCACTTCGTAGAGAGGACAACACAATCAGGAAAAAAAAAAGCGACTTATTTGCGAAGATTTAAAAACCTTACCAAGAGACCAAAGACAAAACTTCCGAAAATTGAAAAAGCTACGGTTACAGCTGAGAGCTCCACATCTCCGATATGCCCAACAAAGATATTAGTAAAAGAATTAGTACCATAATTACAACATATGTTAAAAATAATTGGACCTGCAATCAACCACATTTTTGTAGACTCTATCCTCCATACAGACACGATATCTCGAAACGACCGAATAGGAGGGTAATCACCTCCTTCCTCACCCCTCGCAACCATGACCCCTAATGGCGTAGTGTAGAGTTCAACCACGGTGGGTTCTCCACCAATTAGTGGTGTGTTCATAGGTACGTCTTCCATGACATTATGTGCATGGAAGGTTGACGATGCAGGGGAGTTGAAAGCATTGTTGCCATTTTCAAACTCCCCTGCTTTGTGTCTCGGAAGTTCTAATTTTTTACCTATTTTTACAACTTTTGTACGACTCAATGCATCGAAATTTCGGAACAATTGAATGAAATCAAAGCTTGTAAAATTAAAGATTAGTGCAATGTGTTTTATAGAATTAATAATGAGTGTATCTACGTTTTGATTTGGCATTTTTCATGCATTAAATTTATGTAACTTAAGCATATGTTAAATTAATAAAATTGATATTGTAACATTTTGATCAACATTAATGGGATTTTAATGTAAATTTATAATTACTTGTTTATGTAGTTACAAAAAAAAATCGCCTTAAATCTCTTTAATGCGTCAAAGCATGATACTCACCGAAAGCGTTCAATTCAGTTCAGTTCAGTTCAATTTAGTATATGTTTGGCCAAATTTTAAAAAAATGTTTTTATTTCTCAAAAACAGAAGTTGTGCCAAACACTTGGTTTTTGAAAAATAAAAACTGTTTTTCTAAAGCTTAAAATCATTTTTTCACCCAAAAAAACAGACGTTCGTTACCGTAAATTATTTAAAAGCATGACGTTCGTTACCGTAAATTACTATTTCTTCCAAATTCGACAAATATAAGTTCCTTTTTTCTATGATTTTCTTATAACCTCTACTATATTTTGTAGGTAAAATATTATTTAAAAGCATGACGTTCGTTACCGTAAATTATTTTTTCTACTTTTGTCAATTTTTGTTAATAAACAAAATTTATGATCTTTTTTGTTAATTTGTAACATTATACATACAATAAAATACATATTTATAGTCTAATATTATAAGAATGGATACTAATTAAAAAAATATCACAAGTATCATGAAAAGATTAAAAAAACATTAAAAAAAGTCACATTCTTTATGCGTAAACCAAATTTACAATAAATACTGTACTAATTACGGTAATTATTACTGTGCATCAGCATTGTATGGAGCGAGATTGCGAGGGACACAAAGTGAGCATTTTACGATAAATAATAATTATACTTTTTTTTAAAAAAAGTGACTACTAATAGAAATTGGTCACTTTATAAAAAATACAATATTGTCATTTTTTAATATAAAATGACATAAAATGATGACTTTTAAAGTAACCGGACTCTACAATGGTCTTAAAATATAGAGTAATTTACAATTTATCTATAATTGATTCTATATTTCTACTTTGATGGAAAATATAATTATACAACAATAAATGAAAAAAAAAAACCTAAAACAGGTAATCAGGTATATTAAGAGCATGTTTGACCTTGCTTATAAAAAATAATTTCTTTTATAAAGGAGTTTTATAAAACTAGTTCTTGAAAAAATTGGTCCAGTTTGGCCAAAAATTTTAAAAAACTATTTTATCAGTTTTATCGTGTTTGGCCTGACTATTTTATATAAATTTTTTTTTATTTTGCTAAAATATATTATATATTGATATACAAAAGAGTGGGATTAACTTGCGAGAATTCCGACATGAAAATCTGAAAATTGATATTTGGCGGTATTTTTTTGGGTTTTGGCGCTCAAATAACTTAAGAGCAACGTGAAAAGAGAAACAGAAGTAACAATTTGCTACTTCTGTTTCTAGATGTTTTCTGAGGGTCAGTTTTAGATTTTCTATTTAATTAAATTACTTTTTATTATACAGACTGCAGCCAAAATCTGAGTTCATTCTCTGAATATTTGTATAAGACTTGGGCAATCAAAGCAGACTAAGTATTTAACTTATGACTCGTGAGCCACGACTCAGAACTCACAAGTCACCCATCAGTCTCGCACAGGTCACCCGTCAGTCTTGAGCAAGACCGTTGTATGTATCATGTATGCTACATACTAGTACAAGTGTCGGTACACGAGTTACACGCAGCACATAACCGAGTAGTCCGCATAACAATTTCATTTGAGTTTTACTTATTGTCTAAAATTTGAGTTTATACTCTTACATGAGTCACAAACTTGCAATTTGTTTGGACACTCATGTGAGGAACAAACTTGCATATGGCCGTTTACTGAACCAAAAAAAACAGCAAACGTAAACTAATGAAGTTAACCAAGGAAGTAAAAAAACGGAATTCTACAAAACACGAGACAGTTGTCACAGTAAATAACTGGTAAAAGACTACAGAACGTAGTCAGGCATTCCCGGAGAAGGCAAGGCGTCTAGAGGCCGAAAGATGGAGAAACCACGCTAAACACTCACAAGTCACAACTAACATACTACATACAGTTAACCAGAGGCGTCCAATGATTTTAGGAGGTCCGGTTCAAATTGCAAATTTGGGGCCCTTAATAGTACTTGTAAACAAATAATATTTTTTTTAAAAATACTAAAAATATAAAATTGTCGAGATTATGCTACCAAGAGGAATCGAATCGAACCTTGGACAACACATTGAAACGTGATGCTCAAACCACTACACCCAAGCATATTAATACTAATTTAGTACAAATAGTTAATGTACTGTAACCATACTGAGTTTTGGGCCCCCAAAACTTTTGGGCCCCGGTTCTTAGAACCGGTTGAACCCCCTGATCGACGGCCCTGCAGTTAACGCCATTGAGCATTGCTCCCTCCGGTTCACAAACGCCTTCTGTTCTCATAATGACAGATCATTTACGCACAACAGAAAAAATGGGCGTAAAATTACAACTGAACCCAAAAAAAGCCGACTGGCAAACTTGGCCTTTAAAAAAGAATAGCAAGGTCATCCTACGAAAACTGAAGGTAATGTATGAATCAACCAAAGGGGGAGGGGAAGAAACAGGAAGAGAAGGGAAGCAGTATCAGCCAATTACAGCACATATATGAACTATTTAATCTGTAAATAGAAAGTTAACCTGTCAAAAAAGGGGGAGGGGAAGGACAAAGTAAAGGACCCTGATAGAGAGCAATCTAAAGAATTTGAAGACGGAAAAACAAGACAGGAAAATAATTTTTATGTACAGAGAAAATAATTTTTTTGTAAATACAGTGATAAGTAAGACAAGCGCTAACCATTGCATCCCTTTGCAGTCTTCGGAAATGTAGCTTGTGATTGAATAAACAATTGATAATGCATAGTTTACTTCACCATGATGAACCCGTAGTCATGATAAAAGAAGTGGAGATTTTGGAGATGTAAACAACCTTTAGACATGCCAAATTTTTATATAGCCATGATATAAAAAGGAAGCCACTAATCTGTCTATCTAGCGATTTCCTCAGAGTTGATCGCCTGGATGATCAAATATCATTTCCTGTTCCACATAATTATTTCGGAAAATTCAATTGATATATTCTTGTAGAAAAATGGAAGCACATACAAACTTTGCCTATCATCTACTGTAAAAAACACTGATGAATGCGCATTGTTAGAAAGGACAGACCTTGTCGCAAACTGGGCAAGAATCACTTCTCTCCATCCACTCAAGAAGGCAGGACAAATGAAAATCATGATCGCAGGTTGTGACCATCTTAGGATTGTCCGTGTCATATTCTGCACATGAAGTTCATTGTTTCACAATGTAAGTTATTCTTCGGAAGAAAGGTATGGAAAATGTACCAATGTAGTAGCGTTCTTTTTTGAAGTGGAAAAGGAACTCGTACCTTCAAGGCAAATCGGACAGGCCTCCTCTTCTTCTTGGGCTGAGTGATAAACCTCAGTCGGTTTTGAAATTTCCTGGTCAGACTTTGTTGGCGATGCAAGCAAAATATCAGCAAGTGTTTTTCCCTCCGGTTTTCCAACATGACCAACAGTGGAAATTTTGTCATAGCTACCAGCAGTTTCACCAAAGGCTATAGATTCAAGTGTTTGTCTACCGATGTTGCCTTTAGGTCCTTGACTTCCACGAACATGAGTTGGAGTTTGTGGGCGTCCAAAAAGAACATTAAATGGGATTGGTGCAGGAGGAGGACGGAAAGTATCAGGGCTAGATGTGTCCAAGTTCAGCCCAACCAAGAACCCTGTGGGAAGACCGGATGCTGTTCCACCATACGATCTCAAGTTCTCTTGTGCTTCCAAAGACGGTGGACACTGCACGAAGGCAAAACAATAGTTTAATAATGTACTGCCTGCTATCACAAAACCCATTTCCCACAACAATTACAACAAAAACAGAGAACCAATAGATGACATCATGGTGACCCCCGGAAAAAAAACATCAGTTCATAAAAGGTTTCACTATGAAACCTATCGGGACTGCAAGACACAAAATTAATCCATGTCAATAGTAGAACAAACTATAAGTGCCGATTTATGAACTGCAAACGTCATAGGAGTAAAACAATAATAAAATTCCTATCCTCTATACATAGAGAACAGGAATTATAAATAACATTGCTCCGGTGCCTCTAGGGATCTCGCAAATGGCGAGGTAATGAGGGGTCAAATGTACACAGCCATAACCCCGTATTAAAATGAGAAACTCATAACATCTAACATAAATTTGGAACATGTAAAGATAATAAATTAGTCCTTTAAGAGATGTGAACATTCTCCAGACTGATCTAGCGACTGAAACTTGCATCAAGATGCGTCTCACTGTCTCAGGCCATGCTTTCTTTACTCCGTGCTCAATTGCTTCCACTAGAAGATGTTCAATCTGACTTCACCATTCTTCAATCACGAGAAGAAGAAATTGCATTGATCGAGCTCTCCCCCCATACAAGGACCATGCAGAGAGGGTCACATACATACAGCCAGCTGATGTTAAACTAGCAGAAACTCCAACGTGGTTCACAGAATGATAGAAGTGAATGTTTAAGGACTATCTACACATAGAAATTCTTAAATGAAATTATCTCAATCGTTTACAAACTGTCTCGAAAAAGAATAATTGCTCAAATACAATTGTATTCTACGCAATTCAAAGTATTCACTACTAAAGAGATAGAGAAAGGCGGTGCTAAAGCCAACATGTCCTCTAGAATAGTGATTGTTCATTACTAGATACACAGTGGTAACGCCGAAACTCGAAAGGTACTGTAAGTTGCTGTTTTATATCCCAGAAAGTAATTATCAACAAAGTACATACACATCCTTTCAGATGTGTTATAGACTCCTATACAATCCTCTAAGACTGAAGAATGGTTAGAAAATAGAAAATTTAAAAGGGAAACAAACTGACATAATAATATACAGGTGTTCCGTGGTGTAATTGAGTTTTTCTGGCAGAGCAACAGCAACCTCCCATGTTTTCCAAGTTATTTCTTCATATCACATCGCCTTCTGTCATATGTCATAGGAGCAATAAAAAAATGAAAATCCATTAGAGCCCACCGGAATTAATACTCGGTTTAACACAATTTATCGCAAACCAATTCAGCAACCAAATCCAAATGACAAAAAATCAATCTAGGACTAAGAGTTAACAAGAACTATTCAATTGATGGAAGGCTAGTAGAAAGTATTGCAGACAATAACCGAGAAAATGGGTAACAATGAGATGGGTTGAAGGAATCAAGGAAACCAGGTGACAAAATACCGAGTACAACACACTTGGTCTCTCTGGCACTTGCGCAGTAGCAGAAATGCATTACAATGGTTTTTAGACTTCCCTAATCACTTGTACGGAACAAAACCAATCATTCATGCACACTTAAACCCGTTTGGTTTCGTGTAAATGGCTTCCTGGATACCTATATCCTCCTTTGTTTAGTATTAATGCAAAATTGGGGAAAATATGAACAGAAATCCAATTTCTTCCTACAATAACTTATTTAATATTTATAAACAAAGCATTTCTCCCATTTTTCTCACTTACTTTTTCCACATACCAAACGAACAATTTATGTTTCCATAACTAAATTGCCCAGTTGAAGCGACAGTACACGACGAACTGCTTAGAACACTAACACACACATCACCATTCACCAGTCACCACCTTGTTCAATAACTTCAAAAGTTCTCTCTATTCGACCGCACAAAAAAGACCCAAAACACCCCTCACTAACAATGACAGCGAAACACAGAATCAAGATTTCGAGCCCAATCCAGCACAGACTGCTCCCAAGGTTCCCATCCCCCTAACTTGCTTCATACTCTCTCCGTCCCAATCATTATATTTTATCAAAATACTTCTCGCAAGGTATAAAAATGGTAACAAATGAATCGGATGGAGGGAGTACAAAATGCAACCAAATAAACACAAGTACGATATGATTCAGCACCGAAATGCAAACAAATCACGAACAGCACGTAATCCTTTTATCTATGCTTGGATTTCACATTTCCACCCGAAATCTTACCCCCTGCTACTAAAATTCTTTCCACTTCACTACCCAAACACTTCCACAAATTCGACGAATCATAACAAATACATAAATTAATCATGCACCAACCTAACCAGTTCCAATCTATACTAAAACAGTTAAACTTGTAATTATAATTAATTATACTTGAAGTATCTTAAATGCATTCCTCAAACATTTCTTCATAAATTAAACAAAAAACATCTACACCTCGAGCTCAAACAAACACCTACCAAATTCTCAACCTCGTAGCTTAATTATTACAACACAAATTAATTTTACAAGCTCAAACGACGTCGTATAACAAAGTTTAAGCTCATAATTACACACATAATTAAGCATTAAGCATTAAACAAATGTAAACGAGCTAATTATAGCAATAAATATGAGTTAAACCGAACAAATTAAATAAAACGGCGAAAATTCTTAAGCATAACAATAATTGAACAAGCAAAACAAAACGACAAATTAACTATAAATTAATTCAATACACAACAGTAATCAACAAGAAATGAGATATGAACCCTAAAATTGAGAAAGAAAGGTAAAAATTGGGGGAAAAAGTGGGATTACAGTTACCTGAGGAATAGCTGGGGAAGAGAGAGAAAGGGAGTTATTAATTTAATTTAATTTAATGAAGAGTGATGAACTACACCAATTTCAGGAATGAATTTGTGTTTGTTTCTGCGTGTGTGAATGGAAGTTATTATGTAAAACGGAATTTCGAACAACTTACAAAAATCAAATCAATTTCTCGAGTTTGTTACCTCTCATAATCGGTTTAAATAAATTTAAAATAAAACGGGAAGTTTGTTGTGAAATGTCAAGTCAAAAATTAAATTTTCGTTAAGCAGAAATAGCTGAAAACTGAAAAAATAGACAAATTTTCTCGAAATATGTTTCATATTTTGTATTTTTGTTGATCATAAATTATTGTTTAAAACTGATGTATCGGTTTAACATATTTTTATACTTCCTTCGTTTTATTCAATTGTTTACCTTTTGTTTCGGCGTAAATATCGAAAATAAAAGGGTGAACCAGTTTTAGATGACAAGTATAAATAAAAGGTTTAACAATTGATCAGAACGGATGAAGTACTCCATATAGATATAACGAATCAGTTAAAACGGGGGTATCCGTCTTAACATTGAAACATGTCAAATACGTTCTACTTGTATAAGACAAATATTTTATTTTTCCTATAATCGTGTTTTATTCACACTCCGTATTAATTTGTCTAATTGTATAATTAAATAAATATCCGTCTTAAACGAGAATTTATGACGACGGTATAGTGTGAAACAGTTTAAAAAAAGGAGGAGTAAAAAGGAGGTAAATGAATAGTCCTAAAAAGAAGTGGAGAGATGTGGACTGTTTAGTGAAGTAGTATCGATTTGTGGGCGACAAAGAAAGCCATTCCTCATCATGTCGGCTTTTCCCTAGTATTTGTCCTTTCTCTTTTTTATTTCCAATTTATATTACACCACCATCTTACTCCCTCCGTTCGATTCCACTTGACAGGTTTGCTTTTTCACGTTTGTCAACGCACGTTTTACATGTTAAATATCTTTAGCTACGTAGTTGCAAAAATTATAAAAGTTAGATATTTTTAATCTACTCGTAAAGACGAATCAAACAAGACCCCACATGAATATGTTTTCTCTTACGTATTAGGAGAAAATTGAGATTAAATGTCCACTTATGAATAATGTACAAAAAGCAAACCTGTCATGTGGAATCGAACGGAGGGAGTATATTACAAAAAGATTATACAACCAAATGTATAATAACATGTATAATTATGGTGTAGTTTATTGAGCTTACGTGTATATTTGTTGAGTTTTTAAACTATTTTGAGTTATATTTTAGTTTTTTTATATTAGAATTAAAATATAGCTCAACTTATATGTACTGTATTTTTGTTGTATAATAATTTTCGATTCTCAATCTTTTCTCAAGGAGTTCATAAATTTTACCATATAGTTCATATTCTTTCTAATAAAGCTCGAATTTTCTATTAAAAAACTCAAAATATGTACAGAAAATTGTATACCTCTAATCCGCTTATTGATTTTATACTACCTCTCTTATTTTTTAATTTTTTTAATTGTCATTCTCACATTTCGAGACAAATACTCTTTTCTTTAATATTTCTCAAAATATATAATTAAATATATTAATATGTACGTATATTCATATCAAAGCTCTATTCGTAAAGAATTTTATTGTGTAATTTTTATAATTTCTCAACCAATATATTTTTGTAAAAATTGAATTCAAAGACTCAACTCGTAAAAGGAAAACGTCAATTATTTCAGAACGAACTGAATACTTGTATTATTATAAAAAGATTATACAATCAGATGTATAAGAGTATCGTACAAATTACAACCATGATGTAATTAATTGAATTTATATATATAATTATATATTTGTTGAGCTTTTTAAACTATTTTGAGTTACATTTTAATGTTTTATATTAAAAGTAGAATACGGTTGAACTTATATATATTGTGTGTTAGTTGTATGATAATTTTCTAAGCCCAATATTTTGTAGGGAAGTCCATAAACTTTACAATATACTTCCTCCATTTTTCTATGTTCTTCCCATTTGCTTTATTGCGGTCTTCAAGACGCACCTTTGACCGTCTTTTCCGACACCTATACGATATTTTTTTCTATTGAATTTTTTTCCCCACGAAGATTTGTTGATAATAATTGTAAATGTTCTAATTTTATAACTTAAAATTCATTATTGTCTAACTTACTTACGGTCAAAGTTCGAAAACTTTGACCTCCAAAAAGCAAATGGAAAGAACATAGAAAAATGGAGGAAGTAGTTCATAATTTTTCTACTAAAACTCGAATTTTTTATTAAAAAACTCTAAATATGTACAGTCAATTGTATATAATTGGTGGTATAATAATCCACCCATTGCATGTATTATGGTTATATAAATATATAACACAAATTCTCATTTAAAACGGAGCACAGAGGTATCCCTCTTAAGTTTAAGACGAGTCAAATAATGACCCATTTGCATAGATAGGACAAATTCTTTGCTCCTCCCTAGCCTTTTTCATTTTTATCTTATTCAAACAAGTGGATATTACTTGACCGAGACTTATTGAATATAAAAATAATATCTAAACTTTAATTAATGATTATCTATACTCCTACAATAAATAAGATATGTAATTAATATTAAAATAATAATATATAAAAAAATATTTTATGTGGTAACCCGTGTTTTTTTATTTTCTACATGGTAATTGGTAACCTTATTTTCACCAAAAACGCATTGACTAACTAAACAATCATGAGTTCCGAAAGCGCCATTTTTTTTATTTCAAATCAAAGTATCATAAATGTCCTCAATTCGAAAAAAAAAAATGTCACATTCAAAACTCGCTAAAAAGAGTTATGTTCGGTCAAAGTTTAAGTTCGACTCATAGTAATTCTTGCCACGAGTTCAAAAACTCATTTTTTTTTCAAAATCAAACATCTCATTAAATCGGTTAATTTGAAAAAAAAACAATCACCACTTTTAAATGTTTTAATCGTGAATTATGACCAGTTAAATACATCTTTCTTACAAACTACTTGAGAAGTTTTCCTAGTTATTAAGTTAATACTTTGTAACTTTATTACTCAAACCTAGTGTTTAAGGTGCTATTACACGCAATCTAACATGTTTTTGGCAAACCTTTAGTATGACCTTTTTGTTCTTCTTTTGTTTTATTTATTGCTTCAATTTCTTTTTCCTCAATGCTCAACTAGCATATAAAGACTTCCTTGATCCTAATTAATAGTTTACATTTGCTTTATTTCCCCTCATAAAATAAAGCAGAAATAAACAATCGACCGGGATAGAGGGAACGCATAGTTCTAACTTCTAATAGAGATAAAATATTTGCAATTTTTTAGATAACTTGTCATTTAATTTGGTATGCATTTGACTCATTTTAGAGATTACGAGTACCCCACCTTAAGCATAACTTTGAGGTTAAGTTGGACTTTTTTCAATAATAATTATTAGTACACCATAACTATATCCTGAAAGTTTATTAATTTTAATTAGTATCTCAATTACTTTGACCTCAAGTTAGTGATATATATATATATATACACACAAAAAATGACATAATATGCAGACTTTTAGTACTTAGGATTTCCGAAAAGTTATCATTCTGAATTTCTGATGGTGATAATTCTAAAGGCAACAAGTTTCTAATTTATAATACGATAAATTTTTAAAATTTCAAAATTTTACTTACAATATCATATATTTTCATTGTTAAGGAGACTAGACTCTATAATAATAATAATAATAATAATAATAATAATAATAATAATAATAATAACAACAACAACAACAACAACAACAACAACAACAACAACAACAACAACAATAATAATAATAACAATAATAATAATAATAATAGTAATAGATAATAATAATAACAACATAATGCTTTTATTTTTTCTCGCCTTAGTTTTGCTATTGCTAAGGGAGTAAGCGCCCATATTGTATCTCGGTTACCAATTTCATGTAATCTTTCTATTTGTTTCTAATAAAAGTCTCGTTTATAATAAGAAAAGAAAAAAAAAGAATAATAATAATAATAATAATACTAATAATAATAAATCTCTTGCTTTGGTTTAAAAAAAAAGAAAAAAAGTCAAGTGTAGTCAATTTTTTTTTCTTTTTTAATATAATAGTTTTTTTAAAAAAATTAGTAAAATATTAGGGAGCTTAAATTACATCTTTGTTGCTAAATAATCTTTTGCATGCATTACCGAATTATTTTCAAACACTATTTTTGATACGTATTTTTATATTTCAAAAAATATTACGGAATATAGAATAACCTGTTTTTCTTTAAAATAATGTTTTATTTTCTTCATTTGAAAAAAAGGTCAAATCCTCAATCATATCAAATTCAATAAGTTACAACCATTTGGATAACCCATAATTAATGATTTTGTGGACTATATTAAGAAAATGACAAATCAAATGATAAACACCATAAAATTATTATACACTAAATAAGGAAAACAAAACATAATAAGTAAGACAATAATACAAACATACTATACGCTGTAAGATAATAATTGGTTGCTAGTGTCATAACTCTTATCCAATCATTAATCATTTATGTTGTATACAACATATTTATTGTTCCCAAATTCTCATTTACGATGAACATATTGATATGATTCTAATAAAACAGATTAAATAGAACAATTAAAATAAAAGCAAAATGTTGAAGAAGTATAAAAAAGATTCTCCTACCTATGGGCTCTGGCTAAGTTAAAATATACGATACGGTTTTATTATGCATATATGATTTAAATTATATGCATTTTCGTATATCCGAAACAAATAACCGTATATCTGATACGGTTTATATAAAAATCGTGCACGATACGTATCAGCAGAATTAAAAACTGAATATACGGTATCGGATTTGGTTTCTTTTTTTCTTGAATAAAGTATTAAAATATATACATATATAAATTATAAAACATCTAATATATTAGGCGATTGAACCTTATGAGCATTGCACTTTTAAGTTATTTACTTTATATACTTTTTTTATACATCTACTAAGAAAACAAATAATCACACATGGAAAAGAAAAAAAATATTAAATTGTACAAGTGGGACTAAAAACTGAATACCGAATATAAGGAAAAAGGGTAGCGGATAAGGATATAAAAAATTGAGTTTTAAAAAATCGGATATTCGATATAGTTTTCAAAACTAAATCAAATATCCGGTGTTGCTCACCACTACTTCTACAAATAGAATAACGAGAGAAAAGAACATACAATGGATGTAGTGATAGATGAAACATCCCAATCAAAACCTTAAGGTGATAATTGAGATCCAACTATTATTAATATTCCTAATACGCTCCCTCACTCGAATGCCCATTGGGCGGGTTTCCACTTCGTAAGTTTTCGAGGGTTTTTTTTTGAGGTTGCTAGGATTCGAACCCGTGACCTTTGGTCACACTGGCTCTGATACCATGATAGATGAACCATCTTAACCAAAACCTTAAGGTAATGGTTGAGATCCAACTATTATTAATATTCCTAATATGTAGTACCTCCAATTTTTTGTTTTGAGCATATATGTATTTTTTTTGAGTTTACTACCTCAAACTTTATTTGTTTTTGAGCAAAACGTATACGAGTATTTTTTTTGAGCATACTAAAGTTTATAAATTAGATTTTAGGTTTTTTTTTTCTATCATAACTCAAATTCAACTAAACTTATATGTAATATTTTTGAGTTTTATTGTGATTTTTTAGAGTTTAATGTTTAAATAAATAAACTCATAAACTTTATAGAAAAACATAATTTCTAAAACAAAACTCAAAAAATTTAATATAATGTTCAAAAATATAAAACCGGAGATAACACATCAGATGTATCATCCATTTACTGTAGAATAACGAGGTGCTATTTAATTTAAATATGTCAGTTTCAAGAGAGATCGATTATTATTTCTTTTAGAATTGGATAACAATTGCGTGCTTCTTTCTAAGACCAATTATAATATACAAATGTAACTTAAACATTACAAAAATGACATGTATACATTTGAATCCAATTAGAATCATTGATTAACTTCATAAGTTATATGAATCAATACCTAATTGAATTATCACGAGTAGTATTAACTAATTAATAGTTCAAAGTATCTGTTAAATGTCTTTATCAAAAGGGACAACTTTGATACTCTTTTGTTAACAATTTTAAACTTTATTAAAAAACATCATCGAAGACTTTTCGTCATTACTGTAGCTAAAAATCTTGATTTTTTTGACTATAATTTGATGTTAAACGAGCACCTTTTCGGATTTTTATGATATAACGAGAGAATATCTAGCTTGTTAAAAATTAAAGTCAAGATTGTCCGATACTTAAGTTTTCTCGAGAAGTTAAACTACGCTTAGGAGAGTTTAAATCGTTTGATTAAGACTCTACTCTTTTTTATTTCATGATTTAATCAATCAATAATACGAGAATCAAATATAGCCATGAAATATCTTTGCTATACATTTTATAATGTTGGTGTCGTTGTCAAATACTTTGTTTAATTTCATATGTCGCAGAATATCTTAGAATTATCAGTGAATTCAGCATAAAAACCTTTTCCGTTTTCCCCGATTTTCTCTTTTATTTATACAAAAACCAATCATCCAAACATTATCCCATCATCAATTCACCACCGCCAAGCCCAAACTGACCACCGGTATCGCCACCATCCAATTCCACAACCGTGGCTAACGATATCCTCTTCAACTCCACATAGTAACAACCAACCTCTCCAAACCCCAACCAACGACCTCTCATATATACCACATACTCGACAACCAACCTCTTCTAATAACCTTCATATTGAACTCCATTATGTCAGCAACATCGACGACCGTGGTATGGCGGGTAGGGGTGGTGAAAAATGATGATCTCGACCTCTCGGGTGGTTACAAGAAAAAGAACTAGGCATTTCGGTGGTCGTATACAATAATTTTCCGTTGCATTAAAATTTGTATATTAGCTTGATTTGTCGATCCCTTGGTCAAAGCCACCAAAATACCATATCATATACTCGTATACTTAGGGGTCGTTTGGTTACCCACTAAATAACACAGGTACTTTAATTCATGTGAATTGCAAAATGATGAGGTTGTTTGGTTACTCCAATTCACATGAATTGGAACTTCCCATGAATTCCAAATTCCTCCATAATGGTGGAAGTTGCTTACCTAGGCCCCCTAGGTAAGTGGCAATGCCTACATGAATTACAATGCCTACATGTAACCAAACAACATTTTTTAATTCACATGAATTGTAAAATCATGTGATATGACACTTCCTAGGTATTGGAAGTTCCCGTATGTAACCAAACGACTCCTTATATTACACTCTCTCCGTCTCAATTATTTTGTTTTCCTTTCTTGGTACAAAAACCAAGAAACGAGGAGGGGCAATTAATGGATGACAAATGAACTAAATTGAGCGTAAATGATCAAACTGTCAATCAAAAACATTCTCAAAATAGAAAGATAAACAATTAACTGAAACACCCCAAATAAAATACATAAACACATGATCGGAATAGACGGGTATCTCCTATGATTAATTGAAATGACCTTTAAAAAAGTATTGGACCTAAGAATCTACTCGTACGACCAAATTTGATGACCAAGAATCTAATAGGTCTAACCCAAACAGAATCCGACCATCCCTGCAAAACAAAGTCACATTCCCTTTAACCGAAAGCAACTCACATACTGTATTCTTTTCTATTTCCCGCCACTTTTCAACGGTAATTTTATCGACACGGTACACAGTACACTTTCGTAATGAGCCGTACCGTGTCCGACACCGACACTCCACGGACACACGCCGAAATGCGTCGGACATCTATAAAGCCGTGTCTAACTTTATACTTTTATTTGGACACGTGTCCGATGCGTGTCCATGTTATTTGAGCCAGTCTATCGCGTGTTACGGTATTTGGTCATCATTTGGGGCGAACGATGTTCTTCAGACAAGAAATGCGCTATCGAAAGAGATTAATTGGAGTATTAGTTCGGATGAGAAATGAAAATGAGTTATCAAGGGCAAGTTTTACCTTACCTAATGTATATTTTATTAAATTTAAATAACGTGTCCCGTGTCCTAAATTTCATGCCATGCCGTGTCACGTGTCCGTGGTTTTGGTGCTACCTAGATCGACACCAATCTCCGATCTCCACATGTTACCGTCTACATTTTAAAATTCCGGTATCCGTAGTCCCTAGAAGCCATAGATTCACGGTGCCATGCGCTTAGGTTCAAAACGGATGGTCACACACTTAGGTTCGAAATAACACAAAATGTAAGATTATACGATAACTAGATCATTCATTTTCTTTTGTTTGTAGTTCTAACCGATACCAAGTGCAATTACACGAGATCTACCAAGAACTCGGAACTTACTATAGACTCTAAGACTCGATCTTTTTATACTCCATTCCGATGTTTAAATGGGAAAAAGGCTAATACTATTATACTACGTACCCTTCATCAATGTTCTCTGTTCTGTACACAACAAAATTATTTACAGTTATCTTGTGCGGCAGTCTCTCCTTCAAAGGCTCGGAATAATCCCCCTTGTAGAACAAGCCCTATTGTTAGACGCTATGTGAAACTGAATCCTGTCGACTCAATTCATAGTTTCCGGTTTGTGGTCTCTCGTTGTCAGTGTTCGTCGTGGAAGGTGTAACCTTCGAACATAGAAAGAGGAACGACGACGTATATATGCTAACATGCCAAATGCTGCAAGACAAGGTTTTGCACCAAAAAATCAGTATTTAAAAATGTTGTGAAGTTTTTTTATTTTATTTCCCGAGGTTGGAGTTAATTCAATTTGGTTTCAAGGTTTCGCTAATTTCAACTTGCGATGGGTTTGAGTTATTATCCAATTCGGCGACTGGAGGTTTCATATTTTTTTTCTCGAGAGAAATTCATCTAAACTAATACTTCCTCCGTTCATATTCAAAGCGTATATATGCTTTTTGCACAAATATTAAGAAAGATATTAAAAAACTATTAAAGGTACATTTGAAAGTGTGTAAGATGTTTTTTTATTAATTTAAATGTGTGATGGTGGATTATAGGTGGGTCATGAAGTGACATTTTATGTAGATAAATGGTTTCCATAAGGGTAGTTTAGTCATTTTGTTTTCTTTTTTAGGAAAGTGGTAGAGTGGATATGAATGGTTGAAAAAGGAATATATGTAGGTTGGATATGAATGGAGGAAGTACGGAGCAACATTTTTCACATGACAGTCTTCAAAATAGTTATTTGTAGAGCTCACAAATAATGACAGGACACAAAAACACGACACGAACTCGACACGAAATTAACTGGTTTGGGTTGAGACTTATGAACCATTTATCTAAGTGGGTCGACACGAACACGACACGATATTTAATTGGGTCGGGTTTGGGTTGGAGGTTTTGTTACCCGTTTACATGTGACACGAACACAAACCCGACACGACCCGATCTGTTTGCCAGGTCTAGTTATTTGGATGAAATATTTGGTGATTTTACCGTACCGCCGTACCGGTCACTAAAAATGATAATAGGTCAAAACACGGGTTAGTCGGTGAAATTTTAGCGAGAGTATTTTTTAGTGAAACCTTGAGGCCCTAATTAGTGAAGTGTTTTATTAATATTTCCGTTGGCGGTTTTTGCTTGGAAAGCGTGAAATAAAAGGCAGCAGTGTGCATCGTCAAGGGAGGAATACCTGTGCCAAATCCAATAATTTACGCTGGTTTCGAGTTTCCAGCTAATGGCAGCCATTGACAGTGCAATAAAACCACCAAGCATAAATCCCCAGTGAAATCGTTCCCTGAGCAGCTTGATTACATTGTGAAGCGATGTTCTTATCGTGTCCCAACTGAAATTAACAAAACAAAGAATAAGTCGACTCGACCAAGTATAACACGTATTGAACCAACATTTAATATATCTACCTGTTATACGAATTTACGTGGTTCACTAACGCTGTGTTAGCTACGTCCACACGGCAGAAAGGAGATAGTTTTATTAATGTGTGGAGTATTTCAGATTACAGATTCAAAACGGTATATGATATGATGACTGCTAGGGTAGAGGTTAAGAGTTGATATAGTACTCTTAACCTAATACAATACAGATTTGACCTAATAAGGACCGGACAGAAACCCTAGCCCAATTCAGACCCCGCATAGTCGTTCGAACCGACGACTAACAGATTCAAGGCATAGACCCAACACTACCTAATATAAACACGAGACTACTATGACCGAACTCTAAGAAGCATATAACCATGACAAAAATATACAATCACCTGTAAAGTGCATTCAAGCAGAATCCTGTCGAGAATGAAAAAGATCTGTATTTAGTCGAAAACTCTATGAGCCAACCAATAAGCAAACCCGTGGCTCCGATCACAATCACCAACCATAAATTTGCTGACCTGCAATACGATGTTCAGCGATGTCAGAATACGTATGCATTTACGTGTATCTTACTTGGGTTTAAGTTTCGATCCTTTTTTCCCCCCTACCTGGTAGCTCCAGTTATAGCCATTAGGGCTGTTAGAATTGATAGAGCTGCATGAATCGTCCTCTTTGAAGCTTCGTCAATTGCAGTCAAGTACACAAATGTACTGATCACCGCCATGAAAGACAGCCAAAAATCCATGAACTGTTATCACACAGCAAATTACCAGGTTAATAGAGGGCAATTCTCGACATACGTAAACTATCACACTCCAGTTCTGCAAGAAAAGCATTAAACCCTTCAGTGGGTCTTGCTTCAGACCACAATTTTGGTCTGAAATAATAAGACGGGATTTTGTAACCATTTTACAGCCAAATGTAACCATTATTTACAAACAAGTTGTCGTAAGCTGTAACATTGACCATACTATTGTGGTTACATTTAGCTGTAAAATGGTTACAAAATCCCGTCTTATTATTTCAGACCAAAAGTGACGGTCTGAAACAAGAATTTGTGTAAACCCTTATGTGCACTGGCGAATCTATGTAGATGGACTAGGGGTGTCCATGCACAACGAAATCAACAAATCGTTTTTGTACAACTTTCCGTTATTTGTGATACAAGTCTTTATAATCTACGGAGCAGCAGTATATCTTTTGTAAAAACTTAATATTTTCAAGGGGACATCGGAAACCAAAATTTCAGGGCCAGCCACTGCTTACTTGTAAGACAGCAAACTTTAATACACACCAAGCTCCCACATCACAAGCGTGATAAAGCGCACTAGAAATTCCGCTTGACGTATAGATAACCCACTCTGCATATGCCTGCAACAACAAATCGAGAATTATGTGCGCTCAAATATATGCTGTTCTCTTGAAAATTTTGAGAATCTAGTACGGAGTATATATGACTAGCTCAGTATATAGTTCTTGAAACTTGAGAAAAAGGTACATTATTTCGTAAAGTCCGGTTAATATATTTTTTATTTTGGTGACGAGGGAACCCGCAGCCGCTACCTTCGGTGCGCACTGGATAAACCCTCGGGCATATGTGATAGCCTGCAAACCACATACACCAGGTAAGCCACCCGAGGGTGACAGGCCCCAATGATGGTTTTACCAATAAGACTGACATGTACCTATGTCTCAAGAGTTTCAAACTTACCTTCTTCCGGAGAGCCCAATATGCAGGAAGGATGGCAGCAGCATTTGATGCAATAAGTGAAATCGACTGCCATTTGTGACCTGCACCAGTCTAAAGTAAATACGCTGTGCTCCAAATGTATCCACATCAAACTCATTTCCTTCTACTACGAAACAATATCTCATGTTAATCTACCCCCAAGCAAGGTCGCCAAGGAGGTCGCGACCTTGTTGGGTCACCGTAATTACGTAATTAAGACACTAATTTTGGTGACCTTGTATTAATTTTGGCGACCTTGAAATTTTCAGGGTCAATTTGTGACCCCGAAATGGGTCGGTGACCTTCTTGGTGACCTTTGGTGACCTTCGACGTGTCACAATGTTATTGGCTTATTATATTATTTGGTGGGGTAAAAAATGTAATTAATGATTGAAAATGTTGAAAAATGTAAAATGAGTGAAAAATAATTGGGTTGATGCCCTTAGGTCGTGACCTTCTGCTTGGGAGGGTGAAATTGGGTTAAAAGTGGGTCACGATAATTAAGGTGAGATTAAGAGTAAAAATATTGGTGACCCGATTAGCGTGACCTTCTGCTTGGGGATGGTCTAAGGGAAGCCCGGTGCATGATGGCGTCCCTGCTAGGCGAAGGTCCGGGGAAGGGTCCCACCACAAGGGTGTAATAGGGCAAGCCCTCCCTTGCCATTTTGGCAAGAGGCCGCTGCAAGGACTTGAAGCCGTGACCTTACGGTCACAAAACAACACCTTAACTGGCGCGCCAAGGCTCCCCTTCAACTGAGTTATCATAATGACAATTAAATTCTTTAACTGATCAATTGGCATATGCAGCACATAATTTCTCTAAACAGCACACAAAAATACAGAATCGCCATTTGTGATATTTTGAAATGGAGAATTCCAAACATCGGATAAAAATTGAAATTGAAAATTCAAGTTCGTATCAGGGTAAAAACGAAGAAAAACTTAGCTGTAGGATTACTCTAAGGAAGAGGGTTTAAAACAAGGCCTAGAATGCAAAATTGCAGAGACATCATGTTTCTGATGAATGGCTATACTACTACGATTCGGCTGCAAGGTTTGGACATGACATGGTGTTGGTGTGCGGAACATGACTACTTTGTAAAAAAAATGTTTTTGGCCCAAGCGGAGATGTCAAATTGTCGTCTCAGAATGTTGGAGTATCGGACATGCGACATGTGCGACATGCGCTCAAAGTAAGGTGTCGAAGTGACATAAAATTGAAAAGGTAGATTAAATGCATACCCTGTTCTGTTACAAGTTCAATGCTGCAATCAATTCCTCCATGTGTCTTGTCACAGGAACAAAAGCTGAGAAATGCAAGTAATCAATTAGAATCGATAATATAACAAATGAGAAGATACTTCAAATATAGGTATGAGGTATCTACCGACATGTACAAATGGAAAGTAAATAAGTCGCCTACTGCATGTACCTGTATATCGTCAAGCCACTTTCATCAACAAAATTTTGGCATGAACCATGACCTGAGCATCCCTTAGGACACCTTTCCAGTGAAACAGACATTTTTGCCTGCTCAAACGGTGTAGTATCAGTCGAATTCAGATGCTTCAGGCCAAAACTCCAGGTTCCTTCTTGGGCATATAAGATATAGAAATCAACCGGATTTTTGGTTGAATTAGAAAGGTCAAAAAAACTTGTGCCATCACTGTTGTTGGTCGAATTAATATAGTAGTAATCCCGTACATCAACAGATGGAAGACTACCATATCTCACATATATCTCAAAGGCAGCTTTATTGTCAGATTTTATTTTGAAGTGTAGGTTTCCTCCAGCTGCACCACGAGGAATGTCTAATACGAAGTAAGTCCAAGCAACTCCTAACACGCCTTCGAATGACGAGTTGGTTAAAAGGGGTTCAAGAGGAAAGCTCCCTGATAGCACATCCCCATCCGGTGGCACATAATAAGATTCAAACGGAAATGGATTTTGCTTCGGTACTGTCTGCAAACAACTCTCAGTCCATTAGAAATTATTCCTCAAATGATAGAATGTAGTATAAGTCCATGCGATAGATTAAGAGTAAATTTGACCAAACCAGCACAAAACCACCGAGACACCATGTTGTAAATTACGAGTTCATAAATACTATGTTACTCCGACTCTTCCAATTTCCTCACGTATCCGTGTCCGACACTCGACACTCCGACATGGGTATGACACTTAGACACCTCATTTTAAACCAAAATATGCATATTTTTCAGTAAAATAGTCAAGTCCGACACATGGACACGTACCTGTGTCAGATACTTCTAAACGAGTCTGAGTAACATAGCATAAATACGGAAACTTTGGTATTTACACAAGACTAAGAAGTGGAGTTGCAGTACCAATATATGTATTTTTGTTTCTTTTATCTCCCTAAGGAGGAATACATTATATTCCTCCTTGATATGCAAAAAAGACGAACACAAATAGGAACATTGGCATTTCAATACATACTTCTCAACTCTTGTACATATAGCGCAGGAAGATATCAGTGAATTAGATGGAGCATTAAGTTATCAACTACGAGTACTACTTTCACTTGTTTTCACTACATTTGCTTTCGGCAAAAGATTTTGGAGACGGAAAAATGTGGCGGGTAAATGTAGTGATCTCCAAATGAGTAAAAGGGCGTCCTTTCAAAAGCATGCGTAAATGAAAACAAACCAAATAGAGCCCATACTCATGCAAGTATTGCTGTAAAATGGACAATGGTAACACTGATAGAAGTACAAGAGAATAGAATCCCGACCTGAAGAGTGTATAGGTTTGAAGAACAGTTGGGCCCCGCTTTTCCAAAAGGGCATTTAGACACCTGCCAATCTAGGGAATAGCAAACCGTTGCAGCATTATCCTGAAGACCATCCAATCCTTTGGTTGTATTAACAAGGAGAATAGTAATATACCAAGTTCCCATCTTTGGTAATGGGATCACTAGAGGGCCCTTACTCAGGTCACCAGAATAGTCATGTATGGCCGCCAGAGCGATTGCACCATACCGAGCATAACTCATTAAACCGTACTGACCAAGTTTTACAGTTCCATTCAGATTAATGTCGATAGCTGAGATGGACATGTGATCTGGTGTGCCAATAACTTCCAAGGAATATACTATCGTATTATTGTTTCCAAGGCAAGAATCTTGAACAGAACTTCTACAAGCTACATCATCTACAACCCGGATTGAAGAATCCGAAGGGGTTTTATAATTAGAATGAGATTCAGAACATGAAAGTGCTCTGATGCTCTGGTTACAAAACTGTCCCCACAAGTTTGCCAGCACACATCCTTCCACACTCACATTTGCAGAGAAGGAGACTGGAGTTCCTCGACTAACCTGCATACAAAGGAGTATAAATTGCCAGAAGATTTTGCTACGAGTACGTTTTTCCAATATGCTACCAAGAAAATCATAAATAATTACATGAGAGATCAACCTATTAATAATATAACTAAAAAAATATTAGTACTTCCTAGTTCCTGCCTCATATATTCAAAATCTCTCTCAAAAAAAAAGTAGGACTGTGGCAAATGAACATGGAGTATTTGGGTTGTTGTCATACTTTCATGAGCGAGGCCGTCTATGTAAGAAACCCGTAGAAAAAAGAAAGCCACAGAAACAATGAATGTCGACATACACCAGAAATTAAATAATGATCTGAGTAGGCTTCAAATAACCAGATGGCTCATGTCTTAACTTTCCAGATGTTCATGTTTTTCGTATGGTTAGTGTTTATAGCCAAGAATTCTTCTAATTCCAGACTATTATCTTAACTTAAATAATATTTTTAGCAGGGTAGCTGATACAATTATTCCATAATAATCGTCACATAATAATTTAAGGATAAAAAAAGGGGCAGCCCGGTGCACAATGGCTTCCCCGCTAGGCGAGGGTCCGGGGAGGGCCCCACCACAAGGGTGTAATGGGGGCAAGCCTTCCCTTGCCATTTTGGCAAGAGGCCGCTCCCAGGGCTTAAACCCGTGACCTCACGGTCACATAATAATTTAAGGATACCATAACATAATTTTTTTTGCACATTTACACATCTGAGATTTTGTTATTCCCAAGATAAAGCAACATAAATCATATGCAGCTTACAGAAAACATAACCTTTTTGGTTCAGCCGCAACTGTGCACACTGGCCGTGAATAGATCCAAATATAGAAGCAAGCAACATACGAGGCTTTTGTAAAATTGGGACCATGAAAACCAGCTTGAATGCATGAGTAATATAACAATGAAATAGACCAGATACATATCGGACAGATTTTTGCAAACTGATTATCAATTACTCCGTATGGGAAAGCGAGTAGGAATTAGCCAACTAATACTGCAGAGAGTTGGAGACACCAGTAATTCTACTGTAATGGCTCCAGGTCCATACATATGATACAAAATCTAGTGATAATGCTGAAAGCCATATAGCGTGTTTGGGTAAAAAGGGGACGGGAGGGGGAAGGAGGGAAGGGAAGGCAAGGAGGAATGGGGAGATTTGATTTTCCTTAAGAGGAAGGAAGCGGAGGGATCCATTTTCCATCCTGTCCAAGTCCCTTCATTTCAAGTTTATTAACCAAACAAAGGAAAACACGTTCGTCTATTTCCGTCCCTCCCTTTCCCTTCAAATTCTTCTATCTAAACAAAGGGTTAGACTTTAGAGAAAACTCAAAAAGACAATGCTGAATAAAATAAGCATTCAATCCAGCATATTTACTAACCATCTTTGCTTGAGTCCTCATAGCACCTACTCCGTTGAAAACTCCGACATACCAGACACCAGGGGTTATCTGCAAAACAGACTAAAAGGTCAGAGTGCTAAGTCTAGAATTTATATGCTTACATCAAAGCTCAAGATCTTAAAACCTGTTCGTTTGTCAGCTTCAAGAATATTTGTTTCTGCAAAGGGTAGCAACGCTCGGCGTCTTCCCGGCCTTCAATAGTTCTAACCGTCTCATTAGAAAAATAACCCAAATCTGTACCAGGATATCATTTGCCAAACCTTCAACACAAATGGAAAAAAAATAGAAGCCAAGGGCAATTTGTAGCACTCCATAAACAGACGAAAAGGACAGTAACTATAGTAAACGCTTTGAATAGCAGGGTTAGGACCTTCACCTAAATGATCTACGGCATTTTGTGGGAAATCTGGCAATGGAAGACTTCCATCCCTAAAGCATACAAGTGGCAGCTTGTCCTTAGATATCTTCTCCACCTCTCTGGGGTTCTGCAAAAGTTACGAGCGGAGTATTGTTAATTAATGAGTAGTAACATCACCAATTAGAAAAAACTTGCAGTCAGACCAATAATCAATATCAGTTATAAGTTCTGAAGATTTAAGGTTATCTCTTTGAGGGACATAGGTTACTTCAAAATCTGACAACCTCGTCACGCTCAAACTTCAAAGAGACAGAGGTTCAAATTTCTTATACAGTCATGACTCGTGCATAACTGTTCAAACGAATATCTTCCAATATCCAACAAGAAAAGGAAAATCAAAGAGCCTTGCATCCATCGCAGACTTACAGTACCCTACATACTTACAAGGTCGACATCTGACTCCAACACAATAGACAGTGAAGAGAACCACGGCGGCAAATCGACTGCAAAAGAAAAAATCAGTAAGAATGTACTGACATAGTGACATGGAAAGAAATATATGGACATGTCCTAGCCCTTTAGCCTTCATTAGTAGCCTATTAACAACAGGATACCATTCCACTCCGAACATAATACATGATAATCAAGGATTGAGTACTCTTGAGGTTCGAGGCTAGCAAACTCTAACAAGGCTTTCTTCATTACAACAACAACAACAACAACATCAAAGCCTTAGTCCCAAAATGATTTGGGTCGCCTGACATGAATCATCCTTTGGAACCGCCATGGGTGAACTCCCATCTCAACGAGCAAAAAAAAGAAGAGCAAAAACGGAAGTGGAGTGAAACAGAATACGAAAGGCAAAGGGAAAGGGCTCTAATCTTCTGTTTCGGCTCAAAAACTCAGCACATAATACAATCACATTTTAGTTCATCCAAAATTATCGAGGTTTCTTAGGTGTCCGCACTGATCACCAACCCTTTTGGGATGAAACTTCACTTAACTTGTGGACATTTTACAATCACATAAGCCCGCTGTCGACGACTCAACAAAAACACCTCAAGATATCAACTTTATATGAAACCATCAATGTATTTGCAAAATCCCTTTTTTTAAACTACTTGCACAATCCAAAATATGAATCAATCTAATTAATTTCCAAGTAATCAGCTAACTAAATTAACAATGGCGATTCGGGTTTCCCCATCCTAATTCCTCTTTCATTTCCCCTCCCCACCTCCATGGCTCCATGCAACTTAAACACTCAATAAAAACAAATGATCCCATCACTTCAAACTGAAAATTGAAAACATCACAAATTCTAAAAAGCATTAATCTTTAAACCCTAATGATGAACTTCAATCACAATTACACAACTTAATTAACAAAACACAAAGAAAAACATATTTTAAGGTTGAAACACATATAACTCAAACAATCTCATATAAATACGAGCACAATTAGTCTTCTGTAAGACGGTTTTACACAAATATTGTACAAAACCAATCCAAATCACAAGAAAACCAGTCCCATATTAGTATAAAAGTAGTTCAGCCACTCTTGCTTGTGACGGTCACAACCTTTCCCATTTGCCCTCCCACTTGTCTCTTTGTCTCACGTCACAAGTTTGAGACGGGTTTTGTCCATCACAAATGAGAACCCGCTTTACAATAACTTTATGTAAGACCGTCTTACACAATAATTTACGAAAACGCAAAAGGGTAATCAAAATCCAATAAAAATAGAAGAATCAGACCTCTAATGTAACGCCATTCAAAAGGATTAAGCTTAGTCTGAGGGTAATTAAAGCTGGAAATTGTGACAGAATTAGGAGGAGGAAGTGGGCCCCCTGCACAAAAATCAATGGAACCCAGAAATAATAATAATAATAATAATATTAAACATAAATTAACATAAAACCAACTGAAATTCAGATGTTTAACCATTGTTTTGTTTCATTAATTTGTGCACAGAGTTTAAGAAAAAGTGAGAAGACAGAAGAGGGTTTATGGTGTGTATGGTTTGTTAATTGGAGTGTTTTAGTGAAGTTGAAATTGTTGTTAAGTGGAGTTTAGTAGTGCTAATTTAATTAGGAGAAAATTGAGGTGGTTGAATTTTCTATGGGTCTTTGGTGGACTTGTTTTAGTCAATTTAGGAATTTATGTTTTATTTCTTGCAAAAAAAAAAAGAATTAAAGTTTTTTTAACACGGATGTTGCACAAATGCGCGATTTTTTAGATATCAATATTCAAATCTTAGAGAAAATAATAAGTATATAATTGATATTAGCTTGTTTTGAAATTTATTAAAAGATTTTATTTATTAACTTGTTTTTTAGCGTGGATTTTTAGATAGGAATAGCAAAGAAAATAATAATTATATAGCTGATGTTTAGCTGAATTTGAAATTTAATTGTATAACTTAATAATATTATTAATATTTTATATTAATCGGCGAAAAATAGAAAGTTTAATATAATTCAGTTGTAGGTGTAATATAATGAAAGCTCGGTTACAGATATGATATAATAAAAGGCCAATTATATACTGTATATATCAATATATGATATAATAAAAACCCAATTATAGTCAAATTCATTTAGACGGGAAAATTTGGGAAATCTCTTCTTCTTTTAGTATGCGAGGAATGAAAATTGAAACTAATAATCAAATCAATGCATATACGAGGGAGAGTATCAGAACTATGACCTATTATCAGTTTATCACGATACCTTTGTATTTATCACAAGGTTAAAACATCTATAATAATTATTAAAGGGAAGTTTGGTTTAGACACAAACGGTATCAAGTATGAGTTTCAAATGAGCTAAACTCATACCACTATACAAGTGTGTGTTTAACAAATTCGGGCGTTTCATACCCAAGTAGGAGGATGGGTATATATGAGATTCATACCATGATTAACAGATTCTAATAAAACAAAAATGTGAAGATAAATACCGCGGAATATCTTATCTATAGTAATACAATATATTTTGTGCAATTTCGTGCGTCTACATCTTCATATCCATTTTTCTTTATTTTTTATTTTTAAATAAATGTAGACCCACCACAAAAAAGTATGGAACTAATTTATGAAACTTTGTTAATAAAATTTCATCGAATAATCAATATAAAATTTTAATGTACCACCACCCAATTCTATTTATATTGGATAAATAATACAATATGAAAATGCAAAATTTTTCCAATAGTCCATATAGTCTATCAATAATAAAAAAATAAAATAAGGAGATGACCAAAAAATATTATTAGACATTGAAATTATAACTGATAAAAAAATGGTAAAAGAAATAACGTTATTATACAAGTTTTTAAGTGTAACATTTTGACCATCATAATAGCAAATATCCGAAATATTACTAAATTTAATTAATCTTTTTGAATAAGAAATAATTTTCAACAAAAAATGTTAATAAATAGTACTATTTTAATTTTCAATTTTAAAAATGAGTTTTACAAAAAGTTAACAAAATAAATGAACTATAAAACTCTGTTAAGTAGAATTTATAGATTCCGTTGAAATAATATTCTAAAGGAATTTGGTATAGATATTGAACTTATCCACTAAAATGGGTGGATCTCAAAATTTTATTACCATGTTTCACTAAATTCGTGCATTTTTTCACGAATTTAAAACATTTCTAAAATTCAAATTCTTATCATTTTTGCACGTAATTTAAACTCTCATTATTATAAAAAAAACATAGTATCGAATATATATTTATTTTGGTTTAATTTTTAAATATTAATCATTATATCAATATTCTTAAAACTATATCCGTGTAATTATGCACGGGTTAAAACTAGTAACATAACATATTGTAAGAGAAACATTTTATATAATTATTTAACTTAATCTTTATTTCTATAATTTTATATGTTAAAATTACAATTTAAAATATTAAATTTTACGTATTTTAATTTTAACTTAATTAATCCACACCAATTCGGTCCCTGCTTGGATTTAATATCATCTATAAAACATAATGTATTTTAAGACCTTCGTTCAATCAATAAACTAAGACACCTTCGATTAATTTCGACAATTGCATAGCACAAATTTTTATTTCAGACCGTCACTTTTGGTCTGAAGTTTCAGACGAGCCATATGTGACAATTTTATAGTAAAAAATAACCACAATAGTGTGATTAATATTACAGCTTATGATAACTTATTTGTCAATAATGGTCACATTTGACTGTAAAATAATTACAAAATCCCGTCTTATTATTTCAGACCAAAATTATCATTTATTATTTTTTTTTTTATTTCAAGTACAACCAAATGCCTTAATACAGAAGTCTACAAGGGAAAGGAGGTGTCTTTAATCTTTACTCTTTACTCTTTACTCATGGAAATGGACTGCATTATTGCACTCTCATAGTGACCAAGTGTACGCACTTGGCTAAAACAACTGATTTTGTGGGTCACTACTCAAAATTGTTCTGTCAATTTACTCAACTGCCTAATTTCGCGGTTCACGTCACGACTCACGACTCACGACTCACGACTTTGTTTGTTTACTATATTCCGAAAAAATTCATGTTTTTGGGTATCCCATTTTTTTGCAAATTAATTAGCATAATAGCAATGCTTATCTTATTCTAATACGGTTTGTATGCAACTCTCTATCTGTCGGTTTCTTAAGAGATTTGCTATTCTTGAAGTCCGAAAAGGCTAAAAAGACGTATTAATGTTAAGTTAATTGACTCTCAAATTCTCAATCAACTATTAAAACGTTAACTTCTGATAGTGATTTTTCCAATCCAGACTCGAACCAGAGATGTGACGACTGACGACGTACTTGCAGTTTATAAAGAAAAGACGCGCGCCTCATGAACACAAAGACGATTTTACTCCGTATCATGAGGACTTCCTTTTTCCGGGTTATATAAACAATCAGCCAGTGACTGTAAACTACTTAACTTGACTGATGTTTACATTATTTCAAGTTTTTCGCAGTCGTTTGCTTCTGGTTTTCCTCGGCCCCCTTGCTGCCACGGGCCGAAGAAAGGACTGAACATTGTACATGCAGGTAGATACAGTTAGTTTTTCACCCTGATTTAACTGTCAGGTCTGTAACGCGACTGCATTTGGTGCAGTTCCATTTTTTCTGTCATTGGTATGGAGGTGGCAATCGGGTCACTCGGGTCGGTTACGGGTCGGGTAAAAGCAGGTCGGGTCATATCGGGTTCGGGTTATGTCGGGTTAGTGACGGGTTCGGGTCGGTTCGGTTCATATCGGGTCATCTTCGGGTCGGGTCATCGGCGGGTGACAATTCGGGTCGGGTCATTAGCGGGTCAGGTTATTGACATATATTTTATCTTATATATTTAGTTTTAGATGATAATTTTATGTTCAATTAATGAATAGATGTATTAATTGAAGTTTAACTTAAAATAATTAAGAAGAATTATCAATTTGGTGTCATTTAAACCATTATTAAGCCAGTTCATTATGACGTCATCTATCGGGTTGAGAAATATCGGGTCACAGGCCGGGTCGGGTTCGGGTTGGACAAAATAATGCTGCTATCGGTTAGCGGGTCAGTTCGGTTTCGGGTCGCCCAATTCTCGGGTTGTATCGGGTCGGGTTCGGGCGGGTCGGGTCGGGTTCATTGAATCGGGTCAGCTTTTGCCATCTCTGGGTACGGCGCCCTGTAATCGAATACATTGTTGAGTTTATGAATCCGGTAAGAACTGGTCCGATTAGAAATTTATACGGACAAGAGACGGTTTCTCCCTCAATTGTTATCATCATAATACCAAATCACACTTGTAACCCTTCCACACACAATTACTCCATAACTCATATACACAAGGGAGTTTCAGGAATCAGAAAACTAAACGAGAATCGTAAATCCTGAATAATCAGGTCATCGCGCGACACTAGATATGTTTTGGGAGTCGGGCTGGGGCATATATCAACCCGAAATCAAATGATCAATCACCAAGTGAAACTGAAAGATTCAAAATGCAGATTATCTGCCAAACCAGATCCACATATAGCAGCAACCTCGTGCCTCAGTCCTTTCGGACCACTTGCTAGCACTCCTACATTCGATTCCTTTCGATCAAACAGCAAACCTGCAATACAGAACGAGTAATTAGACCTGTCAAATGTAGAGCTGGCAAATAATGACACGACACGAATCCGACACGAAATTAGTGGGTTTGGGTTGAGGGGTAATGAACCATTTATGTAAGTGGGTCGACACGAACACGACACGATATTTAATTGGGTCGGGTTTGGGTTGAACTCTTTAAACACGAATCCGACACGAATGACTTGTTTACTAAATTAATTCTATTTTTTTTATCCTCCATCAGATAAATATACTTAAACTTTCCAAATATGGACATGACACTAAAACCCGACACGAACCCGACACGAAATTAACGGGTTAGGGTTGGGGCTTGCTGACCCATTTATCTATGTGGGTCGACACGAACACGACACGAAATTTAATTGGGTCGGGTTTGGGTTGGAGGTTTTGTGACCCGTTTACATGTGACACGAATACGAACCCGACACAACCCGATCTGTTTGCCGTTTAGTGAAATGGATCAGTAACGAACCATTTATGTAAGTGGGTCGACACGAACACGACACGATATTTAATTGGGTCGGGTTTGGGTTGAACTCTTTAAACACGAATCCGACACGAATGACTTGTTTACTAAATTAATTCTATTTTTTTTATCCTCTATCAGATAAATATACTTAAACTTTCCAAATATGGACATGACACTAAAACCCGACACGAACCCGACACGAAATTAACGGGTTAGGGTTGGGGCTTGCTGACCCATTTATCTATGTGGGTCGACACGAACACGACACGAAATTTAATTGGGTCGGGTTTGGGTTGGAGGTTTTGTGACCCGTTTACATGTTACACGAATACGAACCCGACACAACCCGATCTGTTTGCCAGGTTTAGTGAAATGGATCAGTCGAGTTTGCATTTCAAGGGTTTTTTTTCCGTTTTGTCAGGTCTACTTACGCTTAAGGTTAGGCCTCTCGCCATAGTGTACTTCAGTAGACTCGAGAAGCGACTGATGAGGAAGGCTTTCGAGCTCTCTGTCAGCATTGTAGTACTGTGAACCGGGTGTCGCTTGAGGGGTTACTCCGTCTAAGTGGACTATCTGCTTGGTTTCCATGCCATTACGTTTCTTGTTCCAAATCACCGCGAAAGTTGATGTTATGGCTATACAAATACATAGTATCAACAGGTACAAAATCGTCCTTTCCGCAGTTGAGAATATCTGATTCGAGTTATGATCAATAGGGTAAATTACGTATCTTGTAACGATCCCCATGAAAATAAGGAACGCGATGAAAGATGACGCGATTATGGCCCCAAGCCATAGATGGCCGTTCTGGCCTAGGCTTGGGGAGATAGGCGCGTCACTAACATGTGGCTTGAACCATGTGCATTGCGGTTGGGTCAGGTGGTCTAGGGACTCGTGTTTTTGTTTCGTAACATAGGCCTTGATTTGTAAGTCTAGCCTTGAAATGTCGTAACTCGTGCTTGAAAGCGGGAGTAGGAAGTTTAAGATGGATAGTTCTGCCGAGGTTTTGAATGATGAAATGAGGAGAACTTTCGGCATCTGAGACTTCTGTGTTGAGCTTGCGAAGAGAAGGTCGCGAATGATGGAGATGAATGGTGTTATTCCGCTTCCTCCACAGATCATTACCAATGTTTCGTACCTGGTACCACACACGGTTTTCAGATCAGTATCAGTGCAGGCACGTAAATTTTATACAAGTGCTACGTCTGAAGTCAAAGGTCAAATTTTGACTCGTCAAAGTCAGGAATATGATTGTAAGCACCTAAACGGACTCTATTAGTTTGTGTCAAAGTGTGAATCATACAGAGTCGGTCTCATGCAGGATAAACTACATGTCGATGAGCACCAATTTTCACGACTTTACCAGTTAAGCTAGCTGACACGTTGAAATTCAACATACGGAGTACAAAAAATATGTAAGGCAAGTTTATGAGGGCAAATTAAATGTCGATGAGCACCAATTTTCCCAGATTTTACCAATTAAGCTAGCTGACACGTATTTCAGCATACGGAGTACTAAAAACACAAATGTAAGGCAAGTTTATGAGGGCAAATTAAATGTCGATGAACACCAATTTTCCCGACTTTACCAATTAAGCTATAGCTGACACGCTGAAATTCAACATACGGAGTACTAAAAACACAAATGTAAGGCAAGTTTATGTGGGCAAATTAAATCTCGATGAGCACCAATTTTCTTAGATTTTACTAATTAAGCTAGCTGACACGCTATAATTCAACATAGGGAATACTAAAAACACAAATGTAAGGCAAGTTTATGAGGACAAACTAAATGTCGATGAGCACCAATTTTCACGACTTTACCAATTAAGCTAGCTGACGCGCTGAAATTCAACATAAGGAGTAATAAAAACACAAATGTAAGGCAAGTTTATGAGGGCAAATTAAATGTCGATGGGCACCAATTTTCCCATTTTACCAATTAAGCTAACTGACACACTGAAATTCAACATATAGAGTACTAAAAACACAAATGTAAGGCAAGTTTATGAGGGCAAATTAAATGTCGACGAGCACCAATTTTGCCTGATTTTACCAATTAAGCTAGCTGAAACGCTGAAATTCAACATACAGAGTACTAAAAACAGGGCAAATTAAATGTCGATGAGCACCAATTTTCCCGACTTTACCAATTAAGCAAGCTGACACGCTGAAATTCAACATACGAAGTACTAAAAACACAAATGTAAGACAAGTTTTTGAGGGTAAATTAAATTTCAATGAGTACCAATTTTCCCAGATTTTACCAATTAAACTAGCTGACACGCTGAAATTCAACATACGGAGTACTAAAAACAGGGCAAATTAAATGTCGATGAGCACCAATTTTCCCAAATTTTACCAATTAAGCTAGCTGACACGCTGAAATTTAACATACGGAGTACTAAAAACAGGGCAAATTAAATGTCGATGAGCACCAATTTTCCAAGATTTTACCAATTAAGCGAGCTGACACGCTGAAATTCAACAATACGGAGTACTAAAAACACGAATGTAAGGCAAGTTTACGATGACAAACCTGAGGAAATGGTTGGATGCAGGGCCATAAGGACCTTCAACAGAGACCTCAAGACGGTCGACAGACGAACTCGAGACAACATCATACAACTTCCTAGTCCAATTCCCACCAACCTTGATCATAACACTAAGCCGATCACTCTCCAAATTACTACTAGAAATAACAGTAAAAGGATGCCATTGCAGCTTAGAAATCGCGGGAATGTTAATGAAAATATTGCTTGTAGGATTATAACTCAAACTCGGGTTCTTAGCGAAACAGAGCTCAATTGCTTGACACGATAAAACCCGAGCAGACAGCAAGCGAACGCGCTGTCTCGACTGAAGAAACCGTAAGTAACGATCGATTATGAAGAGGTAGATTCCTGGAAGCATGTAGAAAGCATAGGAGATTCCAACATGTAGGAAGAAGAAGAGCATGAAGATTATGTAGAGATGGTGTGTGTAGAAGAAGAGTTCGAACATTTTTCGACGAATTCGAGGGAATGTTGTTATCCATAGGATTAAGCCTGAGAGTAAAGCTATCTCCCCTGCTACATTTGAAACTCCTACTTTCTCCCATTTTAGCGCCTGCATATAACATCGTAAATGTCAATTAATTTAGCTGGTATACCGTTTGTTTGACCTTTTACGTCGTAATTTTAGAACTTTGACCGTAAATATGTAACTGGAAAGGGGGAAAACTATAATATCAAATAAAATTCTCTCAATATTTTTGTCTCGGTTTAGAGTCTGGGCAGATATACGGTTTTTAGATACAAATATTAGAGAATTTAACAATTAATCAAACTAATGCATTGTATACCCTAGCCTCTGTCTAAAAAGTCTCTCTCAAAAACTCTCTAAAAACCCTAGCCTCCACCCGGGGCTTCCAACGATTATCAATTGATCGATGGTAAGCCCAAAATTATACTGTATTAAATTAAAATTAATAGTATGTTTATCTATAATCTATTCAATAAAAGTTACCCTTATGGTGAGAATCGTTTTTCCGTCCCTTATTTCAGGGTTTTCGTCCCTTATTTTGAGGTTTTGTCCATTTACTCGTTCGTAGCGTGTTCTTTCAAAGGTATAAGTAATTTGTCAACGATCTTTGGAACAAGACGGATGTATGTTTTATCTCATAAATCAAAACGAAGGATCTCCTCAAAAGCTACCTGAAGATAACGATAATAGGACGAGCCGAATTGTCAGATGTTGTTTTGAGAAATCTAATTTATAAGAAAATTGTTTTTCTTTGGTTTTCATTAGATTTGTTTTCAATTATATATATTATTTGTAAGTGTCGTATGGCGTTTGATTAATAAATTGTTCTTTTCTTCAAAAAAACACTAATGCAGTCTGCCTTCTTTTTGAAAAAATAATGATGGATGTTATAAGATTAATTAGGAGATAAATATTGTTTAATAATAATAAGTATAGATAATCAACTTAATTAATTAAAAAACAAATATTCTGTGGTAGAAGATCATTTAGACAAAAACTTTAAGCGGAGAAATCTGGAAATGTTAATCTTTAAGTATTTAGGAGATTACGAAAATAAACCATCTCGAGGGCTAATTGCAAATGTATTAGTAGAAGAAAGACATCGACGTACCTCTTTTTAGCCGGTCCAAATTATATTGACATGTTTTAAAACTATTGGTTAGGGATGTAGCTGAGCCGATTTGAGTTCGAGCACGGGTGGGTTGGAATCGGCTCAGAAGCTTGAGCTTGAGCTCGGAATCGGCTCGGAATTATCCGAGCTTAAAAAATCAAAGCTCTGAATCAGCTCAGATTAGGCTCGAGCTCAACTCGAGCTCTATTCGAGCTCGGTTAAATAATTTTTTTCTTTACTTTCTTGGACTTGTGAGTCAAAATAAAAATAAATATATTTTAATACAAATGCAAATATAAAATACTTATAGTATATAAGAAACATATGATTATAAATGTTAAATTGACATTTTTTTAGGAACAAAAAAAATTACAAAATGACAAAATAACTAAAAATAATAGATAAAACGAGCCTAACCGAACTTCCGATTTCGAGCGCTACTAAGCTCGGAATCGGCTCGGATTTGGTCCACCCGACTCAGAATCGGCTTGGAATTAGTTTTGACCGATTTCGAGCCGAGCTTTGACCGAGCTGATTCCGAGGGCTCTATAAGCCGACTCAGATCATTTACAGCCCTACTATTGGTAATTATTCCGTAACCTTTTTCCTATATTATTATAAATCTTTATATAATATACAAATTTCTCAGTCATTTTATACTCCCTTTATATAAAATCATCGTATTATTTTACGCTAACAATTCAAAAAAGAACTTAATTATATATATTTGTAATAAAAATGGACCATTAGTTTCAATTTTTAGGATTTCAAAAGAGTCGATAATAATATTGCACTTTCAGAAGTGTAAAATGGATGTATTTGTTCTCTTTAAAAATAAACCACATAAATTGGCCTCTGATTTATTAAATAATATTATTTCGGCGCCAAAAATTAAAAATCAGTTAAAACTCCATAACGGTCACATCTCATAGTTGAAGAATTTAAATGACCATCACCATCCACGTCGCAATTTTATAGGAGTGACATACATACCTTTAGTGATTTGGACATCGTATTATTGTGACCGACTCAATAAATAGTTTAAGTTTGCTTTATTTCTTATTAGCAGATAAAATAATTGTAAATTATTTACTGTTTACACGGGTGTAAGGAGTATTGTTTTTAACCCATGATGTCACTCTAGACAAGCGACTAATTTTTGCAATATTTAAGGGTTTTGAGAGATTTAAACGTTAATATGTTAATTTTAATGTTTGATAAACAATAAATTTATGGTCAATATGATGGTTTAGCTGATTAACATATTTTGAAATAGAAAATTTTATTACATTTTATTAAAAAAAAATAACAACTTACTCATCCAAATTAATTCTGCTAATTATAATGTGTTATTCAAACTTTCTGTTAAAATCTTTCATTGCAATTTACTTATGCTGAAATTAATCTGTTATTTACCAAACAGAGCCTAAAACATTTATACTAATATCCCATCCACCTCATTTAATAATAATAATAATAAATAAATAAAGTTATAACATTTTGTCGTTCTAAGAACTCGTAGACGATTTTTAAACCATTTGTTTTTGTCATTTACATGTTATTTATCTTACTCTCCGTACATAAATACTTGTATATATATTCATAAAAGAAATAAACCGTATTGTAAAAAGTAAAGTACCTCGGAAAGTTGACCGGAGACGGCCCAAAATAAGAGATAACCAAGGCCATGGCAAGTGAAAAATGCCATAAGGGTGTTACCAAGCCACATATGATACTTGATACTTGCTTCTGACGTTAACCCAAACATTTGTAATATCGTCGACCCTCTCGTTACCGGATAAAATAGTAACGCCAAGCATACGTTTCCGGTCAACCCTAGCCTGAATACCGTCGCCTCCCACTTTGCTAGCCACCTGCATTCATATTCAGCATTTCCGAGACAAAACTAGGTTCAAATTCTACTTTTTTTTTTTGGAAAAAAAAGCATCGACTATTAATTTTTTAGTAGCTCGTATCATAGTACACAGAAGGAATATGATAAGTTTTCTTTAACATGCATGTTGCGAAAAAAATAACTTAATTACCCGATAAAAAATCTATTTCAGACTTATTTTCATAAAAAAAAATTATACAACCAGATGTATAACAACATCGTACAACCATTATGCATTTAATTGAGCTCATGTATATATTTGTTGAGTTTAAACTATTTTGAGTAATATTTTAATTTTTTAAATTAAAATTAAAATATAGTTGAACTTATATGTAACGTGTTTAATTTGTATAATAATATTCTAAGCTCGATGTTTTGTAGTAGGGTTCATAAACTTTACAATATAGCTCATATTCTTTTCAATAAAGCTCGAAATTTCTATTAATTGAAAAACTCAAAATATGTACAGTTAATTGTATACCTCTGGTGGTATAATCAACACATTGACTTATTTTACTGAATTTAAATTTTAAATTACCTTTTCTCTCCATCTTCAAGAGTGATACGACCATAACCAACATGCAAGAAGGTCGACAAGGACCAAGTGAGTAGAGCGACGAACATTATGAGAAACGATAATTCTATCGCTGTCACGATTCCCAACGGTCCTTTTACTATCACCGGTCTTCTCCATATCGCCATTTTGCTACTCTTTTTAGGGTTTCTGTTCCGTGCAAAAAATAAATCAGTTAATCTCACTTAAAGCAGACGTATATGTTTTATGTACACCCCCCCGTCTTTTATGATCATCATTTGAAGTACAAGTAATATACTAAAGCATTAATATTACAAGGTTTATACTCCGAACCCGGCCCTCTCATTCAACTAGTTGTTCACGGTTTTATTCTGAATTATTTTACTATTGAAACGTAAATATAATATATATCTACTTGACTAACTTGAGTATATTACGACCCTGTTTTTTCTGACTTAATTTCAACTCCTTTTAATTTTGTTTCGCCGTACTCTGTTAAGTTTTATTTACGTTGAATCAGTTAGGTTCAGTTAATCTCTTCAAAAAATTAACTTTTAATTCAACTAAATTCAGTGTACCTCAGTTTCACTTTATTTAGTTTAATTAAGCTCTACTCCAATTACCTGATTACTCCATATTCACCATGAGGTTGTTTTCCCAAATGAAGATAAACCGACCCCAAAACCGCAACCAGGATCATGGGGAACGTATAAATCAAAATCGACTGAACTGCAAGATTAATCAAACGTAGACAAATGAATAAAACAAATGGAATAATATAACTCATAATTAGTACGTATCCTAGGACCTAGCTAGGTCCTAGACTACTAATGCTCAAACTCATGCATAAACTAAAATTATCGATCAGTTAGTCTCCCTTAAAACCATTTATCAACTCTGAGTATATACTATATATATATATATATATATATATATATATATATATATATATATATATATATATATATATATATATATATATATATATTTTTTTTTTGGTTCAACGAAGCGCGCACTTTGTCGCATTACCATAGGGGGATTCGATCCTGGAACCTATTGTCCACAATACCTCTGTCGTAACCACTAGACTAAAACATCTTCGATATATTATATATATATATAAGCATTATAAGATCGTTATACGACGTTCAAAATCGAAATTCGGAAATGAAAATACATACCTTGAGTACCAAAGTAAGTAGAAGTGGTATGAGCTTTAATTTTGGGAGTCCAATTGTATCTATAAAGATTAGTAGGCATAATAATCCACATAATTAAGTAACCTAAAATTATTACTACCACCATCGCCATGATCGTATTTCTTGCACCCATTTTTAATGTTTTTTTTGGCTTCAAATTTTATACAATTTTAAGGTTTTTTTTGTCTGTGACTGACTGTATGTGTTACTTGATATTGTTGTGTCTAGAAAGTAGAGCAAGAGATCCACTTATATAGGGATAGATAGAGGGCGGGATATACAGAATTAAGGTAACAATATTTTATGACAACTAGTTTGTATTACTAACATATTTAAGTACGTTTGATATGGCGTCACTAGGAGGTATCGAGAATCGAGATTCGATATCATCAATAAGCGGATTATACATTTGATATTATGTCGCTAGTTTTACAATTAGGGGATTATATAATCAGATTTATACATCTGGTAATATAGATTTCGAGCTTTATGACAAAGAATTTGAGCTTATGTATATATTTTACGAGCTTTATTGTAAAGAACCTAAGTGTCTTTATAAAAAAAAATTGTAAATCAAAACATTATATTGACACTCAAAAATAATACATATTAAACCCCAAAGATTTTAATTTTAACACTAAAAAATTATAGGGTAGGAAAATTGTTAAAAGCTCGAAAAAAATTACATATAAGCTCAATTAAATTCGTATTAGATGTACGATGTTCACCTATTTGTGCGAGGTTTATAATAAGGGTAAATTGATAAACATTATCAACTTTAGTGCTCTTTTTCATAATCAGTACTAACATAATTAATAATTAGTATTCAGTACCAAAATATTAACTTTTTTCTAAGCTAGATATCAAGTCGTCTTTTTACTCTACTTTTTTCCTACTTTAAAATGTGCTTTTATCTAAGAGAATGATTTTGGAACTGGGTGAGTAGAGGTTTGTACTTGAATAATCACTTTTTGGACCTCTTGGAGTAGGTTATTATGGGATTTTCACGTGACTTGGTACCTATCGTTGAAAAAAGTTAATATATTGGTATTGATTATTAACTACTATCAATTATGTTGGTACTGATTATGAAAAAGGTATTTATATTGGTATTGTTTATAAATTAACCCTTATAATAAAGTTTTTGAGTTTAATTTGAAAATTATGAGTATTATATAAAGTATTATAGAGTTTTTGAGTTTTGATGGAAAAAAAATTAAAATTTAACTCATAAACCTTAAGAAGCTCAGAAAAAAAAAACGCATATGCTGAAAGACAAATAAAATTTAGGGTAATAAACTCGGAAAAAATACACATGTGCTTAAAAATAAGTAAAATATCAGGTAATACATCTGATGTATATTTTTTTCTCCAATATTATCCTCTTCTTCTTGTGTAGAGTCGGTCATTTTTATGGAGTTTAAGTATTATTTTGAAAACACGGACACTTAGTTTTACTATCTAGTTAGACACGATACTTGCATGACACTCAAAAGAACGGGTCAGACACCAACCAAACTGCGTAATTTTTATTAATACTTTTAAAGTTTAGACATTAGAGGACACTTAACTTTAATTCAGCACAATATAGCCAACGTATAATGTAATTTAAAGATTTTCAATTGGTGATACAACCATTATTACATTTGCATATGCATATAATTGCACATATGACCATCTTTTTCTTTATAACCGTTAGGTTTTTAACTAATTAACATAAAATAAATAATTTGAATTTTTCATTAAAATTCATTATAATAAGCTAATTCTTACAAAATAAAATTTTACCTTTATAAATTATAACTATAATATTATTAAATTTTAAAAACTTACTCCACGTCATATATTTTATGAAATGTGGTATCATATATCCGTTTCGATATTACCTAACCGCATATTACATGTGAAATGTTGGTGCCAACATTTCACACTACAAGGAGTGAAATAAAAGTTATTGAGAGTGAAATAAGTGCATGCATATGTAAGATTAGGCTAGAAAAGTAACAAGTTGGAGATAGTGTATGGTATGTCTAATTAAACATCCCATCCCGTCTTGCTTCAAACACTCTTAACTAACTTTTATTTACGATAAATGTTATTCTTAAATAAGACTGATTAAATATCATCATTTCTTATTCTTCAAAAAAACAAATATCATCATTTTTTAAAAGGATGTAATTATTTAATGACAATATTATAACTAAAATTATCACTTTTAACCCTGAAAATAATACTAATATATTATCAAAAAATAATAACATTTTATCGTAAAATCCCAACAGTTTATCCGTCTTATTTCTGATCGAAGAACCCGTGTAAAAATAGGAATTTAGCTAATTAAAAGGCATGGTTCATGTAGCCTAACATTCCTTGAAGATTACGTGTTACTCTAAATATATATGTAGAGTATAATTAGGGTAAGTTGACTTTGTGTAATTAAGTCAAACTATAAACTTATGGTGTACTTTAGATTTTGTGATGTATATTTTACTACTATTTTCTTACTTCATCAAATTCCCATGGTGTTTTGTTAGCTTAATTCATGCTGCCATTCTCGATGAATGGCATGAAATTCCATTTATTTACGTTTGATGATGATGATGATGATGATGATGATGATGAGCTCAATTTAGGAAATATAATTCATCAATATACTATAGCTAGATGGCTAATTATATTGGTTTAATTGATTATAATTTATATAGTCCTATTTCCTAAGAATAATCAGCTAGCTAGCTAGGATTATTATTACTCGAAACTTATTAGATAAAAAACCGTTCACATGCGTGGTTACTGGTGATCATGATATATTTGACTTTGAGTAAATCTTTTTGCCAGATTTTACAGACAAATCATTTCTTCGTACCAGGGCATAATTGATAAATAAAGTAATGAGACTATGAGAGCTAGTACTCTGTACTCATGAGTCATGACTTGGTTCGAACCACGTTAGCCCAAATCGCCCTTTTTAGCTTCTTTTCTTTTAAAAGAAAGTTTTTGTAGGCCAATACTCAATAGTATCTTTCACAACGTTTAAAATCCACGAGAGTGGCAATTAACCCTCAACTTTGACCTTTAGTCAAAGTGAAATTAAACTCCGTTGCTTGACTTTTCATGAATATTTCACCAAAAATCATTTTAAAATACAATTAATCAAATATAAACTCAGTTCCTACAAATTTTTAACTTTTATACGATATATAATTATAATCACATAATAAGTATTGCTGATTATTTTGTAATTTTTAGACAAATTATTATAAATGTAAGAAAATGTCATGAAATTTTATCATATTTTTATTTTGTTTATTATACATGGATGTAAAAGTATTCTTTATATGAATAATTATTTGATCATAAATTAGTTAAACTAAAATTCATATATTTTTTATGCGTTATAAGTTATATAATACCAATATAATTTGTTTTCTTTTGAAATTTTGGTGAAATTAATGAAAATTGAGATTTAATTAATTCATTTTTAGTTTAAGTTATGAGGCTCGATTGTTACATATGCAGCTTAAAGGGTTCAATTTCGGTATTTCACCATTAACGTGACTAAAGGGAGTAAATTTAAACTTTCGCGATTTAAAATTGAACACTTGGAGGCAATCATTGGTGGTAAATAAGCCACATATGATGCGTTGACATTAACAAAATACAATATTATGTTAATTGTAATTAATTAATTTATTTGTAATGCGTAATGTTATATGTTTAAATAGTAAATTAATTGGCAATTTAATTTGACTAAAATTTCATGCTCGCTTCGCTCATAATAAACGCCTCTTTCTTTGCTTTCCTTTCGCTCGAGGTAAAACCTCAGGACTTTTAAGTTTTAATTGTCACCATTATTGCAAGGAAAGTGTGTTTTGTCTAGAGGTTGCAATCATTGACTCGTACCAAATATTCAGTATAAGACATGTACAAACCTGACACGATCTTACACAATTTACATAAGTAGGATCAAGATGTTGCGATCATTGGTGAAGTCAGGATTTGAGCTTAGGTACGGAAAATTTTAGAGCATGGATAGGTACATAATATAAGATATACGTAATCTTTTTTTTGAAAAATCTAATGAGTTTAACGCGTTAAATAATAAATTAAATGGATTGAAGATGAATTATTTATTTGTAAACTTGTTAAACACGCCAGGTTGGATTATGTAATAGGGTTGGGGTCAGATTGAGGAAGTGATAACCCATTTAAAGTTGAAACAAATACAATACGATCTATTTTGTTAGTTATGACCAGTGTTCTTATCTATTGCTTTATTGCTGACGAGATTTAAACCCAAGTCATAACATGAGTACCACCACTCATGATTTTATCGTAAACTCGCAATGAGATTAGATTCTACTAGCATCATGTTTATGGGTGAAAAGCAAAACTAGGTTTCAATGTGTATGAAGAGCAGTGGAGGAAGTAAAGAGATTGTATCACTTACAAAATAAAGGAATGCTGAGCTCCACACACAATGTGTCCTACGACTTGTCACTAACTCCCCAAATCGTCCTTCAAATTGAGGTGTACTTCTCCACTAAATTTAAAATTGACCTTCATGACATATAATCTACGGAAAGTGCTGATACGGATCGGATATGGACTGAGTTATTCGAGTTGGATCATTTCTGCTCACGTTCTTTCACCCAATTTAGATTTTTTTAATATAAATTTTATTAGGTCTCGTTTGGTTGTCACATAAAAAACGGGAGGATTGAAAAATCCCATGAATTAGGACAACAGGTGCATATCTAAGTGTTAGACACAGCTATTTTATGAAAAATTGTCAAGTTTTTGGCTGGTCTAAAATAAAGTGTCTGAGTGTCATACCAGTGTCCAAGGATTGAGCGTCAGATACGGCTATGTAAGCTCATATGAAGTGTTGAAGTAACATAGGTTGGAAACTCCTCCAGTGTCAATTTAACTCCTGAACGTCAACCAAACATATTTTAAGCAATTCAATTGTCCAATTCATGTATTTTGTAGAAACATGGGAAATTACTTGCTCTATGGCAACCAAACGAAGCCGTAATTAGTTTTGTGAAATCTACTCTTTTATGGTGTAAAGTAAGTGTTAATGACAAATTTAATGCTGACAATATTTAAACTCAAGTTAACCGAGTGCTCTTGGTCTAGTAGAGATTCGGATTCCCTCAAAACATCTAAATGATGGACTGCGAGGTCCTGGTGAGCCTTGGCCACATGATGATTAGCATGATATTGTTGCGTGTCCGTGGAGGATCAAACTTCCTCGTCATCGAAAAATATTTAACCTCAAGTCGTAACTATCTTCTACCTGACTTCAACAGCTAAACTAGCTGACATTGTAAAATCCTCAAAACCGTTAATTTGATAAGAATTGGAGTTTGTTGGTATGTGATATAAACCGTAGAAAGTCGAATTCAGATATCGGCTTAGGTTACTTGAATGAGTAAGCTATATGATGTTTAATAGGGATTGATAAGTAATGATTAAATGGTGAGAAAATGGAGAAATAAGAAAGTAATTTAACTCTGACTTTACTCCCTTCTGGTTCCACACATATTGGGATTTTGGGGGTGTCCGTGTGCTTTATGTTATTCGCGTGCTAAGCTCGTGTGTCTCTCAACTTTATGTGTGTTGGACCATTTCTTATGTGTGGTTTTACCTCTCAACTGCGACGTTACACGACATCGGAACAGATTAAGAACAGAGCTAGCATCGACTTTTATGGATGAAGAAACAATGGTGGGTCGGTGGTTAGGGGCGATTAACCAAGAACGGGTTAATTTATGGATGAAGTATTCAAAGAACGGTGATTTAACATCGAAACAGATTAAGAAAAGAGTATCGACTTTTTTTTTTGCCGGAAGGAAACAGATCACACCATAGCCTGTTTAGCTATCGTGTGAGCAACTTTATTATTAGACCTACTACAATGATTATAGAAATAAAATGACAAGAACGGATTAAGCTATTGATAGAAGAAGAGTATCGACTTTTATGCATGAAGAAACGATGGTGGTTATGGGCGATTAACCAAGAACGAGTTCATTTATGGATGAAGTATTCAAAGAACGGTGGTTAACAACGAAACAGATTAAGAAAAGAGTATCGACTTTTATGCATGACGAAACGATGGTGGTTATGGGCGATTAACCGAGAACAAGTTCATTTATGGATGAAGTATTAAATAACGGTGGTTAACAGCGAAACAGATTAAGAAAAGAGTATCGACTTTTATGCGTGAAGAAACAGACGGTGGTTAAGGGCGATTAACTAAGAACGAGTTAATTTACGGATGAAGAATTCAAAGAACGGTGATTAACATTGAAACAGATTAAGAAAAGAGCATCGACTTTTAACAAGTATCTCAGTTAGTCTAGGGTTCGAGTCTTTAACATGACATCACGAAGAGTAGTTGTAAATTGTAATGGTCCATGCAAAGGTAGAAGTACCAACACTGGTTACGTAAATAAGATAGCTCATGACCTAGCACAGGAGGCCATGGAAATGTAAAACTCTTTATTTCACGCTGCGAAAAAAGAAAAATTTGATTGTCCACCAAGATCATCAAAATTCGTGTCTTACTTTTTGCATAATTACGTCTACTGGTAATCATGTCGCTTTGGTAAAGGCAACGCCAAAACACGGCGTCTGCATTTAAAGAGACAGAGATGACGATGATGGAGATGAGAGTGTGAAGGAGGACGGAATTATGTAGGCTTTGTCGGGAAATTCCTCGTTTAATTTAGATAATTAGTTGAGCTAGCGGAAGTACACAGTAACCCTTCAGATATACCGATAATCTGCATCAAATTGTTAACATAAGGTTGATAACAGAGATCATCTGTTTACAGTCACATTTAATCCCTACGAATTTCTGCAATTACCAATTACCAAATTCCGATGGGTATTCTCTGCAGCGTCATCGACAAAGGCCGGGATCTGCTGTTAATTTCAGCTGCATTTTTCGGTATTTCATTGCAGAAATCCATTAAAAATGGATGGAACTAGCTTTGTCTAGCTGTGTTTCGACCCATGTATCCATACTAGCAGATACGAAAGCTTTAGTAAGTCTTGCTTGTGACGGGTCGCCATTTGTGACGGATATTTGTGAGATAAAATGGATACAAAATGAGTTAGTGAAGAAAGGGGACCACATGAATAGTATAGGAAGAGAGAAAAAGTGGGTATTTTGTGAGAGAAAACGGTATCCGTCACAAGTGGGTATTTTGTGAGAGGAAACGGTATCCGTCACAAGCTTGTGACGGATACCGCCGTCACAAATGAGAATTTGTGCTAAAGCTGGCACTGCTCTAATATAAATATTTGATCGATTGTCATCACGACACCCACCGAACATCCCTATTAGCACGGTGGAGGCGTGGATGACTCTGGTGAGATTATTGCAATCAAGTCGAGCCATCCCAATTCCCAAGAACACTATACCGTCTCATTAAGGACCATTTTTGCCAATGTGAGAACAATATGTATTTCAAACAGCTTCGGGATTTGGCTATCTTCACATAAAGTGTCGGGATAATAAAAGTAATGCAAGTAAAGATAAGGGAAGCGAAAACAAACTCATCAAAACAAACAAAATGTAAGAAAATCCGATAAAAGAATTGTATCGAGAACCAGGTTCTTTTGTTATGCCATCACCCTAATCCACACAAACAACAAAATCGAAGATAGTATGACACTCGCAGAAATATAAGTTAAACATTAATAATATTGACATTTTATAAAGAATACCGAGTAAAATCTAGATTTTAATGAACCGTCATAAATACAAGTTACTTACAGATTACCGTGGTAGCAGTTCCAGTATACAAAGCTTTCGGATGTTTCTTGTTTCAACATCATTGCAACGCCAAGCAAGCCAAATTACAACATCATTCCCAAAGACGCGCTTGGTTTGCCCGGCTATTGATAGCTTGACTTCAAAGCGACTTCTGATATATCCACTGGTAACCGTGACCATGCCACGTTATCTTGAACTTTAACTAAAATTTTACGCAAAAGCAAAGAAACAGCAAGTAACACACAAATCGCAATAGCAAAAACAAGCGGAAAACCACTATTTATCCCGTGACAACTTCTCAAAACCGTCTCTGCAGACACCATCCCGTCAAAACTTTTCAACGAGTTGCTCATTTTGAACACTTCTACACCGTTCAAAATAGCATTCACCCCTAAAGCTGAACTCCCGACACTGACTGTAATAACACCGGAATCATCTCCATCAACCACGAGATCAATGTAGTACGGGGAAGCTAAGCTATTTGTTAACGCTGACAGATCCAAATTCTCGTAAGCCAAAATTCCATTAACATACACGTTAAAGTAGAGAGAACCGAGCGTATGACTAACAATATCACAGAAATGAACCCTCACAAGATACTTATACCCTCCAACAACCAGAAAAGCCCAGGTCAACCTATCCTTCGAGTCGCTAGAATTCAACCCGGGCATTACCCTGGCACTTCCATAAACATGATCAGGGGCAACCTCACGGCTCGCCCCACCGACCTGATACTTAATCCTCCCACTAAAACGAGCCTCTTTGGATTCGATACTCGACTTTAAAAACTCATTATCAGGAACCCATGTCCTCCACAAAGTATCATTAAACGGGGTAATCTTCGGCCCGCCGACATTAACCCTAAACAAGGTTTCAAACCCATTTTTAACCATCCCATTGATTTTACTTACTCCACTAGCATCCACACCCTCAGCAATGTCCAAGATCAAATCTTTTGGAGCCGAAACGAGTTCAATTGCACTAACAAACCCGAAACTCGTCTTCTCAACAGGTACAAACAACAATTCAAGAACATCACAATCAACCCACAACACAAATTCACGAATTTCAACATCATTTTTCAAATTCAATAAACTAAATTCATTCAATAACAAATACCCATCAGCTAAAACATGAAATTTAGCAATTTTACCATCAAATTTCTCGAAATTTAATCTATGAAAATGAAATCGAACCAAATGGGTACCTTTCTGATTGATTTTAAACGAATAACCAGACGGTTCGACAAAGATTCTAGCCGAGTTGTACAGGAGCCCAGATGAGGTTTTCAACTCATTGAGTGGGATCGTCCGAGTTGAGGAGAGTTTGACCGAGTCAGGGAGAGGTGACTCATCCCCTGTGAACTCGCGGTTGTATGAGTCTAGGATTGCGGGAAATTGGGACCCACAGTTGACGAGGTAGTTATCTAGAGGGGTGAATGATGAGGTGACATGGTGAAGAATGGTGAAGATTAAGAGAGAGAATGGAAGGAGATTTGAGAGTTTAGCCATGGCGGATGTTAATTAGAGAGAAGAAATTGATTTTGATGAAAGACTTGTAAATAGAAAAACGCGGATCTGGGAAATGTTGGAAAAGTCGTACCCAGAGACCGTTTTTCAATTAGTTATCGCGAAATCATTTTGTATTCTTTGACGGACTTGTATTTGTATCAATGCTCTCGTCATGAGCTTGTTATTTTACCATAAAACTAGGTTGTAACCCGTGAAATTCACGCGTCTATTTTTTAAATTTTGGATGAATATAGTTAATAATATTGGAAATAATTAGATTAATTATTTACTGTGTCTTGTTTTTAATTTTAGATGAATACCGTAATTAATAATATCAAAGAAAGTTGATTAATTATATACATATAAATAAATTTTGAATTATTTATGACACATGTCGGTATGACGGTATACATGAGCTATCATATAGTTGTTCATTAAGATGATCAAGACTTACAATAGAATTAGTATACTTCTAATTACCCATTGCATCATTTTTAAAATATGTAACCATATATAAAATAAAGTTGTATACGGAGTATTACATATCGTACAATAAAAGCAAAACGTAAATAATCTGATGAGACGTGAGTAGTAAATGTATAGTTGGGTTAAAAAATATATTTTTGATTATATTTATTAAAGATGTTCATATAATAAATAACAGTTATTGCGTGCGACGTCTTACACGAAGACATTCCAAAATTATTAAATGACCACTCATTTATTATTTACTATATTAAATAAATACTCCGTAGTTGTTAAAATGTTTCGCATTCACGCGAATAGCCAGATGTCTTACAATAAATCGAAAATGTAGTCTAATAAATCACGACGCTCACATAAGTGTATATACCGATGAAGAGTAATTATTCCGACCTATATTTAATAAATATTAAACCATCAAAAAATGTAGTCTAAAAAATACTTGTAGGTTTTCCGACCCGTAATTATTCCGACCCATATGTAAATCGAAAATGTAGTCTTAAAAATACTTGTAGGTATTTTTTGTTCGTTGATTATGGATATTCTAATTGCACAGAATATTATGGAATGGGTTGTTGAACGAAATCTTTGAATTCTTATGAAATTAAATCTTTTCAGTCTCAAATTATATATGTGTACTGTACTGATTATTCCATTATTCCAGTTTTTAAGAGATTATTCCACAATATTTCTATTTTATATCTATTTTTAAAACCATATTCCGAAAATCACGTAAATTATTGATTGACGTTTTTTAATGATGATTGACGTTTTTAAGAGATTATTCCACAAAATTCCATTATTCCAGTTTTTAAGAGATTATTCCACAATATTTCTATATTCCACAATATTGATTGACGTTTTTTAATCTTGTGATTCCATAGATTTAGGCCGTGAAATCTTGAAATAGTTATTATTATACCATTATACCATTATACCATATGTTGAATGTTATTGGACAATAGCTCTAGGATGAATCTAATTGGACAATAGCTCTAGGATGCTTTACAACGCGACACGTAGGATAAAGCTTTTTCTAGTGATGCCACGTCAGCAGCTTGGCTTCTGCATTAGATAAATATATGATGATGTGATTATTTTGATCTATAAACTATTTTATTTTATACTTTTATTATTCTTTTTTAATTTGGCATTTTTATTTCTCGAGATATTCAATTTTTTCTTTAATATCTCTTAAAATATATAACTAAATATATTGAGATGTATGCTCATATTAAAGTTCTATTCGTAAAGAATTTTGTGCGGTAATTTTTGTAATTTTCAAATCTATATATTTTTGTACAAATTGAATTTAAAGGTTCACCTCGTAAAATGAAAACGTCTATTTAAAACGGAGGGAGTATGCAATTACTTTTATCGCATTTTGTAGTATTTTCATTCCAGGTTGTAAAATGGTGCATAAGTTTATTAGAGATCGTCTTTTAAAAATATTAATTTTCGACTGTTTTTACATGTTTTCGTACTGAGCCTACTTGTTCTAATCGGAATTCTCATTTTGTCATTCTTGGTGGCATTTTACTCCAAATTATAATACGGTATGTTGATAAATTAGTAAAAGACTGTCTCTAGATATAAATGTTTGTAAATTTTAATCTTAATTTCTTATTACACTTTTTAGATATTTTATTGCACAAATTCTAAAATACTGTTTATTTTAGTATTAAGTACTTTGAATATGTCCTGGCTTTGATTAGATAAGTGCGTAAAAGGGTAGGCATAAAATGGTTGTACGCGTATACAGCTATTGTGTGATGTTGGATGTCTCGAAGGACCGTTCACATAATGTCACACACACGGTGCCAAACTGCCAACAACTACCATCCTTCCGCATATGTTATGTTCATCGTAGCTTAGATCAACTGGTAAAAAGATCGATAAATAAAACGTACCTAGTTTGCCGCTCCTGTAATCCAACTAGGCTCAAATTCGGGAGAAACTGTAAATTGCAGACCAAGAGACATACTGAGTTTGAGATGCAGAAACGACATGGGAAAGTATGTTACGGAATGCTAAAATTCAATACGATATGGTAATGAAGAACTATTTTCCCAAGCTGGCTCGCATAAATTCACGCTTAAAAAAATAGACGAAATACTTTTGTTATAATTCTGTTATACAAGTAATATAACAGCCTCGATCAACGAATAAATACATGAATAAGTAGAATACATTCCTATACCGTTATCATACAAGCATAAAAGTCTAGTGAGGGGGAGGGGGAGGGGGCTTGAGCCTTACGGTTTAGGTCGAGTTTGAGATCCTTAAATCCGCGTGACAATAATTGAGGTCCTTAAAGCACTATATGCTGATAGTTTGGGTCGTTGTTGTGGTCTTTGGGATGTGGGTTGAACCTCACTGACTCCAACCAAATGAGTTCCTTGATGTTTTCTTCGGTAAATGAAGGCTGCTCAAAATCGAAACTGAATGGCTGGCGAGAAACGGGTTCTTCATTTATGTCATGAAGGGAAGCCAAGAAAGGGTGGCATAGTGCCTCGTCAACTGAACGAAATAAGGACAAAAGATGAGAACATTCCTGATTTCTGAACGAGTATTTAAACTGAATTTATTAATTGATAACAATATTCTGAACTATGGGTGTCCTACCCAAAATACTCCAAACTCTATTTTAACTACCAATATAACCAACTAATGCTCTCATTCGCTTTTATTATAATATATGACCTGTTATCAGCTAAATAAGTGAGGAAATTTCTAATCCTTTTTTAACCTGTCTTTCTCTTTTTATTTTTTTGTTAATCTATTCACCTAATCACATTAATAAAACATGTTACAATAAGTTAAAAAAACAACAAATTCTATTCAAAGCAAATGAGGGTATTAGTTGGTTATATTGGTAGTTAAAATAAAGTTTAGAGTATTTTGAGCACTTCACTCATAGTTCGGAGTATTTCTATCAATTATTATAATATCGGCTGGAAACTTTCCTTGACTGTAAAACTGATGTGTAATCAGTGGAAATATGGCTAACAAATGAGCAGTTAGGGTTCCGCGAAACAAAATTATTTTTTTAGGGAAATGGAGTCGGGAAGATCGTTTTGATGTTGACAGGGTTTAAACGAGATCATGATTTAAGAGAATCATTACTCGAGGGACTTTTCTATAGCTAAGCTAGCTCATATATTCGCCTAAACACACGTTATGGTAAAGACAGTGATCAAAGTACCTGTTATACGCTTGCTAGGATCAAAGATGAGCATTCTCTCCAGTAAGTCAACAGCCATGGGAGACGCGTTAGGAAACCTCATGGAAAACTGTTGCCTTGGATACTGTGGAAGTTGCCTAACATAACGACGAGCATTGTCACTTCGTAAGAAGCCTAAGCTGGAGTCATCAGGGGCCCCAATAAGCTTCGATAATACAAAAGATGCACAAAATTGTCAAAACATTTCCCCAAATGTGTCGAATATACGCAGTTCTGATACGAAACGATGGCTTTGTACACAAGAAAGTACCTCAGTAATTAGTTTCAGCTGGTGAACGTAATCTTTGCCAGGGAAAAGGGGTTCTCTTGTCATGATTTCTCCAAGAATGCATCCGACAGACCAAATATCAATAGCAGCTGTGTACTCTGAACAATTTAGAAGCAATTCTGGTGCTCGGTACCAGCGAGTGACGACGTACTCAGTCATGAATTCAGTTTCAGAAGTTGTTCTCGCGAGCCCGAAATCTCCAATCTTAAGGTCACAATTCGCATTCATGAGTAAATTGCTCGGTTTCAGATCACGGTGCAGCACATTGGCAGAGTGAACATACTTCAAGCCTCTTAGTATTTGATAAAGGAAATACTACGAGGACATAACATCAATGTCAGTGGAAATATAGCTTACACTCCTCCAAAAGACACGGAATGGTTTGTTTACATAATCCTAGAAACATCGGAAGCGTTGTTTTGAATGACTCTTGGGCAGTCATCACATATTATCATAAACCTTTTACAGACACTCCACTTAAAATTTATACTAGGAGTAACAGAGTGTGGCAGTGAGAAGCATATACTGAAAGCATGCTTCCTAAAGACCAAATTGGGCAACAGAAATACGGTAACCCTAAAGCTGTTAACAAGATTGAAACTATTTTCATACCCGGCAATGATCATCTGTAAGCGATTGGTTCGATCGTATTATTTGGTGAAGATCAGTATCCATCAAGTCATAAACAATGTATACATCATTGAAGTTCTCTTTTTGAGGAGGCCGTATTACATCCCGGATGGCGATGACCTGTTCTTGAAGAAGAAAAAGAAATAAGAATGCTTATTGGAGCTTGAGCATTTAACCTTAAGAAATGTATACGTAACGCCATTCCAATGTCAATAGTCAACACCACAGCCATATAGAAATGTTCAGAATATATGCAAGTACAACTTCACATAGTCAACACCACATACATATAGTAATGTTCAGAATATGTGCAAGAACAACTTCACTTTGGACATTCCCCACACCACAGGTTCCTATCAGCAGATGAAGTCAGTGTAGACTGTAGAGTAAACTGTTAAAATTGCTTTTGGATCGGCTTTTTGAATAAAAATCAAAAGCACGTGAGGTTCTGTTAAAACAACGAATTCAGTGTAACATCAAGAAAGGATCAGTGTAACATTCTACAAAACATGGAAGGGATTACAGGAATACAGGAAGTACTATGCATTGACGGACAATGACACTCCATACTTGATACAGTTTGCCGGGATTGTCAATGCTATAACCAAACCAATAATACTTCCATCCTAAAGTAATTGTTCCGGATCCTTCTTTGATTTCCTTTTGGCAAATTAGATGTGAAGGAAACTTATGTTATGAGCATCCAGAAAGACCTTGAAAGCAAGATAACTACTCCATCTGAGTCGAAGTGTTGGTTCCCTTTACGTTTTGCACAAAAAATAAGAAAATGATTTAAGACCACACAAAACACCCTACCTCACATTAAATTGATTTTGGACCACAAAAAAGTTACTAAAAAGGGAAAGAGAAACCATCACTAAATTCGCATCAAAAGGGAAATAGGAACCAATACTCCGACTCGGAGGGAGTATTTCATTTTACGTATTGTTTTTGAAAAGGGTTGATTATTACACCCCTTTAATTTTCCGGAATTGTTCCACACTTCCACTTTTTGGGGAAACCCACCACCCACTCACATTCCTTACTAATTTTGTGAAAAGCAAACGGGAAAGAATATTGTGGACACCAGCAAAGACAAACAGGAAAAACATAAGTATGATAAGGTCGTACAAACAAGGAAACAAAAATATCAATTCATCAATTTCTGCAGAACTCCAAAGTAATCTCAGAATATATATTTGTAAGTTCACAGCCTCACATTGTCATGGCTCATGTGGCAAAGAAGCTTGATCTCACGAAGGGTTCGTTTAGCATCGACTCTGTTATCGAATGCATTGCTGATCTTCTTAATAGCAACTTCTTCTCTTGTCTCTGAATTAACGGCAGCACTATCACAAGATAAAAAAAAAAAAGATCATCAATCACATAACTGCTCATAGTCTATCACATCCCCCGAAATCAACACAAAATACGTAGACAATCAACAACTGTCGACAAATCACCAGCTCTACGATCATTAAATGCAAATAGATAATCCGCACGACTAAATCAAACGAGCTCCAAAAAACCCGATCACATAACTGCTCATAGTCTATAACACCCTCGAAATCAACACAAAATACGTAGATAACCAACAACTGTCGACAAATCACCAGACCAGCTCTACAAGCATTAAATGCAAATAGATAATCAGCACGACTAAATCAAACGAGCTCCAAAAAACCCGATCACATAACTGCTCATAGTCTATCACTGCCCCGAAATCAACACAAAATACGTAGACAACCAACAACTGTCGACAAATCACCAGACCAGCTCTACAAGCATTAAATGCAAATAGATCATCAGCATGACTAAATCAAACGATTTCCAAAAATTGAAAAGTCAAAAGCATATCCTTAAGAATACACAAAATGTCAAACATGCTAAAATGAAGATAAACCAGTACGGAATAATTTCGTAACACATACTGAATTGATAATCCGCCTGATCAGTACTCCGTAAATTCGTAACTAGTAGCACACAACCAAGGACCAAACAACCATCAGTTGAATTCAGTAGATCTATAAATTCCACAGCCAAATCAATAGACTACAAAACCTCGCAACAAAATCAACAAACCCTAATAATGTATGACAGCAATACGGAAATACGGAATACTAACTAAATGTATACTGGATCAAAAATTCCACTGAATCAAGAAAAAGAACATAATCAATCTCAATTGAGCAATTACTACCAGAAATAACCAAACGATTATGAACTCAAACCATTCAACCTATAAATTTCATAACAAATAAAAAAGCAAGAAATCGATATTATTAACATGATCAACTCCGCATTAAACCTATAAATTACGATTAATACTGATTATTAACCAAATCCATACAAAATCAATTTAAAAAAGCACAATCGATGGAAAAACGAAGCATTAAATGAAGACCATGAACATGATTAAGTATAATTACAATCAATTCTAATCATTAAACTTATAATTACGAGGAATACGAGCAGCGAGCTATCGATCAACTAAATGCATACAAAATCAATTAAAAAAACACAATCGATCGAAAAACTAAGCAATAAATCCAGATTATGAACATGATTAAGTATAACAACAATCAATTCGAATCATTAAACTTATATTTACGAGGAATACGAGCAGCAAGCTATCAACTAAATGCATACAAAATCAATTAAAAAAAACACAATCGATCGAAAAAAATAGCAATAAATCCAGATTATGAACATAATTAAGTATAACAACAATCAATTCGAATCATTAAAGTTATAATTACGAGGAATACGATCACCGAGCTATCAACTAAATGCATACAAAATCAATTAACAAAAAACACAATCGATCGAAAAACGAAGCAATAAATCCAGATTATGAACATGATTAAGTATAACAACAATCAATTCGAATCATTAAACTTATAGTAATAACGAGGAATACGAGCAGCGAGCTATCGATCAACTAAATGCATACACAATCAATAAACTAAATTAAATCAACAATAAACAAAGCAGCAAATCAAGACTATGAAAATGATCAAATTAGGTAACAATAATCAATTGAAAATCATTAAACCTAAAATTATGATCAAACGCAAATACTCGTATACGACGACTTCAACCGACCTTTTTTTAGTAACTACTCTTATCCACTAATACGGATCCGTTATACACTACTTTTCAAAAAAAACCGTTTTACACAAGAGTAACCGATAATCAAATTCTGAAACAATAATCAATTAAAAAAAGGAGAGAAAGGAAGAGAGATTACCAAACAATGCCGTAAGCGCCGCGACCAACGGGACGAATAGGCGGAACGTATTTACTGGAAACTTGAAAAAGATTGCCGTACAAGTTGTACTCTATGTAACGTCCTCCATGTGTAAGTACTCCTTTAAAGTTGTTGCTGCTGCTTTGCTCTCTATTACTCATTTTTCTTGTTACTTGTTATTACTGGGTCGATTTGAGCGAGTTTGAGTTTATATGTATCGGGAGCTCGTCGAGCTTAACAAAAATTAATGTGGTTCGAATCTAGGGTCGAGAATTCGAGACCAATTTGACTTTACTGACCATATCTAATTATTTACTCCCTCCGTCTCAGCAGATTCTTTACATTTAATTTTTGACACTATTCACATGTCAAGAGAATATATAATATTCTCGACAATCTATAAGAAAAACATAGTCATGTGGGATCTTGTTTGATTCGTCTTTGTGAATAGATTAAGAATATCAAATTTTTATAATTTTTATAAATACAAAATGAAAGATATTGATGGTGTAATATGCACCTCGACGAATGTGAAAACGTAAACGTAAAGAATCCGTTGAGACGGAGGGAGTACTTTCTATATTTTATTTAAAAAATGAAGATTATAATTTTAGCTACGGCCTACGGGAGAATCGTAGTCGCTGGTGACAGGTTTGAAGTCTGTTTAGGTATAAATTCGGAATAAAAATGCTCCATAAGATTTTGCTCTTACAGAAGCTTGAACTCGGATCTCTTGAAAAATTCACCTAAATTTTAAGGACTAGACTCCACCCTTGCGGGCTTAATCTTTAGCTTTAGTGGTAGTGTTGGTTGATTGTGAGATTAATATAATAATAGTAAGTTTTGCTTGACGGGTCATCATTTGTGACGGATATTTTGTGAGATAAAATGAATACAAAATGAGTTAGTGGAGAAAGCAATCACATGAACAGTGTTAATAAGAGAGAAAAAATGGGTATTTTGTGAGAAAAAACGGTATCCGTCACAAGCTTGTGACAGATACCGCCGTCACAAATGAGAATTTGTGATATAATAATTAGTTACATTTTCAATCTACCTTAGTAAACTAGCGATATTTGGCGTATATAAAAGTCTACCGTTCATCATCACGCTATCTTCTAGTCCCCACCTTACCCACCACCACCAAAACCCATTAATGCCTTGTTCTTTCCGATTTAATTACAGCTCACTTTAGTTTAGTTCTATTCAGCTCAATTTCAGTTAGTTATCTTTAGCCCATCTCATCACAAAGTTGTCTTTTATTTCAACGGCATCCAATTTACCTTGACTCCATTGAGTTCGTCTCAACTTCAGCCAAAAAAGAACAGAGTCTAACACTAATACCTGTAAGTCTACAAGACTAGAACCACTTATTACCACCTGGATACCCCGTAAACCACCACCCAAGTACCGAAAAAAAAAAAAAAAAAAAATCTCCTCCACCACTAAAATTGTCGTGTCGACACCTAAAAACTTTACCGCACTATAAAGGTATCTTTTCCGCACAAAATTGTATCTATAGTCCCGTAATACACCATATGTTCCTCCTCAAACTTTACCTCGCTCTTCTTCAACTCGTTTAAGAGTCCATCGAACACACATTTACAATCCCAATTAGATTTTCAACCTCGTCCACTCGCAACTGAAACAACAGCCGCCAACAATCGTAAATCGAGACTTGAAAACACTCTGGACATCAAGTTCCCTCCCAGGGCTATAACTTTCATGGCAAAGTAATTCAAATATCGACACGTTTTTACGCCACAGATCAATACAGAGTACAAGACTATCGAAGAAAAGCTTTTTATAAACCATTTATACAACATTACAGGTCGACACATATTAACATTGTTCATAGTCATATATAACATCACATACGCTTCACGCAGAAAACGGTTTTTGTATATAGTTAGCATAGTACTGTAGTACATGGTTACGAAGCTTATGAGCTCACCACAGGCAAACATTACGCGAGTTACAAGATATGTATCGCAGTAAGACTGAGAATATCGGTTATATTCTCCCACAATACTATGAAAACCATACCTAAACCCCTTTGTACAGATTAATATGGATTTTTGAACTTGCCCAGCAATCATCTCACAAGTAGCTGCTCCTTCCTGTACTTTTTTGGAGGATCAAAGGCACTCGACACTCGTAGATTACAAAGAAGAGCGTCACGTCCACTCATCACTATTTGAAAAAACCCGTCTACGTCTTTTGTTAAAAGGTCTAGTCCCGATGAAAGTTTCTCAACGTTGTTACCCAACTCGGTAAATGACTTCTGAAAGGTGTCGGATTCTGCAGGCTCCTTATCTTCCTGAATCATGGGATACAGCTCCGTGACAGTAATATCAACTGCCTCCAACTCCTTCAAAAGAAGGGTTCTACCGCTTGATAACAAGTTTCTGATCTCCCCGTATATAGAGGTTTGAAGATCGTTGAATGCTCCTTCCCATAAGGGTGTCCCGGACACTTTCAAATCAATCAATTTTTTGTCGAAGCCTGAAAAAGCAGAGACGAAGATGCTGCAAATAAACAAAGTTGCCATCTTGACACCGTACATAGCACGCATCAGGACCTTTCCTTTGGCAGAGTTCTTTACCTTGGGGAACTCTAGAGATTCCAGGAGCTCGTTTATATTGGTTATACAGTTCTCAACCTTCGGGTTTCTGGTGGCAATGAGTTGTTTCCAGCTGTCAACTGAGGATTTCGCCTTCGACAGATCAGCTGAGCTCTTTCCTTCCAAACGGTGCAAAACGAGACGGAGCAACAGTTGCCCTTGGTTCAGTCTTGAAAGTTCGGAAGTAAGACCATTACTTATATCCAGCAACTTAACACTGTTATCCAAATAGACATCTATCCACTTGTCATCCCAATCGTGAACCGGAAGCTCGAGCTCAGTTATAAGAGATTTTATATCATTATGAGTCTCTGAAAGGAACTTCATGGCTAATACCATCCATGAAAAACTGAAGACATCATCCGTATGAACTGGCTTAAGTTCTCTAAGTCTCCCGGCCAAAGTTTCCTCGAATTTGCTAAGCAATGCCAAAAGCTTAGGAGATAGAGAAGAGCCTTTTTGTAGTATCATTCGGAAAGGATTTCCGTGTGGGAAAAATGCCTTTTGTGGATCTTGAATGCGACTCATATCGTTCACTTAACTTCAAGGTAGACAAAATGAAAAGCAGATAGCTTAGCAACTACGGTAACTAATAATAACACTGCCTCAACCGCTCACGCTCATTAAATCACAAAATTAAAGCAGTAAAAAGGCAACCAAACAATTAATCAAACACAATCATGTTAGACCACAAACAAATTTTAGAAGCAGTGCTACATTAATATCACAATCATCCGGTTAGAGCCTATCAGTACAAGATGCAAGAAGCGGAAACTAAGAGACGTTTTTACATGACACTGGCAGATCATCGACATAACGGCCTATGATATATTAATAACAAACAAGCATCTAATGAACTAACACGTTGCCTTAATGAGAAGATGAATCTGACAAGAGGGTGATATTTACACCCTGCGCTCATTTCTCAAGTATTGGAAGGAGTTATAAACTAAAATCCAAAACTACGATTCCTCTAGGTCGCTTGCATTAGGGATAAAAGGAGAGCGTAACAAAGTGACGGTGGTGGATAACGAAAGAGATAAAGATAGACTAACCACTCAACAAGGAAGATACTTACCCACCTCATACGGGACTCGTTATTCATTCACCACCTCTTTAACCTCCCTTAACCACCATCGTCCTCCTTCTTGTCTTCTTTGTTTTGAGCTCTAAAACTAGCGAGAATACATGGGACTAGTAATTCACCTACCCAGCCCTTTATCCTCATTCCTCCCTTAACCACCATCATTTTCCTTCTTGTCTTGTTTGACTTGAGCTCTAGAAACCACATAAATATATGGGACTAGTAATTCTACTACCACTTTATCCTCATCCCTCCCTTAACCATCATGATTTTCCTTCTTTTCTCCTTCATATCGAGCTCTATAACCCTATGCCAAGTATCCTAATGGCCAAATCAAACCAACCCATAATACGTCTCGATTCCATCCATTTCAAAACTTCCTACAGAGTACTTCTTTTTTGGGTTGTAAAAATTCCTAATTTTGATTATTTCCTCTTTTCCATGTTATCTTAATTATTCCGATTTCAGACTACAATCATCTTCAATTTCCACCACATATAATTAAAACTCCTTAATTTGTTAGCCTAATTATATACTCCCTCGGTCCTAGTGTGGTATGTTTACACTTGCTTTATTTTGTGAGTAAACATTACAAAAATGGATGAAGAATTCACTAAATTAATGATTAAATATGCAAGATCCAATCTTCATCTTCATAAACATTCAAGTCAACTAACAAAATCAAAATAAACATAACCCAGATTCCACCCAATTTTTACATGCCACCAAAAATGATAACCACTTAAAAAAAAAACCCCAATCTTCATCATTCAAATCGATCTTCTATATAAGACGGTTTTACACTAATACAATACAAAACGCAGTAAAACATACCCAAATTCTTGTATAAAACCGTCTTACACAATAATTTGCGATAATCAATCTCAATCTTTATTATTCGAATTGGTCGTCTACATAAGGCGGTTTTACACCAATACGGTACATGGTATGTAAAACATACCAAAATTCTTGTATAAGACCGTCTTACACAATAACTTGCATATTCAATCTTTATTATTCGAATTGGTCTTCTATATAAGACGGTTTTACACTAATAGGTAAAACATACCCAAATTCTTGTATAAGACCGTCTTACACAATATGCGATACTCAATCTCTATTATTCGAATTGGACTTCTATATAAGCCGGTTTTACACTAATACGGTACATGGGAGGTAAAACATACTCAAATTCTTGTATAAGACCGTCGTACACAATAATTTGCGATACTCAATCTTTATTATTCGAATTGGTCGTCTACATAAGGCGGTTTTACACTAATACGGTACATGGTAGGTAAAAAATACCCAAATTCTTGTATAAAACCGTCTTACACAATAATTTGCGATACTCAATCTCTATTATTCGAATCGGACTTCTATATAAGGCGGTTTTACACAAATACGGTACATGGTATATAGAACATACCCAAATTCTTGTATAATTCTTGTATAAGACCGTCTTACACAATAATTTGCGATACTCAATCTCTATTATTCGAATCGGACTTCTATTTAAGGCGGTTTTACACTAATACGGTACGGTAAAACATACCCAAATTCTTGTATAAGACCGTCTTACACAATAATTTGCGATACTCAATCTCTATTATTCGAATCGGACTTCTATATAAGACGGTTTTACACTAATACGGTACATGGTATATAGAACATATACAAATTCTTGTATAATTCTTTTATAAGGCCGTCTTACACAATAATTTGCGATATTTTTCCCCAAATCAATTAACCTATAACATCATCAACCAACAAACTACACAGATCTACAAATCAATGAACAAAATTCAACCAAAACCCTAACATTATTCAACAAAAAATCAAAACAAACAACAATACATCATCAACCAACAAACTACACAGATTTACAAATCAATGAACAAAATTCAACCAAAACCCTAACATTATTCAACAAAAATCAATCAAGCAACAAATCAAAACAAACAACAACACATAAACTTAATTAATTAAATAAATAAACATTAATTAATTAAACAAAGAAAATATACTTACAAGTTAAAAGTAAAATCGGATGAAAGTGTTTTAGAGAGAGAAAATAATTGAGTGTTTTAGAAAAGTTTGATTAAAATAATTTAAGAAATAAAAATTATTAGCAAATTAAATGTGAATGTGAATTAAAATATTAAATCAAATATAAGATGGACGGTGTTGGATGTTTGACACGTGTATTGATGAGATTAAATTGGACGGTTAAAATTAATAAAATAATTTAGTTGTGGATTCTGAACGTATGCGCATGCGCAGAAGAATAAGTCAAAGGAAAATTGAGTGGGCGAGAATGAGTGCAACGGGTAACTACTTGTTTAACGAAGACTACCGTGTTGGACTAATGGACTTGACTACATTTTACGCGTTTTTGGTGTTCCGAGACGGTCGTATCTGTTTTAAGTGTAGGATAGACGGTCGTGTTTGTTTTAAGGGTAATATGGCTATGGCATAAATTATGCTTTTGTATGGGATGTAGCACGTACGTATATAGATTGGAACAAATCTCTTTTAAAACGGATATATTTATTTTAAGTTAAGACAGGTCAAGTAGTATTCACATGTATTAGAAAAGAGCAAAAAGTTTGTGTTATCTATACAAATGGGTCATTATTTTGCTTGTTTTAAGCTTAAGTCCGTCTTAACTCTTAGATGAAAATTTGTATATATTGTCATTCGCTAAACATTTTTTTGGTAACGAGGGAACCCGCAGCCGCTACCTTTGTTGCGCACTGGTTAAACTATTTGGTATACGCGATAGCCTGTAAACCACATACACCAGCTAAGCCACCCGAGGGTGACAGACTCGAAGTCTATCTAGGGATGGACTCGAGCCATAAATATTTTTTATTTTTTATTTTATCTATTTATTTGATTTGTTTTTTTTTTTTTTAGGATCGATATATCTTTTTAAATATTACCTATCATCTAAATCAAAGTTAACATTTTTTTTCTTGGTCAAACTTCAAAAACTTTGGCCAAGAATATTGTTAGAACTTAGAAATATGAAAATTGAAAGACGAAACTTATATATTAAGATTTGTTGAGAAAGTTTTTCATAAAATTATATTTTTTGACGAAAAAGTCATGTAATAATGGCATTACGGTCAAAGTATCGCCTTAAAGACCACCCAAAAACAAGTGTTTTCTTTGGTTTAGGCGGGAGGAAGTATGAACTTGTGTCGTGGCTTGATAACCGTCTTATAAAAAATATGTAAACAACAGTTTTTTCTTTTTGAACCGGTTCTTTCTAGGTCTTTTTATTTACATTTAAATTGATTTAGTTGAGTCTTTTTATTTGTAGATTCGATTTATAACCGTGTTTGGTTCTTGTTCAAAACAGGTTTAGAAAAAACAATCTACTTTATGTGATTTAAATGTTAAGATGATTCTAGATTGTGTACTTTTGTTTTAATTTGGTCCAAATGCACCTAACAATTCAAGTTCAAGCTAGCTTATAGACTTTCAGAAGACTCGACATACCTAAATCGTTGTATTATTATGAGGATTTAGGAAAAAAAGGAGGAAAATAGATTGTATAAGAAGCTCATGTACCAAATTCATCCCCCTTGCGATTTATGAAATTTGTCACGAGAGATATCATATCATCTCTACCTTTTTTTTTCAAGTTTTCTTTAAAACTTTATCGTTGATACACGATTAAATAACATTTATTTTATTCACTTACTTATACTAATGTAAAAAAAAAATGACTATTATATCTATATGCCGATATTAGAGGGGAGGATTAAAAGAAAGTCGATAGCATTCCTGAAAACGGAATCCTAACAAACCCGCCCAAAAAAATACACGAAGAAATCGTTTCTTCATAACAAAGTTTTTGCCTTGTAAAAGTATCATCGAATTATTACAATTTACAAGTACTTTTTTACGATCATTCACAGCACGGAAATACATGCGGGCGGGTTTGGACAATTTGTGAAGCATTTTCGAAGTCATCAAAACAATAACTAGCACTTAAAATATGAGTATTTCCCATATTTTAAGGTGCAACGAATAAAAAATGATCATTTATAAAATAAACAGGTAAAAAGTGGTTAATTTTTACAAGTAGCAACATAACATAGCTGTATTTTAGCATAAAATTGAACACATTTGTTTTATAAAGCGGTAATATTTTAATTAATCGTATCGTACATTCGTCTTATATGGGACTCATGGGAGGATAGTTTGTAAACCACAAGCAACTAACGATCCATTGTATAAGTGAGAATTTTGTGTCTTTCTTTCTGTGCTAATTTGCTCAAATACTTTAATCCATTTTAAGTAATATCTTCAACAACGTAAAAGTGTTTAAAAATGACGTTAATAGACCAAATTAAAGTATAAATCGAAACAAAATTCATTTTCTTCGTTCACAATAAAAACTAACGTAACCTGACATGACTTATACCCGATTCAATAATGGTCTCATTCTAAATTAGACTGAATTGAGTCGATATGATCACAAATGAGTAACTTAAAAATCACTCAATAACGGTCTTATTCGTAACACAATTTCATTTTCTTTATTCTGGAAACGAACTTACCTGATTTGATCTGACTTATACCCAACGCAATAATTGTCTCATACTAAATTAGAGACCGAATTGACTCAATATGATTCAAATGACTACTTTTAAGGGGAAAAAAATACTTCGTAACACGTAAAAGTATATTACTAACAAATTTACTCCGAGGAAGAAACCTAAATAGTTTTGACCCGAAATGACCTAAATTAAAATAAATTGAGTTGATTGGTATCCTATTAGGCCAAAATGACCCGGTTCAAAGCGATCTAATGTTTTAGGTTCACAACATCGCAACTTTATATCGCCTCATGAGACGATTAATTCAGGAAGGAAAGTTATACGACCCCATCAATACCACCTTCATCTATGAACAATGTCCTGATAATCTAGAATGCATATGAGAGGGTGATATCAAAACTCGATACTAGACGGTAATAATCAGCAGCGCACAGCTGCAGTGCACACCGTGTTAATAAATGTTTAATTTAAAATTGACACAATTGAATCATAGTACCAGATAATCAACAGGGCTAAGCATGCTGTCAGTAATTCAGTATCATAATCAGAAAATCAAGACATGATCTCAAGTTCATAAATACAGTGCCCGCTTTTTTCGAAACCGGTTTCTAGACACCTTCGTGCAGATATTATTAATACTACGAAAAAACAGTACGAATTTGAATACCAGTAATTCACAACATTAATGGCTTCCACATGTCAGTCTCATTGTCATCAAAGTGAACATACCCACATGTTAACTAGTAACTACTACTACTACTACTACTAGTGTCTAGTACTAGAGACGGGTAAAGCGCGGCTTAGTTTGGGCATGTTTCGGATGAATGTGTTATTATCCCGTCATTTCATGTTCAGTATAAGTCGACAGGCGTAGTGTTGACAGTGGGCCGTGCTGGGCCGGCCCGTGTGCCGGCCCACCGTGCCTGACCCTATAAAATGGCACGTTCGTGCCGTGTTTTTTGGCCACCGTGACGTGCCGTGCTTGGCCCGGTGACTGAAAGCCCAGCCGCGCCCCGCCTATGGCACGGTGGATTTGCGTGCTGGGCCGTGCCTGGCCCATGGGCCGGTCGTGCCATGTTCATGGGCCGGTCCGCGTGCTACATATTTTTTTTTAAAAAACAATTTTTTTACTTGTTCATTTGTTTTATTTTATTTTTAATGTATACGATTTAATCAAACAATTAAGAAACGATGAAAAAAAATGAATTTGTTATTAAACGATTAAGAAATGATGTTAAAAAAATACCTCAATCTTTTATTAAAAAAGTTTATGTAATTAAAAATACGATAAATACGACCAACGGCCATATCCCAATGGCTAATAGAGGCCCACCGTGCCATCCACCGGGCCGGTCGTGCTGGGCCGGCGTGCATGGTGCGTGCCGTGGCCCACCGTGCTTCGGGCCGTGCCATGCCTAGGCACGGAACTTTCGAAAATTTTGCGTCGGAGCCCAGAGGTAGCCCGACCGTGCTCGTGCCGTGCCACCTCGATTACGCTGCCGGGCTGGGCTATGCTGGGCCGTGCCGCCAGCGTGCCTCAGCCCATAATGCCATCTCTAGACAGGCGTAGTTCAGCAGGACCAAAACATTACTAGCAACATTTATAGCCAAAAATATAAATAAACACGAGAATTCCGTACTGCTAATATGAAAATCGACAAAAGTGTTCAACAGAATCATAATAGAAGCATATTATGATCGAAAAGTCATATGATGAGACAACAATAAACACATCGGAGAAAAAGGACAAGCATTGATAAAAAAGAAGCTACTGACAGCATACCCTTGATAGTAGAGGTTTCGCGTCCAGACGATGCTATACAATAATTACATGGTCCCCGGACATTGCATCGAGCATTGACGGCAAAGTTCGGAAGCGAGGCCACATATCAGTTCCTGGAATATCAAGTGCAGACAGAACAAAGAAGTGCCCACAATGTGGGTTAAAAGGTTATAACTTTGCATTTAGCTGGAGTGATGTAGATGGATGTAATTATGCCATCGCTTACACGGTTGGCACTATTATGTACAAGTCGATACCAAATTCGAGTATCTGTTGTGAAGACGACTGTTTTATGGGCATTCCCGCACCACAACATGGACCATGTAAGCCACCCCTTAGGGAGCTGCAGTGGCCAAGTGGTCATCGCCCCAGCTGGTAATCGAACCTGAGACCTCTCAACTCCTGAGTTTCTGCAAGCTTTAAGGTTTAACTCAGTTACCACTAGACTAACACCACTTGGTTAAGACGACTGTTTTAGAAACCGTATAAATCATACTTCCTCAAGACGAAGGAAACTGTAGAATGAATTTTGAGGTGTATATCAAAAAAATAATTATTTTGGGAACTACATTGAAGATAAAATTACAGGGGGGAATGAGGGAATATAATTGAAGCGAAGCCGAGCTTCAAAATTCAATATTAAAAATAAGATAAAAAAGGCAAATGATACCCATTTACAACACTATCTCCATCCCGTTGGCTGCTGATGATCTCGACTACTTTCTGATTCGCTTATGTCTGTATTTGTTTTTACGGAATCAGGCTTGTCTTGTGGAAAGTTTCGGTTATGAGTTGAAGACGGTCTCCCGAGAAGACGTGCCTGTATTCAGTAGATGATTGTTTAGCGTGAAAATTAAAACATCGAAAAAAAGCTAAATACACGGTTAAGGTAAGAGATCACATACATCTCGAACTAACAAATCATCAGCCTCGAGCATGTGGATGACATGCCCCATTTTCGGTCTCTTCTGTGCATCTGGATCAACACATCGAAGAGCGACTAAAAGAATACGTTTTAGTGCTTTTGAAGGTGGCATCTCAGGCAACTTTGGGTCCACCACTTCATCGGACCTTCTATTCCCCACCATGTTTTTTAACCAGTCTACCAGATTTACCTGCAGTAAAAAATGTAAGACAACTCGGGAGAATAAACATACAAACTTATACTCCCTCCTATTCCATATTTTGTTCCCCTTGTGTTTGGCACAAATATTAAAGCGGGGAATAAAATAAGTGTAAAAAATTGGGTGGGTTTTGGTGATAGGGGAGAGGGATGAATAATTATTAGGAATTAAATAAGAAATTGTGGGGCCAAAAGCATTAAAAAGGAATAAAATAGGAGTAAAAAAAGTTGGGTGGGGTTTGATAATAGGAGACAGAAATGAATAAAATAAGAATAAAAGTTTTCAAAATAGGAAAGGGAAGAAAACCTGAATAATCCGTTTTAGGAAATAGGGAAGAAAATATGGAATAAGAGGGAGTACAAAGTATGGGACGGTCTCACAGGTGAGATTTTCCCATCAACCTTGTCATTAAATGGGAAAGACCAAGGGTTTGGATTGGTTTGATATGTGAGATTGTTTCATACAAGACTCGCTGATGAATAAAAAGCAAGTTCTGAAAAAGACGCTTCAGAAATTTACCTCCCCGGGTGGCCGACTATAATCAACAGGGGTTCTCCCAGAAATTAGTTCCATGATAAGAATTCCGAAGCCATATACATCGCTCTTCTCAGTCAACATACCGGTGCATGCATATTCAGGTGCTACATATCTTCAAAACAATAAATTATTAGATGAAATCGACACTACATTCTTTATCAATGCCACACAGCAACATTTTACACTCACCCGAAAGTTCCCATGACACGAGTAGTGACATAACTCGTTTCAGAATTAAGCAATTTAGCAAGGCCAAAATCAGAAACCTTAGGGTTCCAATGCCGATCAAGAAGTATGTTGCTAGACTTTATGTCTCTGTGCACAACCTTCGGTTCAAGACCCTCATGAAGATAGGACAACCTGCACCAATAAGTGAGATCATGAGTTATTGCTTAATCTCGAACCACGTGCAGTCGTGCAGACGTGCTGTTCAATAATAAACACACATACTGCCATTAATTTTAAGTTTACCCTTTTGCCGTTCCCAAAATGACGTTCATTCGGATGTTCCATGTGAGCGGGCTGATTTCACCAACATCACCATGAAGCCACTGGTCCAAATTCCCATTGTCAACATATTCATACACAAGCATCCTAAACATCAACCGGATCCAAATTCAGTATTAGACCGCTCATATATGAACTATATTAGTAAAATTAAGTTACGGCTTAACCAAGTGGTGTTAGTCCAGTGGTAACAATCTTGCATAAATGCAGGAGTTGAGAGGTCTCAGGTTCGACTACCAGCTGGGGCGATGACCACTTGGCCATTGCAGCCCCCGAAAGGGGTGGCTTACATGGTCCATGTGGTGGTGTGGGAATGCATGGGCCCAGGGGATTCAACCCCTCATCATCAAAAAAAAGTTACGGCTTAGAAAATTCAGTACCTATAAGCCCCTTCGACACAGTATCCAAGCAACCTAACAAGATTCTTGTGTCTAACACGTCCGATTACTTCAACCTCAACTTTGAATTCCTTCTCGGCCTGACCTCTGAGATATGGTCACAACTCACAAGTCAATACTCAACAGACGGAAAATAGGACAGCATCACAATCGACAATTTTAAGGTAAATCTAGAACTCGAGAATAAACAACAATGGCCTATTAGTGAGTGATGTGTGGGCCGGATTCCTGAAGGCAGACGGTCCATCATCATTGTCGATTAAGTTCTATATTAATCATAGAGGAAATTCCATCATTTGTGCTCATGAATTATTAAAGTGGAGAATAAACATTAAAGAATTAAACTCTGATCTAAACCCCATCACAATAATTGAAAAACCACAGACAAATCAGGCCACTTTACAGCAACAAATTATGAACCAGACAAGACATGAGTAACAGCAAAGCGAAAAAAGAAATACAACATGCATATTGCATATCAATGATCAATACAATTCTAGCACGGAAAAAAGGGGACGATTGTAAGTGTTTACTAGGCAGACTGAAATCTCCATTTTCCGTTTCCCAAAGAAAATAGAGTAAAATTTCAGAAGACGGAGTTGAAGAAGAATGTGCTGTAGAGAACTTACAGACATACCCATCGCCGAGATTTGGCCAGCTAAACTAAAAACCAGTCACAAACACTCACATTACTCGTTTCTACGAATTCAAATGGACCCAAAATCAACAAAACGCAGCTTAATCATTGCAGTTTTATCGAAATTTCAGACTAAATCATTCACATCTGAGATCAATGACTGCACATTAAGCAAGTAAATCACTGTATAAAACATCTTAGATCAATCTTTTTTCGAGTAATTCACTAAAAGTTCACCTCACATCGATTACAGCAAACTGTATCAATCCTACTAACAATCACGAATACCACATACGTCTCAATCATTTGTTTACCTTTGATTAAAATACCCCTCGTAACAAATGATTGAGACGGAACGAGTATAACCCAAATAATCAAAACAAACATCCAAAAGAATTCCTTCCCCAAAACCCGAAACCTCAATTCAGTCCTTAATCACAAAAACCACAAGAAACCCATTTCACAAACAATCAAATACCTCAAAACCCAGCAACAAAAACATCGAATTACGACGAAAAATACCTGTTATTCAAGAGATTCTTAACTGCAACTTTCGTATTATCAACTAAAATACCACTATAAACAATACCATAACCACCTTCACCAATCACATTCTCATCCGCTAAACAATTCGTCGCCAATTCCAGCTCTCTTAACGTATACCACCTCCCCCATCCCAAATGCGACACTTCCGGACCTCCATACGACGTCGTATTACCCCCACCACCATTACTCCCACCACTATAATGACTACCACTATGATCACTGCCATTATTCCCATTATTATTACTATTATTACTATTATTACTATTGTTATTGTTATTGTTCTTGTTCGAGCGTAAGCTCTCCCCACTAGAGGGAGCTTTATCCGAAACCCCGAACACAACCCGGTGTTCGGGTTTTCCGATATCGATCTGGATCTCAGCAGCAGGTCGGTAATGGGAGGTGGGTATGATCTCTTTAATCTCCTTAGAAATCGGCGGCGTGACGGCGGCGGCGGCGGAAGGTGGTGGTTTACGGCGGCGGGAGGTGAGACAGAGAGAGATGAGAAAAAGAAGAAGAACAATGGTGGACCCGACAAAGATTCCGATGACAACCCATAAACGAAGGCCGAAAATTGAAGTTGGTTTTGAAAGTTCTGAGTTTACAAATGCCGCGTCGTATATTGACATTTTGTTTATTATGTGTACGTTCCGTTCCGTGTTAACCGTCGATAACAGTGTATAATTCCCGCGTCGCGAAAGCGGGATTGGTATGTGAGGTGAAGAGTAAGGAATGGTGGTAGTGTTTGAGTATTGACTGGTGAAGGGAGGAGAGAGTTGAGAGTGGACAGAAGGAATCGAAGGAGAAAGTTTGATCTTTTAGACTCGACAGAATAATTGACTATTTTATATATTTTTTTATTATTTTTATTTTAAAAATGTTTTAAATATAACAAAAAAAATTATCAATTGCAAAGGCGTTGTTTGGCAAAACGGTAGAAGCAGATTCATAATAACAGAGCCCTGTTAGGCAAACGGTAGAAGCATATTCATAATAGCAGAATACGATTAGTAAATTTTAATAACATATTTGACTATTAAATTAAATTAGTAGATTAAAAAAAGAGCGTTTTTGGTAATTTGCAGATTATAATATAATTAGAACGATTTCATGTATAAATTGAATATGTTACTACAATATCCTGCTACTAGCAGCATATTTAAAAATAGTAGATTATCGCCACTATGCTATTAACATATGTTATTTACCAAATACATAAAGATATTAAATTGATCGGTAAATCTACTAATTATAGTCCGTCTTGCTTGTGAGCTCTGACAACCTCTCACTTGTAAATTTGTTTTACCTTATGAACTGTGACGAATAGATTTTTCACAAATTCTGATTTGTAACGGTCATATTCGTCGTAAACTTGCGACGAGTCAAATAACAATCACACGGGGAGATGAGACAAAAGCTAGATATGTAGAGAGTAACATTCTATTTTATCTTATTTATCAATATAAGTAGTATTTGACCCGTCACATTATCGCAAGCTTGAGACTTGCTGTAAAGTTTTAGCGTGTTGAGCATAATTTAGAAGTACGATTAATATCAAATATCAAAAGATTGTTACTTTGTTACTGTATTTGTGTATTGTATGAGTAAGTGGTGGGTGAAGACTTGAATTAGAGTTAGCAAAGTCAAAGGCAGAAGATAAAAGTTAGATTAAGGAAGTACGTGTGTACAGTAATTACATTTATTACACACGTGAATATGATTGTGCGACGTCAATATGATACTGGCTTACGGTATTCTATGGTTTGCATTTTTATTGTCTATATGACACATATATATTAATCCCGTCACAAGCTCGTGCCCTAGGTAGCACCAAAACGAATACGGACACAGGACACGGCATCCCATGAAATGTAGGACACGACATTTAAATATAATAAAATATATATTTTATGGTTATAAATAACGTATAATTTTATTTTTATCATGTATTTGAAGCTAAATCTAAACAAGTAAAAGTATCACCCGATCTTTACTATAACTAATTCTCATTTTCCACCCAAACTCATCTTCTAATCGATCTTTTTTAAAATTTTATTCCTCGTCTAAACTATAATATGTTTAGCCATGTGTTCAAGGAGTGTCAGGTGTCCGAGTGTCGGACACGGTGTCGAACACGGGACGACTAATTAAGATAAGTGTCTGTGCTACCTAGCTCGTGACCTCTCACAAAAAAAGAAGAAGGGGCAAGGTGGGACACCTTTCATATGCTTTCCCACTCATCTTTCATGGGTATGTTGTGAGAAACGTGAGAATTTGTGTATTATAATAAAGTGGAAAGACAAAGAAATGAATATGGGAATTTTATGAGTAACGCTGCTTATGTTTTGTGAGAAGGTAACCACCGTCTTCAATTTGTGACGAATAGCTCTCATCTTCACTCTTCAATAAGAATTTATGTTACTAAATATCTACCTCACATAATGACATGCCTCGTGTTTAGAGACTATTATATTTTTAAAACAATCTCGATTATATAATGGTACGACCACTTAAAAAGTAGAAATTTTTTTGCATCTTTTAAAAAGATCGTTTTGACACTAAAAAGCAATTTATCAAATGAAATACTCCGTATTATTTTCCTCCCTCATATTCTATATTTTTTTATATTACCTTTTGACCAAGAAATAAAAAATGATTTTGGACCACGCAAAACACGCTATCATATGGCATTGAATTTAGGCCACGCAAATCATTCAAAAAAAGAAAATATGGAAGAAAAACCCAAATAACAAAATAGAAAATAAAATAAAAGAGGATTATATATTTTGGGGGATAAAATAGTCGCTTTATTTTTCAGTAGGTCTCATGTCAGGCAATTTTCGTCTGAAGGCTTCCAAACACAAATGATTGTCTGAAATAAGAAATTGGGTTTACTTTTTCAGATAAACCGATCACCGTTTATCATAAAATGGTCGGACATAATAATTACTAACGGAATTCAGATAGTAAGGGATTAGGATAGGTGATAGGCTAGTCGGACACCGTCGACCACCTCAAATAATAACGAAATTTTAAAATTTACTTACTACATCACGTTCGTCTGTGTATCGTTCTATAGTGTCTCAATCATTTGTACCGGAAATTCTGCATCACAACTCGACATTGTTGTCCGCCCAAGCCTCGTCCACAACGCCACTATCTTGCATCCCTGCAGTTAGCAACATGTCCTGTTCCTTTTTAAACCCTAAACCCTAAACCCTAAACGCTAAACCCTAGATCAACCGTTTTCAGAATCAAGCATATTCAAAAGATGCAAAGACAAAGTCGTCGTCTCAGTATGACTCGGATAAGCCAACTTAAACGGTCATATGGAACGACCAAAAAAAATCACCTTGTTTCGAGAAAAGGTGAACAAAAACAACATAGGAAGCTTCGAAATACTTCAATATTTATACTAGTAACTTTTTCCTGATATCCCTTCCAAAATTTTCTTTCATAGTACAGTCCGTCAAATTTTCGCAACAAAGTAAATATACTCAGAAAATTGGGCTTACAGATGAAGTGTTACCGTACCCATCAGCAGTAAATTCATCAGTCTTCTTTTTTACCAGTCTCATCCATCGCAGATAATCGTTCCACCAGGGGCGGGTGACTGTAGTGGTACGCTGAGTACCACGGATCTGTATTCATAGCTGACAAATTCTCCTCCTGGAAAATTAAACTCCAAATTATAAGGGTAACATTATTGGTCAGAGCGGCCAAAGTCGTAAAGACTCTGACACATCAGCTTTCCACTAACTTTTATTATTTCTTTATTGTTCAGACTCACCTCAAACTTTACTTTTTTACATTATTTTTTTTTTTGCAAAAATAAATGACACGTGGCAACCACTCATTGGATAATTTCAATAAAATGTGGGGTCAAGACTCACCAAAGTCTTAAGTTGAGTCTTGAATATCCAAGATTCAACTTAAGACTTTGTTAAGATTTTGGTAGATTATTGGTAGTTTTGGGTGAGTCTTGTCTTAAGACTTGCTAAAGTCTTGTCTTAAGACTACCAATAATCTTACCCTAAATTCAAATTGCATTGAAAAGGCATGGCATCAAAACGTAAATCAAATGTTACCCTGCCGTGACTACAAGAGTGCATGTTAGCGTAACATTATTGAGGGTCTTGAGACAAGACTTTCATAAGTCTTAAGACAAGACTCCCTCAATTTTACCAATAATCTACCCGAGTCTTAAGGAAGTCTTAAGTCGAGTCTTGAAAATCCAAGACTTTCCTTAAGACTTTGGTGGGTCTTGACCCCACTAGAAGTAATTTAATAAGTATGTAAAATGAAAAAGTAAAATGGAAAAGTAGAGTCTGAGGTGAGTCTGACGGATAATGTATAAACTTTTGGGTGAGTCTGAGGTAAGTCTGAACAATAAAAAAATAATAAAAGTTAGTGGAAATTTGATGTGGCAGAGTCTTAAGACTTTGGAGAGTCTGACGGACAAAGGTGCATGCCAAAGTGTCTTTTACGGCTGTTTCGGAAAAAAGTTGAGAAGTTTTTTGGCTTAAAATAGAATGTCAAAATTTTTGCCTAGTCTCAATCACTTCTGTGGAAACCGGAAAACAGATGTCGAGCAACAGAGAATACTGCCTTGGTTTCACAAGAAGGTTCATAGGTCGCACCATTTTCCCTCACATAATGGTGGTAGGGGTGAGCAAAAAATTCCGATACGGTTTTATAATACGGATATGATACGGTATACGGTTTGAATTATACGAATTTCCGTATATACGATACGAAAATCCGTATATACGATACGGTTTTCACAAAACCGTACCGTATTCGGGTCGGACAAAATCGAAACCGTATATACGGTTTTCGACACGGTTTGACATGGTGATTTTTTATGACTTATTCTACTAACGTATGTTAATTAATAAAAAATTAGTCTTCATTAGATGTAGGTATGTTAGATGTAATTATTAGCACTTGAATAACTACATTATTTAATTGGGCATTTCTCACCAAACCGTATTCATATATACGGATTCCGTATACACGGTTTTTCCCGGTACCCGAAAACCGTATATACGGTTAAACCGTATCGGATCCATATAGTGATTTTTACGATTTTTAAAACCGTATACCCGATACGGTTTTCAAAACCGTATCGGGTATACGGTTTTGCTCACCCCTAAATGGTGGCATACTGGTATGAGTTTTATTGTGAGAGAGAATGATCGTTACAAGCTGACGTAACTAAGTTTAAGAACAAAAGTTCATAATTACCTGAAACTTAGCAAGACCAGACTTGAGCTCCCGTCCATATCCTAACTTCTTGGCAAAAGCATCAGCCTGAACATGATATAAGCAATTGTTAGACGACTGGCTCGTAATATGGGATCAATTAAAGTTAGATGCCCTTAGCTACAGAAGTTATCAGATATGGAGTACTTCACAAGTTGCTCATATATTATAGGTCATTTTTCAGATGGTAAAACATTGGTGATGATACTCATGACCTCGGTTCAAAACACGGATCATTTTACAGGGGCGAACCATTAAATTTTCGGGGTAGCAAAACAAAATTAAAAAGGTAAAATGCTAGTAAGGGGATTCGAACCCGGGACCCCAAGTTGAAAAACAAAGCCTTTACCATTGCACCACAAGATATTTATTGTATATTTAATGAAATATCAGTAATTTATCTAATATTCAACCATATTTAGGGTAGCAAAAATCCGTCTTCTAAGTCAATTTTTTTAAGTTTGGGGTAGCACCCGCCACCCCTTGCTACTAACTAGGTTCGCCCCCTGCAGATCAAGTATTACTTACTCCTTAGCTTGTTAGCAGTATAAAAGACTTAAACACAAGCTGCAGATGAAATGTTACCTGAAACTCGAAGGACCGGCTCAGTTGGTTCATACCGAAGCTTATAAGGTGTTCCAGAGGCATAATTGTGTACTGAAATCAAGTGTTGGAAGATGTTAATATACAGTTTTGCACAAAAGGTCTTAATTGGCCAAAAACAAGTCTAGAAAAAGTATGATGCCGTAGAGTCTAGAGTCTAGACCATCCTAACCCCCATAACATCACAATATAAAGAGTATTGGCGAACCAAATCCAAGCAAAATAAATTCAGTGAAAGATAAGGCGGCATAGAAAGGATACAAGACTCACCAACCAAGCAAACAAGTATTGGCAAAATAACACCAAGTCTCCCTTGTGACGAGTATATTCATCACAAGCTTGCGACGGGGCAAGTTACTACCCATGTGGGTGAATAAGATAAAACAGTTTGCTACGCCCTAGACCCTCTGCTTTTGTCTTATCTACCACACATGGTATTACTTGATCAGATATGCCCGTCACAAATGATAATTTGTGGCAAAATAAATATCCCCGATTGAAATGGTGATACTGATCATTCTCAATGATACAGATACTGGAGTGTGGCTTATACTCCCTCCTACCCAACTTAAATGTCCCATTGTACATTTCCGTCTATTCAGGATATTGTCCCATTGTCTATTTTTGGTAAGTTTTTTACCAAGTTTTTACCATTCTACCCCTATTAATTTTCATTTATTACTCACCCACCCACCCATTACCCCACTTACTTTATACAAATCATAACACCCTCTCTCCAATCTACATACCCCTACTCAACCAAAATATTAAACAACTAATATCTCATAAATTTTGTCCTTTCGTCACAATGGGACGTTATAAACGGGTAGGAGGGAGTAGGTATTAAATGACTTGCATATTATTGTTGGATGCAGAGCTCACAAAAAACCGTACCCCGTCCGTCTGATTTACATTGTCGCCATTGACTGTATGTTATATTTATGATTCAGATGGAATAACATTATCACCCATTGCATAAAAATATGGCTATTATTTGCTCCTTTATAAATGAAGTGTGACTTAGCTAGGATTAGTATAGAAAGTTCACCTATGCTACACACTAGATACTAAAAATGAGGAGGAAATACTACCTTCGCCTATTTATTCAAACAACAATAGTAACACCATATCATGTACGATGATAGCAAATAATCTCGAGTGCACGACACGCCTAAAACTTTAAACAGGGCTAATTGGTAGACTTTCAACTGATAGGTAGTCTTAGCGAGTTGAAAATATTTACGATATACACCAGACAAACTAGCGAAGGTCTTTGTGCAAAGACATTCAACTTTCCAATCAACTAGCAGACAAGCAAGCACATATGAAAAAATATCAAGGGGATTATCTACGTTAGAAACAAAGGTAAAGGATGTATACATCTAGTCATCTACCAGGCAGCAGCTTGTGATTCAGGCCATAACAGGAAATATATTTAAAAAAAAGTGTTGTCCATCTTCATCAAGCCAAACCTGAAAGATGATAAGACCAATGAACACAGCCTGTGTATCATGAAACCCAAAACTCTCAAACAAATCCTTTGAATTTCTCACAAGAGTATAGCCTCCAAATTGCAATAGCGAAAGAATCTGCATTATTTCAGAAAAGCAACGAGTGTCACCATACGTCCATACCATAAAATACCTGTTAAATATGGTAAGATAACAAAGCCTAGCTAGCAATAAGAAAGAGAAAAACAGTAGGGAGATGATAATGAAGGTTGAGGTGCTGAAGAAGATGCTATAATAGGAAGTAATAACCCGCAGAATTAAAGATACCCAGGAAAATTCACAAACACAATTATCTGTGAAGAAAATGTTAAGTTCCCAAGTACATCTCAAACAAATTCCAGGGAAAGTGACTGAGTATAAATTTGCGCCATTCATAACGATCAACAAAAAACGATTAATAACTCTGCAATCCAATACCAGGCTGCTGCTTACCATATCGAGTAGTCAGAGTATATTCAGGGAAGCCTGATGATGCGTGTCTATTTTATGATGTTTTACATCTATTTTTACACGCATTTTGTCACTCATTTACTATGTTTTAGCCTTAATTTCCCAACAATTGTCTACTTTCGTATTTTTATACTCTTTTACAGATTTATACGCAAAAGGGACGATTTTACACCAAATTTATGCCCTCGGGATTTTTCATAACCAAGGAACGAAGGAAAATCAACTGGAAGCATTGAACAAGTGCCAAAAAGTCAAACCGAGACGAACCGAAAGCAATCCTACAGGAAAACAGGTCGACCGACCTACTACTTGGGTCGGCCGACCAGGCCTCTGTTATGGAAAGTCCAGAAAATCCTGAAGCCCGTAAACAGGTCGACCGACCTGCAAAGAAGGTCGACCGACCTCTGCGCAGACCCAGAAGCTTTCCGAAATCCCATACAAGTGTTTAGGTCTTAAGGAAACTCCTTAATTCCGCCTATATAAGCTAATCTTATGTTTAGGGCTAATCATTAAGTTTTACATTCAGTTTTTAATCTAGTTCCCATCAAGTTATAATCTAACTTTCTATTTAGTTTTCTTTAGAGTTTTAGAATACAATAATTACTCAAACACTTTTAGTTTTTGTTCATCAATCTTTCAAGCATTCATCAATAAAGTTTGTTCCTTTCCATCTCAGTTCTGATTTCCGGTAATTCTCCTCTTAATTTCAGTTCTATTATTATTAGTTTAGAATTATTGCATTCGGTTTAAGATAGAATCCCAAAACCTTATTAGTGATTGCAGGTTTAGATTGATATTAATTATGATTTCCATGTTTATTCCTGTTTTCATTATTGTTTTAGTAATCATGAGTAGCTAATTTCATATGTTAAGATGTAGGGGGTAGATATGCATAGGTAGTATAGATTCCGAGACCGACTGTAGCAGCGCCTTGGTCGGTCGACCTGCCTAACGGGTCGATCGACTGAGGTTGTGGTCGGCCGACTGGGCTAGCTGGTCGGTCGACCCACTCGCGTATGTATTCTGTTTCGTTTTACTTCGTTGACTATAATACCCTACAATGAGACTGAAAGGAGACTTGTAGGATGTTAGTAATGACCTACCCAAGATTGAAAGATACGGGAAGGGCATTGGTTTACGCCTTAAGACGACTAGGTTACTTAAGACTGAAAGGTATGTGACCTACAATTTAGGAATCACCCTTATTGTTGACACCCAATAATTGCGAGACCTAGGCACTAATAGCATAGGCCGAAAGGAGCTATTAGGTACCATAGACCAAAAGGTACACCCCTTACGCGACTGCAATACATGTTGACTTAGGATTTATATTACCTTAGCTATTTATTACCCAAACATCCTAGCATCCCCTTTTATTATAGTTTATTCTCATCTTTATTTACTTGTTTTATTTTTATATTTGTTCTAGACTTAGTAACAACCAATCTAAACCTCCAAATTTATTACCTTAAAACATTAACATCAAACAATAAACATTCCCCACCTCTATGTGGTTCGACCCTGACTTTCGCTATCTATAGTTAAAGGTTAGGAATTATAAATTTTATCTTTGGTACCCTCAACGACGGGCATCACCTAACACCGTGGCATCTGACTTGATTCTACCATTTAACTATCTACATGCCCAGGTCTAAGATAAGTAGCTTAAAGATATGTCTAGAAAATATATACATCGTGATTACCTGCAGAATAACAAAATTGTACATGGTATGATTGAGTTTCCAGTGCCCTAGTTCATGTGCAAGAACAGCAACAACTTCATCATCATTGCACTGCAAAACAGGCAAACGAGATATATGACTTGTACGTATACCAACTTCAGGATCCTCTGGATGCATTACTTTATGATATAAAATATTTTGAATAACAATAAATCCAGTAAATTCAACAATGCTTGGAGAAAAACAATAGCAGAAACTACAGACACAAATAACCAAAAAAAACTCCTTCTAACTCATTTATATAGTCCCCTTTGATTTTGACAATCAGATTCGACGATAATCAAATTTAAACCCTATATTCTCACAATATGTGATAATTACAACTTTTACAAAAGATAATAGGAAAATAGTTGTTTTGATATATCATCATAATCAGTAGACAGCAAATATGACATTGTAACTTTACATATAGTTGGAGAGACTATTAACTAATGTCAAATGGGAGCAATTTAAATGGGATGGAGCCATGGAGGTAATATCTACGCTATGTTACTCCGACACTTCGCTTAACTGCCATGTCGCGTGTCAGACACGTGTCGGTGTCCGACACGACACGACACGACACTTTGACACTTCAATTTAGACCATGAAATAGGAAAATTCACCCAAAATAGCCGTGTCCGACACGCCAACACGTGTCGGACATTGACACCTGTTGGCGTGTCTTGAGTAACACTGCTATCTAGTAGCGATATCTTCATGTGCCAATTACCACGCAAAAAAATTTGCGTCCAATATTAAGTAAGCATATTTGCCACGAAGGGGAGAAACATTCATCTACAATTCAGTCACTAAGTCACATACATCAAAACAGAGAGATAGACTGTTACTATAAGTCTCTCCACCCAAGATGGGGTGCAAAGGGAGAAAATAGGTTATTCAAGGAACCCTATCATGAGTGACTACTGATTATCTAAACCAGACTACTGATTATCTAAACGATCATCATGCCACATTTAAAGCCAATAAAAATACACAGGTAAGATCTAGAGACTACCTGTTGAATCAATGTGTCATAAATAACTATGCGCTTGTTCTTGAAGAAACCGTACATGTAAGCCTGGCAAGAATTACAACAATTTCCAATGAGAGTGAATCATAAGGGACTCCCAAATTGCAAGGTAAAGGATTTCACTACCACGAAGTTCAATTCAATGCTAAAATTTCAGTATCCTATTGGCTAGTACAACAAGACAAAAGCGCTTGCTTGCAAAATTGTAATCAAATAAGAGAGAAATGTAGAGTATTAGTAAAAAGAACTTTGAAAAACCACAGCCATACAGCCTGTCAAGAATTAAGAAAACATAAACCAGAGATGCAAAGTACCAACCATGATAAAACTCGTTAATGAACTTAAGTAAAGCTTAAATATTACGGAGTACTATTTAAGAGTTGGAAAAAATGAAGCAACAAGAAACAAATTTCATCTGTTAATGAGGACCAAGAGAAATATAGAAAACCAAATAAAGGCCGCTGAATTAGTATTACACACAGAGTCCACAAAATAGACTTCAATTCTATTTCTAGAGCCTGTTTTGTCGTAGAGATTGTTCACGGATATTACCAAAATCAACAAATAGGAGATGGAATTAAAATGCAGACATCTATAGACTAAAATGCTACAAGGTTTCATAAATATCATGCTTCACCAATTTATTGAAATCACTCCACACATATACCGTAACAAGTACCCAATATAGGCAATATTTAAATACAGCCACTGATATCACGTCCAAGCCATAACATCAACAAAATTTACAAGAATCAGTTAAGTAATTGTAATATCAAGAAACTACAAAATAGAGTAAAAGGAAGAATATGCATACAAGAGAAGAAATCTCACATTGCTATGGCTGGACCTTGTGGATTCATCAATCACAAATAATTTTGTCAACGGAAATTTCAGGGAAGAAGCAAGATTCTCAATTTTCTGCCTCAACTCTCCTTCAGGAAGCTATTTATCACCAAACACCATAACAAAGAAGCCGTTAATATATGTGACACACTGACACCTAATGGAACCTTGCTAAAACTGTCAAGATGGCGTGTACCTACCGGGGTATACTTGTTAAAAAGTGGGGCTATAAGAACAGTGTAGATAGGCATCGACACAATAGATAGAGCTAACGTAAAGCCCCAGAGGTAGAGAGCAAAGTATGGGCCTCCTTTCTGAAAGCAAAATCAATAATAACTCAGAATCCATACAAAATTTCACACATTGCAAGGTTAAGAACATATGGTAAGATGTCAGAAACACAAAATATCTGCGATGTAGGAGTATAGAGCAGTGGTCAATACCTGTACTATGTAAATAATTGCAGCAACTATGGGAGGACCAATCACAATTAACAGAAAAATGCTCTTTATCATATCTTTAATGAACAACCATACAGTTTGCTGCAGATAAAAATCAAATCGCTCAGGCAGATAGAAACAAATATACAAGAATGTGTAAAAGAAGAACAAGGAAAGGAAATTTCAACGGCTATTCAATATAAATGTAGCTGAACGAATATAAATAATTAACAACTGATTTTTTTGCAAAGATCTACCTTGTTAAATCCATGGCGAGCCTCAATTACAAAATTTGCGTATAGAGCAAATGGCAAGTCTGTTATCTGCGTCAATTATTACTTGTCAGCATAAAACTTAATGAAGGTTTTATGAGAATATAAGAGAGCATAAATACACCATACTCTACAAGTCTACAGTATACACGACAATTACTAACCCCCCAAAAATGTATATATCTATTCTCAACAGGTATCAATTAACCTATAGATTTCTTTTACGCCGCGATTAAATATGAGACGTCTATAAGTCCCCAACAATTTGAAATAGTTTAAGAACAAATACTACCCGTTTAATGGGCAGAACGACTCTGATCGTAACTAATGTTTGTACGTTGTTACACAAACCTTGAGCTTACTTTTAATTCACTATCCCTACGCTCACAGCTCCCTTACCAGCACATGTAAAGAAACTCTAAAGAGTTCATTTGTATAATTTGACACTGACGTTTGCGAGATTCACATAAAGTTCGTAAGTTACTCAAAATTTCAGGTTAATGGCTCTTCATGAATCTACTCGCAGAAAATTAATTCAGTTTTTGTAAGACAAATATGGCATATAGCTAGCAGAGACATCAAATTCTTGTCCCACTGCTTAGTGTCGCAAATATAACGACAATGAAGCTCAAGTCACAACGCATGGGGCCATAGGCTGAGTATCGAAATATACCTGTGACCAAATCATGACGACCGCTAAGAAGGACCAGGAATGGAATATTTCATTATCCGCATTAAGGCCTGCATACACTAACAACTCACCCGATTTCTACATCCAGGGAAAAAGCTATGAGGAAGTGCTGGTTTAATTGTTGTTAATGATATACGAAAAATCAATCTCCACTGTTGGTTCAAAAGTACGCAAATGAATCAGTCACTCACCGTCCAGACCAATGGTAGTATTCGGAAGTACAAAATTCCGGACGCCAACACTATTGTTACAAACTCTTGAACAAAATGAAAATGGCTGCAAAGAAAGTGGGGAGAAAAAGTCAGTAAAAGCCTGCACGTCTGCAACTAAGAAAATGAAACACAAATATGAGAAACAAATTGACCTTTATGTGGTACAAAAATTGTAATTAAGGAATTGAGGAATGAAAGCTGTTTAGACTTTAGAACCTTTTGTCAATATTGTATGCCCTAGCTTTTTCGAATTTCTCAGCGCTTATAACTTCAACCAAAGGTTTAGGCAGAGTTTTTAACTTGTGGGCAGCATGTTGGCGCGTGTCCAAATACGTTTCAAATATGTACATAAATATCATAAAACCTGAAAAAGGTTATACAAACACGCACAAAAAAGATAAGACAAGAATTACTTATAAACAATAGAAACAGAAGAGTATATAATTGTAAGCCAAAGCATTTGAAGGATAGGGGATATCTTGTGCAGGGCGGAGCGTATAATTTTAACGGTGGCCATCAATAAGCCACATTTATCACTGAGCTGAACATTGCTATATCATGACGGTTCAAATGCCTAAGAAAATAAGCATAGATGGATAGTTAAGTGATTGCAAAAGGTTGAAATTTAAAAAAAAATAAAAACATAGCTGACTGTCCCCTTAGTCTGTCATTGTGTACTTATCTAGATAGCGAGATCAGATTTTCTTGCCTTCATCCCTCGTCTTAAGCACAGCAATGATTTAGTTACGATGATGCCTAAAACATATAATACAGGAGCAGGAGCTGGAGCTGGAGCTGGAGCTGGAGCACCCTTCTTTATAAGGTTTCAATAAAATCAACTTCAAAACTACTTTATTTGAACCACCAAACACTATTCTGTCTACCACAATGACAATCTAGAAGTTGATCAGGTGCTCTTCGTGAGCTTCCAATCCCATATAAAGTAGCCATGTTGGAAAAACCAGTTTGAGCTTTCTCAACTGGATGATGAGAAAGACAAGCACTCATCTTCTCTTTCGCGACATGAATGAACCACAATATAGGTTTGTTTTTGGATGACAGCCGCTTTAGATGATAAGTATAGTTAATTTACAGATTAATAGCCGAACGACTAATTCAAAACCCACATAGCATAGGTAGGCAATCTCCAGTATCCACCCTGTAGCACAACTATATCCTTCCTTTCAAAATGAACTTTATCATCATGATCAATTGATCATCATCTAAAGATGAGTAATCCATACTCCCTTCGTCTCAATCATTCATTTACCTCGTATATCCTTTGCGCGCTACTTTAATCAAAGGTAAACAAATGATGATCCTCCTCAAAAAACCCTAATGTAAATTAACTTTATCATCATGATCATCATCTAAATATGAGTAATTCATACGCCCTCCGTCTCAATCATTCGTTTACCTCTTATATCCTTTGCGGGCTATTTTAATCAATGTAAACAAATGATGACCCTCCTCAATAAACCCTAATGTAAATTAACACAATACAAACCCAGATGAGACTACAAACAAAATTCATCAATCAACTTAACCCATCACTCAATCAATATTTATACCCCAATTAAACCACACACTATATCCTTCCTTCCAAAATGAACTTTATCATCATGATCATCATCTAAATACAAGTAATCCATACTCCCTCCGTCTCAATCATTCGTTTACCTCTTATATCATTTGCGGGCTATTTTAATCAAAGTAAACAAATGATGACCCTCCTCAATAAACCCTAATGTAAATTAACACAATACAAACCCAGATGAGACTACAACAAAATTCATCAATCAACTTAACCCATCACTCCATCAATATTTATACCCCAATTAAACCACACACTATATCCTTCCTTCCAAAATGAACTTTATCATCATGATCATCATCTAAATACAAGTAATCCATACTCCCTCAGTCTCAATCATTCGTTTACCTCTTATATCATTTGCGGGCTATTTTAATCAAAGTAAACAAATGATGATACTCCTCAATAAAGCCTAATGTAAATTAACTTTATCATCATGATCATCATCTAAATACAAGTAATCCATACTCCCTCAGTCTCAATCATTAGTTTACCTCTTATATCCTTTGCAGGCTATTTTAATCGAAGTAAACAAATGATGACCCTCCTCAATAAACCCTAATGTAAATTAACACAATACAAACCCAGATGAGACTACAACCAAAATTCATCAATCAACTTAACCAATTACTCCATCAATATTTATACCCCAATTAAACCACACACTATATCCTTCCTTCCAAAATGAACTTTATCATCATGATCATCATCTAAATACAAGTAATCCATACTCCCTCGTCTCAATCATTCGTTTACCTCTTATATCCTTTGCGGGCTATTTTAATCAAAGTAAACAAATGATGACCCTCGGCACCCTCCTCAATAAACCCTAATGTAAATTAACACAATACAAACCCAGATGAGACTACATACAAAATTCATCAATCAACTTAACCCATTACTCCATCAATATTTATACCCCAATTAAACCACACATATAACCCGGAACCCGAAAAATAAACAATCAAACTTCAACAGAATATAACAAGATCAAATAGTGATTAATAACAAACAAACAAACAAAATGAAGAAATGAAGGAAGGTGTACCAACAACAGCTTCGAGATAAGGAAACGCCATTGTTAAGAGTTGGATCAAGCTTTGTCAATGGAGACTTGATTAAATTCGGGAGTTACACAAACCGAGGATTAACAAGGAATGCTGACTGATTTATTTATTTTGTCCAATTTGTAGCAGGTTAATTTAAAGTTTAAAGTCCGGGTAAATGTAAAAGATAAAAAAAAAAATGTAAAATAAAGTTGGGCTTAACTCCTACTATTGGGCTGACTCCTATTATTGGGCCTGAAGAAATCAAGTTTTTCTTTGTTCTTCTTTTCGGCCCGGTTATTTTCGACTTAATTTCACTTTTTATATAGGTTTAGTCTAGTTTAATGTTGTTCAGATCGTTTCGGTTTACATAAGTTCAGTTTAATTTTTACAGTGATTATAAGTTCAGTTCAGTTTACAAGTTAGATACGTGACACAATTTCATCGGTGTGTATTAAAATTCTCGTACCGTTTGTGTATGTGTAGCATCTTCCCAAAATTATGGCTAATTCGCGCACAATTATGCATATTTTGCCGAATTTTGGCTAATTTGGATACAGTTTTGACCAATTATGCCGAAATTTTGGCTCAACTGGGTGAAAATTTTGGGTAATTAGGCTGGAAATTGCAATTCAGTAATTTTGAATAATAAGAATTAGGAATAAGTAGGCAATTTTCTTGCAAATTAAAAATATACTAGTTTTAAACCCGTGCAAATTGCACGGGATTGCAGGTTCAAATATTGTTATTTATGAATAATTTATTAGTCATATTTTCGATTTTCGATTTGTAATATAATTTTATATGACCGATATATTAAAAATATTGTAATATTAACATACAGTTTATATTTAAAGTATATATCAAAACGCAATCAATCTACATAAATTTGAAATATCGTAACAAAATTACAATATACAATGATAAATAAATGTTAATACAAAAATTTCAAAATTTTCTTCATTATATATTCATTTTTCATCGTCACAACTCACTCATAAATCAGAGTTGTCAACATGTCGAATTCTTTTGAGATGGTTTGAAAGCCGATAGTTTCAACTTTCCTCATTCAAAATAATGAAATAGGTTGGTGATACTCTAGGGATCAATATATAGGTTGGTGATACTCTAGGGATCAATATAGATTTTTTACCTTATCAGAGAAAAAAAATATGACTGCCCCAAAAGACCGTCATTACTCGTGTTTTTGTAAATGTGAAGTACTCGTATCTATTATGGTATTGTTGGTCTTTTTGTTATCAGTTTAATATTTGGAGCGTTTTTTTCAAATAATATTTATGTGAAGCTTTAGGCATAAACCCTTGAATAGTTACTTTTTACCGTAATTAAAATTTCCATCCATAAAGTTTTATGCTAGAATTTTGTGGGCATTTTAATGATATTGGTTTTATACAGATAAGATTATTATTCATAAATCATTATTTATTAATCTTTACGTACCGACCATCGTTATTTTTAATATTTACGTACAAATCATAAACGGAATCGTTTACGTACTGAACATAAACCAAGGCGGTTCTCGTTATTTAACTATTTCATCTTTGTTGTGGGTCCCGCTTTTATCGATTTACCAACAATTCATCGTTATTTTTTAATACTTACGTACAAATCATGTACATAAGTACATATAACATAAACCTAAGCGGTTTTTCGTTAATTAATTTTTTCATCATTATTGTTGTTGATGCACAGATTTGTTTTAAATTTTTCTGTATTAATAAAGATAAGATATGTGAATATATTGAATACATTTGACATAAAACGTTTTTTATCATAAAATAAATTAAATTAGTGTTTTTAACTTTTAGTTTAACTGGTATGGTATTAGGTATTTTGTCATGGTTTTTTTTTTCACAAATTCTTATTTGCAACGGCACTATCCGTCGCAAGCTTGCGACGGATACCGTTTACTCTCACAAAATACCCACTTTGATAGATAATATAAAGGGAAGATAATTTGTATTATTGAATGTTGTTTTTACCTACAAACATATGTGACGATGTATTTATAATACATCGTCAAACCCTAGATAAACCCTAATGGAGATGGGCTAGGCCCAATATCCTAATACACTTTTTCTCTCTCTCCAACACTATTTATGTGGTCCCCTTTCTCCACTGACTCATTTTCTATCCATTTTACCTCACAAAATATCCGTCACAAGTGGTGACCCGTCGCAAGCAAGACTTACTATTTTTTTTTCATTGTCCAGCTTATCTATATATAATAATAAAACACAAACCACTACCATACTACTTTTCCCGCCTATTTATCCACCTTCCAACCTTAACCCACTAAAGATATTATCATAATTAATTACAAAATATTATTCTAAATATCTTCCTAGAATATAGTCATAACCAACTAAAATTCATATTATACATAATAACATTAATAGTATAAGATACCTAAAATTCCTACTTTTACTTATTTAACTATCTTCTTAGAATATAAATTGTTTACCAATTTACCAATAAACTATCTGTCACACAAAATAGCGGATGTGTCAAATATAGTCATATTTGACCAATATTTGGCAATATATGGTTTATAATAGAGGGTGAGCTAAAATATCAATTTAAACTCCACGTATATTTACAGAAAAATAGTTAATAACTTTAAGATATGTAAAAAATAAAATACGGTGACAGATGACGGACAATCATGGACAGATAATTGAATTAAAATAGTTATGAATATATAGATATGACGATACATATGCTTAAAGTCAAAAGTTTCACAAATTCTCATTTGTGACGGATATAGGGACTTGCTATATCACACCCCTGTTTTACTTATTACGCCTCCTATTTTTCAATTTATTCCAAATTTGCCCTTGTATATATTAGCTTTAGTACAAAAAAATATTTTGTTTTATCATAAAGTATTTTTGAGACAATGTTTATCATATCGTTATTGATGTATTTGGTTCGGCGATTTGTATTATATGTAATTTACGGTTTATTGTTATTAAAATTTTAAGACGGTCTAAAAAGTAATTAATTTCCTAAACATTCACTACATATTTTGTTCTTATCCCACAAATAACAAAAAAGAAAAAGGACAAAAAAAAAAAAGAAAAAACACACCAAATGGTGATGCCGTATAAATTAGAGGGCACCACCATGATATTGCCGTGTAATTGACGCGACATCACTATTTGGTGTGTTTGTGAGATAAGAACAAATTATGAGTGAATGTTTTGAACATTAATTTCTTTTCAAACGGTCTTAATATTTTAATAACAATAAACCGTAAATTACATATAATACAAATCGCCGAACCAAATAAATCGATAATGATATACCGTATAATATAAACCGTTACAAAAATAAAACAATTTTTTTAAAGATCGTCTCAAAAACACTTTACGATAACGTTGATTCGCATTGAATTCGTTGTTAAATTACGAACCTATATAAGACTGTCTTAACATAATAATAATTCAAAATGAACAACCTACCCATTTTTTAGCTTTTAATTTGAATAAATATTAACTACTAATATTATATTAGCTCATGGATCTTGCGATAAAATAGCTATAAAAAATTATAGATTTTATTATTTTGTATTATTTACATACATATAATTATATAAGTACCAAACTTATAGTTTTAGGACATTTTCTTACGAGGGTATATATTGACTATTCTGAATGACACAATTAGTTAATGACTAATGGATCGTTTTCAACACAACTATTTTCTACCAAGGCTGTTGGATAAAAATATTTATATTAATTTAGTGTAAAACTATGTAATAAAAGTGTATATGCAATTCACCAAAAATGGTTAGTAACGGGTTTTACACTATGTTTTGTTTTGCTGAAAAGAATTGAACTGAACTGGTCGTAGTGAAGCCAAATTACCCCGAAAAAGAGTTAATTTGTCATTAGATAAGTTGAACTAAACTGAACTGAATTAAATGAAGCTGAATTTATTTAACTATACATAGCCTATTCCATTCTATGTCATTAATAATTATACGAACGTTTTTGTATTAGATTAAGAACATATGGAAAACATACGATATTCATTTTTTTAATTTAATGTAAAAAGTATAATAAACGTTGAATTTAAATTTAATGTTCTTTATTTGTATTTGTAAAATATTGTACATTTATATTTAAATGAAATAATACTACAACTATAAAATTTTAAATGTCTATTTATATACATTTTTTAATATGCCCGTGCAATTTTGCACGGGTCCTAAACTAATTCTTATATATATATGACGATGACAATGGATGATTAGTCGAGTTTTCTAGAATTTATTTTCATGTTATGTTGAATTATTAAAATATAGAAGATATTATTTTTAAAAAAAATATTATTATAAATTAGTACGATATATAAATATCAATTATTATGCATGATATATAGAACAATATATCTTCTTGAACATAAATATTACGCATGACATTTGGACCGATATATTTGATTGAACATGAATATTTATGAGATAATCAGTTATTTATATACATTTTGTATTTTTTTGAAACAATATTGTAAATTGTAAATTGTATCAGTTCATGTATTTGATTGTAATTTTATTTTAGTTGTTATTGTAATTTATTACTTATTGTTGCAAAATATTATAACAAATTTAACATGATATTATAACAAAAATGCACGGGTTACTTGTTAAAATTAACTAAAACAGTCTAAATATAACCAAAATGCACGGGTTACTTAAAAATATTGTTATTAATTTAATTATAAGACAATTTAAATATTAACCCCTACAATTTTTAAATTGTCTTAATACATGTTATACCTATTTTCATTCAAACTTGGTATTATAACAAATTTTTTGATAAAATTATCAATATAAATATTATACAAAGCGTCTTATTTTAGTTATATACTTATGCAAATATTTACTGAATTTTTTTGTTGTAATTAACTCTGTATTCATTTCTAATCAATAATTTTTGTGTCGAAAACGTAAACTTTTTTATTTTTACATTGAAATTAAATCAATCTGTATTTTGGCGGGTCCCACGTTTTCTAAAAAAAAAGAAAAAGCCTTGTTTAAGGTGAGTTTTTAATTTTTAATTTTTTTGGTTGAACATAAATATTACGCATGACATTTAGAATGGTATATGTGATTGAACATAAATTAAAAATGAGATAATCATATATTTATATACATTTTGTATTTTTTTGTAACAATGTTGTAAATTGTATCAGTTCATGTATTTCACTGTATTTTATTTTAGTTATTATTTTAAAGTATTATATATTATATATACTTTTGCAAAAAAAATTGTACTGAATTTTTTTGTTATAATTAATTCTGTATTCGTTTCTAATCAATAAATTTTTTTTGTCGAAAACGTAAAGTTTTTACTTTTACATTGGAATTAAATCAATTTGTATTTTGGTGGGTCCCATGTTTTTGATTAAAAGAAAAAGAAAAAAGAAAAGAAAATGGCATGTTTAAGGTGACGTAGGTGAAGGAAAATGCAAGAAATGATTTAGCATTAATATAGATAAGATAGGCGAATTTCGACTAACTTTTCTCCCTTTTTTTGGCAATATGAGGTCTTATTGAATTAATTCTTGATTCAATAGGTCTCAATTAGGCGAATATATCCATCACAAGCTTGCGACGGGTCAAGTACACCTACTTATGGCTTATCTCCTAAAGTGAATATTGCCGTCACAAATGAGAATTTGTGTTCTGATTAGCAATCATCGATCTTGGGGAAAACCAAATTATCACCAAGCTTAACAAAATAGGTTGCGATTCAGAATCAATACTCCCTCCGATTCTAATGGGAAAATATAAGAGTACGAAGGTAATATAAAAGATTCATCGACTGTCTCGAAGCAAGGATCTAATTTAACATTGTTGTGATCGCTTCAAAAAAAGCATCGTCCTTCAAAGATCAACTCGGTTTCCTTTAAAAGTTTATACATCTACAATTACAAGAAACGAAACTACTATGTGTACCTAAAACCCATGTCCATCTCACGTCCATACATAGCTCGGTTAGGATTACCGGCTGCAAAAGGGTGGATTGGCATTGGCGCTTCCCTTGATTCCATCTCAGCGAGTCTCTGGAATGCATCTGGGCGATTGTTAATGACTCCAAGCTCATGACCTGATCAGCGAAGCAACGACAGATGAGTAATGTTTTAGAATTAGAACAACATCAGAGCCTTAGTCCCAAAATGTTTTGGGGTCGGCTGACATGAATCATCCTTTGGAACCGTCATGAGTGAACTCTCATATCAACAAGAGAAAAAAGACAGAAAAGAAAAGAAAAAGGAAAAAAACGGAAGTGGGGTGAAAAAGAAAATGAAAGGCAAAGGGGTTTTATAGAAAAAAAAAAAAAGATAAATTAAGCATGCATGCATGTTCATGATACTGCAAGTCGGAACTAGAACGAGGGTGTTATTCATTTCCAATCCCCTCTCGAAGCTCTAAATTTTCAATATAGCTTGTGTTAGTGACTCTGGCCTGCTTACTTCGACATTGAACCAATTCATTTACGAAAAAGCAGCATTTGAGTTGCACCAGAATCGCAAGTATAGTGACGTGTGTGAAAGTAGGTCACTTCCTAGCACTGCACCAGTATACGTGCAAGAAGTACCGGACAAATTGTAGAACGACACTTTGCATACCCTTGAATCTGAATCAACCCTTTTCCAACTTTCACAGTTCTATCGAATAAGTATTTTGATGCGACAAGTATTATGAAAAATGAGGCTTATAGAGTAAATAGAACGGTGTTACTTCATACTCCACTTTGGTCACATGTCACTTGCAAATTCAGAGACCGGCTTTCGACACTTCATTGCAAATCCTAACATTAAATGCTTTCACAATACAGCCGTGCATCAGTTACCGACACTTGCAACAGGGACAGAGTAACACACCAAATGTAAGTAGATAAAGACGTCAATCAGACTCGTACTGCCTACTTTGCAGAGATGCATTACAGAAACTTTCACAGCGGTCAGGTTAGCATAGCCAATATAGATAAAGCGTCAGAGATGAACATGTAAAGGAAAGCTTTACCTGATGGCATCATTCCAGGACCTCCGAAATTTGGCTGACGTTGACCAAATGGAAAAGCATGCATTGGGTTATGCTCCTGAACAAAACCAGCAGGAGTATGACTCAGATGAGGAGCCATGGGCGCTGCATTAGGGAATCCCCTAATTAAATGAGGCGGAGGATGATTGCCAGCCATATGCATCTGCTGTAACACTGGGGGAGGGATGGGATGGTCAAAAGTGGCAAAACCGGCACTTGAATGTGGAAGCAAATTTTGGCGGTCCATATTGGTGGGAAATTGATGATGCATTGGAGCATCACGATGAATGACAGCATCTTGAGGTGCGAACTTCATATGAGGATCTAAATGAGGAGGATGCGAGTCTAAAGGATGTAACCATGTTCTGCTGTGATTCATTGGAGGTGTATGGAGATGTGGAGAGGACGAGTGCATATGTTGATTTTGGAAAGGAATTTCAGGCTTTCGCATATTGAAAGGGTCGTGCGAGAGCAACGGATCGTGCCCACCTACTATAGATCTTTCATCTTTCACAGCACCGCCAAGAGCAGCTAATTTCTCCATAACATTACCTGAAGAATTCGACGACAAGGACCAGAGGTCAACATTACTTGGACCCGAATTAGGTGCCCAGCTAGAGTTCCCGCCATGTATCGGATCAACGAGATTAATCAAGCTGTCTTCCTCTGGAAGCTTTACTCCAAAACCCCCGTTGAAAGCACTAAATTTAGCATCAGCTTCATATGGCCGCCTTGAGAATTCCACATTCTCGCCAGTATCATTTGATGCCAAAATACTTCCTTCATGACGACTAACTCCGTCTCCATTTTGACCCGAATTGATAGGGAAAAGCCCACCATCAGGAACATCCATTTGTCCAGAACCAACAGAATTCTTATGAGCAGAGTGCAGCTCTGTCATGAAGGCGGACCCGAATAAAGTCTCTAGTGTCAAAGTCCTGTCTGAATGACTTAATTCTCGGACACCAGAGCTGTTTGTAGAACTTTCAGGTAAACTTGATTTACCCAGTTCCTGATTAATATCGGGTAGTCTTTCAGCCAGATCATGAGTTGATACTGCATTACTTGAAGTCGTTCCTCCGTGAAGCAAGGAGAGAAGATGCTGCGAAGCTGAATTCTCAACATGAGTACTAGGAAGCCCTTCTTTCTTAAAATTGACCTCGTCTTTCTCAGAATAATGAGTCTTTGAATTGTCTCCACCAATTTCCAAGAGCATTGACTGTTCTAGATCTTCACACGTGAGCACAGAAGCTTTTGGTACTGGGCCATTAATATTACCGGTTGAAGAACCTGCGTTGGACGTTTTTTGCCACACCTGAATCTCAGGGGGAGAAACTGGTGCTGCAAGCACACCATTTAGCCCAACGTTTTTATCATTCTCTCCTCCAATAATTAATGAAAGCAGACTACTTGGCTTCTCCATTGATGATGTACCCAGAGGTTTCTTATCTACAAGAGTGATAGCGAAAACAATGTCAGCAAAAAAGTAAATAATGATAGTACATTCACTAACCAGTACCACTAATGATCTAGGATAAAGCTTACCTTCCTGGAACCAACTAGTAAACTTGGACTGCAATTTCTCAGGATTCCAAATATCATCTGTTTTCGGATCATCACCCTGGTTGTAATTTGCAGAAAATTTGGTTTGAAAAATACATGCCAAATGAACATAAATAAAGCTCAAATTTGAATAGAGATGATTAAAGAACACGTTCTTCTTTCTTAGGCATTCACACGACAAAACACAGTCACACAGAGGACCTAAATCTTAGAAAAACAAATACTGTATAAAAATATAAGGAGCTTCAGCTTATACAATGGTAAACGTGATAAACTATAGGTCGGAGTCCGTTGGACAGACATAAAACTAATGATCATACTTCAACAACAGGTCCAATACGCATTCTAAGGAAGAAGTAGTGTGGTCTATAAAAATCCCATTCGAGAGTGAAAACACAGTGACCAATTATACAAGGCCAAAGAAAGAGTGGGAAACAAGCAGGCATCTTGACATGATTGGAAAGCCCGACACTGAATTTTTCTCTCAAACACTCATTTTGATAGGTATCAGAAAGATAACTATAAGACCTCAGTACCACTATAGACACTCAACAAACAATAGGGAGGAGGGAAAAGAAGTTTTGTACCTCTAGACTCCGTCTGAAGCACAAATTACTCGTATAAAATCAAGGTTAAGCCATTTGGTAATATAAGATTATCTAGCCAAACAAAGAGCTGACTGGAGCCATATAGGCACTCTTACCGGTAGAATGTTAGAGGTACCCTCAGAGCTAGATGTTAAACTATTGCCAAACAGCGTGTCTAAAATGGACGTTGAACGAACAGGCTCGCCCAGCATTTTAAGCCCACTGATCTCAGGATCAATCGCCAGCCTTTCAACATTCTCAACTACGTCAGTGACAAAAGGAAGACTCGAAGATCTAGTTTGCTCAATGTCTTGAAATATTGATGATAAGCCATTTCTTGTATTAGGATTAGATGAGCTGTTCATCCCACCTAATCCGTCACTGGAACCTATTTCTTGAGTCCTGTTTTTCACATTTTGATGAGTATGTTCTATTTCAGAGTTTTCAACCTACAAAAGAAGTGCACAAAATAGGGCTTAGTTAACATTGTTACACAACACCAACGGTGCCCAAGTGCTGCAAACCGCCTATGGTGGGTAAAAGGGTCGGGGTACACAGCCTTACGGTGAACGACCTATAAATAGAATTGCATTATAAATTGCAGATAGTTCAGTTTTTTGGCAAGTAGTGTAAAAGATGTCGCATTAAAAACTCCAAGCTTCACTTCTAACCAATAGGAGATGGTGTTACGATTCATTTATATGGCAACCAAAAGGACACATGTGTATGCCACTATCTATGCTTACATGAAGCCACATCAATACCATTTGAAAGACTAGGCTACGACCATCATTTCTCATGTGAATTTTATCGTAAGCTATCAATGGCATCATTGACAACATCAACAATACTACTTGTTATGATCTCCGTCGACACCCTGACTTCTCAAAGTTAGAGATTTCAACAAGAGTTAAGGCATACCATTTCGATCTGCTAGTTGTTGGGTGTAGTTTTAGCCACTATGACGGCTATCTTACTGAAGTACATTACCAGAAGTATAACTATAGTCAAAACTCGGAAAAGGAAAATGCAGACATAACGGAAGGGCAAGGGAGTAGTTACCTGCAATGCACCAGCAGACACATTAGACTTCAATGTAGAGTTTTTATCAACACTGCTCACAAAACCCGGTGGCACAAGAGGTCTGATTGGGGGCGCTTGTGAGGAAACAGAGAGCTTGCTTGCATCACAAAGTGGAACTTCTTTCGTAATTTTATTCAAGTCATTAGAGATTTTACTATCAGCAGTATTTTCCATCTGCTCGACCATTTCGGAAAAAGAGTCCTTCGGTTTGCCAGGATTTAATTTCTGATTCTCTTGAAAAGCCTTATGGTGCTCCTTCCTCATAAGTTCAAATTCAGCTGAAGGAAAAGGTAATAAATCAAACTCTAAAAATCTTAGGAACTACTAATGATCTAAACCTAAAATCTGCGGAACTGGATTTACCTCTTCGCTTCTGTTCCTCTTCAACTCTATCGTCAGCATTACTATCAGATGAGCCAAACGTCTCATCATTAAACGAGTCCTTAGTTTCCCTCCGAGAATAAGGACCTGCCTGGAGAAGTAAGCATAATGGGCACAAATTACATATGTTTTATATCAAGTGAAAGAAGATAACTAATTAGAAGATTTGCATTGTGAGGCTCACAAACTTTGGCGTTCACCCTTATTAAGATCAATCAACAATGATGATAACAACATTAAACTAATGCCTAAGGGGACCGCCAGCGTTCTTCGACATTTCATATGGGCTCATGTACCATGGGACACTGTCACTGGTAAGACAGACTCTGACACTTCATTTTAGACCCAAAACTTCACAATTTTTCATAAAATTGCGGAGTCCGACTATGGGTACATCCGATCGAACCAAGTCTGAGTAACATAGGCTGACGCAAATGGCGGGTGAAAGGGTTAGATGTAAGCATTGTTACCATGTGATAACAACATGATTAGTTTGTCAGTTAGTCTTGCTTGTGACGGGTCGGGTGGAAAGACGGATAATGACACTCACAAAACGAATAGGGGACAAGGTGGGGCACCCCCATGTGCTTTCCTCTCTCCTCTAAATGGACATTTTGTGAGACAAAATGGTATCCGTCTTCTCCTTGTGACGGATACCCTCCGTCTACAATGAGAATTTGTGTTAGTTTGTATCCAAAGGACCCGCAAACGAACTAAATCAAAATTTAAGCTATTCAAAGATTACCGAGATGAATAAAGGCCAAAAACCTTACCTTATATGGACGAGGAGGGTTATATGGCTCATTGCTCTTGCTAAGCTGAAGGTTCTCAGTAGGACGAAACCTTGGGACGGCACTGCCAGCTGCATATCCAGGTGGTCTAGTTAATGAACCACTTCCAAGCAGGCCATCATGTTCAGAGTTCTGCCAGGTTCTCCTTCCTTGGTTTCCATAACGCTTTCCAGACTCTAATTGAATAAGAGTTCATTAAATTGCATCATCCTAGAACTTACTCCAAATTCAAACAAATATAGTCATAACAAAAAAATTGATCTATGTATCGAAAGATAAAGGCAAATATTGTCATGACGAAAAATTTATCTACGTATCGAAAGATAAAGGCTAGAAGATTACATCATGGTATCCCCCTTATTGCATACAGTTCAGTCCTCTACCTCATGCCACACCAGATAAATCATATCATTCATCATATTCATATGATTCATATTATTCCGATTCCAGTATTCTGCCCGAAATTTTCAGATTTTAACATAAAATGTTTTCCGACTTCCGAGGCCTTCACAATTTAATATCCCCAGTTCATGATGTATAATATGTTTATATCGCTTACTCCAGATAACTAATTGGCCAATGCACAAAATCGTTCAGACTGATAAAGTACCGCAAAAACAATAGTAGCAAGAGGTAACAAAAACAACGGGTGTCAAACAAACCGGAAAGTGGCATTTGCAACTGACAAGAAAAGCACTAACCATGGGAACAAAACACTGCATACCTGAATGAGTTGAATCTGAATCACCCTCACTTTTCCCACTTGAACGACTGTCCCACCTTTGGATCGGTCTAGAATAGGTACCTGAGTCCCCTCTAGCTGGCGGTGATGATCCATAATCATTCCGTCTGAAACCTTGTAAAGGTGAACTTCCTAAAGCTCTAGGTCGGTCTTGAGGGCCACCGTAAGATGTATCACGGAATTCACTGATCCACCATGATCCCCGGATTAATAGTGCACAGAAATAAAATAAGAATCCAAACTAAGGGGATTGTCATTTGTCAACCTATAATCTTCACAACTCAAAATGAGTCTATTACCTTAAAAGTGACTCATCAAAACCATCTGGTAGCTTCTTACAAACTTCAAGCTCACCCAATGATAAAAGAAAATCTTTCGTATACGATCTTGATGGCTTCCTGCAGGAGCAAACCAAGTGACATACCATCTAGATCAACAAACATAGAAATCACAAGACGAACTGATAAATCAACAACGACAAATAAATGTAACCAATTACTTTGAACGTTCTATGCTTGAAACATCTTCCGGCTGCACCACCGTGACCTGCTCTTCAATTTCAGCACTCATGCTCGAGAATGGAAATGATAAACTTCAATTATATACACAATACCAATCAACCAAATCCTAACCCTCAATCAAATGCACCTCTCTAAAATGAACCACACATTCTTAAACACTGATCCAATCCCAAATTCTCGATTGCACAATACCCTTCCAGCACGAAAGTTCAAACTTGTTTACTCCCAATTCTACTCAACAAGCATAAAAACGTGGAATTTCAAACGAAACCCGCTGCAAAAACCTAAAAAACCATCACCACAACACACTGATATCAAATTTTATCAGAACAATACCCGATTCCATACCATATCAATCAAACCCTAAACACTCAAATTCAATACTTCATCCTACTTCATGATCTACTCCAATCCCAAATCACACAACAACAAAACCCTAGATTCTCCTTTCAATTCAGCTCAACACAATCAATCATACCACACAAACTCGCACAAATCCCACAAATTCAACGCATACAACAAACAAAATCAAATCATTTCACGAACCCACATCAAATTCCACAATTTCAAACCTAAATCCAAACGTAATCGACAATTAAGCAAACAAAACACAAATTCTAGGGTTTTGCATAGTGTATATTATCTCTCTTTTCTTCCCCAAATATACATTTTTAAGCATAGATAACAATGATTAGTGCTTCAAATGTTTACAAATTTAGAATTTAGAGTTAAAATCGATTGTAAAAATGATGAAGTACCTGAAGAAATCAAAAGATTTGTTCGATCTTCATAGTTATTTGTGTTATTCAATTGGGTTTTCTTACCTCACGTTATTTGGGATCGTTTGGGAGCGGAAGAAGTCAGGAAATGAGGTCTCTTCTTTTATTTGGGAATTTCGGATTTGCTGATTAATTCAACAAACTTACTTCAAAAAAATTGTTATTTAATTATCGAGTTAAATATGTAAAGTACAATTAGTAGATTGTACCATCAGTTTTATTTAAATTTAGTCATATTCGATAAAAAAAAATAGATTAATTTCAGTATAAGCAGATTACAAATTTGCGATGACAGATTATAAACTATGGATTTTAACAAAAAGGTTGACTAACATACTATCCCTGTTTGGAAAAACGGCAGAAGCAGATTCATAATGGCGGATATTGTTAGCGGTAAAAATATTTTAGTAGCAGATTTGACTATTAAATTAAATAAGCTGATTAAAAAATAGTGTTTGATAATTAGCAAATTATAGGATAATTAGAATGATTTTATGATTAAACCGAATATGCTAATACAATATGCTGCAAATACGCCATTTATTCAAATATAGAAAATTCCGATCAATACACTATCGGAATACGCCGTTTATCCCACATGAAATGTCAGATAGATAAGTCAACCTACTAATTAGGCCGAAATCGTTTAATTTTACTCAACATGTTGTTTACCAAACATGGCCTAATTTTGTTAAACATAATGGGCTTATTTGGCAAACAGATGAAGTATATTGTAGCTCAAGTCGGTTTAGATTAGCTTGGGTTATTTTCGATTGAATAAACATGTTAGGTCAAATCGGTTCTAGATTGGGTCATTTTCGATTGGATAATCTTGGTCAGTTAATGTCTTAGGTTATACCGATTGGGTCATTTTCGATTGAATAATCTTGGTCACTCAATGTCTTAAGTTATACCGATTGGGTTATCGGTTGTTTTATTGTGCCAACATGAACTAACCGTTTTTCAAGAATATGTAATGTATGGATTGATGCTATATATTTACAAATGTTCTTTATTCTTTCTCAAGAAAACAGCTTTTGCAAATGTTCTTGCGAACCAGCCCCTTCATATACACAAATTCTCATTTATGACGGACATATCCGTTACAAGCTTGCGACGGGTCAAGTACTAACCATACAGTGAATAAACCAACAACAATTTATTTTTGATTGGAATTTCTAAAGTGCAAGGAAATATATTGTCTTGCAACGTACGGGGAGTACTATTTACAGATTCGCTAAACCGCCTCGATTATCGAAGCCGGAAATCCTTCCAACTTTTTTCAAGCATGTATGGCCACATGATAAAGTTATTGCATTTTTTGTGTGAAATATTAAGCTTTAAGAACAAATTGCAAAGTTTTACATTCAGACAACAATTTTCTCATAGGTAATTGTCGACGAACCATTTGTTACTATGCATAGTTTCAACTTTCGACTTCTGAATAATAGAGTGGCCACAGATGCCCAAAGTTGCATCCAACAGGGACAAGCTTAAACCCAAACTTCAGCTTAGAGTCGGCCTATCAAGTGAAGCACGCGCATGGCAACAGGCTCGTGAAACCATAAAAATCATAGCTCGACTAAAACCAACACGACCAAAATCTTTCACACTACTATTTTAACAAGATGACTATAACGAGAACAGGAGTTAGCTCAAGTGATAAGAGCTCTCTTACACCAACCATGAAGTTGGGGGTTCGATTCTCACCTGTGACTTAGTGCGCTCATTTGAACCAGAAAAAAAACAAGATGACTACAATAGCCAAGAGGATAATAATAGGCAAAATGGGGCGCTTGAGCAATAATGGCAGTTTGGCATGGATACGAGTTCAAAGGAGTGGAAAAGAAACTGTTGGCTTGCAACCTTTTATGCCATTACCGGTTCTATATTGTAATATGGGAGATTGGGAGATGAGAAACACCATTGTCTTCAAAGGGAGCTACGCTGAAAGGGGATTACCGGTGACGCAAAAGGTGGAAAGATGGGTTAATATTTTCAATTGAAAACTGGAGAAATTGGTTAGAAATCAAAAATGGAAGATGGACGGAATCAGAAGAGTTGCATCAAGGAAGTTCATTAGGCATCAGGATGAAGGTCGAGATGGTATTTTTGTTTTCTTTTTCGAAGTGCTTTTGTAATTGATGATTAGAATATTTGGTCTTTGGTTTTTGGCTGAGACTAGTTTTGTGTCTTTGCTAAAAAAAACCCTGCAAATAGAACTGAAGGTGAATCTGACTGAGATGATGTTGCGCCCAATTCCTTCAATATTACTCCGAAATTCCCTGCCCACACTCAATTACTAATACAGAAATAATTCCGAGCCACGGCCAAATACCACAGCACAAGATGATGAAATTTGAGGTAAAGGCCGTGTTGAAATGAAAAATGTGAAAAATAGAGTGGTAAATTGCATGCTACCAATGTGACGGGTTTACCATCAATCAAGCCAACGTAAAATTCCATCATCCTCTCCTACAGTTGCCAGCACCTCAATTCGTACATCTAGAGCCGCCTACAAATGTTGAACGAAAAATGTAAGATGATTTAAATCTCCAAGTAAGTCAAATGGTTAAATGAACTATGAGGGAACTGCTCAAAATACTCTAAACTTTATTTTAATTACCAATATAACCAACTAATGCCCTCATTAGCTTTGAATAGAAATTGTTGTTTTGTTAACTTCTTGTAGCATGTTTTAATGGTGTGATTAGGTGAATAGATTAACAGAGAAGTAAAAAGAGAAAGACGGGTTAAGGAAGGGTTAGAAATTTTTCACTTATTTAGCAGGTAGCAGGTCATATATTATAATAAAAGCGAATGAGAGCATTAGTTGGTTATACTGGTAGTTAAAATAAAAGTTGGAGTATTTTGAGCAGGACACTCATAGTTTAGAGTATTCTTATCAATTAATCCAATAAATTTTCAAATTGGGAGCTAGAGCAGCCTAAAACGATCGATATATAACTTAAGGGCAACTAAATTACATCCAATGTGAGAGGGAATTGCAGGAGCAGGCTTTAAAGAATGGTCGAACAAGAGTCTAGGCTTTAGAGTTTCCAGATACAAAAACAAGAATAGATGGTTCTTTACTGATAAAAGGTACCAAGGAAGATAAGAAAAACGGCAAGCAATTACTTATTCTTACACCATCATAACAAACCTAACAAGGCGTACATGATTTAAATTTAGAAAACAAAGGGGACAATTACCTGAGTATTTCTACAATTGACCAGTCTGCACTCCTCCATCGGACCTTCTAGTGACCAACCCTCCCATACGTCGAAGCTGTGACTGGCAAACACAAATTCCATCTTTCTATTTATCTGCAACATGGAAAGAAAAAAGAAAATAAGAAATTCAAATGGCAAAATAAGATGACAACCAACCACTAAAAAAAGAATTATTTCTTGACGAAGTAGCCTGGAAAGCTCCCAACTTCTAATCATATTCAACAATCCTAAGCCTTCCAGCTATAACTAATCTAAGTGAAACATTTTATGATCATTACTACCAATTAAGGGGAAAATAGGCGAGCAAGAGGCAATAATAGTGAGAAAAAAAAAATGGGAAAAAGCAAGCAACATAATAAACGGCCAGTAAGTCATCGTAAATAGCCTGGGAGCTGACAAGCTACCTCAAATTCTTTAAGCAACTCAGAAAAACTAAACAAACTGACAAATCAGAACACAGTCCTGAACAGAGAATCTGGTAGAGTGAAGGAACACTGAACTAACCTGCAAAAACTTTCCACCTGCTGCAAGAGATCGCAAACCAATTGTGCCCTGGAAAATGCAGACATAATAATCTCATTAACACTATTACAGGACAAAAAAATAAAAGTTTCGTCGCAAAGAGCTAATCAATCAATAAAAAAAATGATATGGAAGAAAGCTTCAACAATCTGAACAAACCTTGCTTTCAAAAACAACGAGAAACTGAGCAGCAGGATCTCTTTTGGTTACATCAGATATAGTGTCAAGGAACCAACCACCACCTTTCACCCTTTGTCTTGAAACATGCAATAAACAATGCTCCTTAGCATGTAAAGCTATAATACAACCATCTCTCAGCAGCTCCAGTGACTTTCTATTAACACTCTTGCCTGATTTCTGTACCATGTCAGATGACGATTCTTGCAACAGTTCCTTTGGTGTTTTTCTACTTCTTGACCCCTCAGGAGAAGCTCCACGTGAACCAGGACTTCGAATCTGCTCAGTGCCACTCATAGCATTGTCATCTTCCTGTTGTGAAGTACTCTCTCTCTCCAAGGCATCCTCTAGTTTCTGTTGGGACTTCTGGCGAGCATGTCTTTTTTTAGCCTTCTTACTTGATCGACTTCGCTTCCCTTCAGATCTAGCAGAATTATCTAGATGATTGCTAGGAGAATCTAATTGTCCAGGCCCTTTTCTCTGAGAACTTTCAGGAGTAGAGCTCTCAATTGCCAGCTGCTCAACAACTGGACTCTGTATCATTCTTTGTCGATCAGAATGCTCATTTTCATTGGTTATATCACTTTCTTCCTCCTCATCTGATACGGCATCAATTGGAACAACTCCGTCCAGGAAATACGTTTGCAATATAGAAATTGCCTTCTCTCTTATCTCCATCCACACTTCTTCACTATAATCTGCACTTCGTGGAAGCACAAGAACATTCGGCATCTCCCTGACCTGAAGCAATATCATGACGAATTAGTGATTTAGTCGTCAATGTTGCTTCAAAATAACCTAGCTATTTGACTGCTACAGATGACCTTACATGCTGACACAGCAATTAAATGAGCAGCTGAGCAGCATATAGCAAATTCACTCATAGGCAAATACGGAGTGTTCCATTATATAATAATATATCCCCAGCTTATTATAACAGCCATATTATTGCATCATCAGTATGCCATTCAAGCTATAGCTATGGGCGATGGCTAAGCCGATGATATTAGGCGGCTCATTGTCACACACATATGACCCAATTATCAAGCATAGATGTCAGTATTATCCCACATGGCAGATGTATACATATGGAATGAAGAGTAACATCTTCATACATAATGGCCATATCCCACTTGAACACCACGGAGCAAGAAACAAGATAGAACCAGCCAGCCTATCATATTATTATTATCCTATTATCATATAGCAAATAGTGTAACACCTCAAGTGTCTCAAAACCTCCCGACCCGTTATATAGGATGAGGAAAGAGGTGGCATGATACTAAGATGTACACACCCTTGCCTCGACACAAAAACTAATTCAGGATGATCCACAAGAGTACTATTATTTGATGTCAGAGTGGAAAGAAGCCCAAAATATCACCGAGAAATAATAATATTCAACACTTGCCAACATACCCAAGCTTCCATCCATTGTGGACCCTCAGCGCCATCCAATGCACAGCCAGCAAGGATGCCATCAATCAAGAGTTGTTTCACAGCACAATCATCTAATAGCTGACTGCTTCCAGTGTTAACCAAATATGCCCCTGCAGGAATGGTGATGCTACGGTCTTGAAAATACAGAAGGCAATGACAAGCATGTGCTAACTAATTCATAGATGGTTATATAAAGATACCTGGCTTTATATGCTGCAAGCATTCAGAATTTATGATCTGGACAGTCTCATCAGTCAAAGCACAATGTAGAGAGATCACATCACTAGCGGCCATTAAATCGTTAAGCGTCTCCATTCTCCTAGCAGCAGGAGGGAATGTTGCTGAGGATCTGCTCATTTGTTCCTGTCGGATAAATTCCAGCATTAGCTAAAATAAGAAACATAAAGATAAGGCTTCCCAAATACAGATAGTGCTTATAATCCCAAAAGGCTTCTGCAAGGACTAATCCCAAAATATACCGCATAAAGCACAAAAATCACTAGTTTCAAAAAGACTAGAGCTTATAATGTTTGTCGAGCCACATGAAAAGATGACATGTACTAAATGTGATCAGGGGAGGAACCAGGAATCAAACAAACCTGGGGATAGATTTACAGATAGTTTTAGCTATAATTTTAGTGGTCGCCCTTATAAGACCGTCAAAATATACATATGTATATACTTCGAGAAAATTCACTTCTAGTACTTTATTACTCTATCATAGTTGTTTAATTAAATATATATACTTTTTATTTGGACAAAAATTAGCAAAAAAAAGTTTTTCATCTATTTTTTTGTATACACTTCACTGGATGAGTCAATATAACTTCTAACAAATTTTGGCATGATAAGGCTAATACAAATCCCAATGACTTGGGTACAAGCCCAACTACGAGTATTTTAGTTACATTTAATTTGCCCACAAACTCTTCAGTAAAGGGTAACAACGTAATGAACTCCTAAAAGAAGTGATAAAACACTCCACCATGAAGAATCTATCCCAGAACCTCCCATTCTATAGTCACCAACTTAGCCGCTGAACTACCTTCCTCTCACTGTATTTTACATGTAATTTTTATTTGTCAAAAGCTCTCGGGAAATAGCCCATATAGCGGACCTTTGGGTCTGCCTCTGAGTATGATGGAAACGCAAAGAACCGGTTTCGAAATTGTAAAAGTCCAAACAACCCAATATGTCCAAACCTTTACCGATCATGTGTCCCAAGCAGTGCCAACTTTCCCTGATCCATGGACCGTGTTAAACTGTAACTGATAATCTGGGATACTGTCTCACATTGACTTACTGAATATCAGTACTGAGTATTTTTCAACTATATTACAAGCTACCAGAAAGATAGTGGAGACTTCTAAAGTCACAACCCTCATACATAACAAGTTCCAGACCACAAATCTTCCACTCCTCAGTCTACATCTCATCCACTCCTAAATTCTACTGACATCTCATCCACACTCGTCTAGACAGAATTTGATGGCTAGCTCAGCATCCGAAGCATCATCTAGCAAACCCACAGCATGGCACTAGAACTTTTCGCTCACCCACTCAGGCACTTAGGCCTGTCAAAAATTGAAATAACCGCATACGATGCCTAAGATTAACGCTGAGTCGTCACAATTCTTTCACAAACGCAAAGATTTGATATGTTCCGAGCGACAAAAAGCTAATAAATTAACTATACATTGAACCTGAGTACAGCAAAACCCTACTGAAACTACAATCTAATGAACTGAAAAAAAATCACAGGAGAGAAATTAAACAGTCAAGCTTCACATTCAACTATTTTTTGTTTCATGTTCGAAACATGAAACGACAAAGTATCACAACTCAACTGGGAGACAACCAAAATCAGTATTTGACGATCATCAAACAGAACCTTTTTATACCACGTTCCTCTCTACTAGAATACCATCCAATAAGCCATAAATCATGTGACTAAATACAAACCCTCCGGGACTTCGGAACATCCAAATACGAAACTGAATCCAACATTTGACTCCCATGTGCTTTGAGCCTTTGAGTGAAAAATAAACTCCAAACTAGCAAAGAATACATCAAAAGCTGACGAAATGCAGTGCTTCATGACTCATGAGCATCATAGCTTCCCATTTAACTCTAATTGCTCCAAAACCAACTTTAATACCTTCTTTATTCTGTACATGTAACTAAGGTTTTGCAAGTATAAATGTTCAATTCCTAATTCTTGATTCTTATACAAACACAACCTAGAGATATTCTGTATTTGAGGGAGTAGAAAAAACTGTACCTGATGAACATCAAAGCAACAATCTCCTATAAAATAAACCCAAAATAGCCAACAACCCAATGTGCAACAAATATACTATTACAGAATTATAGCTTCACATTTTACTCTAATTGATCACAAATCAGTTTCTCCGGAGTTCTCTCTCTAATTCACAAATTCCCTTCCTATTTTAACCGTGCAAGACAAGAACCGTATTCAACTTCCACACCATAATTCCTCTATTAATGCGAAAGTACAAGGTAACCAATGGAGTAAATGGTAGTTTAACACGAAATCCAAATCAACGAAAAAACTGAGCAAAGAGTACCCGATGTCTGATCACTCTGATGAACATCAAATCGAACCACATTTGACTTAAACAGTAAACTGCTAGACTGATAGCTTACATTTTACTCTAGTTGCTCCAAAATCAACTACTCTCTCCAACTCACAATTCCTTTCGTATTTTCAAACACGACAAGCACTAGTGCCTAACAAAACGACAAGCTCCTATACCAAATTACAGCGTAACATTTTACTCTAATCGCTCCAACATCAACACTTAATCAGTCTAATTCACGACTTCCTTTCTTATTTCCAAACACCGTGCTCAACTTCTACTCCAAAATTCTTCTATAAATACGAAAGTACTTCCTTAATTTCGTTCATTTGTTTACCTTTCAATAAAATAATTCTCATAGTGAATAAAAAAGGTATAGGAATCAAGAAAAACGCTCGAAAAGTACCTCACAAACATCAAATTAAAGCACATTCATCCTAAACGACAAGCTCCTAGGCCGAATTTTACACTACTTGCACCAAAATCAACTATTAGTCCCTCTCATTCACAAGCTCGAAGAGCGAATTATAGCGCAACGTTTTGCTCTAATTGCTCCACAATCAACTACTAATCCCTCTTGCTCCACAATCAACTACTAATCCCTCTTGCTCCACAATCAACTACTAATCCTTCTAATTCACAAGCTTGTAGACCGAATTATAGCGCAACATTTTACTCTAATTGCTCCACAATCAACTACTAATCGCTCTAATTAACAAGCTCGTAGACAGAATTATGCGCAACATTTTACTCTAATTGCTCCACAATCAACTACTAATCCCACTAATTCACAAGCTCGTAGACCGAATCATAGCGCAACATTTTACTCTAATTGCTCCACAATCAACTACTAATCCCTCTAATTCACAATCTCGTGGACCGAATTATAGCGCAACATTTTACTCTAATTGCTCCACAATCAACTACTAATCCCACTAATTCACAAGCTCGTAGACCGAATTATAGCACAACATTTTACTTTAATTGCTCCACAATCAACTACTAATCCCTCTAATTCACAAGCTCGTGGACCGAATTATAGCGCAACATTTTACTCTAATTGCTCCACAATCAACTACTAATCGCTCTAATCCCTCTAATTCACAAGCTCGTGGACCGAATTATAGCGCAACCTTTTACTCTAATTGCTCCACAATCAACTACTAATCCCTCTAATACACAAGCTCCAAGACCAAATTATAGTGCAACATTTTACTCTAATTGCTCCACAATCAACTACTAATCCCTCTAATTCACAAGCTCGTGGACTGAATTATAGCGCAACATTTTACTCTAACTGCTCCACAATCAACTACTAATCCCTCTAATTCACAAGCTAGTAGACCGGACTTTAGCGCAATGTTTTACTCTAATTGCTCCACAATCAACTACTAGTCCCTCTAATTCACAAGTTCGAAGACCGAATTATAGCGCAACATTTTACTCTAATTGCTCCACAATCAACTACTAATTCCTCTAATTTACAAGCTCGTAGACCAAATTGTAGCGCAACATTTTACTCTAATTGCTCCACAATCAACAACTAATCCCTCTAATTCACAAGCTCGTAGACGGAATTATAGCGCAACATTTTACTCTAATTGCTCCACAATCAACTACTAATCCCTCTAATTCACAAATTTCCTTCGCATTTAAATAATATCTTATTGCAATTCTTCCATAAACACAAAGAATAAGAAAGCTAAACAAATGATTGAGACGGAATCAAAAAAAGCTGAAAAACACTCTAAAAAATACCTGAGAAACATCAAAATAAAGCACATTCATCTTAAACGACAAGCTCCTCAACGCCAAACACTTGGCAGAAGCAGATCTACCAACAATCCCAAGCACAAGACCACGACACCGTCTCATCCCCCTACAAAGCGGTTGAACCGAACCTAACCAACCCGAAGACGACAACGAATGCCTCGACAACAAATGCGTCCGTCTCAAAAGCCCCAAAATCAACGCCATTACAGTATCCGCAATCTCCTCCGACCTCGAAACATCAACATGAACAAGTTTCAACCCTAAATCCGCAGCTAAAGCGGAATCAACAGCGCGGTCAGATGATCCAAGACATAAGATAAGTTGCCAAGGACGTAACCGACGTTGCGCGGCGCGTGGAAGGAACGCGAGTGAGTGGAGTAAAACCGCCGCCGCAGATTCGATTCGACCGGATGCAAGCCGGTTTAAACCGATGTTTTCGACCGTTGCGAGGCCGGTTAGGGTTGATTGTTCGAGTGTGTTGTCTTCGATGCAGTTTAGGGTTACGACTGTTGGTAACGGCACCGGTGACGGTGACGGTGACGGTGAGGCTGACGCTGACGGTGATGGTGGCGGTGGTTTGCGGTTAGGGTGTGACGTAGAGGATGAGGATTTTGACGTCATTTTTGGAGGAAAAAAAGTAACCACCGGTGAAGGTGGTGGTAAATGAGATTTATTACCGTGGGGGTGTGGGGGTGTGGGAGTTTGAATGTTGGGAAGTGTGATAGTGAGTGGTGGCCTGGTGGGGGAGTTAGTGAGATTTTTTGTTGGTTAAAGGAAGGAGTCGCATAACGTTTGTAACCAACGGATATTCGGATGGTGTAGATCATAGATGCGCATGATCGAGTTTCTAATACGTGTTGTTTCAAACGTTCAGAAATAAAATAGGTTAAATATTATCTAAATTTTTTTTTGAAGACAGATCTCCATTTTTATATAATGTACCCATTTTATTAAAATACTACACTCATATATTCAACAAATGGGAACATTATATAAAAACGGAGGATAGTACTATTTACATAGGTTGAAAACGGTTCATGTCTCTCTCACAATATGCAAGTGACGATATCTGTAGGTGTTAATATCCGCCACAAGCAAGACACTCTGTAAATATTATTAGGTGTTGGGTAATTCAACTAAATCAAGTTGAGCTCCTCGAGTTAAGGTTATGGTCTATGAATTGATATTCGATTTTAATTACCAGGTGTTGTTTTGAACCGCCGGCATTTTACTTAGTGTTTGATTTGTTTTTTCGTTAATTTCTTTTAAGACGTTTTAATGTACAGTAGTAATTAAAGTAAATCGTAAAATATTGTTGTAACAAAAATGAGTTTACTGAATGGCTAGATCAAAGAATAATTGTAAAATAAATACATTTGTTGAGGTTTCTTCTCATATGTGTGAGGAGTATTGTCCCACTTCGGAGAATATTGGCTTATATTAAGTAAGTGGTTACTTCTCCTATCACTAATTGATTTTAGGATGGAATCTTAGTTGTTTTCGGTCTCATGCACCTAATTATATAAATCCGCTGCATAGGACTCAACAAGTGGTATTATGGCCGACGTTTAGACAACAAGTGGTATTAGAGCCGACGGTTAGGCTTGGGATCGCAAAGTGCAATGTGGTGACGGTGCTTAAGACGGTGTCATATGTCTGGCTTAAACGTCCAAAGGATGGACTGCAGGATGGACTTAGAAATTCTTGGTTTGAATCTCTCTAAACGATGTAACTTGGCCACAGGTCTTACAGTGAGGGGTAACCTCGTGGATCGAATTTACATGGTACGTGGTGGTTAGCATGGTATTGTTGCGTTCCCGGGATCAAACCTCTTTGTCATATAAAAAACGTGAGCACTCACTCACTGAACCCTTTTTGTTCTTCGGAAGTTCTCAATATATGAGAAAATTTTAGAAAACACCACTTGTATTTACGTAAATTTTCCTGTAAAATCAATATATATATATATGAGGACCCGAGGCATAGGTGTCTAAGGCCACGGGCAACCACGGGAGGCGGAACCGGGTCTCCGATTTTAGCCACCGAGTTCAAGTGCTTTACCGATGAAAATCACTACTAACTACGACATACATAAGCTTATCAGACGTATTTGGGGTCTTATTTTAGTCTGATGTACCGAACATCCATTTACTTTAAGACTCCCTTCACCCAACTCGAGGCACTCATCCAGTCATCCTAATCATAAATATACCACAAATCCAAAAATACTCAATGCAAAATAGGATGATAAACATGGGTCTCTTCCAATTTATAGATGTTTGAAGCATCAACATTATCAAATACCCTTAACAAAAACAAAGAAAATGTACAAAATGACAGGTGTCAGGTACAGAAGAAGAGAGTAAATAATTAAAGAGTAGGAGCTCTCTCAGCAGTTCCAGCAATAACAGTAAGCAAATTGTTGCCAAAAGGATCACTTAAATGAGCAGCTAAGTTTTCAACTGGTCCTTGTCCTGTTACATATGCTTGGATAAAAAACCCCAACATTGAAAACATTGCTAGTCTTCCATTCTTTATTTCCTTCACCTTTAATATTGCTGCTTGATCTGGGTCATTTGCTAGGCCCAATGGGTCAAATGGGCCTCCTGGGTGTAGCTTGTCTTCAAAATCCTGCAATCATGACATTCAAATACGTCACGAGTACGCCCCTGTGCTTTTTGGCTGAAACTAACTGATTTGAATTAACACAAATTCTCATTAAAGACGGACATATTCATCACAAATTGAAGACGGGTTAAGTATTACCTAAGTTGTTAGATAAGACAAAAGCATCATGTTATTTTCTAGGCAATTTGCTTTTATTTTATCTACCCAATTGATATTACTTGACCCGTCTTCAGCTTGTGACGGATATATCCGTCTTCAATGAGACTTACTGTTGAATTAATTGGGGTAGAGCTTAATTGAATTAAATTGAGTGGAACTGAGATAAAGTGAATTTAGTTGAATTGAAAGTTAATTTTATAAAGAGATTAACTGAACATAATTAATTGAACGTAAATAAAATTTTACGGAATACAATCAAACAAAATTGGAAGGAGCTGAAATTAAGCCGGAAAGAACTGGACGTAAAGCGGTTTTATAGTATTGTAGCTGGAAAATGCACAAACCCTGCTAATGAGTAAAGTGGTTCTAAGAGATCCTGTTACACGATAAATTTGTGCAAAACAACCTTACACAAGTGTATGTGAATTATCATTTCGATCTAGTGTGTCGTGTCGAGTTTGGTTTGAAATGTGATTGGTATTTGTTAGTATCTCTTAAAGTTGTTTTATAATACTCTTGTAATACAAATTCTTATTTACGATGGAAAAACTCTTATTGAACAATAAAACAAGTTAAACGGACAAATGGGCCAAAAATACTGCAATAAATTTGTACAAGATCGCATTACACAAGTATTTGTAAGATGTCATTTTAGGTATGTAAGAGTAAGACCATCTCGATCAAGTGTCAGGTCGAGATTGTTTCGAAATGGGATTATTATAAACTCTAGTATGCTTGCAATTTGATTTCAAAAACAACGCAAAATCTTGTTTACGATGAAAATACTTGTCTTAACAATAAAATAAAGCAGGTCAAAAAGTAAAATGTCTAAAAAACGATAAACTTTTATCTCATCGACCTATATTGCTATACTAGTATTTGACTTATTTTACATTTAAGACAGATATAACCGTTTTAAACTAACATATGGAAAAGCATTGCTATCACAAAGCAAGGCAATATTACTTCAATTACAATGAAACATTTCAAAGATTAGTTATCAGAGAAAGGTAGTCATACCAAACCATTGGTGATTCTGTAGTACTCAGCGCCACCAACAAGAACGACCTCGGCCACGACCGCTAAGATCAGGTTAATCGGAATCGGCTTGCCAAAGTAGTTTAGTGTGTTTCCGTCCAACAACAAGGCACCAGTCTACACATCATTAACCACTATGTCAATTACATATTTCACGGGAAATAATAACGCCAAAAATTAAATTTATGACTCATCCTTTATACTTCTTCCATTCAAATCTAAAGTGTATATATGGTTTTTGTATAAATATTAAGAAAGAGGTTAAAAAATTATTAAAAGTACAATTGGAAGTGTGTAAGATGTTTTTTTATTAATTTACATGTGTGATGGTTGATTAAAGGTGGACCATCTAATGACATTTTGTGTAAATAGTTGGTGTTCACAAGGATAATTTAGTAATTTTCTTGGCTTTATTAGGAAAGTGGTAGTTTGGTTATGGATGGATTAAAATAGAATAGTGTAGGTTGAATTTGAATGAAGGGAATATCAATCAATGAGCCAGTCTTAAAACAGGATGTAGTGACTAGTGAGTATTGTTATAAACCTTGAACCAAACCGCTTCAGGGCCACAGTCGGCTCCGAATTTGTTGAAAGCTTCAGGGATGATGAACCCGGCTGCTCCGAGCATTGCCCATCGAGCGTGGATTAGCTCGAATGCACGATATCTGAAATGTACCATATCCTTCTTGTCATTTACAATAAGACGTCTTAATTTACAACATTGTATTGTAATAATCAATGTTAAGGTAATGCTTCATCTGTTTTTAACAATATTTTCATTTTATCAATATACCGCTCACATATATTAAACAAATGAGAAGAACATCATGAAAAAAACGGAGAACGGAGAAAGTACTAGGGTTTATGTAGCTTACTTGGCCAAGTCTTCTGGTTTCTTTCCAAGACCAAAAGGATCATAACCATAGCTGCAACATTGACAACAGTAATTGTTAATAATGAAATTTTTGGGTGAACAATGATTAAGACGGAATTATTGCATACTATTATCAAATCTACATAACCGATCTATAAAAACAATTTCCCGTTTATTGGTTAAGACAGATATATGTGGACAATAAGCCACAAAGTTGACTAATAGGCCTTTTTTATTGTTAACTAATAAGCCACAAAGTTGACTAATAGGCTTTTTTATTGTTATCGAAATCAGGAACACCCGGTGTCGCCCTAGCACCTCCCAATTTATTTAGCTTGGAATTTTCACGTCTTTCAGGCTCATAATAAAACAACATTAGTTATCCTCTGCGGAAGTTAATCCCGTGTTTTTTAAAAAAAAATATCACCATTTTTTTTTATAAAAAGTAACTATTTTTTAATAAATTGTGATAGGTTATTATTTAAATCATCAAAAATTGTCACTATTTAACCGTCTATTTAATTAAAAACTTTAACTATTTATAAAAAGTGATCAATTTTTAGCTGGTCATATGTATCACCGTTGTCGAGTAGAATTTGCGATAAAACAGAAACTTAACAATTACATTAAAATTAACCAAACAATCTATCGATTCTAGCTACGTCACTAAACGGAAATATCCATGAAATAAATAAATGTAAAAAAAAAGAATGAAATAGTAGAAGACATACTCTCCGGGGACTTCACCAGTAAGATACTCAGGAATCTCAGACCGGTCCAAAAGACCATCAGGCAAGAAAATCCTCCGGTCCGGACCGTACCATTTAGCCAATTCATCATCAGCAGGAGCAATGGCAACGGCTTTCGGTTTCGGCGCAGGCTTCTTCTTACCAAACAAAGCAACTATCTTACTAGAGGAAGCACCAACAGCACTTCGAGACGATGACGTGGTTTTTTTAAATATATCCGACTTTCCGAAACAAGTCGCCGCCCTAGACGTCGCAATTGAAGCCATGACGCCGCTTCCTCCCTCCCTCAAACTCGTGGTAATTTTATATTAATAAAATAATTGAGTATGTTTTTTATTTTGTGTTTTGGAGATGGAGGGGAGGGAGTGTGTGTGGTCTAAATGGGAAATTACGTGGATGTGAGAGTGACACGTGGGATTGAGAATGAGGTGTTGTGATTGGTTGAGAGGTTGTGATGGGATTCTGTTAGGGTAATGGGATTGGCCAGGTGTGATGACATGTCAGATAATGAAGGTGTGACGTGGCAATGATGATTGTTGTGGATAGCTTAGGGATTGTGCTCCCTTTGTTTTGGATAACATCCCTTATCTCGGTTTCCTCGTGAGTTTTCTTTTATCTTTGTGTTAACTTTCAGCAGTACAACATTCAAAATATGTCCGCAATAGTGGAGTTGAGTGATTTAAATTTAGGTAAAATTTTCAGGAGATTCGGATTTAAGGTTCATCAAGAGCAAAATTTTGTGTAACATTCTTATCTTGAGTCTATGTTTAAATAGACTTTGAGTCTGTCACCCTTTGGTGGTTTACCTGGTATACGTGGTTTGCAAACTATCACATATGCTCGAGGGTTTACCCAGTGCGTACCGGAGGTAACGGCTGCGGGTTCCCTCGCCACAAAAAAAACATTCAAAACACAAATAATCATCTGTAACGGGTGTGAACACGTTATAAGTTTATAATGTGAGTCAAGTTTGCAAGTGAGAAATGTAAGCGATGCGAGAATGGTATTTTATCTCACGTAACAAACTTATGACATGTCCACATTCTTCATAAGCAATACAGACTATATTAAAAGATGGTTATATAATCAATTAGAGGTGATCGAATCGACACCAACCAACCCACAGTCACATGTTGGGTCATCTTTCTCATCCTAGATTCGAATTTCCCTTGTCCTGGACCTAAGAAACCCTTAACTCGGAACATGTCAACATTACTCCTCTGCACAATACCAACATATGATGAATATATTTTAAAAAACGATTGAAGTTTGACCTGCCCTAGCATACTAAAAGGCTTGGTCGAGGCTAGTCTGATCCTAACCCGATCACTCATTCACACCACCCCAGCTGCCCCTAAGGTTAGGTCATGGATGGCTCAAAAACATGCTGGATTTGTGCCCGGGTCAAGTCTTCCAATACTTTTAACGACAATTTTGAGTAGCTGGCTTCATCATAACATTTAGGAGGAACATCGCCCGCACTAAATTGATTTTAGACCATACAAAATTCTCCAAGAAAGAAAAGGGTGAACAACAATGAAATTGGATGGAAAAGAAAATGGAAACAACATAAGAAATAAGAAGGGGTATAAATGTATAATACATCTATAATAGAAAAATCCGCGTTTTACTTTTGAAAAACGAGTGTCCCATCTAGAAAAAATTGTTGATTACAGCCTTATAAAAACCACTTTTTGAAACTTGCAGCCTTATTAAATTTTTTTTGAAACTTACCGCTATAATATTACTTCTGATCAAAACTTACAACCATAATATTACCTCCGACGGAAAACCAATGCCAAAATGGATTTTTCGGGACTTAAGTTGAATTTTTAAGACGAAAATACCCTTCACCCCTCCACCCCTTATATTCTCTATACTATTCAACCTTCATCTCTAAATCAGATTACCCATCTCCATATTTCCATTTGTTCAACAAATTTTCTCTTTTCTAACTCTTCATTTGTTCAACAACTTCTCTAATTCACCCTTTTTCTTCAGATTCTATCCTAATTCTACATTGGAGTATGTCTAATTTCTGTTAAAATTAAGCTCATAAATTTTCCCCAAATTCAAAACAACTAGGGTTCTTCAATTTAAGAGAGAATAATGTAAAAATACTTACCCTTTGCTTTAGAACCATCAGATGAGGGCACGATTATTTTACTCATGATCAGATTGCGTTTATTGACAATAGAATGATGTAATACACTACAAAATTAGGGTAAGATTAAGGGAAATCTGGGGGAAATCTGGGAAAAGAGAAAAATGAGAGGGTTTTAGGGTAAATAGATAAGGTAAATCAAAGGTCAACAAGAAATGGTAATAGTAATAGGCAACAATATAGATAAGGGCATATCGGTCATTTTTTGACAAAATTGGCCGAAAACATGGTTTTTAGGCAATTTTCAAAGAAAACTAATATTATGGCTGTAAGTTTCAAAAAAAAATTAATAAGACTGTAAGTTTCAAAAAGTGGTTTTTATAAGGCTGTAATCAACAATTTTCTGTCTCATCTATTAATATATATATATCAAAGGATTCATGTATTTTTTATCGCGTTTTACCGTTTATTAAAATCTTCTTTTAATAGGATTACCATATATTATGATAGCACCAAAATAAACACGTGATACGGCATCCAGGAGTATCCGTGTTATTACCTAGTCGATTATTCTAACAAGTTTTTCCAAAATAAAAGAATACAAATAGTGTTAAGAAAAGAGTAATTGGGCTGGGCTATGTGTGTAACAATATAGGGTGATGGACTGATGGGTCATCAAATTCAGCCTAAACATAAAGCAAGACCTAAGGTCGTAATAAAATCATTTCTTTATCAGTAAGTCTTATGAGCAACCCCGTCTCTTACTAATTTAGTGAGAGATAATAGATATAATACAGAAGCAAAAAAATTAATAAATCTCTCGCCCCATTATCCAATGCCACATTTGACCCTATTAATTTCAAGAATCAAAATATCGTCTATACTTCGATCGTTTCGTAATCATTAGAATATTAGATGATCTCCATCTATATCTTTATGTCTTTTAGCGAAAAATAAATTTTTCTGCTTCGATTATTTATTTATTTTTTAATATATTAAAAATCAAAAACGAGAGGCTAATTATTGATTTATTGGTTAACAAGTAGTTCAAGTTAAGGGTAGAGAAACAACTTATCCATAAAAAACATTCTCAAAATTTAAAAAGTTTTAATTGACTGACCCACCCAAAATTAAATAGAAAAAGTATATTGTAAATCAAGTTTTAATTTGCATAGTTCAACTAAAATAAATTCCTAGTTTTTAGTATTAGGCCAAGTTTTTTTTACTAAATTTCATCTCGTTTTAGTTCAATTCAATTTTATTATACTTAGTTTAGTGCAACTCTATTAAATTTAGTTCAGTTCAGACAGTTTGACTTCAGAAGAATAAGACCTTATTTTGTTTCAATATAATATTTTTGGGTTAATTTTTGAACAAAAACGCTCAAATTCTTTCAATAACCTCGTAAAAAATAATATAATTTTTAATATTTTATTACAAAACTTCAAATTTATAGTATCAAATATATACAACTAGTTATATAGTACTTTGAGTTCAGTTCAGTTCTAAAAAAACTTCAGCGTGTTTTTAAATATTTTATTACAAAATTTCAAATCTATACATATAATTTCAAATCTATACATAGAATTTCAATATAATATTTTGAGTTAATTTTTTACAGAGACGCTCAAATTCTTTCAATAAAACTCGAAAAATATATACATATAATTTTAAATATTTTATTACAAAATTTCAAATCTATACTATCGGATATATTTTACTAGCGATATAATTGTTTAGTATTTCTGTGCACCACGAATAAGTACAACTAACACCAAAACAATATGAAGGAAGAAAGAAAGAAGCAAAGAAGACGATAGCGTAATAGTAATCACTTGTATGTGCATTATTTATAAGATATAAAGTATGAAAACAACTCCACAATTAACAAGAACTACAGGTCCATTATCCCTGTTGTCTTAGGCCTTAGGGTTCACATCCATTGCATCATTGTGACAATTCGATTCAAGAGTTAGTCTTGTGTAAGACGGTTTTATGCTAATATAATTATAAAACAGATTCAGATACAATTTTCACAAATATATTAGTTTTATACCCGTACAACAAATGTACGGTTCTATTTTTAAATATTGGTTACTCATAAATATGTGACTAATTAATACAAATATAATTCAAAATAAAAATTAAGTAGATAATATATAAATTATTATCAATCATGAATTACTAAAATAAACCATTTTTTTGCTATAAAATCCGACCTATTTCATTACTAATTGAAAAGGCAAATTTTATTTGTTATGGTTTCAGAATTAACGGATTTTTTATTAGAAATGTTGATCCCGTGTTTTTTTATTACCTACTTGTGTGTTCTTTATAACTGTCAATTATTTGATTATTATCAATATCGTCTCAATCTCTTAGGAATAGATCTACATGATCGAATAAGATTAATTTGCAGTTTTTTAAGCATAATAAAATTATAATTTTCAAATTTTCAGTTTATTTTCAGTATTTTATTAGTATTAGTATTAGTATTATAATTAGTATTATCATTAATCATTAATATGCAACCTGATTAATGAACGTAATATCCCCACCTGAATAATTTTTAGTTGACTTTGAGTTATTTAGGTTGGAAATCCTGTTTTGTTTATTTTTTTGTGCTGATTTTCAGTTTTTTTTTCCTAATATATAGGATTTTTATTAGGACATTGGCGAAAACGTAATAATTTTGATATATATTGGACCGTTGTATATCATATTTTACTGTATTTTATTTTGTTTGATATCTTAATTTATATTTAATTTGATTTGATTGGAAAATTGGAGAATATAATGTAATTTAAATTTTGGACTATAATTATTTTTCGTGTTTGTAATTTTCTGTTTTTCGGATTTGATTTTTATATTTGGACCGTTCAATATCGTATTTTATTGAAACGTTGTATACTGTTATTTATATTTTCGATGAACAATAATTTGATCGTATCGTATTTTATTATGACAATGACGAAATATAATACCGTAATCGATTACGTAGTTAGGAATGAGAATTCTGAATTTAGGAGAGAGGGAAATTAAATCAAACTAAAGTTAGTGGGTTGTTTTTTTTTTCTTATTTCAATAAACCAATCACAATGAGTTAAATTCTACTCCTTTTATAAAGATAGATTTCCCAATTCAATCTATTACCGAGGTATCGAGAAAATAGATCACGCGAACGAATCACCCTCCCCGATCTCGTGACAAAATTTCCTAAACTATATACTGTATTATAGAAGTAGTACATTATAATTTATAACCCAAACTAGCCACATTATTAATGAATTTGATTCCAAATAAATGAATTTGGAAACCATCTTTATCAAGTCAGTTCTATTATAAAACTACAAGCAATTTCCAATAATGTTTACATAATTAAACATGCTATAGATACTGAAATAATATCGTTGTCGATAATCTGTATTTGTAGGTGTTTTAATTTTTAAGATACCGGATAATGATTTTGGTAGACGAAAAATATAAACCATGTATAAGTTTAGGTCTCAAAATATTTCCCCCAACTTAAATTTTGTTTAAAAATTAAACTTTCATTTAAAAAAAATAATTTATCATTAAGCATTAAAATTTAAACTTGTAGCTAAAAGAATAATTTATCATTAAACATTAAAATTAGCTACTTCAGACTTTGAATTAAATTAAAATTTAACAAAAATTCATTATTGTTAAATTTCAATTTAATTCAAAGTTGGTGCAATTATCCAATTTAATTTTAGATCATATATCTTTTCAATATAATTGCCGATAAAATGAAAATTATGTTATAAGCTCAGTATATCATAGTTGTAAAGTAGACCCATGTATTTTTTTTTTGCACGTGAGTAAAACTAGTAATACTATGAAAATAAAAAGTATGTATAAAATGTGTATTCATTACGCAGAATTTAGACTAGTTAATTATACAAATAATTAAGACAAAACGTGAATATAACATTACAACGATTTTATTCCGTCATAACTCATAAGAGTCCAAACATGTCACTCAAAGGAGCAAAATAAAGATCACAAAAAAAGATGATTTCATTTTCAAATCCTCTCTAGTTCTTCCCTCTCTAACTCTCCTCTTTAGTAGGAAAAAAAAAACTCAATCTTTCATCTGTTTTTTTCCATTCATTAATTTTTATTATTCGCTCGTCGTCGAACTCAATACATACTACAACAAATATACGATCAATGAAGGTACAGGATTGAATTTTTTTGCTGATTCTATGCCTATTTTTTCGATTGTTTTTTTTTTTTAACATTATTTCCTTTTCGAGATTATTTCTTTTAAGTGAATTTTTCTCTTTTAAGTGACGGATATTTTTTTTCATTTTTTTATTAGTAAATACCTTGACTACTCTCGTAAAATCATTGCGTAAACTACAAGAAAAAGTATGTTACCTTAAAATTTCATTTCTGGTTCCGCTCCTAAATATGTGAGCAGAATATCTTAAAGGAATAACTGTATATTAAGGTGATGGTTAAGGCCGGCCTTAATAACAAGTTTGAGTAATTTTGATTTACTTTTAGTGAGCTAATCAATTTACATATAGCAAGTTTCTCTTCAAGTCTGTGACAACTCTGACAAGTCAAATATTATGCATGTGGGTGGAAAAAACAAAATAGTTTGCTATTACTTAGGTGCTTTACTTTTATCTTACCTGCCCACATGAGTCTTACGTAATCCGTCGTAAACTTATGACGGATATATCTGTTACAAATTAGAAATTGCGATTTACAAATTGTTTTGTTGTAGCAGAAAGTTGTGTTAAAATTGGACGTGTATGACGAAAAGGCCAAGCAAAAAGCTCTCAAGACCGTTTCTACTATTCCAGGTACATCGAGTCGTACTTGTTTACTCTTTCTTGTAACGGAAATATTCTTCACAAATTTACGTTAGACTTATATACTTCCCACGAGCAAAAAGCTCTTAAGACCGTTTCTACTATTCCAGGTACATCGAGTCGTACCTGTTTACTCTTCCTTGTAACGGATATATACATCACAGACTTATGATGAGTCAAATACTACCCACGTCGATAAATAAGACAAAATAAAATGCTACTCCTTAAACACTTCACTTTTGTCTTATCTTCCATGTGGTAGTATTTAACTCGTCGGAAGTTTGCGATTAATATACCCATCACAAATGAGAATTTGTATTTTTTTTACATTTCGATCAGTTTTAGGTCTGTTTTATTTCAAGCCATAAACCTGAAAAAACTTGTAGTCATAAGTCATAACGATATTAACAATCAGCATATGCCAACTTGTTTAGTTGGTAAAGTCATGAGACGTGATACGCATAAACTGGATTCAAATCCCGTATCTGAATTGGTTAATTTTATTATTCCATTTACCGTTGTCCTTGTAGGGATAGATTTTATCGGGATAGACGTGACACAGGCGCAAGCGCAATTGACCGTGATCGGCACAATGGATCCCGTAAGCATAGTAAGTAAATTGCGAAAGAATTGGCCAACAACGGACATAATAATCGTAGGGCCTGCAATAGAGCCGAAAAAGGAAGAGGAAAAGAAAGACGAGCCTAAAAAAGAGGAGACGGGTAAAGAAGACGCGAAGAAGGAAGAGGAAAAGAAAGACGAGGGTAAAAAAGACGAAGAGAAGAAGGTCGAAATGGCGGTATTACCGGAGCTTGTTCAAGCTTATAGGGCATATTATTACCCTCAAATGACTAACACTTATTATGTCCAAAGCATGGAAGAAAACCCTAATGCTTGTATTATTTGTTGATGAAATGTTTTTTTTGTTTCAAATGAGCATACTAAGTCGCAGGTGAGAATTGAAACCCTAACTTCATGGTTGGGGTAAGAGCGCTCTTATCACTTGAGTTAACTCTTGTTCTCATTGCTGATGAAATGTGAGATTAATCTTTGATTGTATGAACTATGAAGTATGTATCTTCGTTAATCGATGTCGGTTTGGGTTTGGGTTCGGGTGAATTGTCGTGTCGAGGACGGGAAAATGCAACGTGTATAGAAATTTATGTAAAATGTATATGATCGTACGTTCTAAATGATGTTGTTTGCTAGTAAAAGCCTAGTTAGTACGTACCCCTTTGTAAAAACAAGATTCGATGTTTAAATTGGTGGCGGAGCCGTGATCTATAATTATAAGGAAGTGACGCAAAATTATAGTAGCAACAAAATAAAATTTCAAAATTTTGAGTTCTCAGTAGAGACGAGCGTCCCTAATCGCCAAAAAAGTTTATTTTTCGATTTTGGAGTATTGGTGTGGGCCGAAGATTTTACTACCTTGGGCTGATGCATCAAACGTTTGGGCTGTTGTAGTGTCCGTTGGCCCATTCAATGTAAGCTCAATCCGTGTGCCATTTTGGGCTTAATTAACTCCGATAATGTAACGTTTGGACGTTTGGGTAATAACGAAAATCGACAATAAAACCGTCTCACATTAAGATGAGCCTAACAAGAAGTTTGTCCTTGTAAGGTTTCAGGTTTGAATCCTCCCAGTCCCAACCCGATATTATATTACCTTTGTGGGATTGTGATTCATTTGACACGAAAAAATAAATAACAATATTTGAATACGAGCTGTCAAAAATTAATCATGGTCTAGTGAAAAAAAAAAGAATATTTCGAGGTTGTCGTGATGTTAGATAAAGATGCATACCTTTTGAAAATTATATAAAACATAGTTTTCACAAAATCCGTACAAAACACACAAAATCTAACAACATGCTCTAAAAATTATTAAAAATTTAATTTTTTTTAAAAAAATAGTTTAATTACAACAACTTCTTGTACTAGTTGGCTGATTTAAAATTGGATTATTGGGAGCCAACTATATTACGTATGTACAATTGTACACCCGCTAAATCAATTATAATTCTTTCTATTTTTGTAACACTTAATATTTCATTTTACACCGGTCTAAACGTCTGGACTCTATACCGTAAAATAAAAACTAAAAAACCGAAAGAGAATCCTTAATATGGAATTGTTTTTAACAAATAGAGAAGATCCAAACTCGCAAAACAAGCCCGCTCCTTGCGTTAATTTTCAAATTGTACAATTTCAATTGCATGTATATGAATTGTTGTACGGAAGTTGGTAAAGCCAACTAAATTATGGATATAAAGTTATGACATTACTATGTACAATAAGTCTCTCTTCAAACGGATATAATCGTTTTAAGATTAAAACGGGTTAAATATACCCCACTTGTATAGATAAGACAGGTCTTTTTGCTAATATCTAGACATTTTGTTTTGTCTTATATAAAATGGTAACTATTTGACCCGTCTAATTATTTCAAACGAATATGTTTGGTTCAAAATAAGAATTTGTGTACTCTGTATTTGACCAAAACAATAATATCGCTATTTGATACCTAGATATTTTTTTATTTATCGATTACCGAAACCATTTCATGAGTACCAGATGTCTTAGCCGAATGGTTTAGACTAAGTAGTAAATGAGCCCATATGAGCTTGAGCTCGGGTACTTAGGTTCGTCTCAAAAATTTTAGCCCGAGCTTGGCTCAAAATTTGGCCAGCCTAAAAATTTATAGCTCGAAAAGAACTCAAAAAAGCTCGAGCTCGAATTAAGTTTGTTTTGTCTTTACATCATTTTCATTTTCCCCCTTTTTTAAATAAGATTATAGATTAGTAAAAAATATTATATTATAATATACTTATAAATTGCTAAATAACATATAGGCCCTGTTTGACAAACAATAGAAGCAGATTCATAAAAGTAGAGAACCTTAGCAGAATATGATTATTAGATTTTATTAGCAGGTTTGACTGAAAATGAACAGATTATAGGATAATTAGAACGATTTCATGTATAAATTGAATATGATAATACAATATGCTGCTATTAGCAATGTATTCAAAAACAGTAGATTCCGACCAATATGCTATCATAATATGTTGTTTACCACATGAAAATATTAGATTCATTGGTCAACCCTACTAATTATAACGGAATCTACTAATTTCTCTTAATATGTTATTTACCAAACAACGTCATAATCTAAATATACAAAAAAAGTTTAAACGAGCTTCCGAGCCGAGTTGAGCCTTGCTGAGCTCGGACCTATCGAGTCGGCTCAGATAATTTACAACTAAACTGGTTTGAATCTTCTCACCCACTTAACTTTGTTAATGTGAAACACGGTGAAACATTTAAGCAAATAAATATCAATTTTCATTTTCTAAAGGGAAATTTAACAAATATAATCCCAACTATCACTCTTCTTCTCAAAATAATCCCAACTATCAATATTCCCGCAATAATCCTAACTTTTATACCACCCTTCTCAAAATAGTTTAGTATGACCGATAAGTCTTAAGAAAGGTTATGTCTATTGCGGAAATATTAATAGTTGGGATTATTTTGAGAAGGAGAGTGATAGTTGAGATTATTTTGAGAAGGGTGGTATAAAAGTTGGGATTATTGCGGGAATAATCATAGTTGGGATTATTTTGAGAAGAAGGGCGATAGTTGGAATTATTTTTGTTAAATTTTCCTTTTCTAAATTCCTTAAAACTCGAATTTAAATACATGAACGATGAAATAAAAAAGGGGGGAAAGCAAGCTGTCACGTCCCTTTCGAGTCGTAATAAAATTGCTGCTATTTTTAATAATGACATTAATTATATTATCCTGCAAATTCTATTTAATTCCATTATATGAATCCGTCAAAACAAATATCGCACTTTGCATGCCTCCAATAATATGGTGATGTTAGACTTACGTAATGCAACCAAAATGGTTTTTTTTAACAGATTCTCATTTCACACTCTCATTAGCCGTTTTAAACATAGGACGGATTAAGTACATATCAAACCAACTCACCTGTAGTCTAGAAATGGCAAGCTTTTTGTCTTTGTTAACGCCACTTGGTAGTATTTGTCTATTTGACTCATCGTAACCTTAAGACGAATAATACTCGTCTTAAGCAAGACTTACAGCTTTTTAAAGGTTGCTACGCGACTTCTCCTTTTACCCTTTCATCCTCTCACAATCGATTAATTTAGTATATATCGTACGTGGTCAGAAGATAAGTGGTCGAACAAAATAAACAAGATTTTAACTAGTTGTTAGAAAAAAAGTAAAAATAGAGGTGATCAAATGTAGACTTGAGTCGAATACGTTAATTTTTGGTCCATGGACAAGCGGGTTGGCGGGTCTTGGGCGGGGTAGGGTGTTGGGCCTTTGTATTTTTCTCAAATCTTGTCTATACCCTCTAACTTGACGAACGGGATGGGCCGAGTTTAATGAACGAGACGATCCATAAACAGCTCTAGGTAGAACTGTTTGTAGAAGAATAATGAAAAAGAGCAAATAAATAATACTCTCTTAATCCAGATAAGTGGTAACACTTTTTTCTTTTAGTACTATTAATGGTTGTAGAAAGGTTTTTTTATACTACTCTTAGGGTTGTTTGGTTGACTTGGAAAAACATGGGAAGTGGAACTTTCAATGAAGTACAAATATGAGAGTTGTTTATTTGCCTTTTTTTTTGGTAAAAATGGAGGAAGTGCCACTTCCCATGGAAGTAACTTCCTGTATAAATGGGGGAAGTTGCTTACCGAACCCCTTGTTGTGTTGAAGTTCCTATGGAAGTGAATTCCCACATTGACAACCAAACAATTTTAGCAAATTCTCATGAATTAGACGAGGGAGTTTATTTTCATGAATTTGTATTTCATGGGATGTTGTATTTCCCGTATCAACCAAACGACCCCTTAATCTATAAGACAAAATAAAGTCATTTGAGAGCTTGTTTAATTTATCATCATAAATCTTATAAGAATGTCATTTTTTAATAATTTTTAACAATGTAACTAAAGATATTTATAGAGCTAAACATGTCTCGACAAATACGATAAAATATTCGGAGACTCGTATTTTCCTCTTATTTTCTTGTGAAAAACACGCCGCAAACACAAGACTAAGTCTTGTATTACAAGTGGTAAACGTAATGGAAAAACAAGAAATGGAACAAATTAAATCAAATTAAATTATACGGAGTATTAAATTAAATTGACGTTTGAGAAAGTGGCCCTTTGGAATTATACGAGAAATGCTTCTTTAACGACTCCTCTTTGAGCAGTTTGCTAAAATATCACCAAATAAAGATTATATGTCTTGCAATTGGTTTTGTATTAGGCAAATAGGCAATATCGTAATAATAATGCACTTCCTATCTCCATGTATCAATAGTTATCTATTTATTTTGGCTAAAAGATTAAGGACAGTCATGAATTATAACATCTCGTAATTACTTATCCTGAATCGAAATAGATAACCATTGATTCAAACACCGTAAGAGGGAAGTAGATAACTATTGAACTATTGACGAGAACATATGGAGTATTTAGAGGTGATATAAGGGAATATAACTATACGAGTCTGAATCCTCTTCATTATTTATCAATTAAAGTGATTTTTATTTGTGGAACGAAATATAGTAAATGAATTGCATGAAAAATAAACAAAATATAGTACGTAAATGGAGACAAGATAGGGAGGTTCTAAAAATCACATCTCAAAATTGACAAATAATTTAATAGCTTCACACATTTTTAAGTTTTTTTTATTTGTAAGACTCATAAGTTAAATTTATTATTAATCACTTTTAATTCAAGGCAGATCACTTCAAACACTCGTAACTATTAACAACAAATAACACTTTAAGGGTCATTCTTTTCCACTTAATTTTAGCTCATATTTAGTTCAATTCAGCTCAATTTGGTTCAACTTATGTCTACTCATTTTAGATCGATTCAGTTCCACTTATTTTAGTTAAATTCATTTCAGATTAATTCAGTTGAGTATTATTCAATTTAGTTTAATTTAGTTACTTTTAATCTAAAGGTACAATTCCTAAATATTCCATAATGTTAGGAGATATATGTATAATTCATGTGGTATTAATGTTTTATCATATTCAAACACAATATAATTAGAACAAAGAAGAGTTCGATGTTTAATAAAATACACAAATTTTCCTTTATGACGAATAATATATACAAAAATTTGTGACGGTTAAATAAAATTCATCTAAGTAAAAAAAAATATGTTATTTGTAAAATGTTAGACACTCTAATTTTTTATCTTATCTATTTATATAGTCCCTCCATTTATATCTACTTTGCATGTTTCTATTTAGTACACTATTAACAAGTGAACATTTAATTTCAATTTTTTCCTAATATATATGAGAAAATATATTCACGTGGGATCTTGTTTGATTCGTTTTCACGAGTACATTAAAAATATCTAACTTTTATAATTTTTGCAAGTACGTAGCTAATGATATTTACCACGTAAAATATACAATGACAAACATAAAAAAACAAACATACAAAATGAATATAAATAAAGAGAGTAGATAATATTTAACCCGTTACGAGACCAGTTGGCTAAAGTGGGATGATAAGGCTAAAGGGGCTAGAGAAGGGATAATCATAGGATTCTAAAAGTATAATCCATCCACGTAGAAACACAAAGAGAGCACGCCTCAAAGGCATAACGGAAAGGCGCGTGGGGCCCAAATATATCTAGAAACCCATGTGTCAGACTGTCGGCCCATCGTATAAACCCCCCACCCGCTCACACTGTCACACACACTATGCTATATATGAGTATTGATTAGTATCAAAACGGACATAAATACGATAGGGACACACACAATATTTAATGAAATTTAGGACACGAAACGCATCATTTAAATATAATAATATACGAAGAATATATTTACGTATTTGCTAAATCCAACACGTAATTTTACTTCATCCAACACATTTTATCACCTTTTTTCCAACTCTACCCTTCTCTTTGCAAAAACAATGTTCTCTGGTGAAACCTAGTTACCTAGCAGCCAGCAGCCAGCACTCACCACCTTTCATCCCACCTAGGCCGCTAGTGACCGGTGAGTCGGAAGTCAGAGTTCGCGGGTCTATCATGTGCACCATCTTGGCCTCCTTCCCAAAATTATAACCGACAACATTACAACAATACCGTAAATTCGACACCCCGCCACTAGTAACACTAAGTTGTCGCCGTCAACATAAAAAATGAGATATAAGTGTACCAGATCTGCAAAAAATGACGCCCTGGGTCCCTGTGATCGAAGGAGGATCGACGTCAAAGTTGTTGTCGGAGCGCATAAGGGTTGTTGTCGATGGTGCATTTGCCTGAGTTTGATTGATATGGTCCTAATTTTAATCTTATAAAAGGAGTGGGTGTTCTACCGGTGTAAGAGGTCCTCGCCGGGGGAGGGTGGTTAAGTGATTGGGGCTTGGGAGAAGACGAAGGGGATGGGGTTCTCTTTTTGTTTTTTGTTTTTTTATTTTTTTTTTAAGTAAAAAATGAAAGGGGTATACTTGGAATATGGGAGAAAATGTGTGGGATTTAAGTAAAATTACGTGCGGGATTTAGCACGTCCCTATATTTGAAGTTAAATTTAAACAAGTAAGGTAATTCGATATATACTCTAACATATTCTCATTTTCTCATCCAAATTCATTTTTAGTCGATCTTTTTTAGAATTTTATTCCTGATTAAATTATAATATATTTTGTGATGTGTCCCACAAATGTCGAACACGAAACGATCAATTAGAAAAAGTATATGTACTATCCGAATACTATACACCCATTTTTAGTTACACCAACCATTTACTTTTCCTATCCACGCGCCTTTACTCGCGATTCGACACCTTTTTTCCTTTTCGAAAAAATTAAATTATGTAATAGGGTAAGAAAATTTAATAATGGATCCCAATTAATTACAAAATAAAAGTTCTTTCCTTAAAGGAAAACATTTTTAAACTTAGAAAATGGTGAAAATAACTTGACACTTAAAAACCTTTATTTAAAGTTCTTACATTACACTAAGACGGTCTTAACCTAAACCAAGCATCTTATATATAAAAGCAACAATCACAGTGCTTAGGTGTCGCACTGTGGTTGAAAGTACAATATTTTTTATTTTTTTCAAGTGTGCCCCACATTATCCCCACCTTTTTTTTTGTGCTTTAATTGAGAGATCTACCATTTATACTCTAGAAAATGCATAATCAAGTTGAAAGCCGAATATGCGACAGGTATTAATTACAATATGTATAAAACAAAAATTGAATCTATAAAAAATACTTTGTTAAAATAATAAAAATCAACTAGATGAAAAAGATATGAAAATTTTTCCATGAAAAAAAATCATTTACTACTCCATATGACATATCAAAATAATATAAAAGGCGACATTAATAAACAAATATTCACGGATTAGAAAAAATTGGAACTCGAAAAAATAGAAAACGATTTACTTAAAATACTTTAAAATTAATCGATCAACAATAAAATATGTAAAAAATGCATGCAAATTAATATTTAGTCTTGATGACTAGAGTCGAAATAATACATATTATTAAAAGCACCATAACTAGATTCGAAAATAATACATACTATTAATTCTTTGTCAAGTTTGCCTATAACGGACTATATTATATATATAGATCTTTATATAGAATAGTTGAGATACACGCCTAATAAAAACATTGCGATTTTGCTTAAATTTAGTCTGAGGAAACATTATTGTTTAAGATTTTTAGTAGTATATATATCGTATTTATTTAAAATAACTATATCACTTTCATATTGTATATACTGAGACTTAACACTTAAAATCAACGCACTGTTACATTATTGTTTACTTTTTAATTGCTATATATTTATAATACAATATCACGGGTTGACTATTATATAATTTTTAAAGCGCATGGGTCAAAATTTTCACTTTAGAAATGCAGGGGTCAAAATTTCATTTCAAAACTACAAGGGAATAAATTTTCGTTTTAAAAATGCACGGGTCAAAATTTCATTTCTAAAGTGCATGAATCTAAATTTTCGTTTTAAAATGCACAGGTAAAAAATTCATTTCAAAAGTGTATGAAACTAAATTTTCGTTTTAAAAATGCACCGGTCAAAATTTCATTTCAAAAGTACATGCATGGGTCTAAATTTTCGTTTTAAAAAATGCACAATTTAGACCCATGCACTGGTCAAAATTTCATTTCAAAAGTACATGGGTCTAGATTTTCATTTTAAAAATGCACGGGTCAAAATTTCATTTCAAAAGTGCATGAGACTAAATTTTCATTTTAAAAATGCAATGGGTCGTAATCTTCACTTGATTCCGTTTCAGTAATTAACAATTGGGTACTACATGAAAAACGGTGTCTAAATTTTCATTTAAAACGTGCGCAGATCAAAATCTTCATTTTAACCTTGCACAAGTTTGACTAAATGAAAAACAAGTTTAATATTTTGCCCTTTGCAACTGTTCTGGCCGATTCAGTTTTATTAGTTTTGTTTTATTTTCATCCAAATAATTTTGTTTGATAGGTAAGTCGAGTTTTCCTGAAATCGCTTGAATATTAAGATAAAGTAGTAAATCAATTTTAACTAACAAAAAGATATATCATACTACAATAATTCCATGGTCAGTTGACATTGATGCATTATTTACGTTAATTACAAATAAAATTTATAATATCTAAAAATTAAGTACGATTTTATAACTCAATATTTAGATTGGTAATTTAAAATTCATTAAAATATAGAGAGATTTTATTGTTTTATTTTAGAACTTTATTTTTTTAAATAAATAACTTTAAAAGATGATAATAATTAATCAATTATTATAAAACGTATCTTATATATTCCTTCTTAAAGAATCTTTTTTAAAATAACAAACTCGTGTAGTTTGCACGGGTATAAGATTAGTAGTTATTAATGTTGAATCCCCCTCGAAAAATGCACCCAATATCCTTGATGTTTGACATTTTTCCAATATGCTCAATTTTTTTTAATTCGAAAAACATTTAGAGATCATAATTCGTGGTTACGAGCTTAGTAAATAACGATTTTTTTTTTAAATTGATCATATTTCTGAGAACAACGATTCAGGGAAAAAAATGATGAGTGATATGCTCACTCAAAGTTTGACCAGTCAAAAAACTGACATACAGTAACTCTTAGCCACGACTTCCAAATACGGTAATTTTTTATTCAAATCGTAGCTCTCAGAAAGATAATCGATTTGTGAAAAAAATCATCACTGTATAAACACGTAAACATGGGTTATGAGTTATGACCTCTTAAAATTTCCTGAATAAAAAAGTGAGCATTTTAAACAAAATATCAAACCCTTAATACCATATACATTTTCCGCTTTTTTCATACATATACGTCAACTCTAATAAATCACAACAAACCTTACAAGGCTTTCATATGCTAAAGTTTAAACCAAGATGTTATATCACAAATTCTGTGTTCTAACATTAATAAAACACCGTCTTTTTCAGAAATTTCCGATCAATTGTCGTGTCCAAAGAAGTTGGAATTGGTATGCGTAGAATAATTGCTCATCGACCTCAATAAAAGGATAATACTTGTATTTTTTAACGTGTAAAACTACAAAATGTTTTTTTTTGAAGGTAGGTGGAATTTTGCAATTTTTTAACTAAATATTTGTACTCAAACGGATTGTTTGGAGTTTGGATAAGCCTCTCAAATAAAGAAACACAAAAGTGTATTATTATTTTGGTTCATTGGCTTTTATGGAAATCCAAGTGTCACCCTCTACTTCCAATAATTTTTGATAACAAAAGAAAATTGATAGTAGATAATTGGTTGATGATCATAATTGTTAGTCTAATCCTTGAGATTATTACATTGGTATGCCTATTAGTTTTGCTTGTAACAGTCACAAATCTGTCACAGTCACAAATTTGTTGGGACAATTACAAGCTTGTGACTACTCATAATCTCTCGTAATAGCCTTTTTCGTTTGCCCTCCCTCCTACAAGTTACAAGTTTGTGTCACGTTATAAGCTTGTGATGGATTTAATCTGTCACATATAAAAATTTGTATTATTACAGATGACATGTCATAAATTTGAATGCTTCACATCCATTGTTCTTTTAAGTATTGGGCAAGAGGAACAAATTAATATTCTCTCGGCACTTGGTGTTGTAATTTATATACTGTATATTTTTACTATACTTTTTTCGATTAAAAAAATAGAATATAACTAAATTAAAATAAGAGTTAATTTGTGAAGAGATAAATTACACTGAACTAAAACAAGATAACATTAAATTAAAAAATTAGGTCTTTATATAGGAACTAGTGTAACACCCGTGAAAAATCACGGGGTTGTGTACACCTATTTTTAAAGATGACTATAAAACATTATATAACCAATTCTATTTATTCGAACATGTGTAGTTTTTAAAAATAAAAAATAAATAATATAATATCATTATATATATATTAAAATATATATACGGATTTTATAACAAAATTATAAAAAAAATCAAAATTAAGATAATTAAGTTCTATATACTACAGAAAATGAAAATTATAGTCAAGATTGTGGTTATATTAGTTGAATCAAATTGTTAGATTTATAAAACGAATAGTTAAGGGAATGAAAGAACAAATAAATCAAAATAAAGGATAAATTAACTTAAAAAAAAGTTCTAATACAAATTAAAATAGAATACTGTATCAAATAAGGAAAATTTAAAACAAATTTTTAGTTTATCGAAAATCTCCTAGTAAACAACATTAGATGTTTTATTACTCACTCCTTTGTCTTCATCTAGAATAAGGACTTTTAGACCCTTCTTACTTGTAACCCTTGATAAGGCAACATACAATTGGCCATGGGTGAATACTGGTCTAGGAAGATAAAGTCCAACACGGGATAGAGATTGCCCTTGACTTTTGTTAATAGTGATGGCAAAGCATACCGCTAAAGGAAATTGTCTCCTTGCGAACTTAACTGGGAACTTGGTAGTGTCGGAAGGTGTCAATGTGATGCGGGGAATATAGACCTTGCTACCAATATTACTACCAGAAATAACAGTTGAACTTATCACTCGATTTCCTAGATGATTTACCTCCATTCGGGTGTCGTTTCTCAAAATATTTTCTCAAAATTCTGTTAAATGTTTATAAATTTTAATAGTCAATTAAAATCTTTTCAATATTTCTAGGACTATATATTAAAGTACGTGATTTAACACTATTAAAGTATATTTTAGTTATATATGTTAACATTTAGTTATACATTAACTATTAAAGTAATATTGCACCTATTAAAGATTCCGTGATTACGTGATTGAAGATTGGCAGGCTAAGATTACGTGATTATGTTAATAGTGGTATGCTTAAATTGAAAAGGAAGATTACCTTAGTAAGAATTGACTTAAATTGAAATCATATTTTGTTATCAATCACGAATTTTAATATTTACTTATTTAATAAGAATTGATTAAAAAAAGAAATATTACGTGACATATTGGCCGAGAAATCTTAATATTACGAATCTTAATATTACGTGACATATTGATTAAAAAAAGAAAGCTTATACTATAATGCCACCATAACAAATCTTTGCTTAATATTACGGTTGACATATTGATTAAAAAAAGCAAAGAAATATTACGTGACATATCTTTGCTTAAAATTAAATATTAAATATTACGTGATTGTGTAATGTCATCTTAGGAATATCACGGTTGCTGACATGGCTAATTTTAATTGGCCGAGAAAAATTGAAATTGTGAGAGTGAATGAGAGGGCTTGAAATGTGGTTTTCTGAAATCACATTACGCCACGTCAGCGATTTTACATAATTCTTTAATATATATAATGATAATGATAATGATGATTATGATATTCACTTTGCCTACCATTAGTCCAAGACTCCTTTGTAGTTTGTACATCATAGGGATCCATCAAAATAGCTATAATACGCTTATGTTCGTCTTGTTGTCGGAATGAAAAGACGGGTACCACCAAAGTTAAACATGACACGAGATCAAGGTCCTGTTCTTTTCGGCTGAAATAAGCTGAATTGAATTAATTGGTGGAGAGATTAATTGAACTAAATTGAGTGAAACTGAGTTGAAGTGAATTTAGTTGAATTAAAGGTTAATTTTGTGACGAGATTAATTGAAGATAATTGATTGAACATAAATAAAGCTTAACGGAATACAACCAAGCAAAGTTGAGAGGAAGTGAAATTACGTCAGAAAGAACAGAGCATAAGAGAAGTTATTATGAATAAAGTTTTCCCGATGCCTTGATCACATACGTTTTTGTTACAAAATGATTGACGCGGTTCACAAGAAGTTGTCGATCAACTTTATCTATCCGTAATTTATTCATTTTTTCGAAAAACCTCTAAATATAATTTTAAATTTAACATAACTAGAGAAAACTCCATATATTATTATCTATCTTAAATAAAACAAAAACAAAACATTAATTAGCTTAAATCAATACTCATTTCGTATACTGAGTTTGAATATTGTTAAGAAAACCATCTTACATTCTTACCAATATATAATTGCGCGTGACCCATTACTGAAGCAAAGTAATAAAATCGTTAATAAATACAGAATTACGTGCACCAAATAAATAAATAAATATAATATAGAATTATACAAAGTAAATTTAACAAAGACTTAGAGGTCCATCCAGCGTTACACAAATTTTTATTTATGACGAATATATCCGTAATAAATTTATAACGGGTTAAATATTATCCAACTCCAGTAAATAAAGACATATACGGAGTACTTTGTAATTTCCTAAACTTGTTTTATCTACACTAATGAAAGATACTGGGGCCTTGTTCTTTCTGACTTAATTTCAATTTCTTTCAATTTTTTTGGTAGTATTTCGTTAAGTTTTATTTACGTTCAATCAATTACGTTCAATTAAATTATTCACAATATTGACTTTAATTCAATTAAATTCATTCATCTCAGTTCCAAACAATTTAGTTCAATTAAACTCTACCCCAATTAATTCAATTCAGCTCGTTTCAACCGTAAAAAACAGGGATTTATCCGTCATAAGCTTATAACAGATAGACCCGTTACGAGCGAGATTTATTGCCATCGTTAAGAGTGCCCTTATTAATCGGACCATTTAATGCAAAATAGACTCCTCTTTCCCTTAACAAATGGGACTGGACCCTACACCCTCCCTCCCTCCCTCATCACTTTCCTTTTGTCGGTCCCCCTTTAAGACTCACGAGACCACCCTCTACTCTAGCGGGCTATCTCTATTCTTCAGTGTCGGAATTAGAACAAATCGTCTTGTTTATAACGAATATTATCTATAGTAATTCTTGCTTGCAGCGGGTCATAATTTGTAACGGATATTTTGTGAGATAAAATGGATATAAAAGGAGTTAGTGGAGAAAGGGGACCACATGAATAATGTTGGAGAGAGAGAAAAAGTGGGTATTTTGTGAGAGGAAACGGTATCCGTCACAAGCTTGCGACGGATAGTGTCGTTGCAAATAAGAATTTGTGTATTATCTATTAGAGTATAAGTTAAAGACGGGTTTTTACGCATTGTTAAAATATTAATAAAAGTACAACAAATAGGTGTAAAGTGTAGTATTGTGTTGAAAAAGTGGGCCTTAATAGTGTTTTTATAGTATTATAGTATTAAAAGTACAACCAAATAAGGAAAGGTGCAAAGTGGATTCGAATGGACCGAAATGGAATAGGTGCAAAGTGGATATGAATGGAGGGAGTATTGTTTTTCCACAATAATAATGCGGGTGATAAGGCAAATGGGAAAATGGAGCATTCCGTAATTAGTGTCACTTGCATTTATTCGTTTTCAGTTTGTAACGGATATTTCTGTCTAATTTCATTTATTTATGAAACTCCTTAATACTTTTTCGTTATTTGCTCTTTCAAGTACGTGTTTTACTCATTCATGGATTAGAGTAAAAGTAATAATATCGTACATAATCGAGTAATTATGTTCATGAATGAGCAATGCCCGGCTTTTTTGAGCACACAGAACTCTATCAATTCAAGGTTATGATAAATTTGTACCAACTTAATTTCATTTATTTAAGAAACTCCTTAATTATATATGATTAGCTATATTCTTCTTCGGAGTCATTTAAGCTCACAGCTTCAAAATATTTAAGTAAAACTAATCTACAAGAACAATTTAAATGATTGGTGTTCAGTTATTAATAATTTCTTGAAAATGTAAGCGAAATACAAGCTAAATCATTAGATATGCTTTAATGAACTAGTAAGTCTTGCTTGCGACGGGTCACCATTTGTGACGGATATTTTGTGAGATAAAATGGATACAAAATGAGTAGTGGAGAAAGGAACCACAAGAATAGTGTTGGAAAAAAAAGAAAAAGTGGTATTTTGTGAGAGAAAATGGTATCCGTCACAAGCTTGCGACGGATAATGCCGTTGCAAATGAGAATTTGTGCTAATGAACTACTCTTACTATTCCAATCGAGTATTTTAGAAAATAAAGTATTGAATTTCTTTAAAAAAATTAATTTTCTTACTATTCAATGAAAAGACGTTAATATTAGAACACAAATTCTTAGTTAAAACGGACAATAGACGTCTTAACCTTAAAAAACAACACATTATTTTGCAAATAGCAAGTCTTGCTTGCGACGGGTCACCATTTATGACGGATATTTTGTGAGATAAAATTGATACGAAATGAGTTAGTGGAGAAAGGGGACCATATGAATAGTGTTGGAGAGAGAAAAAAAGTGGGTATTTTGTGAGAGAAAACGGTATCCGTCACAAGTTTGCGACGGATAGTGCCGTTGCAAATAAGAATTTGTATTTTGCAAATACCAAAATATTTATCTTTATTATCACATACTCCCTCCTACACAAGATAAGTGTCCCGTTTGCCATTTTTCTTTATTCGTCAAAGTGTCCCGTTTGGTACTATTTGGACGGTTTTATTACGTTTTTACCCTTCCCTATTTACATTTATTACCCACGTACCAACCCATAACCCAATAGAATATCTTCTCTTTCCAATCTAAATACCCTTACCCTACCCAAAATACACAAACCATAAATCCTTGACTAAACGGGACACTTATGCGGGTAGGAGAGAGTATTATACTGTCATGTTTTTAGCACTATCAATGATCGTAGAGAATATTTAATATTATTTTTATGTTAAATCTTATTTTAATATTTATCTTTATTATCACATGTTATTTTAAAAGTAAGTATACACAATCCCGTGATTTTTCACGGGTGTTACACTAGTAGGATAACAATATCAAATTTTTATACTCTAATTTTTACTAGTATGTAAGAATATTTACGTTGCAAAACGTGTTTCAACAAATATAATAAAACAACGATTACTTTTAATTTCGATGGGAATAAATAATACTTAATCTGTTTTAATATTGAAACCGGAGACTGTATTTTAAGCAAGATTTAAGGGATTCGAATGGAGTTAGAATCTATGGGTATCAAACTCCATTACAAAACCCTCTAACCAAACACTGGAATGGATTGACTCCATTCCAATCCATTTCAAAAGCTACCACTAAACAACCCCTTAATTTCGATGGGAATAAATAATACTTAATCTGTTTTAAAATTTAAAACGGAAGCTGCAGTTTAAGTATGATTGATCGGATCTAAAAACCCGATCGGGTCCGCCACTGACACGGTCACCCCACACCACAATAATAACATTAAAATAATAAACTCGCACCACACAAGTCTCTCACACACACACACAAAACAACTCGACAAGTCTACCTCACTAGTGAGCCGCGTAATACAAATCCTCCCCTTTGACATTTTCCAAAGTCAACCCACCCTGGCACAAATAATAATAAAATAAAATTAAAAATAAAACATTTTACATTATTTTAATTAAAAAAAATAAAAATAAAATTCTCTTTTTATATCCTACCTTCTTCTCACTTCATCTCTCCACTATCTCAAAAGTCAGCGCCTTCTTTCTCCTACTTTCTCTCACTTCCTCCATTAAAATAATATTAAAATAATATTATAATAATGGACGGTCCTCCTGATTGGGATCTACTCGCCGTCGTCCGCAGCTGCACCTCCACCACCACAACAACCACCGTGTCACCACCGTCGCCGTCACCTCCGCCGGAGCAACCACCAGCTTTGCTTTTAAGATACTCAACACCGTTAACGACTAATACGACGTCGTTTTCACCTGGAGGATGGCAAGAGTTACACGAGATTTGTCAACCTAGCTTGCAGTCGTCTATCTGTTCTTCGTCGTCTTTAATGGCGGCAGTGCAGAACAATAACCATATCCGTCCGTCTTACTCATGTATTTCGCTTTCGCCTTCGCCTTCGCCGTCGTCATCGTCGTCGTTAATGGCTTCAGTGCAAAACAACAATATCCGGCCGTCGTCTCATGTTATATTTGGAGCGTCTTCGCCTACGGTTGTTGTTTCTAGTAATCACGGTCATGGCGGTGGTGGCGGTGGCGGTGGCGGTGGTGCTATTTCACATAGTCAGAGAGCTAAGAAAAGGTATAATTTTTTTAAAAATGAAATAGATTTGATTTTGATAAGTACCCCTTTGTTAAAATTGCGTAAAATTTAATCAATAAATCTCTTCTGCGACGGTTTTTTCGTGTTTTCTTAGTGAAATACGACTGATTTTCGATAAATAGTGATTAGTGACCACCTCTTGATATATATAATCACCACCACTTCTAAAAAAATGTTTATTTTTTGGTTATAAAAAACGGTCACTATTTTCACGGAAATAGTCACTAGATATTGAAAAATGGTCATATTTTTTTCACATACGAGACGGTTGTACAATAGAATTTGCGTGAATTTTAATCGGTATTGTTTTGGATTTTGAAAAAATGAAAACTTTGATGAAGAAAATCAAACTTTTTAGTTAGTTTTCTTTTGTTTTTTTTTTGTAAACGATGAAAAATTGGATTTTGAGGAGAACCATTTTTCTTAAAATGTGTGAATTTTATTGGGTATTGCTTGGATTTTGGAAAAATAGTTTTTTAATAGAAGAAAACTCGGGTTTTTATTCTATTTTCTTTTATTTCATTTTTTTGTAAATGTTGAATAAAAAATTGGATTTTAATGGGTTTTATTTGATTTTTTTTTTGAAAAAACAGGAAAAATTTGATGAAGAAAGTGTGCCATGTACCAGCTGAAGGTCTGTCCTCTGATATGTGGGCATGGAGAAAATATGGTCAGAAACCTATTAAAGGCTCTCCATATCCAAGGTCAGTTTATTGGTCTTTCTTTCTTTGAATCTTCTCATCTAGTTTTGCAGAAGGTCTTGTGACGGGCTAATCCCGTCACCGTTCACAAAAAGGGAGAGGGTATAAGGTGGGCACACTTATGTACTTTTCCACTCATCTCTCGTGGTTATTTTGTGAGAGAAAACGGTATCCGTCATAAACTGCCGTCACAAATGAAAATTTGTGTTAGTTTTGTTAATTATGGAGTTTAATTTTAGATCGGGATTTGAGTCGGGTAGGATTATTAAGACGATAAAAGTCTCGAGCTGTTAAGCATATGTTAAAGCACCTAAAAATGCTCTCGTCAAAAGCTTAAGGAACAAAAAGAAGGAAAAAGAAGAAGATAAAAACTTGTTCTTGAAAAACCTCTTTTTCTTTTACTTTATCAAGCAAAGAATTCATACCTTTTTACCATTTAATTCTTCAAGAACAATCTAAGAATCTTAAACCTATTTTCAATCTTTTCTTTAATTGTTAAATCATATACTTAAGTTGTTTCTCAAGGTTACTAATCTATTCATGGAAATCCACCAACCAAAACAAAACAAAAGCTTCTTTTTTCCATCTTTATTCCTTGTTGCATGTAACTTCCGTTTTAATATTAAAACGGGTCAAGTATTATCTCACTTGTGTATAGAAGACAAATCTGTTAGTTTTCCTTACGCGATCTGCTTTTGTTTTATTCTAACTACTTTACCAATTTTAGAGTCAGAAGTTGTTTGGTAAACAACAGATTGATAAATTTTCAGCATATTCAAGTCTTTTAGCATTTTTTACTCACGAATCTACTTTAGGCCCTGTTCTTTCTGGGTTAATTTCAGCTCTTTTCAATTTTGCTTGTCTATATTCTATCAAGTTACGTTCAATCAATTATGTTCAATTAATCTTTTCACAAAATTAACTTTTAGTCCAATTATATTCATTTATCTCAGTTCTATTCAATTTAATTTAATTAAGTTCTACTTCAATTAATTAAATTCAGCTCGTTTCAGCCGAAAAGAATCGGACCAATTTATGTGTTTGGTAGATCGAACGATTCGAACCCCAATCTACGAAGTTCCAATATGATGCTACGACGAACATATTTATTTTAGTAGATTGTAAATAATGAATCTGTCAACCATTTACATATTAATACAACAATCTATTAGCCTATAATCTGTTTGATCAATCTGTTTCTGCTGATATTAATCTGTCAACTACCAAACGGGGTCTTAGGACGGATAACGGTGTTATTTTTATATAAGTGACTAAATTTGTTTGTTTGTTGAAAAACAGGGGATATTACAGATGTAGTAGCTCAAAGGGATGTTTAGCAAGAAAACAAGTTGAAAGAAACAGATCAGATCCAAAAATGTTCATAGTAACATACACTTCAGAACACAATCACCCAATGCCAACTCACAGAAATTCCCTAGCAGGAAGTACACGTCAAAAACCCGTCAACGCCACCGGAACACCACCGGAACAACCCTCCTGCTCCTCCCCCTCGGCCGCCGGCCTTTCGCCGTTGACTGAACAATTGCAGGTAAAAGCAGAAGGTGACGAAGACATGAGTGAAATATATGACTTGCTGGTAAATGATGACTTTTATGTTGGGTTTGAGCAACTTGATGGTGGTGGTAGTGATGATAGTGATTGTTTTTCGGAACAATTCTCGCCTTCGTCGGAGTTTCCGTGGTTGTCTAATGGTAGTTCCACGGCCACCGCGGCCGGTGGGAGTTGACTTTTGGGGTTTTGAGATTGACTTTTAGAGTACATTGACATGATGCTCATAGCCTCATATCCTTTAGTTTGGCCAACTTTTTTTTTTTTTTTATACTTCTTCCGATTTTTTGTCTTGTTCCCTTTTCATTTTAACACAAGAAATATGGGAATTAATTTGGACCACACAATACATATGACCCCACATAAAATTGATTTTGAACTACACAATGTTGTCCAAAAGAGGAAAAAGGGAACATCAATGTTATTAGACTAAAATGGAAGGAGGAACAACACAGAAAATCAAAGATAGTATATTTTTAGCTTTTTTTAGATGGTGGTTGGGAAAAAAAATGGTAGACTATTTGAGAGAATCTATGTAAATTCACAAATGGTAATGTGATATGTAAGTTAGTGGAGGTTAATAGTGAAAGTTAGAGGAAATGAAAGAGACATTGTTGGTAGAATCTCAACCAAGTCTTTTTAGAAGCAAAAAAGGGAGGTTGGTTGCATATGCATATGCTTATAGTTATTCTTTTGTTTATGTGAATGAAAAAGGAAAAAAAATGATTATGAATAGTAATGGTGGGGTTGATTCGCAATATCTTGTTTCAGGTGTTTATTTTTCGTTTAAAGTTTTATATACGTATATAAGACTATTTTATAGTTAAATGTAATTTCAGTAGTATAGGTTTTTTTTGGTACATGAAAGTTTAGGTTAAGGGTAAACCTTACCCATTTCAAGGCCAGGGTAGACAACCGACCTCTTTGAGAGCTTAAAGTAATGTTTACAGATTACCTAACAACAGGGTTATATTTTAATTCAATGGGAACGAACCCCTGACTTCATGGTCAGAAGGTGAATTCTTCACCACTGGGGTCAACCCATGTTGGTAACTTCAATAATATAGGTAGTGTTACAGTTACAAAATTCCGTTTTAGACCTTGTTTATTTGGTCTTAATTTTAACTCAGCTCATTTCAACCCTATTCAATTTACTACAATTCAGCCTCATCCAGATCAGTTTATTTCACTTAAGCTATTCTTTTTAAAAACTACTTTAACTTTTACCTCAATTCAGCTGTAATAAGTTTAGTTCAATTCAATTAAGCTCAATTAAATTCAATTCAGTTCAGATTATTTCATTAAAAAAAACAGAGCCTTATTGTATGTGAGCAAGCCGAATTGGTGCAAATTAGTAGTATAGACATTATTTAGCAATATATTTGGTAAAGTAATTCATTGATCAATTTGATAATTAGCAAATCAATATATATTCTTCTTTGATCATTTTGATATGTGATCGAGTAAACGATAAGATGTTTTACTATTCCGATTAGAAATGAAAAGGTATACTTATCCTTTTAATTATGCCACAATTATTGTCTACATGACATATTTCTTTGAAAAATAAGAATCTCTAGAATATTATCGTGTATTCTTAAGGAATATATTTGATTCTTGTATAATTGTATCTTATCGTGAAATATTACCAATGATTAATATTATTAAGTGATAAATATCATAAGAATTGAAGTTAGTCAACAATTAAATATTTTTTTTATAGAACATACAACAAGTTCAAAGGTTTATATTAATAAATAATAAATAATAAATAATAAAATCCCCTCTTCATAGTTTCCCTTCAATTATTGTCTAGGGAGGATATGTCATGGTAGAATCTATAGAATTCTATCGTATGCTTCTGGGAATATATTTGATTCTTGTATAACACTATCTTATTGTGAAATATTATCAATTACTCCTATAACTAAACGACACATTTTCTGAGAATCGAACTTACTCAATGATGAAACGGTTTTATAAAAGACATAATACAAAGTCAAGGGGTATTTTATCTTTGTTTTCAATAGAGGGTGATGGAATTGTTTAATATCAATAAACAAGTTTATTTGAAAACAGACATATTTGTCATAAATTGAACATGAGTGGAGGAATATCCAAGTGCTTAGATAACACAAAAACAAAATATTTCTGCTTTTGTCTTATTTAGTACATTGATATTAGTTGACTCGTTTTCTACTTGTAACGATTTATTTGTAGAAATGGTAGAATTGGTGGTGGGATTGGTTAATAGCAATAAACTAAGTTTCATTGAAAAGGGCATATTTCTTACAAAGTGAAGCTGAGTTAAGTAGTACGAGTGGTTAGATAAGACAAAAACAGAATGTTTCTGCTTTTGTGATATCTACTACAATACGAAGTATGTATTACTTGACTCGTTTTCAACCTGTGACGGATTCTGTAGAATTAACTTGGTTTAGGGACCAAAAGAAGGAATCTAAGTAAAAACATTTACATGGTTGAGAGAATCACAGCTGTAAGTACTCAATCTCCAATGCAAGTATGTTAATGGAAGTCACCATCTTTGTATTACTTTGATTGTAAGGGGAGAATATAAATTGGTAGGACAGAAAACTCAATAACTGTCTAATTTAACTGAACTTAGCTTTAGAATCTCTCTAATGCTCTACAGTCTACTGCACTATTACTACTACTGCACTGCACTACTGGTAGCTCTATTTAAGGCTCATAATACTTGAAGGGGAAATTACCAAGAGCTGTAATTTCATACACCACTTCCTTAATATGTCATTAATGGATTCCATTTACAAAATTCACAAATTTTTATTGGAGACGGACATATCCGTCACAAGCTGAAGACAGGGCAAGAGAAAAGCATAATATGCTACTTCCTAGACAATTCGCTTTTGTCTTATCTAACAACCTGGGTTTACTTGACCCGTCTTCACGGATATATCCGTCTTCAGTAAGACTTATTGTACAAAATTTCAATTGAAGACGGGAACTATCAGTCACACAAGCTGAAAACGGATAATATCTTTCTTATAATATGCAGGTGACACTATCTAAGAAGAGCTCTATTTCCACCACCTGTCCACTTGCCTTATTGTGAGAGAGACATTATCCGTTTTCTGTCACGAATAATATCCGTGACAAGCAAGATGCTTTGAATAATGTAATTCAGTAATAAAATTTCAATTACTAAGTAGAGTAGTTTACTAGCTACCTTCACACGACACTCTGGTTTCTTGAGTTTTGAAAAGTTGAGGTTGGTAAATTGGTTAAGGATTCAATATACGCTGAACAATATTACCTTAGAGTCTCAATAACTCTTGCAAATTGCGGGGTGATGAGTATTGGATGTGCCCGGCCCAGGGGCGAACCCAGTGGGTAGTAAGAAAAATAAAAAATATATATTATACCGTGGGACTCAAACCCATGACCTTTAGGTGGTAATTTGAAACCTTTACCATTGAATTAAATGATTTTTCTTGTACAACTAATGAGATTACATTTACTTATCTACTGTTTAGCAATATCAGGGGTAACAAAAATCCGTCTTCTTAACCAATTTTTTTAAGTTTGGGTAGTAGCCGCCACCCCTTGCTACTAGATGGGTTCGCCCATGTCCCGGCCTTTCCCTCCGTGTTATCAACACAAAAGTTGTTCATGAGTGACCCATGATCGATGACAATTGTGTCAACAACAGAGGTAGTCATGGCGTTGGTGACTCAGTGAGAGTGTTGCGGATTTTTTTATTTTGTCCAAATGATATACTCCGTATAAGGTAGAAATCTCTACTATTTAGTATAAACTTAGAGGGCTAGCAGAAGCGATCATCCTTTCTGAACAATGAATTTTTTTATATTTAGCTACATTATCATTTTTTTCCCTATTATATCGCTCTCGAGTCTCCATTAATAGTTCGCGCCAACCAAAATTTTTGCCTTCACCATTGGACTTCTCCACTTCTACCTTCTAGTCCAATGATTTATGCCATGGCTGGGATGCTACTACCATTTTTCGACTCAAAAGTTATGCTATGCTACTTCAACACTTCATGCGAACTGGAGCATTGGGTCGGGATTTAACCCTGTTTGTTTTAATATAGTGATCTAGTGTACCTCTTTCGGAAATTAACACGCGAATAATTCAGAAGTTTTTGCTTAAATGGTGTTGAAACCGAAACTATTTACCAAAGTAGTGCGGGTTTCAAACTATTTACCTAAAATGGTTCCACGTCATCAATTTTGATTTTTTGATTTTTTGATTTTTTTTTCTGAAATTTATAACATGTCGCTGTCCCGGACAGCGACAAGTTGCTTCCGAAAAACAGAGTTTGACAAGGTCACTTCGTCATGTCCGTTCTCCTTACTCCGACAACCAAATAAGGAAATACGACCATCATTCTCTTCTTCTAACTTCCCTTATCGTATTCACATTGTTGTTTGAGTTATTTGCTCAATGATTTGCGCAAAAAACAACCCGCAATATCGCCGTTCACAAACAATTTATGTTGATTTTATTAATATCATTACATTGTTGCTGGTGTATGGCTGCTCCTATGGGTGTTAAACTATGTTATAAGCTGCCAACGACTCTTTAGAGCTGGTTATTGTGTTAATATCGTATGCTGCTGTCGCCATTGCCATAAGTTGCTGCTGCCTGTTAATATTGTTGATTTTCTGTCACGCGGTTACACTTCTGGGTGTTGCTTGCTGCTGCTACTTTACTCTGTCACGATTGCTACGGTTGTTTGGTGATATTGTTAGTGTCATAATGCTGCTTCTCTGCTTCTCGCCATTGCTGGCCTGTTATGTAGCTGGTACTGTTGTTATTGTTGGTTGTTGCTGGCCTTTTATGTTGCTGGAACTGTTGTTATTTGTTTGGGCAGAGGAATAACATCAACATAAATTGTTTTTGTACGGCAATATTGCGGGTTGTTTTTTGCGCAAATCATTGAGCAAATAACTCAAATAACAATGTGAATACGATAAGGGAAGTTAGAAGAAGAGAATGGTGGTCGTATTTCCTTATTTGGTGGTCGGAGTAAGGAGAACGGACATGACAATCAAAGTGACCTTGTCAGACTCTGTTTTTCGAAAGTAACTTGTCGCTGTCTGGGACAGCGACATGTTATAAATTTCAGAAAAAAAAATTAAAAAATGAAAATTGTTGACGTGAAACCATTTTTGGTAAATAGTTTGAAACCCGCACTAATTTTGTAAATAGTTTCGGTTTCAACACCATTTAAGCAAAAATTTCAATAATTCAATTCATCCGAAGCCAAAATCACAATAAATTTTTTCAAATTAGTCAAACAGTCGCGCACACATAAGGTACTTGCAACGGACTCTGAGTAACACGAAAGGGCGTAAATTTGAATAGATGTCATGTCCTGTAAAGCAAAAAAAAAAAACATGAGTGGTAGCTGCAAAGTGAACGTCCAGCATCAGTCGACCATATATACCTGCATGCAATTCATGTGAATATGATTTCGTTACAGTCACATTATGTGACCTTGATTAGTATCATTCCGGGATAGAATTATCTTCTGCTTTTACTTGTCAAATCACCATTATATTTATTCACACATAACAAAAGTTATAAGTTTCATCAATTTTATTTTGCTATCAATCTTCCGGAACGGAAATCAGTGGCGGAGCCAGGGAAGGGCTAACGGGATTTATGCCCCTGCTAGATCATAGAAATTCCAAAGTTTTTAGTTTAATTTTGAACTTTTTTTCAAGTTACTTTATGGTATTATCTTTTCGCCCTTGACCCCGCGAACTTGGACCATCCCCAAGCAGAATGTCGCCTTAATCGAGTCACCAACATATTAACCCTTAATCTCCCTTTATTTATCTTGACTCACTATAGCTTTCCAAGTAGAAAGCCACGACCTAGGTCACCAACCCGATTAATTTTCCACTTTCCAAACTTTCAAATCATTTTCTACATCCTCTACCCCACAAAACCTCCTCTCTCTTACTCTATTAATTATTATTATAATATTAAAAGTAAATTATATTTGTAAACCAATCGTGTATTGCCATGTGGAAGGTCACCAAATAGTGACCTCTTCTTGTTCAAGGGTCACCAATTGACCCCGACTTATTCAAGGTCGAACTAATTATCGTCTAAGGTCTTTTTAATTAGGTAATTAAGGCGACTCAACAAGGTCGCGACCCGGTTAACGACATTATTTGGGGATGGTCTTAAGATTGTGACTCCGACACTAACTACATCACATGCGAAAAAGCAATGATATCAGGTTATGTAGTATAAAGTCTATAGTCAGCGGTAGAAAACATGTTTAGAAACCGAGTTTCATGGGAAACTCACGGCTCGTGGATTAACGGTCTAGCGTGAACCTTTACATCGGAAACCATAACTGAGAACTAGATCGTAATTTATTTGATTCTTTACATTTTTCTTATAAGGCAAAACACTTGAAAACAATGTATGACGTCTATACTGTTCTATTTCGGCATAACTTTTGAATATGGTTCTGCCATTTTTTCGAGCAGTTTTATTACATCATTCAACCACTAACGTATATTCTTTCTGTTTCAATCGTAAATAAATAAATTGATTGGATTTTATATAGCGAAAAAATTGAAAGAAATTGATTGGTTTGGTGATTGATATGGTTCGGGTTTTTTAATAATGGATTTGGATAAGCATTTTTAATAGTGGATCGTGTATGATATTTATATGTTTGGTTAAGCCTGCCTTTTTTTCATTCGGACTGATTCAGCTTTGAGTTTAATTGGTATACTGAACTACATGCCTGGTATCCAACTCAAACCAAAATAGGGTCCATGAAAAGGCCCACAGGCAACATGCTAAGGTGATGTAACAACAAAAAAAATAAAAATAAAGTAGAATAAATTATACCAATTGATAAAAATCAAAGTTGTTAGAAACGGTATTTGACTAAAGTTATTGGATAATAAACTATCAATTTACCAAAAAAATTAAATACTAAGGCCCTGTTCTTTTGGACTTCAAGTCACTTAACTTAAATTCACTTCAGATCCTATAAGTTCAGTTCAGTTCAGTTCAGTTCAGTTCCTATAAGTTCAGTTCAGTTCAGATCCTATAAGTTCAGTTCAGTTCAGTTCCTATAAGTTCAGTTCAGTTCAGTTCAGTTCCTATAAGTTCAGTTCAGTTCAGTTCAGTTCCTATAAGTTCAGTTCATATAAACTCAATTAAGAAAAATTATATACGTAATATTATTTTTAACAACCGATACAAATATTTCGCTTTAGTTATTCGATACACGTCATCTATAAAAAAAACAATTCATTAATAATTTACCCGTCTTTTACTCTCTAGTTAATGACAAACTATCATCCTCATCAATGCCAAAAAAACAACAACTCATCATACGACGCCCTCACCCTCACCAATTGTCACTCTCCCATTAATCAGTTTCTTCATCACCATTGTTAGAGAAAATAAATGGTTAGAGAAAATTGTAATAGTGAATTATTTTTATCGTAATGTAATTGTAGTATAATGTATGAGCTATTAACAAGCCATTATATATAAAGTTGAAAATATTTTAAACTACCTTGTGTTTTAGACTAATTTTTTATCAATGCCATCTATTAGATATTGCTAAGGGGGTGGGTGTCCAACTTGTTTCTCGGGTGCCCACTAATTTCAGAAATTCTCTGTATCTCAGGATGCTCAAGCGGATTCAGAAATTCTCTGTATCTCAGGATGCCGGGGATCGTGCTGCCGCTTATATTTTTTCTAGACTTAGCTTTGCTATTGCTAAGGGGGTGGGTGTCCAACTTGTTTCTCGGGTGCCCACTAATTTCTTGTAAACTTTGTTTTTCTAATCTATAATAGTCTCCCGGTTGTTATAATAATAATAATAATAATAATAACAACAACAACAACAATAATAACAATAATAATAATAATAGTAATAATAATAATAATAATTAACTTAAATTAAAATAAAGTTAATTAAATTCGGATTTTATAAGTTTAGTTCAGATCTTATAAGTTAAGTTCAGTTCAGATCCTATAAGTTCAGTTCAGTTCAGTTCCTATAAGTTCAGTTCAGTTCCTATAAGTTCAGTTCAGTTCAGTTCCTATAAGTTCAGTTCAGTTCCTATAAGTTCAGTTCAGTTCAGTTCCTATAAGTTCAGTTCAGTTCCTATAAGTTCAGTTCAGTTCAGTTCAGATCCTATAAGTTCAGTTCAGTTGAGTTCTGTTAACTTTCAATCCAAAAGAACAAGGCCTAAATACTAAATAAAACTATAAATTAACTGTAAATGCAAAATATTAGAATTTTAGATTTTTTTTAATAAAAAAGGTTATTACGTACGTCATGACTCATGAATATATTTAATCATATATATTTTTTTGTATTAAATCATTGTTGATAATAAATATAACAACTAATGTATGTAGTATACCGTGAAATTTTCCATTATTTGAAATAACATTTAGGCTCTATTTGGGAAAACGAGCTGAAAAATCTGAAAACGTACCTGAAAACTAATAAGGTAGCTAAAACCTAAAAAGGTAGCTGATAAGGTAGCTGAAAATTAGAAGCTGATAAGTTGACTTATTATATAAAAAACGGTTTGACAAACTAAATGAAAAGGTAGCTTATTTTGGTAAAATGACATAAAATGATATAATAATTATTTACTATATTATAGATTGAAGGGTAAAAAGTACTCCCTCCGTCCCGGTCATTTGTTAGCTATTTCTTTAAATGGGTGTATCAATGAATTGTTATCTATTTCTAAATAGGGTAAGTTGGGGCAAGTGGGTCAAGTGTTCTTTATTTAATTATTGTGCAAGTGAGTATTTTGTTCTTTATTTAATGTTACTTTGTGTACCTTTCAACCTTTCCTTGGTCTTTGTGTAGAACACAATAGATAACAAATGACCGGGACGGAGGGAGTAATATAAACTAGAATCAATAACTGAAATCTAAAATGCTACCTTAATGTATCTCTTTAAACATGCAAATCAGCTTTTGCAATTAGTATTAAGTGATGAAATCAGCAAATTAGAGTAAACAAATTAGGCACAGAGATAGGAAATTAGAATTAAAAAGGGGAAGACCTACATCAATTACAAAGAATGAGAGCTCGTCGCAGTCGGAGGGCCGTCGCCGTCAACGTCGATGGTGGGGTTGAGAGGATGGAATTGGGAGTGTTTGTGATTTTGAGGTTGTCAATGTCGGAATTTTGATTTTCAGGCAGTATTTGTTTTTTTTTTTTGTTATTTGTCATTTGTTGTAATTGCGTAGATGGTACGGGGTAAGTCGGTTAATACAAGATCAAGGGCTGAGATTGGTTTGCAGATTAAGGGCTGAGATTGGTTGTTATGAAGACCTCAATCCTCATTTAAGATGTAGACCTCACCGGATCCTCGCTCTCTCTCTATATAATTTACAAATAAAATATTTACAAACAAAAAATTGTCACCATAATTTTTCAAACAATAAATGATAATCATTCAATTCATTTTGAATTATAATTTACAAATAAAAATTTAAAAGTTTTTATTTGAGAAATTTTTTTTAGATTAAAATAATAACAAAACAACAATAATAATAACAATAATTGTGACAAAACACTAATAAACGTCACAATATTCGTGGCAGAATCTATTATTCCGTGGCAAAAATTTAGTAAACTGTGGAAAAATATATTTCGACTATATATTATGGCAATAAAAGTATTTAATTAGTATGTTTTTTTTTTTTTTTCTTACGAGTCCGTTTTGTTATCAGGGTTCATTGCGGCAACAAATCAGCGTGGTAATATATTTAATCTTGTGAATTTTACGGGTATTATAACTAATATATTTTACTTCGGGTTGAAACTAGTTTATCAAAACCATTAAACCAGTAAGGCTACGTTCTTTAGACTGAATAGGATATGAACTCTTTTGGGGAGTATCATGCTTTAACGCACTGAGAGATTATTTAAGACGGTTTTTTTTTAAATACGTAAACAAGTAATTATAAATCCACATTAAAAATCGAAATAAATATCGACGTTATATACAACATATGCATAACTTACATAAATTTAATGCATGAGAAATGCTAAATCAAAACGTAGATACAGTCGTTATTAATTCTAGAAAACACATTGCACTACTCTTTAATTTTCCGAGTTTTGATTTCATTCAATTGTTCCAAAATTTCGATGCTTTGAGTCGCACAAAAATCGTAAAAATAGGTAAAGAATTAGAACTTCCACGACAGAAGACAGGGGAGTTTGAAAATGGCAACAATGTCGTCAACATTTCTAAAATATAAAGATAAACAATTAACTATAAACCCTAAAACGGATTGGGTAAACAAATGACCGAGACAGAAAATAATTATCGAGACAGAATTTTCAGTTAACAAGTTACTATAAATCCACATTAAGTACGAAATAAATTGGATGAGTATGTTGCAAATATCGTCTTCAATCTTCATATATACAAACTGTACACAAATTTAATGCATCAGAATTGCAAATTGAAACGTAGATATACTTAATATTATTAATTCTAGAAAAAACATATTGCATTCTGAAATTACAATCCCTAATTTCTACAGTCTTGCGGAATTTGTAGTTAATATTAAGCTTTAATTTCATTCAATTGTTCTGAAATTTCGATGCTTTGAGTCGTACGAAAATCGTAAATATAGGTAAAGAATTAGAACTTTCGAGACACAAAGCGGGGGAGTTTGAAACTGGCAACAATGCCTTCAACTCTCCTGCAGTGTCGTCGACCTTCCATGCACATAATGGCATGGAAGACGTACCTATGAACACACCACTAATCGGTGGAGAACCCACCGTGGTTGAACTCTACCCTACACCATTAGGGGTCATGGTCGCGAGGGGCGAGGAAGAAGGTGATTACCCTCCTATTAGGTCGTTTCGAGATATCGTGTCTGTATGGAGGACAGAGTCTACAAAGATGTGGTTGATTGTAGGTCCAATTATTTTTAACATAGGTTGTAATTACGGTACCAATTCTTTTACTAATATCTTTGTTGGACATATCGGAGATGTTGAGCTCTCAGCTGTAACCGTAGCTTATTCTGTTTTCGAAAGTTTTGTATTTGGTCTTTTGGTAAGGTTTATAAATTTTCGCAATAATTTTACAAGTCGTTTTTTTTCCCTAATTGTGTTGTCCTCTCTACGAAGTAAAAATTGAATTCAACGATCATATTTCAATGTAGAAGTACAAATCCTCTATCTCGCTTTTGTGTTTCACAACCTTTATTCTTTAACACATACAGTCATAGTGTCATACATCCTCGTATACATATTTTAAATTGTTTTTATGATTAATGATTTTTTTTGTCATATAGAGGTTAATAAGACATAGATGAAACGCGAAAATGAGACAGGAATCAGACTCACAAGCAGGAGTCACTACTACATATTTATGTATTAAGCGTTAGTATGTGTTGTTAATGGTGCATTGTTATTGCCTATTTTTGTTGTAGTGAGTTTATTAATTAGTCTAATCGAGCTTTTAATGTCGACGGGATTCACAGCTAGGAATGGGAAGTGTCTTAGAGACATTATGTGGACAAGCATTCGGAGCAGGGCAAATCCACATGTTAGGAATCTACACACAAAGATCTTGGTTAATCCTACAAGGAACGTGTTGCGCACTCTTGCCTTTGTACTCAAACGCAACCTCGGTCCTCCTGCTCCTCGGCCAGGAACCGAGAATTGCTGAGCTAGCCGGGACATTTACCAAACAATGTATCCCTCAGATGTTCGCCTTCGCCATCAATTTCCCGTCCCAAAAGTTCTTACAAGCTCAGAGTAAGGTAGGAGTCACGGCTTATATCGGGTTTGTGGCCTTAATAATCCATGTTGGCTTGCTTTACGTGTTCATTGAGGTGTTCGGGTGGGGCACTACCGGTGCTGCTTGCGCCTTCAATATATCGGCTTGGGTTGTCGCTTTGGCGCAGTTTGTTTATATGAAGGTTCGCTGCAAGGATGCTTGGACCGGGTTTTCTTGGCTCGCTTTTAACGACCTTTGGCCTTTTGTTAAGCTTTCTGTTGCTTCTGCTGTGATGACTTGCTTGGATATTTGGTACTTTATGAGTATTATGCTTCTTACTGGCCAACTTAAAGACCCTGTTATCTCAATCGGATCGCTTTCTATTTGGTACGTTACTTTCAAGCCACCCCGCTAATTTTAATGTTGACGGGTTTCAAATCCAGGTCATGACTCATGAGTGTTACCGCTCCATGAGTTTATTTTCTAAATTGACTCGATTTGAACGATGATAAAGTCGTTTAACGAATTTTATTAGTCACTTTTGAAATCTCTGATTTAGTGTGAATATAACTGGATGGGAAGGCGTATTTTTCCTAGGAATCAACGCAGCAATAAGGTATGCATTTAGTCTCCCTTGTGACGGAATAAATGTGACCGTTTTGGGTTGCAAAGTTAATGTACTTGTGACCTATAACTGATACAGTGTTCGAGTAGCAAATGAGCTCGGATCAGGGCATCCAAGAACAGCAAATTTCGCAGTAATTGTCACCATTGCGCAGTCGCTTTGCATCGGGTTCCTTTTTATGTGCATAATCATGCTAACAAAGGACCATTTCGCGGTAATCTTCACAAACAGTAGAGAAATGCAAAGAGCCGTTGCTCATTTAGCTTATCTTGTTGGTATCACCATGGTTCTTAATAGTATCCAACCAGTTATTGCAGGTATTTACTTGGATCACATAATAATATTCGAATTATTAACCCATGAAACCTGCTATTATTAGGTCATGTATTTTCTAGCTTAATTTCATCTCGTTTCAAATCTGCTTGACATTACAGTTTAATTTGGTTTCATTTCGTTTAATTCAAGTAATCTTTTCACAAATTAACTTTTTAACCCTATTCAGTTTAGTTCAGCCGAAAAAAGTAGAGTCGTACTGTAATAAAAATAGTTTTTCTAACGTGTGCAGTATGAAGGTCAATACCATTAGATACCAATTTCGAATATACTATACTCACTCTGCTTCATTTTTTTGTTTTTTTGAATTTCCAGGTGTCGCGGTTGGGGGAGGGTGGCAAGCATTGGTTGCTTACATTTATATGTTTTGCTACTATGGTGTTGGATTGCCTATAACCCGGTTACAAGACTACTTTAGGCGTCGAGGTAACAAATTGTATGACGTATTAATGGATTAATCAATCGAGTTGGTTGTATACTCGTATATATTGTGTGACGGATTAACGGATTATCAACTAATGTCCAACTAAAAAGTTTTGAACTTGAAAAGTTAAAACTTAACTCGGTCATATCGATCAATTGATCGACTTTGGGCATTAACATTTGACGGGTTCTACGGTCTTGTCTCGTGTCCCATTTATCGTACTTACGTTTTACGAAAGATTTGTTTTATCAGATGACTTGTTTTATGGCAGGGTATTTGGTTAGGCATGATTTGTGGGACGCCACTTCAGACAATTGTTCTCGTTCTTATAGTTCACAAAACGAATTGGAATAAATAGGTAATTTTTGTACAATTTCATCATTAAGAATTCATATGGTAAATGTGGTAATTGTACAAGTAGTTGAAATAAAAATTAATGCAATTTTACGTTTCAAAATGGTAAATTTTCAGGTAAAACAAGCATTGGAGAGGCTTCGAGTCTGGGGAGGTCGAGTAGAAGAGAGTAAGGAAAGAGCGATGATTTCTATGGTTTACGAGACGAAGAATCGTCGTTACGATGTCTCTTCTTAGCAACAGTAGGATTTTTGAAGGGTATGGTAGCAATTTGTTATCTCTGTTTAGGTTTAAATTAAGAATTTCTCAATTTTTATGATCATAAAACAGGGGTGTTTATTGGTTCTGAATCGAATTTGACGAAGCTAACTTAGTGAACCGAAAACCAAACAAGTGTAAAATGTGGGGTCACGGACCGGATCATAATTTTATTGGTCTGGTCCGGATCAGACCACGAAAAGATATGGACCGGATTGAACCAGATTATATGGACCAAATAATATATTGTTGTTAACTTTATTATTTCAACAATTACTTCAATTAGATTAAGGGTTTTTCTAACATGTGCCCTAAGGGCACATGATAAGAAGTCAAGTAAGGAAAGATTTTCAAGATTATTTCACTTATTATGGTAAATATGAGTTTTAACTCTAATTTATTAGGATATATTCTCAACAATATTTTCTTACTTAGCTTCTTATCATGTGCCCTAAGTAGGGATGTCAATGGGGCGGGGCGGGTGCGGAGGGGGGTCAACCCGCGCCCGCCCCACGAACTTTAAATGCGCACCCGCGCCCGCCCCACGACCCGCGGCGGGTTGAACTTTTCAAAACCATCCCCGCCCCGCGGGGACCCGTTGACCCGCCTATCTCCTCAAAAAATACAAATCGTAAATTTAAAATATAACCGTCGTACTACTTATACAAATAAGTTTTCACAAAAGGCCTTAACATTCAATTAACTAAAGTCCGTTGAGCCATAAAACGGTTTTACATACAAATATACCACCAAAAACATGCACAAACAGTAGCTCAAAGCCCAAATTCGGACAGACTACTACTAGAAGAGTTATCAGTTTGAAAATTGGGGATCTGGGGGACGTGGGCAGTCTGGGTAGTGGATAGTTTAGTGGGTTATTTTTTTGTTTAGTTGTTTAGGCCTGGGAAATGGGTAGGAATAATAGGATAGATTTAATTTATTATTATTTTTTTATTATTTTAAATTATATTTTTTATTTTATTATTTTTTTATATTATTATTAAATATTATTATTTGTTAGGTGGGTATTAAGCGGGGCGGGGACATGTGGGGCGGGGCGAGCGGGGTGGGTGTGGGGCGGGGCGGGTATGGGGCGGGTCTTATGTGATACCCGCACCCGCCCCGCGACCCGCGACGAATGTTGCTTTTGAAACCCATCCCCGCCCCACGACCCGCCAAATTATTACCCACACCCGCCCCACGTAGGGCGGGTGCGGGGCGAGACCCGCCAAGACCCGCCCCATTGACATCCCTAGCCCTAAGGGCACATGTTAGAAAATCCGTTATATTAATGTCCTAGATTTATTTTGTTAAGGTATTAGAATATGTCGTAACAAAGTAATATTATCCGAGTAGGAGAAATATTTGTAAGTCGTACAATTTTTAAGATCCCTGTTATAATAGTTTGGTACATAATCCGGTCTGCAGTCCGGTCAATGTCGAACCAAAGAACAAACTTATGTGAATAGATGGACTGTTAGCCAGAACAAAAAAAATATAATCCGAGCCGATTTTTAATCTTTTGGCCATTGAATAAACAACCCTACTTTAAAATGAGGTCATATGCTACGATTGTTAATGAAAGACTTACTCGCCAAAAATCATAACTAGCAATAGATAACAACTACACAAATACAGGTACTAGCAAACTACACAAATACAGGTACTAGCAAATAGTAATCGAAAACAAATCAAGGACGGATTTAGGGGATAAGATGGACAAGTGCCCATCGTGAAACTTCAGAAATAATTAAGTAGAAGTGATAATACTAAGGAGTCGTTTGGTTCGCAATGGGAATATAAAATTTCCGGGAAGATCAAATTCATATGAACTTGAAAATCACGTGAATTGTTTAAATGTTGTTTGGTTGAATGCGGAAAGTTCAATTCATGTGGGAATTCCACTTACCTAGGGGGCCCTAGGTAAGTGACTGGCCCTATGTAAGTGACTTCCTACATTATGTAGGAATTGGAAATTACATAGGAAGTTGCACTTTCCATGAATTAGGCAACCAAACGACACTCCATTTAGCAACTTCCCATGATTTTCGAATTCCCATGATTGTAAGAGGCAACCAAACAACCCCTAAATATTGTAAAAGGTGGGAATTTCTTGGTAGATGTATTATAATTCGATTCTTTTAAAAGCCATATTTTTATAAGCTTTTTGCTTGTTTTTTTTTTTTTGGCCTTAGGCATTAGACCATAGCCCATAGTTTAGTTATAGATTGATCCTTGTTTTTAAGTTTTATTAATTTATAAGTTTATCTTTTGTCAAGAAAAATGTCGATGACAAATTTTTTTTCCTTTGACCTATGTCAAGGTTAACGTCTCAAAAATTGAGCCATTAAAGTTGATTATTTTAATACAGAATTAAAATTTGTTAAATTTTAAATACATTTAAAAAGAGTTATCAATTCACGTTATAATAAGTATAAAATTACGTTTTGTAAAAAAATGATATATAGATAAAATCTTTTCAAACATTAAGTCATTAACGTTGATTATTTAATACAGAACTAAAATTTGTTAAATTTTAAACACATTGTAGGTTTGGAACATACATCCTAGCTACACAAACTTTTGAAAATACGCGAGAGAGAACGAATTACAACTAAAATTAACATATCACACATGCACAACGACAAATCAAATTTCACCGTATAAAAATTCACATGAATTCGGAAACGTCGTTTGGTTGGGCATGTGAGAGTTGAATCCCACATTAGTTGTGAACTACCTAGGAGGCTAGGAGGCGCTAGATTATTCAAGATCACCATTTTATAACCATTTAAAATTCCTTGAAAAATAGAATGCCTACATTTTGCCAAAAAAATTGGCGCAAACATCCTTTTTATTTACAATTCCTGAAATTTAAAGTTTTCTGTAAATTGAAAGGGCGACCAATCGAGGGCCTTAGTATGATTCATGAGTTTTATGATCTCATTTGTATTATGGGTGCCATGCGATCTACTAAGATGGGACTGATATTAACAGCCACATTACTTGCATTGCTTGTTTGATAACAAATCGTTTTTTTATTTTAATTAAATGATTACAAACGTGAATTATGTTATAAAAGGAGAATATTAAAAATTTAACGTGCTTATAAATTATAATCCTAATTCCTACCTAACTAGGTACAATCCAAGCCTAGCAAGATGGCTGGTGTCGGAGAGTGCACAGTAAAAAACCGGAATTTATTAATAGTTCCGTATACCATCGTCTTTGAATGTGCAAGCATCTTTTGTAGTTATGTTTCTGTCATATATGTGATTAGGTGAAAATCAATTTGGTGTTACGTATTTAGTTTAATTTTAATTAACATTCATGCACTTACTCCAATTTGTAAGGTTTTGGTTTCTTGCCGGAACTCGGAAGTCTAAGAATGACACAAGTTCGGTCCAAGTGTCGGTTTGAAGACGATCATGTCATGGACAACTACGCACAACTAGTTGAGTATATTTAGGGGTTGTTTGATTACTCACTAAAAGACGTGGGAATTTAAATTCACGTGAATTGTAAAAATTGATCTCTTATTTGGTTACCTCAATTCACAGGAATTTATAGTTCCCATGAATTATAATTCCTCCATAATGGAGCAAGTGGCTTACCTAGGCCCCTAGGTGCAATGTCTGCATGAATTGCAATTCCTACGTAGCAATCAAATAATATTTTTTAATTCACGTGAATTCTGAAATCATGTGTTTTACACTTCTTAGGCAATACGAATTCCTACCTACAACCAAACGACTCCATAATCTCGGGGTGAGCAAAACTGTATTGTGTATACATTTTTAAATTTAAATTTATTATTTTGAGTCTGATACGGTTTATCTTGTACTTCCTCCATTTTTATCCAAATACAAGATTTGCTTTTTGTACACTATTCACCAATCAACTTTCAATCTCATTTTTCTCTCAATACGTAAGAAAAAATATATTCATGTGGGGTCTTGTTTAATTCGTCTTTACGAGTACATTGATAATATATAACTTTTATAATTTTTACAAATACGTAGTTAAAGATATGAAGCACGCAAAACTTGCGTTGGCAAACGTGAATAAAGCAAATCTTGTATTTGGATAAAAATGGAGGAAGTATCTAGTTTCTGTATACTATGATATGGTTATGAAATATTCAATTTTGAATTTATGTGTAATTAGCGAGATTAAATGAGCAAAGACTCTGCACTCGGGGTGAGCAAAACTGTATCGTGATTTGGGTATACATTTTTAAATTTGAATTTGTTAATACGAGTCTGATATGGTTTTATCGGAAGTTTAATGTGGATTTAGGACATTTATTTTTTTGACTTTTTGCAAGATGAAACAACTACAATATGTAGGCGTGTAGCTCGAAACAACGAAAATGTAACGTTTTATAAATGTTTGGAAGCACACATTTATTTTTTTGACTTTTTGCAAGATGAAACAACTACAATATGTAGGCGTGTAGCTCGAAACAACGAAAATGTAACGTTTTATAAATGTTTGGAAGCACGGTCACCGTGTACAAAAAAATTATGCAACCAGAAGTATAATAGCATCGTATAATTATGGTGTATTTTATTGAGCTTATGTGTATATATTTGTTGAGTTTTAAACTATTTTGATTATATTTTAGTTTTTTTATATTAAAATTAAAATATAGTTTAACTTATATGCATTGTGTTTTAATTGTATAATAATTTTAGATTCTCAATATTTTCTCAAGGAGTTCATAAATTGTACCATATAGCTAATATTCTTTCTAATAAAGCTCGAATTTTCTAGTAAAAAGCTCAAAATATGTACAGAAAATTGTATATCTCTGATGGTATAATCCGCTTATTGGTCACCGTGACTCCGTGAGGGGATATTATATGTAATTAGCGAGATTAAAAGTTTGCAAATTAAGGTGATAATACATGAGTTATTTACTTTTGTTGAGCCTTTTGTTTTTTTGTTTTCCTTTTTAAAAAAATTGTATTGAAGTTCTTTATTCGGTTTGAATTTCGCCAATCGTCGTCTGGCTTTATACTATGTTGAGAAAACTATCTCAATTAAAATTCATGGGTGATGGTTGAGGTCCAGTCAATATGTATTACCTTAATGTATGTTCATTTTTCCCGATCATTTGTTGTTCTATTTTATTATGGTGTCTCAGTCAATTAATTTTTTTATTTATTTTAATAATGAATTTGATAAACAATTTGATCATTCACACACAATGTAATCTACTTGTGATTTATTCATTTGTCCTTTCTTCTTTTCTTGGGCCTTGTTTGGTAAACAACATATTGAGAAATTAGTAGATTCCGACAGAATTAGTAGGTTGACTAATCAATCTATTATTATCATGTATTTGGTAAACAACATATTCTGATAACATATTAGTCGTAATCTACTATTTTTGAATATGTTGCTAATAACATCATATTGTATTAGCATATTCAATTCATACATGAAACCGTTCTAGGTATTCTATAATCTGCTAATTACCAAATACCCTTTCTTAATTTCTTAATTTAATTTAATAGTAGTTTGACAAACGGCATAAGCAGATTCATAATAGCAGATAACGTTAGCATAATACGGTTAGTAGATTTTAATAGCAGGTTTGACTATTAGATTAAATTAGCAGATTAGAAAAAAGTGTTTGGTAAATAGCAGATTACATGATAATAAGAACGATTTCATGTATAAATTGAATATGCTAATACAATATGCTGCTATTAGCAGCATATTCAAAAATAGTAGATTCCGACCAATATGCTATAAGCATATGATATTTACCAAACACATGAAAATAGTAGATTGATTGGTCAACCTTCTAATTATGCCGGAATCTACTAATTTTTTTCAATATGATGTTTACCACAGCGCCAAAAACTCAAACATGCTACTAATAAAATCTACTAACCGTATTCTGCTATGTTATCTGTTATTATGAATCTGATTCTACTATTTGCCAAACAAATCTTGTACAAAAACCAAAGAACAACAATTAACCGTAAAGTCGATTGATGATAATTCAATGAAAGTAAACTAATTAAGAACATGTTAATGAATCTAGAAGCTTGTTACATGATGTTATCTACTACCAAAGACCTCAACTATTAAACGACAATGATTATGTATGCACTACTTTTTTCAAATCAAAGGTATTTTTTTATAAAGAGAAACCTTAATTTAGTCACAACTTTTTCAAATTATTATTGTAGACCAATATAAACAATTAATTAATTAATTAATTAATACTCCAATTAGCTGTTGAATGTTGAATCTTTTTACCTTGTATCTTCAATAATAGGGTTGTTCAAAGTATCATGAGCGCGGTGAAGTATGACCATGTACAAGCAGAGTTAAATCATAATAAACGACTCCTTTTATTCCCCTGAATAGTAATTATGCCCTATTTTTCTTTGGTTAATTTAAGCTTTTATTTAGGTCATTACTTACACTCGGTTTTGTTGTGAAATTAACAAAGAATTACGATACTGTTTTTTTCGATTGAAGAGAAGTAAAGTGAATTGAAAGAAGTCAAACAAAGTTGATCCAAACTGAACTATATGAAGCTGAAGTAAAAGTTAATTAGGGTCGAGTAACGCGGAACTGAATTGAATTGAACGGATATGAGCTAAAATTAAGTCTAAAAAATATATAACCTAAGTCGTAAGCTGAACTAAATGAAGTCGATTTGAACTGAACGTAGCTGAATAAAAATTAGTTTGGATAGAATTTGAGCCGATCTAACACAAGCTGAAATCAAATGAGAAAAACACATAGTGTATGCTATAACTAAAGCGCCAATATTAACACCAATCAACTTTTTTTTATAAAGATTACATAACTAAAATTGATTTGTTGGTCGAATTATGAACATACAAAAATGAGTAGCTTCCATGTTCCATTCATGAATAAACAATGACATGGCTAATCTTAAAATACAACTCTTCCACACCTAACCATACCATTGCATTATAAGTTTATAACCTTTGTAAATTATAACGAATGTATGTCATTGAGAAAAATGATTCCGTATTTGATGTAATACCTTAATTCTTTTTATTTATTGAATAAATATGCATTTTTTTCGAGGATATTTGAATTTTATGGGTGATATTGTAGGTTTTTAATAAAATACTTTATATTATAACCCGTAATACTTAATATAAAACACTTAAATTTTATAATAAAATTCAAAAAGTACACGATTAGACTACGTTTATAGGTAGGTCTAACAAATGCTAGGTCTTGAATAGGAACAAAAATTAATTAAAATAAAAAAAGTAAAGTAAAATAAATTATAGGAACTAGTTCGTTCCAAATGGTTTGAAATGGACCTGTCGGAACATGTTTAGGAACTTGTTATTTGCATGTGGCCCCATATGTGATTCCAATTTAAACAAAAATAATGTCCGAATTTCTAGGTCTAATCAAGGCTGGATAAAATAACAAAATCAAAAACTAGGTCCAGTAGGTAGGTTAAGAAGTATATATTAATATTTTAATGTAAGAACTCAGTCTAGTAGGGCTACAGGAACGACCAATAAACGTGGTGTTAGATACGATGATTAATAAATTCGTGTATTCCAAGTTCAATACCATTATAGCCATGTGGTCTACTCGCATCCCTTTAAAAGCCACACTACTAACTTCCCCATTCCTACTTCTTCTCCGTCGCTCTCCATCTCCAACATTTCCGCCGTCGCTACGTGTCAACTTCCGGCGTATTACCTCACGCGCCACCATGTCCCCCGCCGTTTCCAGCGATCACGTCGTCAGGAACTGGTTTTCCGTGCCAGAATTACGACTTCGCGACCATTACTTCACCGTTCCCCTCGATTATTCTCTTGAAGCGGATTCTTCACCGAAAATCACCGTTTTCGCTCGCGAAGTTGTCGCCGGTTCGTTTTTACTGTTACTAATTCCGTGTCAGTCATTTGTTTACGTTTTACTCCCTCGGTCTCGGTCCCTTGTTTACATTTGATTAAAATATTCTACAAAACGTAAATAAATGAACGAGTTGTAGAGAGTACTAGCTTATTCACTATTTGTTTGATTCTTAATTGTTCTAGTCTATACTTAATGATGATTTTGATTTCATTTGCTACATTTTGATGTTTTTGAATCGTTAATTTGTAGTACTGTGCTAATTACGTTAGTTCAATTCTCAATTGTTCGAGTTCATACTTTAATCACGATTTTGATTGCGTTTATTACATTTTAATCATTCATTCAATTGTCAATTTGTACTACTAATTACATCAGTTCGATTCTCAATTGCTCAAGTTTATACTACATGAATTTGATTGCATTTACTGCACTACATTTGATAATTCATTCAATCGTCAATTTGTAGTACTAATTAATCTCCGTTAGTTCGATTCGGTAATTCTTCAGGTTTATAGATGATGATTTGATTGCATTTATCATCAATTTGTTGTTATCTAGATTTCCTTACTGCGTAAACATTGAGAAATGAGAATATGTATCATATTTTTGAATGAATAATTGAAAATTTCTCATATATTTGCAGAAGCAATAAGTTTCTCCTAATAAAACCGTTTTAAGATTAAAACGGGTCAAATACAAACCATTTGCATAGATAAGACTAGTATTTTTGTTAATATCTAGGCATTTTATGAAAGTGTTAGCTATTTGACCCGTCTTAAACTTAAGACGGATAATTTCCGTCTTCGATGAGTATTTGTGTCGCAGAAGTAATTTACTGCATAAACTTTTGCTACTTTTGGAAGTGTATATCCTCACTTTTGCTAATAAAAGCTGATTAGTTAGTTTCACAAATAGTCCACGAAAAGCGACATAGCAAACAGCGTTGCTACTTTTCTTCGAAAAGTCTTCCTTTTGTTTTCCTCATGTGTCTTATTTTCTTTCCCCAGTAAATACTATTGAAAGTGAAGATTATATGCTTAATCATGTTCTGTAGTGTTAATAGGACGAGTGGACGACTTTTGGAGATATTTGTTATTTGACCGGAATTGTTGACGGAATCCATCAGGTTTCTGGATTTTACGTGACAGTTCAATAGTACTGCGGAATCATATGCCCTTTTGATTTTTTCAACTTTGTTTGTTCTGCAAGACTTGTATAAGATCATTGTAGGCATGAGAACACTTAATTCTTTGGGTATGTTTCGTTTAATTGTAAGGCAGTGGCTTGGTCTCACACCATAAAAGGATTGTCATATAACGTTCGTGTTGTTCGCTTAAAGTTGTTTTAGTGTATGATTGGTTGTCTGATTATTAACATCTATCAACTCACAAGGTGGGTAAAACAGTAAAAATGAATGGAAGACTGTATTAATCTCTCTCGGTATCCAATTCAAAATCTATATGTATTTTAGGTGCGCGTGTCTGATCCTTGGATTTTTACTTGATGTCGGACACTAGACTCATCTCAACTCTCAAATTTGAGTAATATTTGTCTGTGCAAAAAAGAAGGAAAGAAATTATCATTGAGTAATTTTTAAAATACTTTGATAGTTTTGATACGTTGCAACTATCATATTGTTTTTTGTTCGCCAGTTTCAGATAATTTTATTCATACTATATTGTTTATCGTTATTTACAGCTGGTAATGAGGAAAAACCGATGCCATATCTTCTATATCTGCAAGGTGGACCTGGATTCGAGTCTCCACGTCCAACAGAATCTAGTGGTTGGATTGCAAAAGCATGTGAAGAATATCGCATTGTGCTTTTGGACCAGGCATGATTTCCTTGAGCATTACTTTGTTAGAACTATAATTGGTTATCATTCTTAAGTCATGATTGCTATTCCTATTGTATTTAAGCTAGCTGATACATATTTCTTACAGCGTGGAACAGGCTTGTCGACCGCATTGACTGTAACCTCTATGCGACAAATGAATTCTGCAAAAGAGTTGGCCGACTTTTTGAAACATTTTCGCTCTGACAATATAGTTCAAGATGCTGAGTTCATTAGAGTACGGATAGTACCTGATGCTGCTCCTTGGACTATCTTAGGCCAGGTATTACATTGGCTTTGTAATCGTAAGTTGTAGAATTCCGATGCATTAGCTGAGCTTTGTGACAGACGGCAGTTTGATTTTGTAGAGCTAGGCATTTGTAGTTTGTCACTTTGTCTTTCTTCTCAATGTGTTGGTTACATGCGGGTTTAGTGGTGTTGGCAGTGCAAGATATAGTTGTAAGCTATCAGTTGTTGTGGTTTGTTTAGAGTTTAGACTGCCGAGCTTAGGTCATTTTGTACCTGCAAGCATGGTTTTAAATCTCGGCCGAGTTGTATCGGATTTTCATTCTACCGATACGAGATATCGCCCGAGAAATCACCGAGATTCACTGTGATCCGCCCGCGATGGCCGATTAAGGTCCGGTTACACCACTACCGCGATTGCGACCGATACCGAGATTTAAAACCATGCCTGCAAGCCTGCAACCATCTATACTAATGACTTGCGCTCTTGTTTATATTGCTAGAGCTATGGCGGTTTTTGTGCTGTTACCTACCTAAGTTTCGCTCCTCAAGGATTAAAGCAAGTCCTTATAACAGGCGGAATTCCTCCTATTGGCGATGGATGTACTGCAGATACCGTATATCAAGCATGTTTTGAGCAGATCTTTCGTCAAAATGAGAAATACTATGAGAGGTTTCCTCAAGATGTTAAAGTTGTTGGGGACATAGTAAAATACTTGTCAGACAGTGAAGGTGGTGGGGTATGAGGCAACACTTAGATTTTTTTTTACCGTCTTTAAATCAGCTTTTCACTGAAAGCCTTAAATTTACTGCTCCTTTGTTTCTTGTGAAAGGTTCCGCTACCATCTGGCGGGATTTTAACGCCTCGGGGATTGCAAACTCTTGGCCTTACCGGTCTAGGAGCCAGTAATGGGTTTGAGCAGCTACATTACATGTAAGCAGCTTATCGCTCTCTATCATTTGTTTCGTATGGCTTTCTTCAAATCCCCTTCCGTGTCACCCTTTTTATTCTCATTTCATCTGTCCCCACAGGTTTGAGAGAGCGTGGGACCCTGTTATAACTCCAGGAGCACCAAAGAAACTCAGCTATAACTTCCTGAATGCAGTAAGTATTAGGAATATTAATAATAGCTGTGCCTCAACCATTACCTTAAGGTTTTGGTTGAGATGATTCATCTATCATGGTATCAGAGCCAGTGTGACCAAAGGTCACGGGTTCGAATCCTGACAACCTCAAAACCCCTCGAAAACTCACGAAGTGGAAACCCAACACACGGTATGGGGGCCTGTGCAAACTAACCACTCGAGGGAGGAAGCGTATTAGGAATATTAATAATAGTTGGGTCTCAACCATCACCTTAAGGTTTTGGTTGAGATGGTTCATCTATCAGTAAGTTGTATACTAAGTTTTAATTTTGCCTTCTTGAAGATATAAACTATTGCTAATGAGGGAGGATTTTTACGTCCTTGGTTTGAACTAGTACATACAAAAGTACTATATGTGGCGCAATGGCCTCAATCCCGTGCTGATCGCAGTAGCCAAATACAATATGTATACGTAATATCTGATAAACGGTGTACTCTCAAAAGAGTGTTCGTTATTTCCTCAAAAAAAAAAGAGTGTTCGTTATATAGATTAACCAGACTGAATATATCCTTAAACCGATTTGCGGTTTACAACCGGAAGTTGAGTGACTTCGGTTACCCTATTATAGATTCAGTTCCCTTTCTCTTGTAGTGATTCAGACTGAATATAATTGACTTGAAACATGTTAATGGATGGCAGTTTGAGAGGTCGTCCGCTTTCAGTACAAACCCACTATATGCAATTCTCCATGAGGTGATCTACTGCCAGGTGTGTGTATTACTATTTACGGAGTATTTAGCGCTTGTTTTATTGCTTTCCTGTATTACAGATTACAGTACTTATTCAGTCCGAATTCTGCAGGGAGCTGCATCACAGTGGGCTGCAGAAAGAGTGAGAAAATCTCATGGAAGCAAGTTTGACGCTGTCAAAGCAGCAAAGGAAGGGCACCCCGTTTTATTCACAGGAGAGGTACCTCGACTTGGGAGTTGAGACCTTAATTTCAGATTTGATTTTATTCCCGGGAAAGTTTATTCTGAATTTCCTCTAAAGTTTATTTTCAACCGTGGTAATACAGATGATATTTCCGTGGATGTTTGATGAGATTCCCGACTTGTCACATTTCAAAGAAGTCGTAAACTTATTATCTGAGGATAAAGACTGGCCACCGTTGTATGATCTAGCAGCTTTGAAGAACAACAAGGTTCGATTTTAGTGACACTCTTAACTTTCTACTTCTGGTACCTTATATTGCATTTGTGTTACCTTTTGGTCCCACGTAGTAAATATTCAAATGCGCGTTACATTGAATTGCTTTAGTGTTGTGATCTTGTGAATACTGGCACTCCAAAAACGTTTTCTCTACCGGTTCCTTTCAAATATTATGCTAAAATTATTTTACGTAAATTTGCAAGTATACCTTAAACAGGGGCAAAACTGAAAAAAACAGATGCTATAATATGCATCCTTCCTTGGTTGCACCGACTGGTTTGGGAAACGGCTTGTATCCGATTCCCTTATTTTAGATTTTGTTGTTTTAATGGCAGTCATCGTATACTGATACAATCCCCGTTTAATCAGAACAAGAAAAAGTAGCAGTGAACCGAGTTATTTTCCGAAATAGGCGATTTTCAACAATTAATTAACGAAATAGGTTGTTTTTCAAATTTATTACCGAAAATGGGTCCACGTCATCACCGAAGCTAGGATTGTATTCAAGTCGCTTACCCGGCCGACGACCAAATGCGGAGTGTATAGTTGTGAAAATCCGAAGCTGAAATTCAGTGCAGGGTAAAGTCGCTTTGGGGGAGAGCGACTTGACCTAAAATCAGTCCATGGTCAAGTCGCGGGGGGAGGGTGTTTTGGCCTGCAGTAGGCTTTCAATTTTGGAAACTTGGTATAATGCTGTACTTCATGCCAAAATGCTGTCCGGCCAGGCGACTTGCCTCTTATTTGTTTTTTATTTATTTATTTATTTTCGTTTAATTTCGGCTTGTGTTGTTAAAGGTCAAACCACTCTCTGGCTCGGCGATTTTCCTCTTATTTGTTTTTTTTAAATTTTCGTTCAATTTGGGTTTGTGTTTTTAAAGGTCAAGTCGCTATGGGAGTAGGCGACTTGACTCTGACCACAACTTCGGGAAATTCAGTCCTACGTGGACCCATATTCGATAATAAATTTGAAAAGTAACCTATTTCGTTAATTAATTGTTAAAAATCGCCTATTTCGGAAAATAACTGAACCCTATTAATCTCCCGAGTTATTGAACAATGTTTTTCTTCGACTCCATATAGCATAATCTTGTTATTACAAATGATGAATAGGTCCCGGTAGCAGCTTCTCTCTACTACGACGACTTATATGTGAACTTTAAGCTTGCGATGGAGAGCGCTGATCATATTTCCGGCATAAGACGGTGGGTAACAAATGAGTACATGCATTCCGGGTTACGAGACAATGGAAGTCATGTTTTTGATCAACTTATGGGGATGTTGAACGGAAAGAAGCCCCTGTTCTAATTTTTGTATGACGATGATAGCTTTGCTACACACAATCCGGGTTTTGAATGTTCGACAATCGCTTCTCCCTGAGATCGGGTTGAAGAGTGCCGGAGACATGTAAATTACTCAAACCCGAGCCTAGCTCCGGAATACACCGGCGTAGATTTTTCTTCTCTTTTTCTTCGTAGAATTTCGTCTGATTATTCATCCATACTTGTAATAAAAGATAAACCTATCGAGTGTTGAATTTTAGTTTACAGATTTTACGCAGTATTCTCCGAGCCTAAAATGTTATACTTGTACACATAAATATAGTGGGCCTTCATATTTCACCGGGCTTCGTCCAAATTTATTGCTTCGATCCGTCCGTGCAGCTCATGCACGGGCTAGGGTTTGGGGACTTACTGTAGTCTGCCACTGATACGGTGTACACCATTCGGAGTGTTTCTTTTATTCATTTCATTTTCACACATTAGTTTAGTCCCGTGTATAAAATGCACGGGTTGTTTTTGAAATATTATGCTGATTTTCTTAAAGAAAAAGAAAATTAACAACTATTATGGTGATTTTTCTCTGGGCCTTTGGGGTATGATTTGGTATAATTAATATGGTGATTTTTCTTTTCGGTGTTAAAAATTTTCATCACTAAACGGTTTATTGAAAATTTTCACACTTATATTTGTTATGTTGTAGTATAATTAATTCAAATTTTCTAACATATGCTCATTTTTAATGTTTAGTTGAATAGAGAGATAAATATTGTTGAATATCAAATTTTTATGTACTCAAAAATTATAATTAAATGGATGGTATTTAGTGGTGGGGTCATGGCAATATTTTTATTTAAAAAATAATTTAAATCTTTAGATCAAGGAGCCATGAGGGTGAGTTATATTTTATTCCTTTTATATAGATAGATTTGATTTGATTTGATTTGATTATATAGTAAGTCTTGCTTGCGACGGGTCACCATTTGTGACGGATATTTTGTGAGATAAAATGGATACAAAATGAGTTAATGAAAAAAGGGACCACATGAATAGTGTTGGAGAGAGAGAAAAAATGGGTATTTTGTGAGAGAAAACGGTATCCGTCACAAGCTTGCGACGGATAGTGCCGTTGCAAATAAGAATTTGTGTTGATTATATTACACCATGTATATATTAAACTAGACTATTTCCTTTATTTATTTCATTTTCATACGTTTGATTATGGAGTATTACTCTACATATATACTCCGTCTTTATATATATTCAACTACAGTATTTTCTTTATTCATTTTAATTTTATATGTTCGATTATATTACTATTTATAAATCATGAACAAATGTATAGAAATGGAAATGAAGAGATAGGGCAAGTAAGCTAAAAATGAGAAAGGATATTTGTTGTTCCAATGAAGTCATCATCACAATACTTAGGTAGGTGGTTTAACAAATTAATAGAAACTATCAACTTCTTCTAAAACATAATATAAAGTTGAACCTTGAAGAAGTTTCTCACATTGTCTTATTACCCTATCAGTCTATGACGATGTTTTCTTCCTCATCCGTCAAAGTTTAGGTTCGAGTGTATGCCTTGTTCAGTTTAAGATTATGGTAAATCAATAAATTTTTTGAGAACTTATAGTGAAGTTTACAAATTATATCATCGAATTTCTGATTTCGTGGTCAGAAGGTGAACTTTTTACTATTAGGATAAATCATTCAAGATCACGGTAGACCATCAAATACTTTGAGAACTTACAGTGATGTTACAAATCATCATCGAATTCCTGATTTCGTGGTCGGAAACTGAACTCTTTACTATTAGAATAAATCATTCAAGATCACGATAGACCATCAAAATCTTTGAGAACTTATAGTGATACTATGACAATGTGATCATGATTAAGATGACTATTTAATCCTTTTTTTTATTAATCACACATTACACATACGTAGTGGCCATGGGTTTGTTTGAAACTTCGAATCCTAATTCCTACATACGAAAAAATTAAATTTATGAGGAGTCTATCTACTTATTAAATTATCTTTATTTTTTTCAATATTTCGAGGAAATTACCTCAATTATTGGTAAAAAAGTACTCGTAATCAACACAAAAAAATAAGGTTACACGTACCAAGTAGTATAAGAATGTAGATTTTTTCTTCTATAAACGTAATGCAAGTAGTTGTTGAACTACAAAATTAGGTATAATTTAGTTGGCCATTCCTTTAGGATTTTAACTATCATTTCAAACTCTTAATAATACTTTAAAATATACTTTTCATTCATTTACATTTCAGCCCAACCTCTTCTTACCTTCCATCTTATATTCTTCTTACACCATTACATACATACATTATTATTTTTCCCTTTATTAAAACTTCAAACCTAAGTTACTTCATACTCTTCTACCTTCCTCTCCTTCTTCCCATGGAAGATCACAACCAAGAAACAACCTCTCAACTCCCCTTCTCGCAATCTCGTGAAAGTAATAATATTAACCGCGAGAACTGGAGCCAAACAACAACCCTGAATGATACTAATGAGTCGGGTTCCGACAACTTTGATTGGTCTACTCTTCTTAGGTCACCCACCATGGGATTATTAGTTAACAATTCTATAAGTGATGATCAACAAAATTACGTTGAAAATGCTGGTGATTGTAATAAGGGAAGCAATGAGGAAGAAATTAGGGCAAATAGTAGAAGTATTCTTCATGAAGAAATGTTGGATAAAAGGAAGGAATTTAGTAATGGTGGTAGTGTAAGGTGTAAGAGGGCTAAGATTGTTCCGCGATTCGCGTTCGAAACGAGGAGTTCTGAGGATATTCTTGATGATGGTTATCGTTGGAGGAAATATGGTCAGAAATCTGTCAAGAATAGCAGTTTTCCAAGGTTGGTTCTTTGATGTTTGGAAGCAATAACCCGACTCGACTTACCTGATTGTTACTTCTGGCTGAATTAGTATATTATCGGTATATGTGTTGGTGTTAGAGTAACATCGTCTCATACAAAAATTACCGAGACAAACACGTTTTAAACCTAACCTGACTCGACTAACCTGATTGTCACTTCTGGCTGAATTAGTAAATTATCGGTATATGAGTTGTTGTTAGAGTAACATCGTCTCATACAAAACTTACCGAGGCAAACATGTCTTAAACCTAACCCGACTCAACTAGCCTGATTGTCAACTCTGGCTGAATTAGTAAATTATCGGTATATGAGTTGGTGTTAGAGTAACATCGTCTCATACAAAACTTATCGAGGCAAACCCGTCTTAAAACCTAACCCGACTTGACTGACCTGATTGTCACCTCTAGCTGAATTTGTAAATTATCGGTATATGAGTTGATGCTAGAGCGAGTAAGATCGTCTCATACAAAACTTACAAAGGCAAACTTTTCTTGCAATATATTTGATACTAAGATGTGTTAGGGAGATCGAAAGTGTCAACAAGATCAGTGGTGAATTTAGGGGGTTAACGCACGCGCTGATCTATGGAAAAATCAAGTTTTTTAGTTGAAATTTTCGATCTTGTTTTCCAAATTTCATTATTCTATTAGACTTCCATCTTTTGAATGTTTTTACCTCGCAACAGTAAATATTCGCATCAATTTAGAGTAACATTGTTATATATTTTTGCTCTATATATAATGGATATTAAGATATGTTAGGGAGAACAAAAGTGTCAACAAGATCGGTGGTGAGTCTAGGGAGTTCAAAAAAGGGAAAATGCACGCACGCGCTGAACTATGGAAAAATCATAATTTGTAGTTAAATTTTTTGTTTGTTTTTTCCAAATTACATTAATTTTTTGTTTGTTTTTTCCAAATCACATTATTCGATTAAAATTTACATCTTTTGAATGTTTTTACCCTGTAACAGTAAATATTCGCATCAATTTATTCCGCGTATATGTATATTTTTGTTTACCGTTCACATGCATGTTGTTATAAGATGATGAATTGGTTCTAATTGATTTGTGCAACAGGAGCTACTACCGGTGCACACATCTAACATGCAATGTAAAGAAACAAGTGCAAAGGCTATCAAAAGATTCAAGTGTTGTGGTTACAACATATGAAGGAGTTCATAATCATCCTTGTGAACAATTAATGGAAGCTCTTTCTCCTCTTCTTACTCAAATGCACTTCCTCTCTACCCTAACATCTCACCATTCTTCTTAACTATATTTCTTCGAGTTCCGTCTTCGTAACAAATTCATTACTTAGTTAGTCTCGATAGATATCAAGGATACAGAGGTAAAGCGATTCTGTAGAACAGATCCTGTTCAAGTAAGGTCGTCATTACATATTTGTTAGTCAAACATGTGCTAATTATACAAAAATTAATTTGCAATTTGATATAAGAAATGTAAATTAACTTCATGATCAAGCTCTATGATATTATAATTTATATTTATACAATATGAAGTATATTATAAGCAAGTAATTTATTTTCGCAATACATAATTTACTCAATATAATACTTTTTCCACAAAAATTTTCATTTGTATTGAGTAAAATGTACACTTTAATTCACAACAATTAGTACAACATCATCTTATAGAATAAGATTATCTTAGAGTTTAAATAAATATTGTACACATTTATATTTTAATTTGCATCGCTAAAGATCATTAAATTAAAACACACAAATTGTTGTATAAGATCGTTTTATAATAGACAAACTTAATAACAAGAATTTGTGGCAATTCAAGTACATTACAAGTAAGTAGATTAGACAACCAGTTAGAACTTAGAACCCGAGCTTTATAAAGTGTTCACTTGAGCTTAGATCTATAGGTTAAGTGCTTCTTTTGAAAGATTCCGAGATCCATTATAAAAATATAGAACTTTGAAAATTATAATGAAACTCAAAAATCTGAGCTAAATTTGATTTTTATTTTTGACTTAAAAAAATTTAAACCAAAAATTATGAAAGATGAAAAATATCCATATAAATTGTGTATTACTCTTGTACAACCAGTTGTTTAATAGAATTTGTGCTAAATTACTTAATAAAATATAGATTAATATTTTATTTTAATAACCCGATACTTTATATTGATAATCTACATAAAAGTATATTATAACTCAAAAAAATTACAAATAAATTCTGAAAAATTTGAGTTTTAAGTAAATTAACTAAAATTTGATTTATAAAATTTTTAGAACTCAATACAATATATACAAACTCATAAATTCATAAGTATTTTGTGATCCTTTCCAAAAATAATTATGAAATATCATTTTAAAATTAGAGTAAGCATTCTGCATTATGCATACACAAATTCTCACTTGAGACGAACATTATCCGTCATAAGCTGAAAACTGATAGTGCCCTTCCACATAGTGCAAATGGCACGTACAACCCATAAAATGCTTCATTTCTTCCCCGCTTACATGTCCACTAGCTTTATTGTGAAAATAAAGTATCCGTCTTCAACTTGTGACGGATATTACCCTTCTTCAACTTATGACGGATATTATAGGTCACAAGCAAGACTCTCTGTTCTACATAAAACCGTTTTATACAAGCGTGATTGAATTGAATAGGGTATGGCCACTAAAGCCCCAAATTTTTAAATGATCAATAATAGGGGCCTCCCTAGAAAAGCCCACAAAACTAAATAAATTCGACGTACGAAAGTAGGCCCATACCCACGGGTCCATCAATCACTTAAATTGGGTTTCGCAAAAACTGCCGACGTGATGGGCCCACATTAAATAACATGAAGTCGGTGACTCAGCACTCAGTAATAAACGTACATCTGCCGACCTTCTTAAAATCTGACACCACTTCCTTGTTTACGTATGGGACGAAGATATTTCCATACGGCATATCCTCAGGTTTCTACACGTGCTCTCTCACGTGCCCACCTCCCTCTTTTCACGTCCTCTACTATTCAAACCCAAATATCGAGTTTAAGATGAATATATTCGTTTTAAATTCAAAATCGGTTTAAGATTAAATCGAGATGTGTTTAAACTTTAAAATAGTGATAAAAGAGAAATAGGTGTAGTTTTTTAACTTATTATAGTATAAATTAGATTTGAATTTTTTTCTGTCAAAACTCATATTTAACTCAGCTTATATATATTTTTGAATTTTCTTGTAATTTTTATTCAGAATGTTTAAGCGATTGAACACAAAAACGTTATTATTAGCCTCGTAAACGGTAAAACAAAACTCGAAAATTTTATTATAATACCTAAAAAGTACGAGATTTATGGTAATAGATCAGATGTATAATCCATTTACTCGTAAAATATCTTATCGACATAAGTTTGGCTAATTTATTTGTTCTTTGTTTTAATTCAATTCATTTTCACTCTACTTAAAATTTAACTCATCGTTATCGTACTATTAACTTATGTTTGCCGTACTTAATCAATCAACCACAATTAATAATTACACATAATAAGTTTGTAAATAACTAATTTCAAGTTTCAACTATATTTAAAGCAATATTTTACCCCCAAAATTCTCATTGAAAACCGTCGTTATTTGTCACAGACTGAAAACGAATAGTATATCTCATAATGTGAGTGACAGTATTCATGAGATGCTACATTTTCTCCCACTTGCTTTTTCACTTACTTTATTTTAAGAGGAATGTTATGTTTTCGGCTTGCGACAAATATTATCTGTCATAAGCAAGACTATTTGTTTTACCTAATACTCAGTACTTCCTCTATTCTTTTTATATCCCCCCATTTCCTTATACACGTTTGTCGATGTTCATTTTGTTTTGATTATATCTTTAGCTACATACTACTAAAAATTAAAAAAGTTTAATATTCTTAATTCTCTTATCAAAAAAAATCCCAATGAATATATTTCCGTGAACGGGTTGAGAGAAAATTGACGTTGAATACTCGATTGTAAATAGTGTTAAAAGAGAAATTGAGTGATATAAAAAGAATGGAGGGTATTCCATACAATCAGAGCAATTCCATTAAATTAATTAACTCATTAAAATAACGCAAATTCTCATATGTGACGGTGTCATAGACAAAGAAACAAGTGAGATAGAATAATATAAAGGCGAATAAAAGAGAACTGTGAGACGTCAGAAACTTGTGACCGTTTATGAATAAGACGGACTGTAAAGTAAAAGTTGCACAAGATAAAGTGTAGGACTTGTGAATGTGACAACTACGCGCAAATACAAAATTTCTAATGTCTATATAATCCCCCATCTCCATAGTTAAAATTATACAAGTCGTAAACAAAACAATAATATCTAAAAAATGACGGAATTTTTTGATAAAGCGAAGAAATTCGTTGTTGATAAGGTAACTGACGTACCAAAACCCGAAGCAAGTATAGATGATGTTAGTCTTAAAAATGTAGCTAAGACTGGTATTACGTACCTAGCTAAGCTCGGTGTGCTCAACCCTTACTCTCATACCATTCCTATTTGCGAGATCTCTTTCTGCCTCAAAACTGACAACAGGTATGGAACAGTTTTTTTAAGGCAAAAGTTGTGAGACGATTACTTTTGATCTAAAGTTTCAGACGGGTTATATATGTGATTATTTTAGAATTAAATATAACCACAATTGTGTGACCAATTTTACAGCTTAGGATAACTTATTTGTCTAGGTCACATTTGACTATAAAGTGGTTACTAAATTCCGTCCGAAGGTTTTAGACCAAAATTATGGAACTATTTTTTAAAATAGTTCTTGCTTATTTGTTTGTGTCGACGGTCACGACATAAACTGAACACGAAGTTTAATAAACTCGACACGGAGTTAGTGAGTTATGGTTGAGATATTGTATATATTTTTTTTAAAGTAATTGGGTTGAAACGATCACGGCATGAAACATAGGTTGGTTGGGGGTTGGGAGTTAGGGTTGGCTCTTTCGACAAGAGCCGTATAACAAATTTAGTTAAATTAGATATAATTTGGTTAAGTTAACATGATAATCTAATCAACCCTCTTAAGAGTAAGAACTAAGTATTATTCATCATTTTAGCTTACACTACTTGAAAACAAAAAAAAGGGTTATTTTTTAACCATAAAAGTTTTAACTATTTAATCAAAAATCGTAACTATTTATGAAAAAATGCTCATTTTGTGATTGTGCGATCATCACAAAGAAGTAGAATTTGTGTGTAGCTTTATAGGGTTATTCATTCAAGCTTAGTTGCTTGGTTTAAGCAACCAACGAGGTTAAGTGGGTTGAAACTTAACTTCTTATAGAATAAATCGATTAAAATCGATCGGTTTGACCTATTGAAAAATTAAATAGGTGGGGCTAGTCTTAAAACAAATAACCCGTTTATCTAGTCGGGTCGGGTAACGAATTAACCATTACTCATTTAAAGTTAGACACTTATACGAGATAATAAGAGGCAAGTCTAAATTAATTTCTATGTTCTATGTTATAGAAGTATTTGCAATAGTGAACTTTCCCTTATTTTATTTCTCCTTTTATCATTGGTCCATCTCACTTTTTATTTATTTTTTATCCGCAATATCCAATTTATAACTTCATCTATGTTAACACTAATTTTCATTTAAGACTATCATTTTAAATTTAAGACGGCTCAAATAATAAGTCATTCCATAGGGCATACATCTTCTTATTGCTTAGACATTCCTTTTACCTTATCCATATAAATGAGATACTACTACTTACCTGTTTTAACTTCTAACAGATATATCTATCCCTATACAACAATAGGGCTCCAATAAGGTTCCCTACGATTTAATACATATACAAAATTATAACAATCTCCCAAAAAAACTCTAGTAGTTATTGTGTAAGACGGTGTCATACTGTGAGATGGTGTCATTGCATAAATGAAAGTGGACCGTTTTACATTATCATTTGTTTTTTTTTGGTTTAAACCGGGTATTCACCGTCGACAACAATGTATAATCCCCTTGCCGCGGTACTTTCATAAAGAGCTATATGACTGACGGAAGTGTTGCTCCATAGGCGGGATCGAACCGCTGACCTCATTGTAAAGAACGCTATTTTGCTCTTGGTTTTATTCGGAAACAACCCTCAAAAATCAGAACTCCTCTTAGCTTGATCTTTACGCCAAATTAAAGTAAAATAAATAACCGAAACAAAGCGAGAATTCGTACTATAATGCTACTATTACACCAATTCCATTAATTAAAAATGGTTAAAGTAAACTTGCAAAAGATAAAGTCCCAACACTCCCAAGACATGTGCTTGTGAGTTGTGACGACAACTACGCGCAAATCCTACGTTTTAGTCTCTCTATATATTCGCCATCTCATCTCATACAACATCAACAACAACAACAATGGCGGATTTCATAGAAAAAGCGACAAAATACGTAGTTGATAAAATAGCGGATATACCCAAACCCGAAGCAAGCATAGACGATGTTGATATTAAGAGTATTGCTAGGTCCGGTATTACCTACCTAGCTAAGATCGGTGTTCTCAACCCTTACTCTCATTCCATTCCTATCTGTGAGATCTCTTTTTGCCTCAAAACTGATAACAGGTTCTCTTTTTTCACTCTCGCTCCGTCTCGTTTATTTGTTTATTTTTTTCATTCATTCCGAGGGATTTTTAATCAAAAATAACATTTCGCTTTTACACGTTTGTGAATGCCAAATCGTAACACAAAGACGAATCAAACAAGATTAACATGTTAGATGATACAGTACTCCGTAGTAGATGAGATTGTCAGCTCTGTATTCATGATTGATGGCATGTTGATATGGTCAAATCAATAAAAAAGTTGACTGTGTTTTTGTTTGGTTTCACAATAAGACATGTTTACAATCGTTCTTGCAGTCTAATATAGACCGAGTTACTGTATTAAAATATTAATATATACTTTTTAACCTACCTAGTACTCCTGGTAGACGTAGTTACTGATTTTGTTATTTTATCCTGGTTAGACCTAAGATTTTCGACATTATTTATGGTTAAATTGGAATCACGTATGGACTACATACAAATACCAAGTTACTAAACATGGTCCAGCATGTCCATTTATTTGGAAAGTAACTAGTTCCTAAATTTTATTTTACTTTATTTTTTATTTTAATTAATTTTTGCCCTTATTCAAGACATAGCCTTATTAGACTTATCCATAAACGTAGTTTAAGATATAGTGTAATGCTAGATTGCTAGTTGATCAATTCAAGATGTTACATGTGCTTGGATCGATACCGAGGATGTCTTAGTCTAGTGGTTAAGTAATGCGATCAAGTGCGCGTTTTGTTGAAAAAAAGGAATAAGAAAAAACAAGTGCTTGGATCTAATCCTCGATCCTAATATAATTCGGATCGGATCCGTTTATTCATAACGGTTAATTAATTGTGTTTGCCTTTTCACTTTCTTGACTTGGCCAAATTCCAAGATGCTAAAGCTGTTTTAGTAGACATTAGTGCTTATCATGATCATAACTTACACTAGGTCCGGTGATAGACCGTCTTAAGGAAAATATAAATTAAGTTAATATGTTCCCGTTGTTATGTCAGAAATCTTTCAAAAACGCTATTGAGAAACCGTCTTTCTACGCGGTGATGCCCACCAGAATAGAATATGATTCTCATCCCATTCAAAATAAATGGAATTTAGAACTTCACTTTTTTTTTTTTTATGACGAGGGGTTTAATCCCCGGGCCCATGCATTCCCGCACTATCACATGGACCATGTAAGCCACCCTTTGGGGATGCAGTGGCCAAGTGGTCATCGCCCCAGCTGGTAATCGAACCTGAGACCTCTCAACTCCTGCATTTCTGCAAGCTTTAAGTTTTAACTCAGTTACCACTAGACTAACACCACTTGGTTTAGAACTTCGCTATTATTAGCTTTGTTGTTGTCGTCGTCGTCATCAGCATAAATGTTGACAAAGTGCAGTCTAATGTCACAGGGTGATAGCATCGGGCAATGTTCCAGACCCAGGGTCGATTGAAGCGAACAAGACAACAATGTTGGAAGTTCCGATGCTGGTGCCACACGACATCCTAATGAGCCTCGTCAAAGATATGTGGAAGGATTGGGACATTGACTACGAGCTCAAGATAGGTCTAATTGTCGACCTCCCCGTCTTTGGTAACTTCACTATTCCTCTTACTACCAATGGCGAGATCAAGCTACCCACACTCGGGAGCATCTTCGGTGGTGGTGGAGACGATGATGACAAGGAGAAAGAGAAGGATTGAATTACAAAAGCCGGAACTCTTCTTGGGTGTCGATCGAGTTTGTATTCCCTATATGTTTTTGTACCTTTCAAGTTGGAAGCTTTGATATTTTTTTCGTTGTACTATTCGGTTTTCTATATAGTTTGATCGAAAATCGGGATTCACTCCCTGAGCTCCGACATGGCGACATTATACGCGACTAATCAGTCAATTAGCTAACCAAGCAAGTTTGAGATAATTCTAGCTTAATAAACTTCCTATGCTCTTGAATACTGATCCACAAATTTTCGTGACAGTCGATAACCGTAACCGAGTATACGAAATCCGGTTATACGGTTCAACTGGGTACCCGAAACCGTATACCTGGTTAAACCGTATCGTATCCGGACTTAAAAACGTGACGTGAAAAAACTGTATACTCGATACGGTTTTCAGTATTGCTGTGAAAACGTTCATATTTAATAAAAATATAAAATGGAAAGTAATAAGCAAATGGGGATGTAGCTCAGATGGTAGAGCGCTCGCTTAGCATGCGAGAGGTACGGGGATCGATACCCCGCATCTCCAAATTTTTTAACTTGTTTATTTTGTGTCCTCCGTAATAGACAAACAGTCCAAATTTAATCAGTTTTCCTGTTTTTGGTACCACACAAGTTATTATCTTTAGTCCGAGCCTCGTTCACACCTGTTCATACGCAATCCAATCAAACCGTGTTTTATACTCTCAACTGTTGTATCGAATTAGAGCTGATCATGAATCGTTCCAATCCGTCACATTTCTGGCTCTTGGTAAGCTCACTCAAAAGTTGAAGACTGTACTTATGATGGCGATGGATCGAGTTTAGCCAATTAATTCAGTTTCTTAAACTCGAATATATCAGTTTTTCTACTTTTTCCGCGACAATTGGGCGGTATAATATGCAAAAGTGGCCTGACTGGTTTCTTAAACTCGAATAGTTTCTCATATATCATCGCGTCTAGTGCTCTAACATTTGTGTCGAGATATCGAGTTACAATTGGGTAGATGAAAAACGCCTCAGATTTTCCTGTATCAGTCTTTCAATGACTGAACAGCTCCTATTTTGTACTAACAACAAGTTGATTGAAAATCGCTTCATGTTAGACTTTAACTGCTACTGTTGAGCATCTGTAAGGCCTCTTCAGGCTGTATCATTGCTGTGACGTAACCCCGCCCGCTTAGAAATCGAGATGTTTTTCGGTTTTTCCCGGTGTCTACAACCACTTGATTCGGGAAAATTGACTTGGTTACGGAAAATGCCCTGGTCCGAGTGTCTCCTGGATTCACATCTTTAGCCCTCTCTTGAAGAATTACTGCACAATTACGATTGACTCGTTTGAGATTTCATTATCGAATATGTCCCCCAAAACACGAGGATAATCAAGCTTATCACGGTACCATCCTCCCTTCTCAAAGAAAATCGCAAGATCCTCAGTTTCGGCAACTACTGCAGTCTGCAGCAGCAAATGCAGGATTGTTCACACTCAAAAGATATCCTGCTCTTTGATATAGCATCCAAAAGTCGTTCCACGACATCTTATGTGGTACAATGTACAACGACAACAACCAAGTGGTGTTAGTCCAGTGGTAACTGAGTTAAACCTTAAAGCTTGTAGAAATGCAGGAGCTGAGAGGTCTCAGGTTCGATTACCAGCTGGGGCGATGACCACTCGATCACTGCAGCTCCCGAAGGCTTACATGGTTTATGTGGTGGTGCGGGAATGCATGGGACCGGGCAGTTAAACCCCTCGTCACCAAAAAAAATGTACAACGACAACAACATTAACCCAGCCATTGTTTTACGAGCGCCCACAAAATATGGTACAACAATACCCCACTGTCTCAAGCGCTCCCGCAAATAATTTTGGTACAACCAACATCTTGTGATGTACAGTCCAATAATCACAAGGTTCCAATTAGAATTGTAACATTGTGAACACATGAAAATTACACAGCCAAAACTAGCAGAGGTTACGAATGAGTCAATCTGTCAATATCATAAGTCTTAAGCTATAATCCTATTGTCCTCTAGTCACCTACCAACAATGTTGGTCAGTAAACCATACACTTTTTCGTTCTACTCAGGGACGGAACGAGAATTGAAACGTATCGCCTAATCGGTCACTTAAGCTCAGTCGAGGAAAATTGCCTATGGGCTATGGTGGCTAACTTTGTTATCATGATCGAGTATATCTGTTACAAACCCGGAATTATTTGAACATTATCTCGCTAAATGAGACTTATTCGGTCGTGATAAGAGAATTATGATCCGCGAACTTTGAAACGGGTGGATACTGAGTAAACTTCTGGAGATACGTAATAGATTGCAAACGATGGATATTAGATCAACGACGGTTATTACTATGTTAGTATGTGTGTAGTCTATAAAGACACAAGACTAAGCTTGACAAAGCTAATCGGCTCAAATGACTTGATTTGTTCCCGAATTAAGGACTCAAATTTGACCTACGACTAGAATTGACTCAACCCCATCCAATCCGATCCGAGTCTCTTATGAATGCATAATTGCATATATACCGTTATCTTCAAAAAAAATTAATATTCCCTCCCATACACCATTTTCTTTCATATTTCTTTCAACGGATTATTTGGTTTTCTTCCCTATTTCTTCTTAAGATTAATTTGTGTGGTCTAAATTTAGTAGCAGGTGGGTAGTGTGTTTGGTGTAATCCAAATTTAATTTCTTATTTTTTTTATGCAAAACTAAATTAAAGGGGAAGAAAAATGATGAATAGGAGAAAATAATTATCTGCACCCAAAATAACATAATCGAATTTAATCCAAATAAGTAAATAACCCAAATTAACACAAACCCAAACCCAAACCAGACATTTACCAAGTCTACATTAAGAGTACATACATAATAAAATTTGAATATGTTTGGTACCACTAGTAATTGCCAAATAAATTCCCTTTCAACTCACAACAAACATCAAAGTCTCCTTTTTAACGTGTTTATCCGTTATAAATTTGCGATAAGTTAAGTATTCAATGCAGCTAGATAACATAAAAACAGATTGTTACTTGTTATAAAATTTGTTTTTCCTTCTTCAATACACATGAGCGGTACTGGACCCGTCGTTCTGCTTCTGTCTTTTCTAGCCCACATAATTGTTATTTGACAGCAAGGATAATCTACTACCGTCTGTTTTACTCCAATTGTTAAATTCAACAAGGGGTTGGGTCACACCCGAACGGAGGAGAAATAGTCTACAATATAAACCCGATAGGGTTCCACCCTAAAACCATTTGGTGATAGAGGGGGTAATGACCCTTGCCTTTCTATCAATGTGGATAATGCTCACATGTAGAACTTTCGAGTTTCTTCACACTCCCCCCCACATGTGAGGTTCATTTACACACAGACTAGACAAATTCAACTGAGCAACCTTGCTCGTCCAGCTGTAAATTCGGCCCAGTATTAGCTCATATCGGATAAATTCAACTGAGCAATTTCTTTTGCTCGTCCGGCTGCAAACTCTGGCCCATGAAACTCAGGTCTTTAGCCATGGGCTCTGATAGTCTGATACCATGTTAAATTCAACAACGTGTCTGGGTCACACCCGCACAAAGGAGAAAGAGTCCAAAATATAAACCCGGGATGGTTCCACTCTAAAACCAATTGGTGATAGAGGAAGTAACCTCTTAACTTATAAGGTGATAATTCGTCCCCTCTTATATCAATGTGGATAATCCTCACATGTGAGACTTTCAGGTTTCTTCACACCAATCTGTTAAAAATTTACAACGAATATTTATAGACACTAAAAGTCTTATAGTACGAGTATATATTTAACCCACATAAGTATATTTAACCCGTCAAAAAGACAATCTGTTTCATTTCTTCTACTCCACAAGACCACAAGTATATTTAACTGTCACTAACTTGCGACGAATATTTCGACCCACCAAAAGTCCTATACTCCTATTTATCTTGTACTCTCAACGCTCACAATTGAATCCCACATTAAATACACAATGTCTATTCCCAAACCAACAATTAAATGCACATTCATCTACTCCAACATACACTCCTCACCCACCTCTCTTCCCAAACTCCACATACTTCTCTTTCTCAACAATGAAACTCTTCTCCTTTTTTAACTCTCATCAATGTCCTCTCCTCCACCTCCTCCATCTCCTCCTCCTCCTCATTCTCCATCTCCACACTTCACTTTCTCTCTCCAATCTATCGGTCTCGGCTACTCCATCGCCATCGCTTTCGCATTCTTAGTCCTCCTTTCCTCCCTCCTCCTGTCCTCCTACCTCTGCTGCCGCCGTCGCCGCCGCCGCTTTCCACACCCTCCTTCTTCCTCCTCCTCCACCCCTGGCCCTACTTCAACCATCGTTCCTAGAATCTTCTTCGTCGCCGAAGGCGACGACGACGACAACGACGGCGGCGGCAACGGCGGCGGCAACAACGATCACAATAACGAAAACGGCGTCGTCGGACTAGAGCGAGCTGTTATAAACTCATATCCGAAATTCCAGTTTTTTAAGAAAAAAAACGATTTGGAAAATGGCGGAAACGATGATAATAATGAGAATGTTTGTTCGATTTGTTTATGTGATTATAAAGAAGGAGAAATGTTGAGAATGATGCCGGATTGTAAGCATTATTTTCATTTATGTTGTCTTGATGCTTGGCTTAAATTGAACGGTTCGTGTCCGGTTTGCCGGAATTCTCCATTACCGACTCCGGTTTCGACTCCGTTAGCTGAAGTAATGCCGCTTTCTCAGTATCCTGATAATCGTCGTCGTTCCTCCGCCATCTCTTCCTCTTCTTAGGTTCCGTCTCAATTATTTATTTACTTTTTTTTCTCGTAGTTCGAAGATTGTTTTAGAGGTAAACTATTGAATGAGACGGAAAAAGTCCGTTTTAGTGTCGTTTTGTATAAACTTTGATTTTAATTAGTTTTGAAAATTGAGTAGATGCGTAATCACGAGTTAATTACTTGATATAGTTTAATTCGTGTGTTAAAGTTCCAACCGTTTTTTTCATCTTTAGGTACATGTGTGACACTTGTGCTATTTTGTGCGTGTATAGATTTTGGGTTGTAATCGATTAGTTGAGCTAGCTGATATTTGTAGACGTTTATTTTGAATCGCGTTATTTGTGAATATTCTTATTTTTGGATTAATTGTTCGTGTTTAAGTTAGTTGACATGTAAATTATCTAATTCGAATCTCTATTTTTAACACAAAATCTCATTGAAAACGGAAATTATTTATTACTGCTTTCTCACGATATACAACAGACGACACTATCTGTCTTCAGCTTAACAAAATTTTATGTGCTATTTTGTGGGTGTATAGATTTTGGGTCGTAATCGATTAGTTAAGCTAGGTGATATTTGTAGACGTTTATTTTTAATCGTGTTATTTGTGTACATTTTTATTTTTGGACTAATTGTTCGTGTTTGAGTCAGTTGACATGTAAATTATCTAATTCGACTCCCTATTTTTAACACAAAATATCATTAAAGACGGAAACTATTCGTTACCGCTTTCTTACGAAGTACAACACTATCTGTCTTCAGCTTCGTTACAAGGAAGAAGTTTTGATTCTTTAAAACAAAATTTCAGTATGTGCTATTTTGTGCGTGTATAGATTTTGGGTCGTAATCGATTAGTTAAGCTAGCTGATATTTGTAGATGTTTATTTTGTATCGTGTTATTTGTGTACATTTTTATTTTTAGACTAATTGTTGGTGTTTAAGTTAGTTGACATGTAAATTATCTTATTCGAATCATTATTTTTAACACAAAATTTCATTGAAGACGGAAATTATTCGCTACCGCTTTCTCACGATATACAACACCATCTGTCTTCAGCTTCGTTATTTGATTCTTTAAAACAAAATTTAAGTGATGTATAGCTTTTATACTCCGTATTAGTGACCTGCTTTGCGCAATTACTTTTCCGTCTTTAATCATTTGTTTAGCTTTTATATCTATCGTAAAAAGTATTTTACAGTAATTAAAAGTAAACAAACGATTGTTTAGCGAAACTCGAGATTACTTTTTATAAAAGAAAAGATTAGTGAGGTGAAAAAAAGGAGATAAAAGGATGAAAAGAAGATGCTGTAGAAAGAACAAAGGAGGCCTTTTTTGTTAATTTTGTTCCCTTTTCTGCAATTTTCATGTAATATGTACATGATGCTGTTTGATGTGCAGCTTTGTCTTTCTTCTGCTGTATGACCATCAACACATCATGTCATCTTGTAGTTTTAATCTCTTTTTAAGTTAATAAAATTCAAAAAATCTGAAAACGGATTCTATCCATTATAAGCTGAAAACAGATAGTATTTCTCTCTAAAAAACGTAAGTGGGAGAACAAGTGGGGTTAAATGGAGTATTTTATGGTTATTCACTTGTATTTTGTGAGAAAGACATTATCCGTTTTCAGCTTGTGACAGATAGTGTCTGTTTTCAATGAGAATTCGTCAAATTCTTGCAAATCTCCATCTTATATCATTTCGGAACAGCTTTTTGTGTTTCTAATACGAAGATTAAGATTGCATACTTCCGAAACCTGCTTACCTCGCATGTACGGGAGTCATTGTATCGATTGTCTTAATTAATTGGCTTAATTGCTTATTATAGGTGAATTATAGAGACTCATTACCAACAATAATGTGTTTGTATGAAAGCAAATTGTGGCTGTATATGTATGCTAATTAAGAGAAATCAATGGTCTTTTACTTAGTTTATGCATTCCTTATAACTAGTTTTATGCCCGTATAAAAAATGTACAGGTCAGTTTCTAAAAATTTCGTAAATATATTGATTAATTAGTGCAAATATAATTCAACATGAACTTAAATGAAAAATATATAAATTATCAATCTGGGGATGATTTTGACTCCAAATAATTGATTTACTGGTATTGAATTAATTTATTTATTTTTTTAAGATAATTATAAATTGAAATTAATTTTCAATTTTAATGTTATTAATGAAAATAATCAAACTTTATGAAATAAATTTGAACCATATAAAAAAGATAAAAACAATTGTATTGTACTTGTATAACATACCCTTTAAATAAATTACCCTTTAAATGAAAGTAAAATGATAGAAATATTTTTAGCAGTGGTTTAGAGGGATAAGAAAAGTCTTTTAGACTGCTAATTTTAAGGAGTCAAAAAGTGAATCACAGTTTCTTAAAATCTTTAGATTTTATAGTATAAAGATTCAAGTTTATTTTGTTAGTATTATAATTAATTATTAATATGCAAACCGATGCTTATTAATAAACAAAATATTTTAAATGTAACATTCGGAATATGATTTTTTTTAGTTTGAATTTAAATTGTATTACGACAATGGCGAAATGTAAGCCGAAGGCATTATAGAACGTAAGACTGATGATAATGACGAAATCTAATTCTACAATCAATTACGTAATTAGGAATGATGAAAGATCACAATTAATTCAGAATTTAGGAGTGAGGGAAATGAGGGAATTTAAATTTAAATAAGTAAATGTTAGTGGGTCTTTTTTTTTTCTTATTTCAAGGAACCAATGAAAATGAGTTAAATTCTATTCCTTTTATAGGGATAGATTAAACCCTTTAGAAGATTCGTGTGAAATTATTAGTACGATGATCGTTATTCGATGAGTTAGAGTATCTTCAATGTTTATTCAAAAAGACTTGCTTGCAAATAAAAAAGATGCTACTTGCTGTCATTGGAGCAGTTTTCTTGAACTAGCTTAGTTTATGCTAGTGGCTTCATGGAGCTAGTAGCTCAAATGGACCCACAAAAAAAATCTACCAATTATATACTTCCTCCATTCCAATCAATTATATACATTTCACTTTTTGGGCACTATTCATAAGTCGAGTGAAATTTCGACACAACTTCTAATATATAACATAAAAAATAGTCATGTGAGATCTTGTTTAAATTGTCTTAACGAGCACATTGTGAATATCAAAGTTTTATAATTTTTATCGATACGTAACTAAAGATATTAACAAAAGAAAACGGGTATCGGCAAACGTGAATAAAGTAAATGTATAGAATTGATTGGAATGGAGGAAGTAATATTTAAATAATAAATTAAATGGGTTCTGGAAGATGGTTAAAATGTGGGTCCATTTAAGCCGCAACAATACTAGCTCAGCCTTTGGAGTAAATTGTAGCTTAAAATTATTATAGCTCAAAAAATGATGTGGCAAAGGTCACCTAATCGGTTTAATTTCATTCCATCATAAGCAAAACTAGAAAAAAACCCTATAAAATTAAAACAGTCTGAGAAATTTAATCGACATAGTTAAAATATGTTACCGTGTCATTTCGATCGTATGAACTGGAAATTCATGTGTTACACATTTAGTATGACTTTTGGACAGTTACAAATTTCTTAATTGAGCAACAGGAAAAGAGCATTATACATGATAAATGAGGTATGAAATAAATAGTCCAAGTCATATAGAACAAGTCTTGTTGTTGCAACAATCAACTACGCATTTGTTGGCACATGCATTTTGGTATGAACGTGAACATGAACATGAGTGAAGCAAGGAAGTTATACTAAATCCAAGCATATATCATGTGATGTGCTTGTCAATTGTTATATTCACGGTGGAGTTAAGGGGTTAGCAGGGGGCCGTTTATTTGGTGGTCGGGATTTTTAAAAATTTTAGTTTAATTTTTCGAATTTTTTTTGTATAAAACTCAATTCATCTACCTTTCTAAAAGGACAATTCTCGTAATATTTTTGAAGTTGTCACTTTTTCGCCAAATAGCTTTTGTTTAAAAAAACGTTTGACTGGTCATATCTCTTAGATACGAGATTGAAAAGTCGTGATTTTTTTCCTAAGTGAAACATCTTGATGAGATCTTCAATTTGAAATAAAAAATCGTATTTTTTTGACATTTTAAAACGGGGTTATGACATACTCTACCATACTTTTGATTATTTTATTGAATTATTACTTATAATTATTTAGTTTGCTTAAAGCCGTATAAAGTAGTTGCACCTTATCCTACAATGTGCAGATTTACCAATTCTTGCTTCTTTTTTTATAAACTTATCGATAATTTCGTGGTTTCAAATACCGTTATAGATATAAAAAAAATAATGTATTTTTATAGTTTAACAAATGGAGCATGTTGTTTTACATAAAAACAGTCGTTTATTTTATTTCTCTTTAAATGTCTTGTTACCGCAATAAAGAATTAGTCTATGAGTAGCGTTTTATAACTAAAATTTTAAAACGAGATGAAAAATGATTTTTTTAAATGTAAAAATATGATTTTTCTTCAAACTGTTTTAAATTGAACTTTTTAATATTATAATCTAATTTAAATCGGTTGTAGGTAACGTATTAACATAAACCGGTCTTACGGCTGGTTGTGGCATAGTCAAAGTAGATCCAGAGATTTGGAGAAAATATTTGTTAATTCATTAAAAGAGTTGACTTGGAATAGCTTAATACTTGGACATTTGTGACAAAACAATTGAGCTCCTCAATTTGTTTAGCTCAAGTACACCTTGAAATCTCCATATGAATTGGGACTTGAACTATTTGGCATAGAAGCTCAAAACACTTTTCTCAATATTTTAGATCTTCCATCTCTAATTGCTACAACAATTTTATATTCTTAATTCTTACTATTATTATGATTGCATTGCCTTGATTTAGGGGTTGTATATGATGATATACAATATAAATATATATTTATAGGAGACGGGTATTGGGATGTGAGTTGGGTTTGCGCCCGAAATTCGAGAAAGAAGACTGTGTTTAGGTACAATAACTTGAACACTAACGCTTAAAATACATAGAAAATGGGTTAAACTGGAAGAATTGCTGAGGCACACTCAAGCATGGTACGACAAATGGGTTGTGTACTTGTGTGCTGTAATTGACACGGCGTGAAGCCCGCCTTCATGGGCCTAATCGCGCGATTTTGTTCTCCCGTTACAGTGGGTCGACACAAGGCATGACCCGACAGGTCCACTTCTATGATTATGTCTCTAAACAATAGTCGAGACAACAAGTTTTAGGCGTCCTAATAAACCATTAATGATATAAACTGCGAAGTATAGCGTATTTGTGTTTTAGAAAGGTGGTTATTCACCTTGTCTCTTGATCACGAGATTAGGGGTTCGATGTCTGTTTAATGTGAATGGAACAAACTCTTTGACTAGTCGTTTTACCTCTTTGTAAGAACAACCATGACACTGGAAATTATACACTATTCTTAACCGTGGACACCCGATTAGCGCCCAAAATAAAGTATATACTCCAATCTACGCCAATAGTAACGTGAACCATTGTTGATAAACTCCCGATCCGGATCGTAGGATCTTACGATTCTATGATTCAAAAAGTGGTGACCGATCCCGATCTTAGGTAGGATCTTAATTTTGTAGGATCTTACGATTCAATTTGCGTCAAATTTTTCCGTGGTAGAATCTTAACCCGATCCTACGATCCTACGATTATACAACCCGATCCTACATTATTAACATTTAATTTTTTTCGGTTCCTAATATTTTAGATATGAATTTGAAGATAGAAATCTAATATAAACGAGAATTATAATTAGTAGGCACATGTTAAGATAAAAGTGTTTTGCTATTTACGCACAAGATTTTAACATATTTTGATATCACAATTATGTATTTTACTGAATTTGTAGGATCTTACAATTCTACGATCCGATCCTACAGATTCGATCCTAAGACACTCATCGCTTCAAAGTAGGATCCCGATCCTAACAAGATTAACGTGAACCCTAAAAAGTAGATTTATGTTATCATTAATTTCAATTAGAAGTAGGGATGGCAATGGATCGGGTTGGATCGGGTTTTGCAAGATCCAAATCAAATCCACTTATTTAGTGGATCATCGATTCATATCCAAACCCGATCCATATCCAAAAGTCAATAATCCATATCCAATCCACCATTTTTTTTATCATCCATATCCATACCCGATCCATGATCCAATCCAAAACCATATCCATAACCCGATCCATATCCATTTCAAACCCGATCCATACCCATTTCAAAAACCAATTCATACCTATTTGGCTATTTCAAAGCGCACACACTATAATTGTAATTCCGCTTTTTTCGTATACACATTAATATATGATATATATTTCTTGCACTTTTCCCATCTACTTGCTTTCATAGTTAAGGCAGAAAAATGGCCATCATAAAATCACATTTTTAGCGAAAAGTAATACGGAGTAATATAGAGTAGAAGTTGAACTAGTAAGAAAATATAAAAATCCAAATACAAAGAAAATAAAATCCCCACAAAATAAAATTGTTAAATGTCTTGAACAAAAAAAACAATATCACGTCTCATGTTACAAAACAAAATAAGAGAATATGGATTTTGATTTCCACGCTTCTAAATGCATACTTTATTAGTTTCCTTAATAATTTTTTAATTGTTTACGGTAGATTTTCTTAATTTAGCACAAATTTAAGAAAAAAATTGTTATTCTACTATTATTAAATTAAAATCAAAATTTTAAAGTAAAGAACGTTAAAGACAAAAGTGAACTCGAAATTTTCATTAACTAACAAATTAATAATAATAATAATAATAATAATTTTGTTAATGTTCAGTTGCCTTTACTTCGTTAGTCGTTACACCTTATTCTTTTATACTTGAAATCTTACTCTTTATTAAGTTCAGTTCAACTCTATACGATAAAGTCAATATAATTCAATTCTTTCTATTTTAATTCAGTTTAGCTCAATTGAGCTTATATAAGCTAAGTTTAACTCCTATAATTTCAACTCAGAAAATTAAAGTTTAGTTCAATTCATACTTATTTTCCTACAACTTCAGCTTCTATAAATGTAGTTCAACTCCAATAAATTTAGTTTAGTTCCTACAGAAGTCTAGGTTCAACCCAGCTCCTCTAAGTTCATTTCAGTTGATATAAGTTTAATTCAGCAAATTTAAATTCAAAAGAACAAGGTTTTTCCTAATTATAATTTAGTTCGTCTTAAAAGATAATTTGAACATTTAAGTAGTGATAGTATCATTAGAATTATAAATAGTTTATGAGCTTTATTATTGTAAAATTTATGAGCTTTAATGTAAATTTATGAGCTTTAATGTAAATTTGTATTCTTTTTAATGATCAAGTTGAATTATGGTGGTGCGGGAATGTATATGGTGCATATGGTGGTGCGGGAATGTATGGGTCCGAGGATTAAACCCCTCATAACAAAAAAAAATTAATAGAAATAATATTTTTTTAGAAAAAAACCGAGATTAATTAATATTAGTATTTCGCTTGTGAAAAGAATCTGGGTCGATTTGGTAGTTTAAATGGGTCTGAATATGGGAAAAAATGGATATGAATCAAATTTGGATCGGGTTAAAGGTGGATATGAATCGGTTTTGGATCGGTTTTGGATCTTAAGTGGATCGGGTGGATCGGTTTGGTTATGGTTATGAAATGGATCGGCGTGGATTCGGTTCGGGTATTTTTTGGGTGGATTTGGATTCGGGTTCCAACTAATGGATATGAATATGGGTTTTCAAACGATGGATTTGGATCGGTAAATTTTCCTCGGATCGGTTCGGTTTCGGTTCGGTAATGGACAAATTGCCATCCCTAATTAGAAGGAGTAGTGCATTTTAGACCGCTCACATACTCACATGGACTCTGGCCTACTTGTCTATTGTAAGAAGCTCGTTATATTTGGACTTTGGGCCTATGATAAATTCGTGTTGAATGTTAGATCGTGAACTATTGGTGTACACTAATTGTTCTATAAGATCTGTATTTACTTAAGATTAGCCCAATAAAATTAGTCCAAACCAAATTGCTTAATAAAAATATAAAATAATACTTTCATTTTAGTAAGCTGATATTTAAAATTAATGACTTACATATTTAAATTTATTATTTTCATTATAAAGTATAGAGTTACTAAAATGAAGTCAAAAACTTAATATTTTTGTGTTTTTGCTTGGGCTTTTCTCTTATTGGGTATAAAACGGTTGTATAGGAGAATTGTTGATTTGTGTATAGAACTCAATGGAGTTAAACTGAACTAAACTGAATTTAATGAAATCGGACTAGACTGAACTGAACTGAAATTAACTGGCATACGAATTTATTTATAAGGAGAATAGCTAAACTGAACTGAAATGAATAAAGATGAACATAAATAAACCGAAATTAAGTCTAGAACAACCCTCTCGAAATCAATGAGAATAAAGATAAAAATCACAAATTCTCATTTGAGACGGTATTCGTCACGGGTTAAAAACGGACAGTGTCCCTCTCACACCATGCAAGTGACACTGTAAAATAATCTATTTCTCTCAATTACTTTTCCACTTAATTTATACTCCTAGAAGAGTGTATTTATCTTTAACTTATAACGGATATTATCCTCTACGAACAACAATCTTTTCTATACAAGGGCGAATGGGGCAGAATCTGGTTAGTCTACCACCCATAAGAATTAAAAAAGAACTCCCTCCATTCTTTTTATATCGCCCCATTTTATTATTCACGTTTGTCGATGTTCATTTTGTTTTGATTATATCTTTAGCTACATACTATTAAAAATTATAAAAGTTTGATATTCCTAATTCTCTTATCAAGACAATCCAAAAAAGATCTCACATGAATATATTTCCGTGAACGGATTGAGAGAAAATCGACGTTGAATACACGATTGTGAATAGTGTCAAAACAAAAATCGGGTGATATAAGAAGAATGGAGGGAGTACTTGGTATCTAATATGAGGGCGTGGCCCACAGCTAGAATATAGTAGGGCACTAGTACGAAATTAGGTGGCACGTGCCGACATTATTCCCAAATGGTCGGCACCCCTGGCGCCCATCACCTACGTCATCACAGATTCTTCCTACACCACCTTTTCTTTCGGTAACGCCATTAAGCTTTCACGGGATGACGGGAATAAGTCTTCAAAACATTCTTTCTTACAATATTACCGTTTAAATTATCAATTTGTCTCTTTTACGATGGTATATCTGTTACAAGTTTGTGACGGGTCGAGTATATTCATTCGTTTAAATAAAACTAGAATGAAAGTGTATAAAAAATCGTAAATGTTTTGTTTTTTATCTTTACAAATGAGTTTTATTTGACCCGTCGTAAAATTGTGACGGATATTGCCGCCGCAAATGAGAATTTAGGTTAAATTGTACTAACTCGGAAACACTTATTTTTTAACCTATTTTATTTATTGTGGTATGTGCATTGATCAAATTTAAATAAATGATCGGATATTTTTTTTTGGTGAAACAAACGTGGGAACAAAGCCCAAAAAAAAAAACAAAGAAAACAAAGAAAAGAGCACACTAAAATGAGAAAACAGAAATTAACTAAGGACCGAAACTAAAGGGCTACAGCGCTGCATCAGCTGGGACTAAGGGGGGCCAAGCAACCCCTCGGATATTGGAATAGAAGTAGTAGGAGATAGAGCATGGTTGGTCTATCTTATTAAAAAAATAGTTTTTGCTTTTAAAACTTAATTTTCTAGATGTATTCTTCAAAACTAGAAGCACTAAATTCTTATTTATATTTCTTAGAACAAAAAAATGGTTTGTGATATTTTCAGAAACTATTTTTAAGTGTTTAAAAAATAATTTGCTTGACCGATTTGTGGTTTTTAGCTAAAAAACACTTTCATAAGGTGTTGATAAATACTCAATTATCCTAGTCTAGTGAGTAAGACGGACCTATTATAATGGGATTAAGTGTGCGCTTTGTTGAACCAACAAAAAAGTGTTGGTGAATGGGATCACCTAAAGTTAAGAAAGAAATGTGCAAAATTCACATGATCAAATCAAATGCATAATAAATATTCTCTATCATATTATTCATATACTCTCATGATGTGATTTATAATTTTGTGATAATATTATATTTATTATTTCGTTTCGCACTCATCGGTTGTAACTAGAAATGAGCAAAATCGTATACGACAATACAATTTAAAAATTTTAACATACATTGTTTTCAAATCACAAATTTGCTCGGAGACAACCAATTTAAATATACACCTGCTTAGTTTGCATATAAGATATTCGTATACCTAAACATAAATTTCAGCGATGTAGGGTTTAATTTACTGTATTCGCGATAAAACAAGTACATCAAATTTTTGTTTTTTTTAATAATTTTTTAATAACCACATATCCCAAATTTGTTTTTCCAGGACCTAAACCCGATACAGTTTTTTCAAAAAATTCATATTATATATACAAAAATCCGCATTATATACCGTATGTCCGTATATCTCATTTGTATATTTAAATTGTATTGGTGTATCAATTTATTAACTTACCAATAATATACCCAATTTTGTTTTTGCCGTAAACCCGATACTATCTTTACAAAAATTCATACTCCCTTCGATTTCTTGTGTTGTTCACTTTCCATTTTGACAAAAGAAATAAGAGAATCAATTTGGAACACACAATACATATGATTCCAAATGAAATTGATTTTGGACTACACAATGTTGTCCAAAAGAGAAAATAGGAAAGAGAAAATATCAATGTTACTAGACCAAAATGAAAAGAGCAACAACACAGAAAATCGGGGGAAGTATTATATATACGAAAATCCATATTATATACCAAGAAAATTGTGTAATTAAAACAATATATATCGTATCTGTATATTTAAATCGTATTGGTGCATCGATTTGTTAACTTATCTATAATAATCTTAAAAAACGTAAAATCTTTTTGAAGTAACAAAAATGGACAAAATCACACAAAGGTACATTCATACATGGCTACATTCACGCCGTGTTCTAACACCGTTTCTCTCATTTTAAAATTTGAATCTCCTTTACTTTTTCCCTCACTTAATTAAATTTAAATTTAAATTAAAAAATAAAACCCTGAAAATCCAACGGCCGAGATCTTACCACCTCGATATCTCCTCCATCAATAAGACCCTCCTTCCCTCCCTCTTCTCCCAAAAACCCTGACCTTTCTCCGCAATTCTCTCTCTACTCACTACTTTCTCTCTCTAAAAATCTTCGTAACCTTCATCAATGGCGGAACACAAAGAACACGTAGCTCATGAATCGTTCATGGACAAGATCGCTGAAAAGCTCCATTTTCACCATGACAGTAAGGAGCATGGACATGAGCATGAACATAAGGTTGAGCCGGAGAAAGTGAAGGTTGTAGAACAACATAAGGAGAAGGAAAAGGTTAAGGAGCATTTTTCTTCATCTTCGTCGTCTGATGATGAATCTGAGAAGGTCAAACCGGTGTTGTCTCCTCCTGAGAAGGTCAAAACGGTGTCGTCTCCTCCTCCTGTTGCCGCTCCTGCTCATGTTGCCGCTCATGCTCCTGTTGCTGCTTCTTCTGGTACATCTGTTAAGGATAAGGTTTCGCGACTCTTCGGCCGTGAAAAGCCTGTTTATCAAGTTCTCGGCGGCGGCAAACGTATGATTTCTTTCATTTTTTGAATATTCTTTGTGTTGATTTTGATTTGAAGGTTTGATTTGTGCAGATCGATGTATTTTGATTGATTTTTGATGTGATTTGATGAGATTGTGTGATTTTAGCTATTTTTGATTGCGTAATTTGTTAATCGAAATGTTCTGTTAAACTACGATATCGCGTGTTGATCTTGTAGTATAGGACCTGTGAGTTTTTCGTAAGGAATATTAAAGCTAAACAAATGATTAGTACCGAAGAGGAAGTAAGAAGGAGTAATCATTTTAATTTCTGTAAGGATGTTGACTGTCATTTAGTTTGTTTCGATGTGTAAATGTAATACGGATTCATCAGGTTGATTTCGGTTTTATCTTAATCGAAGATCGTTAACTGCGATCATGTAAAGATGTATCATACTGTATTCTAAATTAATCGATTTTTCGTAAGAAGTTAGTAGTTATACTGATCGTTATTAATACCTAAAAGATTAGGTTAGGGTTTCAGTTTCAATTGTTATGATATGTTTAGCTTGATGTAGAGATTGATTCTTTGTAATTAATACCTAAAAGATTAGGTTAGGGTTTCAGTTTCAATTGTTATGATATGTTTAGCTTGATGTCCAGATCGATTCTTTGTAAGTCGTTATATTCCCAAAAAAATAGGTTTTGTTATTGGAGTGTTTTGGTATGAATCATTATGATATGTGTAGCTTGATGTAGATGTTTTATTCTTGTCGTTGCGTGATTAGCTTGATATGCTTTTAATCAATGGGGATAATGTGTATGTGATGTAGACTTTGTTGAGAGATTTGTATTGAGTTCAATTCGAACCCTCTAATAGCTGAAAACTCGCTTTTTTGTGCAGCTGCTGAGGTATTCTTATGGAGGAACAAGAAGATTTCCGCTAGTGTGTTGGGAACAGCTACCGCGATTTGGATCCTATTTGAGTTGCTTGAGTACCATCTACTCACTCTTGTATGCCACGTCTTGATTTTCGGACTTGCAATCTTGTTCTTGTGGGCTAATGCAACCCACTTTATTAACAAGTGAGCTTCGAGATCATTCTTCTTTGAGTAATATTGTTTTGCTTGTTTTGCATTCTGCAGCGTTTTGACTTTGAATTGATTTGTTGAATAATTACAGGTCACCTCCACAATTTCCCGAGTTCAGTGTGCCAGAACAACCATTCCTTCAAATTGCTGCCGCTCTGAGGTCTGAGTTGAATAGGGCATTTGCACTACTACATGATATTGCTATCGGAAAAGACTTGAAGAAGTTCCTTGCTGTAAGACTCACTATTCACTATCGCCTTGTTTTTTCATACCTAGGGCTATTAATGAGACGAGACAGCTCGCGAGCAACTCGAGATCGGCTCAGTCAAAGCTCGGTTCATGTGAGCTCGACTCGAGCTCGGGCTTGGGCTCGGCTCGATAGCTTAACGAGTCAAGCCGAGCAAAGGCTGACTCGACTCGAAAAACTCGCGAACAGCTCGAACATTTGAGATTACGTAAGATATTAATCAGAGTTTAAAAAAATATACTCATATTTTTTAAAAATATTTTTTCGTTATTATTTCTTTGTAGCATATATATCAAATATCTTGTTGATTTGCTAAATATTTTTACATAAAATCTTCGTACTTTGTTATTGAAAATATCGGAAGGAAAAAATAAAAAATTAAACAATTTTATGTAGGCTCGATTTGGCTCGAGTTTGACTCGAGCTCGTGTTAAAGCTCACAAGCTTTGTAACGAGCGCATTTTTTTCAAGCTCGGGTAAGATCGGTTCGAGCACGAGCTCGAGTTTTGGTAATCGAGCACAAGTCGAGCAAGGCCAAGCTCGAGCTTGGCTCAGCTCGTTAACACCCCTATTCATACCGCCTGCATAACTGTTAACCCGGAAATTTACCCATTGATATGTTCTGAAATGGAAATTGACATTTATAATTGTTAATCCGTCCTCCATTTCATTCATATGCTTAGCTTTTCTATACTTTGGACTTACTCTAGTCAAAATTAAGCGAATGCGTTAGACGGAGATACAATGAACATCAATTGTAGGGCTCACAGTTCTGATTTGCAAGACACTCAATGGAGACGGACTTGTGTTTGATAATATTTGTTTTTATTCAGGTTATTGCTGGCTTGTGGGTGTTGTCCATTGTTGGAAAAAGTTGCGATTTCCTGACCCTCTTCTATATCAGTAAGATACAATTGCACCCTCCTTTTTCGTCACTCTTGCGTTTGAAGTTTTGTTTTTGATGTTTTGTTTATGACTTATTAAATGATTGCACCCTCATCGTCATTCACGTTTCTTTCGTAGACTTTGTATTGCTTCACACTGTTCCCGTCTTTTACGAGAAACACGAGGATAAGGTTGATGCATTCCTAGAGAGGGCGTTTGGTGAGGCTAAGAAGCATTATGGTGTGGTTAATGAAAGATACATCAGCAAAATCCCCCGAGGACCTTTGGGCAAAAAGTCGGAATAGAGAAATTAACTAACCTCAAACCGAAGCACCATTAAGACAACTACGAACCACTTCCTTTGGCACCTATCTTTTTGGTTAATCCTTATAGTTTGATCCCGTCCTAATTAGACTCGAACACAGGATTTGCTGGGTTTAGGCATCGAGGTACCTGTTTTTTAAAGCAAAGTGAACACTGTTTTATTGTGAGTTGTTCACGGTTTGATTTAAAGGGGAATTGAAGTTGTAGTCCAGTTTATTACAATCCGCTTGCTGTGTTTATGTCGTGTTATTGTAGTTTTTTATATACACTAGTCATGAAAACTTAATTTCCCTGTTAACTTTTAGTACAATATTATTTTTGGGTGATGAATTTTGTCCAAATTTTTATATATACAGTCCCTTCTGTTTTATTCATTTTATGCTGTTTCTATTCTTTGTAAAACTCACTTTTATTAAAGGTAAGTAGATATTAAGATATAGGGATTCTGCGTTTTGAGGATGGTTAGTCTCCCTTTTACAATACGCTTTGTATTTTTAACGCCCTTTTTTGGTTGTTCAATCTCGGAATTTCTTTCTTTTTGTGATTTTTTAATACGTGTGTGTGACTTGACCATCCCCAAGCAATAATTGTTAGGTCGCGAGCTGATTTTACTCTTAATCTCAATTTATTTATCTTGACCTATTTTATCTCTCAAGGTCACGACTTAGGTCATCAACCTAATCATCTTTTCATGTTTCAACATTTGCAATTATTTCACATTTTCTATCACACCAAAACCTCTCTATCTTACCAATCATTTTATTGTTTTTTTATTCTTGAACCAATAAGAATTGTACACATAGTGATCACAAATATGGTCACAAATGTTCAACAATGGTCACAAATTGACATTAGTTGAGCATATGATCATAAATTAGCAAAATAGTTTCTAATTAATTAGCTTAATTCTCTCATTAACCATGACCAAATAAAGTCATGACTACCCTCATGAGTCATGACCTTGCTTGGGGATAGTCTAAATAGTTGATCCTATTGATAGTACAAAGAAGGGGTCTGTCATCTTTTCTTGATAGAGATGGTTTTCATTTGTCGGACATATTTTTTTTTTGTATCTGAAACACGAAATATCTAAAATAGATTAAGGCAAGTGGTAGGATAAATGAGAGAAAATGGAGCACCCTATTGATATGTCACTTGTACAGGTGAGAGAGGAATTATCCATCTTCAGTTTGTGATGGATAATGTCAGATTAAGGTAAGTGGTAGAACAAATGGGGTTATGGAACACTCTATTGATATTGCCAACTATTTATTTTTAACTTCTGACGAATGTTATCGTTTTGAATAAGATTTTGTCTTAATTTATAAAGCAAAAGATCGCCTTAATCGGGTCACTAACATATTAACCCTTAATATCACCTTATTTATCTCGATTCACCTATATCCTCCCAAGTCACGACCTAGGTTAACTAACCCAATTGTTTTTCCACTTTTCAACATTCTCAGTCATTTCCTACATTTTCTATCCCACCAAAACATTTTTCTTACTCTTTTAATTATTATTATTACTAAATATCAAAAATAAGTTATATTTTTAAATGTGTAAACCAATTGTGTATTGTCATGTGAAAGGTCACCATTTAATGACCTCTTCTTATTTTTAGGGTCGGCAATAAATCCCGACTTATTCAAGGTCGAGCTAATTATCATCTAAGCTCTTGTCAATTAGATAATTAAGGAGACTCAATGAGGTCGCGATTCAATTGGCAGTCTAAGTGTCTAACCCAAGTATCATCAGATCGGATGTGATGCCTTGCTTGTTACTTTTGTCAGCTTTGAATATTTCCTTGATTGACTTTACCTTTTCGGGTCAGGTTAGCATTTTAAGAAAGAGATCCACTTTTCCTGTAAGTATGTCCTTTTGCCTTGTAAAATAATGAACTGATTCAGACGTAGTTAAATCATTACCGAGTATGAGTTTCGATGCTTTTATTATGGATTATACAACCGGAGTTGTATACGTAAGATAATATAATATAGATGTAGAGATTTACGGCAAATAATGTAATCTTTTATGTTTATTTTTGAGCTTTATTGAAAGGAATTTAGGTGACTTTGTTAAAAAAATTTATCCAAAATAATATTGAAATTTAAAAATAATAGACGATTTTAATTTTAATATCTAAAAAATTAAAATGTAAGTCAATCTTAAAAGGCTCAAAAAAATTAATATAAATTCAATTAGATTTGTATTAAATGTCCGATGTTTATCTACGTCTTAATGTTTAGTTATATTTGTGCTGGATAAACTGTACAAAACTGCTTCAGGTTTTAATTAGTTATCAAAATTTAATGATTAAAATAGGTCGTGGATTATGTGCTAATACCTGTCCCGGTCATTTGGTGTCACAATTATTTTCGTTTTTATTTTAAAATTGAACTTGATAAACATTTGCACAAATTCTCATTTGTAACGGTATCCGTTACAAGCATGGTTTTAAATCTCAGCCGATACGATACGACTCGGCCGAGTTGTATCGGATTTTCACTCTACCGATACGAGATATCGCCCGAAAAATCACCGAGATTCACCGTGATCCGCCCGCGATGGCCGATTAAGGTCCGGTTACACTGCTACCCGCGACTGCGGCCGATACCGAGATTTAAAACCATGGTTACAAGCTTATGACGTCAATTGTTTCACTTATCCTTTAGTAATTTGCCCCCTCACCCTTAACAATTAACTGGGACGGAGGGAGTAAAAGTTAGGACAGTCCCTTCGAAAATCTCTAGTGCACTGGGAGGTAAGGCAGTGTTGCCGTATATTGCGGAATGCAAATCAAAGATTCTACGATTAATGGTGGTCTGTAGATACCCTTTTTGAAATTTCCGACATGTTTTTGACTTACAGTGGAGCTTAACATTCAATGTAGTTCATTAGAAAGATGAATCAACTCGAAGATGAATCAATTCGAAGATTTGTAACAGATTACAAACAGAACATAAGTCTGCACTTGCAAGCTTAGGTAAGAGTCCGTCGGATATTATATTTGCAATTGAATCAGTAAAACCAACGAATAACAAATACGTAACAAAAATAAATGTAAACAAAAACGTAAACCTATTTTCTTAATTACACTGGTGTTGTTTATATAGACGACCACATCGTCCACTATGAGAAATGTTTACCAGAAGGCGTAAGTGGGACTGTAGAGAACTCAGCGGAGCCCGTGTCATACTGTCGTGTGTTCTGATACGAATATAAGGATCTTGACGTATCAATCAAAGGGGCTGTTGTCGAAACACTAGAAACGATAGGAGGACGTCCACTAGAACTTACTCTTCGATCTGGTGAAAGTGAAGTTGTTGCTGTAACAGCTGGCTTACCACCTTCTGTACCTCCGGTGGACCCACCGGTAATTTCCATAGACTCGCGCTTTTCCCTTTCTTCATTTTCTTTAAGCAAGAAATCAACCCACAGATCCGCAAATGACTGTTGCATGATAAGAGAAGGCATTGGGGTGAGTCTTAGAAGAGTAGATCGTTTTAAGGTTAATGTTAAGAACATTATCGGACCCAGAAAATTCCGTTTCTAGTGTGTCGTTGAATAACACTGTAATATAATACTCCCTCCTAATCTATATTTTCTTCCCCTTTCTTTTTCACCTAAAAAATAAGAAAGAGAATATGGACCACACAAAACACACTACCCCACATGCCACTGAATTTGGGTCACAGGTAGGGGTGTGCACCGGTCCAATACCGGACCGGAACCGGAATTGGCAAAATTGATGGACTGGGACCGGACCGGAATTAAAAAAATTATGGACCGAAATTTGAATATTATGGACCGGTTTGGACCGGATTTTAATATATTTTCGTGGGAAAAAAATTTAAAAAGATAAAATCCGGTCCAAACCGGTCCCGGACCAGACCGGAACCCGGAATCTTAAAAAATGGTGAACCGGATTTTTTAATTCCGGTTCCGGTCCGGGAGATTCCCGTCCGGTCCGGATCGGATTTTGCACACCCCTAGTCGCAAGAATCACGGATAAAGGAAATAAGAAAGAAAACCCGAATAACCGAATAAGGAAATAGGGAAAAAAATAGAATAAGAGAGTATAAAAAGTAGAGATCAAAGTTTTTGGCGTAAAATTGGGTAATAAACAGAGGAAAGTCCGAGGATCCAACCGTTTTTTAATACAAGCAAGTGATATTATGGCTTATGTTCTTATGAAAGAGATTTTGTATGAAATTTAAGGGTATAATTTTTGGATAAATGTTGTCGTGTAAAATTTAAAGTCAAAGATTTACCCCGAAAAAAGAAGGGTCATATATAACAAAACTGAGGGAGTACTAAAATGTGGATCAGTCAATGACTATGAGACTGTCAAATTATATTACTCCGTTACCTGATCATCAGAAGACGTGCTAGTGCTTGTAGGTGGACCACCAGAACCCCCGCCACCAATAATGCCGCCAACAAGACGGCCTGGGAATCCCAACACACCACGAACCATACCTTTTCCAGTACCCTGCTGAGCAACACCTATTCTCTGCTTATCTTCATCCGTAAATCCAAGCATGCGAACCATGAGATCAAGGACCTGGTCATTTCAAAATGATTACAAACACATTAGCCATCACATCTCGAGGGCCAATACACGAGTCACAATTCACAAAACACGATGGAGATCAAAGAAAAGGGTACCTCTTTGCTGTGATTTCTCTGGAAATACGTCACCAATAATTTGATGACAATGCGCCTGAAATGACCATAAATCACATACCAAATAATTAATGACTAGTATGCGCTACCATCACGCAGCATGGTGAATAATGAATATTCAACACAAGTGGGCAGAGGGAAGTTAACATAGAAGCATGGGGGTTATCTTGTTCATTTCTTTTTAAACCATGATGGACATCTCATTACAGCAACGCGTTCAATTAATCAGGTCAGTTGTCAAGCCTCACTGTCCTCTGCCTCAATTGCTTTTTAGCGCTAATAGATTTACTAGTCAACGCTAACAGATATGTTACCGGAAATATGTGACGTTAAATAGGGAATGCCGGACACTCCAATCCATTCCCAATAGTTCTGTGTTGAAGGATCAAAGTGCCAAACATGTGGCAGGCTCTCGGTTACAATGCTGCCTAGTGTCTACTGTGTAGCTATGTTACTCAGACTCGTTTAGAAGTACCCGACACGGGTACGTGTCCAAGTGCCGGACTCGGCTATTTTATTGAAAAATATGCACATTTTGATCTAAAATGAGGTGTCCATGTGTCATACCCATGTCTGAGTGTCCAGTATCGGACACGGGTACGCGAGGAAATTAAAAGAGTCGGAGCAACATAGCTGTGTAGTACAACCAAACTATAAGCACACCAATCCCGATGCCTTAAAGGATCCAACCTATGTCAGGGTAAGGAGGGACATAGTCTTTCCCATGACAAAGAGTTTGTTTTCAGATCACCCCGCCTGATGGAAATTGCATCGAGAATTGCATTCACCAAAACTTACTTCACAATATGAAAAGCATGGATAGTTTAATAGGTCAAGTTGTACTTGACCATATTCCAAAGGAAATTACAACTAACATAATAAGACAACAAATTGAACAAAATGAGAGAAAGCACGACACGAGGCCAAACAATGACAAATGTTTTTACAACTGAAGATTGTTGGAAAACAACGTTGTGTTAGTAAATGCGAACCAAAAACCTTAACTAGTGCAACATACTAATAAAATTATTATAACTACACATATTATAACATCTTTAAAAGCAGCGTTAAGAGAATGCAATGCAGGTAGCCGTTATTACAGGGATATGGTGGATGTATACTAGATTTTTGCATAAAACAAGCAAGTCCTACTTAGTTCGGATATTCTACACATAAAGCTGTGAAAAGCAAAGAAGGACAAACCTGTCAACTAGGAAATCAGAATCAATGGACATCCTATTAAGCCTAGTCATACTTTGTTCAACGGCACGCCGTAGTTTTCCATTGTCTTCCTCGAGTTTATTTACACGACTCTTCCATTCGGTTACCATTTTGTCTGCTTGAGCAAGCTTGGCTAGCATTTCTTCCTTCTCTTTGTTTGAACCTTCAATTTGCTGTTTAGAAGCCTGAAATAGAAGACATGTCATCTATCTAGACATGTGGTGCCATTTCTTTCCTCAAGACAAAGTTTTAAGAGTAAAAATGTGCTTTACATGTTGGTACAGAAAAAACTTGACTGCAACATATAACACTGGAATGATAGTCTCCTCTTAACCTCTCTAACATTGGGACAAATTTGCATGAGCAAATCTCAAGGCTTTTCAGCTATTCATTTATAGCTCCTCCGTTCGAATCCACTATTTTTTACACTATTCACAGGTGAAAATTTAATCTCAATTTTCTCCTAATATGTAAGAGAAAATATATTCATGCGGGTCTTGTTTGATTCGTTTTTACGAGTACATTGAAAATATCTAACTTTTATAGTTTTTGCAAATACGTAGCTAAAGATATTTACCACATAAAACATGCGTTGACAAACGTGAAAAAGCAAACATGCAGTATGGATTCGAACGATTCAAACGGAGGAAGTATGCATGTTTATACGAGTATTAAGTTTTTCAATTTAGAAACATTGGAGCTCTTCCTATGGTAGCTGTTAAACATTATCGAAGCATCCAAGAATACCCAGAGCAACTACCAAGTCAAGACTTCAAAATATGGACATACCTGTAGAAGTAGCGAAAGCTTAGAACACTCGTCTTTAGCCAGTGATAGATCACTCTCCAAATGCTCCTGCACAAAAAAAAGGTTCAAGAGATTTGAGAAGGCTTTAGATAAACACCGAGCTACTTAAGTACTCATCACACAATTGGAGGGAGGAAAATATTCCGGGATGTGTGAAGTAGACCTTAGCTTCAATTTCAGCGTAGTACTGCCCAAGAGCAGTTTGCAGGTTCATAAGTTCAGTGTTTTTGGCATCAATGGCGCTCATAAAGCTACTCAGTTTCTTCTTCAAATCTTCAATTATTTCCTTAGACTTGTGCACTTCATGCTCATTCATAATCCTGAACTCCTCCTGACTTGCACGTGCCTGCTGCAAGGCTCTTTCCAAATTTAAAATTGTTGCTTTCTGGTACTCGACATGCTGTTGCAATTCCTCAATCACTTTACTATCCTCATCCATCTTTTCGGATTCTTCCAATTCCTAAGATAATACCAGCAAAATAAAATGTAATATGAGCAACAGAAAGCCGAAGGTTCCCTGAAGTACCATAGTCAAATATCACATTCAATTTTCATTATATCGATTAACGATATCTCAATTTCCCTCCAAAATTGGTTAGTACAAGAGGCAAGAACAGTGGAAAAGGGGGGAAACACTCAGCTTAGATACCTTTCTAAAAATCAATCTCTGAACTGACAATATAACAACAAAATTACCCCAATGCCTCAATGGCTCCCGCAAATTGCGGGGTAAGAGGGGGTTGGATGTACACAGCCTTACCCTTGTGTTAGCAACACAAAGAGGCTGTTTCCGAATGACCCAAGATGAAAATTGCGTCAAGAACTGCATCGAAGGACGGTACTTCACAGAAGAAAGAAGCGCAGCCACTTTATTCCATTATAATCCATAACCAAAGAGTAATGAATCTGAACTGACAATAACATGAGAAAAAAAATTGTGAACCTTATCCAGTAAGTGCTGCTTAAGACGAGCCAGCTCGTGACATGCTTTGTCCCTTTCTCGACGGGTTTCCTTCAAATCTTTCTCAATCTTACGTAGAGACTGCTCCAATTCCTCCTTTGCCGGAAAGCTTGCTGATACATCCAAACTCTACATATAAATGGCATATCAAACAAATAAGAAAAAAATCTCATGGTGAACGCATATGGTCTTGCAGGTGAAAGCAACTATTACAGAACTTAAGGATTACCTCATTCAAACTGTTGGGATTCTGATTCACTGCTTTTAAAGCATCTTTGAGTTCAGATCGGAGCTTTTCCTTCTCCACCTAAATGTTTTGGAATTGATACGGTAAAGTTCCCGAATTTATACCAGCAAAAAATAAGTCATCCATGATTTCCATAAAATACAAAACAGTAAGTCTCATTGAAGACGACATATCCATCACAAGCGAAAGACGGGTCAAGTAATACCCAAGTTGGTAGATAAGACAAAAGCAAATTGCCTAGGGAGTAGCATCATGCTTTTGTCTTATCTAACCACTTGGATATGTCCGTCTTCAATGAGAATTTGTGAATACAAAATGCTAACCTTCAATTCACCATTTTCCTTCTCTAATCTTGCAGTTACTCTTCTCAAATTGTCAGTATCACTGACTCCCTCGCTTTCCCTTCGACTGAGCTCCATTTGTAATCGTTTTATTTCCGATTCTTTTTCATCCACTTCTTTTCGGAGATTGTTCGTCTCAAAAGATGCCTGGGAGTTTGAAACCAGAGTACAAGCCAGAAATCAAGATAATATTATGTGAAAAAAAAGACGGACAAGAAATTGTATATATGCACACCCCATGTGATTACTGGATCAGAGATATACAGCATGACTCACAGAACAAGCAAACAAAGAAACATGCGGGGCGTTGAAGTTAGAACTTTACCTCATTGTGATTTGATTTCAGTGAGTTGAGGTCATCTCTTAACGAACTGCTCATCCTTTGTTCATCTGTAAACAGCAGTGATACATACATTCATGAATTGAAATTGATAGAAACGGGAGGGGATATCTTTGTGGAGGCAGAGAACCAAACCTTGCAACTTGAGTTTTGCATCTGTCAATTCATTGCGATGTTTTCCTAACTCCACCTGCAACTTGTTCATCTGAGATTCATGGTCATTCTGTACAGCGGCCAGGATCTTGTTTTTCTCTGCTAACGTATCTGCAAGCTCCTAGAAGGCATTTATTTGGGGTCAAGGCTATTATACATGAAAAAGACGGAAAAAAAAGTACCATGTACAAAAACTGAAGCAATCGTCAGTGTGCAAGAAGTTTGTTGTACCATTTTTTAAAGTCAAAACTTTACATAAGACATTAAACTACATGTATGTGTACAGGTGAAGCATATCAAGAACACGGCAGAACAAAATGTGCGTTACCTTTTCACGTAAATTAGGATTTTTGGATGATGGATCAGATTGAATACCATGAACATGCCCATTGCTGTACCCATCTGGTTTGGAAACGGCACCATTTTGCCATTGGTTTCCACTAGATCGGTTTTTTGAAACCTTGCTCTGCCGGCTTGGGGATTGTTCTCCATTCCCCTATACATATCTCCAAAATAAGTGCCAGTTGATATGTTAAAAGAAGAACTTACAAACGAGGATGAAGTTAGAAAAAAGAAGAACAAAAGGATAAAATTTGCATTTACTCACTAAAACAGCTCAAATCCAAAAATTTACTCTTCCTAGTGTTATAAGCCGCATTTGTTTTTTTTATGCAACAACAACAACAACATCAGAGCCTTAGTCCCAAAATGATTTGGGGGTCGGCTGACCTGAATCATCCTTTAGAACCGCATGGGTGAATTCCCATCTCAACAAGCGAAAATAAAAAAAGAAAAGGGAAAACAAAAGTGGAGTGAAACATAATATAAATGCCAAAGGGAATGAATTGTTCTTTTATGCGAGTTGAATTTTGTAGAATGAGCCAATTAAGTGAAATGGAAATAAGAAATTAAGAATACCCTTCGTATATGCTGTGAAAGGTTCATTTAAGAAGAAACGAGATGTCAAAAGAATAATAGTTCTGTAGCAGTAATGACGGTTATTATCATTAAGTGATAATAATTACGGACTAGATTGACCTACACATCTCAAATAATTCAGTTCTTCAAGTTCTTTTATTTGCAACATTTAAAAAAGGAAACTTAATTTTTCAGCTGGCCAATTTCTCGTGCTGACTCAAATTAGCTTCATTTTCAAATCTAACCGTATTCCCTTTCCCACAAATCCCCATTAACACAATATGATTCCCCTCCCTCTTCTCTTTTTCTATCTTCTCCCATTCCTAGACAATCCGAGTTTCAGAGTGGCCAAGGGTAGAACACTAATACATAACAATAGTTTATAATTTAGTACATTTACCAAAAAAATCCCTATACAATTGATATTTTCAACAAACAACCATGAAGAACATAATCTCTTTAGTTGGATGTTTAGTTTCAAATTTAAATGAACGGCACTTTAATAAATGAGTTGAGAAAGGAAATATTAGATAAAATGCATTTTTCCTTGACGTTTACACGAAGTCGCATATTAGATTATTTACACACTAAAGACCAATTAGAAGTTTAAAATGAAAATGGAGTAAGAATGCTTCAGACATTACCCTCAGTCCGTTCACGTTGTTTGCCATTGTACTGTCCTTTTTAGAGGGACTTCGGGCAGCATTTGGCACTTCTAGATTTTGTTTCAGTGTGCCATTTTCTTGTTTCAGTCTGGCAATATGATCCTATGAATTCAGTTTGATGAGTTAGACTAGCAAACAGAAAAGCTCACCAGCATATATGTATCTACAGTATAACAGGGTGTGTGGTGGTGTTCATAAACTAGATACCTCAAATAAATTGACAGGTAAATAAATGTCACATTTGGCACATCAATGTTTTGCTTCAATGAGCGATTTGCTTGTTTTGATCTGCCTACAGGATGCTATGAAGTTAAATTTATGGAAAAGAGCAGGAGTGATCAAGTATGGATATACTGTGGCAAAATTCACAAATTGGATAGCCGAGATAAACAGAGACAATATAAATGTCCCAAGAAATCAAATTCACAGCACGCATAGAGTAATCAAAGTTGTCTACAGTGCACCCCTCACGTGTACCCTATACACGTACCCCTACGGCATACTAGGATCAGAGGATACATTAGAGATTGTACACGTACTTTTGATATTTAATTAATAAAATTTATTTGTTTCGTTGTTTTGTATTTCAGTTATCGCGATACAAAATCTTCTGTTACAAATTTTGGTAATACTGCTAACTTGACAGACTTAAGAACAAAGCAAACGGGGAGGGTCCCGGGGGGAGGAGAATGCATGTGGTACAGAACAAATCTCAGTTCCGATAGCATTATCAGCCCTTACACTAGCTTTTCGTTGTATACAAAAGTGATCTCATCCACCGAAATGGCCCGAATTTTGTCTTCCCTTATGCCTAGAGGGTAGAATTAAGCAGACTTAATGAATCAATTTATGTTGAATAGCTATGCAGGCTATTTGTCAAAAAAGACCTAGATGACAACACTTTACTGGAAGATGCGCGGAACCAGTTCTAATTGCAATGCTGGACTACACATGTGATCACGCTAGATAAAGCAGTAATCATAACCTCAATATCCAGTATATGCGAACGGTTGCCTCCCTTGGTTTCTTAAATATATTAAATCTTTATTCTTCCACCACACAGCTCATTCTGTGACATGTTCACATGCCTTTTAGTACTACTAGGTCTACGTATCAACTTCCGTTTAGAAGGCTGAAAGATAACGGAACATAACCCAGCAAGGATAAAGCCAAAGTGAAAAATCTTAAGCCAACCAATTAAGAAAGAAATAGACCATTATTTCTGTCAAAGATTAGGCGAGAAGCCATTAGTCTTGACTGTGTCACTCCTTCCACAACTTTAGTAGTCTATTGAGTATGGACAACTCAAACAGTTAATACATATATCTCCAACCTATAATGCTGCCTCATTGTGACATGACTACCGTCTCCACGCTTGAGTAAGCTAGGGCATAGCTATGAGCCTATGACCAATTTTTGCAAGGAGGGAAACCGGTGTTCCTCACAGATACGAAAGAGAAAGATTACGGACTACCACTTCTATGAACTAAGCAGGGAATCATCCAACATTTCAAATTTGAAACAATCTCGTGTTAGGAGATAGATAGCATTCACATCAAGATATCACAAAAACACTGGACACGAAAGTGAAATTTTCCAGAACGATCTTGAAGAAACAAATTGAACCATACCTCTTTCTCTTTAAGCAAAGCTGCATAATTAACTGACAACGCCTTTAATTCATTTTCGGATTCCTTAACCTTTTTTATCTCTGTTTTATACCTCTCAATCTACAAACAAAACAAAATAAATTATAAGCCGCTAATCATCCATAGCTGCGAAATAGTACATTAAAATCAATAGACAATGTCTGTGATCCACTATATCATATTCCAGACAATCATCAATATATTGCAATAAGTCACATACTCGCACTCTCGAAATTCCTATCATTTTCCCCAACTAAATTTTCACCTTCACATTAGAGAACACAAATTATCGAAATGGTTTACACTATACTCCCCTTTTCCTAATTAACCAGTCTCTCGTTCCCTCGATATCAGCACTATTGTGCAAATCAATCCGAACACGCGTTCTTATAAGTTGTAACAGTCGTCATTATGCTCCCCTTCCACTATATCGTATTCAACGATCATCAATATATATTGCAACACAGTCACATACTCACACTCACAAGTGCAAGCTCTAAATTCCTATCATTTTCCCCAACTGAATTTTCACTTACACATTAGACAACACAAATTATCGAAGCGGTTTACATTATACTCCCCGTTTCCTGATTAACCAGTCTCTCATTCCCTCGATACCAGCACTATTGTGCCAATCAATCCGGACACGCGTTCTTATAAGTTGTAACAGTCGTCATTATGCTCCCCTTCCACTATATTGTATTCAACGATCATCAATATATATTGCAACACAGTCACATACTCGCAAACAGAAATGCAAGCTCTAAATTCCTATCATTTTCCCCAACTGAATTTTCACTTACACATTAGACAACACAAATTATCGAAGCGGTTTACATTATACTCCCCGTTTCCTAATTAACCAGTCTCTCATTCCCTCGATACCAGCACTATTGTGCCAATCAATCCGGACACGCGTTCTTATAAGTTGTAACAGTCGTCATTATGCTCCCATTCCACTATATTGTATTCAACGATCATCAATATATATTGCAACACAGTCACATACTCGCAAACAGAAATGCAAGCTCTAAATTCCTATCATTTTCCCCAACTGAATTTTCACCTACACAATAGACAACACAAATTATCGAAACAGTTTACATTATACTCCCCTTTTCCTAATTAACCAGTCTCTCATTCCCTCGATACCAGCACTATTGTGCCAATCAATCCGGACACGCGTTCTTATAAGTTGTAACAGTCGTCATTATGCTCCCCTTCCACTATATTGTATTCAACGATCATCAATATACATTGCAACACAGTCACATACTCGCACTCAAAAGTGCAAGCTCTAAATTCCAATTATTTTCCGCAACTGAGTTTTCGCCTACACATTAAACAACACAAATTATCGAAACGGTTTACATTATACTCCCCGTTTCCTAATTAACCGGTCTCTCATTCCCTCGATACCAGCACTATTGTGCCAATCAATCCGAACACGCGTTCTTATAAGTAGTAACAGTCGTCATTATGCTCCTCTTCCACTATATCGTATTCAACGATCATCAATATATATTGCAACACAGTCACATACTCGTACTCAAAAGTGCAAGCTCTAAATTCCTATCATTTTCCCCAACTGAGTTTTCGCCTACACATTAGAGAACACAAATTATCGAAACGGTTTACATTAGACTCTCCTTTTCCTAATTAACCAGACTCTCATTCCCTCGATACCACCACTATTGTGCTAATCAATCAGAACACGCATTCTTACAAGTCGTAACAGGCATCAGTACGCTCCCCTTCCTCTTAACTCGTCACTCTCATTTCCTCCATCCATACCTAGATTCTCAAATGCGCTAAACCCCTAACAAGTCGTAAATCGGTTCGAACATATTCGATCAATGGCGCTTAACCCCTAACAAGTCGTAAATCGGTTCGAACATATTCGATCAATGGCGCTTAACCCCTAACACGTCGTAAATCGGTTCGAACATATTCGATCAATGCCGCTTAACCCCTAACAAGTCGTAAATCGGTTCGAAAATATTCTATCAATCGCGCTTACTCAAACTACTGTATCAGACACCGTGTTAGAGCATATCACAAATCGAATGTTCGGTATTCGCATCGAATTAGGCATCCATAGCTCATAACCGTCACCACCACAGCACCACTGCAATTCTAAGCTAAATAATACCAAATTCATAGCTCAAATACGATCACATTCAACGAAAACCTAAAATAATCAACATCAAATATAATACAACCTAAAAAAATCAAATTAAAATACCTCAGAAGGAGAATCAACGCCATTAGAAGTAGGAGAATCAATCGAAACATTAGAATGAGCACGACTATGAGATCGTCGGCGATCATCACGACCGTAAATCGCGTGCTTATCTTCATAAATATCATCATCATCGTCATCATCGTGTACATCGAGCGCCATCTTATTTAGGTTTTCCTTGAAATTCGCAATTGAACTCCACATCTTTAAATACCTAAATTATACACAATCAATTAATCGATCAAATGATTGATGAAATTCAATCGATTGAAATTGAGTGCGATTCGATTAAATTAGGGATGCGAGGAGAGAAGCGTAGGATAGATCTGGAAATTGAGGAGGTTGATTTGGGTTAGAACAACAGTCGATTGTGTTGTGTACGGATGAAGGGTTTAATTCGCGTACAATTGTCAATTTGGTAAGAAAATACGAGTAAGTCGATTAGCACGTTGATTGATTTTGGTTAAGACAAGGCCTCTTTTTCCGTTGCCAAAGTTATGACGACGGATTGACGGTCGATGGATCGGGTTTGGATAGTCGAAACTCGAAATTTATTGAAGTTTATATAGATTAGGAGCAGAGTCGTTCACATGTGAGTTTGGGTCGGATAAGGATTGGGCTGAAATAGGATAATATGTCCAATAAAACTATAGCGGACGGGCTGTGCCAAAATAATAGATCACTTTTCCTTGCCCCCTGCCTAACTGTTAAATTCGGGCAACCCGCGGGCTGACGGACTCAAATTTTTCTGTTAACTTGAGAAAATTTTAATTTAATAATTAACAATGCGAATAACTTGCAACGCCGATATTGTAAGTTCTTAACACCAATACACAAAATAGAAGGACGACTAACTTGACCATCTCAATATTAAGTTCCAAAATCTAAACAAGAGTAAAAACTAAGCAAAAATTAAATATATACTAATTGCTCATATTACTACAGCGGGCCGGACGGGGTGGCCCGTTATACATTTCTCTTGTCCGTGCCCGACCCATTTACTAGAATGAGTTGCGTCGGGTTAGCCCCGACACGTATTTTAAAAAAACATTGATGTCCAAGCTCGGTAAAAATGTGGGCCGGATGAGCCGGGTTTTCAGACGTTACCGCCCATGAACAGCTCTAACTTTGATGGATTTTTTTTAATTGATTTTAGGACATTGAAAAAAGATTAAAAAAAAAAAAATCAATACTTACAAGCGACCTACCGTCAAACCACCAACACCCACCCGACCGTACTAATTAACCTGTAACTAACTTAGCCATAAACCCTAATTAAAAAAGAATAAAATTGTAAGAAAAAGTCAATTAAATTATTAATATGAGCTTAACGATTAAATACCTGTTATGTACTGCTATCAATTTTAAGTGTCTGAATATTATGATAATACTTTTAAGTTTTGTTTTAAAAATTCTGAGTGTTGCTATAAAGTTTATGAATTCATTTATTAAAACACTAAGCTCGAAAAATTATAATAAAACTCAAAATCATTATGTATAAACTTAGTTAAATTTTAGTTTTGACGGAATAAAAAAAAGTAAAATTTAATTTATAAACTTTAATAAGCTCATAAAAAATACACATGCTAAAAAACAAATAATGTATGAGATAATAAGTTTAGAAAAAATACTCATGTGCTCAAAAAAGAGTAAATTTAAGATAATACATCCGATTTATATTCGTTTTTCTCTAGTAGAAAGGGTAGATGGCGTATTAAAATGATCCTCCAGAGTAAACAAACGCATAGTATAGCCCATATAATGCTATACTTGATATATTGTTTCAGCCCATCAAGGGGGAAATGGGCTGCACAAGCGGCTCAGAATTGAGTAGGTTGATAGCCCAACAACTACCAGCCTGGTTCAGTTGTTCCCTTGGAAGGCTGATAAAAATAATAAGGGATCGTTTGGTTCAGTGCGTAAGAATGAAATGAAATGAAATGAGAAATCCTAGTGGTATGAAGTTTTAATTTCATTCCATTAAAAACTTGTTTGGTTCATTTTAATAATAAAAATGAAAGAATGGGGTTGGAATCCAAGGGGAGAGGTGGGTATGGGATTCCGAGGGGTTACGGTGGAGTTAGAATCCATTGGCTATCTAACTTCATTACAAAATCACCTAACCAAACACTTGAATCAACTCAATCCATTCCAATTCATTCCAAAGTAGCCAACCAAACACCCCATAAGTCTTTTTGTGACGAATTAATCTATCACAAGCTTATAACGGTCCGAAAAGCTCTCACTTGTGTAAATAAGACAAATCTAGGTAATAGCAAAATATTTGTCTTTTCTTACTCACATGGATAATATATAACCCGTCACAAATAAGAATTTGTGAATAAAAATCACGAAATGCAATAGGTTCTTGTTAAATTTCAAATTTAATTTAGGGGGCATGTTATAAAAAGTAAATTAATTAATCTTTAATATATTGAAGACATTTAACATGTTTGGTTAGTTAATTTGTTGTTTGAGGCGTTTTGTAAATAGTATATTGAAATAGATGATGTTCTCCCAATATTTTCACTTTATTATGTTTTAAAAAATAAATTTGTCAATTATAGCCTAAATCCGCTAATTGTAATATGCTCGTACCAACCATGACCTAAACATAAGCTCAATTTTCTATTTCAATCCATCATTTACTCACTTGTCAAATACTTAAATTAATAGATTGCTAAGTAAGTTAACACAAAAGTCAAAAACACGGTTCAATTTACCGTCTCAGTCACTTTTCACTAGTTCATTCCGTTTATTAATGAGAGACTATGAATTAAATTTACACAAATTCTCATTTGTAACGACACTATTTCGTCACAAACTTGTGACCTCTTACCAGGGACAAGCGGGAGAGCAAGTGGAGGGGCAAGTGAGTGTGGGATTACGAGACGTCACAAGCTTGTGACCAGGGGCGAAACTCAGTACAGGACCAAGGGGCAATGGCCCGAGTTGCATTTTTGGGATATATACAATAGTAGTAGTAATTTTTACAAGGAAAAAAAAAAGCATAGTTGGCAATAGTGTAGTTATCACTCATCAAGTCATGAGGTTTGAGGTCCAAACCTCATAATATACCATTTTAGCGATATTTTTTTCTTGCTTATCTTAAACCAGCCCCCTTTACTTTTATTTTTATTTTAGCTTCGTCTTTACTTGTGACCGTTACAAGCAAAACGGTCTATTAAATTTAATGTGAAAAATGATCTAGTCAAAGTAGTACATGTAGTTTCCAACATGAGTTGAGAAGCTTCACAAGACTATGGACTTTTGAGAGAGAATAGTCTCAAACTTAGCAAGGTTGTATACTTGCATTGTGATTTGTGAGTGGGAGAAGATCTTCTCTACTCCATTTTTAGATATTTGTGTAAAAAACGATGTAGCGTAGAAACTTCCTTTTATTTTCGAATAACAATTTTTAACGGACTTTTGATTGGTTATTCAAGTTTTTAGTCTTTGCTATCAATTAACTAACGCCCATTCTATAGGACTATGGGGAGGAGATCTAAAACGAGATTAGATATATGGATGGATGGATACACAATTTATTATCGTTGAATGAATCAAGTTCTACTCACAATTTCACACCAACTAGACGAACTAGTCGACTACTTGATCAATTAATATCCACTATTTTAACCTAATCACTTGTTTCAAGTTTATTGTACGGACTACAGAGTATCGAATATAAATATAGTAGATTAGTAGTCGGTAAGAGTAGATGCGAAAACCCGAAAGTCCTTAATAATAGAGTTTAATGGTTAAAAATTGGGTAAAATATCGGAAGATTTAGGTTTAAGCTTTTTAATGAACAATTGTGTGAACTATTTATGACCTAAGCCCATACCTAATAATAGACTTCGAACATGTCACGCTCGGGTAACTTACCTAATTTATGAGGTTTGCAAGCTATAAATATTGTATACTCGAGGGTTGTTGTGGGTTCCATCATTACCAAGAAAAAATATATATAACTATATAGACGTATAGTATTGCTTTCGCCTAAAGAAAATATAACTCGGCATGGATGAATCCACCTAGTAGCAAGGGGTGATGGTCGCTATATATTGCTGATAATGCTGAATAGTAAATAAGTAAAGGTAATCTCTTTAAAGGCCCAATAAGCATCATTAAACTTAATGGTAAAGGTCTCACCCACCTACTGGTCATGGGTTTGAATCCCACTATATGTATATCTATTATTTAATTTTTTTGGCTATCCATATATTAAATCCTGAGTTCGCTCCTGTTACTCGGTATCTCACTAACTAGGTCAACCTTTTGTACCCAGTCTTCATTACCTTCTCGATCAAAATATATTTACTACATCGTCTACGATAAATCTTGAATTTATTTATATTGAGGTTGTTTGTTTGTAATGCTACCCGCCTATTGTAGGTTAATCGACTTTATTTTTATGAATGAGGATTGTTAACATGTTTGAATTTCTCTTTCACTCGATATTATATACCTTTTTTTATTTGCTAAAATGTAAATATGTTATTACTTACTAATTAATATACCGACCTTTGTTTTATGATTTTTTTTTTGTGCATGACAATTAGTTTTCATACAGGGTAAACTTTGGTTGACAAGAATACATTTATAAAGATGTGACAATCAAAGAAAGAATACTCGTAATAATTAAAACTTGAAGGTATAAGTTCGTAAACTGCATGGCACAAATAGACGCACCACGCACGTCAATTTGGTTCAACTATAATAATACTACCTCTCGGGTCTTGCCTCTTGATGACATAATCTCACTTCAGGAGTTTAAAAGTCTTTTTTTTTTTTTTTTTTTGACATAAGATTAAGATCGTCTCACATATTTGCTTGTGCAATAGCATGTGCCGATCTATTTATACTCCTAGGACAATGATTTAAAGAAAAGCAATGAAAATTACAAACAAGATCTAAAATAGCTTTAGTCGTTGACTTTATATCCTTGTCGATGTTCCCACATCCATTAACCTGTAGCACCAAATTGAGGCAATCTGATGTAGCATCAATATGTAAGAATCCCTGATTGAGAGCATCTTTGCAAGCTTCATATAGTCCCAATGCTTCCGCATGAATTGCAGAAATTGCACTAAACTGTCGTGATCCCCAACAAAGTGTTCTTCCTTGATTGTCTCTGAAAAGCCATCCAGCAGCTGCCTTGTTAGATGAAATCCAAGCTGCATCACACTTAATTCGAATCAGATGTTGACAAGACAAATCTCCAATGATAGAAGTAGGGAAATGATTTCGCAGTCGATAGGCCATATCCACAGAATCATCAAGCTCTGTATTACGGACACGAATTTTAGCCCTGAAATCCTCTCTCGAAATATTATCCCCAGCCTCTGATCGAATTTTATTGAAGATTGCATCAAAGCTGAAAGAATTCTTTCGGAAAACTTGTTCATTCCTAGCACACCAGATACCCCACAAGGTAGAAACGAAATGAGATAGTAGGAAAACTGTATCCTGCATAGATGAAAAAGTTGATATCCAGTATGATATCCAAGTTTTGATGTCCATGATAGTGTCAGTTGTTGCATGAATGCCAAGAGCAGAGCCTAGCCAGATATGAGATGCAAAAGAGCAATCACGGAAAAGGTGTTCCAATGTTTCCACAACCTCATTATCACAAGAGAAACAGAATCCTTGTGTGGGATGTTTATGCCTTACTAATTCACTCCCACAAGGCAGTGAATCAGAGAAAATCTTCCAAAGGAAAATCTTCCATTTAGGAAGGATACCCAAATGCCATATTTTAATTTTTCCCACAGCTTGAAAATTATTCCTTCTGCGTGTATCAGTTGTAGAACATTTAAGAGCCCAAGTCCGTTAATGAGCAGCAACATAACCACTCTTACTATTATACTCTCCATTCTTAGTTTGATTCCATATCACAGTATCCAAATCCAAAGTAAAAGGTCTGGGAACGGCTAAGATATTATTTATGATAGATTCATCAAAAAGCTCCCCTCCAATCTCTCGTAATTTATCCACATTCCAAATAGTATTATTGTTTTGCAACTCATGGATCTTAATAGAAGGTAAGGTGTAAGGATCCAAATCAAGAAAAGAACATAAGGATGAATTCCTAAACCACCTGTCTCTCCAAAAATCAAGGTTTGATCTGAACCCTAATTGCCATGAAGTATGTAACTGTAAAAGTTCAATGCCCCACTTAATACTTCTTCCTCCCCATGACATTAGTTTGGGTATGTAATGATCCTCGTTATTTAAAAAATTCTTTTTAAACCCATACTTAATGCCGATGACCTTGGAAATAAGTGTATTAGGCTGAGTAATTAATTTCCATCCAACTTTTGCGAGAAGGCTCCGATTTATACAATCCGTCCTTCTTATTCCCAGTCCACCATCACATTTTCGTAGTTGTAAATAGAGTTTGCTACACCAGTGAATACGTTTTCCACATGTGTTATCACCCCACCAGAATTGTGACAATAAAGAATCAATCTTTTTTGTCACACTTACCGGCATACGAAATGCCGATAGAGAGTAAATGGAAAGTGAGGATAGAACAGATGAAGTTAGCGTAAGCTTACCGGTTGTCGAAAGAAATCTATTATTCCACGATTTAAGACGATGATGAATTTTTTCAATAACTCGTGCAAAAATCTCAGCTTTACTTTTCCCCCAATCAAGAGGAAGACCCAGATACAAGCCCATGGGTTTAGGTTTTTGAATCTGGAGTGAAGTAAGACATTGTTTTGTGGCTTGTAGAGTGCTATTTGGACTGAAGACAATCGCAGTTTTGTCACTATTAAGTTTTTGACCCGCAATCTGACAATAAGACTTCAGAATACTAGATAGTCCATGACAGTTTTGTTGTGTTGCGTGTGAAAAAATGATTAAGTCATCTGCAAACAAAAGATGTGACACCCTAGTCGATCCTCTAGCAATCTCAATTCCTTTGATGTCACCAGCTAACTGAGCATTATGGATCATTTGCGAGAGAACCTCCGTACATAAGGCAAATAAGAAAGGTGACATTGGGTCTCCCTGTCGCAAACCACATTGTGGTTTAATTGTAGAGGAAGGTTTTCCATTTAAGATTATCAAATTAAACCGGCCATTTTCTTGTCACAAAAACTTCAGAAACGGTCTTTTAATGACTTTATCGATAGACCTCTTACATGATGGGGTGAGGAATTCATTGAACTCTCACGAGACCTACTGTTTTTTCTTGTTGAAATATGGAACTTGGGATCGGAGTTTTAATTTTAATAGTAGATCGGTCACACCTTCCCACCACCGTAACCGCGCGTCCGCGCCGACCACCCTTTCTCCGCCATATTCATCGCCTTGACTCAGACACAATCACCATCAATCGATCCACCGGCCCTTAACCGCAAGTCCGCAACGAAGGTGTTGGATCACAGACGTCTGGCGTGGCTTGTAATAATTTTGCCATTTTTGATAAATGCTATCTAATACGCCTATATATATTAAATGTTTAGTCTTTACATTTTTAATTGTTTATTTGGTAATAATTTGTCATGTCATTAACATAAAAGATTGTTTACTCAATCGTGAATATTTTATTTACAAAATTTATCTGTTTAAGAACGTGATTTCTAGTAGTTTTAAGGGGCGTTTGGTTGGAGGTCTATAAGAACGCGAAAAGGAAATAAAGTTATTAATTGCCTTTGTTGTTGTTTGATACATACAAAGGGAATAAAATTCTATTCCTTACCCTCAATCCATCTAATCCCTTATCCCTCACCCCCAATGAATGAGATTTCGTTACTTTACTTACCCTTCAACCACCTTATTCATCACCACCACCACACTTACAACTACCAACACACCAGCCACCACCAAAGCACCATCAGGACACCACCGCCCCTGCCCCCACCGGCATCACCACCATCACCGCTTGTCACCACCACCACCACCACTGTCACCACCACCATCATCACCATCACCACCACCGCCGCCACCGCCATTACTACCATGACATCACCACCTCCACCACCATGACGCAACCACAGTCACGCCACCAACGACACCACAACCACCACCGCTGCCACCAACACCACCACCATCGCCACCACCACCACAACCGCTACCACCATGACGCCACCACAGTTACGCCACCTAGCCAAACCACCACCCTCACACCAAAACAAACCACAACCTATCAATCTTCTTCCCAAGTACTCCTAGAGTGGAGTGAGCCTTATTTCCTTTCTTAATGTAACCAAACAACTAGTTAAATTTTAGGTAATTTCTTACCTTTCCCGCTCTTACCCTTTTCGATTTCTTTTCCCTTTCCGTTTCTTAACCAAACGCCTCCTTAGTATTTTGAGAATATTTTACTGAGTTTAGGTGTAACACGGTTAAAAACGTACGGATACCATGTAAAATTAAAAAAAATACGGATGAAAAACCTTTTTTTTGTTTGAAGGGTGGTGGTGGGAAAAAGGGGTAATCTCAACTAAAAATATCTTGAATTCAGTAAAACAACCGCATTGGATTTAATAACTCAGTCTGTCTTGTTTATGACGGTCACAAGCTTGTGACCTCTTACAAACATTACACGTCAAAAATCCGTCACAATTTAGAATTTGTATTAACAATATGAATAATAATGGCGACGAGGACATTTGCCGTTTCCGTGGGACGACCGTTTGATTAGTAGTTAAGTAAATTTGAAACTGAAAAATATCTTCGAAACTAACGTGTTAACATACAACGTACAAAGAGTCCACCTCTTTCAAACTTTATTTAATTACTATCAATGTCCACCACAACTCCCAAATCTTCTCTCTTTACATGTGGTTGTCATTCACTAAGTCTCTAATTAGCAGACCCCACCTTCATTTAATTTATTTATTTAATAAAACGATAATATCTGTCTTAAAGATAATGTTTCGATTGAATATACCTACAATTCTTGACTAAAACCACTAGAGCCGGGTTGGATTTGAATCGGGCCAATTTAATTTTGGGTTTGTAAGAATTCGGGTCGGATCGGGTCGGGATGAGTTATTTCAGATTCGGAATATTTTAAGGTCAAGCTGGTTAACTATTATCGAATTATTATGGACAATAATTAGTTAGAATAATAAACACTAGTATGAGGCTCGTATAAAATTTCAGTGGTGGTTACTGGTTAGCATGATATTGTTGCTTGTCCGGGAGGATCAAACATCATCGTCAAAAAAAGTATGAATTCACACTATTTTGGATATTTTGACAATTAATCATTTTGAAATAAAAGGGTAAATTTTTTGAATATATAATTCCAAATAGAATTATTATTAGTCTTATTTATGTAAAAATTAAACAATGATTAATGTTATAAAATTAATTAAGAATAAGTATTGCTTAATAGAAATATACATAGTCAATATTAATTAATTATAAAACAAATATTGTCTAATAGATGATCACCTAAGCGGGAAATTTAAGAGACAAATTATATATATCTTAATGTTTTAATATTAAGAGATTCAGATCAATTCAATTCAGGTTTTGAGTTCAGATGTCAGATTATTCGAGTCAGGTCAGTTTTACCGGGTATATATAAAACACACGTATTATTAGTCGTAGACATCATACTTCGGAGTTACAATACGCAACCGTTAAACTAAATGTATAAATATTACCGTCTTAAACGAGAATTTCCGCTAAACTAATCAAGTTGATAAAAAAGACAATTAAGAGATACAGCACATAAGAGCAACTCCAATGGCAAGCTACAAAACTTCCTAGCTTGCTTTGCTCCATATATTTTCCAAGCAAAAAACATTTCAAGCTACAATATGCTTTAATGGTAAACTACAATAAATGTAGCTTAAAAAGACCCACTAACAAATAAATATTATAATTAAATTATTTTGTTGGTTTTTATTTATTTATTTTATTAATTTTAATTGTCAAGCTATGTAGCTTGACAAAGCTACACCCGCTTATAAGCAACACGTATTTTTTGTAATCCAATGGTAAGCATACCGCTTGATAATTTACGGTATTTGCAAGCAGGTCCTTAAAGGAAACCATTGGAGTTGCTCTAATACAGCCACTATCATATCATACTCGAAAAGGCATAGAAAGTATATGCCCTCTCTTGTCTCTTGCTTTCTCAATCTACACCGTTTTGCATCGCTGTTCATTTCCTTCCTCTTTATCTCCTCTCTTTCCATTTATTCCGTCTTTTTTTTTATAATCACTACTTTTTCATTCTTACATTTCAAATTTAAATCCCAAAAATTGTTCTTTTATTCACATTCAAATCCCAGATCAAACAATCAACAACAATGGGGTTGCTTTGTTTTCCTTGATTTGTTTTTCTCAGTAAATTTGTAGGAAATTATCAAAAAAATAAATCCAAATCTTTAGTTATAATTTCTGGGTTATAAAAAATATTCAATCTTTATAATAAAAATCACATTATTTGTGGTTAATTTTTCTGGGTAAAAAAAAAATGGAAGAAACGAAGAAATACATCACATCTGAAGAGTTAAAAAAGCACAACAAATCCGGAGATCTATGGTTATCAATCCAAGGAAAAGTTTACGACGTATCGAAATGGATGAAAGATCATCCTGGTGGTGATGTGCCATTGTTAGCACTTGGAGGTCAAGATGTTACAGATGCATTCATTGCTTATCATCCAGGTACAGCATTCAAACTGTTTTAAAAACCGTGTCGAAAACCGTATATCTGATTTTGTTTTTGTTTGACATTGGATTGGATATTTAGGATATTATTTGACCCGTCTTCAGTTTGTGACGGGTATTTCCGTGCACTCATTGTTTATCATCCAGGTACAGCATTGAAACTGTATTGAAAACCGTGTCGAAAACCGTATATCTGGTTTTTTTTTGTTTGACATTGAATTTTTTTAACCCGTATTCAGTTTGCGATGGGTATTTCCGTCTTCAATGATAATTCAGTAAGTCTTAGTCTTACCTAAGACGGGTCAAATACTAACAAATGGGTTAATAAAGACAAAAAAAATTGCCATTTTCTAGGTAACAAGCAGGGTGATTTGGTATGTAATTGACCCGTCTTACTGTTAAGACGGATAATGACGGTTTGAAACGAGAATTTATGTACATGTAATAATGTTTTTGTTTTTGTTTTTGAATGTAATTCAGGTACAGCATGGAAAACCCTGGATCAGTTTTTTAATGGGTATTATCTGAAGGATTTTCAGGTATCAGAAGTGTCAAAAGATTACAGGAAACTTGTGAATGAATTTGCGAAAATGGGTTTATTTGAAAAGAAAGGTCATGGTGTGATTTATATTTTTCTGTCAATTGCAATTATGTTGGGAATGTGTGTGTATGGTGTGCTTTACAGTGACAGTATGTTTGTGCATCTGGTTTGTGGTGCACTGTTGGGTATGGTTTGGATCCAAAGTGCTTATCTTGGGCATGATTCTGGTCATTATCAGATGATGTCGAGTCGCGGGTATAATCGGTTTGCTCAGTTTATAACTGGCAATTGTTTAACTGGGATTAGTATTGCTTGGTGGAAATGGACTCATAATGCTCATCACATTGCTGTAAACAGTTTGGATTATGATCCAGATCTGCAACATATCCCGGTTTTCGCAGTTTCAACTAAGTTTTTCAAGAATATGACCTCAGTTTTCTATGGTAGAACGATGGAATTTGACGCGATAGCGAGGTTTTTGATCAGTTACCAACATTACTCGTTTTACCCGGTGATGATCGTTGGTAGGATCAATTTATACATCCAGACCTTTCTTCTGTTGTTCAACCCTAAGAGAAATGTACCCTACAGAACCCTAAACATATTGGGAGTAATCGTGTTTTGGTCGTGGTTTCTGCTTCTCGTTTCCTACCTACCCAACTTTAAGGAAATGGTGTTGTTTGTGCTGACTAGTTTCGTCGTGACTGCATTCCAACACATTCAGTTTTGCCTGAACCATTTCTCCGCGAATGTGTATGTGGGTCGGCCCGAGGGTAATGACTGGTTCGAGAAGCAGACTCAGGGTTCGATCGACATTACCACTGCAACCTGGATGGATTGGTTGTTTGGCGGGTTACAGTTCCAGCTCGAGCACCATTTGTTCCCTCGTCTGCCTCGTTGCCAGTTGAGGAACGTATCCCCCGTGGTTCAGGACTATTGTAAGAAACACAACCTGCCATACAGAAGCCTTACTTTCTGGGAGGCTAATGCTTCGACACTTAGGTGTCTTCGTGATGCTGCGCTACAAGCTCGGTCTTTGGCCAATCCAATGGCTAAAAACTTGCTATGGGAAGCTGTTAATACCCATGGTTGATATCATCCATGGCTGATGCGATTCTACATTCGAGTTTTTGTTTTATTTTCCGTTGAAGGCTGGTGTCTGAGAATTTTGCTGTTCTTCGTCAGCGTTGTTTGACGTGCAGGACATTCGAAGCAGAAGACTTGTTCATGTATCTGCTTGAAGCAGTTAGATGATTCTTCTCTTTTAGTCGCGAAAGACGAGATAATCTCGCTTCTTCTTCATGTATTTATTTATCTATTTTGCATTTACATAAGATGTTACCAGACATTATGCTTTTCTTTATTTCGATCCGGCATTTCTTCATTCTACTGTTCTTGTTCGAGCTAATCAGTCATACGACTGAATCTGTATCAATGGCGAGACCCCTCGTTCCGAATTGAAAGCGTTGTTTACCTAACTCGATAAATACGAATAATCGACATCGATATCGACATTGTTGTAAATCACTTAATACACACAGCTGTATGACTAATTTGCAATTTTGCAAAATGCAGAATGCTGGTAGTTGACAGCAGCAGCATGTGGGTATTCTACCCACTTTGGACCACATAAAACTTGTGATTGATAATTCAACAAGTCTTGCTGAATACCGTTACAGACGGGTCAAATGTCGTCATTTTAATGTCAGAACATAACCAGTATAAATTTCTAAGTAAATAGGTTATTTTTTGACATTACCGTATCTGTCCTTAAATGGTGTCATTTGGGTAGTTTTTTTTTAAGAAACGGAAGTAACCCGTCTTCAAATTCTTGATAATTAGCATAGGATTCCAATGTTGATTTTTTTTTTTTTCCAGTGGACGCGGGTTTTCTCGTCATGAAAGTTCATCTAATAATATTCCTACGACGTGCAATGTGTAACACACAGGTGTCTGGTTCAATGTAGCACTAAAATCTCACTTTGTAACAGAACATGAACAGCACAAATATGTTATGGAAGAAAAAAAACATTATGAAGTAAGCTCTGTGTGCGAGAACAAGAGTTAGCTCAAGTGGTAAGAGCACTCTTATCCCAACCATGGGTTCGATTCTCATCCGCGACATAGTGCGCTCATTTGAACCAAAAAAAAAAAAAAAAAAAAAAAAAAAAGTAAGCTCTGTGTGCCGAAAACAAAATTATGAAGTTGGTAGACGATCCTGAGAGCATTTAGGCACGGGTTATGTGCGTTACCTGACGGATAGAAACCTAGAAGGCTTTAGTAACGTAATTTGTAGACGATTACCGGGAGCATTTAGACACGGGTTAAGTGTTATATATGCGCCTTCACCTGATGGCTAGAAGACTTTGGTGAAGACACGATTAGTCAATTATCATCGAATTTCATGTTATAAAATATATACTTCCTCAATTCATATCCAACCTACCTATATTCCTTTTTCATCCATTCATATCCACTCTATCACTTTCCTAAAAAAGAAAATAAAATGACTAAACTACCCTTATGAAAACCATTTATCTACATAAAATGTCACTCCATGATCCACTTATAATCCATCGTCACACATTTAAATTAATAAAAAAACATCTTACACACTTCCAAATGTCCTTTTAATAGTTTTTTAATATCTTTCTTAATATTTGTGCAAAAAACATATATGCGCTTTGAATTTGAACGGAGGAAGTACTATTTTTCGTAAGTCTCCCCAAAATTATTATTTTATTATAATCCGCCACTGATATTAATAGTAATAGCATATTGATAGGAAATTGTCATTTGGTAACCTGGAAAGCCGTCCGTACCACGTAAAAGCCAGACGTACCACGTTAGACGACCACCATATATTGAACTAATCAAATACGAGTAAAAACATGATTATTTGAACCAATCAAATACGAGTAAAAACATGATCAATTTTACGTGGAAATTCCTTTTTCAAAAAAATAATAATACTCACTAATGAGTATTGAGCTACTCGTATAGTTGTATATAGTAATATCAAACCTTGTAGAAATCGGTAATTGGATTATACATACGATGTATTATGACTTATCATTATTTTTATAATTCTGGAGTATTATAATAAAATTTTTGAGTTTAGTTCTAAAAGTTATGAGTTGTATTATAAAATTTCTGAATTCATCTACTAAAATATGAAGCTCAAAGAATTACGTAAAAACTTAGTTAAATTTGAGTTTTATCAGTTAAAAAAATTAAAATACTACTTATAAATTCTAATAAATCTAAAACAAATATACATATATTCAAATCAGATAAAATTGAAGGTAGTAAGCTCGGAAAAAACACACGTATGCTTAAAAACAAGTAAAATACGAGGTAATACGCCTGATGTATGTTCTTTTTTCCGTCGAAATGGAAGATAAAAACAATGTAACGAAAAGCAAAAAGAGGAGAATATTGATTGTTATCTTACCAATTGAGAGGAAACTATCATGAATTCATGCATGATCTTGCATTTGGAATATTGTGTCTTTGTACTTGAAAACTCCATATGAGTGATCTTTGGATTTCTTATCATTTAATTAGTTGATCAAATACACAAGTAATGTAGGCATGGTTAGATGAATTTATTAGTGTTAGTTTCTATTACCTTCTTTTGTAGGCCCCTCCCTAGTTTTGTTTACTTTCCACCACATGACAATACTCTTGTGCAATAATATGGTATAAAAACCGTTTTAAATTAGTGTTAATTTAAAATTAAGTGATATTTTACCTAAACATTTCCGCAAAATAACTTTTACAAACCGCAATTTTTAAACCATTTTTAAACCGTCTTACTCGTAATTTACTCAATGTTCTCATTGTTATTATAATATACTCCCTCCGTCCCGATCAATTGTTATCTATTGTTTTTGACACAAAGATTAAGAAAATAAGTATAAATGAATCTGGACCACACAAATTATATGGCCCCACATGTAATCAAATGTCATCCACAAAAAGTTGCCAAAAATGGAAATAGATAACAATTCAATGATACACCCCAAAATGGAAATAGATAACAAATGACCGGGACGGAGGGAGTACATCTTTGGGTTTAAGTTACTCGTTGAAAGTAATGTAGGCCTTCGTATACGAAGTGTTGTGGTTATGAGTTAAATGGTGCGGGCCAACACGACCCGGCCAACACTTATGGGCCGCTATTTTTCAGCTCAACCAGTCCGTCTCTTCACCCAGGTCGGCCCAATGCCGAAGATTTTTGGCCCAGACCAGTTTATCCCGGTAAAATATTGAAAATACAAAAAGACCGACTATGTAGGCTGGGATCGGGCTAGAGAACATAGAACCCGGCCCAGCCTTATTAAGTGTCGGGCTTGGGCCATGAGCTGCCAGCCTAGTCACTCTTAATCCGCACCGGCTCATCCCACCACACAACCATAGTTGTGGATTTGTGGTGCTAATATTCTAATTTAGAAAGGAGGAATGAATGAGTTTTGAACTAACGTAGGGTTTTTTTAACTGAATAGAGCTGAATTGCACTTAATTGAATGAAACTGGGCTAAGTTGAATAGAGCAGAAGTGAGAGTTAACTGTGAAAATATTGATTGAATAGCACTGAATGAATTGAACTGAATTATATAGCGCCGGGTGAAAATGAGAAGAGTTGAAATTAAGTAAAAAAAAACAAGATCTAACTCAAATAAAAGTTGAAGCTGATAATTGGATATCTGGGATTAATATTATACAGTGCCGAACAAACTTTTGTGTAAGACCATTTCATCCATAAAACTAGCCCAATAACGAAACGCCCAAATAAATTGGTCAATAAATTTGTAAAATATTATTTTATTTTGATAACCTGAAATTTTAAATTAATAAATTGTATATTTAGAGTTCTTAGTTTTCATCATAAAAATATTAGTCCCTTAAAATAAAACTAAAATATAAATAAATTTAATCATTTTCCTTAGACTTCTCTCCTTTCGGAGCAATTGTGTACTATAAAACGGTCTTATGAAAGAGTTATTGAATCCTAAACTATTCCATAGAGGTGTGCATTAAAGCCTCTTAGCCCACTTAAATTTCTTGTGGAAGAGTTGTGAACCATTACAAGTTGATAATGGGCTTTTTTGCACCAATGAATTTTCATTTAGGGAAGGCCCATTGCACTTGTAAAATAGTACAGTTCAAATTGTAGGTTAGGATTATGTATAATAATTAATACGAAGTACTCCGTAATATTTATGTTAGGAGTAAGAATTGATGATAACTTAGATTGATCATTTAGTGAAAACTTTTATCAATTTAATCTTCTCTATTTTTGAAAGATTATATAAATTGAATAACGTAAGCAGTAATACCTGTGATTTAGCCACTGTAAATCATTAATTCAATGTTGTATCACAAGCTGAAAACGCAGGTTGTCAAGTTAAATTTTACTATATACGCGCGCTCACGAGATTCACAACTATTCTACTGTTAAAAGATATTATAATTTGAAAGTTATAATTGTAACGTAAGCAATAATACATGTGATTTGACCACAGTAAATTATCAATTCAGCGTTGTATCACACGCTGCAAATGGTAGATTATCAGTTCAATTTTGCACTTTAACTCACAATCTGTATAGACTATACGCGCACCCCCTTCGGGGGCTGCAGTGGCCAAGTGGTCGAGTTTAACACAGTTGTCACTAGACTTTCTTGATTAAAAATGGTAATTTTCCGTTGATATTATGTTTCAAATCATGACATGTATAGGAAATTTCAAGATATTCTCAAAACCCAATTAAAAAATGGAAACATTTTATGTTATGCTATGACTATGAATTGATGACAACTTAGATTGATCATATAGTGAAAACTTTAGCATTCAATTTTCTCTATTGTTGAAATATTATATAATTTGGAAGTTATAATTGTTAGTTAGATTTTACGTTTTAACTCGTAATCTGTATATATATGTATACGAGCTCACGAGATTCACAACTATTCATTGCTCCTATTAAAGTAACGTAAACCCTGATACACGTGCATTTCGCCACTGTAAATCACTTTCAACGTTTAATCCCACACAAAAAACACAAATTATCAGTTAAATTTTATGTTTTAACTCGTAACCTGTATATATATGCGCTCACGAATTCATTACTTATATCAACTGAAGAATATGTTCTCTTCACAAAAATAGTTTGGAAATTTGTAGGAAAAAACACTCAAAAGAGATGGAAGGGAGGAAATTGAACCAAAACCAAGACGGGCAACCAAAGGCAAAAATGTCGCGCTCTTCGACTAATGGTAACCCGAATGCTCAACAAAACGGGCTTGGTAGAGATGTTTTATCTGCGTCACAACTTGGTAAGTGATATTATACATAGCCAACATAACGCATTTAACGAGTTAGTCTGGTGTAAAGCGACTAGACGAGTATATATTTATGCATCGAAACGAGTTGTATAAGCATGTAAAAAATGAGTTTTATGACATAAAATTGAAACTGGAATATATGGGCATAATTATTACTAGTATATAGGTAGAACTAAACTCGTAAACTTTATAAATAAAAATCGTTTCAGTTATATGTATACAACGATCTCATTTGATCGACTTCTTATATATGGAGTGTACTTGATTGTTCAATCATAAAAATTTAAAACCTTTACCGTCAATCTTTTAGTCCATTCATTTTTAATTGACAAAATCTGTCTGTTACTGTGACGGGTCAAATAAAACTCACTAAAATAGATAAAGACAAGTCATTTTTTGCTCATTGAACACGGTAACTTTGGCTTATCTACCCCATATCAGGGGCGGACCCAGGTGGGGGCACGTGCCCCCGTAACATTTTTAAATAAATTTTTTATAAGTATTTTATACGTATGTGAAGTCCCTGTGTCATAATTGGTAGAGGTAGAGAATTTTATTTAGGTGGTTTTGAGTTCAATTCTTGGTAACAACACCCATAAGTTTATGACATTATTTTTTTTTTAAAAATATCTATAAGACTAATTATCATTTTTATTCTTTTATGTGTATAATAATAACTAATTTAGGGGGAAAATGTAAAAATATTATCTTAGACGCGCACAAAAATGCGCGTTAAAAAAATTAGTGCCCCCTCGTCTCTATTATCCTAGGTCCGTCACTGTCTCATATGGGTGATACTTGAACCGTAACGAGTTTGTAACGAATATACCCGTCGTAACGAAAACTTATTGTTACATTCAAGTTTCTAGTTTTCCAAGGGGAAAAAAAGGGTTAAGAAACGGCTAATGCATCCTTATTTCCTCAACAACTTTATTTTTCCAATGTAACGCTTGGTTTGCATTTTCCCTGCAAAATACACACATTATTCATGTGAATTGTGAACACATGTCGGATATTAAATACAATTCTTATTTGAGACGATAGTAAATACGAAACGGATTTAAATGGACATTAACCAGTAGGCTTTAAAAGTGAACACATGTCGGATATTAAATACAAATTCTTACTTGAGACGATAGTAAATACAATTGTGAATTGTGAACAAATGCCGGATATTAAATACAAATTCTTATTTGCGACGATAGTAAATACAATCCGCATGCAAAAGTGTCTTGACAATTAACATATGAAGAAACCTTTAATGGGTCGTTTGTTTCGCGCATGGGTATGGGTTTGGAATCAGGAATCATACCTGGGTGGTATGGGGTTGGAATCAGGAATCATACCTGGGTAGTATGGGGTTGGAACTCCATACCCGATACCTTGTGTTTGTTTCAATTGTGAGTGGTATGAGTTTGAAACTAAGTTAAAATTGAAATATGTAAAATTTAATACTTTAAATAATAATTTTATCGTATAAAATTATGAAAATAAAGATTTTATCAAATAATTATATAAGATGTTTTCTTTACAATACGTGTTAATATTTATTTTTCACATTTTTTATAATTGTAATTTGATACCCGTGGGTATCAAACTCATACCCACCCCCCTCCCTGGTATGAGAAACCCATACCTCGTGGGTTTGAGGTATGAGTATGAAACGCTCGAATTTGCTAAACAAACACGTGGTATGAGTTTGGCTCATTCCAAACCCATACCTTATACTTTTTAGGCTTGAACCAAACACCTCCTAAAAGAGTGAAGGAAATAAAATCGATATGAAATAATTACTGTAACATTTTACCTTACGATCCAAGGTAGACATTGTTGATAATTTGTCTAAAATTAGCCTACTCAAATTCTGATTGAAGACATTATTATTATTATTATTATTATTATTTTGGTAACGAGGAACCCGCAGTCGCTACCTTCGGTGTACACCAGGTAAACCACCCGAGGGTGACAGGCTCGAAGTCTATTTAAGCATGGATTCAGGCCAAGAATGCTTCACAAGAATTTGGGGAGACTTGAACCCGGGTCTCCTGGGAATTTCACCCAAGTTTTAACCACTAGACTCCACCCTTGCGGGCGACGTTATTATTTTCCCCGTCCTCAGCTTGTTACGGATATGTCCGTCTTCAATAAGACCTTAACGATTAGCCTTTAACATTACAGAGATTGACTATTTTCTTAATGCCGAATTGCAGGTACAAGAGCTATGGTGAGCAATGCCGAAGGCCAGCAAAACGGGCTGAAGACGAACTCAGTTACAGAGGCCACTAACCCAGGGTCCCGAGCCGAGGGTGATGCAGGCAAGAACAAAGGTCCTAAGAGTCCGAACAACAACAACAACAACAACAACAAGAACGGCCCACCAAGCCAATCCCGCGAACATGAACAATACTTGCCAATAGCTAATGTGGTCAGGATCATGCGAAAGGCACTTCCACCCCATGCAAAGGTGGGTGATGAGGCTAAGGAGATGGTTCAAGAATGTGTGTCGGAATTCATCAGTTTTCTTACCAGCGAAGCTAATGCGACCTGTCAGCAGGAGCATAGGAAGACGGTAACTGCTGAAGATCTCATTGGGGCCATGTCTAGGCTCGGCTTTGAACATTATGTGGCTCCGCTAATGATGTACCTTCAGAAGTACCGAGAGAATGAGATGCTTCCGATGATTACCCGGTCTAGTGGGTCCCATGGCTCGAACATTGGGCCTCCTCCTGGCTTCATGTATCATCCTCACTACGCTATGTTCGGTTCTGCAGGGAATGGTGTGTATTACCAAGACCCATCTGGCCCAAGTAACGGAATTGGGAACATCGGCCAGGAAACAATTTCTGCTGCTACTGCTGCTGCAACTGCTGATACTGCTACTGCTACTGCTGCTGGAGGATATGACCCTAGTTCGGGTCCCGGTATGATGGGTGGATATAGTGCTGATGATGGCGGAGCTGGTCTGTCCTGGTCGCCCCAAGCTGAGACGGGATTTTATGATCCATATGGCAAGTATGAGTAGTATGAAGTTTGTGGGAATTAATTGGACAAAGGGTAGGGTAAAGCGGAGCGAAAATGTATAACCGATTCTCTCATTCTATGTCCTTATTTAATAATCTTGAATAAGTCGTTTTATAAAGCTTTATTCAGACAATAATCCGTACCTCTGCTAGTGACAACTACAACTCGAAACCTATTTAAAACCCGATGCAAATAACTAAGGAACTTGAAGAACATCACCTTCAATAGAATGAGCAGAAACACTTAGCTGCAGGTTGGTGGAGGTGGGAAACGTATCCCGCCATTGACGGTTTGGGTAGAGGGTAAATTATCGAGTTGGTGTGCATATAGACGATGTGCTTGTATATATTCTATAACTTCATCCGGTGTTAAGTACTTCACGGACAAACCTCTTGAGATGCAGTCCCTAAAAACAGCGCGGCAAATATAAGTCCCTAAATCTTAGATCATTAACAACAACATCAACAGAGCCTTAGTCCCAAAATGTTTTGGGGTCAGCTAACCTGAATCATCCTTTAGAACCGTCATGAGTGAACTCTCATCTCAACAAGAGAAAAAAGAAAGAAAAGAAAAAAAAAACGGGAGACAGAGGCTATCTTACCTTATTCGAGTTGAGCTTATCTGGTTAGGGATGAGTTCATCGACAAACACGATGTTACTCTGCAGCAATGTTAAAACGTAAATCCTTCATTCCTTATGTAAAACCGCTTTAGATAAGCATTACTGTAAAATATCCCTCGTAAAATAAAAAGGTAAAGAAATGAATGGAACGGAGAAAGTGAAAGCAATATCGAGGAAACCTGATGTACCTTGTTTCCACGTAGAATGGGATGGTCTGAAACGATTTTTTCAACATCTTGCCCCTCCCGGCGAATACAAGCAACTCCAAAGTCTCTGACTATGGCTCGTACCTGGACATAAAAGATTTCTCGAGTAAATTAGAAGTATGTAGAAGTAGACAACCGACTATATTAGGAACATAGAGTAGCGCGAAGATACCTGCTCGGGAATCCAGAAACTCTTTTGAAATGACTCCAACAAATCAGAACCACAAACAAGCATGACTCTAAGACATCCTGGAAAGAAATGGGCGGTGACGAATTGACGATTATCAAAGTGCAGAACGCAGAAACGAACATCTATGCCGATGTTATTGCCTGAAACAGAAACTTAAGCGGAATACCTTCAGAAACGAGACCTTTCTCACATAAAGAGCTTTTCACTCGTGATAAAACAGTCAACGTTCGTTGGTAGGTACTTTGCTTTCCCTGTAATGGCATGAACATTCCACTGTTAGTTGATAATCCACGTTAAATCAAATCCTCAACCTCTCCTTGGAGCGAAGATGGTGACATGGAAAGCGATGTCTGGGTGATTGAAGATCACCATTCCAATAGCATCAGAAGATGGAGCAGAGGGATGCTGAATGTAATTAGACTATGATTTCAACAATAACAGTAGGCGTATTACAACCAGGTGGTGTTAGTCCAGTGGTAACTGAGATAAACCTTAAAGTTTGCAGAAATACAGGAGTTGAGAGGTTTCAGGTTCGATGACCAGCTGGGACGATGACCACTTGGCCACTGCAGCCCCCAAAGGGGTGGCTTACATGGTCCATGTGGTGGTGTGGGAATGCATAGGCCTGGGGATTAAACCCCTCGTCATCAAAAAAAAAAACAGTAGGCGTTTACCTCCCATGGATCTACCATCACAAAATCGGAACTTTTGCAGGCCAGTTGACACATCTGTAAACGATGTTCCGCACCTATAAGGCCCTATAGAAGCAACTGAAGAAGTTAAAAGCCATAAATTCAACTGAAGGTAGTACAGCCAGTAACATACTTCTAGCTCCCCCGCGATTCACTATGTTTTCAAGTTTTAATTTAGACATCATCAATGAGCTATCAGGGATTCCCGGGAATATGCTCCATCGATACAGAAATGTTGAGAAAGAATCGTATACCAATTTTTCATATGCATCATTCACAGGTGACAAATAAGCTCCAATGACCCGGTAACCTTCTGAATTCAATGCATCCCTTGCCAACTCTACGAGACATTTGAGGCATCATTAGTTCACGATTAGTATACCGCGTCCTTACAGAAATGTCTAAGCAACCACGAAAATTGCTGTTCCCTTCCCTCAACAAAGGTAGACTGACTTACGAGATTAGCAACTTACTAAATCGAAAGCATGAAAGTAAAAGAATAACAAAGCTAACGGCAAGAAGAAGGCATTACCAAACATTCGCAAATGCATAAAAGTGGGTGGATTGAAACTTCCCGTTGCAACTAAGACCATATATCTCGTTCCCCTAGGCCAATCGAAACAACCAGAAAACTTAGTTTTTACTCGGGAAAAAAAAACCCTTTTAAAAAACACTTGAACCATGAGCACCTACCTTGCCATCAAACCGGCAATCTAACATAGAGACTAAAATGTACGAAATCATCATCAACAACGTAACCTAAACTATCTTTATCCCCTAACTTAACACGAGTTTTAAAATACTTAATACGGAGTACATTGTTAATATTTAACTCAAACCCTCCCCATATCCCTTTCCCTCCCAGGCTCACCAAAAGTCGCTAAAATTAATGTCGGATCTACTTATTCACGTGTAAATCACTACTCATGTGTCTCAAGATAAGATATGGGTACTAGCTTAAAGGTAAGATTATCCCTAAGTCCAAAGTCTTAAGACTGTGCCACACCAGCTTTCCACTAACTTTTATTATTTCTTTATTGTTCAGACTTACCTTAGACCCACCTCAGACTACTAAAATCACGTCACTTTATCAGTTTATCCAAAGTCCGATCCTCAAACCCGAACAAATGTAAGGCAAAAATGACTTCTGTAATAACATATGAGAATTAAGTTCAGAATTTTTTTACTTGGCCACATTTGTTGTTGAGGAGTCTAAACTGCTCGAAGCAATTTTCAATTTGTCTACTGGTAGTGATACATCCATACCACCTGAAAAAAGAGGGACAACATAAATTTTCATTTTTTGTATTCCTTGAGTGCACAAACAGCAATGCAATAAGAGCAATGCTATCGACCTTCTCCAATATCCTTTTACATACAAATAAAATACTTTCTCCGACTCAACAAGTTTTTTACGTTTTTATTCATTTGTGAAAAGTATATACCGGGTATTAATCAAACTAAAGAACTAGTCGAGTTAGAGAGAGTCGCATGACTGAATCAAGATTTATAGTTAGGCCGCGAACGGAGCATAAAAATCGAGAAGAGCAAACTGGCAATGTAATAAGGTACATTGGTTAAAAAATCGAACATTTTAACACGCCCCCTTAGTTCCGCCAGTACTTATAAAGTTATACACAAATTCTCATTGAAGAGGGCACTATCCGTTATAATCTGAAGATGGATGGTGTCCCTCTCAAACAATGCAGGTGTCCAATCCATTTCCTCCCACTTGCCTTATTGTGAGAGTATTATTACTATCCGTCTTCGTCGTCACAAGCAAGACTCTTTGAAAGTTATAAGTATAATATCCGTTGGGCACTTTTTAATAGGCTAGTCCCGGCCCATGTCCAACCCAAACCCGCAAACGGTCAGCTCTAATATTCTATAAGCACAAATTCTCATTTGTGACGACGATATCCTAGCCTGTGACGCATACTGTTTCCTCTCACAAAATAACCACTTTTTCTCTCTCTCCGACCCTATTCATGTGGTCCCCTTTCTCCACTAACTCATTTTTGTATCCATTTTATCCCACAAAATATCCGTCAAAAATGGTGACCCGTCGCAAGCAAGATTTACTATTCTATAAGAGTCAAAATATACGCTTTTAACAATTCAACTGTCTCTAAAGAGAATGTCGATAGCATTGCCCGTGCTCGAGCTTCTAATCATTTGTCTTATTTAAAATTTAAAAGATTGCTATAATAATCTTCTTTTGTTGTCAAATGAAGCGCAAGGCCGCGCAATTACTCAAGTCTCAAGCCAGTACAGTATATGGCTGAGAGCATGTAACCTCTTATTTTTTTTCTCTCCCTATCTCTTTTTGACATATCATCCACTCTTTCATCCAACTCATTTTCCACTATCTTCATCCTCCTCCTTCTCTTCTTTTAATTTTGTTTCTACATCAAAGAGAATCCTCTATACCTCCTCTTTCATATTTTAATTATTTTTTTATTAAAAATAAAATAAAATAAAGCATATATGCAATTTTTCATTGGTGAGTGGGCACAAGGGCCTAGGTAGTACTTCCTCTAAAAATAGAGGAAGTCTTCCTCTTCCTCCTCCAAAGAGGATGTTTAATGTTGGTTCCACATTGAAGAGGACATCCTTTTAGCACCCTCTTTCATCTAAGAGGATGGACAATCCTCTTCAATGTGGATGCTCTAATGGAGTGATGGGGTTCAAACCCGTGATTGATTGTCATGGCATTTCCGTCTTAAACACTAGGCTAATACATCTCGGTTAAAATAGGTTATAATTAAAGGGTTGAAATATGAATATGAATATGATTTGAGATAGAATAATTACCTTTGATGAAAACGTTGATTAAGCTTTATTGAGGTCGAGCCCAGGTTCTGAAACTATTGCATCTGTTTGATTTGATTGGTGGCGGCTTTTTTCAGTGGGCGGATTTGGGGAAAAGTTGAGAAATTGTGATTTTCGTTAATAGTAAGTCTTGCTTGCGACGGGTTATAATTTGTAACGGATATTTTGTGAGATAAAATGAATATAAAAGTAGTTAGTGAAAAAGGGGCCACATGAATAGTATTTTTTTTTGAGGTGAAAAAGCCGAGGCTTACTTCATTGAAATTAAATCAAGCGAAACAGCAATACCCATGCTTGGCGGTAACTCCTCTGCCCAATCAATTCTATCAGGAGCAGAACTAAGAAAATGAGCAAGACTATGAGCGACGGTATTGTTCGCTCTCCTAGTAAAAGACCAACAAACAGAATCAAAAGAATTACAGACCGATAAAATATCCGAGATAATTAAATGAAAAGAGTTCCTTCCTTGAATTCTATCCTTGAGTGCTTCAAAGACTTGTAGACAATCGCTCTCCATGATAACATACTTGTGGCCCTTCCGGTACGCTTCTCTGAGTCCTTCCAACACGGCCATAGCTTCCGCCATTAGAGGAGCTCCCCCATGAATGGTTGAGATTGAGAAACCCCAAAGGACCCTCCCCTCCTCCGCGCGACAAACAGCCCCCATGCTCACGCCCTGCCCAGCTACCACCTCTGCGTCCACATTAATCTTGACGTACGGCCTCCTTGCGCTTCGCCATCCATCCTCCATATCCCGTCCCTGCGTACTACTGTTACCCGGTCTGTTAAAACAGTTTTGCGCCTTTCCATACAGCCCCTGCCCCCTTTCCTCTGCCAAAACATCTTTGGCCCTACGAACCACCCCAGCGACTTCCCGCTCAGCTTGTTCAAAGACCACCTTATTCCGCTGCTCCCAAAGGGCCCAACACCCAACCATAAACCTCCCCTGTTCAGTCCCTCCCATGGTCCTCCATTTTGACTCCACCTAATCCTTTATACTACCCCCTTCCTCCTCCTCTTCACTCCCCAGCCCCAAACACTCCAAACCCGATTAGCGAAAAAACAGTCCCGAAACAAGTGAATACTCGATTCAACACAAGAAGAACAGAAAGGACATAGAGAAGACTCACCTCGTATACGAGCGGCAATGTTCGCGCCAGTTCCTAATGCTCCACTGCACAGCTGCCAAAAGAAGAGTTTAACGCGGGGCCAAACCGGAACTTTCCAGAGCCTATTCCACACCCACTTCTCCCGAGCCTAATTAGACGTGTCCCCCTTATCCAAATCCCACCATGACCCAACCACAAGGTGATACGCCGACTTGACCGTATACTCCCCACTCCTATCCGCTTCCCAATACCAATCATCCCGAGGCCGAGTCTCACTCAACCGAATATTTTCCGCCCTCTCAACTTCAAATGGTAAAAACAACTCGGCCAGCGTGTCTCTGTTCCAGCCCCTTCCATCTGCCCTCATTAAATCCGCCACACGAAGCTCTTCGTACCCGGGTTTACACGGTGACAGAACACGCCCAGATTGAGTACCAGGAATCCAGGCCTCTCACCACACACTCGTGGACTCCCCGTCTCCAATACGTTTCCTTAACCCATGCTCCAACACTTTCCTTGCTTCCACAATCCCGCGCCAGGTGTAACTTGGATTGTGTCCAAGGTTAGCTGCAATGAACTCCTCATCCGGGTAGTATTTTGCTCTCATTAATTTTGCGCACAGACAGTCCGGAACGGTAAGAAGCCTCCAGGCCTGCTTTCCCAGTAACGCAAGATTAAAGCCATTGAAATCTCGGAATCCCATCCCTCCACGTCCCTTAGGCTGGCACAATTTTTGCCAAGAAACCCATGAAATCCCCCTCCGTCCCTCCTCATGATTCCACCAAAAACGAGATATCATTTTTCGAAGATCGTTACAGAAGTTAGTCGGGAGTTTAAACACACTCATCACATAGGTAGGAAGCGAATTGGCAACTGCCTTAATAAGAACTTCCTTACCCGCTCTAGACAAAAGTTTCCCGCGCCAACCACTGAGTCTTTTACTTAACTTATCACGAATGATGTCCGTTAAGTTTTTTTTTTACCTTCCGATGACCGTAGGCAAGCCAAGATACCTAGCCTGTTCCTCAACCTCCACAATCCCAAGCCTGGACACCAGCATATCCCTCCTCGCCCTCGGTACTCTCCTGCTAAACGAAATGGTAGTTTTATTAAGGTTCACCATTTACCCCGAGGTAGCCTCATATCTCTGCAGAATACCACTAATAACTTCCGCTTCGACCATAGTTGCCTTAGTGAAGAAGATTGATAGCTTTAAAATAGCCTCGCAAGTGCACGATAAATCGTAGCAAATAATCGAGGGTCGATCCTCAGGGAGTAGTTGTTGAGTACCTCTCGTTTTACCTTTATGCTTAGCTAAGTCGGATAAATATTGAGTTGATTGAGATTAAGGAACTAAAACTAATAACTAAAAGCAACAAAAGTAAGGAAGGCAAACTAGATTAAGATTAAAACGAATTACTCAAATTAAGAAGGGACTAGGAGGTGATCCAACCATTTCACATGTGACTTCCTTTAATAGACGCTTGTTCGGTTGTTTTAAGTAACGGGGTTGAGAGGTGACTCCTCTAATTCGTACCAAGACTCCCTCTCGGGCTCACTAGGTATCACTAGAATTGCCTCCCCATACCCCTCTCGGGTTCATGAGTCGGACTACTCCGGGTTCTAGGATTAGGATGACTAAGGTTGGCCAAACCCCAACCCCCTCTTTCCTAGGCCAAAGGATCAAAACAAGTCAAATCCCGGTCTTCCCACTTCCTCTCTCAAGGACCGCTTTCCAACCGAATATCAAGGGTACCCAACCCAAATTCCCCCTCTCGGGTTCAATCTAGGTCGATAACTAGCCTAACTAGGGTGGTCAACTTCTAACCTAATCAATTCTCATTGATGGTCAAGGGTTAAAAGTCTCCCGATTCAAAAGCCCAAGTCAAACATTAAACAAGTCAAGCCCCTTGATAAACCTCAACTCCTTCACCTTTTACAACCCAACACAACACCCATCTTAAGAAGTCAACATGTTTTAAGGTCAAATCACCCCCTAGAAGGGGGTCTACTCACTAATCATGTTTAGGGATTCGAGACTAATAAATAAAAGCGATCTAATGATGACAAACATGTTTTTGATAATTATAGATGCTAATAACATATGATCAAGCAATTAAAACTAAGTTATAAGAACAACTAGCATGTAAGAGGTGAGATATGGAAAAGGCAAAAGAAAGGAATTAAAAACAACTAAAATAAATTGAAAGAAAGATTAAGGTAAAGATTATAATACCAAAAGATTAAGAACAAGGATGATCGGAAAAAAGGATGAACAATCTCCTTAAGAAACCCAAACCCTAGAAACTTGCTTCTACTCAAAAATACTAAGGTAAAGATGAAGATCTATTCTAAGCTTGTAATGTGGAGTGTATGTTACAAAATATCTCAAAATTAGAGTATATATACAAAGGCTTAAGTGGGGGTGAAAGCCCACTTAAGAAGAACAAAATAACGCACAAAATAGGCCCATCCGGTGTAGCGAACACCGGCCGTGGCCTAGCTACACCGGATGGGGGCTAGTTACACCCCCCTTCTTTGCTTTGTCTTGTTCTTCGCTCCTCTTGGGTGTAGCTTGGACAAGTTAGGTGTAGGAACACCTGACTGCCTTAGTTACACCTGACTTGGGTTTTTAGGCGGGTGTAGGAACACCTGACTGCCCAAGTTACACCCGACTTTGAACTAGGAACACCCGGAATGGTTCAAAACTCGGTTTCTCGACTTGTAGGCTTCCCGAAACTTCCGTAAAGATCCCGAAACACCTATAATAACACAACGATGCTACAAAAACATAAAATTCGCATGAAAACAGCATGTAATGTTATTTAAAGATAAAAGGGAATAAATATGGGAGAACCGACATAAAAAATGGACAAAGTAGAGGGAAATAGTGACGAGAAATAGGTCGATAACGTAGTTATCAAATCTCCCCACACTAAACCCTTACTCGTCCTCGAGTAAGCACTAGACCAAGCCAAGAAAAAAAAGGCAAAAGAAGGAAACTACAAGAACAAAACAAAAACAAAAAGGAAAACTAAACAAGTAAAATAATACTACTAAATCAACTAGCCGCATGAGTATTAGCGCACTCAACGCCCCTTCAACTCACGTAATTGTGCTCATGAGGTAAAGCACAACTCGCAAGGCAAGTAGGGTCTTGCACAAAATTGTGATGCATCCAAATCTTAAGCACAAGGTAGAAAAAGATGGATGCATCAATCACAAAGAAATGCCACCTTCCTCATCAAGGTGGCGGTCACTACCTAGTGGAAAATCAAGCAAAGTCACATACTCCTTACAAATTTTAATTCGACAAGTGACTAGGTTTACAAGGATAGCTATAAATCACCCCCTAAAAATAGTGCAAGTCTAGGCTACTTTCAAGTGCATCTTCCAACTACTTTGTCAAAGGCGATCGGATGAAAATGGAAGGGAATCCCCAATGTGTTTAGAAGTGAAAAATTAGACGGTCTAGACTCTTGTCAAGCAAGAGTCGTGGTTCGTTCCAAGTTCATCTAGAGGGGATGGCAAAAGTAAAAAGAATCTTGAAGTAAAATGCTCAACTTATTTTATAAAGGTTAGGAAAAACTCGGAATTTTACCTCTTATTATATTTTTTTTTCTCTTTTTTTTTTTCTTTCTTTTTTTTTTTTTTTTTTTTCTTTTTTTTTTTCTTTTGCTCTCAAATGGTTCGGATAGGGCTTGTCCAACGCGTGCTAACACCCTTTGTTTTCGCCAATCGCTTATTAGGCAACCGGTTAAACTCTACATGTTAGCTTGTCGGAGAACATCCACTCTGTCTTCGGGGAGGTCGAATTCACGACCAAGCGGGAAACCAAGGTATTGGCATTTCCCCCAAAGCACATCGAAGTGTTAGCCTATATCCAAACCAAGAGACTTTATCAAACACACTTATTTTTTTTTTTTTGAGGTTTCTTTCTCTTTTTTTTTTCTAGATCAAGAGTTCCAAAACCAAGATAAGTGAAAAGAGCATAAAAAAAAATCAAAAACTTTTTAGGATTTGCCATCCGACCTAGACTACCAAGGTCACCAAGGTCACCAAGATCACCTAATCGACACTCCTTAACAAAACGGGGTTGAACAAGGTGACTCACATGCAAACCTTTGACTTAGTAGCGGAAAATGTCATGAAAGATACTAGAGGGGCACTAAATAGGGTGATTTAAAACCATTCTAAATAAACAAAGTTACAAGCCGAAAGAAAATTTGTAAAGGTCTAGGTATTTTTGCCATAATTCCCCCTTAGGGGTTTTCAAAAAAAAAAAACAAAATTAACTAAAGGAACTACATGCCATGAAATGCAACTACATATTCACATGTTATAATGCATATGCAACTATAAGACTAAATGTCAAAGCAAAACTAATGCAATCATCCTACCAACACATAGGCACACAACAGCAAGCTCCAAAACGGTTCCTCAAGGGAACACCCATCATCAAGTAATCCCATCCTCCTCCATATATGAATATGAAAAATGAAAAGGAAGGATAAAGGAGAAAGAGGAAGAGTAATTTTACCAACTTCTTCTCCGATTCAATCTTGTGTGCGACCTACGAAAATGGTTAGGACAAACAAAACACAAAATATGTACAATGCAAAATTTTTGGATTTTTCAAGTTTTTCAATTTTTTTTTTGTATTTTCTGAAATTTTCTCAAAAAGAAATATATACAAAGAATATATTTCCCCTCCCCACACTAAAATCTCATCGTCCTCGATGAGACAAGTGCATGGAAGGAAAATACAAAAAGAAGCAAAATATTTTTGGGTTTTCAATTTTTTGAAAAAGAAAAGCATGTTTTTGGTTTTTTTTTTGGGCCTCCCCTCTATACTAACTATATGGACAAGTTATAAAGAGGAGGCTAGGAAAAGAAAAAGAACAAAAACTAAATAAGAAAAACTTAATTTAAGCTAAGGTTAAGATAAACAAGTAAAACAAAATAAATTTGGATTTAAGGAGGAAAGGGGGCAATTTGGATTTTTCAAAATGGGAACAATCATGGCCATCTCCAAAAGGGGTGTAATCACATCACCCGGAGAATGGCATCACCAACCTACAACTCAAGGAAGACAAAACTTTATCAAACAATTACAAGGTTTCCAAGGCAAAGCATCAAAGGATCGAATTGTCAAGACAAAAACACCAACTTAACAACGACAAATCAAAGGCAAAGACACCAAACAAAAGGCCAACAAGCTCACACAATAGGCAAGAAAAGATATAAGGAAAAGGAATGCAAATAACGACTATCACCGAAGCAACCTCCCCACACTAAGTCTCCACTATCTACAACACCTAGTACCCTCCCCAAACTAAGGTCTACCTCAAGAAGGAGGTGGGTAAGGGGGGTAACGAGAAGGGTCATAAGGATAGGGGTAGGACGGCCCCTCCGGATAAGGTGGGTAATGTACCGGATGGTACGGGTCAAAATCCGGAGGTGGCATGTAGGTGGGTTGGTGTGGGTTATAACCCGAAGGAGCATACCCCATGGAATTGGTGAACATGGGGTTAAGATAGTCGATTTGCATACGCCGCATTTGGTCCTCTAAATCATCTTGCCTACGAACCCCCGCCCGAATGAGCTCTTGGTTAGCCAAGCCAATGTTTTTGGCATGCAAGGCCGCTCCATGGGCGAGGTGAGCGGTGTCAAAAGCTTGTTGGGCCAAAGTCTCAATGTTTTGGGTCCTTTGATACATGTCATCCCACTGGGTTCGGAAGGTAGGGTCGTCCATGAAGCATTGGTGCCCTTGGGAGGAACTCCCGGCACCTCGGTCTTGGGTAGGGGGCTTTGGCTTTGGGGCACGAGCTTCATCCTCAGAGTCGGGGTCGGTGTGATATTGTATCACACCCTCCCCTATGGCATAGAAAGCAATGTCCCAATACCCCTGATTATCGTTGTTATCCCTAAACCGTTTCCTATACTCCCCCGAACGAAGTGGCATTCCCCAATTGGTTTGGTCAGAAATGGAAGTCCAAGCGGTGTTAGGCACCACCATGGCCCTAAGGTCCGTTATGTGATAAAGGTTAAGGTTATTATCTTTAAACAACATCCTAAGATAAACCCCACTCAACAAATTACGGTCACAATAACGGGTAAGGTCCGAAAGGTCATGGTTTAGTGCACGGGCTATCATAGTCACCACTCCCCCACAAGCAATATGCCCCGGAAGGGTATCCGCAATCTTCTCAAAATGGTAGGCTAAAGCCGATGATAAGTCAATTCTAGCATGAGTGCGGTAAAGAGCTTGGTGGAGAAGCTCAAGGGTTAGGGCGCCTACATTATAATTGGTTTCCTTTGAGGGGAAAAGGGAGTTGGAGAGGATTCTAGCAAAGTACCGGATTGCCGGGTTCCTCAAACTCCGGTTGTACGCATGCCCCGCCACAAAAGGTGTGTGAAGACAAGTCAACTTCTTCCACAAATTCTCCCGTATATCTCTATAGCCGCCCCCCTTTGAAGGCTTATGACTCCCTCCTATCACCGTTGGTAAACCAAGTAACGCACCAAATTGGGGAATGGTTAAGTTATGTCTAGTTCCCCTAAGTTGGAATGAGCAATAAGGGGTAGAGGCGGTCAAGTCGGATTTCCACGTAGCGAGGAACTCGCTAGTGAGACCGACATAGGTATATTCATTAGACTCATAAAAAGCTCGGATTCCCAAGGTGTCACAAAGGGTCCGAACATCCCCTTCTACCCCCAATTCCCTCAAAGCTATCGGGTCCGCCCACCTAGTGGTTTCCCACCCCTTCTTCGCCAACTTATCAAATTTGTCTAGTTCGGATTTTTTTGGGAAACCTACTTGCCTTATTTCATCATAAAATCGAAAAGTCAAATAGGGCACGGTAGGAATACAAGGTGAAGAAGAAGATGATGATGGGCATACCACTGCGAGAGGCATAGGGTTACTCCGTTGACGCTTCGACATTCCGAGTTGTGCCTTGAAAAACGTGAAGACTCCAAAAATCTGCAAAAAAGAACAATTAAATTCGGAAATAGGTAAAGTAAAGCAAATAAAATGAAGTTACTTGCTCAAAAATGGTGAAACACCAACTTACCAAACCCTCCTTTAATGGTGAAATGCAAAATATGGAGAAAATAAAGAAAGTATTACCTAGAGAATGTAGATCGGGACTAGAGGAGAACGGTTGCGAAAACGGAATTGAAAAAGATTGAGAAATGAAGGAGTATTGGGGATTAAGGGGTGTCGAAAAAAATTGAAGCTTAAGGGTGCTTGGAGGTTGAAGGGGGCGTTGGAATGAAGGAGAAAGGAGAAATGCAAAAAGAAATCTGAAAAAAAAAACTGAACCGCGCGTGAAAATGGCCTCGTCCGGTGTAGCGAACACCGGCCGCGTCCGAGCTACACCGGATGGGCCCAAGTTACACCGGATGGGGTTTAAAAATTGATTTTTTTCGAAAATCTCCTTCGTCCGGCGTAGCAACCCCCAAGTCGGGTGTAGGAACACCCGACTGCCCCTTTTACACCTAACTTCAAAATTTTTCGTGGGTGTAACTCTCCCAGTCAGGTGTTCCAACACCCGACTTGGCTAAGTTACACCCGGAGGCACCCAATTACCTTTAAAAACACAATAAAACCATAAAAAATAACCCCAAGTCCAAAATTTCTGATCTTTTTCGCCCCGAATCGACTCAACCACTCCGAAAAATACCTCCGAAAATACCAAAAATCCAAAATAAGCTCCGATTCCTACAAAAAACACAAAAGACATGGGTTGCCTCCCAAGAAGCGCCTTTGTTTAACGTCGTTGGCTCGACCAAAGTCAATTAAACATGCCAAAGGGCCGAATGTTAAATAATATTCACAAAAACATCAAACCGACAAGATAAAAACATCACAAAAGTTCAAGAAAGCCATATGGGCCGAATGTTACACAACCAAATGAGTTTGAAATTAGATGATGAGATTTGTTTGGAAAGAGGCTACCTCCCTTGTAAATGGCGTCCCGGCTATGTAGTGCTTAAGGCGGTTACCATTTACCTTGAAAATCTCCTCTTCACTTTTGATTTCAACCGCTCCATAAGGAAAGACACGGGTCACAATGAACGGTCCCGACCATTTTGACCTCAATTTGCCCGCAAACAATTTGAATCTTGAACTAAATAGGAGAACAAGGTCTCCCTCCTTAAACTCCCTCCGGATGATGGCTTTATCGTGAAATCGCTTTGTCTTCTCCTTGTAGAGCCTAGAGCTTTCATATGCCTCTAACCGGAACTCTTCAAGCTCATTAATATCAAGGAGCCTCTTCTCCCCCGCACTCTTCAAGTCAAAGTTCAATTGCCGAATAGCCCAATGGGCTCTATGTTCCATTTCCACCGGAAGATGGCATGGCTTTCCATACACCAATCGGTAAGGTGATGCCCCGATCGGTGTTTTAAAAGCCGTGCGATAGGCCCACAATGCATCGTGAAGCTTGATGGCCCAATCTTTCCTAGATCGGCTCACCGTTTTCTCTAAGATTACTTTGAGTTCTCGGTTAGAAATTTCGGCTTGACCATTGGCTTGGGGGTGATAGGCAAGGCTTCGCCTATGTTGCACCCCATGCTTTTTGAGAAGCGCATCCAAGGTCCTCTCCTTGAAGTGACTACCTCTATCACTTATCAAAATTCTCGGCACTCCAAACCTTGGGAAGATGATGGTTTGTAAAAGTTTAGTGACGGATTTTGCATCACAAGTCTTGGTTGGAATTGCCTCCACCCACTTGCTTACATAATCCACCGCCACAAGGATATACTCATTCCTATAGGAGGATGGAAAAGGGCCTTGGTAGTCGATGCCTCATACATCAAAGACTTCTACTTCAAGAATGAAATTCATCGGCATCTCGTGCCTCCTTGTTATATTACCGCTTCGTTGACACTTGTCACAACCCTTCACATGTAAGGCAACATCATGAAACAATGTTGGCCAATAAAAACCGCATTGAAGGATTCTTGAAGCGGTTTTTCTAGCACTTCCATGCCCTCCACTCGGCATACCATGACAATGGTTGATAATTGATTCCACTTCTTCATAGGGTATACACCTCCGGATCATCCCATCGGCACATGACTTGTAGAGACATGGTTCTTCCCAAAAGAATTGCTTGACATCATGGAAGAACTTCTTCTTCTTGTGCGAGTCATAGTCATGTGGGATGATTCCCGAAACAAGGTAATTCACAAAGTCCGCATACCAAGGGGCTTCCACAAGTGCAATTGCAAATAATTGGTCATTGGGTAGGGAATCATCTATAGGGAGTCCATCCTCCACATTTTCATTCAATAGCCGAGAGAGATGGTCCGCCACAACGTTCTCCACACCTCTCTTATCCCTAATCTCGATATCGAACTCTTGAAGTAACAAGATCCACCTAATCAATTTTGGCTTGGTCTCTTTCTTGAGAAGCAAATGCTTCAAAGCCTCATGATCGGTGTGGACTATAACCTTTGCTCCTACCAAATATGTCCGGAATTTTTCCATAGCGAAAACTACCGCTAGGAGCTCTTTCTCGGTGGTAGAGTAGTTCACTTGAGTGTCATTTAGAGTCTTGCTTGCGTAGTAAATGGCATGAAGCTTGCCATCCGTCTTTTGGCCAAGGACCGCGCCTATAGCCACATCACTCGCATCACACATCAACTCGAACGGCTCACCCCAAATTGGTGGTTGCATAATTGGAGCAGAGACCAAGGCTTCCTTGAGCCTATTAAAAGCAAGTAAACACTCATTAGAGAAAACAAATGGCACATCCTTCCCAAGCAAAAGTGTCAAAGGTCGGGCAATCAAGGAGAAATCCTTGATAAACCTCCGGTAAAAGCCGACATGACCCAAAAACTACGAATACCCTTGACACTAGTGGGAGGGGGCAAAGTCTTAATGACCTCAATCTTGGCTTGATCAACTTCCACGCCTTTACTTGACACAACATGACCTAAAACTACCCCGGATGTCACCATAAAGTGACATTTCTCCCAATTCAACACTAGACCGGTTTCTTGGCACCTTTTCAAGACCTTTGACAAATTTGTTAGACACCCATCAAAAGATGTACCTACAACCGAGAAATCGTCCATAAACACTTCCATGATATCCTCCACATACTCCGAGAAAATAGCTAACATGCATCTTTGAAATGTGGCCGGCGCATTACATAGCCCAAAGGGCATGCGCCTATATGCAAATGTACCAAATGGACAAGTGAATGTGGTTTTCTCTTGGTCGTTGGGGTGGATTGGGATTTGGAAAAATCCCGAAAATCCATCAAGATAGCAAAAATGAGAGTGTTGGGCAAGTCTCTCCAACATTTGATCAATAAAAGGAAGGGGGAAGTGGTCTTTCCTAGTTGCCTTATTGAGGCGCCTATAGTTGATACACATCCTCCACCCCGTTGTGACTCTTGTTGGGATCAACTCATTGTTCTCATTTGTCACTACCGTGACACCACCCTTCTTGGGTACAACATGAACCGGGCTAACCCATGCACTATCGGAAATTGGGTAAATTATGCTAGCATCATAAAGCTTCAACACCTCCTTTCTAACCACCTCCTTCATGGTGGGGTTAAGGCGGCGTTGAGGCTCTATGGATGATGAATCCTCATGCTCTAGATGGATGCGGTGAGTGCAAAAAGAGGGACTAATACCCTTGATATCATTAATGGTGTACCCAATGACATCTTTGTATTTTCTCACAACCACAAGCAATTTTTCAAGTTCAATGTCATTGAGTGCACTATTAACAATAATGGGGTAAGTGTCATTAGGACCAAGGAAAACATGTTTAAGAGTGGAAGGAAGAGGTTTCAACTCCACTTGAGGAGGCGTGGATCTCTCCTCTTCTTTACCATCCTTCTTCAAGCTTTCGAATCTCTTGTTCGGCTCCTCCAAGGGAGTTGCCTCCATAGCCATGGCATACTCCCTATGGTCTTTGCAATCCTTCACTTTTTCTTCTAGGGAACCCTTGCAAGCTAGCATCCCCTTCATTGAATTTCTTGTCCACACAATCTTCAAGGACATCTACCATGTAGCATGCTTTTCCCTCCGAGGGCTCACTCATAGCTTTATCTAGAGAAAACTCCACCTTATTATCCCCAACTTGTAAAGACAACTTCCCGTTCTTGACATCAATTAGGGCACCTCCCGTGGCAAGGCATGGGCGCCCCAATATAATAGGAACATTTGTGTCTTCGGGCATATCCATGACATAAAAGTCACATGGGATGATTATCTTTCCGACCTTGAGTGGCACATCTTCCACAAGCCCTATTGGATATCTCACCGATCTATCCGCTAGTTGTAGAGAAACTCTTGTAGGAGAAAGCTCAAAGCCCTTCAACTTCTTGAAAATTTTTAAAGGCATGAGGCTAATACTTGCCCCCAAATCGCATAAAGCTCTCTCAACTCGGACATCACCAACTAGGCATGGGATAGAAAAACTCCCGGGGTCTTCAAGCTTGGTAGGAGCTCCATTCATTAGTATGGCACTACACTCCTTTGACACATTCACCGTTTGAAAGACATTTAGGGAGTTCTTGTTAGACACCAAATCCTTCAAGAATTTGCCATAAGTTGGGATCTCCTTAATGGCATCAAGAAATGGGATGGTAATGTTCACGTCTTTCATCAAGTCCAAGAACTTCCCATACTTTTGTTCAAGCTTTGCTCTCGCCAACCTTTGTGGGAATGGAATTTGAGGCACAAAAGGTTTCACAACACTCGGCTTTGGGTCTTCAACCCCCTTCTTTGGCTCATCAATTACCATTGGTGTTTCCACCACTATCTCCACAAGGTTTTCTTCCGGCTCCTTGCTAGTCTCAACAACCACCTTCTCTTGTTTGTCAACATTACTCTTTCTCTTCTTTACCGGTACCCGGTCATCCAATTCTCTCCCTCTTCTCAAGTGAATAGAGTTCACGGTTTTTGGGTTTTCTTCGGTCTTTCCCGGAAATCTTCCGTTGGGACCTTGCATGTTACTCACTTGAGTGGCCAATTGAGAGATTTGGTTATCGGTTATTCTTTGAGAAGCTTGCATTTGGCTCCGCAATTGGTTAATGGAAGTGGTAGTGTCATCTTGCCTTTGGTTGGAGGTGGTTATGAATTGGTTTTGGTTGGTCATGAGTTGCTCCATCATCGATTCAAGATTGGTTTTTGGTTGTGTTTGTTGTTGTGGAAAAGGTTGTTGGAAGGATTGTTGTTGTGGTTGAGGGAATTGTTGGTTTTGTTGGAAAGGTTGGTTGTTTGTTTGGAAAGGTGGTCTAGGAGTAAAGGTTTTTCCTTGGAAACCCGGGGGTGCATTATTGAAAGTTGGGTTTGTTTTTTGTGCTTGAAAATTTGGATTTTGGATGGGTTTTGATTGGAAATTTGAATTTTGAGCATTGTTGGAATTGTATGAAAAGTTTGGGTGGTTCCTCAAGCCCGGGTGGTATTGATTATTATTGAAGGCTCTTTGGGCCGGAGTTGACTCCCACAACCCGTTAACTTGCTCCATACCACTTCCATCTCCTCCGATCAAGTGACACTCATTGGGTGAGTGCCCTTGATCTCCACAAAAGTCACAGTAATAAACTTGTTGACGGCTTGAGCATGAATTGTTTGAAGTGTGAGCTTGGTTCTTGTTAACACTCAACAAGGCGACTTGTTGCTTCAATTCGTCTATCAACCCTTTGACCTCAAGGTTACTCGCCGTCTCCACACTTGACTTCCCTTTTCTCTTATGCCTATCATGACTCCAATGAAAGGTTCTAGAAGCCATCTCTTCAATCAATCCCTTGGCGGTCTTGTGATCTATCTTATCTAATGCTCCCTTTCCGGAACCCGAATCAAGGTTCATCTTCATTTCATTGTTGAGTCCTTCATAGAAGTTGTTTATAAGCTCATCCTCTCCGATTCCGTGGTGTGGGCACAACCTTTGCAAAGCTTTATACCTCTCCCACGCCTCGTAAAGCGTCTCATCTTCTAATTGTGTGAAGCCTTGAAGTTCACTCTTGATCCTTGCGGTTCGTTGCGGTGGAAAGTACTTATTGAGAAAGGCCTTTGAGACATCATCCCAAGTCTTCAATGACTCCGGTTCACAACTCTTAAGCCATTCCTTGGCACTTCCCCTCAAGGAATGCGGAAAGAGCCTTAAACGGAGGGCATCATCACTCACACCATTGGCCTTATACATCTCACAACTATCGAGAAAGTCGTTAATGTGCTCGTTAGGATTTTCGGTGGCTCCTCCACCAAATTGATTCCCTTGTACAAGTTGTAACAAAGTTGCCTTCAACTCAAAGTTGTTGGCTTGGATTGGAGGTTTAACTATGCTCGGGTTTACAACCGTTTTTGGGGCTAAACGGTCTCTCATGGCGACGGGTTCGGGATCTACCATTGTATCTTCCTCGGGAATGTGGAAAGGATTCTCAAAAGGTGAAGGTTGAGAACTCTCTCCGAATGATGTTACCTCCTCAATTGGGACTTCAATCAATCCCCTTCTTTTCAAGGCGTTGAGGCGTCTTGCGGTAGCTTCTATCTCAAGGTCTAAAGGATATTGTGGTTGGACCTTGCGAGTTCTTCTACTCACGCAACACCTACACACTCGATTCAAGGATTAGTAACAAAAAGTGACCTAGGCTAAACTAAGATTAAACAAAAAGATATCAATCCGTTACTCCCCGGCAACGGCGCCAAAAACTTGATAGCTTTAAAATAGCCTCGCAAGTGCACGATAAATCGTAGCAAATAATCGAGGGTCGATCCTCAGGGAGTAGTTGTTGAGTACCTCTCGTTTTACCTTTATGCTTAGCTAAGTCGGATAAATATTGAGTTGATTGAGATTAAGGAACTAAAACTAATAACTAAAAGCAACAAAAGTAAGGAAGGCAAACTAGATTAAGATTAAAACGAATTACTCAAATTAAGAAGGGACTAGGAGGTGATCCAACCATTTCACATGTGACTTCCTTTAATAGACGCTTGTTCGGTTGTTTTAAGTAACGGGGTTGAGAGGTGACTCCTCTAATTCGTACCAAGACTCCCTCTCGGGCTCACTAGGTATCACTAGAATTGCCTCCCCATACCCCTCTCGGGTTCATGAGTCGGACTACTCCGGGTTCTAGGATTAGGATGACTAAGGTTGGCCAAACCCCAACCCCCTCTTTCCTAGGCCAAAGGATCAAAACAAGTCAAATCCCGGTCTTCCCACTTCCTCTCTCAAGGACCGCTTTCCAACCGAATATCAAGGGTACCCAACCCAAATTCCCCCTCTCGGGTTCAATCTAGGTCGATAACTAGCCTAACTAGGGTGGTCAACTTCTAACCTAATCAATTCTCATTGATGGTCAAGGGTTAAAAGTCTCCCGATTCAAAAGCCCAAGTCAAACATTAAACAAGTCAAGCCCCTTGATAAACCTCAACTCCTTCACCTTTTACAACCCAACACAACACCCATCTTAAGAAGTCAACATGTTTTAAGGTCAAATCACCCCCTAGAAGGGGGTCTACTCACTAATCATGTTTAGGGATTCGAGACTAATAAATAAAAGCGATCTAATGATGACAAACATGTTTTTGATAATTATAGATGCTAATAACATATGATCAAGCAATTAAAACTAAGTTATAAGAACAACTAGCATGTAAGAGGTGAGATATGGAAAAGGCAAAAGAAAGGAATTAAAAACAACTAAAATAAATTGAAAGAAAGATTAAGGTAAAGATTATAATACCAAAAGATTAAGAACAAGGATGATCGGAAAAAAGGATGAACAATCTCCTTAAGAAACCCAAACCCTAGAAACTTGCTTCTACTCAAAAATACTAAGGTAAAGATGAAGATCTATTCTAAGCTTGTAATGTGGAGTGTATGTTACAAAATATCTCAAAATTAGAGTATATATACAAAGGCTTAAGTGGGGGTGAAAGCCCACTTAAGAAGAACAAAATAACGCACAAAATAGGCCCATCCGGTGTAGCGAACACCGGCCGTGGCCTAGCTACACCGGATGGGGGCTAGTTACACCCCCCTTCTTTGCTTTGTCTTGTTCTTCGCTCCTCTTGGGTGTAGCTTGGACAAGTTAGGTGTAGGAACACCTGACTGCCTTAGTTACACCTGACTTGGGTTTTTAGGCGGGTGTAGGAACACCTGACTGCCCAAGTTACACCCGACTTTGAACTAGGAACACCCGGAATGGTTCAAAACTCGGTTTCTCGACTTGTAGGCTTCCCGAAACTTCCGTAAAGATCCCGAAACACCTATAATAACACAACGATGCTACAAAAACATAAAATTCGCATGAAAACAGCATGTAATGTTATTTAAAGATAAAAGGGAATAAATATGGGAGAACCGACATAAAAAATGGACAAAGTAGAGGGAAATAGTGACGAGAAATAGGTCGATAACGTAGTTATCAAAGATACTGTCATCCGCGAAGAGGAGGTGTGAGACAGTAGGTGCACTGGGAGCTATTCGGATGCCATGAAGAAAGCCGTGCTCAACCGCTCTTCTGAGGAGATTTGAAAGAGCTTCAGCACACAGGATAAATAAGTATGGAGAAAGTGGGTCGCCTTGTCTAAGCCCTCGGGATGGAATAAATTCCTGCGTCGGAGTTCCATTAAGCATAACCGAGAAGGAAACTGTTGAAACACAATCCATTACTCGGTTCACCCAAGAGGATTCAAAGCCCATCGTTCGAAGAACCCGCTCAAAAAACACCCATTCTACCCTATCATAGGCTTTCGCCATATCCAATTTTATAGCCATATGCCCTTCTTTGGCCTGCGAATTTTTCATGTGATGAAACATCTCGAACGCAATAAGCACATTATCCGAAATGAGGCGTCCCGAGGTGAAAGCACTTTGATTCTCCGAAACAATATCCCCAAGGAAACCTTTAATACGATTAGCGAGCACTTTAGACACAATCTTATAGGCCACATTACATAGACTAATCGGCCTAAAATCTTGAAGCTTATCCGGGGCCTTTTTTTTCGGGATAAGAACAATATTGGTTCTATTCAAATCCCGCACCGATCGGTCCCCCCCGTAGAATAGCGTGAGCAGTATGAATAACATCTGGACCAATTACGTTCCAATATGACTGGAAGAAGAGTGCATTAAGACCATCCGGACCCGGCGCCTTAATTGGGTGCATTTGATTAAGGGCGTTAACAACCTCATCTTCAGTATACTCCTCCCTTAGCCCCGCATTCATAGCCTCAGAAACCCGGCTCTCTAACCCAGCAAGAGTGTCCTCAAAATCCGTCGGATTCGAAGAGCAAAAAAGAGTCTGGAAGTAAGAATTCGCAACATTCGCAAGGGCTACTACCTCTGTATGCACTGCGCCATTATCATCTATGAGTTTTGTAATCGTATTTTTTCGTTTCCTGGTACTAGCCGCAGAATGAAAAAATTTCGTATTCAAATCCCCTTCATTTAACCAAAGAGCACGAGATCTCTGGCGCCAATAGACTTCTTGTTGTTTCCGGAGGCTTGCCATTTCAGCTACAACTTTTTTCCTCTCCCGAACATTAGCATCCGTCCTTTGTCCCTCATTAAGCCGTGCCAGAAGTTTACCCCGCTTCTCCAAGTCCTTTCGAATCTGATTGATACTCGCCCCTTTCCACGCTCTTAACTCACTCGTACAAGCTTGAATCACCCCCACCAAATCTCCCCGTCCTCTCCAGACACCTCGTTCCACCGCCTCTCTACATTCGTCACTCTCCAGCCAAACTTGTTCAAACCGAAACGGACGCTTCCTCGTATCAGTCATCTCCTTTCTATTAAGGACTAGCTTGAGGGGAGCATGGTCCGACCATTCTCTATCCAAATAGAAGAGCTTGGCATAGGGAAATAATTCGAACCACGGTCCCGTACCAATAGCCCTATCAATCATACTATGTCGATTATCCGCTCCACTTTGCCCGTTATCAAACGAGAAATTGTAGCCTTCCCAAGATATATCCCGAAGGCCACAGTCATCCACGGCAGCTTGAAAACTGTTCATCTGCCATTGCGGCCTGCTACCCCCCTTCATTTCAGTAGAGAAAAGGATTTCATTAAAATCTCCGATAACAACCCATGGACTCGAACATTGTTGGTGAAGAACTCGGAGGAGCTCCCAGGAAAGATGACGATCACCTACAGCCGGACAGCCATAGAAGCCCGTCAAACGCCACTCACCCGTATTATCTTTAATAACATAGTCCATGTGATGAACCGAGGCCGATCTAAACACACACTCAATATCCTCCTTCCACAACATATCGAGACCCCCCGATCTCCCCATACTATCCACCGCCATCCCGTAGTAACCTCCGATTTTAACTTTAACTCCTTCCATTTCACGACCACTCAGTTTCGTTTCACATAAGAAAATGAAGGCCGGGGCTTCCCTCCGGATTAAATCACGGAGGGCAATAACCGTGTCAGGGCTACCCAAACCCCGACAGTTGAGGCTTAGAATACTCATTGCGCCCAGCGGGGTTGATTCATATCAACCTCCGCCTCAGGTATTAGGACGCCCCCGTCCATCAAGTGTTTAGCTTTCTTCGCCTGCAGCCCTTCGTCTGTCTCCTCTCTCCCTCGCTTCCCACCTACAGATTCCTGAAATCCATCCCCTCTCCCTCCCCCACATTTACGAGCAATACGTTTCCATTGCACTCCCTGCCTACTGCCCTGGCTAATGAATTCAGAGCCCCTCGTACCCTGCTGTTCCCCTCCCATATCTCCTTCCCCAGCTCCTTCATCAGAAGGAATCATATTATCCCCCTCCCCCCAATGCAGAACACCATCCAACGCCCCTCCAAACTCCTTCTCCACCCCAGACAAGCTCCTCCCCGCGGCATCCAACTGCTCCCCATCCTCCTCACAGCATTAGTTCTGATTCAAAGAGACACCCTCCTCCACAATCCCACCTCTACCCTCCATTCCACCCCCTCCACTATCCTCCTCATATTAAGACCGTGTCTCACCCCCTTTCTTTCTCCTAAGATTAATAGCAATATTTTTTAACTTCTCAATCATAGTTGAAATATCCACTTCCGCCTTCTCTTTTGTATGAATCTCATCAAATTTGGCTCTCAAGTTCTGCCCGACCATCCCCATGCTCGACGTAGAAGTTTTAACCACTTTCCACGGTGACGCACACAACCATTCTCCTAAAGATAGATCACCCTCATCATATGGCCCCTCCTCACAATCTTTTTCTCCATGCCCGATAAGCCCACACCCATAACAATACGTTGGAAGTCTTCCGTATTTCACATCAAAGAGCATTGTTTTCCCATCTCTCATCTTAATAGGAATAGTCGGTTTTAGGGGAGTCCTAACATCATGAAGGTATCGAATGCGAATAGCTCTGTCAAGATCCGCATTTGGTCCCGTTTCCGTACATATATATGCACCCAAACAGTCCCCTATCTTACGAGCATTAGAGACGCTCGTCCTGCCTAGGAGCGGCAAGTCGTAAACCCTAGCCCATATTGGGAAGTGAAATAGAGGGACATCCGTAAACTTACCCGTAGCATTGGGTTCATTAAAGCACCACAAGAATTTGTCGAAATGCCAAGGTTGGCCTTCAAGAACTCGCGCCTTATCTCGCTCTGCTCCGAATCGAAAGATAAACGTTTTCTCACGAGCATCCACTACATTCCCAAGCATCGGCTTTGTAGGGTTCCATAATTTTATCATGGACTCAATGGCGGCTTTGACGTTAACTGCCCTAGTCGCCCATAATTTCCCTACAAGCATGAGGTTAAGAACACACGCCCCACTGTCGGTTTCCTTCTCCCATTCCACCTCCGTCTCCTTCACATCAGCCTCTGTGAACATCGGCTCTTTCCCTTTCCGGTGTTGACCCTTCGTTAAACTATCCATTAGCACCTGCACAACAAAACAAAAAACAAACCAAACGAAAACAAAACCACAGCGCTTACGAAGAACGTAAGAAAAATCCTTGAGAAACAAGGAAAAACCAAACCCTAGAGAGCCTCTCTAAGATTTAGACGGAAAAACCCTAGAGGAAACCCTAGGACGACGGTTATTTTTTCAGAATCTGGCCACATGAATAGTATTGAAGAGAGAGAAAAAGTGGGTATTTTATGAGAGGAAACGGTATCCGTCACAAGCTTGCGACGGATAGTGCCGTTGCAAATAAGAATTTGTGTTTCGTTAATTAGGTAGCACCAAAACGGACACGGATACTTACACGTGATTCGATATGTCATGAAATTTAGGATACGGTACACGTTATTTAAATTTTACTTTTGTAAGAGTATTTGATTTTATTTTAAATAGGTGAAGGTAAAACTTACCTTTCATTTATCCTCCGAACCAATATTCTAATTAATCTATTTCGATAGCATATTTTTTGTCTGAAGAACAACTGAACATCATTCACCCGAAATGATGTCCAAATATTGTGGACATGGCTCAAATACCATGGACACGCGTCAGAGAAGAAAATTAGACGCGACTTTATAGGTGTCCAACATGTTTCGGCTTGTGCCCGTGGAGTGTCGGTGTCTGGCACGGTACGAGAAATGTCCGTGCTACCTAGTTTGTTAATAGCGATTTTATATCGTAAGACAATTCATTTTCATAAGAAAGCTATCATCCTCTCTGTGGCGGATCGATAATTCCAGTTATTCTGGCACGTAAAAACGTTAACATTCATGATTTTGAGAAGCGATACTAATGAATTAAAATCCCGTTAACATTAAAATCGTCTTTCTAATTCTTTTTATAAAAAAATATAATCATAGGCATGAAAATTGGGTAAAATCATCGGAAAACATAAAGAAGGATCCAAATATATTTGAGGATCACATGAAGAAGGGTCCACAAAGATTTCAAGTGGTGATTACAGATTTATAATAATAAATTAATAATCCACATTATTTAATCATTGATTAATTGGAGTAGATCATACCACATGTGTGTGTGTTAAGATATCATGCGACAAATGAAGAGAAAGTAATTTGTTGAATTGTTGATCATAATTAAAGTTCTTCAAATCCAAATCTTTCCCCATCAACCATCAATTGGACTGACCATAGGATTACTAGCACTATATCTTCCAATATACTTCCTCCATTCAAATCCAATCTACACTTATTCCATTTTAATCCATTCATATCCAAACTACCACTTTCCTATTAAAGCCTAAAAAATTACTAAAGTGTCCTTATAAATATCAATTATTTACACAAAATGCCATTGAATGGCCCACCATTAATCAACTATCACCCATTTAAATTAATAAAAAAACACCTTACACACATCCAATTGTACTTTTAATAATTTTTTAACCTATTTCTTAATATTTGTGCAAAAAACAAAACTACACTTTGGATATGAATGGAGGAAGTAATACACAAATTTCTTATTTACAACGGCCCTATCCGTCGCAAACTTGTAACGGATACCATTTTGTCTCACAAAATACCCACTTTTTCTCTCTCTCCACCACTATTCATGTGGTCCCCATTCTCCACTAATTCATTTTGTATCCATTTTATCTCACAAAATATCCGTCACAAATGGTAACCCGTCGCAAGCAAGACTTACTAAATATAATATCATTAATCCTACGGTTCGTGGCGACTAACTAGTGTTACTCCTTAGTTTGATAAATCTTATTTGAGTTTAAAACGGGCGGAGATCTTTAAACAAAACAGGTTATCGATTGAAATAATGCGTTGCTTTGTCAAACCATGACTTATGGCTATAATTTGTTCTAAAAGCGTACGTTAAATATATATTATTCGTCGAGATTTGCATGGAAGCAGCAGTTCCCACTTCAGTTACTTTAGAACTAAGCCGGTCTAACAAGGATCCAGTCCCTTTAGTCGAGGTCTGTCAACTGAAATCTAACTTCGATTATGCGGAAAAAAGAGTTGGTTAGAGAGGAATGTTTTGTCCGAACAGATAAGAAGAAATGTCTTATTACTTCGAATACTTCTTATGCTAGGGAAATCTCTGTCGTCCAGTTTAAATTTGAAGTAGCTATGAAGCATTCGGCCGAGCTCGTCTACCGTAAAGAATAACCGTTTTGGTGCTCGTGGTCACGTGGCTCGAACCAATATAAAAAAAACAAGAAAGATTTTCAGTTTGTGTCACCCGTTTATCTGTTCTTTTTTCAGGTACACCAAGATTTCTATTGTCATAAAAAAGACCAAAAGGTTCGAAGGTTATCCAATTCAATTTGATGATAAACTTCTGAAATTGAATCTGTTCATCACACATGAATTACTTCGTATGACTTATGACAACAAAATAGTGGAAATGGGTGAAGAAACCTACTCCCGTTCAGGTACGATTCAGACCCGTTGATGAATTTAATAGAACGTGGGAAATGGCTCGGATCCCATAATTCACATACGGACGTACAAAACCATAAAATTTAGAAAGCGTCGTCTTCTTCTATAACGAGTTTTGGATTCTTGTATACAGCAGACAGGCGTGTTAATGGAAACATGTCTAGAACTGACCCTTTTTAGATAGGTCAAGAAGTAAAGTACAGCGTAGTAGTGGAATTAGGTATCTAACTTATGGAATTAAGAGTACAACTACAACATTTGTGTTTGTATTCTTGTCTATTTTAATTCTTTAGCTTCGAATAAATTTATGTAGGTTTGGCTATAGCTTATACTCAAGGATCTAGGTAGCACCAAAACGGATACGGACACGGATACGGACACAACACGGACACGGGATACGGGACACGGCATCCCTTGAAGTCTAGGACACGTGACACGACATTTAAATATAATAAAATATATATTTTATGGTTATAAATAACGTATAATTTTTTTTATCATGTATTTGAAGCTAAATCTAAACAACTAAAGCTACAATTCGACCTTTATTATGACTAATTCTCATTTTTTCCACCCAAATTCATCTTTTAATCGATCTTTTTTAAAATTTTATTACTCGTCTAAGCTATAATATATTTTGACATGTGTCCAACGAGTGTCGGGTGTCCGAGTGTCGGACACGGGATGGCTAATTAGGAGAAGTGTCCGTGCAACCTAGCTCAAGGACTATTCAACCACTAACTTGATCCAATGAATTCTATGATTAGTATCGGAGTTAGGATTTTAAGTTAGCGGGGAAAGAAAATTTCAGCAAGGACAATAGGTATTATTAAAAGGGACTTCAAGAAGATTTCCAAAATTTAACTAAAATTTTTGAAACTTTTGAACATCAGTGTGGCCGTGTGGGCGACCGCATCTGTTATGCCCCGGTCCCTGCTCCACCAATGCGTGTGACTCATTGAATTGTGTAAAAAATTCAAAAATTTAATACAAAGCATTTGCTTGTGACATACATTATCGGTCACAAGTTAGAGATGGACATTGTTCCTCTCACAATAAGACAAATAGAGGGATATAAAACACTCATGCGTGTATAGTGTCACATATAAATTTGTGTATTATGATTTACGAGGGAGTCGAGCAAGTTTACAGACACATAGTGAGTACAACCACAAATGAAATTTATTAGGATCAAACTTATAGGAATATTAATGATAGATGAACCATCTCAACCAAAACCTTAAGGTGATGGTTGAGACCTAACTATTATTAATATTCGTATTACAAACTTGTTACAAGAAGAAAACTTATAACTTTTATTATGGACAAGAGTATAGAAGAGATTTTTATGAGAAGTATTTTGTGTGAACTTAGCTTGGTTTGCTTAGTACCAAACTCTTCTATTTATACTCTAAAGGGATACCTGATAAGCATGCATCATACACGTTGCACTCTTTGGTGTGACACTTATGTTTGCCTAAGTTTAGTCTAGTAACAAACTTACCCCTATTGCTATCATTTATACATTGCATACTACTTCATGCTTACACCTATTGAATACTACTTTTATTTATTTTACAAGTATCTTATTAGTACAACCTACTTTCTTTTATTGACATGTCTTGGTGTCTTTCTCTTCATTTTAAATGATATCCTCTATAATCTGTGCCGAGAATATTATTATTTTTATTTCGAAACTCGTAATCCTTCAACCACCTCCATAGCAAAAATACAAATTCTCATTTCAAACCGTCAGTATCCGTTTTTGCGTAACATGAGTCAAATATATATCAAATCACCCCATTCACTGTCCAAAAAAATAACATTTTTTTATTTTTATTATCACCACTTGATAGTATTTGACATTTTTTAAGTTTAGGACAGAAAATACACATATTAAAAGCTTACCATTGAAAAAAAAAACCGTCTCAACTCTCAACCCTCACTCACACACACAATCCATAAATTTTGAGCATCCTAATAAATACGCCTCACCTTCCCAATCACTTTCACTCACTCACCTCACCTCAGCACCTCACCACCACCTTTCCAATTCACCTTCCTTTTCCCGGGACATTACTTTTCTCTCACTCTCTCTCTAACCGCCATCTAACAACCTAACTCTTCCTTCATTACCAAACATTCCCCCTCCCTCCCTCCCTCCCCCTACTACCTAATTAACACTATTTCCTTTATTCACATTTTCCACTTTTACCGAAGACGTTTTAGCCTAGTGGTTGGTCAGTACTCGCGTACCAGCTCATTTCATTTGCATGATACCTCGCAGGTTCCAATTCTATTCTACTATTTGATTTGATTTGATTTGATTTGATTATTTGTTAAGACTTTACCAGCTGAGCTAACTGTATATTTTGATTGAATTGATATAGTGTGATCGAGCTTTGAAAATGGAGGTGGAGATACCGAAACCGTTACCGTCTTCTATGACCTTCGATGAAGTTTCCATGGAGCGGAGTAAAAGCTTCGTTAAAGCTCTTCAGGTTTTATTAACTCCGTCTCAATCATTTATTTACTTTTATTAATTTAAATTAGAAGCTTCTTCACTATAATCCGTGACAGTCATTTATTTACCTTTGATAGAAGTTGAAGCTTCGTCACTCTAACTCCGTCTTTATCTTGATTAAAATATCTTGCTCGAATAGTGAAAAAAATGAAATTATTGATACAGTGATACTGCAGGAAATTTTTTTATTTTGTTTTCCTTAATTTTGTTAAATTTTGTGTATGTTTATGGCGATAGATCTAGAATTTGATGCTTTTCTTGCATTGTTTGGTTTGAGATTCTTCCGTTTGATCTACGTTTTAGTTTATTTGATTTTATTACATTTCTTTATTTAGATGAGTTATTAATTAATTAGTTTTTGACAGTTTTCGTTGACTAGATTATATGCGCTACCTAATTTTCGCTGGAAATGTAATCTGTTAGAATTAACAAGATAATTGAAAAGATTATCGAATCTTAATTTAAAATTGCAGAGTTTGTTATCGGAGAGCGAATTTGATGCTGTAATTTTATAATACTGTGGACAGATATAACTGTTTCTTTGATCTAGATTCTAATTAGAAAGGGAATTAATTAAGAATTAAGTATGAAGTCATGGATTACATCGTTATTATTTAAGTTTTCGACAGTGAAAGCTTAGGACGTTGTAAATTCTTAATCTGCTTTCAGTTTGTGAGTCGGTTAGTGTTTTGTGAAGATATCAATAGAACAGTTGTTTTTTTGCTTGGTTTTACCGACAACAGTAGAAAATAGAAGAACTTGATAATGAGATCTGATATGGAAGTTAGTTTGGATGCGAAAAGACACATTTAGGAATATGATACCTTTTGTTCTGTGAATTATATCAGTGATGATAAGGCGCAGACGCGCAGTGGGGAGAGATAGTTTGTTTCCGTAGTAAAGTCATTTGGTGTGCCGTCAAAAGTGTGTCTGGGATTTTTAGTTGGATCATTCGAGAGAGTAGATGAGAAATATTATCTTTATCAAACTGTCATCGCTCCTTATAGAATTTCGTGTTTAAGTTGGTGAAGCTACACTCTGGTATAGAACGACTGTAAGTTGTACCTTTTAATGATGATTGTTGAATTAGGAATTTTCGTTTAAGTTTACTATTTTTAGTTAGAAATTTTTTCTGGGCTTGTTGTTAGGGTAGAATTCTAGAAAAACATTAAAAAATGGTTTATAAGCAAATATTATTTTGAAATGTTTGGCTAAGACGCTCAGTTACATCCGGATATTGTCCCTCTCACAATGCAAGTGCTAAAACGGTTTATAAGAAAATATTATTTTGAAATTTTTTCTTATCCTGAATAGTGTCCGTCTTTATGAGACAAGCTCAAATTAGATTTTACTTGATATGGGGACTCTATATGTTGTGTATATATCTTTCTTACCATTTGTGCAAAAGAATTCAACATCTATGACGTGAATATTCTAGCCATTATCTGCATTAACCATTTTTCGTTAATTTATTATCTTGTAATCCTCTATAATAGGTACACAGTATTGTGAACGATAATGTTATGGTGAAAGTATTTTTCTCAGTAATCACTATATTGAATTTTTTGGGACACTTTACTGTTTTGTTTCCCTGAATTTGATCATTAAATGATGTTGCTGTGCAGGAACTCAAAAACTTGAGACCCCAACTTTACTCTGCTGCTGAATATTGTGAAAAGTCTTACCTTCACAGCGAGCAGAAACAAATGTAAACTTACTCTTCAGTTATCCTTTTCTTTATTGTGACACCAAACACCGAAATCGTCTAATTATTTTGTGGTACTTTCCGCTGATTTCATAATGCTTAGTTAACGCATTGTGGTCTTACACAACTAGTTGTTGATTAGTAGACAATTGTGCACATTTTTACTTGTTCAGGAGATTGTCAGTTTATGAACAATCTTCATACAAGGAATTGTAGTATTCGGCCAGGAAGTGCCGACTTCATATAACAAGTAGTGGTGATCATATGAATCCGGAATTATTGTAGTGTTTCATACCGCATAGCTATAGGGAACCGTTTTCTACCTTCACCCGATAGACTGAGCTTTACCTATTTCTAATCCTGTACTTTATGGTTAAAATAATTCATTTTTCGTCAACTTAGCAACATTGAACTCACCACTGTGTTGGGTTTATCTTTTTGTGCAATTTTAATGAGACACCTCTGCTTTTTCTAATTAATTGATCCCTTGTCTCTTCCCTTAATATGTCGCTAGTCAGTGTGGCTGTGTCACTATTGTTCATTCCCTTCTTTTTTGAGTGTGTTCCATCACTGCTTCTTTGCTGTATTTGTTGTTGTGAGGGTTTCTGTATATCTGTACTGTGCCTTCTTTACCCTTCTCTGTCTAACAATTATTTTCTCTGACATTTCTATGTTCTCTTCCTTCATCATGTTTGTCATTGGTTATGCAACAGAGTATTGGACAACCTTAAAGATTACACCGTACGAGCCCTCGTCAACGCTGTTGATCACCTGGGCACTGTCGCGTACAAACTGACGGATCTTGTTGAGCAACAGACTTTAGATGTATCAAGCATGGAGGTGAAAGTAACTTGTCTAAATCAGGTATAGGCTCGCTCTCTTTCATATAACACGATAGGGCTCATAGGAGTATTATGATCATCTGCCTTAGCCCTTTATTGGTGAATGCCGAATGGGTATATAAGTATATTTCCCTCTTTTTTTGGTTTTAGTAAGTTTTGAGAAGGTGCTTTTGTACAATAGCTTATATTGTTCTATTATCAGAAACTTCTTACATGCCAAACATATATGGACAAAGAAGGCCTTAGACAGCAGCAGTTGTTGGCAATCATCCCTAGACACCACAAGCGCTATATCTTGCCGAGTAAGAAAATTTCTGATATATTATTTCGTTGCAATGTAAATGATGAATCTTACTGTTTGGCAATGACCTGATCTGGTGCTGTTTTAGATTCCGTCAATAAAAAGGTACATTTCAGTCCGTCAGCACAGGCAGATCCTCGACAAATGCATGTTCAAGCAAGGCCTCGAGTTCATCCTGCAGGTACTTAAATTTCAGTGCTTCATTAAGACATACTCTGAGATTCCACACTTTTATGTTGATTGTTTGTTTTTGTTTCTCAACTATGTAGATTCACCCGGGTCAAAGACTCTTTCTTGGCACCTGACTTCCGACACAAAGGCCCCTATAAGGGGGCCACAAAAGACTGTTTTCAGGTTATTTTGATACTCATCACGTGTCGTTAGTTTTACCCACCCACTTAATTTTAAACTTCTTAAACTCTTAAACAAACTCATCTCTTTGCTGCAGTTCTGAATACCAAAAAGTTCCACCGAAATCTGCTACGGTATTTCACCTCATAGGTATGCTGACTTAGGCCTTGTTCTTTCTAGCTTAATTTCAGCTCCTTTCAATTTTGTTTGGCTATGTTCCGTCAAATTTTATTTACGTTCAATCAATTATGTTCAGTTAATCTCTTCACAAAATTAACTTTTAATTCAACTAAATTCACTTCACTTCAGTTCCACTCAATTTAGTTCAATTAAAACTCTACTCCAATTAATTCAATTCAGCTCATTTCACCCGAAAAGAATAGGGCCTTAATCAATCAACCGGATCTTCTTATCTGCTCTTGTGCAGAAAATTAAAATGTTATCTTACCAATAATCTTTCTATTTGTAGATACCGAGGACAGTATGAGCGGAAAATCATCAAGCCTTCATGCACAGTTACCAAGTGGCAATTCGACCAGTGTTCCTGTTCAATCATATGGTGCTTCACAAAGGGTAATTAATGAGATAATTAAGAACTTCCTATCTAATGTCTTGATGAACCCGTTATCTTTTGCTAGCTTTCAACCTCTTATAACCTTTTTGCTTCATATATCTTCAGAGTTTAAATGCCTTATTACTTAGGAACTCTAATTGGATTGACATGTTTTATCCATGCCACTTCGGATCTAGGTAGCACGGACACTTCTCCTAATTAGCCGTCCCGTGTTCGACACTGTGTCCGACACTCGGACACCCGACACTCGGACATCCGACACTCGTTGGACACATGGCTAAACATATTATAGTTTAGACGAGGAATAAAATTTTAAAAAAGTTCGATTAGAAGATGAGTTTGGGTGGGAAAATGAGAATTAGTTATACTAAAGGTCGAATTGTACCTTTACTTGTTTAGATTTAGCTTCAAATACATGATAAAAATAAAATTATACGTTATTTATAACCATTTTATTATATTTAAATGACGTGTCCCGTGTCCTAGATTTTTTTGGGATCTAATGCAAGCAACAAACCTTAAAAAATCATGTCACATCTGTTATTTATTTTGTTTAGTCTGAAGCCCGAAATTATTCATCTTTGGATTGGTTGGGGCTCGTTTAGAGAATCAAACACGGCGTTCTGCCAGATGTAAGCCAAGTATAACATGCATTTTGTGGGCCATAGACAATTCAGTTGCATGTTTGGGATAGGTTACCGACCTGTGCATTTTGCCTCGCTCGCTTCTTGTTCTTTTACAGACTGATTGAGCTATATAGAGTTCCATATGCATATTCTGTTTCTACAGTCCGGAAAAACGAAGACCAGAACTTGTTCAGAATTTGGCTAGTTATTGTCTAGGTAGCACGAAAACGGACACGGACACGGGACACGGGACACGGGACACGTTATCCCATGAAATTTAGGACACGGCATTTAAATATAATAAAATACATATTTTATGGTTATAAATAATGTATAATTTTATTTTTATCATGTATTTGAAACTAAATCTAAACAAGTAAAGATACAATTCGACCTTTATTATAACTAATTCTCATTTTTCCACTCAAACTCATCTTTTAATCGATCTTTTTTAAAATTTTATTCCTCATCCAATCTATAATATGTTTAGCCATGTGTCCAACAAGGGTCGGGTGTCCGAGTGTCGGACACGGGACGACTAATTAGGAGAAGTGTCCGTCCTACCTAGGTTATTGTATGGGATAATGAGTCGGTGTTGGTCCTTGCATTAACCTTGGTTGAGACTTGACAGTTGCTTATAGTTGCTAATATACTGCAGGATGCCGTACTGGACTCCAAGTCCATGACGCCTTTCAGGTCATCGGATAACTCTCGACAAGCTGCAATTATCAAAGCTCCCCTCCGCCGCAAAAGCATGCTCTCGGCTTTCTTTGTCAAGCAGAAAGCACCCAAGTTAAGGTCTGGGACCGTGTCTTAAGTTTAATTCAGCACAACATCCTATACTTGCCTTCACCGCTCTCTCATCTTCTCTCCTATTTTAGTAACAAGAGAGTGCGCTTAATTTGTTGATCGATGGAAGTTTTATCATCTACTAACTGATGATAACTGCTCCTATATGAGTAAGAACCTCACGGCAAAAAGATACCCTTCACGCTTCTGTTCCTTGTCGTACTTGCATGGCTCCCGTGTTCCTGTAAATGTAATAATGTTCCGACTTCAGTCCGTAGACCATGACATCTTAACCTGGATGTTGAATTCAATTCATTGTTCTTTTATCTGTTGAATTTGGGTATTCGCAATTATTCGATGGTTTAACTTGCATATACTTTTGTATCAATTCAAATAAATGGAATATTATCAAGGAAATCATTCAAGTTGCTAAGTGAGATATTGTTTTTGTTGTATAGGGAATCACAAGGGGAATTTTGACGCTGACAAGGTTCGAACTTCGAACCAAAGTCCGCCTAACTTTACTCGTTAAGCTAGTTGATATCTACAGTCCGAGTGAAATATGAAAATGGTATTCATGTAATTTTTTTCCAAATCCCAAATCCTACCTCCTCTCATATTTCTATCTACAAAATATACCCCAAATCCTTCGAAAACCGACCCATAGATGTGCCCAAGTACCTGACTCCTCTACCCTAATTAAGCAAGCAAAATAGACTCCAAATCTTCCGAATACCGGGGAGGAAGGGACAATGTTACCCTGGTAACCTGGTTTCTGTCATTGAGACGGGTTTTGCCAACACGTAGCGTCTATAGGATGGTTTCAGAGCTCTATACAACCGGAGAAATAGGGGACCTGTCTACTGTCTACTGTCTACAGAACGTACTTATCGGGTTAATATACCTGAACTTTGTGGAACCCGATTCCTAAAGTGGACCAAAAGTCCAAAACTTTGTTGTAAACGATTATGGAAGAATGTATTTCCCTAGAAATATCGAGTGCCGTAAATCGGTCAAGAAAGACAATTGCAGAATTATCTCTTGATTTCGACCATCTTGGACGTACCTTTCGTTGAGCTTCCAATGGACATGACGTAGGATTGTAGCCTTTGTAGAGATGAGCTGCGGTACTTAACCTCTTTCTCTCAAAGTACAAAAAAGGAGGGGAAAAAATGCGTCTGCCGGGAGTCGAACCCGGGTCTATTGCTTGGAAGGCAATTATCCTAACCGTTGGACTACAAACGCGCTGTGTTGTTTTTTTATGTTTTCCGTTGCACTCATTTATTTACTGCTTTACCAAAAAAGAGGGAAAAACATGCGTCTGCCGGGAGATGAAAAATTTGCGTCTGCCGGGAGTCGAACCCGGGTCTATTGCTTGGAAGGCAATTATCCTAACCGTTGGACTACAGACGCTTTATTGATGATTAAAATATACGTTCAATAAATTTCTCTTTATTTACTCGTAGGCAGAAAATATCTAAATAAGGAAACATCGAGAGAGTATGAGTAACGACTATAACTCTATAAGTGTATACGAGAAACATCTGGAAGTCTGACGAAACTTTCGCGCGTCTTCTTCACATAATTCTGGCTTATTAGTATATATACTCCTCTATCCCATTTTCCCATTTTATTCACAAATCTTGTCCAAAATCTCAACATAATCCTCTCTATTTTCTGCAGATTTACGAAAGCATACAAACAAACAAACTTGTTTTCAATAATCTAAGTTTCGGTTTCGGGTTGGCGGATTGATTTCGTACTGTCATTTTGAGCCTCAATTGGAGTTGCGGATTGTTCGGTGGTTAAATTTTCGAGTTTCCTTTTGCCGTACATTTTATTTTTGTAAGTCTTTATCTCATTTTTATTGAATTATTACGATCAGTTAGGAATATGAGTTAATAAGTTTCGATATACAAGAGGGTGGTAATGGATTTCATTACCACTGGATTGCTTCCTATCAATTCCACCAGATTTAGCTGGAAATGATACTTCATTTGTATCGGTTTTTTGTTATTCTAATTTGGTCTTCCGACTTAATTTAGTCCACTTGTTATTTAGTAATTTCCTCCAATAATTGACGGGAATGGAGCAGTGGTGTAGGTAGGATTTTAGCTAACAATTGACGGGAATGGAGCAGTGCCGTAAGTAGGATTTTAGCTAATTTTTTTTTTGCTAACAATTGACGGGAATGGAGCCGTGGCGTATGTAGGTTTTTTTTTTCGTAAGTAGAAAAAAAAAAGATGTTTGGCGAAATAAAGCAATATTTTATGAGTTTTGAACCTCTAACCTCACCAAACATCTAACAAATAGCCACCTTTAATCACTAAAATATCTAACAAATAGCCACATTTAATCACTAAGCCTAACACATTTTTATGAAACTTATGTTCAAAACTTGCCTACCCTATCCATCCCGAATTCGCCCCTGAAATAGAGGTGTATTTATAATAACCTTCCTTAATTTTTTTTAATCTATTCAAAATAACTCCCCTATTTCTTCTTTTAGTAAAATTTTATACAAGTACTTGTTTTAATCACACTATCTACAAGTCATAAACTCATAATACTCAATAGTCAATACTTTATATTTCCTCCATTTGTATCCACAGGACATTTACGCCTTTCTGCACATGTTTTAAGAAGAAATTAAAACTGATTGAGAGTACGTGCTGTTTTACTTTTTTTTTTTTTTTTTCTGAAACCCCACAAAGAGGGCCTAATTCATATTGGAAATATGAGTTTTAACAAGATCACAAACGTAACGAGGTAAATCGTGGCTACTCCACATCCAACTACCAGCCTGTACTGAACTCAACTGAGCCCGCTCATGCGCTACTATATTTAAATTATGCCTAACAAACGACCACGAAACAGAAACAAAATCAACACAGAAACAAAATCAACACAACGTAAAACAATATCTTCAAACAAAAGATGAAAGTCACCCCGCCCATTCCTTTTTTACTTCAAAGCAGCATCCCTTCCTCCTATCCCAGATCAGTTGGTCTTGCTTGTGACGGGTCGGGTGGAGAGATAGATAATGATACTCACAAAACGAATCGGGGATAAGGTGGGACACCCCTCATGTGCTTCCCTTTCTCCTCTAAATGGGCATTTTGTGAGACAAAATGGTATCCGTCACTTCGGGATATCTCCCATCTACAATGAGATTTTGTGATCCGAGATACTCTTATCAGCAGTAATATCATTCACATTTGGTGCTATTAAGTCATCCACCATTATCACTTGATTGTGTTCCTTTTCAGTAGTTTTTGGTCCCCTCGCCTCTATAGTATGTCTTCTCGCTTTGCTTATAATCGAAACCTTCTGTAGCTTAGCAATCATATTGTTGATGTCCTCCTCTTCCTTACGCTTAAACCCCGCTTCAAACGCCCCCCGTCCTAGGTTCTGAGCTCCTCTGTTTCCCCCGTCCACTGCCGTCTTCACTACTCGCCTAGGAGAGGCTCTTAGATTGTCGCTAAATCTTAATTCACCCTCCCCGTACGGTCCTTCATCGCAATCCTTCTCCCCATGGCCTAGAATACCGCACCCGTAGCAGAAGATGGGGAGTTTCTCATATTTTGTCTCGAACTCAATTAACCTACCATTCCCCATTCTAGCATGGACAGACTCCCGTAAGGGTTTGCGCACATCCTGTAAAATTCTAAGACGCACCGCCCTTTCAATCTCCAGTAGTGGTGCCTCATCCAATTTTATAAAATTCCCAAACTGCATTCCCAAATTTCGAACATTGGCTTCATTCGACCTCCCCTGCAAAGGTAGGTCGTAAACCCTAACCCAGAATGGCACCAAGAACAGGGGTGTATCCGATAATTTCCCGTCACATATAGGATCGTTAAAACACCATATAAATTTATCAAAATGCCATGGTTGACTATCGATAACTTTTGCCTTATCCAGTTCCGATTCAAATTTAAAAAGAAAGATTTTTCTCGTCGCATCAACCAAATTTCCGAAAACCTTACCTTTTGAATTCCATAATTTGATCATAGTATCAACAGCCGCCTTTGTATTGATGGATTTGGACGACCATATCCGGCCTACCAGCATGTATTCCACCGTTGCCTCCCCATCCGCCACATCACCCACGTCCCATACGAACTCATGCTCTTGCCCTACGATGCCCTTGTCCTTTGTATGTCTTCTGTCCGTACGAGAGTTCATAATTACGAAGACAAACCCTACTAAACGTGCAAAACCAACGAAGAACCCTAGAGAAAGAGAAGGAAAGAGAAGGAAAACCCTAGAGAAAAAGGAAGGAAGCTATGGAAAAACCCTAGACGGAGGCTCTCATAGGAAACCCTAGAGAGAGTATTATAACTTATACTACGTTTTACTTAAAAAAAAAAAAAAAAAAAAGTAAATAATGCTTAATTTTTATACTCAGTTGAAAGTTGTTTTACTTTATTAAAATCTGATTAGTGCTTAATCAGTAGTTAATCCTTCCCACCAAAATTACTACCCCACCTAACATTACAAAGTTTTAAATCTCTCACCAAATTACAGTTTTTATTTCCACTAAATTGCACAAAAATAGATACAATACGCAGGAATTTGGCTCTATATAAACAGAAACAGAAACCCTATTACACCGTTCATACTCTATTACATTTACTAACAAATCAACAAAATTACAATTTTACAAGTCTAGAAAATATGGAAAGCATTTATTTTAGCACAAATTCTTATTTGCAACGGCACTATCCGTCGCAAACTTGTGACGGATACCGTTTCCTCTCACAAAATACCCATTGTTTCTCTCTCTAACACTATTCATGTGGTCCCCTTTCTCCACTAACTCATTTTGTATCCATTTTATCTCACAAAATATCCGTCACAAATGGTGACCCGTCTTAAGAAAAACGGATTGTTATTTGTCACCTCACCCACAACAATACGCCCCAATACCTCCTTCTCCCCGATAACCTCACCCCACAAAAATAGTTATTTTATGTTTATTTTAATCAAACCCTTAATTTTTATGTCAACACCGAATATGAAATGTTATCCCGAATAGGGAATGTTATCCTTTATTTCATCTGCAATTTCACGGTGCAAAGTTTTGTATTTTTGTTGATGAAGTTGAATTCGGATTCTTGTAGCTTTAGTTTAACATTGAAATCCTGCTCACAAGCTCAAATATATTGTTTTGTTTATATTACTTCTTTTGTCGGGCATTTGGTTACCTATTTAATTTTGGATCTTTTTATTAAGAAATATCTTTGATGAGAATTTTCAAAAAATTACATACATTTGAGGATTTGTGATGTTGTAGCCATTGTAGGTTTAACTTATCCAGTGTTGAATCCCTTTCAATCAAAAAGATAATTAGGATGTTAATGTTATGCGCTAATGTTGTGCGGAAGCGTGAATAACTCGTGACCCTAACAGCTAAAATTTGAAATTAACAGTAGACAACTCGGCACTCGACTCTTCTTTTGTTTCAAAGAGTCGGAATATTATGGCACTCCTAGTTTTTGTTCAAATGATCACACTATATCGCGGGTGTGAATCGAACCCCAATTTCATAGTTGGGTAAGAGAGTTCTTGCTACTTGACCTAACTCTTGTTCTCTGCTAGTCTGCTACTGTCATATACATAAAACTGTGACATAAAACTGCATGTACTGCTAGTCTTGTTATATTTACTTGTTATATCCCACTTTTTCTTGCGATATATTGTCCATAATACTTCCGTCTTAACCGCTATCCTGGAGCCTCTCCCCTTATAGGGGTTGATGACACCGCTAACCTCGACTAACATTGAGCCTCTCCCGCTTATATTGGTTCAAGACTTGAGTGCAATATCGATTGCTTGCTTTCTGATATGAAGTACTTTCTCTATTCAAATTCAACCTACACATATTCCATTTTAATCCATACATATCCAAACTATCACTTTCCTAATAAAGCCAAAAAAAGTTACTGAAATATCCTTATGAACACAAATTATTTACACAAAATGTCATTGAATAAAAAAACATCTTACACGCTTTCAAGTATACTTTTAATAATTTTTTAATATCTTTCTTAATATTTATGCAAAAAGCATATATGAGCTTTGGATTTGAACGGATGAAGTATTTACTTCTTGAATAGGATTTGTGTATTTCAGTGTACCTCATAGTTGCGTCGAAAATGGCATTTTTTCTTTCCTTCATTTTTCTCTAATGCTCGGCATCTGGTTGTGTGGAGTGCAAAGACTAATAGTATATCAGTCTGTTCTGTTTTGCAGTTTACTATCTATTCGTAGTTAGCGACACATCCAGATTCGATTCCTGGTGGTTGAATAAGTGTCGGAAAGATGTATCCGATGTACAGAGACATGAACTCCTGCCCTTATCAGACACCTCCTGCACCCTCTAACTTTCCTAGCTGGGAAGCTTTTCGACCTCTAATGAAGGAAGACGGAGCCAACACTCGTCCCATGCCTGAATATTGGCCTTCCAACTATGGCTACCCAGCTCCTACGCCGTGCCAAAATTGCTGTTCCCATGGTCAACAACCACAACCCTCCTACTCCAATTTTAGGCCATCTTGTCCTCATTTTCCAATGCCAGCGCCGTATGGACATTACTATGGTGGCTATCCCGCTCCTTATCCGCAACCTTACCCTTACCCTTATGTTCCACCACCTCATTATTCGATGGAGATGCCTCGATATGAATTTGACAAGGGTTCGCTTAAAGGGTTTCATTGCTGTGAATGTCCTAATCATCCTTCCCATGTGAAGAGCACAAGCAATGTCAAAATTGAAGAACAGGACCCTGATGTCGAGACCAAAAAGGCTGCGTCTTTGATTCCAACTGGGATGACCGGCTCTCCAAATCCGCTTATGTGGGCTCCACCGGGAAATATAATGAACAAAGAGCAACCAAGACGGGTTTTTGAACGTGGCAACTTAGATGAGCCGCAAGTCCTGTCTAATGCCGAGAAGCCTAAAAAAAGCGCTAAATCTGTTGAACAAGACCCTTATGTCAGATACCAGTGGCTTCCCTTAGACATGAACAGTATTAAGCGGCTGATGGAAGGTGGAGAATTGATGAAACCTCAGGAGAAGAAAGATGGGGACGAGAAGAAGGCGTCTGATGTCGAAAAGAACAACAAAAACAAGCAATTCCCGTACCCGATTGTTTGGATGCCTTATGGTGGACAGGGAGAAGATCAAACTAGAGGGCAGGAGGATCGGCACATTGCAGCAGTGGAAGGGAAAAATAAGGCCAAGTTACCTGGAGAGGAGCGTTGTCCGACATTTACACTTCTAAAACATCCTGATGGAGAACTTCTGAAGGAGAGGATTGGATCGGATGATGATGCCAATGGAGCTGGAATTCAGGGCGGCCGTAAAACCGGTGTTGTAAAGACAATTCCTGTGAAGCAATTGGATCAATTGGATGATCCTGTTCCGAAGCCTTTGAAAAAAGAGGAGGGTGAATTGAATAAGAGTGCGAAAAATGTGGAACCTGTGAAAAATAGTGCTGATATGAAGCCGTCATCTCCTACAAAGAAATCTAAGCTGCCTCCAATTTGTTTGAGGGTTGATCCGCTGAGGAAGAAAAATGGCAAAGGCAGCTCTAGGTCACCTAGTCCTCCTGTCGAAAAAAGGCATCACGCGTCTAGTGGCTCACAGGAAGAGCGGAAAGACGAGGAAAAGATGGAGGTTGTCGCGAATGATCCCACAGGAAACGATGTTGGTGAGGAAAAAGGGCCTTGTACTCTGGAACGCGGATCTGAAGCTGAGGAAAAGGTGGTGCATACTTCTGACAGTAGTAAGTTAAATGCTACTGTGAGCGAAGATAATGCAGTTCATCCACGAGGATCAGAAGGAGCGAAAGAGAGTGAATACATGGAATCCGGTGTACCAGAGAGCAAGATTTTGTCAGAAACTGAAGCAGCTGTTATTCTTCAGTCTGCGTTTCGTGGATATGCTGTGAGAAGATGGGAACCACTGACAAAACTCAGAGATATAGCTATTGTGAAGGAAGAAGCTAGGAAGATCGGTGAACGAGTAGAGAAGATCGAGTCATGTGTCACTGTCAATGATAAGGAGAAGTTGGCTATTGGTGAGATGATAATGAACTTGCTGCTGAAGTTGGATACGATACAGGTATACGGTTAAGTTTTACGAGTTGGTTTTTCAGATTCTAACCCCTGTTTGTTGGTGTGGTCTTTTACTTTGTTCTTTTACGCGACTAATTCCCGTGTCTATTTTTATACAGTAGGTCTCTTGAGAGACCGCTTCTTAATAAGCTTATTGAGAGACTATTGTACAAATTTAAGAATAACTGTACTAAACCTAATAAAATAGGTACAAATCATGATTAAACATAAACTTAGTACATTTATTATGTAAACAATTACAAATTTACTATGGTACAATCAATGACAAAAGAGTTACGAAATACAAATAAAATGATACAAAATAATGACTTCTCAATAATTTATTGAAAAACCGTCTCTCTTAAGTTTTAGTGTTCTTTATATGTGTCGTTTGCCTGATGTAGTTGATGATTTTTCGATGTAGGGACTACATCCAAGTGTTCGTGAAGTGAGAAAATCCGTGGCAACGGAGTTAATCAGATTGCAGGAGAAGCTGGACTCGATAGTGAGTCAAGTGTCCATCCCCACAGGTCCTTGCAGTGCTTCTATTACAGGAGTTGAAAAAGAGCCGAACCCCTTGGGTTCAGATGAGGAGTTAGTAAGATCATTTGAAATCACAAGTGATTCGTCTAAAACAAACGCGTTAGATAGAAAAGAACGCGAGGAGGCCAATAAAGAGGAATTTGGCAGAGAATCTCACTATGAGGAGGAAATCGCTATCCCACCAAGTGGAAGCTCTTCAGAAATGTCGGTGTCATGTTTGGAAAAGAAAGAGATAGATCCCGAGGAAATCATTACTTCTCTGGAAGATCCTTCAATGGAGAATCGAGTGGACGGGTTGGCCAACCAAAATCCTCTCAGGGATACTCCTGGACGGTTTACAGACGAAGACCGGGAAGGAAAGCAGGATGCAGAAGTGTCTCGAGAAAATGTGGAGAATGATATTTTGAGGATGGAGTGGGAGTGTGATCTGGGAGCTGTCAAGATCAATCGGAAAGAAAGTGAAGAAGTTGAGGAGCGGCTGCAACCTGTGGATATTTCTTGTCCCGCGGACAAACGTGATGAAGAAGAAGCATCTGCCTTAGAGGTGGAGAAGGTTGCTGAGGAACATGGAGAAGTCATTCTGGAGAATGACATCGAGATAGAGGTTTCAGGGAACTGTTACGAAGAACGGGACATGGATCAGCATCAGCCCATTCAGAAGTCTCAAGTTCAAGCTAACAATTCCGAGGCAATTGATCATGGATGCCATTTAGCTGGTCGAAAAGCGCCTTTTCTTGACCCGGTGATTGAGGTGGAGAAGCGTATTGTAAGAGATAGTCAAGTAATTGAACCTGTTGATTCTGAAGACACGCCTGCGCAGTCTGACACTAGGATTTGCTGCGAAGATCAGGACGAGAACCTGAATGAATCACCTCAAGAAAGTCTTGAAGATGTCGAAGATGATATCTGCAGGATGGAATGGGAGTGTGACATGGGAGCTGCTAAATTCTCACCTGGCGTCGACTCGGAAGAAGTGTCCGAAGTTCAAGTACACGTATTGCCCCGAGGGATCGAGAAACAGGCGTCCGAGGTTGAGAATAAAGGAGCAAAAGATCAACTGGATCAGCTGAGTGGTAAGTCTCATGTCCAATCTGATTGATAGATGAACCATCTCAACCAAAACCTTACCTTAAGGTGATGGTTGAGGCCCAACTATTATTAATATTCCTAATACGCTCCTTCACTCGAATGTCCAGTTTCTTCGTGGTTTTTTGAGGTTGTCAGGATTCGAACCCGTGACCTTCGGTCACGCTGACCTTGATACCATGATAGATGAACCATTTCAACCAAAACCTTAAGGTGATGGTTGAGGCCCAACTATTATTAATATTACTAATACTGATGACTTGAATGCAGTTGACACAGAAAATCATATAATTACTGAATCATGTGACGCGGAAAATACTGAAACCCAAGAATTTGATACTACCATGGATGCTCAAGAATCCGAGATTTCTGAGGGTCAAGCAGTGCCTTCTTTAGAGCCAGTCATTGAGGTGGAAAAGCAGATGGTAACTGAGTTGCCTGTTTCAGAATGTAGCCTGAATTCATCGACTTTTCCGACTAGTCCTCAACAATACGAAGAGCAGATGAACGTAGACGAGACCAACAGAAGGATAATCGAAGAAAATGAGAAGTTGAGGGGTATGGTGGAGCAGCTACTGGCCTCTGGAAAGGATCAGCAGAATGTTATATCTACCCTTACTGCTAAAGTCAGTGCCTTGGAAAAGAAGCTCCCCAAGAGAAGGACTAAGACGCGGTCTGGCAAGCGTCCTCGCGTCATACTCACTCGCAATGGCTCGTAATGGCTTTAATGGCTCCTCCTGGCGGAGTAATATTGAAAAAATGTCGAGTTGGGGCCGTTCTTTTTTGCTCGTCGTGATATGTTGCAAGTTCATATTGTACAAGTACTCATCTTGTTTTATGTTTGTATCCTTGTTATATGCATAATAAAAGAACACAGTTTGTTGAGTTTCTTGCTTGGTTTTTTTGGTATTGGTTTCAGAGGCCGTACAATTGTACAAATCCACGTTTGTGGTAATTGTTGCGATGATCCCGATCTCCCAAATTCGCCCGTCTAAATAAATTTGACTATAATTGGACGGGTTTTTCTATATTATATCAGTAATCGAGCTTTTATTATACTATATATGTAGTTGGGCTTTCATCATATTCCGTGTTAAATCTATAATTTGATTATATTGAACTTTCTTCTTCCACCGTTCAATACAAAACATTAACAATAATAAATTTTGTAATTAAATTTCAAGTTAAGTTAAATGTTAGTTTTATAATTGTTATTTTCTTTAATATTTCTATCCAAAGACTCGCGCATTTGCGCGCGATTTATACTAGTAATAAAATACAACAAAAAAATTATTAATAACATTAAATAATTAATTAATTCACACACAAAATAAGCGTAATGAAAAATATTTAGTTCACCTGTTCACGATACTCCCCACAAAAAAAGTTATTGTACATTTTTGTTTTAGCTAACTAATATCGAAATACAAATCTCAATGATTGTAATCAAACCAACATAAATACACAAATTTATCAGAACTGTTTCGGTTAAATATGCTTAAGCGACAGGCCGACGGGCAACACCAATACGTCTTATCTACTATAATTACACCATTTTTCAAGATATATCGTCACCCAAAAAATTGTCACACCTTCCACACCTAAAAAATACAAAAACAAGAAAATTTGTTGGCAAAAACAGAAATTACAAACCTAAATTTAGCCATTTTTCCAGGAAAGCAAAAAACCAAAACGGAAAATATAGCCGTTACCGTTACGTTGCCGCTAGAAAAACCATATAACGAAATTCCCCCAACAAATAAACACACATAAAAATTTTTAAAAAAATAAATAATTAAATTACAGAATAAATAATTCTGCTTGACTCTTCCACCTGTCAGCTTCTTCTCCGCTTACGCCGGCGACCGGCGGACAAACCATATTCACCACCGCGGTCGCCGTCAAACCCTAGTTCCTCAAAAATCAAAATCCCCAATTTCACACCCAGAAATTACAATTATTCTTATTTTTTCCCCAATTTGCTGATTCTTTGATTCAAGAAATATGAATAGAACACATTTATTAGAGATCAACTTGATCTCCGCGCAAAACCTAAAACCACCATCAACGAAATTCCGCAAATTGCAAACATACGCCGTCGTTTACATCAACTCGAGTAAAAAGCTTCGAACCCGGGTTGACGGAGTCGCGGCTGAGTCACCTACATGGAACGACAAGTTTATCTTCCGAGTTACCGACGAGTTTCTTTCACGTGAAACTGCCGCTGTTAATGTTGATATTTACGCCGTCGGTGTAATTAAAGATGATGTTATTGGTTCCGTTAGGTTATTGATTAGTAATGTAATTTCGCCGGAAAATCGGTGTTCTGGTATTCCGGCGTTTGTCGCGGTGCAGGTCCGCCGGAGTTCCGGGCGGTTTCAGGGCGTGTTGAATGTCGGCGCGGCGGTGATTGACGGTGAGAGTGTTGGGGATTCGCTTTCTGCGGTATCGGCGATTGGGTTTCGAGATATGATGGGCGTGGTCCGGGGGAGAGGGAAGAAGGCGAGTGGAGGTTCGAGGACCGAGTCGGGCGGAGGTGACTCGGTCGAGTCGTCCGATGGGACCGAGTCTAGCGTTTCGAGTAACTCGTCTACGGGTAAGAGTAAATTGGCGGGAGAGAAGGGAAGGAAATGGCAAAATGTTCTTTCTGGTAAAAACGTCAAGGCTTTTGGCGCGTCGGATGTTAATTCGGGTCGATAATTGGGTCGGGTCGGGTCGGGTTTGTGGCTCGCGGAAAGTCGATTAATGGATCTGGTTGATCGGTATAGGGTTCGTGTTTGCTTGCTTGCGCCGTGGTTTGTATGCGTAGTTGTGAATTGTCACGTGAGACGGTTTTATGATAAATTGATCAATATTTCATAGAAGATAGTATTGTTGTTAAATTCGTTTTAAATGTGTTATTAGTCGTTATCGTTACAAATGTAAAATGTTACTCCGTAAGTGTCGAATGTTGTTGTTGAACAATTTGTTTTCCGAGCGTTTCATTTAATGTATAGTTTGATTAATAGTAAAACCCGGTTGAGTCGGCTTTAGGGGAAATACGGTATGTTTCGTTACGACTTACGAGCTTAGGGGAAGCTCGTAAGTTGGCAATTCATCGATGGTGATCCGGTATGCGTGGTTGGGACTTGGGTAGACTCGTGAGTCGTGACCCGTGGTGCTCATTTGTTCAATATATTGTACTGTATTCGCCTATTCGGGATCTCGACGAGGTAGTTGACTAGTTGTGGCGGGTTTAGGCTGTTGGCCTCGACGTGGGCTTGATAGGGGGTCTCAACAAGCTCGAAAGCAACCTTTGGGCAAGACGTAACAGCTCAGCCTGTTTACGGCCTAATTTAGGTGCCCCGCTCACTATCAGCCTGTGGTCGGGCTAATTTGGGTGCCCCGTCGGCCGCCCCGCTCAATATCGGCCGGATGAGTTCTCGTAGTTTATTAGACGGAAATATTGATCTCGTGTATTTTACTTCCGTAAAATGGAAATTTCGAAGCTTTTAGTTGATATTGTTTAAATTATTTTCTAGTTTCGCTTATAGTATCATTTGTTCGCCCTTACTACAAAATTTATCTTCGAGGCTACAAATTCTAGTTCCGCTATCGTGTTAAAGCATGATTATGAAAAGAGAAATACTATCTACTTTTTCTTCTACCTTATCTTCTCACGCCTATTAAACAATCGATTTTTTTTTACTTGATATACTTCTCTTCTAACCCTACCCGATTTATATTAATTCAGTCGGTTGTGAGAGAGTGAAAGGAGAAGGGTGGAGAGAAGATCGAAAAGAGAAAGTTGACCTTCTCCTCTCATACCTATTAAAATATCGATTATTATACTTGATGTACTTCTCTTCTAGCCCTACCCGATTTATATTACAATAGGTCTTCTTGTGACGGGTATATCCGTCACAAGCTTACGACGGTTATATCCGTCGTAACACACCCACTTGATTAGATAAGACAAGAATGAAAGTGCATAAAAAATGACAAATATTTTGTCTTAATCTCTCCAAATGATTTTATTTTACCCGTCGCAAGTTTGCGACGGATAATACCGTCATAAATGTGAATTTGTGTTTATATTAATTCAGTCGGTTGTGAGAGGGTAAAAGGAGAAGGTTGGAGAGAAGATTGAAAAGAGAAGGTTGATAGCACTATTCGCATTACAAAAAGCTACTAGAAGTACATTGCATAGTGGTAGAGTGGGCAGCAAGTGGTAAAAACTAAAAAGCAAGATCTTGTCTATCGCAGAACGTGGGTTACCCAAACATTTGAGGACTAGTTGATTTGTAAATGTGCAAACCCAAATCCTAGCAATTCCGTCTCTAAAAAAAAAGGACAAATATCGTCATTTTAACGATAAATGTGATTATACCATGTGATAAACAACCTGGTATATCTTAAAAATTGTATTGGTTACATTTATCCATTTTATCGTTAAAATGAACGATATTTCACCTGTTATTTTTAAAGAGACGAAATGTAATCGTCTTCAACCAGACTCATTGATTTGCGAGTACTTTATAAATTTTTAAAGGAATGTGTGTAGATGGACGTCGATACTCACTAAGGGACTAGCATGCATATTGCGCATATTGGAAAGATTGGAAAGTGTCCACATCATGACTCAACTAATTAAAGTGACATTACATAACAAAAAGGATCATTCTTAGAGTAACAAGCAATATATACCCTTTGTCCTAAATTATGTCGGTTTTGTTGGCAATAAAAATGGCCAAACAACAATTAAATTGGGGATGTAAGGTAGACAAATTAAGTGAAGCAATGGGAAGTGTATAAGGTTAAATTAATGCCATATTCTTTTCTTGTCAAATTAGGGCTTTGTTCTTTTCAGCTGATAGAAACTAAACTGAATGAAGCATTAGGCGTTGTTTGGTAAACATCATATTGAAAGAAATTAGTAGATTTTGGCCTAATTAATAAGTTGACCAATCAATCTACTATTTTTTTGGCAGCCGTAAAGTAAAAGTTACATCATAAGAACACGACGAGCAGTCTCATGAGCCCTCTTGTTAAGGGCACGCGGAAGATAAATGACGCTGAGGCAATGGAAATTGCTTGCAAGTAGATAAAAGTCCTTAATAATGCCCTTAACCTGATGATAGTGCGATTTCAGTCCCACTACTTACAAAATGACCTGCAGACAGTCAAACAATAAGCTTAAATGAAGAATATTTTGGTTAAAAGCTCATTGCAGAACCATTAAAAGACCCGTGTTTTCGCCAACTGGACCCCTAGCTGAGACGTCACCATTCCCTCTGTATCATACACAACTCATCCCACATGAGGCCCCCCTATGGATTCCCCTCCCCCCGCCAATCCACCGGTCATTCTCGCATTCGCCTTTCCAAGTCTGTCGCACTCCCAAGCCACTGCAGTATCTTCCTGTATAAGCAAGAAGAAAACAGGCGAGTATTTTTATGTGTTTGGTAAACAACATATTCTGATATATAGCGTATTGGTCGAAATCTACTATTTTTTAGTATGCAGCTAATAGCAGCATATTGTATCAGCATATTCAATTTATACATGAAACCGTTCTAATTATCCTGTAATCTGCTATTTACCAAATACTTTTTTCAATCTGTTAATTTAATCTAATAGTCAAACCTGCTATTAAAATCTACTAACCGTATTATGCTAACGTTATTTGCTCATGCCGTTTGCCAAACATGGCCTAATTAATTTGTAAAGAGATGAAGCTGGATAATCAAGTTAAATTGAACTAAATGAAACTGATTAACGCTATGCAGGAATGAAATTAGTTAAAATTAATTTTCAGTGATTGTGTTGAAACCGTTTCACTCAACGACGAGAACAAGCAAAATCTCGGCACAAGTAGCCAAATATTATCCTTATTTTTGTAACTTCGATATTTATTCTTCCTAAAAACAAATAAAAATACAAAATCTTGAAAAAAAAAAAAAAGTTATCGATCAAAATAATTTTCAGTTTGTAAAATACCCTGTATCACATTTGACTTCAAAATTGATTTTGCAAATTTGTATCCACAATAAATAGTGGGGTGGATATAAACGCACGAATATTGTAAGTTGAATATAGTGTGGGATAAACACTACACTGTTTGTCTCAATAGATTAAGAACAATAAAAAAAACTAAATAAATGATCGAGACAGAACCAGAACACTATAATGGCTCTACACGAACCAAATCCGTGAATTAACCTTGTCCTCTTTCTTTGCTTTATTATTTGCGATGATCATGTTCATGCTCGTCCATCAGATCAACTAGTAGGAGAGATCGTCCCTCGTGACATTTGAAAATTTGAAAAATTTTAATTAAAATTTGAAATTTTTTTCAAGAACCCTTTATAATATTTCCTTTCGTTTTTGTTAAAAAATTCCAGCCAACCAACTTAAAATTCTGACTCCGCCACTGAATCACGTCATGACTGTTCATCCATCAGATCAGTTAGCAGGAGAGATCGTCCCCGGTGACATTTGAAAATTTCAAAATTTTTAATTAAAATTTTTAAATTTTTTCAAGAACTCTTTATAATATTTCTTTTCGTTTTCGTTAAAAATTTCAGCCAACCAATTTAAAATTCTGACTCTGCCACTGAATCACGTCATGACTGCTCATCCATCAGATCAGCTAGCAGAGAGATTGTCCCTAGTGACATTTCAAATTTTCAAAATTTTTAATTAAAATTTTCAAATTTTTTTAACCACTCTTTAGTCTTTATACTATTTCCTTTCGTTTTCGTTAAAAAATTTCGGCCAACCAACTTAAAATTCTGACTCCGCCACTAAATCACGTCATCGTCGTCACGACAATGCAAGTACTCTAGTGCTCCATAACAATAATTCTTGTCAGCCACGATTTTGTTGCAGACTATGAGCATTACTTACCAATTGGGCGTAAACTTCATCGCAATCATTTTGTGCGAGAAATTAGAACGGTACAACTTTTGCATGGACTTTGTATTTCGGCGCATACTATTTTTTCTGGCTACGCTACAGATTTTGTACCTAAAAATCACCTAGCTAGCACATTTCTCCTAATTAGCCGTCCTGTGTCCGATACTCGACACCCGACACTCGGACATATCGCTAAATATATTATAGTTTGGACGAGTAATGAAATTTTAAAAAGATCGATTAAAAGATGAGTTTGGGTGGAAAAATGAGAATTAGTTATAGTAAATGTCGAATTGTACATTTACTTGTTTAAATTTAGCTTCAAATACATGATAAAAATAAAATTATACGTTATTTATAACTATATTTAAATGTGTGTCCCGTGTCCGTGTCTGTGTTCGTGTCCGTGTTTGTTTTGGTACTACTTAGAAAACCACTTTAGTAATTAGCCTGCGTATGTTAAATTAGTAAATCTGTTTTTGGGATAGATATATCTGTCGTAAGAATAAAACGGCCAAACAGGTCAAGTGTTTTGTTTTTCCGTGTGTATTGCATTATGCGTTTACCTTATTCATCTCACATGAGCATACTTTACCCGTCTTAAAATTAAGACGGATTCTTTTCCGTGATGTTAAGTTAGTGACTTAGTGACACTTCACGCTAAAACAGTGAAATTAAAGAAAAGAATATCGACAAGACAAATAAAAGAATTTTTTTTGACGTGTAAAATTAAATTAAAAAGCCAAAAGTTTAATTAATTGTCTAAAATGAAATTAATTATCCACGTCATCTTGTTTAAAGCAGCTATGTACCAAAAAAACAAATGTTTGTTTAAACCAGCTAATTAACCTTTCGTAATTGGACGAGCCAATATAATTTGGTACGGAGTACGCACTAATTTAACTAATTTTGATAGAAAAATACACGCTAATAATGGCTGATTTTAGAGTAAATAATGAAAATCGAAGCATGAAATGTTGATTAGCGTGTGAATATATAATACTCGATCACAGATCGGAGGATGGGGAGGGGGATGATCACAGATATGATTATACATTCAGATGTATATGAATATCGTACATCTAATACAAATCTAATTGAATTTATATGTGAATTTTTCGAGTTTTTAACAATTTTTTCTTTCACTATAATTTTTTAGTGTAAAAATTAAAATCTTTGGATTTTATATGTATTTTTTTTTTTGTTTCAATATAATGTTTTGATTTACAATTTTTTTTTTATAAAGACGCTCAAAAAAGCTCGTAAAACATATACATAAGCCCAAATTCTTTGTTATAAAGCTCGAAATTTATTCTACCACATGTATACATCTGGTTCTATAATCCTCTAATTGGGGGAATGATAATTGTAGAGTAAAATTCTTAGACGAGACTTTTCCTCTTCCGACATAACTAAGATTCTTTAATTTACTGTACGCAGATGTCAATTAGTTTACTAATACTCCAAATTCGTCCTCATGACTCCCTTTACACACGAAAAAAAAAATAAAAAATTGTGGGAATAATTGAGCTGGAGATTAGGCATGATAAGTACGAATTTGTAATCCTAAACAGATATAAGCGAGCTTAGCTAGGGGTGAAACTCATCATCTAGGATCGATTTGTCCTGTTAGCTACATTTTGCTAGTCTAAAGTTTCGTTTCTGGCTACGCTACTGCTTTACAAATGTCTACTCGATATTTTACCCTGTATGTGCTACTAGTCTGCTATACACGTATTAATATCGATAGCAAAATTCCTCCATTTTAAAGAAAATGTAATAAAATGGATGGAAGGTTAACAAATGGAAGTAAATAAACAATCAATGGTAAAATTTCCCAATGTAGTAAACTTGTAAGAAAGAAAGAGAATGGTGCTAGGTTCGTATGCCTAAATTCTCAAGAATCCAAAATTTAAGACAGCTCGCTCAAAGAGACATGACTACATATAGGAACGTGAGAAAGGGACCAAATCAGAAATAAATATGAATCCATGTCTATAATTAGATACAAATAACATAAATTATCATCCATGTTGATAGTTTGGACTAGGGGGGAACAAAAAGTTGCCCGTATCGAGAAATTGGCCCGATTAGATGTCTCCGGCCAGGCCGGTCCGGCCCGAATTTACCAGTTTAGTTTTCGGGTTTTACAAAATATGGTGACTGGTCTCCAGTTCGGTCCGGTCTATGTTTAATAATAAAATTCAATTTACTTTTTAAAGTAATATTGGTCAGATCTAAACCTGGAAAAATCCGGACTTAAAAGGTTTTGGTCTGGTCCGGTATGCGGTTTTAGGGTTTGAAATATCTCGTCCGCGGGTTTATCCTGTCCGATTTTGGACCAGTGAACACCCCCTAGTTTGGACAACGAATATTAGTTTCGACTTAATTTCGGCTTTTATTTAGTTCGGTTTAGCTCACTTTATTTCAGTTTTATTCATTTCAGCAAATTTCAAATTAGTTTAACTCCATTTAACTCATTTCAGCTTAAATTTATTCCGTTTATTTCACTCCAAAAAAGATGGCATGATAGCTTAGTGACTTAGGTCATGTTCTTTTCGGCTGAAACGAGCTGAATTGAATAAATTGAAATAGAGTTTAATTGCACTAAATTGAGTGGAACTGGGGTGAACTGAATTTAGTTGAATCAAAAGTTACATTTGTGAAGAGATTAATTGAAAATAATTGATTGAACGTAAATAAACTTAGCGGAATACAACCAACAAAAATTGAAATAAACTGAAATTAAGCCAGAAAGAACATGGCCTTAGTGTATCAAGATTCAAGTATGAATGTTTTTAAATGGCCACTTTAAAAATGAAATTGATATTGTTTCTTTTCCAATAAAAATATTACTCGCAAATGAGAATTTGTGTTCATTAAATCATAAAAGGCAACACAAATTATTATTTGCAACGGCACTATCCGTCGCAAGCTTATGACGGATACCGTTTTCTCTCACAACATACCCACTTTTTCTCTCTCACCAACACTATTCATGTGGTCCCCTCTCTCCACTAACTCATTTTGTATCCATTTTATCTCACAAAATATCCGTCACAAATGATAACCCGTCGCAAGCAAGACTTACTAAGGGCTTGTTTGGTTACCCATTAAAATCATGGGATGTTGAAATTCCCGGGAAGTGTAAAATTATGTTGTTGTTTGGTTGCCAATATCATGGGAAGTAGAACTTCCCACGTGAATTTACTTCCTCCATTATATGGGAAGTTACTCACCAAGTCCCCCCTTGGTCAATAGAACTTCCCGCATGAATTAACTTCCCATATGCGAACCAAACACTTTTTGCGAATTCACATGAATTTCAATTCATGTGATCTTGAAGTTCCCGGGAACTTTAATTCCCCTATGTCAACCAAACAAGCCCTAAAAAGGCAATATTAACATTGTTCATTTGTTTTTTTTAAGGACATACATTTAAAAACTGTAGCATAGGGATGTCATTGGGGCGGGGCGGTGCTGGATATAGGCTCCCCGTACCCGTACCCATTAAGAAAACCTCGTACACATCCCCGCCCCATCCCCATGGCGGGTACAAGATTCCAAAACCATCCCCGCCCCACCACCCATGGCGGGTACAAGTTTCCAAAACCATCCCCGCCCCACCAACCCATTAACCCGCCACACCATAAATTTTTCCGATCTTTTTTTCGTACAAGTTGAGTTAATCACTATTAATTTCTATTTTCAGGAATTTGTTTAAATAATTTTAGTTATTTACCAAATAAGTTCGTAAATACTTTATAAAATAGCTATTTTAACATTAGGTTTTAATTATTACAAAATAATATTTGTAAAATTATCCTATAATGTTATTAATTTTTGTAATAATTGGCGGGTAGGCGGGTATGAAGTGGGTAACACGCAAAAACCATCCCTGCCCCACTACCCATGGCGGGTACAATTTTCCTGCCCGTCCCCGCCCCACCACCCGCCAAAGCTCTACCCGTCCCCGCCCCAATTGGGGCGGGTGCGAGGCGGTATCCGCTTGTACCCGCCCCAATGACATCCCTAACCTACTGTAGCATCACTTCAAAACAAGCCAACATTCTTATAGTCATAGACTATAACCTTGGCGTTTCCATAAACATTTTACACCCAGCCCTATTATCTAGCTCACCTTTGAACATAGTAAGGATCCCTCATTTCTTAAAAATAATAGAGGTCCATTACTTCGCAACGGTTCAGATTAAATATGGGATCGATCGAATAGTTGTAGATTTATTTGGAAATAAAAAGGTAACTGAAGGGAATTGAAATATATAATATAATAATGTTTGTGAGAGGTAATGGAGAGAAAAGAAATGAAGGGATCCATTTCGATACACTATCTAGCGGTAGGTAAATCGATTTTACATCAATATCGTATAAAACGGATCATCACACTAGTTGAATAAAGTTGCAAACTCTTAAGAATAAGTGTTATTGTATTAAGAACTCGACTATCATAAATTCTTAAATTAAACGGTCTTCTGAATTAGGGTTGGAACCAATTTTAATTTCATATTTCTATAAACATGTTACAACACGGAATGTGGCCATTTTGGCGGCTCTCCATACATCAAACTCCTATAAATACCATCACAAATTCTCATTTGTGACGACAATATCCGTCATAAGTTGTGATGAATACCGTTTTCTCTAACAAAATACCCATGAGAAGTAAGTGGACAAACACATGAAAGGTGCCTCACCTTATCCTCTCTCACTTTTTGTGCGAGATCACAAGTTTGTGACGGGATTAACCATCACAAGCAAATAAACCCCATTCTCATTACGTTCATAGCCTCTTACCGCGTAATTTGGATCTTTTTCATTACTTTCTCTTAATTCTTTTTTCAAATAATTATAGCTATTAGATTGTCTCAAAATCCAATCTGAATCGTCCAAAATAATAAAAATCTACTTTTCTCATTAAGTATATATATATTTTTTACACAAATATTAAGAAATATGTAAAAAAACTAGTAAAAATACAATTGAAAGTGTGTTAATTTTTTTTTTATTAATTTAAATGTGCGATGGTTGATTATTGGTGGCTACTTAATGTCATTTTATATAAACAAAGGTTGTCCATAAAAAACACTCTAGTCATTTTCTTTATTTTTCTTTACTTTATTAAGAAAGTAATACTCCCTCCATTCATATCCACTTTGCATATTTCTCTTTTGTACACTATTCATAATTGGACATTCAATATCAATTTTCTTCTAATACCTAAGAGAAAATATATTCATGTGGAATCTTGTTTGTTTTGTCTTCACGAGTACATTGAAAATATCTAACTTTTATAATTTTTGCAACTACTAGCTAAAGATATTTACCACGTAAAACTTGCGTTGACAAACGTAAAAAAGCAAACATGTAAAGTGGATATGAATGGAGGGAGTATGTATAGTTGGATATAAACGGGAAAGTATTTCTTTTCAAGTAATGCAGAGAATTCAGACCTTTCAAAAGTAGCGAAAATTCATTTCTTTTTAAGTAATGAAGAGAATCCGAACGGTCCGACGCCCATCTCCTGTTCTCTCCTTTATCACGCTTTCCACACTTGGTTTTATGTGACCCAAAAACCCGCCTTCTTCCATCTCCTTCTCAATACTTCATTCACATATCCTTTTTTTTTTTTTTTTTGGTCTCCTTTCTTTTTCCTATTTATATTCACCCAAAATCCCACAAAACCCAAAATGTAAACAAACCAAAGCTTTGAACTTTTCTATATTTTTTTGGAAATTATTCTCAACATTTGAGCTTATTTTTCATCATTATTTTACTCTAATCTCCTACATTTTATACTAATTATGCAGATTTATCCCAAATCTAACATACCCATTTGTTCATTACTCAGAAATTGTCAAATTTATTACTAATTTTCCTGAAAGATTCAATCTTTTCCATCCAAGGTATGTTAATTTCTCTTATATTTTTAATTCCAATTATAATTTTTTTTTGATGCGGACGGGATTTGAACGAGTTAAGCTAGCTAGCATCTGTTGTTTTTTTTACTGTTATGGAAACTTTTTGTTGAGTTATTGATGTCAATGATTTAATTTTAGTTCTTAATAATTATAGGGGCAGTTGTATCTTGTTGACATATGACATGTTTAATTGTGGCAATAATTATTGGGTTAGAGACGGTTTTACGCTGTGAGACGGGTTTATTCTATAATTTGTGTTATTGTGGGGTTCTGATAATTCAATTATTTGATTAAGTGGGTTCTGGTAGTCTAAGTCCTTACCTAAAATTCACTGTTATTGTAAGCATTTTAATTTTAATTTTGTTAGGTGAAAAATCATTGCTTAAAGAAGTTCAAAGTTTGATTTTTTTTCTAGAAATGAAGTGTAAGTTATGAAATTTAATGTGGGTTAGTTGAACATCTGAACAAAATCAGCTAATTTGGCTCGTTAACCTTTCATTATTGATTATTAAATGTAGTTTTCGACACGATTTTCATCTTGGCTCATTCGGAAACCGTCTCTTTGTGTTGTAGCAACACAAGGGTAAGACTGTTTACATCCGACTTTCCCTTACCCCGCAATTTGCGAGAGCCATTGAGGTAGTGGGTTCATTCGGAAACCGTCTCTTTGTGTTGCAGCAACACAAGGGTAAGACTGTTTACATCCGACCTTCCCATACCCCGCAAATTTGCAGGAGCCATTGAGGTAGTTGGGTAATGTTGTTGTAGTATTGAAATTTAATATGGGTTTCTGAACTTTATTGTTTTTTGCTGATCTGATGCTTGATTTGGTGGAATTTGAAGCTTTAATTCGCTTCCTTAGCTAACAGGATTCGAACTAAGGCCTTGTTCTTTCTGGCTTAATTTAAGCCCCTTTCAATTTTTCTTGGCGATATTTCGTTAAGTTTTATTTCCGTTCAATCAATTATGTTCAGTTAATCTCTTCCCAAAATTAACTTTTAATTCAACTAAATTCACTTAACCTTATTTCAACTCAATTTTGTTCGATTAAGCTCTACCCCAATTAATTCAATTCAGCCCGTTTCAGCAGAAAAGAACAGGGCCTAAGATCATGAGTACCTTCCATGTCGTTTCTAGTTACGCTAGCTGACATCTGCCAACGTCAGCTTAACTGTGTCCACCCCTTCATTAGTTAACCGTCACTCAATTTTGTTCGATTAAGCTCTACCCCAAATTAATTCAATTCAGCCTGTTTCAGTCGAAAAGAACATGGCCTAAGATCATGAGTACCTTCCATGTCGTTTCTAGTTACGCTAGCTGACATCTGCCAACGTCAGCTTAACTGTGTCAACCCCTTCATTAGTTAACCGTTTATATTCTTTGCGAGGGGTATTTTAATCAAAGGTAAACAAATGAATACGAGAAGGTGAGTATGTACTTTGCCAGTAGTAAATGTTCAATAATTCAGGAGGTGATTTAAGCTTATCATAGGTACTTGGGTACTTAACCCGCTTTTGGGATAAGGTTACGATCATTCGTGAATTGTGCATTGTGATTGTTTGAAACATAAGATCCAGGGCATTTCGAAAAGATTTTGAAGTGCAAGATTTTATTTGCTATGTGAGGCTTTTGATACATGGAGTATTCTACTGTACTGTAACGCTTTTGAGAGCTCGTTTGTGCTTATATGTGGTTATATGAAGAGTCCTTCGGTTTTAATACAAACACTGCTGATGCAGGCCGTCTTTCCGATCTAATCGATGGATAGGAATGCATGGGTAAGCCATTACCATTACCATTACAGCCCTGTATTCAATCCCGTCAAAGTTGATTCCGTTTCTGATGTAAATGACGAGTTGAACAAAAATACAATCTCTGTGGATTCTATTCTGCCAGATGACCTACTAGAAAGAATTCTGGCTATCCTTCCAATTGCCAGTATTTTTCGCGCTGGCTGTGTTTGTAAGAGATGGCATGAGATCGTGGTTTCCAAACGATTCTTGTGGAACTTCTCTTTTATCACCTCGGCACAAAAGCCGTGGTATTTCATGTTTACTGGCACTGATGAATTTTTCGGGTATTCATACGATCCCACCCTTCGGAAGTGGTATAGCATTGACCTTCCGCATTTTGTGACTTCAAATTGGTTCATTGCTTCCTCATTCGGCTTGGTTTGTTTCATGAATAATGATAGTATAAACGAGCTTCATGTTTGTAATCCCGTCACCAAATGTAGCAAGAAACTTGTTGAGCCGTCTGGTATTAAGTCCTCGGATTATACTGCTTTGGCAATATCGGTAAACAAGACATCACACAAGTATAAAGTCTCGATTGTTAGGTCAAAGCAAGTGCCGGAGAATTTCTACGCGTGGAATCTCTCCATTCATATATATAGTTCGGAAACAATGACTTGGACTACTTCATTGTCCGAGGTTTTAAATGGGTGGAGAGCCGGTGATGAGTCGGTAATATGTGATGGTGCTCTTTACTTCTTACTGTACTCAACTGGAGTCGGGATGTGTGATCATCGCCATGGTCTAATAAAGTATAAGCTTTCAAACCGCTCTTCCAAAGGATCGTTAATGAGCAGTTTTATCCCGGCCCCTTGTTCGTTGACATGTGGGCGTTTGATGAACCTCAAGGAAAAGTTAGTAATGGTCGGAGGGATCGGGAAGCATGATAGGTCTGACATAATCAAAGGGATCGGAATATGGGTTCTGAACGGGAAAGAATGGCGCGAGGTTGCTAGGATGCCTCATAAGTACTTTCAAGGGTTCGGGGAGTTCGATGATGTATTTGCAAGTAGCGGGATTGACGACATTATCTACATCCAAAGCTATGGTGCACCAAGTTTGCTCATATTCGATATGAATCAGAGGCAATGGAAATGGTCGCAAAAGTGCCCGGTTACCAAGCGGTTTCCGCTTCAGCTTTTCACCGGGTTTTGCTTCGAACCTAGGCTTGAGGTTTCTCCTTAATCTTGGTGAAGTTCAGTTTCCAAAAAAACTTGCTTGTTTTTTTAGTATATGATATTATGACATGTTTACATCCATGTTTCAGAACAGTTCACATGAAAATATACCAGCTGGAAAAAAGAACAAAAACCATACTCTTTTGCTTTCACAGCTGCACCTCAAAGTACAAGTTCTGAACATCTAGGGATTGAAAAATAATTTAATACAATTTCCTGATTTTTTTTGTGAATCCGTTTTTAAAATAATGCTCAAAAATAAAATAATTGTCGTTTTGGGTTGGAATTGAAAGTATTTGTCAAAATGGTGTCCACGTAGGCTCGTTTTTTCAGAACCTGCTCGGCTTAAACATGCCATTAGGCATGACGTGTATATAGCATAAAACACGTCATTAGGTATGGCGTGTTCACTCAGTGCAAATTTTCTACAAACAGGAACTTGGGCAGAAAGTATTGAGAACAAAACACTCCATATGGAATGGCGTGTGTCTTTGGGAAGACACGCCATGGGGTATGGTGTGTTTGGTCAGTTTTTTTTTTTTTTTTTTTTTTTTTTTAATAAGTTGTACGGCACACACTTCACCCTTATTCTAATCTGCTAAGACACGCCACTAGTAATGGCGTGTCTTTGGCATGTAATCCGCCACTGGCAATGGCGTGTTTAGGCTTCGTTTTCCCGAACCTACATGGACACCATTTTGACAAATACTTTCAAAACCAACCCAAAACGACAATTACTTTAATTTTGAGCATTATTTCAAAAAATCGTTCTTTTTTTGTTTGCTTGATAAAAGCCTATAACAAACACCGGTAAATCTTGCTTGAGACGGACCAGACGGTAGACCTCTCATAACCTCGCTTTCATTTTAACATTATTTAAAACGGCTGTGAGCGTGTCTCGACTTAAGACGGTCTTAAGAAAGAGTTTCTTTGCTTACCCAGCATTTTTCACCTAAAGATTAATATTTTTGTATATTTACATTATTTGTATTTCATCAGTCTCTTGTCCTTGTATGAATGTATGTGTGTTTAGTGTTTACCCCTGGACAACTTTGTTGATTTCTTGCATTGTAGAATTGTGGAATAGAGTAGATGTTTGTTCTTCAAAGGGAAAGCTTTGAAAGGTAACCAAAGTCGTCTCGAAATGACTCGTCCAAAAGCCAATCAGAATGACCCGTTTATCAGTTCTACCTATAAACGACGGGATTTTGGCATTCCACAATGGCGCGAGTATCGATATTTTTTTTTTGTTGTTGAAACTAGATGGGCACATGCTCTTTCCCATAGAAGTAGACTCAGGACCACCAAGTAATGTCATGGTGATGCATGATTTGCTGTTTTATAAGCATATTTGTGCCAGGATAATGGGCAGAATGTAAAAGTGTAAAACTGCAGTATAGCTACATCAAGGGCCAAGGCATGTGCTTGCCAATGAAAACTATTTGGTCTTGCAGTATGCCCAACTCCGACTCTTCTAATTTTCTCGCGTACCCGTATCTGACACTTGACACTCGGACATGGGTATGACACTTGGATAGACACGCACCCGTGTCAGATACTTCTAAACGAGTCTGAGTAACATAGCTGATAATACTGAGCTGTTATTTTGGATAATTTTTCCCAGCTGTAAAAGGCCGTCGCCCTGTTTTTTTTATGCTGATGAATTTCTTTTCGTGCTACGGACTATGGTCTCAGTTCGATGATTTTACAAGCTACTAGCTACGGTACTTGGAGTAGCCATCATCTCGGACTAGTATATATGTACATATAATTTTGTTTTTTTGGGTATAAACTGGAATGTCCATCGTCGATAACAGTGCATGTCCGATTTGAATCTGTGGCGTAAGATCTGTTGCATCATATCTCGTTGCTTTCTTGCTGAATCTAAGTAGAAGAAAAATTGTAGATTAGGTTTTCAGAAATGCTGTCAGTCTGTTACTCTGTTCAACATTAATCACATACTCTACTTCACATGAGTAGAAAACTCATTTGCAGAAAATTTAAGCACCTAACAGAAAAAAGTAGATTTAACATTGATTACACACTAAGGCTATGTTCTTCTTTTCGGCTGAAACGAGCTGAATTGAATTAATTGGAGTAGAGCTTAATGGAACTAGATTAGTTGGAACTGAGGTGAAGTGAATTTAATTGAATTAAAAGTCAATTTTGTGAATAGATTAATTAAACGTAATTGATTGAACGTGAATAAAACTTAACGGAATACTACCAAGAAAAATTGAAAGGAGCTGAAATTAAGCCAGGAAGAACATGACCTAAGTCTATAAGGAGTACCATTAACTAAATTGCTATCTTGGGTTGTTCCAAAATCTCATGGAAGACGGACACTATTCATTAAAAGCTGAAGACGAATAGTGTCAACATTATCCGTCTTCAGCTCACAAGCAAGACGCTTTGATAACTTTGATAATACTTGGTTACGGCCAGTGGCGTATGTAGGATTTTAGCTTTGGGATGACACAATTTTTTTTCTTTCCGTAATTAGTAGGATAAAAAGAGAAGTTTGGTGAAATAAAGCATGTTTTTTGTAAAAAAAATGCCTCTCATGAGTTTTGAACCTCCAACCTCATAAAACTTCTAACATATAGCCACATCTAACAACTAAGCCCAACACATTTTTATAAAACTTATGTTCAGAAAATTATTCTTATTTTAGTGTTGGGGGTGACACTTGCCTACCCTATCCACCCCAAATCCGCCCTTGGCATGTGAATCACTCGGGCACTCACCGGTTTAATTGAAGCTTTCGAGCTCATATCATATTAGTATTTAGCTCCATTCACCCGAACCTATACCGAAACATTATCAATTTTTGTTGTGCATGTAAATGGAGCAAGGACATTACAATATAACCGGAAGGAAAGTGAGTTAGTGTCCCCGGTTGACGCCCAATTCACATGAAATCAGTAAAAACTTCCATAATAATGGGTACATTATATGAAGTAAGAAGATATCCGAATAATAAGGAATACATGTGAAAAAGTGATTCGACTTTATCGGTGGTGCCGTATTATTATCTTTTAAGCCTAACTCACCCCAAGGCAATGCACGCGAGGGATGAAAGGGAGGACCATGAAATAACGACCACAACTAATTTTGCCGCCAACAAAAATTTACAATTTTACACCTTTGTATTTCCGCATTAAATCAATTCCAATTAAAATTGCAATTTATTCATTTTCGACTTTCAACCTCATCTCGGACATCTACCCAAATTTACACGCTTCTTAATTTTTTATAACAATTTACCGTGTTTAAAAAAACAGAAGTAAATATAAAAAAACCGTTTTACACAAACTTTATTTTATTGGATTCATCCAACTTTATTTAATCTTTTAACACTCATATTAAACTATTTTGTTTATATTATTATTCTGATATTTGAACATATTCTTTTATTCTAAAATAAATTAAAGTAATTCTCCCATTTTGTCGTCTTTCGTCTCGATTTAATTTTTTCAATTAAATATTAATCCTTTCATAAATTCAAATAAAACAAAAAGAAAAAAAACATTCTTTTTATGATTATTATTACCACTTTGACGTTTCCTTTTGGTGTACGAGAGGATTTTCTGCATTTTTATCTTTCTTCTTCATCGGTTATTTGAGAAGAAAATAAGGTAAATACGCTTGTTTGCCTAATTTAATTTATTTAAGATTTTTGTATTGTTATATCAATATATTTAATCAACCATAATATATTTTGCTAATTCAACACATTTGCCTGATTTTTATTTGTCGATATATGATTATACTCCGTATGTCCTAATTAATTCACGCGGAAATTTTCAGAAGGGACGAATTACTAATGAAAGAATGTGAAATTTGTAAATGAAAAATCGAAAATTTCACAAAAATTAACAACTTTTACCCTCATAATTTAATGTTTTGTTGGTTAATTAAGGTAATAATAAAACATTATTAGGGGCGTCACGTTTAGATATGATCCCGAAATATTTACTAGTCGAGCTAACAGACATTTTGGAAAGGGTCGTGCTTTTTCACATACCGTTTACATTTTGTAAAGGGTCGTGCAGGTGGATGGCCTTGCTCAGGAAACAGCTTTCGTCGAAATTCAAATCTTCAAGAAGTACTAAGATACAATACTCTAAACAAAATCTACCTCCTGGTACAATCGCCGAATTTGAGTGGAAAGATTACTGCATTGCCAGTTTCAGGTGCGGCTTTTACGCATTCATGAATTCTTATATGTTGGGTCTATGCCTTGAATCTGTAAGTTGCCGTTTCGAACGACTATACAGCATCTCTGAATTCTGTATTGGGTTAGGGTTTCTCTCTGAGGCTTATTAGATTAGGTCAAATTGTATTGTATTAGGTTAAGAGTATTATATAAACTCTTAACCTCTACCCTAGCAGTCATCATACAATATACCGTTCTGAATCTGTAATCCGAAAACTCCTACATTAATAAAACTCTCTCACTTCTGCCCTGTGGACGTAGCTAACACACCGTTAGTGAACCACGTAAATCTGTTCTTTATTATTTGTTTTTATCTTTCTCTGTGCTTCCGCTATAACATTATATAAGACCGTGTTTGATCGTGTTATTTGGGGATGTATGTAGAAGCATACAAGAGCTTGGAAATGTTAGCTACGAGGACTATATGCTGTCAGTATGCAACCATGAGACGCTCATGGAACTGGCAATGCGAGGATGCTGTGGTAGACCGTTTTATGTTCGTCCTGATAATAGATACGTCATCAAAATGTTGCGGAAATCTGAGGCTAAGGTTGTTCTGTTATTGGGTTTTACTTGAATTACTCGTGTTCTGAACCTGATACTGTTAAAAACTTAAAATGCAGTCTGGTTTTTATTACTTGACATCAATTTTCTGCAGTTTTTAATGTATCTTAACATCCTGCAGGTGCTTATGGAGTTGCTTCCGAGTTATAATCGCCATCTCGAAAAGAACAGCAGTTCTCTGTTAGCAAAGATTTATGGTCTTCATGCTTCTAGACCCGGCAATGGAGGCCCAAAGGTAACTGAGTTATAGTTACTGTTATAAGTTTTTCAGATTACAGATTCAGAATGGTATGATATGCCTCTAGGGTAGAGGTTAAGTACTCTTAACCTAATACAGATTTGACCTAATAAGGCCCAGACAGAAACCCTAGCCCAATACAGAATTCAAGGCATAGACCCAACAGTTACGTTACGCAGTCTCTGGTGCGGTGTCTGTTAGAATGTATTTGAGCCAAATTTGTATCGACAGCCAGCAATGTGAAGTGTCGAAGTAATATGAAATCTGAATAAGCTAACAAAGTGTTTTCGAAACATGCAGATATATTTTGTTGTTATGGAAAATCTTATACAAACAGAACTGCAAATTCACAGGGAGTATGATCTTAAAGGGTCTTCACAAGGAAGAAACCCTACAAAAACCGGAACACAGTCCCGGTTGACATTGAAGGACTTGGAATTTGATCTGTGTTTCTATCTCGATTCTTCAATTCGACATCAGCTGTTAGAGTGAGTTACCCATTTTTCTGTTTTCTTAAACCTCTCGCGAGTAATTTATTAAGAGAATGCAACACGACATTTACAAAGGATATGTAAAATCGAAAACAAATCTAAGAGCCAGTGTGACCGAAGGTCACGGGTTCGAATCTTGGCAACCTCAAAACCCCTTAAAAAAACCATGAAGTGGAAACCAGCACACGGTATAGGTGGGCCTGTGCAAACTAACCACTCTTCAAGCCCAATGGGCATTTGAGTGAGGGAGCGTATTAGGAATATTAATATTAGTTGAGCCTCAACCATCAGGTTTTGGTTGAGATGGTTCATCTATCATGGTGCGCCAATCTTTACCGTGTTGTATTATTAACAGACAAATCAAGATCGACTGCAAGTTTTTGGAGGATCAATTCATCATGGACTACAGTCTGCTTCTCGGTGTACATATAGAGCACCCAGCTCGAGGTACTCGTTCTGATTTCTTGGTAGCGATTCATGTAGTATTTCCTGCATTACAGACTTACAGTCCTCCTTCAAAATTTGAATGCTACTGTCACCTGCAGCCAATAAAGATGAGAAAAATTTTCAACAAATGGTACAAGCAGAGATAGTGACTGAGTCGCCAACTGACGACTTGTTTCATCAACAAAATGGGACCGATCCTTCTTCTACCGACAAATTCCAACCCCGTCTTGCTAGAGATCCTACACTTTCTGACTTTTTCACAGATGCTGATAGGTTAGTCGGATCTAAACTTCTCTGTAATGTTTAATATGCTAGTAAAGTTACGAGTTATTTTTATGATCTTGGTTTAAACCCTGTCGCTAGGGATGTCATTGGGGCGGGGCGGTGCTGGATATAGGCTTCCCGTACCCGTACCTATCAAGAAAACCTCGTACCCATCCCCGCCCCACCACCCATGGCGGGTACAAGTTTCAAAAACCATCCCCGCCCCATCACCCATCGCGAGTACAAGTTTTCAAAACCATCCCCGCCCCACCTATCCATTAACCTGCTATACCATAAAGCTCTACCCATCCCCGCCCCAACTGGGGCGGGTGCGGGGAGGTATCCACTTGTACCCGCCCCAATGACATCTGTCGCCTGTCTGCAGTAAAAATGTCCGCGCTCTCGTTTACTCCATTCAGACCAAAAAAAAGTAGCATGTTACTCAGATTTACCTGCAATTGTTTACAGGGACCCTGCAAGATTTGGAGCGAAAATTCCTGCACGAGCTGTTAAAATATGTCGAAGCGTGAAGGAGGGATCGACAGCAGCAGGCAGAAAACCGATAGTAGCAGAAAGATCAAGTGTACTTTTGTATATAGGAATTATCGACTTCTTACAAAGCTACAACATGATCAAACGTTTAGAGCATGCTTACAAATCACTGCAATACGATGCCAGGGAAATCTCGTCTGTGAAGCCAACGCATTACTCGTCCCGTTTTCAGGATTTTCTGTCCAAAGTTTTTCTCAGTGAAGATTTGAGCCCTGAATCTCCTGGATTACTTCTTCAAAATTGAACTCTGATATATTCTAATTAAGATTTTGATACTTAGACTTCTGATCAAGTAGCTAGGAGGACGTCGAGTCGACTGTTTAATCCGAATTTTTTGAATGTGATTTGGGTATATAGTTGTTCAAATGTCACAAATTCAGATTAAGACTGTATATAGATTACCCATAATTTTTTTCAAATTTGATTTCAATATTCAAACGGGTAAATAGGTTATAGGTTCGAATCCCGTTTACAATATTATTATATGAACCCTTTTTGGCTCATCTTACTGCTGGTGACAAAATTACATATGCATCACTGGTTCAGTTGAAGGACATAGAAGCTAATCAGTCCCTTTGGGGACATTTGATAAAGTTGGAACTATATAGAGAAGATTAGCAAGGCCCCTGCGCAAGGATGACACACCTAAATTGAGAGATGGTCCAAATTTTAAAGTAAACCAAAAAAAGAAGTTAATCAGGCGGCGGATTGGCTAGCTAACAACGGAATTAACTCGGCTCCCGCCATTAGTATACTCGATTCTCCTCCTAAAGAGCTTAGAACTATCCTCCGGACGATATTTTAGGCGTTTCTTTCTCATTTACGCATTAGTTAGTTCTCGGCTCCTACCAGTACTATACTCGATTTTTCTACTGAAGAGCTTAGAACTCCTAAAGAGCTCAGAACTATCCTCCGGACGATATTTTAGGCGTTTCTTTCCCTCGTTTAGTCATTATTTAGTTCTCGGCTCCTGCCATTACTATACTCGATTTTTCTACTAAAGAGCTTAGAACATCTAAAGAGCTCAGAACTATCCTTCGGACGATATTTTAGGCGTTTCTTTCCCTCGTTTAGTCATTATTTAGTTCTCGGCTCCTGCCATTACTATACTCGATTTTTCTACTGAAGAGCTTAGAACCATCCTTTAGGACGATATTTTAGACATCTCTTTCCCTCTTTTAATCATTAGTTAGTTCTAAGGGCTTTTCCCCTCTTATGTACGAAAAAGAAAGTAAGGGTTAGATCAAGCGGAATTTCATAAGTCAATTATGGAGTTAAGGACTTAAGGGTTCGATTTTTGCCGGTTATTTGAAGAAAAAAAAGCGCCAAGCTAGGTCACTGTCACAGGTCAAAACAAAGAAATTTAATGTTGACGGAATTCAAAACCCGTAAATAAACCATCACAAAACAAAAAAATCCCCAAATTGTTCAAGCTTGAGATTGAAGATGCTTGAAGACTATGAATGCTAGAATTTTGCACGGAGATCAGGTAGAAAATCCTTTATTTTGCAAAATCGTTTGTAATTAGGGATTTTGTTATGCAGAATTAAATTCGCGTTTAACTAATAATTGAAGAAATCATACTATTTCTTTTAATTATACAATTATTATGATTGAATGTGTTAATTCCTGCAGTTGATTGCATGATTTTGGCTCAATTGAAAACGAGAATTGTTAAATTAGCTATTAAACTGCAATATTTGTTCTAATCCTGTTGAATATCTGTGAAATATCATTGCATGGTTTTGATTAATTCCTAAAACCCTAATTTGTGAAGTTTAGCATGTAGTTTTGTGATTTGATTGCAGGATACGGCAGATACGAACTAAATTACAATAAAAATTGAAGGAGTTCTACAATGTTGAATCTTGACAGTAGTATGTTTGTAGTCTTTATAATGTGTAATTCTATCTTAAGACTTCGTTTATTCGATGATTCGGATGAGAATATGAATATCAGCTTCATTTACCTGCAATCATTAATAGTAATTTGACGAACTGTTAGAATAGTGTCTGATCAGTTTGATATTTGTTTGGAAATTTGTCGCGTTTATTTGATAAAAATCGTTACTGATAACTGTAGAGGATGTCTTATGATTTACCCGTGGCAGGACGATTACGTCTGTTTCTAACTGTCAGAAGGTTGTCTCTAGCTGCCTGAAGCCTGCTTATGGCATCTGGAATTTTCATAGTAAAGATGCAGTCCACTCTTCGTTGAACTTTGTCTTGGGTTTTCGTTCTGTCATCAGCTTGGTGAGTGGGATTATCTTCTACGAGGGTGGGGTCTTCGCTGAAATGCTCTTCGGCTTCTATTTTCCAATCTCTTCAATCATGTAGTGAGTTGATCATGACTTTTTCTTTGATCTATATCTTTAACTTTGTTAACGTTGTATGGCCAATGGAAGTACTTCTCCCTCTAGAGCTCAAGGAGTTGCAGGTTTTGTTGGTGCATTCTCTATGATGTACTTTGATTTATATACTTTCTTTTAGTTAGAAGTTGATGGTGGCACTGTAGCACTATTAAATGATTTTGTTTGCAGCTGAGACGGGATTTTTTTTTCCATTAGCGATGGAATGTAACTGTTCTTTGGCTTTTAAATATGATGAAATAAAGTAAAGTGATTCACTAAGACAGCCCCTGTTTCTTCTATTATGAAGCGGTAGTCTGTCAAAGCATTTTTTGCAATTTTCGTCTTAGGTCATTCAAAATTAGACTTTGTGCACTTCGACATAGAGATACTAGTACTACTGCATAAATTAGTCTCTTTACGTTGATATGAGCCGGTCTTTGGGAAGCGGGCAATGTTGTTGGAAGCGGTTCTAGAAATAGGCCAGCGCTACCCAGGGATAGCAAACATTGTGGAAAATTATGAAACTTTCTCTATGAATGCTTCATAACTTTGGTCCAAAAATATATGCTATGGACTAGTGTATCGTGTGGTAGTTCCCTCCAGATGAAATCAATGTGCCATTGAAGATAAATGATAAACGCTAAATTACATGATACACTGACAGTAACTACTGAAATAACTATGGGATGTCTCTTAATATATGCAGGAATACTCCCCAATCCTACTTCGTGTCGAGAAGGTTGTCTCTTGCTGATTGAAGCTTGATTATGGCATCTGTTAGTTTCATTCGATCGTGTGGCAAATGGTTGGAGCACGATACACCAACAGTAATTACCGAAGTAATGCATTCCACACTTTGTTGAAGTTCATCTTCGGTTGCAGTTCTGTCACCAGCTTTTTCTTCGAGATTGTCCTCTTCAAGTTTTGGGTCTACAATCTGTAACACTTGATCAGGTAATGCTGCTTCTGCATACATATGAAGGTTGTAATCTTCCTTGAACATGTTGTCTGTTGGACTCTTTCCTGTTATGAGCTCAAGAAGCAATATACCATAGCTGTAAACATCTCCAGCAGCAGATGCTTCACTTCCTAGCCCATACTCTTAACATTGAATTCAATAACAAAGCTTAGTCAGGGAAACAAAGAATGTGGACTGGCAATCTCAATTACATGCAGGAGGAAATGTTTTAAAATGATATTACCTGGAGCAGCATAGCCAATAGTCCCCCTGAATCCTGCGGTGCTACTTTGATTTATATGAACGGGTGGAGTAAGAAACTTTGCTAATCCGAAATCTCCAACATGGGCGACCATGTCATTATCCAGCAGTATGTTGCTGGGTTTGAGGTCACGATGCACGACTGGATTTTCTATCTCCTGGTGAAGATAGATGAGCGCATGAGCCACATCAATTGCTATACCCACCCTTTGAAGAAGGCTCATGTTTCCAACACATCCATGTAGCCATCTATCAAGATTTCCGTTGGGCATGAACTCGTATACTAGAGCTCTAAAATCATTTCCCTGGAAGTCAATACTTGCACAAGCTGTTACGATGGCAACCAGATTCCGGTGACGGGCATTCCTCAAAGCATTGCATTCTGAGAGGAAGCTCTTTGATGCATCACAATGTTGCGAATCGAGAACTTTCACAGCAACCGTATTACCATCCAAGATCCCCTTAAACACAGATCCTGAAGATCCTGAACCAACTAAGCTCTCTGAAGAGAATCCACCTGTTGCTTTGAGTAGCATGTCATACGACACTTTCATGAATGTTTTTGCCATCACTGGATCGGATGAAAGAGGTGCTTTTTTCTTCCTGACACGAACCAGGTGTATCCCTGTCACTATGGCCAGCCCTCCAAGAAGTCCACCTAGAACTAGAATTATTAACCTACAGGCATAGGACATTATTTTTTTATTCCCTTCTGTGCATTTGGGTAAATGCAACTGCGGAATACCTCCACAAAGTCTGGTGTTGCCGTCAATAAAGATTGCACTTGCATTTGCAAATACTGAATTTGTCGGAACCGGTCCTTGAAAGTTGTTGTGGGATAAGTCTAGGAAATATATCGAGGGAATTGTTGATAAAAAGACCGGAATAGGGCCAGACAAGTTGTTCCAAGAAAAATCAATTTCTTGAAGGCTGGCCAAAGAAGAGTACGATAAAGGAATTTTTCCTTGAAAGGAATTCCTATCCATGTACAAGCTCTGAAGCTCTGTACACTCACTAAGACCATCTGGAAGTAGGCCTGAAAACTTATTCCTTGACACACTTAAGGTTACAAGGCTGGTTTTCTTACTAATTTCCAAAGGCAGGGAACCTTCCAAATTATTATGGGACAAATCTAGTTTAAGTAATGCAGGCGATCCTTTAAATTGTCCGTTGTCCAAGGTTCCATTGAGTTCATTGTACGAGAAATTCAAGTACAACAAGCTCTGACAATATTGGATGCTTCCAGGTATACTCTCTTCCAATTTGTTATCGCTTAGGTCAAGTATACTTAAACGTGATATGTTTCCCAAAGAATCGGGAATCTTACCCGTGAGTCTATTGGAATGCAAATCAAGAGTCTCCAATTTGTAGAGCTTCCCAAGATCATGAGGTATAGATGCTGTCAGTTTGCTGTTACCTATAACCAATGCCTTAAGGTTAATGAGCTTGGTAATCCCGGGAGGAATTGTTCCACTTATCAGACTATCTCCAACTATGAAATGTAGTAAAGTGGGGGATAGATTAGCTATAGAATTGGGTAATATTCCAGAGAAATCATTTCCGCTCAATACGATGGATCGTAATTGGGTACAGTTAACTAGTGTACTTATAAAGTTGATGTCGCCTTGAAGGTTGTTATCGGAGAGAGATAAATAAGTTAAATATCGAAATTGTTGAAACCCATGAGGAACCATCCCAGTAAAGTAATTGGAATTGAGATTGATTTCCTCAAGGCTTGTGAAGCTTGTCATGGTCGGGATTGACCCTGAAAAGCTATTTTCAGATAGATCAAACCATCTCAGACGAGAAGCATTGAAGCCCATTTGGGATGGAAGCTGTCCATGTAATAAATTATTAGAAAGATCAATATTTTGAAGAGAGGAGAGATTGAAGAGGGACATGGGAAGTATTCCCGAGAGTTTGTTCCATCCAAGACAAATGCTAGTTAGGTTCCGCATTCTACCAAAGCTATTGGGAATTGTTCCTGTAAATGCATTGTATGGGGCAGATACGCAGTTTAAGAAGGTCAAGTTTTGTATGATATCAAAAAGAGGACCTGTAAGGTTATTGTAGTCCATGAGAAAATACTCTAGTTTCGACAATGCTCTTAATTCTGCTGGTAGAGGTCCCTCTAGATGGTTGTATCTTATGTCAAGATTTCGGAGGTGTATGCAGCCAGACAAGTTAGCTGGAATTTTACCTACCAGAGCGTTATTGTCTAGCGTTAAATTCTGTAACCTGAATAAACCACCTAAGCTGCTCGGGATTTCACCCGAGAGACTAATATTGGAGAGATAGATGGTATGAAGGAAGCTTAGGTTTCCTATAAAAGGCGATATGATACCTGACAAGCCGCTAGACTGGAGCGTTAAACTGGTCACTCGATTATGTTTGTGGTTACAAGTAACTCCCTCCCAAATACAATGATGAATCGACCTGTTCCATGAGCTCAGAATCCCCTTGGGATCTATTAGTTGTTTTTTTATGGCCAACAATGCAATGCGGTCAGTTTCATTGCCTGCATGATCAAAACTACCTTGAAGGGATTCAGTTCGTGTAATCTGTTGCATTGCAAACACAAAGAAAACAAGAAAGGTTAGTTTTCTAAAGAGGCTAGAAATAAAACTTGAAGTATTATCAGTGATTTTGAGATAGTTAGGCTTCATGTTTGTAGGCTGCTTTTATGTGTGATATCACTGAGATGTTCTTTGGCCTCTTAACTTATTTATAGTGATATAAAGATATTAAACGATGACCTAGTCCGTGGATGCTTCTCTTAGTTCACAAATTCTTATTTGTGACGGAGAAATGTGATCAATTTATGATACTGTCATCTGATACATAAAAATTTGTGGTGGTTACTTTTTATTATAAAATGGTTATGTTTCCTCCATCACAATTTATGACCTTAGGGAATAACTGAATAAGTCTTTTGTGGGAGGTGAAGTGATGTTGATTGTGAAGACTAAAAACAATAGAGTTCTTGTAGCTTTATTATCCTAGACAATTGGTTTTGTTTTGATTTGTGTAAAGCTTTTCCCTGTAATCGCTCTTGTTATTATTCTTCAATTTTTGGACATTATTTCTTCTTAGAGTAACTCCAATGGTACATTTAGCTACAATGCAGCCATTAGAGAATAAAAAAAATGATATGCTTGAAAGCTATTGTAGCTTAAACAAAAATAAAAATAAAGTTAAAATATTAATTTAATATATGAGACTCATACAAGCTACAACATATTGTAGCTTACCACTGGACGACATTGTAGCCAAAAAACAAAGTTTGCTAAGCTACAAAGGATCGTAGCTGTCCATTGGAGTTGTTCTTAAGTCTTAGGGGATTAACTTGAATTGGGTAATTGTTACAGAATAATGGATGAATAGTAGAAATGCTGGTTGTCGATGGAGGAAGTTGATTTCATAGGCTAATAATTACGGAGTACTCTGTTACGTGTAGTTGTTGACGGTACATATCCACCAAAGGCTAACAAAAAAGGAGTACTCTGTTACGTCACCTTACGTGTAGTTGTTGACGGTACATATCCACCGAAGGCTAATAAATACGGAGTACTCTGTTACGTGTAGTTGTTGACGGTACATATCCACCTCTATCGGTGTTTGGTAACGATATCGTCGTCGTCTGTGAGTTATATTTCACTATAGTTCTCGTTTTCTCCTTTGTTCTAAACTGTACTTTGTATTACCCTGCAGGAGCCGTACCAATTCTTACCAAGTGCAATGGAAAATGCTGAGAAAAAAGAAATGGTAATTGTCACCAACCCGTCCTTGAGAAGGTATCGATACGACAAAGCCAAACCTGAAATGACCCGATTTATTTTACGTTGATGACAAACTAAACTTGCTATCGTGACTAATACGTGGTAATATGTGAATATGTGATGGCCAGACCAGCATTGAATTTTCCAAGCTTGGACTTGTAAGAGACGGTAGGTGGTATGTCAGATCAATGTATGTCACACTCAGCACTCTACACTTCTACAGCATTGAATATTTGAGAAACTAGACATGTTTTTTTCTTACTAGTCTTCGAAATTTCGAAATTAGGCTCTCTCTATAGCGATCACTCGGCCTAACACAGATGTCTTATGTTGTGACTACGAAAATATCGAGCATTTAGTCCGTTATGGTGTCTTGTGCATTCCGTGACTATATTTTCTAAGCATTGGTTACGTGACTACAAAAGTATCGAATACTCAGTCCGTTATGGTGTCTTGTGCATTACGTGACTATATTTTCTAAGCAGTCGTTTGGTTGCAGGTTGGGATTCGTATTGCCTAGGAAGTCGTAAAACACATTATGTCATCACAAGAATCATGTTCCCAATGAATTCAAATCCTGAATTTGGATTACTTAAGGTGAACGATTATCGTCTTCATTCATGTATTTGCAATTTGTTGGGAGTATGGTATAAGAGTATTGGACGATCTTATCCATGAAACCAGCATATTAACGATATCACATGTAAGTATTTCACATTGACGGAAGAGTATAAAATTGAACACTTTATAAACAAATGAATTACTCATCTAGTTATTTATTTTGTTTTAGTATAAAACTCAGTCTTATATGAATGTCCAGAGTAAACTATATCTAATTGTAAAAAACTCTAATTTTATTTCAACAACTCGATATTTTAATGTCATAGACGGACACATCTAAGTTCGGCCATTTCCGACTTGTCCTAAAAGACAGGACAGCACTACGTCCACTCGAAATAACCTTTCTTCAATACCATTCATATATTTCAACCCAAAATACACTTAAAACTATTTATTATGTGATAGTGATTAATTCCATTTATCATTATTTACTAACTTGTAGAATAAGGTGAACAAATAGTGATTAATTAAATACACCACCAATTAATTTCCTCCACAAATTTTTATTTGTGACATGTCATAGGTTTATGACAAAAAATGTGATCGTTTGATAAATAAGAATTTGTGGATGTTAAATTGGTTACTTTTGTTTCATCATAAATTGGTTGTATTTCTTGTTTTACAATTTGTGAACCATTACACAAGAGACCAACAATTTCTTCCGCTTTCTGTGATTGAAAAGTATTGGTGAGATGAAAAAATCCACTAAATAAATACAAGAACAAATGTTGTGAATTCATAAATTCATACCCGATCCATATCCTTAAGGGTCCAAAATAAAAAGACCCGTACTCTACTCATTTGGATAAGACCTAAAGAGTTTGGATCTTGAATTGAGCAATTTGTAAGTTAATACTATGAGTTATGAATTTATTGGTAAGTAGAAAATACCAAATGCAAAAACTAATTGCATAGCATAAAGATGGTTAGTGAAAAGTACCAAATGCAAGGCATTTCTTGTTTCAAGAGTTGTGTAAACATTGCCAAAAATAGTAGTACTACGTAGTAGTTAGGAATCAGGATAGAGTTTTGTAACAAAATAATAGGTCGTGGAACAGTGATTGAACCCGTTTTAAAAACATTATTTTGTTTGTCTATATTCTTTAATTCCGCTGCATTATTACTCTCTCGATTAATTTACAGAATCAACTGTTGAATAGTATGTGACATATACTTGCAGAATTCTCGTATATTTTAACTCAATTTAGTTGTAAATATAACTTCTACTTTTGTTTAAGTATTGTCCAAATTGTAGAGTGTTAAAAGAGATTTTCATTAAATCTTAAATTTTTAAATAGATAGCTAATTCACCTGTCTTTTTACATATGCTGATATGTACGCACCAATTTTAATTTTAATGTGGACGGAATTTAAACCCGCTAAATTAGTTTTTGAGATGAACTAACCATGTCAAAAATATAAGAATCCCCAAATTGTTGAAGCTTGAAATTTAAGCAACTTGAAACTATGAATGGTGAAATTTTGCAGGAGGATCAGGTAGAAAATCATTTATTTAGCAAAATCGTTTGTAATTAGGGATTTTATAATTCAGGATTAAATTCGCCTTTAATTAATAATTGAAGAAATCATACTCTTTCTTTCAATTATACAAATACATTATGATTTAATGTGTTAATTCCTGCAGTTGATTGCATGATTTTGATTTAATTGAAAAGAGGTACTGTGCAATTAGCAATTAAACTGCAATATTTATCCTATTCCTGTTGAATATCTGTGAAATATCATTGCATGATTTTGATTAATTCCTAAAACCCTAATTTGTGAAGTTTAGCATATAGCTAGATGATTTTGATTAACTCCACAAAACACTAATTTTGTTACTTGATTACATGATAGTATGATACGGTAGATACGAGCTAAATTACAATACAAATTGAAGGAGTTTTACAATGGTGAAATTCACAAATACCAAGTGTGTAGTCTTTATAATGTGTAATTCTATCTTACGACTTCATTTATTCGACGCTTTGGACGAGATTATGAATATCAGCTTCATAGTAATTTGATGAACTGTTAGAATAGTGTCTGAGATCAGTTTGATATCTGTTCGGAAAATTGTCGCGTTTATTTGATAAAAATCATTACTGATAACTGTAACGGATGTCTCATGATTTACCTGTGGCAGGATGATTATGTCTGTTTATAGCTGTCAGGAGGTTGTCTCTGGCTGCCCGAAGCCTGCTTATGGCATCTGTAGTTTTCATTCTATCTTGGGGCAAATGGTTGGAGCATGACACCCCGACACTAATCACAGTAGGGATGCATTCCACTCTTCGCTGAAATGCATCTTTGATTCTGCTTCTTGTGTGGGGTCCACAATGTGCAACACTTGGTCAGGTAACGCTGCTTATGCATACATATGAAGGTTGTAGTCTTCCATGAACATGTTGTCTGTTGGCTCAAGAAGCAATATACCATAGCTGTAAATATCACCATGTGTAGATGCTTCACTTCCTAGGCCGTACTCTAAAATGTGAATTTGATAACAAGGCTTGGTTACGGAATAGCTAGAACAGAATAGTACAAGTTTAATCGTGCTGTAAAAGTATTAGCCTGCAAATAATAAGTTTTTAATGTCTTTCGCCGTTGTTTCCTAAATGAAACACTGGGAATGACCGATGCTTAGTGGTAAACTCTCTTTGGATCTGTTGTCATTTAAGTGGAGTTCATTCAGACATGATATATTACTCACTGATTCGGGAATTTTACCTGTCAGTAGACCTGTCAAACGGGTCGAACGGGCGGGTTGCGGGTCGGGTAGATACGGGTTCGGGTAAAATACGGGTCGGGTGTATTCGGGTCGGGTAAAATACGGGTCATGTCTATACGGGTTCCGGGTCGGGTTCGGGTTAAAATACGGGTCAATCAACATCTTTTCCTCGCATTTTTTAAAACTTCTTTTATATCGTAATTCCTACCCTTTATACGTTTTCTATCATCTTCCTCTTCCTCGTCTTAGTCAACTTAATTGTCACCATTTTTTCCCTCACCACCAACATCACCATCGTTATCATCATCATCACCCTTACTAACTCGCTAAATACGATAATGAGACTCAAATAAGATAACAATGATGACGTGACATGTGATCTGAGGTGATGAGGTGAAAGTGTTGACGCGAAGTGCGGTTCAGTTCGACGTAATACGGTGAAAGTGACGGTATGACACATATTTTGAGGTGATGATGTGGCATGTGGTCCTAGGCAATTATGTGGAAGGAGGTGTAAGTGACCGTGTGACACACATTTCAATGTAATGATGTGAAATGTGGTCCGTCGAAATAATGAGGTGACAGTGCTAACGTGGAATGTAACTTGACGTACTACACTAAAAGTGACGACGTGACACACACTTCGATGTGATGACGTGGCATGTGGTTCGAGGTGATGAGTTGACGCTGCTGACGTGGAATGCAATTCGACGTACTACGGTGAAAGTGACGGTGTGACACACACTTTGAGGTGATGACGTGGCATGTTGTTTGATGTGATGACGTGGCATGTTATTTGAGGTGATGACGTGACATACCGCATATATATACATATTTCTCCTCAAAAATTTATAAGTCATCAATACTTATATGACATTGTATATTTTAAAAATGATATATTGTCTTGACCCAACGGTCAACCCGCTGCGGGTCGGGTTTTGACCCGCTATTTACGGGTCAAAACGGGTTCGGGTATCTTTCGGGTTCGGGTTGAAAAAACCGGGTCATTTACGAGTTATTTACGGGTCGGGTTACGGTCGGTTTTCGGGTCGGGTCAGGTTTTGACAGGTCTACCTGTCAGTGTATTGAAACTCAAACCAAGAGCTTTTAATTTGTGGAATTTCCCGAGTTCATGAGGGAGAGATGCTGACAACTTGCTGTTAATACTGGCTGAAATTGTTTCACTAATCAAACTATCCCCGATTGTGAGAAATCTTAAAGTGTTGGATAGATTTGCTACTGTTCTAGGTAATATTCCATATAAATCATTTGCCGTCAATTGCAGATATCTTAATCGGGTGCAGTTGCTTAGTGTACTTATAAAGGCAATATCACCCTCCAGGTAGTTGTAAGCTATTGAGAAGTGATATCGGCAATGAAATTGCCGAATAGCACGAGGAACCTTCCCGGTAAAGTTATTGCCATAGAACATGATATATGCGAGATTTGTTAGGTTTCTTGTTATGAGGTTGATCCTGAAAAGTTATTTTCGGCGAGGCTGAACCATGTTAGACTAGGTCCACTAGGATTAGCACAGCCCATATGTGGTGGAAGTTCTCCATGCAATAGATTATCGGTAACATCAAGAACTTGAAGGGAGGAGATCAGGAGATATTAAAAAGGGACACTGGAAGTGTGCCAGAGAGCTGGTTCCCTTCAAGTGCAGAGGCAATTAGGTTTTGCATCCTACCAGTGCTGTTTGGCATAGTTTTTGTAAACGTGTTAAAATCAGCATATATTAAGAACAGTTTAGCTTTGACAATGTTCTTAATTCTGCTGGAAGTTATCCCTCTAGATTGTTGTTACCCACGATAAGAGGTCTGAGGTTGACGCAACTAGACCAGTTGGCTGGAATTTCACCTACAGGCGTGTTGTTCATAAGCCGTAGCTTCTGTAACCTGATTAAATCACCCAAGTTGCAGGTGGGTAATCTTCATTTTTGTGATATGTTATTTTTTTGTGCGAGTGAAATGCTCTTTGGCCTTCCAGTCTCTCAATTCATATAGTCACTTAAATCATGGCTTTTCCTTTGATCTATCTTTTTAAATTTGTTAATATGAACTCGACAGTGGAATTTATCCATTCTTTCAATTTTAGTTATAATGAAATAAAGTAAAGTTATTCATTAAGATGACAGTGTTTCTTCTATTACGAAATGGCAATCTGTCAAAACAATCTTCAATGCAATTTTCATCATGGGTCATTCAAACGAGTCTCTATATACTTTGACATAGAGATAATATTGCAGACATTCAGCTCCTCACTTTGATATGAGCCGAAGTCTTTGCATCTGTGATTATTTATCCTGATTTCTACTCGTATAGTTGTACTTCTCTTTGATTTTCATTGAAGAAGAACTGCATATTATTTTCATGCCCTAGTTCCTCCGATTCATGTTTCCATATAATATTATGTACTCCGTATATGATTGGACATATCATCACTGTTCCATTTTGGGTTGTCTCAATTCTCAAAGTAATTGATCAATGTCAAAACCAAATGTTGACGTTTTGTCCATGTCTAAATAAATTCTACTGTTTTCAGAATACCCTCTGTTGACTAATTGGAAGAGGTTAGGGAAAGGATAGATTGAGGATTTGTGAGATTAATGAGACTGCGAATGGAACACTTATTAACTAGACATGATTTTCATGCTGTTCTGCATCAGTATGTGTGACAGTAACTACTAATTAGACATTCTCTATGAAAGCATCATAACCTTGGTCTAAAATCATATGCGATGGATTATTGTATCTTATGGTAGTTCCCTACAAATGAAACTCCATGTGCTGTTAATGATACATGATACACTGACTTCTGAAATAACTATGGAATGACTTTTGATATATGCAGAAATGTTCTGCCTATCCTACTTAGTATCCAGAAGGTTGTCTCTTGCTGATTGAAGCTTGATTATGGCATCTGTTAGTTTCATTCGATCGTGTGGCAAATGGTTGCAGCACGATACACCAACAGTAATTACCGAACAAATGCATTCCACTCTTCGTTGGCGTTCATCTTTGATTGCAGTTCTATCATCAGCGTCTTCTTCGGGATTGTCTTCTTCAAGTGCTGGGTCTACAATCTGTAACACTTGGTCAGGTAATGCTGCTTCTGCATACATATGAAGGTTGTCATCTTCCTTGAACATGTTGTCAGTTGGACTCTTTCCTGTCATGAGCTCGAGAAGCAATATCCCATAGCTGTAAACATCTCCAGCAGCAGATGCTTCACTCCCTAGGCCGTACTCTTAACATTGAATTCAATAACAAAGCTTAGTCGGGGAAACAGAGAATGTGAACTAGAAATCTCAATTACATGCAGGAGGAATTTTTTTTTAAATGATATTACCTGGAGCAACGTAGCCAATCGTGCCCCTGAATCCTGAGGTGCTACTTTGATTTATATGAAGAGGTTGAGTAAGAAATTTTGCTAATCCAAAATCTCCAACATGGGCGACCATGTCATCATCGAGCAATATGTTGCTTGGTTTGAGGTCACGATGCACAATTGGAGTTTCACATTCCTGGTGGAGATATATGAGTGCATGAGCCACATCAATTGCTATACCCACCCTTTGAAGAAGGCTTATGTTTCCAACAAATTCATGTAGCCATCTATCAAGACTTTCGTTGGGCATGAACTCGTATACTAGAGCTCTAAAATCATTTCCCTGGAAGTCAATACTTGCGCAAGCTGTTACGATGGCAACCAGATTCCGGTGATGGGCAATCCTCAAAGCATTGCATTCTGACAGGAAGCTCTTTGATGCATCACAATGTTGCGAATTGAGAACTTTCACAGCAACCGTATTTCCATCCAAAATCCCCTTAAACACAGATCCTGAAGACCCTGAACCAATTAAGCTCTCTGAAGAGAATCCACCTGTCGCTTTGAGTAGCATGTCATACGACACTTTCAGGAATGCTTTTACCACCACTGGATCTGATGAAATAGGCATATTTTTCTTCCTGATACAAACCAGGTATATCCCTGTCACCATGGCCACCCCTCCAACAAGTCCACCTAGGACTATAATTATTACTCTTAAGGCATGGGACATTGTTTTTTTATTCTTTTCTGTGCATTTGGGTAAATGCAACTGTGAAATACCTCCACAAAGTCTGGTGTTGCTGTTGAGAAAGATTGCACTTGCATTTGCAAATACTGAATTTGTTGGAACCGGCCCCTGAAAGTTGTTGTGAGATAAGTCTAGGAAATACATCGAGGTCATTGTTGATAAAAAGGCCGGAATAGGGCCAGACAAGTTGTTCCGAGAAAAATCAATTTCTTGAAGGCTTGCTAAAGAAGAGTACGATAAAGGAATTTGTCCATGGAAGGAATTTCTATCCAAGTACAAGCTTTGAAGCTCAGAGCACTCACTAAGACCATCTGGAAGTAAGCCTGAAAACTTATTCCTTGACAGTCTCAAAGTTACGAGGCTGGTTTGCTTACTAATCTCCGAAGGCAGGGATCCTTCCAATTGATTATGGGACAAATTTATTTCAATAACTGTAGCTGATCCTTTAAATTGTCCGTTGTCCAAGGTTCCATTGAGTTCATTGTACGATAAATTCAAGTACGACAAGCTCTGACAATTTTGGATGCTTCCAGGTATACTCTCTTTCAATTTGTTATCACTTAGGTCAAGTCTACTTAATCGTGATAAGTTTCCCAAAGAATCGGGAATCTTACCTGTGAGTCCATTGGAATGCAAATCGAGAGTCTCCAATTTGTAAAGCTTCCCAAGATCATGAGGAATAGATGCTGTCAGTTTGCTGTTACCTATAACCAATGCCTCCAGATTAATGAGATTGGTAATCCCGGCAGGAATTGTTCCACTTATCAGACTACCTCCAACTATGAAATATACTAAAGTGGAGGATAGATTAGCTATAGAATCCGGTAATATTCCCGAGAAATCATTTCCACTTAATAAGATGGACTGTAATTGGGTACAGTTAACTAGTGTACTTATAAAGTTGATGTCGCCTTGGAGGTTGTTATCGGAGAGAGATAAATAGTTTAAATTTCGAAATTGTTGAAACCCATGAGGAACCATCCCAGTAAAGTAATTGGAATTGAGACTGATTTGCTCAAGGCTTGTGAAGCTTGTCATGGTCGGGATTGACCCTGAAAAGCTATTTTCAGATAGATCAAACCATGTCAGACAAGAAGCATTGAAGCCCATTTGGGATGGAAGCTGTCCATGTAATAAATTATTAGAAAGATCAAGATTTTGAAGAGAGGAGAGATTGAAAAGGGACATGGGAAGTATTCCTGAGAGTTTGTTCCCTCGAAGACAAATGCTATTTAGGTTCCGCATTCTACCAATGCTATTCGGGATTGTTCCTGTAAATGCATTGTAAGGGGCAGATACTGATTTTAAGAAGGTAAAGTTTTGTATGATATCAAAAAGAGGGCCTGTAAGGTTATTGGAGTCCATGGCAAAATACTCTAGTTTCGATAATGCTCTTAATTCTGCCGGTAGAGTTCCCTCAAGATTGTTGTGGTCTATAACAAGAAATGTGAGGTTTGTGCAGCCAGACAAGTTCGCTGGAATTTCACCTAGCAGGGAGTTGTTGTTTAGCCCTAGATTCTGCAACCTGAATAAACCACCCAAGCTGCTCGGGATTCTGCCCGAGAGACTATTATTGTAGAGGTAAATGGTATGAAGGAAACTGAGGTTTCCTATAAAAGGCGATATGGTACCTGACAAGCCGCTGGAATGGAGTTTTAATTTAGTAACTCGATTATGTTTGCGGCCACAAGTAACTCCCTCCCAAATACAATGATGAATCGAGCTGTTCCATGAGCTCAGAATCCCCTTGGGATGATGATCTATTAGTTGGTTTTTGATGGCCAACAATGCAATACGGTCAGTTTCATTGCCTGGATAACCGAGACTACCGCGAAGGGATTCAGCTCGAGTAGTCTGTTGCATTGCAAACATAAAGAAAACAAGAAAGGTTAGTTTTCTAAAGTCGCAAGAAATAAAACTTGAAGAACTATCAGTGATTTTGAGATGGTTAGGCTTCATGTTTGTAGGCTGCTTTTATGTGTGAATGTGTGATATCATTAAATTGTTCTTTGGCCTCTTAATTTATTTATAGAGATATAAAGATATTAAATGACGACCTAGTCTGTGGTGACATTTCTTAGTTCACATTTTCACAAAATGTACCGTCATCAGATAAATAGGAATTGGTGGATTGTTACTTTCTAAGTTTTTATTTTGAAATGGTTTATGTTTCCTCCGTCAGAAGGGAGACCTACGGCTCTATTGAGGCATTGTATGTAATTGTTACGGAATAATGGATGAATAACAGAAAGTAAAAGGCAATGCTGGTGTACTGTCCATATCCACCTCTATCGTGTATGACTGTATGATAATGATTTCGTCGTCTGAGAGTTATAATTCACTGATCTTCAGATTCATCACTATTTTTTTCCTCCTTTGATCTAAACTGTACTTATTATCCTGCAGGGGCCGTAACAGTTCTTACCAAGCACAGTGGAGCGGACGAGAAAAAGGAAATGGTACTCCGTGATTGTCACCAACCCATCCTTAAGAAGGTATAGATACAACAAAGCCAAACCTAAAACGACTCGATTTTTTCTATGGTGATGACAAACTAAACTTACTGTCGTGTCAAATAATATGTGATGGCCATACCAGGGCTGACTTTTCCTAGGTTGGACTTTTCTAAAAGATAGTTGACTAGTTGGTGGTAATGTATTTTGAGCCACTAGAGGACATTTTTTGTCGACGATTTGAAAAAAACACTACATTGGAAATATTTGTGACTGTTTTTTCGTACTATAATCTTTGAAATCTTTGAAGTTAGTCGCGCTCTCTAATAACACCGATTCTTATTTCAAACCGTCAAATCTGTCTGAAATAAGATGGGTACCGTTTTATCTCACAAAAAACCCATTTAGGAAGTGAGTGGAAAAGCACATGGGGTGGCCCACTACCCATATAAGAAGGAAAAAGGAGGAAAAGGAGGGAAAGAAAAGGGGGGAGCGAGAAAATCAAGAAAAGAACTTGACTATATCATAAAGATGATGCTTAGCCCTTGAACTCCTTCTAGAATCCGAGCTAGTGCGCCAATTCCGAGCTAGTCTGCTTGACTTAGAGCATACATCAAGTTCTTTTCCTTGCCCTCCTAGAAAATCTTCTCAGCAAGCTAAACTTGTTAAGTGGAGGAGGTAATTTTTCGTCCAAAACTTGCATTTGTTAGAGAGAAAGTAATTTGGTGAGGAAGGAAATGGAAGGATCTATTTTCCATCCCCTCTAAATCCCTCCACCCTCATTGCTAATCAAATAATGGATTTCCCTCCCTTAAAATAGCTTCCTCCCCTTTCCCCCAATTCATTCAATCCAAACAAACATGGTGTCTTTGCATTCCGTGACTATTTTCGCTTAATGTGTTATGTTGTGAGTTGTGACCGTAACAGCAAATTTTGTATTGCGATAACTGAAATACAAAACAATGAAACAAATAAATTTTATTAATTAAATATCAAAATGTTACGTGTACAATCTCTAATGTATCCTCTGATTCTAATATGCTGTGACAGGTTATGTATACAGTATACACTCTATCTATTCTAATATGCCGTGACAGGTTATGTATACACTCTATTTGGCAGGGTGTGAACGTTGTGTTTGAATGACACCTATAGAGGTCGCGTGCACTCTAATAGGAGGTGTCGATTTGTATTCTTGAGAGGGTCGTTGTGACTTGTTCTCTCTTAAACGTTGTAGCTTGGACTTAGATCACAAAATGTACCGTCATCTGATAAATAGGAATTGGTGGATTGTTACTTTCTAAGTTTTTATTTTGAAATGGTTTATGTTTCCTCCGTCAGAAGGGAGACCTACGTGAATCAACCCGTGACATACGGCTCTATTGAGACATTGTTTGTAATTGTTACGGAATAATGGATGAATAACAGAAAGTAAAAGGCAATGCTGGTGTACTGTCCATATCCATCTCTATCTTGTATGACTGTATGATAATGATTCATCTGAGAGTTGATCTTCAGATTCATCACTATTTTTTTTCCTCCTTTGTTCTAAACTGTACTTATTATCCTGCAGGGGCTGTAACAGTTCTTACCAAGCACAATGGAACACACGAGAAAGAAGAAATGGTACTCCGTGATTGTCACCAACCCGTCCTTAAGAAGGTATTGATACGACAAAGCCAAACCTAAAATGACCCGACTTATTTTTCGCTGATGACAAACTAAACTTACTGCCGTGTCAAATAATATGTGATGGCCATACCAGGGCTGACTTTTCCTAGGTTAGGACTTTTGTAAAAGGTAGTTGGTGGTAATGTCGCACTCTGGACTCTACCAGCATTGAATATTTGAGCCACTGGAGGACATATTTTTTGTTGACAATTTCAAAAAAGCACGACATTGGAAATATTTATGATGGTTTTTTCCTACGAATTTTTGAAATTTTCGGAGTTAGTCGCTCTCTCTAATGATTACTTCGCATAAGACAGTTGTGTTTGGATAGCAGAAAAGGAGGGAAGGAGGAAGGAGGGAGGAGGGAAAGGAAAAGGAGGGGAGCGAGAATGAAGGAGGTGATTTTTCCTTCAAATTCTGTCTTTGTTAGAGAGAAAGTAATTTGGCAAGGACGAAAACGGAAGGATCTATTTTCCGTCCCCTCCAAATCCCTCCACCTTCATTTTGCTAATGAACAAATGATTTCTCATCTTTTCTAATCGTTTCCCTCCCTATTTTCTGTTATGTTGTGAGTTGTGACTACTGAAATATCGATATTTAGTCCCTTGTAGTATCCTATGCATTCCGTGACAATATTTTTTAATTTGTTGAAAGCAATTTTGGTTGTGATTTAAATTACACATTTACATTTCTTTCACCCCTCTTTGGTTATGTTACCTAAAGAGTCATGATCCCCATGAATTCATATCCCAAATTTGGATTACTTAAGGTGAACGATTATCATCTTCATTTAACTTCAAACTAGATTTCATGCCCGGGCGTTGCCCGGGTAATATCTTGACGTAGTTTCAAAATAATTATCGTAACAGTTAATCTTCTAAAAATACTTAGTATAATAGCTATATATAAAGAATAATTCAGGTATGATTGTTTTTTTATGGCTAATAAAACATTAGATGTATCAGGCTCGTATTATTTTCTTATTAGCTCATATTCTTCTTACATTAGCTCGTATTCTTTTTACATTATCCCGTATTCTTACATGCTCATATTTGTAAGTTCGTGATCCTCTTATACGCTCGTATTCTTATTTTAATAGCTCGTATTTTTTACATTAGCTCGTATTTTTAGCTTAATAGCTTTATTAGCTCGCATTCATACGTTAATAGCTCGCGTTCTTGTGTGCTCGTATTTTAAGTTCTCGATTCTCTTAATTTCTTATTCATTTTACATTAGCTCGTATTTCTTATGTATTCGTAATTTGTAGCTCGTATTCTTTTAATTATATCTCGTAATCTTAAGCGTTTATTATATCATGAAATTTGACGTCTTTCAAATCTGATTCTACTTTTTAGTTCGAGAAGTGTTTCAATTATCTCATGTTTTCGTATTCTGTTTACATTAGCTCATATTCTCATCTTAATAGGCCGTATTCTTATGTGCTCGTATATTTAAGTTCGTGACCCTTTTAATCTCGTATTCGTATTCATTTGTGCTCATATTTTGAAGCTCGTCTTATCTTAATAACTCGTATTGTTTTTTCATTAGCTTGTATTCATTTGTCATTTGTGCTCGTATTTTAAAACTCGTCTTATCTTAATAGCTCGTATTGTTTTTACATTAACTCTTATTCTTAGCTTAATAGCTCGGATCGTATTCTTTTTATATTAGCCAGTATTGTTAGGTTAATAGCTCGCATTCTTCCGTGCTCGTATTTTTTAGTTCGTGATTCCCTTAAACTCTTAATCTTTTTACATTAGGTCATATTCTTATGTGTTCGTATTCCGTAGTTTGTATTTTTTAATTATACCTCGTAAACTTAAGTGCTTAATATATTCATAAATACATCTATTTATGCTATTAACTAAATAAGAGAAGGGAAACATCAAATTATACCATAACTTTACGGTAGCCAAAATTCTTAGTTATCAATTATTTTATTAACGAATCAATAATTATCCAACTGATATTTTATTACTATTTAATTATCTTTTTATTTATATACTTAATTTATTTAACCAAAGTAATAGGCAATCTAATCACTCTAAAAACAATAATTATCCAGCCGATATTTTATTACTATTTAATTATCTTTTTAATTATATACTTTGTTTATTTAACGAAAGTAATAGCCAGTGTAATCGCTTTAAAAGCAATAATTATCCAACTGATATTTCATTACTATTTAATTATCTTTTTATTTATATACTACGTACTTAATTTATATAACCAAAGTAATGCCAATGAAATTGCTCTAAACAATAACCAATGAAATCAATTATTTCATTAACTAATTCAATAATTATCCAACTGATATTTTATTATTATTTAATTATCTTTTTATCTTTTTATTTATATACTTGATTTATTTAACGAAAGTAATAGACAATGTAATCGCTCTAAAAACAATAATTATCCAACTGATATTTTATTACTATTTAATTATCTTTTTATTTATATACTTAATTTATTTAATCAAAGTAATAGCCAATAAAATTGCTCTAAACAATAACCAATGAAATCAATTATTTTATTAACTAATTCAATAATTATCTAACTGATATTTTATTACTATTTTATTATCTTTTTATTTATATACTTAATTTATTTAACCAAAATAATAACCAATGTAATCGCTTTAAAAACAATAATTATCCAATTGATATTTTATTAATATTTTATTATCTTTTTATTTATATACTTAATTTATTGAACAAAAGTAATAGCCAATGAAATTGCTCTAAAACAATAGCCAATAAAATCGCTCGAAAAGTTCCTCTTTTAAGTATATATATTGATATATTTTAAATTTTATTTTAACAACTCGATATTTTAATGTTTTTTTTTTTTAGGGAGAAGAGGGTTGAAACCCATAAAAAAACTCGATATTTTAATGTGATAGAAGTACACATCTATGTTCAAGCCATATCCGACTTGTCCTAAAAAATAGGACAGAGCCACGTCCACTCGACATAACCTTTCTCCGATGTCATTCATATATGTAGTCATGTGACTCATGTTCCTCTAATCCTCTCAAAAAGTTCTCATTTATTTCAACCTAAAATAATGACACAAATTCTTATTTGCAACGGCACTATCCGTCGCAAGCTTGTGACGGATACCGTTTTCTCTCACAAAATATCCACTTTTTCTCTCTCTCTGACACTATTATGTGGTCCCCTTTCTCCACTAACTCATTTTGTATCCATTTTATCTCACAAAATATCCGTCACAAATGGTGACCCGTCTTAAGAAAAACGGACTGAAATAATGATTAGTAAAACGCACCACCAATTAATTTTTCGTGATCATTTTATAATAAAATGTAATCAGTTTGATAATAAGAATTTATAAATGGTTATACTTTTTATCATAAAATTATTACATTTTTTTCTTCGCAATTTCTGACCCGCCACATAAAAGATCAATGATTTCTTCTCTATGATTGAAAAATAGTAGTGGGATGAAGACATCCACAAATAAATACCAGGACAAATGTTGTGGTAAAAATAACTTTAAATTACATAGACCACCGGCATCCGCAGTGAGAGAATTATACACGGACACATGATTGTCGATAGTAAACACCCCAGTACGAGATAAAATCGTAACACTTTAGAAATTTTCTTGAATTGAGCAATTTATAAGTTAGCACCATGAGTTATGAATCTATAAGTCGGTCCATGACCAACTTGACCACTTTCTTTGCATCAACAGTGATCGCAACCTTCACACTTGGTTTATTGCACCATTCTGTAACTTCTCCAAACCTATACAATACAATTCGAAACCAACTAAATTAGTGATTTTAAAAGAAATCGGGTTTGGATTTTGTTTCGTAAATGAAATATTGATTTGTTCGATTTCACGTGACATGTTATGGACGAGTAATGTCGCATAAGTCTTGTATGAGATTCATTTAGGCTCTGTTCTTTTTTACTTGATTTCAGCTCCTTTCAATTTTACTTGGTTGTATTCCGTTAAATTTTATTTACGTTCAATCAATTATGTTCAGTTAATCTCTTCATAAAATCAACTTTTAATTCAACTAAATAATTTACTTCAGCTCAGTTCCACTCAATTTAGTTTAATTAAGTACTACTCCAATTAATTCAATTCAGCTCGTTTCAACAGAAAAGAACGAGACTTTACTTGTAAGACCGTCAAATGTAACACCGTTTCATATAAGGTCCTGTTCTTCTTTAATTGAAATAAATTGAGTGGAACTGAGGTGAAGTAAATTTATTTGAATTAAAAGTTAATTTTATAAAGTGATTAATTAAACATAATTGATTGAACGTAAATAAAACCTAACGGAATACAACCAAGCAAAATTAAAAGGAACTGAAATTAAGCCAGAAAGAACAGGGCAATAAGTCATTGAAACATACCGTTTCTGATTGTTGTATAGTAAAGTAAGGCCTCTGGTGATGCCGGTTCTTTGAACTCGGACGACGCCTTCTGTACATGTAACCACTGAAGGATCTATAGCAGCAATGATGGTTGCAGGATCATGAAGGTAAACACCTGCACGGTTTTTTCATCATTAAGATCGGAAAATAATCAAACCAAACAAGATTACTGTCCGGAGAACAGGACAGAAGGATTACAGACGAAATTTAGACGGTGTTACACGAACCTGTAGTATTGTATGCATCATAATGGTAACCGTAGTACACACCAAAGATCTTGCACAGGTACTGCGCAAATTTTCCGTTTGAAGCTGCTAGCTTTTCCCTATCTCCATCTGCATTTTTGGAAAATCAGCTGCAACAGTCGGTTATATTACTAGTTTAACTTGCTCTGAGTTTCAGACTCGGCTGCAAGGCTCAAACATGACAGGATGACACAGAGTCGGGATCTCCAAACAAGGCTATTTTGTGAACGGTAAATCATGCGTTGGCCTTCAATAGAGCTGGACAACGTAGCGGCCCGGCCCGGCCCGGCCTAACCCTGTTACATGGGTCAATTTTTTCTAGCCCGCACACGGCTAGGGCTGGGCCTTGTAGCGATTAGGGCTAGGGCCAGATTTTGTCCGCTCAGCCCTCTCTGCAGCCCTGTGCGAGTGTGCGAAATTCAATTCAGCCCAGCCCGAACCAGCCCACTAACACAACTAACACAAATTCAGCCCAATAACACAACTAACAATCCCACAGTGCTGGGTTAGGGATGACTTTTCTTGGCCCAGCCCAGCCCTACATTGTTTTAGGGCTGTGCCAGGGCTGCCGTTTCTTGGCCCAGCCCACCTCCAGCCCGGCCCGGCCCGGCCCATTGTACAGCTCTAGCCTTAAATGATGCGTTAGAGTTTAAGACACGTGACACGCAGCCAAAGCGAAGTGTGGATGTAAGATGGCTATTACAGCGATGGCTGATATTTACACGATTACAATACTGGTTATTAAGAAACGGTAAATTTTGGTGTCGCTACATCATCATATGAAAGCAAGGTAAGTAGGTAACAACTCTACCAGTAAAAATAACTTGATGGGTCACATTGATCCCTACGGCTAGAACATCAGCTCCGCTGGTGAAGACAATATCGGCCGCATCTGGATCACCAAAAATCTGCAGAAAGAATTCAAACACCAAAAGCAATGAATCAAAAGGTTGCAGCAATGAATACGGATCTTTCAGGATGTCCTCGGAAATATTAGGCCAACACATGATTTACGGTTCACAAAATACAATGCTTGCGCGTTACAAAGCTTGCTTACGTTGGCCTCGGCTGCAGAATTCACATTGCCATTTACTGCAAATGCTCCGCCAAGAATAACAATTTTCCCAATGTTTTTCGTGAAAGACGGATCAAGCTGGATTGCCTGTGAAAGATACATGATCAACAGGCCGAAACAGAAAACAAAGGTCATGAAAAGCCAGCAGTTTCCTGAAAACAACAGCAACGCGGGTTCAGAACAGATCAGATTAGCACCTACCAAAGCGACATTTGTTAGAGGCCCTAAAGCTACCAACGTAATTTCTCCTGGATACGTTCTCGCTTGCTCAACTATGAATTCGGCTGCAGACTGTTCAATTGCTTTCCCGTTTGGTGGAGGAAAGTTTTGGTTACCAAGCCCATCTGATCCATGGACAAAATCAGCTACCCGAATCTTTGTACCTTGCTTCACAAGATGCAAATTATTCAGTGAATTTGCTTAGAACAAGAAACCAACCGAGCAGGCGAGCACCAACCTAGTGAAAATACACCAACTGTCGAGTTAAATGAGTGACGTACCAAGATTGTGACATGAGATCCTTCAGCCACCGGAATATCTGTCCGTCCTGCAAACTCCAACTACAGAATAGAGGCCGTGGAAGAAGGTTAATGCACACAACCTCGTCATTCCAATACACAAATATCACCGGCCTTTGGGGTAACACTTTCACTCATCAAATTAGACCGAAATCATTAGAATCTAGACTGGCTGATGCGAGGGCAACAACAACAACAACAACATCAGAGCCTTAGTCCCAAAATGTTATGGGGTCGGCTAACATGAATCATCCTTTGGAGCCGTCCAGGGTGAACTCTCATCCCGACAAGAGAAAAAAATAAAGAAAAAAGAAAAAAAAAACGGAAGTGAAAATGAAGTCTTGATTTCCCGAAATGTAAATCACATTTCTGAAGGTTTCAAAATACTTTATTCCCGCTGCAAAGTTACTCTAAATTGTACATCACCCGCATTATCCATCCTTGTAATGCCATGGGGTTCTACACTCTACTTATCCTCACATTAACCATCCAATTCAACTACTTATTCGCCTATTAGTTATCTAATCGTCTCTAAAGACGCTCCCACTCCAAGCACGCGGAGGAAGGGTCAGACGTCTTTGCCTTGCTATATAAAGAGGTTGCTTCCAGATAACCCGTAACCCAAAAATGGACTAAATACTCGCTTTCATCCCAAAGCAAAAGAACAAAGAAACTTCTTAACATCATCATCAACAACAACAACAACAACAACAACAACAACAATCCTCATAGCCTCAATCCCAAAATGACTTTTGGGGTACATGAATCGTCACTTAGACACTTCATAGGACCTCCCGTACCCGTGTCCGACACTTGATCCTTGGACATTGGTATGACACTCAATACTTCATTTTAGACCAAAAACTTCAACCTTTTTCATAAAATAGCGGTGCCCGACACTTAGATACGTACTCGTATCCGACCTTCAAGCCGAGTCAGACTAACATAGTTCATACTACATCCATTAGAAAAAAGTAATTGCATAGCATAAGAGATGGTTAAATGAAAAGTACCAAATGCAAGGCATTTCTTGTTGCAAGAGTGGTGTAAACATTGCCAAAAATAGTAGTTAGACCAATCACATCCACCTCTGGTGACTTCAATGCAACAAAAATTGCCATCGCATCATCTGTATATATATTATTATTATTCATTTCAATATTATTTCTAACATAATTCAATCTTATATTAACTCGATCCAACAATAACCAACAATTCACGTCCGCAAGGATGTTATAGGTTGATTTCGAACAATTTAAATCCGTGTCAATAAAAAAATGATCTGGGTAGTAGGATCTCGAGACCCCACAACTTTTGGTTCGATAATCGATTTTGATATAAAAGAATGCTCGACAGAAAATTTCTGAATCCGCTACTAAACAGTTCAAAAACCATGATCATTAAAACAATCGATAATAAATAAAAACATAAAATTAAAGAAAAAGAACGTACCGATGCCAGGATCAGTGTCAATAATGAATTTTTTCTTCATGGATTGTACGTCAGTCATCTGTGGTTAAAGTAGTTAACTATGGTTAGATATGAAATGAAATATTACAAATTTACAATGATTTGAGGTTTGTGGTTAGTTAAACATTCAGTTCTCTCCAACAAAATTGACCAAACATGTGAGTATGTGACACTGTCATCTGGCCATACTCATTATTTTAACGTAACGGTTTTTCTAACGTGTGCTTGTATGGTACGGTTAATAATTTAAATGCGGGAAGATTATATCATATTTTCATTAGTTATGCTAAAAGTGACCTTTTACCTCAGAATCGGATGAGAATGTTGTAAATTTTTCCGTATTTAGATTATTAATGTGTGTCTACCGTTTACACGTTAAAAGAATTGATTAATTTAATTTAAAAACATTTTATGCATGTGAATATGTGATATTCAACTATTGTTGAAGTAACCTCTTTTGTTCTTATTATACTCCCTATTATCTCCACTATAATCCACCCAACAAAAAAATGTTATCTTTCACATTTATGGGTGTGGGTGTGCCACTCTGCCATTATGCCATGGTGCTAGCATTTTGGCATTTACTTTGGCATTTCGTTTCGATTATTAAACGGCAATATTTATCTTAAATTTAAATCGAATGAAGTATGATAGATAAAACATGCTGAAAATGCTTAGACTACGTTTATAGGTAGGTCTAACAAGGATTACGTCTTGAATAAGGACAAAAATTAATTAAAATAAAAAAGTAAAGTAAAATAAATTATAGGAACTAGTTCCGTTTCAAATGGTCTGAAATGGACCTGTTAGAACATGTTTAGGAACCCGTGTTTACTTGTGGTCCCCATATGTGACTCTAATTTAACCAAAAATAATGTCGGAATTTTTAGGTTTAACCAGGACTTGATAAAAGAACAAAATCAAGAACTAGATTTAGTAGGTAGGTTAAGAAATACTCTTTTCTGGCCACTCTACAAATATTAAAGTGAAATATTAGACTACGTTTATAGGTAGGTCTAACAAGGGTTAAGTCTTGAATAAGGACAAAAATTAATTAAAATAAAAAAGTAAAGTAAAATAGTTTATTGGAACAAGTTCTATTCCAAATGGTTTGAAATGGACCTGCTGGAACATGTTTAGGAACTTGGTATTTGCATGTGGTCTCCATAGGTGACTCTAATTTAACCAAAAATATTATCGGAATTCCTAGGTCTAACCAGGACTTGATAAAATAACAAAATCAGGAACTAGCTCTCATAAGTAAGTTAAGAAATATATATTAGTATTTTAATACAGGAACTCGGTCTAGGTAGGACTGCAGAAACTGCTGATAAACATGGTTTTACTGTTTTAGAGACTAAGGGGTTGTTTGGTTGCCTCTCAAAATCATGGGAATTCGAAAATCCTGGGAAGTTGCTAAATGAAGTGTCGTTTGGTTGCATAATTCATGGGAAATGCAACTTCCTGGTAAACTCCAATTCCTACATAATGTAGGAAGACTAGGAACTCACTTACCTAGGTCCTCGAGGTAGGTTGGAATTCCCACATGAATTGAACTTCCCGCATTCAACCAAACAACATTTAAACAATTCACGTGATTTTTAAGTTCTTATGAATTTGATCTTCCCGTAAATTCTATATTCCCATTGCGAACCAAACGACTCCCAATATTCTTCCACTTGTCTATCCCCGTCTTCATTAGGTCGGGCTGGGCCGAACACGTATTGACCTATCTCCCAGTTCGGGCCAGTTCCGAGTCCACCTTTCCCTACCCGATCCAAATGTTTGTCCATCCCAAATCCGAATCATATAAGACGGTATCTCGTAAATCGAGCACTTTGTCCGTCCGAACCACGTCGGGTTTTTATGATTGTCCGTTTAGAAATGAGCAAACCAAGGCGAAATTCCAGGACACACTCTATCTCTATCTCCCAAAATTCAAACTCAAATCAAATCAAATCATTCCAGAAATTATTCCTTGTTTCCTTAAAAAAAATCAACTTTTCACTGCCCATTTCAATTTTATTATCCCTAATTAATCACAATTCATCCTTTTTTTTACTGAAATCCCACAAATGTAGAGTAATTTTATGTAAACAAATGATGTTGAACACCAAAAAAATTGCATCAAAAAAACAGCAAAAAAAACAGGAAACTCAAATAACTCCATTGAAGTCAAAGGATCTGAATGTTGAATGTTCATCTTCTACTTCAACTGAAGCTCCAAAAGGTTGTTTAAGGTTCTTTTTCTCTAATTACTCTTCTAATGCTTCTAAAAATAAGCCTAAATGTAATAATGTAGTGAAAAAGTGCAGTAATTTGGTAAAATTAGGGGAAAATTACAGTGCAAAATATGATCTTTCTGATGGTGTGAACAAATTTACATCTGGGTTTCAGTATAAATTATGTGATGATCATGAAAATGTGGTTAATTTAGGGAAAGATGGTAAAAGATGTGATTTTTCTGATAAAATTAGTAAGTTTTCATCTGGGTTTGGGAATAATGTAAGTGATAATGCTGAAGATTTTACTGCTGTAAATAAATTAGGAGGTGGGTTAGGGTTTGGTAGTTTTTGTAGGAAAAGTGAATCTGATGAATTACTGGAGAATGATACAGAATCTACTGATGCACCAGTTCAAGGTTCAGGTTCAGGTTCGGGTTCGGTTTTGCCGGAGATACAAGGTGGATTATTGACATCAGGGGCGGCGGGGACGGCTGGGACGGCTGCTAGTTGTAATGCTGCTGGCCAGATTCTTTCTGCTGTGAGTGACAGAAGGAAATGCAGGGCTAAAGGGGTACTTACTGTTGGGAAATGTAACTTGTTTGGGTGTAATGAAACTGATGGTTTCGACATTGAGGGTGGAAATGTCGTTAGAGAACGAAGGAATCGTCGTAGGGATTCTGTAGTTCCTTTCCCGAGTGACGCTCCAGTGTCGTGGCATTCATCCCCGTGTCACGAGCAAAAGGGTGATGGTGAGGAATTGCCAGGCTTTGAATTGGTTAGGGTTTTGTCCTCGCCTTCATCTAGTCTCGGTTTTTCTTCAGATTTGTTCGACAAAAGTAATCAGATAATCTCAACTAGTGATGCCACTAGTACTGCAGCTGATTGTCGAAGAAATTTGCATTCTTTTCAGCATTCAGACGTGAGCTCTGAAATTCGAGGTGTGCTTGGTCCTTCAGTTGATCATTTCTCGAGTCCTACCTTAGGCATTGGGAATGTTGTGAAGTCTCCGGAGTCAAACTGCAGCTATAGATCTTCGAACATTGACCTCTCTGATTTAAGTAGAGACCAGATATCTCGACTTTGGTTTGAGTGTGAACTTGACTCGGTGGCTGAAGTTCTTCGTAGAGTAAGCGTATCTCCAGAATGTCAAATATCAGAGCTTGATTCTCCTAGAGCGAGTTTTGAGTTCAATCCCCTTATTAAACGCGACAATTCAATCGACCTAACCCTTCTCCGGGAAGCCATGGATATGGGGACTCCTGACTCCGAAGCCAGGATATCATGGAGGGAAGGATTAGCAAGCCGCATTTTTGAAATGGACAACTTAGATTGCTGTCGATACCTTTCTGATGAAGAAGACAATGCCAATGGCTGTCATGGGTGGCCTAAACCGTGTCTCAAGTCCGTAGATAGTGATGAAAGATCTGAACTTGTCCCAGACGACTCAGGTTGGACCGTATGCTATATAAACGATTTGTTTCAAGTACGATAATTCATTCTTTTGCTCTCATTTTGCTGGTTATAGAATTCATTTTCCACTTCAGGTTCAGTAACTTAACACGACATATGTTTACGTAAATTTGTAGAGAGTACTTATTCACTGTGAATCTGTGTTAAGGTGATGGTTGAGACCCAACTATTATTAATATTCCTAATTCGTTCCCTCACTCAAATGCCCATTGGGCTTGAAGAGTGGTTAGTTTGCACAGGCCCCTCCCTCACTCAAATGCCTGTTGAGCTTGAAGAATGGTTAGTTTGCACAGGCCTCATACCGTGTGCTGGTTTCCACTTCGTGGTTTTTGAGGGGTTTTGAGGTTGTGCTGGTTTCCACTTCGTGGTTTGACCTTCGGTCACACTGGCTCTGATATCATGAAAAATGAACCATCTCAACCAAAACTTTAAGGTGATGGTTAAGGCCCAACTATTATTAAAATTCCTAATGGTTACTCTCATTCCCCTAGACCTTCAAAAATGGTCTAGCTCAGGCTCGGCACAGCACAGAGGCCCGTCATGTTGTGTTGTGTTGTTTCGGAATTTGAGGTGACATAACGGTCCACCTGACTGGCCAATAGTGTGTTGCACCGCGTGTCTGATTTGTACTGTGTACTGCCTAGTCGTGGTTACAATTTGTTTTCACGATGAAAAACTGCGCTAGTCCAACCGTCACTGTAAGGGTCTGCATACTGTTCAGAAAAAATTGAAGACTTAAAGCGTGCAGAAATGCAGGAGTTGAGAGGTCTCAGGTTCGACTACCAGCTGGGGCGATGATCACTTTGCCACTGCATCCCCCGAAAGGGGTGGCTTACATGGTCCATGTGGTGGTGCGGGAATGCATGGGCTCGGGGATTCAACCCCTTGTCATCAAGAAAAAATAAAAGTAAAATTGAAGACTTTATTTGTCCTTTGGCCTATCATAACATTAGATGACCTAACCCGTGTTTAGATCATGACGTGCCATACGGTCCTGATAACCCACAACTCCACAACCTATGTAACAGCTTAGTTAAGTAACAGCAAGAATCATGATCCCCATGGATTCATATCGCGAATTTGGATTACTGGAGGTGAACGATAACCGTCTTCATTTATGTATTCACAATTTTGTTGGATCTTATCCATGTCACTGGAAATTGTGGAGCTGATTTCAACCCTAATTCCAGATATCACATGTAGGGTTGTTTGGTTGCTTTTAAAATCATGGGAATTGGAAAATTATGGGGAATGGGAAAATTGAGTTTTGTTTGGTTGTCCAATTCACGGGAATTAGAACTTCCTACATTCAATTGAAGTTCCTACATTTAACCAAACAACATTTACATAATTCACGTGATTTTTAAGTTCAAATGAGTTACTAATCCGGTTATAAATTTGTTTTAGTATGAAACTCAGGCCTATACATTTGTCTATCATTAAGTGTAAACTCGATTAAATCGTAAAAGAACGCTAATTTTATTGTAACAAAAAGTATATTTTAATATCGTAAATGTATATATCTAAGTTCAGCCAATTTTCTCCAGTATTTTAACCATTATTTTTAACATATCTAGGAATTAAGTGTAAAAAGTTTGTATTTTCGCATACATGGTACAATTTTTTTGTATTATTAGTAAATAACTTATCTAGATTACTAATAAATGTTTTATTATATCGATATTATCTTTTATGTTAAAGCCTAGCGCTGTTCTTGGTTCAATTAAACTGTAAATCTTATTCAAGGTGAAAATGTCCTTTTTTTTTCAACCTCTTAAATCACGCAATATCAAGAGTTGATTATAACAAACACAAAATTGTTGGTGAACTTAAAGAAACCATCAACTTAATTGTTAATCTAAAAATATGTGCATTTTCACAGAAAATCTACAACCGGAGAAAATACTAATTGGAGTTTGATAAAGGCAAATTGAATTAAAAGAAATAATGAAAGTAGTTTGAACTTGCAAAAAAAGGGATAAATAGATAACAAATGTCAAATATCTTACTCGATAAATCATGAGTTGTTCTCGTATTTATAAGTCATAACGGGACTACAAACCCCTTCAATTGAGTTGACAAAACTAACCCGACCCCCAATTAGTCCCCCCAAATCATTCAACCTTATCCGAATGATTACTATACTCCATAGCATATTGACCAGCCAACCTAATCCAACCAAAATGATTCTAAACTAGAAGAACCCCAACTCAAAGTCTCAAATTGACCCGAGACCCAGCAAAATTAACCCATTTGATATAGTATTTACCTATTAACATCAACATCACTTTTACACCTCCTTTATATCCAGGGGCGAACCTAGGATTGGAGATTTGAACCCGAGACACTAGGTTGGAAAGCAATAAACGGGAGGAGAAGAGACGTGAAACAAAAAAACAAATCGGGGGGAGAAGTGAGGCCGTGAGGAGTCTCTTTGAAAAATCGTCCGAAACAAAACTCTTTGTTTAAAAATAAACGGGCGAGGATAGAGTGAAAACGGATCCGGGTCAAAAATAGGGAAATCGGCAAGACATCGCTCTCTAGTCTCTATTCCCTTATTTCCCTAACACTCCAGCAGTAGTAGTAGTCTGATACTGAACTGTCACAATATCCATCTCATACATACACCATTACTGTGCTATTTAGATTAGATTGAATGATAATAAATGGCGGGAGACTTAAATCCTGCGGCGGCGATGAATTACCCGGCGGCGGCAGCAGCGGCGACGGTGGCGGCGGCGGGAGAAAAGAACAACTTGGGCACAAAGCGACAACGGCGGCCGAGCGTAAGATTGGGCGAAATCGGTGGCGACAAACCGTCCACCACTACCGGCCTCCTCCGTCCCAAACCCCCTTCTTATAAGACCCGCCCGTTAACCAACCTGGTCAACAACAAAGACGAATACGAGTTCGACGAGGATAACGATAAACCCGCCAAACGACCGTTTACCCATTTCAGCAGCAGTATCAATCACAATAACAACAACATCGAGGAAGAAGACGATGAAATTGGAGATGAAGACGGAGAACGGCGTGAGCGTGAGCAGCTGAGTCAAGACAGTGGCGAGTCGGGAGATGAGCGAGTGTTTCAGGTATGGCATGCTCATAATCGTAGATCTACGAGGCCGATTAATGCTACGATTACGAATACTAATACTAATACTAATGCTAATGCTTCGTCTGGAGGTGGGTTTCGAGGGTTGGATATTGGTGTCAGGAATTGGCTTATTGATTTAGGGTTAGCTCGTTACGCGCCGGTTTTTGAGATTCATGAGGTTGATGATGATGTGTTGCCGTTTTTGACTCTGGAAGATCTTAAAGATATGGGTATTAATGCTGTTGGTTCTCGTCGTAAATTGTATGCTGCCATTCTTAATCTTCGTAAGGGTCTTTCTTGATTTTTGGTTGTTTGTTGTTGGATGGATGGATGGTTTTCTACAGTTTTCGTTTATACAAATATTTACTCCCTTTTGTTCTGATTGTTTCTGTTATCTCCCTTGTTTTGTGCTGCTTTCGTTTCGTTTTCGTTGGATTAGAGTTTAAGGATTGGAATGTTGAATGTTTACAACAACAACAACATCAGAGCCTTAGTCCCAAGATGTTTTGGGGTCTCATCTTAACAAGAGAGACGCCCCGACGATGTCCAAATTCTGATTCATGTCCATAAAATGTGACTGATTTTTACGCTGGCTGCCACAGACCTACCGCAACCCTCCTCCTTTCTCCGCGGGCTTGGGACCGGCAGTGAATGTTGAAGGTTTGTTTTTGGAAAATGTAGGGAAAACAGGTAGTAATTTGGTGAAATTAGGGGATATTTCTGATGGTGTGAAGAAATTTACATTTGGGTTTCGGTATAAGTTATGTGATGAGCACGAAAACGTGGTTAATTTAGGTGAATATTGTAAAAGATGTGATCTTTTGATGGAATTAGTGAAATTTGATGTGTAAATGTGAGAAAACCTAGTTCAAGATATGATGTTTTTGATGAAATGAATGTGTTTATAATTAGGGTTTGTGAATAATGTGAGTGGTAATGCTGAAGATTTTAGTTTCGGAATATATAAAGATATGGGTTTGGTTTTGATGAAATGAAGGAGTTTTTCAATGGAGTTTAGGGTTAATGTGAGTGATAGTGCTGAAGATTCTAGTTCTGTGACTAAATTGGGACATGGGTTTAGTGAAGCTGATGAATTAGTGGAAAATGTTCGGTTTAGTCTGAGATAGAAGGTGGATTATTGACCTCAGTGGTGGCGGGGACAGCCGTGAGGTATAATGCTGCTGGTCATGTTCTTTCTGGTGTGAGTGACAAAAGGAAATGTAGGGATGAAGGGATACTTACTGTTGGAAAAGATGACCTGTTTGGGTTTAGTGAAACCAAGGGTTTCGACTTTGAGGGTTAGAGTGTTGCTAGGGAACGGAGCAATTGTACGGATTTGGTGCACTGTCTTTCACCTTCTGATGAGAAAATGAGTGAAAAACGGGATGGTGACGTTGATGGATTGCTATTAATCCAATGTGACAATTGTCTGCCCTTTGATTTTGTTAGGGTTTCGTCCTGACAACCTCACCTTCACCGACTCAGTTTTTCTTCAGATTTGTTGGACAAGAGTAATAGCATAATCTCAAGTCTCAACTAATGATACCACTAGTAGTTCTAATAGTCAAAGAAATATGTGTTCTATTCGGCATTTTGACATGAGCTCTGAAATTTGAGGTGTGCTTGGGCCTCCACTTGATCATTTCGCGCCTAGTTCATCCCTGCATTCCCCGTTAGGAATTGGGAATGTTATGAAGTCTCCGGAGTCATTCTCAATCTCGAGTAATTTCAGGTTGTCTTGTGACCTTGCGCAGAGTCCTAACTGCAATTATAGGTAGAGCCCAGATATTTACACTTTGGTTTGAGTGTGAAGTTGTGAACTTGTGAACTTGACTCGGTGGCTGAAGCTCGTCTTAGAGTTAGCATATCTCCAGGATGTCAAATACTACAAAACGACCAAAGTAACCTAACCCTTCTCTTGGAAGCCATGGATGTGGGGATTCCTGACTCCCAGGCCAAGATATCATGGAGGGAAGGAAATGGCCGACTTAGATTGTTGTCACAGAAAAGACCCAAGTAACCTAACCTCTCCGTCCATTCACCATTCCCCTAGATCTTCAAATTGGTCTGCACAGTCCCGCTAAGAGGCCCGTCATGTTGATTTGTGCTGTGTTCTGTCGGAATTTGGAGATGGCGTCAGCGCCGTTAGGGACTCACGGCTTGCAAACGGCCTATTGCACTATTGCCCTGACGCGTTTGATTTATACGGCCCACTATTCCCCGATCTGTTTCTGTGACGAAAAGATTGCGCAAGTCAATCCTCAGTTCCTCACTGTAAGGTTCCACATATTTTTCAGAAAAACTGAAGACTACGCGGCCTATCATACCATGAGACTTCAAACTGAAAACAGAGGACCACGCCTATTTATCACCACAAATACTATTCTACAACCAGATGTCTAGATGTATATTAGCATCGTACAACCAACATATATCGAGTTTCTGTGTAATTTTTTCGAGCTTACTTAAATTTCAATTTTTTATGCTTAAGTGGGTGAATTCAAAAACTTATACTCTTTATTTATGCCTAAAATTGAGTAGGGAAACTTTTGAAACGACCCGGACACGTGGCAGAAAAATCGTGATAAAAGGAAATACAACTTGATACGACGTCTCGAGGGGCTTAAATTGAAGCATGTAATACACGGTTTTCGCGATTCTAAGTTCCCGAAACAAAAATGTTCTTAAATCACACGGATGGTTTAACATGTCGGGCAAAGCGCTTCATAAATTTTGAGGTGTAATAAAGAATATTTGAGGTTGTCGATGTGCTCTAAACCAATCTTCATTGATTTAATACTCCCTCCTATTCTGAATAACTGTCACATTTGTCGTTTTCGTCTAGTCACGTAAATGTCACATATTCCATTTTGGGACATTGTTTATACTTATTTTATTCACTCTAACCCACAATAATACCCCATCTTACCCCCACAACACTACTTATTTTAATCATCTCTACTCACAATAATAATCAATAATACATTCCCTCTCTCCAATCTTCCCACCTAGAGCTGGCAAAAGCTGACCCGACCCGAGTAACCCGACTCGAACTGCCCGAAAACCAACCCGATAACACCCGCTAAAACAATGAACCGAACCGACCTGGCCCGACCCGTGGGTGAACTGTCAACCGATATAACCCGAAATTGAACGAACCGAACCGACTTGTGACCTAACTGACCCGACCTGTAACCCGAATGAGTGTACAACCCGTTTTGACCCGACATGACCCAACCCGACCCGACCTGTGAATGATTTATAACCCGATATGACCTGAACCGACTCAACCCGAATTGACTCGAATCTAACCCAACCCAATAACACTGTTTTCTTGCCTAAGATTGTTATGAGGTTGTATACTTGTATATGATCTCATGTAGCCTATCGTAACTTCCTAACAAAATACGCGATTATTCGACAAACGGTTCGAATCCTACTTGGGGAGATTTTATGAATTCTTCGAAAGCTAGGCTTCTCTGCACTTTCTTCTTTCTCCTGGACTGCTAAAAGGTACTACTTTCTTAGAAGCACGAGATCCCCGTGGTCCAGTAGCCCTGAGAAAGATTTCTGTCTATAATAAGAGAGATGCTGCTACACGATTTGCACTTATCCCAACGACCATTTTGATATTAATAAGTTAAACGGATTACATGAGTTAAGTATTTATACTAAATAAAGCAACTAAGTCCAACTGAAGATCGACTAAAGAATAACTAATAAAGTTTAGGGTTTAGGGTATAGGTTTAGGGTTTAGGGTTTAGAGTTTAGGGTTTAGGGTTTGTGGAGTGGACATGTGAATTATGAACGAACTCAATTCGATTAAATATTTTGACCCGTCACGACCCGACCACAAAACCCCAAATCGAACCGTTCTCGATCCAATTATATATTTTGACCCGATACGGCCCGACCCATATAATGACCCGACGTAACCGAACCCGACCCGACTTGAAACGAGCATGTTGCTGACCCGACTCGATAGCGACCCGACCCGACTCGAACCCGAACTGAAGAACAAATTGAATCGATACAACCCGGAACCGATATGACCCGACCCGTAACCGACCCGAGTGACCCAGTTGCCACCTCTATTCCCACCCCACACATTACTTTACATTAAACAAATGAATTCCTTAATTCCCGTGCCCAACCCGAAATGGGACAGTTATTGGGAATAGGAGGGAGTACTTGTTATTTATGGTTAAAATTGAGTAGGTTAACTTTTGAATTGATCCGAGACACGTGATAGAATGTTTGGAGAAAAAGAAACATGACTTGATACAACCTTTCGAACGGCTTAAATTGAAATATATATTACACGATTTTCGAAATTCTAAGTTCATGGAACAAAAATCTATGTAAATTACACAAATGGTTTATCAAGTCAGACAAAGTGACAACGACTTCGCAAATTTTGAGGTGTAATAGAGCACATTTGAGAACTTTGAAGTTGTTGGTGTGCTCTGAACCAACCTTGGATGGAAAACGAATACTCTATAAAAATGATTTAATACTTACATTATTTACCGCTGAAATTGAGTAGGGTGATTTTTGAAGGGACCCGCGACACGTGGTAGAAATTTCGGGAGAAAAATAAACATAACCCGATACGACATATCAAACTATTCAAATTGAAGTGTATAATGCACGGTTTTCGAGATTCTAAGTTCACGGAACAAAAATGACCGTAAATCACACGAGTGGTCTCTTAGGTCAGACAAAGCATCTTCACAAATTTTAAGATCCAATAGAGAACATTTGACACTCTCATTAATGTTAGTGAGAGAACTCTCTCCGTCGTTATATTTTTATTTAGTTTTTATCGTTTTTCTTTTTAGCAGGCTTTATTTCATTTCTTGATCGTTATTCTTCTGTATATAAGTAAGTCTTCTGAAAAATGGTTTTCACGATATTTCAATATACAAAGGTAAACGAGTGAGGTAAACCCGTGAAATTATAAGCCAACAAGTTTCACTTGTGACGGATTATCCCTCACAAGCTTGTAACGAGTCAAGTATTACCTACAAAAATAAATAGAAATAAATAATATAAAAAACAGGATACATGAAAAATTACAAATATCTTTATCATTTCATACGAATTTTATTTGACCCGTTGTAAGCGCGTGACTCAACGATCACAAATAAGAATTTGGGATTATAAGCTAAATCAAGTAGGATTTCACTTGAGTGAATAAATACCAAAATAAAACCCAACAAATCACAACTTTTAAAGATCATTTTCTTTTATTTTATTTTTTCAAAATTTAAAAGATAAAGAGGTCGGTCAGAGGAGAGAAGAAGCCAAACAACAAACCACAAACCACGCTTCTTCTTCTCTTCCTCTTCTTCTTCCATCTTCTTCTTCTTCCTCCTTAACTAACCCAACTCATTATTTTAATATTTTTAATTCCAAAAAAGTAGGAAAAATGAGGGAGATGAACAGGGATTTATTCGACCCGAGAACTGTAACCGAACCCGAATACTCTAGATCACCACGTGAGGGTAATTTCGGGTTTGCTTTCAACGACAGTAATTTCTCAGACCGGGTTCTTCGGATCGAGATTATGGTTGGACCGTCCGGTTCTAAATCTGATGGTGAATGTTCTGAGTGGGGGGCCCACCATCGTAAACGACGTCGTGATGATTTGAAGAAAGATGGTGTTGCTAATCGTGATGTTATTGATGATACTATTGATGCTAATCATCCTGATAATGATGATGATTTAGATGGTCTGTTTCTCGCTTTTGATCATTTTTAGTTGCTGTGTTTATTCTTTTTTACAGGTATTTTACTGAAAGGTAAATAAATGATTGGGACGGAGTGGTACGAGAAATAAGTATTTGGTTCGGTCCGTTTTAATCGTTTGTTTACCTTTTGAATTATTTGTCCGGTTTAGTTTAATCAAAGGTAAATGAGGTAATATTCCATATATTGTCCCCTCTGACAAAAGATCAGAGTAAAAATAGTGATAAAATGACATTTTTACCCTTTGACTAAATGGTAAATTGAAGAGGGTTTGTTAGTGCTTACCTATTTAAGTAAGCACAAATTCTCAGTCCGTGCGGATATATCCGTCGTAAATTTGCGACCGGCCGAATATTTCCCACGATAAGTCATTTGTGATTTTCAATGTTTTGTCTAATATACACGAGTGAGAAAACTTGACCCGTTACAAGTGTGCCACGGATATATCCATCGCAAAAGAGACTTACTGGGAAGGAAGGGTAATCTGAAGTGTTTGCTAGTTCACAAATTTTTACTGTTACTTGTGACGGTCACAAGCTTGTGAAGTCTACAACCGGTTGTTGAAAAGGAAGGGGTTTGTGGGACGGTTACAAGCTTGTGAAGTCTAACAACTGATTGTTGAAACGGAAAGGGGTTTGTGAGACGGTTACAAGCTTGTGAAGTCTGACAACCGATTGTTGAAAAGGAAACGGGTTTGTGAGACGTCAGAAGAAAGACTCGTTTTTGCTAGTTTTATTTATTAGATATAGAGGAGAGAATCAATTGGAATGAAGGGAGTATTTGACTGTGACTGTGAGACATGTATGTATGTGAGATTGAAGTGAAGTTTGGGATGTTGAAAGTAGCTCATTTTAAGGATGCTAGACTATGTGTGAGTGAGTTGGGTGAGGTCGGAAGTAGATCAGGTTAGTGTGAATGAACGGGATTGTCGTTTTTGAGGTTGTTCCTCTCAAATGGGGATGAATATATGATTTGGGGCAAGTTTTTCTTGTCCGAGTGAGCTGCGAACACACTAAGTAGGAAATGAGTTTGATGATTGTGAAGGAGATAAGGTTGTATACTTGTATATGTTTCTATTCGGGAGTTTGGACTATTTAATGTTGTCGTTTTGTTGCAAATGAAACTTTGACGGAAAGTTCTTGGGAGGAACTAGAACTGTGCTTTTGGTTAGTATTCGTGTCTTCTTTCTAGACCCTTGTATTTATGTAACATTAAGACCTGTTCTTTTGGACTTAATTTCAACTCATTTCAGTTCAGCTCTGTTTAGTTTAGTTTAACTCATTTCAACTCTTCTCTTCTCAAATTAACTCCTTAATTCACTTCAGTTTAACTCTATTAAGTTTAGTTCGAAAAGGCTTTTAGACGGTAAACATGGCCTAAGTTACATAACCATGTCATAAAGTTGTAAACTTGTAACAGTAAAGTAAAGTCATTTGTCGGTCACATAACGTTATTTCCTTTCCCGTTAATGTGATTTTATAGGACCATTTGTGGTTGTTGATATATGTCCTTGACTTGTCACTTTAATGATATTCTGTGTATGGCTTCGAGTACTAAGGGGAGCGTGCTGTCAATCTTTGTTCATCTGTGCATGTTTTGCGATTACAGGTGCTGATGTTGCTGCATGTGCTGAGGAGCAGGTTTTGAATCAATCTGATGCGGATGATGTTTTAGGGGGTGAGAATGATGACGAGGAAGCCGTTGCAATGATTGACGAATCGCTTTCTGGTACTGGGGTCGTGCACTCATGCTTGTTCTCGTTTCATTAGGATATCATTGTGTTAGATTCAACATATAACTTATGAACTGACTGATCAAGTGCCAGAATCACTTCTTATTGTTGTCACACTGGCATCAATGCATCATTAATGTTTTGATTACATTCAAAAGGGGATTAGATTGATGTGGGAAATATGGTATATTAGAATATATAGCAATATAGAATAATATATTGATGTTGCGAGGATATAATCTAAAGTTACTAATATCAGACGATGCCTTGACGGTAGGTTTAGACTACTGAATGTGAGTAAAAGCGTCATTTGCTGCTGCATACTGGTTTAGATCTTTGAATCTCCGTGGTTTGTTTTTGGTGCCTCGGAATCAGAAGCGAACCCAGGATTTAATATATGGGGTAGCAACAAAAATAAAAAAAATGTACATGTAGTGGGATTCGGACCCATGACCACCAGGTAGTATTTTTAGACCTTTACTATTGAGTTTGATGACGTTCAACGGTCATCTAATGAGATTACATTTACTTATTTACTATTCAGTAATATTTGGGGTAGCAAAAATCCGCGTTCTTAACCAATTTTTTAAAGTTTGGGGTAGCGGCCGCCACCCCTTGCTACTAAGTGGGTTCGCCCATGCTCGGAATCCAGCTCTTCTTTCCAAGTAGAAAATTTACTTTCAATTCTAATGATCGCTTTTGTTTGCTTTACGAACAATCTATTTTTTTGTCAAGCAAGGAATCTGTGTTCTTGTAGATATGCTTATATGTTTGAACCAAAAAAAAGATATGCTCATATGTTGTTTGTTATCTCTTTCTTTCTTCGTGACGGTAAAGCAGATGAAGGGGCCAATAGCAATGATTCATCATGGAGCATGGAATGTACGACAGTTCTGAGAGTTCAAACTTTGCACATAAGCTCTCCTATCCTAGCAGCCAAAAGTCCGTTTTTTTACAAGGTACTCCACATCTTGCCATTATTAGGTTCAACCGAACGAGGTAGCACTGGTTTTGTTAGAATATAAAACGAAACAAGGAACTCCAACCATCGGCTTAAGCTTTTGGTTGAGTTGATTTCTTGACATGGTATCAGAGCCATGTGACCAAAGGTCACGGGTTCGAATCCCACCCCCTCCATTCTAATCTGGATAATCAGAACAGGCAAGGGAATCCCGCCTGCACCCACACTTCAAGCCCAAAAAAGAAAAAAGGGCCTTCGTGTGAGGGGGAGTGCTTTTGGTTGAGTTGGTTTCTTGACAGGTTTCCTACTACTCGCTAAGGCCTTGTTTCGTACTTCACTTACTCTTGTAATGTCCTTGTGGCAGTTATTCTCAAATGGAATGAGGGAGTCTGAACAGAGGCACGTAACTCTTCGTATCAATGAATCTGGTATGCTTCATAATTTAGCTCATCCTTTCTTCAATTTTCTTATTATATTATCTACATGCTATACGGCGCAACGTTATAACATTATTAGTCCGTGATTTTGCGTCATACTTGCTGGCTTTCTTGCGATATCAATGAAACATAGAAAAATATGTAAAGCTTCGTGCTATCCTGTTATGCTTACTAATGGACTCCATAATATCTTGTTGCAGAGGAAGCTGCACTGATGGAACTTCTGAACTTCATGTATAGCAACACGTTATCTGCAAATACGTCTGCTGCTTTGCTGGACATATTAATGGCTGCAGATAAGTTCGAGGTTGCCTCATGTATGAGATATTGCAGTCGTCTTTTACGGAATATGCCAATGACCCCCGAATCTGCCCTCCTGTATCTAGATCTTCCTTCCAGTGTTTTAATGGCTGAAGCGGTACAACCGTTGACCGATGCAGCAAAGCAATACCTTGCTGATCGTTATAAGGATGTTACCAAGTAAGTACTCTTATTCATTTGTTATGATGCTTTTGATAACCTTGAAATTGATTTGTAAATCGGTTTTGCCTGGTTAAGTGTTTAATGTAAGATCTGATGCCTGATGGCTCTAAAGGTTTCAAGAAGAGGTTTTGTCATTGCCCATCGCGGGAATTGAGGCCGTTCTTTCTAGTGACGACCTCCAGGTGGCATCTGAAGATGCCGTGTACGACTTTGTTTTGAAGTGGGTGAGGGCACGGTACCCAAAAATAGAAGAGCGGCGTGAAATCCTTGCTACCCGTCTTGCTCGATACATCCGCTTCCCGCACATGACATGCCGAAAGTTGAGAAAGGCTTTAACCTGCCCTGACTTTGATCATGAGGTATCATCCAAACTCGTTATGGAAGCCTTATTTTTCAAAGCCGAGGCCCCACACCGTCAACGGATGCTCGTTTCCGAAGATTCTGCTTCAACTAACCATCGTTTTGTGGATCGGGCCTACAAGTATCGCCCTGTTAAGGTAGTCGAGTTTGAATTACCCCGTCAACAGTGTGTTGTCTATCTGGACCTGAAGCGGGAAGAATGCGCAAATCTTTTCCCATCAGGCCGGGTTTATTCTCAAGCCTTCCACTTGGGTGGACAAGGGTTCTTCCTCTCGGCCCATTGTAACATGGACCAACAAAGCTCGTTCCACTGCTTCGGGTTGTTCCTCGGAATGCAAGAGAAAGGGTCGGTCTCTTTTGCAGTCGACTACGAGTTTGCTGCAAGGTCAAAGCCTTCAGAAGACTTCCAGAACAAATACAAAGGAAACTATACGTTCACCGGGGGTAAGGCAGTCGGATACCGAAATCTTTTTGGAATACCGTGGACTTCCTTCATGGCCGACGACAGCCTGTATTTCATCAATGGCATCCTGCACTTACGAGCAGAGCTTACGATCAGACACTGACTCATCTCACGTCTTACAACACTTTTAGCAAACGTTTATGTTCTTCAAGACGGAACTTTTGTATAATGATGTTAACTTTCGTTCTCTAGGTTGAGAGTCGAAACCGATGTGCTAACTTTGTGATATGGGAGCTGGGCTTGGAAATGAGCTAACGGTTATGGGTTCATGTAAGTTAATACCAAATCATTTGCACCTAAGACTGATTGATCAATGATCATATAGTTGTATTTTGGTGTACTAAAACGGTAACCGTCCCAATTAATTGTTCACCTTTTCTGACAAAACAATATTTTAATTAAAGATAAACAAGTGATTGGGGCGGAGTGTATAATTGGCGAGATAGGTTTCTAGTATTGTGGGTTGGCATCTCACAATACCGTCTAGTATATTTTAAAGACCGTGTTTAAAATAGAAAAATAAGTTATACTATACTTTATTCCATTTCGTTTTGTGAAAAACCAAGAGTCTTTCAGATTCAAAATTGGATATGGCCGATTTTGAAAGTTATTATCCACGTTTTTTAGGTCGACAAGTCCCCGGGATGAAAATTCTCGAAATTCACACCATAATACCTTAATACTGTATAAAAATGACTCAAGGTGTTAAAATTGTCGTACGGTTTAAAATAGACACATCTAGAGGTCGTAACATTACTTTAAAAGTCGTGTTTAAAATAAACAAAATAAGTTATATACTTTATTCTATATTGTTTTGTAAAAAATTGAAGCACCAAATATTTATTAGGGGATATAATGAGCATATAGATAAAGATTTCGAAAGAACTCTATCAGGCTCAAATGACCCAAAAAACCGATTCGGAAGGTTATTTATCCACGCTTTTTAGGCCGACTAGGTTCCGAGAGAAAAATTCTCGAAATTCGCACCATAATACCTAAATACCATATAAATATGACTCGAGGTGTTAAAATTGACATACGGTTTAAAATAGACACATTTAGAAGCTGTAACTTTACTTTAATTTCGTGTCTAAAATAAACAAAATAAGTTATACGGAGTATACTTTATTCTATGCTATTATGAAAAATTCAAGCATCCAAAATTTATTATAAGATATAATAATGAGCCTATAGATAAAGATTCAAAAAAAATAAATCAAAAATGACCCAAAATAACCGAGTTTGAAGGTTATTGTCCACACTCTTTAGGCCAACAAGGTCTCGCGTTAAAAATTTCTCGAAATTCGCACCATAGTACCTAAACACTATTTAAAATTATTCAAAGTGTTAAAATGGGAGGCTGCTGGTGCGAGATAAACCAATTACGTGCGTAAATCGGATACTCGTTAAAAATGGTTAAATTCTTGTTAATTTTGGCCGAAATAAAATTGCGTAACTTTTGAAGTGACACTAGTCATGTGGTAGAAAAATCAGGAGAAATAAAACACAGCCTGGTGCGGCTTCGAAAAGGGCCCAAATCGAAGTATATACACGTATTTCGAGATTTAATGTCCGGAACAAAAATGTCCGTAAATCGCACGGATGAATTCTAGGTTCAGATTAAGGGGCTTCGTAAATATTGAGTACCAACAAAGGACATTTGAGACTACCGGTGCGAGATAAACCGGTTTCGGGCGTAATACGGATACTCGTTAAAAATGGTTGAATACTTATTATTTTTGGCTAAAATCGAATTGGACAACTCTTGAAGTGACCCTCGTCACATGGTAGAAAAATCAGGAGAAAACGAAACAAAGCCCGGTACGGCTCCGAAAACGGCTCAAGTCGAAGTGTATAATACACGTTTTTCGGGATTTATTGTCCTGGAACAAAAATTCCCGTAAATCGCACGGATTGATTATAGGGTTAGACTATGAGGCCTCGTAAATTTTGAGTAACAACAAAGGTCATTTGCGCCTGCCGGTGCGAGATAAACCGGTTTCAGGCGTAAATCGAATACTCGTTAATAATGGTTGAATACTTGTTATTTTTGGGTGAAATAGATTTGTGTAACTTTTTAAAGTGACACTAGTCACGTGGTAGAAAAATTAGGAGAAAATAAAACATATCCTGGTGCGGCACCGAAAACGGCTAAAATCGAAGTGTATAATACACGTTTTTCGGGATTTAATGTCCGGAAAAAAAATGTCCGTAAATCGCACGGATGGATTCTAGGGCCAGATTAAGCGGCCTCATAAATTTTGAGTATCAACAAAGGACATTTGAGACTACCGGTGCGAGATAAACCGGTTTCGGGCTTAAATCGAATAGTCGTTAAAAATGGTTGAATACTTGTTATTTTTGGCTGTTATCGAATTGGACAACTCTTGAAGTGACTCTGGTCACGTGGTAGAAATATCATGAGAAAACGAAACAAAGCCCGGTACGGCACCGAAAACTGCTTAAATTGAAGTGTATAATACACAATTTTCGGGATTTAATGTCTCAGAACAAAAACTCCCGTAAATCGCACGGATTGATTCTAGGGCCAGACTCTGCGGCCTCGTAAATTTTGAGTACCAACAAAGGTCATTTGCGCCTGCCGGTGCGAGATAAACCGGTTTCGGGCGTAAATCGAATACTCGTTAAAAATGGTTGAATACTTGTTCTTTTTGGGTGAAATAGAATTGTGCAACTTTTTAAAGTGACACTAGTCACGTGGTAGAAAAATCAGGAGAAAATAAAACACAGCCTGGTGCGGCTCCGAAAACGGCTCAAATCGAAGTGTATAATACATGTTTTTCGGGATTTAATATCTCTGAACAAAAATTCCCGTAAATCGCACGGATGGATTCTGGGGTTAGACTATGCGGCCTCGTAAATTTTGAGTATCAACAGAGGTCATTTGCCGCTGCCGGTGCAAGATAAACCGGTTTCGAGCGTAAATCGTTTACTTGTTAGAAATGGTTGAATACTTGTTATTTTTCGCTGAAATAGAATTGTGTAACTTTTTGAAGTGACACTAGTCATGTGGTAGATAAATCAGGAGAAAGTAAAACACAGCCTGGTGCAACTCCGAAAACGACTTAAATGAAGTGTATAATACACGTTTTTCGGGATTTAATGTCCGGAAAAAATATGTCCGTAAATTGCACGGATGAATTCTAGGGTCAGATTAAGCGGCCTCGTAAATTTTGAGTATCAACAAAGGACATTTGAGACTATCGGTGCGAGATAAACCGGTTTCGTGCTTAAATCGGATAGTCGTTAAAAATGGTTGAATACTTGTTATTTTTGTTTGAAATCGAATTGCACAACTCTTATAGTGACCCTGGTCACATGGTAGAAAAATCATGAGAAAACGAAACAAAGTCCGGTACGGCTCCGACAACGGCTTAAATCGAAGTGTATAATATACGTTTTCGAGATTTAATATCTCCGGAACAAAAATTCCCGAAAATTGCACGGAGTAGAAAAAAGTTTGGTCGCTTAAAAGCCTCCCAATTGTTTTAGAAAGAAATCATTCTAATTGAGACTAGTAAACCTACCGTGAACGCCAAGGCTCCAAGACCTTTCTCACGCGCACGAAATCCCAATCAAACTCAAATTTCCCACGTTTAATCATCGGAAAAGGGTACAACCGTCAATTCACATCGAAGCTGAGAATACCTATATAAACTCGACAATCCTTCCATATTCAACCAAACAAAATTGAAAGAAACCAGAAACAGAAAGCGGAGAAGCAGTAAAAACTACAGTTAGTTTACAATGCCGAAAAATAAGGGAAAAGGAGGGAAGAACAGGAAAAGAGGGAAGAACGAAGCTGACGATGAAAAGAGAGAACTTGTTTTTAAAGAAGACGGTCAAGAATACGCTCAAGTTCTTCGTATGCTCGGCAATGGCCGCTTGGAAGCGCAATGTATCGATAATGAAAAGCGTCTTTGTCATATTCGTGGAAAGTTGCATAAGAAGGTTTGGATTGCTGCTGGTGATATGATCCTTGTTAGTCTTCGCGATTATCAGGTTTGTCACGTATTCCTAGGAGTCATTCGATTCAGTTCTTAACGCGATTTTCATTGAATCGCGGTTTAACCCCAAGTCGCTTAGTCCCTAAGCAACCAAACTATTTCGCGTTTTGGTGTCTATTTGAAACTATTTGTTCTAAATGGTTAACGTCACCGCTTTTACATTTTTTTAGATTTCAAGCAAAGCTGCTAACTTTAATAGCGCCTTCATAAATTTATCATTGGCCTTACAAATATACTGAAAAACCCAATCATATATAAATATATAAAGCCGCTAAATTGGGTTTTTCGCAATATTTGTATGGTTTTGCGCTTCTACCAATAATAAATATATTAAGCCAAAATAGTTTCAAATGGATACCAAAACGTGAAATAGCAAAGCTGCTAACTTTAATGGCGCCTTTATATATTTATCATTGGCTTGACAAATATAGCGAAAAACCTAATCATAAATTGGGTTTTTCGCAATATTTGTATGGTTCTGCGCTTCTAAAATAGCCCTAAAATGATTTAAAAAAATCGATATTTTGTGTAATTTCAATGAACCCCAACTCGTGACCCTTAAACATTGGCGGAGTAAGGATTTGTCGTTATGGACAGAATTTTTCTAGGGTAAATCACTAATGGAATAAAGTAATTAGAAAAGAGTAACTAAAAGTCGAAACTTTTTCATTGTCTGGGCGCCCCTGCTAGCCCTCCTAACTCCACAACGACCCTTAAGACCGTGGGCGAGACTGATTTGTTTTTGATTTATTTGATGATGATTAGGATGACAAGGCTGATGTTATCCTGAAGTACATGCCCGACGAAGCCAGGTTACTCAAGGCGTATGGTGAATTGCCGGACAACATTAGGCTTAATGAGGGTATTGCCATGGAAGATGACGATGCTGAGGATCTCGAGGACATTCTGTTCGAGGATGAAGATATTGATAAGATTTAAGTAGCCTAAGTTCTTTATAGTACTTCTTCTAATTCTGACTTTCGCTTATAGCCCTTCCGATTATCTTTGGGTGTCGCGTGTATGGTGTATCTGATAGTCATCTTATGGCTCAATAAATTCAGTTTTAACAGTTACATTTTCCCTTTTTTATTCGTTTCATGTTCTCGCATATATGCTCTTATTAGGAATATTAATAATATAGTTGAGCCTCAACCATCACCTTAAAGTTTTGGTTAATCTACTCTATAAAAGCAACAACCACAGAGCCTACGTGGCAAAGTAGATTTTTAATATTTGTTGGCACGTAAATTTTGTATAATTGTGCCACGTCGAAAGTCAAAGTCAAAATGTTGACCAAAACCGGAGGAATTGCAGACACGTCAGAAGTCAAAGTCAAAATGTTGACTCGTCAAAGAAATACGGAAATATAATTAATTTGGACGAAATTTAAACTAATTAGGCCCTGTTCTTTTGGACTTATTTTTGCTTAATTTAAGTTAAGTTCAGCAAAAATAAGTTAAGTTCAGAAAAATTCAGCAAAAATAAGTTAAGTTCAGCAAAAATAAGTTAAGTTAAGTTCAGCAAAAATAAGTTCAGAAAAGTTCAGCAAAATTAAGTTAAGTTCAGCAAAAATAAGTTAAGTTAAGTTCAGCAAAAATAAGTTCAGAAAAGTTAAGCAAAAATAAGTTCAGAAAAGTTAAGCAAATACTCATACCCGTTTATAGTATTTACGAGTTTTGAAAAATTTAAGATTCTCACAAATTCTCTCGTACAAACGTCTCATGTGCGACTATTTTTTTTAATTACCCAAAAGTGTCACTATTAATAAAAAAATAGCCGGACTTTGCAAAAATACACGGGTTAACAATTACACACAATAATTCTCGTACAACTTTTATTAAGATTGAAGCAAAAAATATTACATTATTTAAGCTAAACATAGTCAAAGTCTCAAAAACATTTGGCGAGGCAATAGATTTAATGGTGTAAGTGCAAATGAAGACGAGGGAAGTGAAAAGGGGAAGTGAAGTGAAGATAATGCTGATAATATAGAAATAGATTATTAAAAAATTGTGATATGTGATTTACTTTTTAATTATGTATTGAAGTAAGATAATAAACATACTATATTTATATATCTAAAAAGGAACTATTATTTTTATTATTATTATTATTATATATTATTTAAGTTAATATTTATTTAGTTCGGAAAAGTTAGACTCATATAAGTTAAGTTCACAAAAGTTAAGTTCATAAAAGTTAAGCAAATATAAGTTAATTTCAGCAAATATAAGTTAAGTTAAGTTCAGCAAAAATAAGTTCAGAAAAGTTCAGCAAAAATAAGTTGAGTTCAGAAAAAATAAGTTAAGTTAAGTTCAGCAAAAATAAGTTCAGAAAAATTCAGCAAAAATAAGTTAAATTCAGCAAATATAAGTTAAGTTCAGAAAAATTTAGAAAAAAAAAGTTAAGTTAAGATAAGTTAAGCAAAAATAAGTCCAAAAGAATAGGGCCTCATTCTTTATAAATAGAGCTCATCTATCGTCATTTGAAGATTCAGAAAACAAGACAGAAGAAAGAGAGTGCCAACTGTTAATCCTATTCTCTCTAAACCTCACAAAAAATAAATTACTGAAGACTCAATATTAAGCATCAAAATTGAGTCATTGAGTCCAAGTGGAAAATCGATTCAACAAAGGAGGAAAAAACCACAAAATAAGAAGAGAATACAAGACTAGAGAACTCTCAAATTCTCTCTAGAAACACAAAGACTTCCAAGTCGATCTAATTAGAAGACCAATCATCGTCTCCAAGAATTCAAGACAATAAAGCATTTCGAATCTCGTGTCGTCACTAAGGAGTCAAATCGTGAAGGAAATCAAGCTCAGAGGCCTTCTTTCACAAAGTCAAATTCATCAAAGGGGATTAAGTCAAGCGACCCTCTTACAAAAAATATTGTCATTCAAAGTCAAATGAAGATAAAGTCATCAAGACCCTTCGTACATTAAACACCCAAAACACGTGGAGATCGAATCAGCGGAATCAATAGAGATTGTACCCAAAATATTCAAATTTAATAAAAATTATCTTTGTTACAATTTTTGTGTTTGTTATTTACATAATCACAAATTTGTGTTAACAGTAAGTTCCCGGTGAAGTCATTTTGGCCGATGTAGATCGTGTATAGAGCTTTTCCAAATATAGTCACGGGAGGAAGCGTGTTTGACACTAGGAAAAAGAATTACGACCAATTAGGCCCTGTTCTTTCTAGCTTAAATTCAGCTCGTTTCATTTCTGCTCAGTTCTATTCAGTTTGTTTTAATTTAGTTTCATTCAGTTCAATTCAACTCTATTCAATTTTGCAAAGTTTCATTCAATTATTAAGTTCACTTCAGCTCGGCTCCATTAAGTTTAATTTAGCTCATTTCAGGCGAAAAGAACAGGGCCTAAGGCCAATACTCGACCAATTGAAAAGCGACAACAACCAAGCCTTAGTCCGAAACAAATTGTGGTCGGAAAGACGCTTACCACTGGTGTGAGCAGAGTGAGATTAAACCTTAGACCGGAATTCCTTCATTTGATTGAGCTGAATATCAAGAGCGATAGGATTGACACCGCCGACAGACAAGGAAGGAGTTGGCACGCTCACGGTGGATGATGCTGATGCATAGTTTACGCCGTGTCTGAAATCTGATCCTACTGACCTCAAATACGGGCTCAAAAACGCTTGTGCTAATCATTGCCAAATACGAAACCATAACTCATTAGTTTGTTGTTGCATTTCCGTCTCAACCAATAGTTTACGTTTGCACATTTAAAAAAACATTACGATTTACGATCACATACCTAAGAAATCAGCAATGAGTCTTCCATCACTACATCTACCAACAGGCTTCTTGAAGAATGTCATTCCGTAAGGCGGTCTCTGTGGCGGGAATGTAGCATAGAAACCTCCCATATCCGTGTTCGAGTCACCAAAGTTGAATATTCCCTTTATATCACATTTACTTTCACATAAATACCCAAAAACGACAATTATCAACACCGTCGTCTCCACCACCACCACTATCGAACTACCCATTTAACTGTATAAATTTTAATTTCGTACCAGTTTTAAATAATAATTTATAATTCGACATGTGGTGCATATGCAAGTAGCACACAAAGTACACACTTATAATTGGTGCTTGCTATTTGTGGTTCTAACTAGTAGTCTAGTACGAGGTGGTCACATTGGTCTCGAATAAAACACGTTGTATTTATTACTATTAAGAAACGGATCCAATTCTAAAGGAAATTTTTGCAAAAATGGGATCGGAAATCAAACTATTCATCAAAATAGTGTTGGTTTCAAACTATTACCAAAAATGGGTTTACGTCATCAATTTCGATTTTTTAATTTTTTTTTGTAATTTAGAACTTGGCGACAGCGACCATAAGTCGAGATTTTACAACTTATAAATGGTAGCTCGTCAAATCTCGAATTGTGGAAGCAACATGTCAGCTCTAAATTACAAAACGTGGAGTTTTTTTGGGTAAGTAGTTTGAAACCCACCTTATTTTGGTAAATAGTTTGGTTTCCAACCCCATTTTAGCAAAAACTTCATTCTAAAGTGTATTATATTGGATTCGTTTTATATTAGTGGATCATTCAAACCACAGTCTACTGACTGGAATTAAAATCGAGTTTATATAATTAACGACTTGTGTGTTGCCTGTGTGTTGCACAGATTCTAAAATAATTAGTTAAATGTGTGAGAACATGTTGACCTTTATTGTGTAAAAATTATTAGACAATTTTAATACTAGCATATATTGATTAAAGGTCATTATAATTGGTTCAACTTATAATTTTATTTGACAATTGAATGAAACTTTTTTTTTCCTTTAAATAGTAGTTTTGAAGAATTTAGTTCGTAAATAAAACAAAAATAATAATTTATTATATTTTAAATCACTTAACATTGTGTTACCTACAAAATTGCACGGGTTTGTTATCATTTGTTATTGAAGAATCAAGAACGAGTTAGCACCTAAGAGGGGGAGGGGGTGAATTAGGTGACCTTTTAAAAATTTAGAAATAGCTTAAGTGTTTCACGTATTAAGGCAACAAGATCAGGAACTAAGCAACGGTATAAGGAACCGTTGCACAGAACAGATCTATAACGAGTATACCAAGAAACGAGAGAAAAGTACGAGAGAGAGCAATAAACAAACGATGTAAAAAATTGGTTCAGCTCCTACTCCGGAGCCTACGTCCAACCGTTATTTTATTGAAAGTTTAGAAGCTACTCCGCTTGACTAAAACTATTACAACAAAACAACTCCCCAACCTACTCCGGTTGCATTTGCTAAGAGCTACTCCGCTCGAAGACTTGACTCAAACTTAAAGCTACTCCGCTCTAAGAGTTTTGTTCTACCTTTGGTTTACAAGATCAATGTCTCAAGAGTTCTCTTAAAGAACATGGAGACTACTTTTAAGATCTAAACACAAGGTTCATCGAACAAACATTTATACTCATTAGAAGTGCGAACTAGTACATGGAGATCATAGCTTTTCGAAAAACAAATGAAGACTTCTTTTAAAACTGAAACTTTTGCAAAAATAAACTTGAAGAGTAAATGCTTAAAAGGTTTTGCAAAGTTTTACAATAAATGCTTAGAAAGTATTAGCAATTAATGAGTGAAAAGGTTGGTATTTATAGAGAGTTGGGCGAGTGAGAGAAGCTCTCAATTGTGTAATATCTTTGCATAACTCTTTTACCCAAAGGTTCAATTAGGAGTGTCTTTTACAAACTGAAAATGCACATGGTTGCAAGGCTCAAGGTAGATTACTCAAGGCTCAAGGCAACACATAAAAGGAAAGAGTGTAAGAGGGAACCTTCCTTTTGTAGGACTAATTGCCAAAAAAGGAAAAAGTAAACTTTCCACTTTTTCTAACTCTTAGTCCCAATGTGCAAGTTGAGCTTTTGATTTTCAAATTAATTTCCTTCAGTTTGTAAAACATTTGAAATATGTAAATGAACCAAAACACCAACACTTTTGATAAAACATATTTTCCGAAATATAATCTCCATGACCGTACTAGAAACCCCAGTTGCAACAGTCTGTTCAACTGTTGCAAGGATTTTGCACCTTTAACAAATACGAATGAATGTTTGACTACCTTGTTTACAATGCATTCCTAGACTTGGTCTTCTCTTGTCTTTGCTTGCTTCTTGACATACGAGCTTGATCTTCAATGAGCTTAATGTCACCTTGCTAATCTCTTGTACTAATCAAGCAAACGTTTAGATTAATCAATGTAACTTGCCATCATCAACATATTGTGTTCTAACAGTTATTGACAATAGCGGTGTGAAAGTTTCTAACAATAAGTTTAATTTGTTTTATTAAATTTTTCCATCATCAAAATATTCTTATAACTCATTTTTTTTTTAACTCGACTATTATATCACCTCTAAGTGTTGTTTAAAAGATCTTACTTTAGGCACTCTTATTTTAAAAAGTTCTCTTAACTTCACCTTACCATTTATTTGTCGATTCAACCTTAAATATTTATGATATACTCGTATCCAGCACCGTATTTCTCTTTTCTTATAGCTTGCTAATCAGTGAGGGTATACCCCCACACAATGTTATCCTCTACCTTGGGCTTTGCTATTTCGATTGTGGCATATGTCACCGTTATTCTAAGATCAACACCATTCATATTTTCCGAGACTGTCCCGCACTTCAAAATGGGTACGGTTTGTTTTATCTTCACTTGCCTTCTATTCTTTTAATCCGACCTCTAGGTCACATTTGCCAACACCGTCACCTCCACCACCATAACCGAGCTACCCAATTACCTAAAACCGGGCAAAAAAACTATTTGAAGTTCATTATTTGATTGATTGCCCTGTTTTCTGGTTTCGTATTCTTACATTTCTGCTATCCGACATAGTTTTCGACTGATTTTCAGAAACTGTAAATTTCGCGAAATAATAATCAGAATCATACTTACTGATATTACATTTACTGTTACTGGTTACAACACTAATAACATGAACAAGTTAACTATTAAGCCGAGTTGTTCATCGAATGGAATGGAGATCACAAAGTCGATGAAGAGGGAAAGGGGGATCGAAGATGGATTCATTGAGAATCGCTTTTGTAATAAACTTATTAGCAACTTCAGTAGGATGAATTCCGTCCCAACTGGCATAGTGACCCGGGTCTGCACAAGCTGTTGCTGTCAAATTTTTCCCGCTAACAAGCCTAGACGGGTTCCCACAGTACGCTGCCCGATTGTAATTGTAAGGATCACCCCCTTGTCCACAGCATGCTTTTGTTCCATACTTCAGACCTGTTATAACGGAAGCACAGAGAAAGATAAAACAATAAAGAACAATACGCAACGGTGTGCTAGCTACGTCCACAGGGCAGAAGGGAGAGTGTTTTATTAATGTGAGGAGTTTTCAGATTACAGATTCAGAACTATATAGAATATAGGCTGCTAGGATAGAGGCTTCCAAATGGGTTCACGTCATCAGTTTTACTTTTTTTTCATTTTTGTACAAAGCCGCTACCTTAACCAGCGGCTTTACTTGTGTTATTTTTTAAAACGAACCCAACAAATAAGAAAGAGTGAAAAAAAAATTAGAAGCCGCCGCTCAAAAGAAGCCCAGACAAAAACCCAAGCCCAAAACAGTATAGTCGTTCGAAGCGGCGAATAACATATTCAAGGCATAGACCCAACAAGACCTAATCCGACAAATCAGAAATGTTACTGCCGGTCTCAAAATCAGACACAATCCAGTTTTGTGTTCTCAAAATGCATACTACGCAAAGTAGACAGAAATAATGAAAATGTTAAAAGTACCGTAAATTTTGGGACGCTGAAAGAGGTCGAGTAGAACAGAATGACTGTCGACATAAATAACAGATGCATCAGGAAGATCTGCCCGGGTTTGTTCGAGTGCTTTCTTGAGCAGATTATTGTAATCATCCACAGCTTTGTTGTACGAGATCATGCATCCAAATTCGTTAATGTCGGTATTGTTATGGGGTAACTGTACTAAGAAGGCCGGGTAGCAACCGATTGGTGCTAGGTTCAGCACCCAGAATGTTCTTCCTCCTATGCCATATAGTTCCTGTAATTTCATTTCAACAAATTATGAAGTATATAATTATGCATTTAATCACTTGAATTCTTGGGTAAGAACTGCAAACTGACCTTAATGGCAGACGCTATCTGCGAAATTACTTGAGGTACGAACTGCATCACTCCGCTGATACCGAGGGCTGCTAAGTTTCCGGTGAAGTCGTTTTGGCCGATGTAGATTGTGTATAGGGCTTTGCCAAATATGGTCGCGGGAGGAAGCGGGTTTGATACTAGAATTCGCAATTTTACGACTAATTAGTAACTCTTATTGATACTGAATACTGAATTAGACTTTGTTCTTAATTTCAGCTCATTTCAGTTTTGCTTAGCTGTATTCTGTTAAGTTTTATTTACGTTTAATGAATTATGTATTAGCAAGTACATATTGAGAAAGTTATTGCTATGAATCTAGACTAGCTAATATGTACTTGCTAATATTATGTTCAGTTAATCTCTTCACAAAATTAACTTTTAATTCAACTTAATTCACCTCACCTCAGTCTCACTCAATTCAGTTCAATTAAGTGTAACTGAGTTAAACCTTAAAGCCTACAGAAATGCAGGAGTTGAGAGGTCTCAGGTTCGATTACCAGCTGGGGCGATGACCACTTGGCCACTGCAGCTCCCGAAGGGCTGACTTACTTGGTCCATGTGTTGGTGCGGGAATGCGTGGGCCCGGGGATTAAACCCCTCGTCACCAAAAAAAAAAAAGTTTTACTCCATTTAATTCAATTCAGCTCAACTCGTTTCAGTGAAAAAGAAGAACAGGGCTTTAATCCCGAACAAATTCTGGTCGATACAACACTTACCATTGTTACGAGCAGAGCGAGACTGAAGTTCAATGACCTTAGACCGGAATTCCTTCATTTGATTTATCTGAATATCAAGAGAGAAAGGGCTGACACCAGTGACAAACAAGGAAGTAGTTGGCAGCCTCACTGATGATGCTGCTGTTGCATAGTTTGCGCCGTGTCTGAAATCCGATCCAATTGACCTCAAATACGGGCTGATAAACGGTATCCCTATCGCTTGTGCTAATCAATCCCAAATATGAAACCATAACTCATTAGTTTGTTATATTCCCGTCTCAACCAACAGTTTACATTTTAAAAAAACACTCTGTATCATCAAAAAATCGCAACATACCTAAGAAATCCAATAGTTTACAGTGTTAAAAAAACACACTGTATTGTCAAAAAATCGCAACGGACCTAAGAAATCCAATAGTTTACGTTTTAAAAAAACACTATGTAATCTGTATTATCGAAAAATTGCAACTTATCTAAGAAATCCAATAGTTTACATTTAAAAAAAAACGCTCTGTATTATCAAAAAATCGCAACTTACCTAAGAAATCCAATAGTTTACATGTCAAAAAAACACACTGTTTGTCAAAAAATCGCAACGTACCTAAGAAATCCAATAGTTTACGTTTTAAAAAAACACTTTGTATCATTAAAAAATCGCAACATACCTAAGAAATCCAATAGTTTACGTGTTAAAAAAACACACTCTATTGTCAAAAAATCGCAACGTACCTAAGAAATCCAATAGTTTACGTTTCAAAAAAACACTCTGTATTATCAAAAAATCGCAAATTGCCTAAGAAATCCAATAGTTTACGTTCTAAAAAAACACTCTGTATTATCAAAAAATCGCAAATTACCTAAGAAATCCAATAGCTTACGTTTTAAAAAAACGCTCTGTATTATCAAAAAATAGCAACGTACCTAAGAAATCCAATAGTTTACGTTCTAAAAAACACTCTGTATCATCAAAAACTCGCAACGTACCTAAGAAATCCAATAGTTTACGTTTTAAAAAAACACTCTGTATTGTCCAAAAATCGCAACGTACCTAAGAAATCCAATAATTTACGTTTTAAAAAAACACTCTGTAATCTGTATTATCAAAAAATCCAACTTATCTAAGAAATCCAATAGTTTACGTTTTAAAAAAACACTCTGTATTATCAAAAAATAGCAACATACCTAAGAAATTCAATAGTTTAGGTTCTAAAAAAACGCGCCGTATTATCAAAAAATAGCAACGTACCTAAGAGATCCAATGGTTTACGTTTTAAAAAAACACTCTGTATTATCAAATATCGCAACGTACCTAAGAAATCCAATAGTTTACGTTTCAAAAAAACACTATATTATAAAGAATCGCAACATACCTAAGAAATCCAATAGTTTACTTTTAAAAAAAACACTCTGTATTGTCAAAAAATCGCAACGTACCTAAGAAATCCAATAATTTACGTTTTAAAAAAACACTTTGTAATCTGTATTATCAAAAAATCACAACTTATCTAAGAAATTCAATAGTTTACATTTCAAAAAAACGCTCTGTATTATCAAAAAATCGCAACGTACCTAAGAAATCGATAATGACTCGTCCATCAGTAGCTCTACCAACAGGCTTCTTAAAGTATGTCATTCCATAAGGAGCTGTCTCTGATGGGAATGCAGCATAGAATCCACCGGTGTCCGTGTTCGAGTCACCGAAGTTGAATATGCCCTTTATATCACATTTACAATCACATAAGCTCCCAAAAACCGTAACCATCAACACCGTCACCACCACCACCACTACTACCGCTCTACCCATTTCGCTGAAAGCGGAAAAACAACGAATTTTAAATAAGAATATAGTAAATTGTTAAAACTTAAAATGTACATATATAGTATAATACCAGAACACCAGAACGTCTTGCTTGTGACGCGACCGGGCACAAATTTTTACTAGTAGTGAAGTTTGAGAATGATATTATGAGGTATGAATGTGAATATGTGAATAATGTGATGCTTTATTTGTCAGTAGTAACACGCATGCTATTTTTTAAAGGACCACGGCAAGTGGGTAAAGTAACTTTAGTCGTTTTTTTTGCGTTGTTGGATGAATGCGAATTCTTGTTTAAAACGGCTGTATTATTGATTATATTCATTATGGTGAAATAGATTGACTCTCAATGGTTTTACAATTATGTCGTTTAAAACGGTTTTATGTGAGACTTACTTGTCGGGAAATGGTGTGACATTTCACATGTTGCGAGTATTTATCCTGTTTTTTTTTCATATTGAGTTAACAAATGATCAATGCTTCCTAGATTAGTGCTTCATTCAATTTGCATTCTCATCACTTGATCTTAGCTTTATACCGCTCCGGTCTTAATTAATTGTTATCTGTGTCTGAAATCTCCTTCACGAAACCAGATAATAGATAACAATTGGCCGAAACAAAGGGAAAATAGTTCAGAACAATAGGCCGTGTATAAAGACTAAAGAGATGTGAAAGAGGGATATCGAGACTAATAATTATCCGAGTGTAGTACTCTAACTCTAGTAGTCCCCTAGCATTATTGATGTCTAAATTCTGGATGGGAAAACCATTTTGTATTTAAGATTCCCTGAAAAATGGGCCTACTTCTTCAAACTTGTGATATTTTGTTCCCATTTATTGTAGCATAAATTCTTAAGCCGGACAGTATCCGTCACAGTATCCGTTACAAGCTAAAGACGGATCTCCCTTACAAAATGCAAGTAGCATAATCCATGAAAATGCTTCATTTCCTCCACTTGTCTTTTCACTTGCATTATTGTAAGAGGATATTATCCGTTTTTAGCTTGTGACGGATAGTATCCGTTTTCAGAAAGACTCATTGATATTATAGTGGTTGTCAAACGACCAATTCTCGTTACGCAACTTTTTTATATGACCGTTTTATAGTATAAGACTGACTCAATATGAGAGAAGCTCGAGCAAATACATTGAGATATTAATAAGTCTTTGATTTTATTTTTATTTTGATAATAAACTAACCTATTTAAATATGTAAGTTGTTAATTTTAAATATTAGGTTATTAAGATAAAAATATTATTTCATATTTTTATAGTATATTTTTTTGAAGTGATTCTGTTGGGCCTTATGAAAGACGCTCCAAAGTATCAATCCACGTACAATCCGCCCAATTGATGTTATTCGGCCCATCTTAGTAAATTCTTTTAAGGGCTGGACCAAAAAAATGGAGTGGACTAAACTCTTCGGTTTGAACCAAATCTGGTCGAATTTATATCATACGAATAACATGACCCGATACAAATTCATTGAAAGTAAGAAATAGTTACTCCGTATTAAAATACTCGTTTACATGTCTCAAGTGTAAGACCGTCGCCACCTTAAGAATACCTCAATGGTGAATACCCATTCTGCACACATTGATGCACTCACAAATAGGGGTGTGGAACACAGCGGGCTAGCCCGGCCCAGCCTGCATCCGTGTATCGGAAAATGGTGCGCATATCATCATACAGCATAATCCAGCCCAATCCGCCATCTCCTAGTGTGGGGCTAGTGCCACAAACATCCTCAGTCCGGCCCACCCAAACATATGAAAAATATATAAGGCCCGGGTTACGGAGTGGGCCAATATAGGGCCAAATAAAATAGCCCAACATCGGCCCGGGCAACACCCAATCCAGCCCAATCTAGCGCACACAAGTACACAACAATGATTCCCCAACACTAATCATTATCACTAAATCTCTCATTACACGGTTTACACCTATTAAAAGTCTAAAATGAAATCAAGATCGAGGCGTTCAGTCAAGCACTCTAGTTCAGCACTTAAATTATCCATTTAATGAACTTCGTCCTATTTTTAGAGATAATGTTTTTGTGTAGCTATTCTCCGTCAATAGCGGATTAATTTTAGCGTGGCTATACTCCTCTTTCGTACCACAAAAACCCTAAGAGGGTGTTTGGTTAGAGAACGAAAAAGGAGAAGAAATAAGAAAGGGTAAAACAGGGAAAGAAAAGATATTACCTAAAACCTAAATAATTTTATGGCCGAGAAAGACAACTAATGCTCCACTCATACTCACTCCCACCACTATCACACCACCACCACAAATAACCACTTATCTACTCACGGCGGTGATGGTGGTGGGGTCTCATGGCGGTGGTGACGGTGGCGGTGGTGGTCACGACGGTGATGGTGGTGGGTGTATCATAGCGGTGGTGGTAGAGATATCATGGCGGCAACGATGGTCACGACGGTGATGGTGGTGGGTGTCATGGTAGTGATGGTGGTTGGGGTGTCGTGGCGGTGGTGGCAGTGGTAGTGGTGGCGACGTGGCAGTAGCGTCATGGAGGTGGTTTGATGGTGGCTATTGTGGTAATAGTTGCAAGTACGGTGGTAAGTGAAGAAAGTGGTTAAAGGCTAACTAGGTTAATGAAATCTCATACCACAGGAGCTTGTGGTTGAGGTAAGGAATTAGATGAATTGAGGATAAGAAAAGGAGTTTGATTCCTTTTGTTTGGATCAAATAGACACCAACGGAAAAACTGAGTAACTTTATTACGTTTATCTTTCTTATAAACGTCAATCAAATGCCCTCTAATTAAATATGTTATCGTATAACCAGAACTTACCCTAAAAAAAAGTAAAAACGACATATGGACCTACATAACAGTATGTCATAATCTCAGATTTTCAAATGTTATACAGATTTGACCATTTTATTATACACATGTGTTTATTCTTTACTCTTCTCTACAGTTGTTCAATTTCTTCAATTATCGACAACAATATAAATTCACAACTTCTCTCAATCAAACTTCATAGTTTTTCTAGTTTTTTTTTTATTAATTATATTCCACATTTGCATTTAATTCCAAGTTACTCATACTCCACTACATTAAATTTAGCATAGATTACGACAACGTAAATACGTGTTCATTTCATTTTCATACGTTTGTTCAATATATCCAATGACACAGTTGAGTACACTTTTCTGAATTAGGATATTTACTTGCAAAAAATTTATGGGCATTTTCTTACCATTTTGGGATTACTGCAACAGTACAATAGTTTTCCTGTATGATGGTCTCATCCTATACCTTTTGCAAAATGTGATCATTTTAGGGTAAGAAGTGACCAAATTTGGAAAAATAGTGACCACTCTTGAAAAATAGATCATTTTTTAAAAATTAAAAGTGGTCACTATTTGTTGGGAGATTAAGAGAAATTAGAGAATTTGAGAAAGGAAATTACTTAATTGAATTGAATAACTGAATGCAGAAATACATTTGCTTAAATACTGAAGGAAAATAACAAACTCCTAACTGAGATCATGCCTACACTTATGGGAAGTAAATGCCACTAACTTAGCCAACTAACACACGATTTGTTGCTAATCTTAAGGAACCACTTTGACACTTTCAACCTTAATGAGATGCTTTGGATTATACTTCAACACCTCCTCTTGATCCAAGCATCCAATTCTGCTCATAAAGAACTTATGTTTTGCCTTTGTCAGACTCTTTGTGAAGAGGTCTGCATTCTGCTCATTTGTTCCACAGAACTCAAGTATTATCTGTTCATCACTGACCATCTGTCTTATAAAATGATGTTGCACTTCAATGTGTTTGGTTCTGGCATGGAAGGCTTGATTCTTAGTCATGGCTATTGCTGACTTGTTATCACACCAGAGAGTTGTGGCTTTAGCTTGTGTATAACCTAAATTCGTCAGTAGCTCTCTCAACCAAATTGCTTGCCTACCTGCTGCACCTGCTGCCACATATTCTGCCTCTGTACTTGACAAGGCTACACTTTCCTGCTTCTTTGAGCTCCAGGTAACAGCACCTGTTCCAAGTCCAAACACTGAGCCTGACATGCTCTTCCTATCATCAAGTGACCCAGCCCAGTCACTGTCTGTATACCCTTCAAGTTTGAGTGCTTCAGACCTTAGGATTCTTGTTACAGCTCCTAGGTGTTGTTTTGTCGGACTGTGCATGAATCTAGACACCATGCTTACACTGTAAGCAATATCAGGCCTTGAGTGTGTTAAGTAATTCAGCCCACCAACTATGCTTCTGTATTGTTGTTCATCTGCTGCTCCAGTCCCATCACTTCTTTGCAGTTTTTCACTTGTGTTCATGGGTGTGATATCTTCTTCTTTATCAACCCTGAATTTCTCTACCAAGTCTTGGGCATACTTCCTTTGGCTAAGAAAAATTCCTTCTTCTCCTTGCTTAATCTCTAAGCCTAGGAAGTATTTCAGCATTCCAAGATCTGTCATCTCAAACTGTTGTTTCATTGCCTGTCTGAACTCTTTTAGTAACTCCTGAGATTGACTGAAGTAGATGATATCATCCACATACAAACATACTACCAGTGAGCCTTTCCCTGGTTGCTTCTTTATGTAGAGAGTTGGTTCATTCTCACTCCTTGTAAACCCATTCTCAGCAACGAAACTGTCTATCTTGATGTACCAAGCTCTTGGTGCTTGTTTCAACCCATACAAAGCCTTCTTCAATCTGTATACTTTGTTTTCCTCATTTGTCTTCACAAATCCTTGTGGTTGTTCCACATATACCTCTTCTAATAGCTCACCATTCAGAAAAGCTGATTTGACATCAAATTGGTATACTGGAATCTTAAATTGAGCAGCTAGAGCAAGTGCAACTCTAACTGTTTCAAACCTGGCCACAAGTGCAAATGTTTCTTCAAAGTCAATTCCCTCCTTCTGTGCATATCCTTTGGCCACCAATCTGGCCTTGTGCTTCAATATGCTAATCAGTGTTCAGTTTGGTCTTATAAACCCATTTCAACCCTATAACATTCTTCCCTAGAGCATCAACCAACTCCCAAGTATTATTCTTCTGAATTGCACTTATTTCATCCTCCATAGCTTTCTGCCATTCAGGTTTTGTTACTGCAGCAGGAAAAACAGTTGGTTCTGCACTCACTAGTGCAAACCCACACGTTTCATATATCTCTTGTATGGACCTCAGTTTTCTGGGAGGGGAATCAGGTGTGTCCTCCTCAGAATTCTCTGCTGATGATGAACCAGAACCCTCAGTTCCTGCAGGAGTAGATGGAGGAGTAACTTCTGCAGGTTCTGGTACAGTGCTGGATACATGATCCTGTTGTGTGTCAAAAGTGAAGGTCCTTTGACTCACCTCAGTTATACTGTTCCAATCCCATGACTCATCCTCATTGAACACCACATTCCTACTAACAATTATCTTTCCAGTTGCAGGATTATACACTCTATAGGCTTTAGAGTGAGTTGCATATCCCACAAATATGCACTTGACTGATTTTTCATCCAATTTTGTCCTGAGATTAACTAGAGCATATGCAACACTCCCAAATATTCTTAAATGACCTACCTGAGGTCTCCTCCCTCTCCAAGCTTCATATGGTGTTTGATTTACCACAGCTCTAGTAGGTGATATATTAAGAATATAGACTGCTGTTGCTACTGCCTCACTCCAGAATTCATTAGGTAACCCCCTTACCCTTAGCATACTTCTAGCCATCTCCACTACAGTTCTATTCTTTCTTTCAGCCACCCCATTCTGTTCTGGTGTATAGGGTGCTGTCAAATCCCTTCTAATTCCATTCCCTTCACAAAACTCATTAAACTCCTTTGAATTGAACTCTCCTCCTCTATCTGTCCTAAGAGCCTTAAGGGTTATACAAGTTTGATTTTCAACCATTGCCTTGAATTTCTTAAAATTTTCTAAGGCTTGTGACTTAGACTCCTGAAAGTAGACCCAACTCATTCTACTGTGATCATCAGTAATGAGTAAGAAATACCTATTTCCCCCCAAAGACTCTGTTTGCATAGGTCCACAGAGGTCTGCATGAACCAGTTGGAGACACTCAGTTGCTCTCCAAGCTGTACCTGAAGGAAATGACTCTCTAGATTGCTTCCCATATATGCAACCTTCACACAGGCCTAACTCACCTATCCTAGGCAACCCATTCACCATTCTTTTGGTACCTAAGGTCCTAAGACTTTGCTCATTCAGATGGCCATATCTCATATGCCATAACTTAGCTTCTTCATCACCTTTAACTACCATTGAATAACTGTCACTTCTAAGAATATCTAGACTGAACATCCTATTGTCTCCCATAAAGGATGTGGCAACAATCTCACTAGATTTCTTATCCTTAATCACGCAAGACTTATCATCAAATATTAGTGTATATCCATTACACAACAATTGGCCTACACTAAGCAGATTATATGCCAATAATGGTACATACTGGACATTATGTATCAGTTTGGTGTTACCTTTCACAGTCTGCACATCAATTGTTCTCATTCCTTCTACTTCTAACTTCTTGTCATCCCCAAGTCTAACCATACCCTTCTTGGTTTCATCCAGATCTCTAAATAGAGATTTCATGCTTGACATGTGGTTTGAGCACCCACTGTCAATATACCATGCCTTGTTTTCTGAAACTTGGCATCCTCCTCTGGTCAGAAACAATCTCTCTTCCTGTTCTGCAAAGCTTGCTCTCTGATCACCCTGATGTCTCCCTTGCTCCTTGTTTTTCAACCAGCAGTTTGCAATCTTGTGTCCAGGTTTGTTGCAGTGATAGCATTTGAATGTAGTTTTTCCTGACTGGGGACCTGACTGAGATTGAGATTGATCCCTATCCTCAGTCCAAGACTGTCTGCCCCCACGTCCTCTTCCACCTCTTCCTCTTGAGCCACCTCTGCCTCTGCCTTTGTTGTTCTGTCCTCTGAACCCTTCCTTGCTAGACTCATGTTTGGCCTGAAATGCTTTCTCTTCTTGTTTCTCACAGGATCTGTTAAGGCTTTCTTCATGTGCTTGAAGAGATCCCATGAGTTCATCAAGAGTGTAGGTAGACATATCTTTTGACTCCTCAATTGCAGCCACTACATGATCATATTTAGATGTTAGACTTCTCAACACCTTTCCAACCACCAACTCATTTGACATCTTCTCCCCATATGAGTTCATTTGATGAACCATACTAGAGATTCTGGACAGGTACTCTTGAATAGACTCCTTGTCTTTCATGAGTGCAGTCTCAAAGTCTCTTCTTAGGGACTGCAACCTCACGGTGACAACCTTCTTGTCTCCTAGATACTCTTGCTTGAGTATGTCCCACGCCTTCTTGGAAGTAGTGGCAGATGCAATCCTGGGGAAGACATCATCATCTAAGGCCTGCTGTATAATAAACAATGCCTTAGAATCCTTCTTTCTCTTCTCCTTCAATGCTAGATCTGGTTCAGCAGAATCTTTGTCATCAAACCCTTCATCAACCAATCCCCATAGCTCCTGAGACTTGAATAAAGTCTGCATCTTCAGACTCCAGAAATGGTACTTCACAACATTAAATATAGGCAGCTGTGAGAACGAATTTGACCCATTACTCTGCATTTTGAACAATGTTTTCCAGAGTTTTTTTTGAACCGTGAACCTGGTTAGCTCTCCGATACCACTTTTGTTGGGAGATTAAGAGAAATTAGAGAATTTGAGAAAGGAAATTACTTAATTGAATTGAATAACTGAATGCAGAAATACATTTGCTTAAATACTGAAGGAAAATAACAAACTCCTAACTGAGATCATGCCTACACTTATGGGAAGTAAATGCCACTAACTTAGCCAACTAACACACGATTTGTTGCTAATCTTAAGGAACCACTTTGACACTTTCAACCTTAATGAGATGCTTTGGATTATACTTCAACACTATTTAATCAAAGTGGTCACTACTTATCAAAATGTGATCACTTTTCTACTGTTAGAATATACAACGGTAGTAAAGTAGAATTTGTGAAAACCATTAATTTGTTTTCAATGGTTTACACATGATTGGCAACATCTGGCAATTTAATATGAGTTTTAATAAGATAATTGTTGGAAATTTGCTTCTGGGTAGTTGCCAAATGTTCCCTTTTCATGGGATTATTTCATAGGTTCATGATTCTCGAGACACCCAATTAATAAAGCATGATTATATTAATTAGACGGTTTCACGCTTTGAGACGGTCCATTTTTTTAAGAAAGTCGTCTATTTGTGAGACCGTCTCACAGAATTAATTATTGGTTGATGTTCAATTATTTTAGGAGATTGTAACATTTTTGGGGAGCAGGATAATGTTAGATATCTAGATCTAATATTTATTAATAAAAGCTAAGGAATTAATCACAGAAATCTCAAGTTTTTGTCACAAGAAAGGTGTAGGAAAGTTGCTTTGATGTCCTGAACAACTGCCAAATGTGTTGTTATTGTCATGCATAATTTCTACTTGGTTTATTTATTATAAAAGGGGGAAGAATTAAGTGACGGGTTGTAAAAACCGTCAACAACAGTGTCTAATCCCCTCGCCGCAGCCGAAAAAATGGGACATTGCTCTAATGCAGCAGTTTGTGATTATAGAGCTGCTGCACATGAGTTTAGCAAAGATTGGAATGGGAATTTGCAGGTTATGCTTAAGAATCCTCATGGAGTTTCCGCTACGGTAAATGATGGTTCATGTTAGCCGACACTGAGTCGGTTTTAAGTTTTTTTTTTTTAATTATGACGAGGGGTCCCCGGGCCCATGCATTCCCGCACCACCACATGGACCAGGTAAGCCACCCTTTGGGGCTGCACTGGCCAAGTGGTCTTGGCCCAGCAAGCTTTAAGGTTTCACTCAGTTACCACTGGACTAACACAACTTGGTTGAGTCGGTTTTAAGCTTGTTTTATGATGTTGTAGTAGCATATTAGCTTTAAAAATTGGATTAGTATATGTAGTTGGTAAAGTTATGTAAGACGGTACTCGTGATTTGGGTTTGAAAATCGTCAGCATTCAGCATCAAAATCGTCTTTGTGGTAATTTTAATAATTTTGTTTGGATCCGGTTTCAGGTTAGTCTTCATGGTGGTCAGGTTATGTCATGGAGAAATGAACAAGGGGAAGAACTCTTATTTACTAGCAGTAAGGTATATAGTTTTAATTGGGAAAACCGTTTGATATAAGTTTCGATTTCTGTTCTTGTTTTCTGGTGAAAGTTTACGGGTGATGACTCGTTTTGTTGCGCGTACAACAGGCAATCTTTAAGCCTCCGAAAGCAATGAGGGGAGGAATACCAATTTGCTTTCCTCAGGTATGTAATTCTTCTTCAATCCATCATCTTATGAGTTCGAGTTTATATCATTTGATACCCGATTGTTTACCCCTGAAGTTCGGAAACTGTGGATACCTGGAGCAACATGGATTTGCAAGGAACAAGGTCTGGTCAATCGATGAAAATCCTCCACCTGCACCATCAAATGATTCTAACGGAAAATCCTTTATCGACTTGATTCTGAAACCATCTCCGGAGGATCTCAAGTGCTGGCCTCACAGGTGAGCTATTTACGTTTTTTGAGTTTCAGTCGACTGTCTAAAACGGGGTAAGGGAAGCCGGATATCCACGACCTTACCACCTATCTGATAGAACAACTCTAGACTCTTTCTGAACGTCCCATATTTAATCCAGGTTGATAGATGAACCGTCTCAACCAAAACCCAAAACCCAAAACCCAAAACCCAAAACCTTAAGCTGATGGTTGAGGCCCAACTATTATTAATATTCCTAATACGCTCCCTCACTCAAATGCCAGTTGGGCTTGAAGAGTGGTTAGTTTGCACAGGTTCCCTATACCGCTGGGTTTCCACTTCGTGTTTAAGGTCACACTGTCTCTGATACCATGATAGATGAACCATCTCAACCAAAACATTAAGTTGATGGTTGAGGTCCAACTATTATTAATATTCCTGATCCAGTTACTTTCTCGTTTATTTCTCCAGCTTTGAGTATCGCTTAAGGGTTGCCCTTGGAAACAGCGGATGTCTGTCACTTACATCTCGTATAAGGAATGTTAATGGAAAACCGTTTACTTTCTCATTTGCTTACCACACTTATATGTCAGTTTCCGATATCAGGTATTGAGCTTTGTCAGTTTGTCTATCTCCAAAATCATCGTCTTTTTCCGTTTGCAAAGTATGTACTGACACATTCCAATACGTGTACTTCAGCGAAGTCAGGGTTGAAGGATTGGAAACACTCGACTTTCTCGACAACCTATCTGACAGACAACACTGTACCGAGCAAGGAGATGCTCTGACTTTCGAATCTGAGGTACCATTTTGCTTTCACTGGCAAATATTGAAACATTACAGAGGTTTAATCAGTCTGTTACCCTTGCTCGCTATTGTAAATCATGAATATATGCAGACAGTAGTGAGTTAGTCAGTGACAGTGAGCCTTCTTATCTGTTTTTCACTTGTGACCTTTGTAGGTGGATAGAGTATATTTGAATTGTCCAAATGCTATCGCTGTAATCGATCATGGGAAGAAGAGAACATTTGTGATCCGAAAGGAAGGACTGCCAGACGTTGGTAAGAAACTTCCTGCAGAAACCAATTACTAAATTTCCTCGACGTTCTCGTCATACAGTTGGTACACCCTGTTAAAGATATACTGTCAAAGAAATGAAAACAACACCGAATCGCTACGCTTTCCTTACAGAACAATTCGTCCCGTATATTAGTGCCTGGGATGTTTCGAATTTTCTACAGAGATGAGACGGTGTTCCTCGGTTTTTGGCAAGAAAACAGAGATGTAATTTCGAAGCTTTTATGTGTAATTCGTTTTTCTGTTCAAAGGGATTGATTATCAGTAATTTCTCTTCTTAGGGAAAAACTGATCCATTTTCTATCATATATATATATATATATATATATATATATATATATATATATATATATATATATATATATATATATATATATATATATATATAAATGAGGGGAAAAAGGAAGGGATTGAGTCAGATTTCTGAAGAGTTACCAGTCTTCGTAATCACCCGCCAAAATCCTTTTTATTCGTATAATTGCTTTGGCGCCAAAGTTTCGGGGGCAACCCCACGTTGCGTCCCCGAACCCCTAAACCAGGGCGCTTCGCCCCTAGACCCCGACTCGCTGGCGAGACCCCCATAGTCGTTCACTAGTGTACACTCCGTACTTTCCGAACTAGTTTTATTATTTATAAGTTCGCCCGTCTTTGAACCAAACCTAAAATACGGAAAATGAACCGGTAATTACACTTAAATTACCAACACACACTCTCTACGACCTTCCCCTAGCGAGGCAAACGCTTCCCTGTTATTTTCTCATCTGGGCAGAAAGATAAATGTTTTTTTTTTCCGATTGCTGTACAGTCGTGTGGAATCCATGGGACAAGAAGGCAAAAGCAATGCTCGATTTTGGGGACGAGGAATACAAACAGATGCTTTGTGTAGATGGTGCAGCAGTTGGAAACCCAATTACTCTCAAACCCGGTGAGGAATGGACAGGCCGACTCGAGCTCTTGGTTGTGCCATCTAGCTTCTGCAGTGACCGCTTTGATCTTCATTAAGCACGGTATTACTTACAGAAGCCCGTAGGCCATAGAAGTAAAGGTTACATGGAATTTTTTTGTCAACGGGAGTCGGGAAACCGCTGTTAGCCGCTAAGCGAATTTTTGCTGAAACCATTTTTAACTTTCAGCAAAACATGTATCGAAAAATATTGCGTAGTTTATTGCAGTGTTGTACCTAAAAGTTTTTTTCTTGTATCGAAAATATTGACGTAAACTTTTCGGGAATTACAAGAACGGGATCTAATAGACATAAAATCTTCGGCAATTACAAAAGAAAACACTGCGATGTTTCTTTTAAATACGGGGTTTAAAAGACGTAAGCTTTTCGGGAATTACAAAAACGGGATCTAAAAGACGTAAAATCTTCGGCAATTACAAAAGAAAACACTACGATGTTTCTTTTGAATACGGGTTTAAAAGACGTAAAATTTTCGGGAATTATGCAAAAAAGACAGGGAAGCTTTCTCTTTATATCAGAGCCAGGTTTCGATCCTGGGACCTGTGGGTTATGGGCCCACCACGCTTCCGCTGCGCCACTCTGATTGTTGTGCTATGTTGCTTAAATTTAATATATACAGTATACTATTGTAATAAAGTTCGTTACTTTTAGAATACCAGAATTACAAATAATTGAAATAAATACCCGCCAATCATCTAATCAAATTAAAAAAAAATTAAAAATTTACAAAAAAAACAAAATTATCTCTAGAGTTTCCAAAAAATTTAGTCTCATGAATCCAAATTCGCGATATAATTTTGTTCTCTCTTCTTTGCGTTTTAATTCAATTATTCAAAATATTGATTTATATTTTATAAACATGGTCATCAATTAATCAATTAAATTAATTAGACAACAATGGAGAATAACGGGGAGCCGCTGAAAAAACCTCCGGGATTCGTGGATCCAACGACGTCTCCTCCACGTGCCGGTGTACAAAAACCGGTTATCCCACCTACGTTTTATCAGATGAAGACGAAAAGAAATCGTTGTTGTATATGTTGTTTTTGCATTTGTTGCGTCATTGTTTTGTTAATCAATATTATTGGTATTAGTTGCGGTTTATTTTTCGCGTTTTTTCACCCGAAGGTCCCAATTTTCCATTTTAACCGGCTAGAATTAGACCGATTTAATTTCAATGTTAGGCCGGATGGGAACTCGTTGTTGGATTTTAAGGTTGTTATTAGAGTCGAGGCTAGTAACCCAAACCGTAAATTGGATATTTACTACGGTAAAACTAACGTTATTTTAAATTTGGATGAGAAAGTCCCATTAGGTTCAGCTATATTGCCTGGTTTTGTGCAACGTGTTAATAATGTAACACTTTTAGAGTTTACATTAAATGTAGATAATGAAGTAATTGAGTCGAATTTAGCGTCGAGGTTGAATACGGGAATGAAAAATGACGAAGTTAAGGTAAATGCCGCGGTGGTAACAAAGGTTGGCATCGGAATTGGAAAAGTTGTGACCGGTATGTTACCGGTTAATGTGATTTGTAAAGGTATTTCATTGAAGCAAATAACGGACGGGAATGTTACTCTTAAGTGTTCCTTCAATACTTTGAGATGGTAAGCAACAAAACTAATTAAACATGTTATTATCTTTATCAACGGAAATTGCATGCGCTGTCTTTGAAGTTTGAGTTTTATCTAAAAGACTTTAGGAGGCTATCACTCGTTGTTACGAACTTAGAAAGTGCCGATTTTTCTTTTGCAAATCGATCACCTTTCGGAGAATTACGACTCAAAAAAGAAATTGTCGAGTTTGGAATTCATCACCAAGAGTTATGGGTAATCAAAATTTGTTCAGTCAAAAAAACTGACATACAATAACTCTTAGCCACATGATCCAAATACGATATATTCAAATGGTAGTTCTCGGAATGATGATCGATTTGAAAAAAAGTTTATCCCTTTTTGAACCCGTAAACTCAAGTTATAGCCTTTTAATAAAGTTTTTCTGATTAAAAAATTGAGCCTTTTGGACAAAACATTAATTCTCGAGGGCATGCGTGTATTTTCCATTAAATCTATTTTCATAGATTTTTTTCAAGAAAACAAACCTCCTTAAAACTCTGTTTCATTAAATTATTTTTGTGAAAGCGGTAAAAATTTAAACATTTACACGAACTTTGAGTTAAGTTAATAATCTGAAAAATGTTTAATGCTATTTACAACTCTGTTTCACTCAGTTATTTTTTTTGAAAGCGGTAAAAATTTAAACATTTACACAAATTTTGAGTTAAGTTAATAATCAGAAAAATGTTTAATGCTATTTACAACTCTGTTTCATTCAGTTATTTTTTTGAAAGCGGTAAAAATTTAAACATTTACACAAATTTTGAATTAAGTTAATAATCAGAAAAATGTTTAATGCAATTTACAACTCTGTTTCATTCAAATTTTTTTAAAAGCGGTAAAAATTTTAAACATTTACGCAAATCTTGAGTTAAGTTAATAATCAGAAAAATGTTTAATTCAATTTACCATGTGCTTGTTATTGCAGGATCACCATACAGGGCATACACTAATGCATTTGTAAAACCAAATCATCCAATTCTTATTCGGGTACTTTCTCTTCATTACATTGCACATCATCGTCGACTATTTATCGATTTTTCTGAAATCATTCCGAGTTTTTTCATTGTATATACGTGGTAAAAAGGAATGATCATTTGTTTGACTATGGTCTTTATATTGTAATGGTGTAACGGAAAAAATACGGCCAATTAATTAAAAATGGACCGTCCATTAACCTGTTCACGTGAAAGGAAAAAGAATTTACGGAATACAAAATTGTGATATGTTAACTCGATCCAAGTCCGGTGTCTTCGTCAAACAATGTAATTATTTTTTCAAAATTGTTATATGTTTCACTCGATTCAAGTCTGGTGTCTTCGTTAAACCATGTCATTATTTTTAATTCAAAATTGGCATATGTTCACTCTTGTTTAGAATTGTTTTATTTGCTATGGAATATTGTTCAAAACTCAAAAATCTATTTCAAAACAATAAAAGAAGATCGGAAAAATTATCAAAACCTATTATTACACAATAATATTAGCTCAGTGTCTTACTTTCTCTAACGTTTACGGGATTACGGAAAGGGTCGGTTATATAACTAATTTGTATGATCTTGATAAGTCCATAACACTACAAAACCTAACCTCTAAAATTTACCGTACCTATTACCTACCGTAAAACGGTATAATTAACAGTTAAAGTAGTTTTTCAAACGACGGTCTCATCCCGTGTTTTTTTATAAAATGTGACTATTTTGTGGTAAAAACTGACCACTTTTTTATAAATAGTGATTATTTTTGAAAAATAGGTTATTTTTTAAACAAAAAATATGGTCAGTTGTTTAACCAAAAGTGATCACTATTTATCAAAATATGATCACTATTCTACTGATCGCATATACGACCGTCGTAAAGTTGAATTTGTGTAACAGTTAACACCATTGGGTCAATATCGATGGCTAATATTTTCTTAAGTTTGGTGTTTGTTTCAATCAGAAAGCTCAATTTTCCAAACCTATTAGAAGCCCACTCCCCAACAATTTTGTCATTATGTTTGCAGTTTGCCAAGTCAAAAATTATTGTATGGGACGGTATTATTGTATGAGATGGTTTTACACGGATAGATGTTTATTTGCATAAAAATAGCCCTTTTTATTGTTATCAATAAATGAATATTTTTAAAAGTGACTATTTAATGATAAAATATTATTCTCTACCAAAAAAAAAAAATGATAAAATATTATTGGGTTTTTCCCATTGATACCCCTGTGGTTTTCACTTTTCCCACTTGTACCCCTGCGTATAGCACTTTACTAGCCGTACCCCTAAACTTAATTAGTTAATCCCATCCGTAGCCAAACATGTTTTTGCCGTCTGTTTTAGACGTTAAGTGTCATGTTGGCACTCTATTTGCCAAATAAGCACTTGACTTGGCAAATGATTTTCCCATTGATGCCCTTGTAGTTTTCATTTTTCTCATTTGTGCCCCTGCGTTAAAAATAATATAAAGGAATGAAAAAATTGTTGGAATTGAAATTACATGAGCCGGATATCCGATTTAAAGTTCAAATTTTCCTATGTTTAATCCAAAACATTACAAATATATATCTTATTGTTGATAACCAAAGATTTACCGAAACATTCAATTGTTAAATTTACTTAAATTGTCAAAGTGTCAGAAATATTTTGATTAAAAAATTAAAAATTTACCCGAACTCAAATTAGCTATAAAAGACTATAAATGCAAAATTTAATATGGGAAAAATTTATGATAGATCAAAAGAAAGGGGGTTGAGAATCTAAAATTTAGTTGGTGTTACAATGATGAAATAGGTAAGTGACGCCGTAGGATTAATATGAGCATTGACAGGTAATGACACTCGTCTTATTTGTCGACTTGGTCCACTTAATATAAAATAAGTTGTGAATGTTTGATAATATTTATTTTTGAATAAAATAAAAGGTAATATATAATGGTATTATCTCATGCGATATAAAAAGAGATATAATAAACGATATATTACAACTTTTTATTAATTTAAAAGGGTATAGTAAGCAATGCGGTTTTAAAGATATCAGACTCAACATCGAAACCGAAAATGCAAAAATGCAGGGATACAAGTGGGAAAAGAAAAAAACACAGGGGCATCAATGGGAAAAACCATTTGCCAAGTCAGATGCTTATTTGGCAAATAGAGTGCCAACATGGCACTTAACGTCTAAAACAAACGGCATCAACATGTTTGTCTACAGATGAGATTAACTAATTAAGTTTAGGGGTACGGCTAGTAAAGTGCTATACGCAGGGGTACAAGTGGGAAAAGTGAAAACCACAGGGGTATCAATGGGAAAAACCCAATATTATTATACGAAATAACCAAAGTTGAAAAAAAATACTTCTAATAACATTTTTATCAGAAAAATTTACATTTTATTGTAAAATTGTCACACAACAATTACTTGGCACATTGATCCTAACGTACCATTTACACTAATTGCAAATGAAATTTATACTACACATTTAAAATTTTAAATATTATTTACTTTATAATTCACCTTAATTGATCAATAAAAATAAATCATTAATATTTATAATTTTATAACAACAAACTTTAAAACAGTGTTTCCGTGTAATTTGAACGGATTTAAAACACATATTTATAGAAAAGGATGATCTCACAGCATGAGATCGTCTTATTCTAAAATTTGTGAAATAATTATGAATAATTATGAATAGAGTAATAGACCTTAAGTCAACATATTATTCAATTTCCTAGATAATTCTTAATTAAGGGTGTCTATTTCTCGATTAAATCAGCTTGGAAATTTCCATGAGGGGAATACCAATGTGACATTTTGTTCTAGTTGTGTTTACCTAAGTTCCATTAATCTTGATCTTTGTGGTATTAGTCATTACAAAACAAAATGCTTTTTTTGGATTTAAACTCATTCTTTTTAATTTAATTTTAGATTCTATAAATTCAGTACAATTTATTTTTTATCGTACAAGTTATATTCAGTTCATATCTTATAAATTTAGAAAATATCTTATAAATTTATTTCATAAAAGTTGAGCAAAATAAAAAATGAGAAAAACAGGACCAAATTCTATCGTTCTGGCACTATTAAGGTATAACATTCGTATTAGTTAACCTTTTAGTTAAGATAATTTTTTCTCAATAGTATCAAATGACCGTAATTAAAATTTTGACCGTGATGGTATAAAATTATTAATTGGATATCAATCATTAACACGGTAGATAATTAGATAAACATGTCTAAAAATAACATTACTTGTGAAAGTGTTAATCTTTGTAAACATAATTGTATAATTGCTTTAAAAAGTTTGGTTCGGTCTGATCTAATTTTTTTTATCGGGCTATATCGGATACCTAATGTACTATCGTACTTTATTCTCGTACAGTCGTACATAAAAGGGTGTAATGTATGTAAATTCAATTATCAATCCAAGAAAATGGACAGAATTTACTTCACAATCTTAAAGTGGTATAGTCAAAAGCTTCAGGGAAGAGTAAATGATGGAAGACTTGTACTGTAGTAGTCTTTAGTAAATATTGCTAAAAATATTTGGTTAATAATTACAAACTACATAATGTCAATAAGTCTTACCAATTTCACTTATTCGGGTAGGTATAAGGCAGGTAAATAAGATTCAATGCGAAATCTTAAAGAGAACATACAAATGGAAAATGACATGTAAAGGATGCATTAGTATAATAATATTGGACTATTATATTTACGTATTAGCAGCGGTAAAGTCAGAATCTCCTTTTTATAAAAGAAATGACATTTAATACAATTTTATTGGTTGATTTTTTAAGGGAATGAATTTTTTTATATTGTGTGGGACTCCCACTTTCTATAAGGTACTTAATTACCCTCTTTCATCTTATCGTTTTTATTTATTCTCTCCTCCATACAATTTAACAATAAAGCTTTATTGAATATTAAAATTTACAAACAATTATTACAAATAAAATATGAATAATAAAAAGTTACATATTAAAAACACAAGTACGAGTAAAAAAAATTAGGATAAAAAATTGGCAATTAAAAAAATACACAAGTATATAGATAATAAAAAAACACGCGGTCAATATTTCTAATAAAAAAATCTGTCAATTATAAAACCATCACAAATAAAATTTATCGTTTATATTAGTAATGAAATAGATTGGATTTATTACAGAAAAGAATGACCTATTTTAATAATTAATAATTTAAAATAATTTATATATTTCAAACTTATTTTCTATATTAAATTATATTTGTATTAATTAATCAAACATATTTAATATTTAAAAATAGACCTGTACATTTTTTGTACAGGTATAAAACTAGTTTCAATTTAAAGGCGGTGAAAATTTTTATGAAGAAGAGAATGGATAATTATATCGATATGCTCGAAAAAAATTCGATAAATTTAGATGAAATATACAAAATTCTCATTTAGTAAGAGGAGTGACGGCCCTGCTAACTGTTAACTCCCCTAAATCCACCAATTATAGGATTATACAACAAGATGTAGACATCTAGTATAGATTTCGAATTTTATAACAAAGAATTTGAGCTTATACATATATTTTACGAGCTTTATTGAAAAGAATCTGAATGTAAATCAAAACATTATATTAAAACTCAAAAATAATACATATAAAACTCAAAGATTTTAATTTAAAAAAATTATAGCGAAAGAAAAAATTGTTAAAAACTCAAAAAAGATGCATATAAACTCAATTAGATTTGTATTAGATCTACGATGTTATATAAATCTGAATGTATAGTCCTATTTGTGTAAAAATTATAGAATTGTATTTTCTACTTTCTTGATCTCCAAGTTTCTAAATTAAACAAAATAATAATAAACTCGTCGGGTATTAAAGATTTTTGATTTAATTAAAATTTGCTTTATTTGATTTTCATAGATTCATTGTGGTCAAATTGATATTTTCATGATAATTATCGTAAATTGTTTAAAAACAATATTAAAGTTAAAAGGTGTGTATTTTGTCGTACCAATATTAATAATAAATATGCTCGCATAAATACAATAATCTAGTTGTAATTAATACTCTTTTCTGGCCACTCTACAAATATTAAAGTGAAATATTAGTATGATTGTTGTTCCAATGATTCTACATTGGCAAGATTTTGCTTGTCAACTAATCTGTACTATTGTATGTTGGATTGCATATTTGCATGACTTGTCCAATTAAAAACTTGCTTATATGTTTTCGTTAACTTTCATTGAAGGCGGACATATCCATTACTCCGTATAAGTTAAAGATGGGTAAAGTAATAGTATTGAAGTTGTAGATAAGACAAAAGAAAATTGCATAGGGAGTAACATTATACTTTTGTCTTATACAGTATAACCAATTGGGTATTACTTAATCCGTCTTTAGTTTGTAACGGATATATTCGTCTTCAATGAAATTTTTGTGCTATGTTTTTGTCTTTAGTTTGATGTGATGTTATAAAAGTTACTACTCCTTAAATTAGCATTTCTTTTGGTCTAATTAGTGGTTTAGGGATAATAGGGATGTTCGTCTTAAATTATTGAAAATTTTAGTTAAAGTTTGCGGTTTTTCCTAAGTTACTTGACGGTATTACTATTCTATTTTTGGAATATTCGGAACTCATAATATAACATTTGATTCAGTCGATACTAAATCCGATTATAGATCTATGATACTAAGCTTAAGCAATGGCACTTTAATGGTGTCAATGTCTCCGACTTAGAGAGAAACTAATTTTGTATAGTAAGGCCCTATTGTTTCTGGTTTTTTAGAGCTAAACTGAACTGAGCTGAATTGAATGGAACTGAGCTGAGCTGAACTGAACTGGACTGAACTGAGCTGAGCTGAACTGAATCGAGCTGAGCTGCGCTGAGCTGAACTGAACTGAACTGAATTTAATCGAACTGAACTAAACTGAACTGAATGAAGCTGAAATTAATAGAAATAACATAAGTTTAATTAAAGTATACTAAATAATACGAATAATAATAATATAAAAAAAATGTTTGATTAATACAAATTTGCGATTTTTTAAAAAACAATTATATTAAAAAAATATTAATTTTTAAGTATTTTGGGTATTAAACTCCTATGGACTTTGCTTTTTTCTTTTCTTGTGTTTTAAAATTAACAAAAGCAACATTTGAATATTTTACGTCGAATTAACATAATTTTTTTTTTTTATTATCTAAACATTTTACGTCTAAATGTGGTAAATGTGGTAAATGTGGCATGTATTTCATTTTTTTATTATTTAAACATTAATTATTTTTATATATAAACATTTATAGGTAAATATTATTTAGTGGATTCGGGATACCCGAATATACTTGGGTATTTGTCTCCTATTAGCCATCCAAACGTAAGAAACCATGTGGCTGAATATAAGCATGCACCTCCTAACGGAATATTTGAACATTTTAATTATCGAGATTTATTTTTGAGGATGACGGTTGAAATGGCGTTTGGTCAGCTGAAGAGAAGGTGGAAGGTGTTAAAAAACATGTCACAAATGACAACGAAATATCAAATGTCAATTATCGTATCCGCTTTTACACTTCATAATTTCATTCGGATGCATAAACTTGGTATTCCAGTTATACAACATCAAAGTATTCAAGGAAGAACAAATTCAAACATGGATTATAAAGAACGGAAGAAATTCATGGACAAAGTTCGAAAAAAAATCGAAAAAAAAGTGTGCGATATTGGTGTCCATAATGACTTCAAAGATGAAGACATCAAGATGATAACAATAATAATCATAATAAGAATTATTAATTAATAACAATAAATAGAATAATAAATAAATAAATATAATAATAATAATAATAATAATAATAATAATAATAATAATAATAATAATAATAATAATAATAATAATAATAATAATAATGATGATGATGATGATGTGAGATGTACTTAATAAAGTCAAGCTGAACTGAACTGAAATGAATTAAATGAAGTTGAGCAGAGCTGAACTGAACTGAACTGAGCTGAATGAAGCTGAGCTGAACTGAATTTAGCTGAAGTGAACTGAACTGAACTGAATAAACTGAACTGAATAAAACTGAGCTGAACTGAAACGAGCTGAAAATAAGCTAGAAAGAACAGGGCCTAAGTGTAAAGATTTGAAATAAGATTGATCAATCAATTGCTTTAATTCAAACCAATAAAAATGAAAAGATGGAAGGAATTTTAGCAAATACTTTTAGTATTTCCAACCTAACTCGTTGTCGTCCGTCTTGTTTGTAACTTGCGTAAACTTGTAACCTTTAGAAATACTCTTCTACTTGCTCCTCTCATTTATCCTTTTATCTCACGTCAGAAGCGGTTAAATAAATACAATGTCCGTTTTAACTAACCTGTCTTGTTTTTGACAAATTTTGTCCGTGAGTCCATGATATAAAATAATCATTATTCATAACATTGGCCACTAATTAACATAAAATAATCATTATTGATACCCTTCGTAAAACCATATAATATTCAAACATAATAACGACCTTACATTAAGTAGTCAAATAAGTCGTTATCGGTTAACCGATTACTCTAAATATTCAATAATTTTCTTATAATTACATTATCTGTCTTACAATTAAAACGATTCAAATAAATAGAATTTATGTAAATAAAGATACATAAAAAAAGCACAAAATATTTATTTTATATACATAAATATTATAATATTTAACCAGTCTTAAATAACAATTTATTCTATATTTTAAGAACATTCATTAATTATTAACTAGTCTAACACCCGTGAAAAATCACGGGATTGTGTACACTTATTTTTAAAGATGACAAAGGCAAATTCATTTCATTATATAACAATTCTATTTATTCGAACAAATTGATTTTTAACGGGGTTGTTTTGCATATAAGATATGTTCGGTCAAAAGGTGAATTTCCTGGTACACTAATTTTCGAATATCTGTTACCAACGATGGAAATATTTTGATTAATTATGATAACAGGAATGAATAAGATATATAAGAAAAAAACAATAAACGATTAAAAAAAAGATTAAATAATTAATAATGATTAATTTGGAAAGTTATTGTATTTGCTGAATTGGTGACAGAACTTAAGTTGACGGACAAATAGGATGAATAAAATAACTAATTAGGTAGAAATCTAAATTAAATGGCTGTATTAAAATTCGATAATCTAGGACAAAAATTACAGTTTCTCGAAAACCTCCTTGTAAACAACATTCGCTGATGTAAAAAACTATGGACTAATAAAATAAAAAATTACCTTGAAATAATAATTAATGAAAGATGGAGATATAATAATTAATGAGAAAAATCAATTACTGGATGATGGATAAAGATGAGTTAGAAAATTAGGGAATAAGTTACATAAAAAAGGAAAATGGAGAAAAATGAGATTACAGACATAATTAAGAAAAAAACTAAAATAACCCCAATGTACAATAGCATTGTACATCTGGTGGTATAGTCAACGAACTGTATAATTAGGATATTATGTTACCTTAATTCAGATTCAAAAATATTAACAATCATTAACATAATTTTAGCTATGGAATATATTATATCATACTCCCTCCTATTCGTAATAACTGTCTCATTTTATTAAAATACTACACTCATATATTCAAACAATGGGACAGTTATTACGAATAGGAGGGAGTATTATATACCACGTTTTCCAAAATACCATAGGAGCTATATTATATTCCTCGTAATGCCACATTAATATATTTGTCAATCATCATGGATCACTAAGAAAGTAATTGATATCGCTTAAATAAAATAAAATTCTTTACAATGCATGGTTCGATAGTTTGACCGTGGTATTAGACATGCCTTCGGTTCTAATTGAAAATTGTAGTTGAAAATTGAAATATTAACTCAAATCTAATAAGCTAAAAAAATAATAGACATATTTGGTGTACCCGTCATTAAATCTGTCATATTTTGTACCCGTCATTTAAATAATACGATTATGTATCATACGAAATCTTTCTAAATATTCTCTAAATAATTAATATTCTCTAAATAATTGTTTAGAGAATATAAAAGGCAAATTAGAAAATCTGACTTGTTTTACGTTGTATTTTTTGATAGATAAAACACGTTTTTTAAATCAATTAGGAAATCTGACTTGTCAAATTTCAAAGTATTATATTTTTCGGAAAAATTGTTTTGTGAGGGTGAATGTGAGAGCGTCATATTTTTAATAAAATTTAAATTAACCCAATTTAATAAGGTATAGTTACATTCTTAAATTAACCCGTCATATTTTGTACGAATTTGAAACTATGTGACAAAATAAGTTAATGGTGAAAAATAGAGGATTCGATAAAAAAGTACTTTATATTTGCAAACCATTAAAGGCAACTTTATTAGTTCACAACGTAATTATCTTCAATGATTCTCGAACTTTATATTCACCTAATTAACCCCTAATTATGTTCAATGATATTCTTAATTTATGTTTTCAGACCATTAAAGACAACTTTATTTATTATATTCTCTAAATAATTCGAGAATCATTTTGTGAGTCGGATTCTTGAAATTTCAAATTTAATTTGGTATGAAAACGTTACATTACAACCCATTAATTGAAAATATGGGTGCAAATTTCTTATTTAATAATGGCTGACTTGTCAAGAATGATTTGTCAAAATCGTACGGATTTAATTGGCTAATGAAAACTTGTTTTGTGTGAGTGAATGTGAGGGTGTGTAAGGTCTAATGCTGTTACCAGTTACCACATAGTGCCATATATTCATAATTCCAAGGGAATTATGGTAAACAACCGTGATTGGTAGGGAATATATATGGAATATTTAGGATTTGTTATTAGTATAATCTGATTGGTTGTTATTAGTATAATATTATAATATTTATAATAATTAGGGAATCTCGGTATAATATTTAAGGAATCTTGGAATGATTATTATAATAATAATAATAATAATAATAATATAATATTATAATACATAAAAATATATGACTTGGTATAAATTGAGGGTTCTCATTGGTCTACGAAACTGATTTTTGTGAGAGTGAATGTGAGTGAGCGAAAAAGTGAACGGTGGAATATTAGCGCGCCACGTATGCAGTTATACATTCTTCTTTTATACTCCCTCCTATTCTATATATTCTTCCCCTTTCATTTTTGCCCCAAAAATAAGGAATATGATTTGGACCACACAAAACACAATAACTCACCTACCATTGAATTTAGACCACACAAATGCTTCCAAAAAAGGAAATAGGGAAGAAAACCCGAATAACCGAATAAGAAAATAGGGAACAATACATAGAATAGGAGGGAGTAGTATTAATGATGATACTCCGTACATCACTTTAAATATCGTCATTATCTATCTGACGATTGAAAGCTTCCTTCCATTGGCGTTACCTTGGCGCACAAGTACTAAACTCTACTTTTTTTAACTCTTCTGCCACGTGTACCTATCCCACTCCACTGTACGGACTAACTTCTTTGCCACTTCCTATCCACAATGACGGCAATCTCCGGCAGATATTTGTAATGAGTTTAATAAAATTCATTTGGGTAGATAAAGACAAATTATTTGTAATTTTTTTATGCATTTTTATTTTTGCTTTATTTAAACAAGTTGGTATACTTATTCCGTCACAAACTTGTGACGGATATAACCGTCACAAAAAAAACTAGGTATTATTTCCTTTCTACCACTTTTGTACCAAAATTATCCACTCTAAATAACAATTTTAATAAATACTATATTCAACAAATTTTAATTAAAAATATCCTCTGACCTAAAATAATTCTCACACCCAATTAAAATAAAAACTCCATTTTTTATAATTGAAGACGATATTAAATATGACCAATTAATTAATACTCCCTCCTATTCGTAATAACTGTCTCATTGTCGGTTTGGCACAAGAATTAAGAAATTCATTTGTTTATTGTAAAGTAATGTGTGGTGTAAGAAGATTGAAGAGAGGTAAGATATTATTGATTATTATTGTGGGTAGAGATAATTAAAATAAGTATTGTTGTGGGGTAAACTGGGGTATTGTTGTGAATTAAAGGGATTAAAATAAGTATAAATATTAACAAAAATAGACAATGAGACATTTTGGTGAATAGACGAAAATGGACAACGAAACAGTTATTACGAATAGGAGGGAGTACTTTACTCCTCCCGCTTAAGAGTTTATACCAAATAAAATAATGTAATGGTAAATTATTAACCGAAGCTAAGCAGCAAGTGGATCACATACATTCGATATACTATCACTAATTTTATAATTTCTAAACATTATTAATATTTGAGTTTTATTTAAAAATTATGAGTATTGTTATAAAGTTTCTGATTTCGTTTATTAAAATATTAACCTCAAAACATTAAAATAAAATTCAAAAACATTTCATATACTAAAAATACACGTATAGTGAAAATAAACGTATACGGAATAAACAAATAAAATTCAAGATAATAAATTCACAATAAATACACAACGATAATACATTCGATATACATTTCTTTTTCTCGGAAAGGAGAGATACTCGGTAATTTAAAATGTAAACGGTTATCCTATAAAACAGGATTCAAATCTCCTTCACCACATTCTCCTCAACATTTCCTCCCTCCTATCTCTCCTTCTCTTTCTTCTACCTAATTAACCCAACTTTTACTCTCCCTCTTCACTTCCTCTTCTCCACACTCACTAAAACAGAGAGACAAAGATAAATAAAAATTCAATCTTTACCAAAAGTAATGGACAACCCATTTACCCGACCCGATAACCTTCCGATAACTAAGTACACAATGCATAATAAGGCTTTTCATGACCCGACCCGTTTACCCGCTCCGAAAGTCCTCCGTATATCGGTCGTCGACGACGACGCCACTGACTCAGACGAAGACGACCACGTGACTGCCACTGTCAGACGTCGGGTTGTTAGGCACGTGAGTCAGGTTAATTTCGGGTCGGGTCGAGGAGTGGACCGAGTCCGGGTCCGGAAGGTGGAGAGGAAGGTGAAGTATAGAGGAGTCAGAACACGGGAATCGGGTAAGTACGCCGCTGAAATACGCGACCGGGTTCAGCGTAGGAGATTGTGGCTCGGGACATACGAAACTCCGGTTCAGGCCGCCATGGCTTATGATTCCGCTGCGGTTAAATTATACGGACGTGACGCCAAGATCAACTTCCCTAACCCGAACCCGAACCAACTCCCTCTCGAGGAGGAAAGGATACAGATACAATCCCCAACTTCCGTGCTGAGGGTAGACGAGCCAGTATGTTCGGGTTCGGGTTTTGGTTCGGGTTTCGAGGATTTTGAATTTAGGGAATTGAGGGATTTTTTTGGGTATAATGATAGTACGCCGAGGTTAGTATTTCGGGATGAGAATCATGAGATGAAGGAAATGGCGAAATTGGATGAAATTGGGGATTTTGATTTGGGAGGTGTGGATTGGTGTGTTGAACCGTCAATTAGTACCGCCATTGAAGTTGAGGATTATCTCGTTGAAGAAGAAGACGTGACTTGGGTTTAAATTCCGTTAATATTAATTATATTTTTTTGTTAATTCGGGTTAATATTAGGCTTAGTTAAGTTTTAATCTAGTATATGTCCGGTTAGCTCGGTTTAAGTTAGATTTAAGTCGAGTTATTGTTAATGGTGGACTATATACATAGAGTTAGGAGTTGGGAGTTAAGACCGATTAGGGGAGATTATTTCGGATATTTGTTAATTTTCCCTCCGAGTTTAATTTAGGATTATGGTCGTAATTAGTAAGTGTGTAGTATAAAATTTGAGAACGCTTTGTTAATAACTAATCGTAAATTTAGGATCGGAATCTAACCTGAATGAATATGGAAGGTGTTATTTTAGTATTGTGTGTTTGGTATGCAATCTTTTTTTGATGAAGTCGCTCACTCGCTCGTATTCTCTCCATCTTAATTACTCCGTATTTGTTTACGTTGCGGTGTGAATTTGGACTAATTATTTGATGGGTATTTATTTCATAAATTCAAATTTATTATTATAAATCTTTTTAGTTACGGACGTATTTGTTTATGTGGGTAGATAAAATAAAAAAAGAATACGTACCGCTATGATATGACCAATGAGTGGATTATACCACCAGAGGTATACAATTTACAGTGCATATGTTGAGCTTTTTAATAGAAATTTTGAGCTTTATTAGAAAGAATATGAGTTACTTCGTACTTCATGGTAAAATTTATGAACTCCTTGACAAAATATTGAGAATCGAAAATTATTATACAACTAAAATACAATACGTATAAGTTAAACTATATTTTAATTTTAATATAAAAAAATTAAAATATAACTCAAAATAGTTTAAAAGTTCAACAAATATACACATAAGCTCAATTAAATACACTATGGTTGTACGATGTTATTATACATCTGATTGTATAATCCTTTTTGTTGTCATATCTAACTGCTAGTATAAACTTGTGACGGGTATAATTTGTCACTTATTTAATGTAAAAGTGTGTTAAAGAAGAAAGCAACGTGTAAAATATGGTGTATTAGTGTATTACCCAGTAAACTATAGACTAGTCACGGTTTTAACCGATTGAAAGATTTACCTATGCTCTACCTAGATTTTCTACTATTTACCATTGAACTCTCACATTCAATCGTTTTACTGTTTCAAATTACTAGTTGTGTGTTAATGTTATGTTTAGGCCCTGTTCTTTTGGACTTCAAGTCACTTAATTTAAGTTCACTTCAGATCCTATAAGTTCAGTTCAGTTCAGTTCAGTTCCTATAAGTTCAGTTCAGTTCCTATAAGTTCAGTTCAGTTCAGATCCTATAAGTTCAGTTCAGTTCAGTTCCTATAAGTTCAGTTCAGTTCCTATAAGTTCAGTTCAGTTCAATTCAGTTCCTATAAGTTCAGTTCAGTTCAGTTCAGTTCCTATAAGTTCAGTTCAGTTCAGTTCAGTTCAGTTCCTATAAGTTCAGTTCATATAAACTCAATTAAGAAAAGTTATATACGGAGTATTATTTTTAACAACCGATACAAACATTTCGCTTTAATTAGTCGATACACGTCATCAATAAAAAAAACAATTCATTAATATTTTGCCCGTCTTTTACTCTCTAATTAATGACAAACTATCATCCTCATCAATGCCAAAAAACAACAACTCATCATACGACGCCCTCACCCTCACCAATTGTCACTCTCCCATTAATCAGTTTCTTCATCACATTGTTAGAGAAAATAAATGGTTAGAGAAAAAATTGTAATAGTGAATTATTTTTATCGTAATATAATTGTAGTATAATGTATGAGCTATTAATTTAACAAGCCATTATATATAAAGTTGAAAATATTTTAAACTACCTTGTGTTTTAGACTAATTTTTTATCAATGCCATATATTGGATAATAATAATAATAATAATAATAATAATAATAATAATAATAACAACAACAACAACAACAACAACAACAACAACAACAACAACAACAACAACAATAATAATAATAATAATAATAGTTAACTTAAATTAAAATAAAGTTAATTAAGTTCGGATTTTATAAATTTAGTTCAGTTCAGATCCTATAAGTTCAGTTCAGTTCAGTTCAGTTCAGTTCAGTTCAGTTCAGTTCCTATAAGTTCAGTTCAGTTCAGTTCCTATAAGTTCAGTTCAGTTCAGTTCCTATAAGTTCAGTTCAGTTCCTATAAGTTCAGTTCAGTTCAGTTCAGATCCTATAAGTTCAGTTCAGTTCAGTTCACTTAAGTTTCAGTCCAAAAGAACAGGGCCTTAGTCGTTTCAAATGACTATAAACCTAATCGGTCAAATTTAAACTATTATTACTACGTATATAATAAACAATTAATTGTTACATACGGCCCCTCATTTTTTAGCATTAGGCCAAAATCTATTGGGATTATATGATATCAACCTATAAGTATATTATTGTAGATTTTACGAATTCTCATTAAACGGGGACACAGACCTTCTAATTTCATCTTATCTAACCATTTATGTATTACTTGACTCGTATTGTGACGGATATGACCGTTTTTAACGAGAATTGTTGTTCAAATGTACCAGAAAACATGGATCCCAAGTTGCAGTAGTATGAATTGGTGATGATGATGATGATGATGATGATGATGTATTAATGTTTGAATTGAAAAAAGAGAGGACGACAATAGAGCAAGCGTATGAAGACACATTGACCAATGTCATATTGTCATGCATGCTCTTCTTGTAATTTTTGGTGCAATTTTGGTACAAGTGCTCACTGCTCAGCTCCTAAAAGGACATTTAACTGTTTCCACACCCTGTCTTTGACTACTCTTCAGTCCTCACCACCAATTACCTCTTGAGTTTTCTCTCCGGTTCGTGTTTGAGACGGTTTTATGCTTACAATCGTTCTCATGAAACCGTAATATATACTTTATCTAACTCGGTTAATTGTTATCTAGTTCCATTCTGTTATGGGGGAGTAGTAAGTATTAGTGTATGTGTAGTTAGTATTAAGGTGACGTTTGTTTGAAATAGCGGTATGAGTTTGAAATCATGAATTATTTCATGGTGGTATATATATGGGGTTGGATTTAGAATTCCTGGTGCCGTGTGTTTGGTTCAATACTGTAATCAATTTCATAAAACTATAAATGTATACCAAGTGATGTGATGGAGTATTCCGTCGCAAGCTTCTGATATCTCATAAAAATCAAGTGGAAATGCAAGTAAAAGGGGATTGTGAGAGGTCACAGGCTTATGAGTTATGACTTATGACCGTAGTCCGTAACAAGCAAGACTATGGAGTACTCAACTACACACGCCTTTCATTTGCAACTATACCGTACATATCATACAAGTACTATTTGAGTTAATTTCACATGTAAAACCGTTTCATACAAATTAAGGTGTTTAATGAGTTATTGGCCCTACATTTCCACAAGTTCTGATTTGTGACGACAATATCCGTTACAAGCTTGTGACGGATCAAATAATATCCACTTTATTAGATAAATAGAGTACAAACTACAAACTACAATCAAGTAATATCCGTTACAAGCTCATGGCGAGTATTTGTTATTTTCTAGGCACTTTAATTTTTGTTTTATCTTTTCAAATGATGTTACTATACCTGTCACAAGTTTATGACGAATATACCCGTTATAAGAGATACTTATTGATACTCCCTCCATTCTTTTTACAGTAAGTTTTGCTTGCGACGGGTCACCATTTGTAACGGATATTTTGTGAGATAAAAAGGATACAAAATGAGTTAGTGGAGAAAGGGTACCACAACAATAATGTTGAAGAGAGAGAAAATGTGGGTATTTTGTAAGAGAAATTGGTATCCGTACAAGCTTGCGACGGATAGTGCCGTTGCAAATAAGAATTTGTGTTCTTTTTATATCACCTCATTTCCCTTTTGGACACTATTTACAATCGAGTATTGAACGTCAGTTTTCTCTCAATCCGTTCACGAAAATATATTCATGTGAGATCTTTTTTGGTTTGTCTTGATAAGAAGATTAAGAATATCAAACTTTTATACTCCCTCCATTCATATCCACATTACACATTTCTTTTTTCACGTTTGCCAACGCGTCTTTTGTACGGTAAATATTGTTAGCTACGTATTTTCAAAAATTATAAAAATTAGATATTTATAATATAATCGTAAAGACGAATAAAACTAGATCCCACATGAATATAATTTTATTTACGTATCGAGAGAAAATCGAATTTGAATGGTTGTTTGTGAATAGTGTGTAAAATAGAAATGTGTAATGTGGATTTGAATGGAGGGAGTAATTTTTAGTGGTATGTAGCTAAAGATATAATTAAAATAAAATGAATATCGGCAAACGTGTATAAAGAAATGGGGTGATATAAAAAGAATGGAGTGAGTACATTTTACAAGCACGAAACAATTACAAACAACTTTTGAAGAAGTATGCAAGACACTCAGAAAACAAACATTGATAATGGTAAATGCAGAGAAGGCAGAAGAGAAAATAGTAGATTTTGATTTGCACTATAAACCATCCCCAAGCAAGGTCATGAGGGAGGTCATGACCTTGTTTGGCATGGTTAATGAGTTAATTGAGATAATTAACTTGTGACCATCTAGCTAATTTGTGACCATATGACCAACCAATGTCAATTTGTGACCATGGTTGAACAAAATTGACCATATTTGTGACCACTTAGGTGGACAATTGTAATTGGTTGATAAATTAAAAAAATAATAAAATGATTGGTAAGAGAGAGTTTTTGGTGGGGTAGAAAATGTGATAAATGATTGGAAATGTTGAAAAGTGGAAAAGTGATTAGGTTGATGACCTAGGTCGTGACCTTTTTGCTTGGGAGGATAAAAGTAGGTCAAGATAAATAAGTTGGGATTAAGAGTAAAACCGGGTCGCGACCTAATTATCGCGACCACTGCTACTATACTATAGGTTATGTCCTTTTCAAAAAACACAAGAGCATGCATATGCCAGCTACATTATTTTTAACTAATTCTCTCTTAATTTTTTTTACCTACTTTTTACCGTCCATTATCTTGCTCCCCAAGTTATCATAAATTCATAACTTGTTACTTTTCTACGTGTCACGGGCTTCATATTCTTCAATTTTATGTTGCTCATTCATTTTAGTAATATAGGATTATAGTCACGTTATTCACGTACCCCAACCGTCAAATACTCGCCACGTTCTAATCCATAGTTATCTATTCTTTTCGACACAAGGACTTAAAATAAAGGGTTGTTTAATTGTCCTCTTAAATCATGGGAAGTGGCAATTTCCCATGAATTGAAAATTGTGATGTTATTTGGTTGCCTATTTCATGGGAATTAGGGGTTGTTTGGTTGACACTTTGAAAACACGTGAATTGCAAAAATATGGGTTGTTTGGTTGCCATAATTTTTTTAAAATGGAGGAATTAGAAGTTCCTAGGAACCTCCAATGCCTACCTAATGTAGGAACTTGCTTACCTACTCCCCTCGGTCATTCGAAGTTCCTGTGGAATTTAATTCCAACATGCGCAACCAAACACTTTTCTCAAATTCACCCGAATTAGATGTGAGAACTTATTTCCCATGAATTGTAAATTCCTAGGAAAATTAACTTCCCTAATAAACCAAACGACTCCTTAGAACTTTTAAAGAAACTTTAATTCCTCCGTTATAGAGGAAATCAGGCCCCTTGGTAAGTGCAACTTCCCACATGAGCTCATTTCATCCAAAGCAACCAAACAATATTTTTGCAATTCACATGAATTTAAGGTCGTAGGAACTTATCTTATCATGGTGAACCAAACAACGAACCCCTACATAAATGTAAGTTCCTAGAAACTTCATCTTCCCATGGTGAACCAAACAATTATCTTTGGAGCACGTAAAACGCTTAGAATATAAAATCAATCATGGGATTTCAACCATCCGCTTAACCTTTTGGCTGAGATGATTTATTTAAAAAAAAACATACTAAAAATATTAATAATAGTTGGGGTTCAACTATCACCTTAAGTTAAATCCAAAAAAGTAAAAGGTACAATTCGACCTTTACGATATAACTAATTCTCGTTTTCCCACTCAAACTCATCTTGTAATCGATCTTTTTTAAAATTGTATTTTCGGTCTAAACTATAATATGTTTAGTCATGTGTCCAAAGAATGTCGGGTGAACGAGTATAGACAAAGGACGACTAATTAGGAGAAGTGTCCGTGCTACGCGATTAAGTAGTCCTGGCAAAATTCATCAGGCCGAAATAATCTGACCCGACACCAGAATTTAAACCTGAATCTGAATCGACTCAACTCAATATAACCCAACACAAAAGGACCTGAATTCAAAACCTGATCCGATTAATCCGTTTGTCGAGATTGAGTGAGGGTTTGGGGTGAAACAAAAGCAAGAAAAGGGGATAGATTGTCAAGTTCATTGCATAGAATGGGATGGCAAATCAGATCCACTAATAATAACAAGTTGTAAAGAAAAACACTTTGTTGATTATCAGTATTGTTTTGCCATAGTTATCTGAAATGAACCCTACAAAAATTTAAAGAACAATAATGGGAGGCCAACCCTTCCCACTACTTCAATTCAGGTCTTCGGCTACTCCAGTCTCCAGTCCCCGGACCCCTCTCTCTTTTCTGCTCCTCTCTATTTTATGTCTTTTATTATCTTCATTCAAGTGTCTTGCCTTTGGCATTTATTTATGTCTAAAACTCGACAAACGGGTCAATTGGGTCGGGATTGGGTTGGCTAATTCGGGGTTCATTTCGTATTTCTCATATTTTCGGGTTAGTTTGGGTCTGGTCGAGCCAATTCGGGTATAATTTAGGCAGGTTGAGTCACTTTCGGGTCAAAGACAAAAATGTCATTTCAAATCTGTTGGGTCAACTAAAGTTATGTTTTGTCGGGTCATTTCAGATCGGTTGGTTTTAGATCGGGTAATTTCGGGTCATTTCTGTTACGGGTCCATGAAAAATCAGGTGATTTTTGGATCCGGTCAAAACAATTCGATCTTCGGGTGTCATTGGGGTGCGACAATTAAGGTCAATTTTGGGTATCGGGTCCGAAGTTAAATCCAAGTGCAAATTGAATGTATTGGGACAATTATTCAAAAGAGAAAATGTATTTTGTCGTTCGTTTCATTAGAATATTAATATTCACGGCGCTAAACTAAAGTTTTAGTTAAATGTATCATGATTTTGGTCCGTGGTTATGCCTTATAGAATTCTAAATTTGAGTTGTTGCCTCATTTGGGGTCGTAAGTTCGAGGCATGTGGTTACAAACATTATGTGTTGGTTGTTGTTTGTAACATGGATGTATTTTGTTTTATTATTTGTTTACCATATGAGTTATTCTCACTAATATTATCACAAACTCTACATTTCAAAGGACTTATGCATAATTATGTGTATATGCAAAAGTATGTGTATATAGTAGTTGACTTTAGCGCTTTATTGAGTTTTACTGATTAAAGTGGTAATAATGACCATTATAGGGGATATATTGATTATTTTGAAATGTGAATACTCTAATATTGGGATTGCTTAAACCTGTTTTTTCTATTTAAGAAATTTATGAACGGTTGTTTGGTAATACATGCTGGAGTAATTATTTGTATATTTGATTTAAATGTTTATTTTGAGCCAAAAAGAGGTAAAAGGCGCATAAATTATATTTATTTGGTTTGATCTTGCGATGTTTCTTTAACGGAAGTTATTGGTGATAATTGGATCACTAACAATATATAAGCTCCTCGTATCTAAGATGTATTCTCGAGTTTATACATGACAAAATGAAATTGATGGAAATGTTCTTACATTCATATATATGATGTTTGTACGTGTTACGAGAGGTACGATATAGCGTATGTCATTATAAGGGACTGACACCCTAATTTTGGTAAGATAGAAAACAATTGTATCATTGGGAATGCGTTTGGAATTTGATTGAACGTCAAATAATAATGAACTTCATTTGTTGTTCCGATACAAATTTTTATAATGCTATATCATGTATGATAACTATACAAATTGTGTTGCTAATATACAATAAGGTGTGAAGTTCTTATGCTAGAATTAACAGGAGAAGAAATTGAAAGGTTCAGTGATCTACTAGCATATATTCTTCTACAAGGAGCTTTGGGATTCATTGATGGTCATGCGTCGGTAAGAAATTATAATTGAGTGACTATTGACCAAAAGCATGATTGAAAATACGATTAACATCAATGGTTTCACAAAGGTTGTGAATTGTAAGTGGATATTGAGATCCCTTACACAATATGATCATGAAGTACGTACGTAAAATTGTAAAGAGGATATTGAGATTCTCCTACTAATGGCCATGGTAGAAGTGCTGGTGTGGCAGCACAAGGAAATGGGATTAAAGCCTATTAAGGAGTAAACTGTGATTGATACCCAACTTAGCCTAGCTAAGGTCAAATGCGGTCAAACGAAGTCACAGCGAACTCGAGATGAAATGTCAACACCATTTCCTTCAAATTGTTATATGACATTTCTTTTTCTATTTTTCCTTTTTCAAGGTACTGTCGCGTGTTTATAAGGTTGAGTCATAACTCTTAATAAATTCATAGTCCTAACGGATGGTTTGAGACAGTCAAACCTGATGAATTTACCTATGTGAATGTGGGGGCTATTGCTCTAACCCCAAGAGAGTTTCAGGCTTTAGGCTCTCTAGAGGCATTCACGAGATTACCGGGATTCATGTGGGGAGCACTTGGGAAGTCCAAGTAAAACACTTACCATATATGTTGCGTTCATGATGAGTTCATGGATGGTGCGAACATTAGCCCTGTTTTTGAGATTGGTAAGTGCGCAACTGATCTTTCACCAACTCCATTCAAAGGTTCAAGGCTTTGATCCACCTCAAATGGCGGTCTAAGGTTACTGTATGCACTGGGTGTTAGTTCAAGTCCACAAGACACTAAACATCTAAATTCCAAATCTCCGTTGCCAAACAAATCTTTTTTCTCCTTTTAATTTCTCTATTCTTTATTCTTCTTTTGAATCATGTGGGGGATTGTTGGATTTGATGCTTCAAAAGAAGCAAATATTGAAAATTGTCCCAACAATAAATTGGAGCATATTTCTAAGTTGAATATATTGACTCGTGTGAGTACCGAGTCGATTGTGCATTCCTCCATACTTGATTTGTGGGAGTTTCCACATTGATTACGTAGTATCCTAAACCTATCTTTTTACGAGACTGATTTAGTGTTTTACCATACATTTTTCACCAATATATAAACCCCCCCTATATCATTCACAAAATCACTCAACTCAACTTATTTCATCACTTTCTCTTCTCTGAAATCCTTCTCTCCTACTTATATATTTCTGTCTACTAAATAGTTCTTAAAGGTTCTTTGGCAACGAACTTGGCTTTGTTCATCTGTTTCTCCGCCTACACCAGAGAAACAGCGGTTGTGTAATCCTGGGGGTTGAGTGCCATTTGAGGCCGTGTGTAGTAGACGGGGCATAAATCAACTTTAGGACAGTGACGCTTGTCACGCCACAACCTTCCGTCTCAGATAAGATCTTTACTGTTTTTTCTATTATTTAATTTCTACGCTATACCTTTTACCGTGATAACATTCAGGTCTTCAGCTACTCCAGTCTCCAGTCCCCGGACCCCTCTCTCTTTTCTGCTCCTCTCTATTTTATGTCTTTTATTATCTTCATTCAAGTGTCTTGCCTTTGGCATTTATTTATGTCTAAAACTCGACAAACGGGTCAATTGGGTCGGGATTGGGTTGGCTAATTCGGGGTTCATTTCGTATTTCTCATATTTTCGGGTTAGTTTGGGTCTGGTCGAGCCAATTCGGGTATAATTTAGGCAGGTTGAGTCACTTTCGGGTCAAAGACAAAAATGTCATTTCAAATCTGTTGGGTCAACTAAAGTTATGTTTTGTCGGGTCATTTCAGATCGGTTGGTTTTAGATCGGGTAATTTCGGGTCATTTCTGTTACGGGTCCATGAAAAATCAGGTGATTTTTGGATCCGGTCAAAACAATTCGATCTTCGGGTGTCATTGGGGTGCGACAATTAAGGTCAATTTTGGGTATCGGGTCCGAAGTTAAATCCAAGTGCAAATTGAATGTATTGGGACAATTATTCAAAAGAGAAAATGTATTTTGTCGTTCGTTTCATTAGAATATTAATATTCACGGCGCTAAACTAAAGTTTTAGTTAAATGTATCATGATTTTGGTCCGTGGTTATGCCTTATAGAATTCTAAATTTGAGTTGTTGCCTCCTTAAAAGGGCATGTTAACTAGATATAACATGATTTATAAATCACAAATTCTCATTGTAGACGGAGGGTATCCGTCACAAGGAGAAGACGGATACCATTTTGTCTCACAAAATGTCCATTTAGATGAGAGAGGGAAGCACATGGGGTGCCCCACCTTGTCCTCTTTATTCGTTTTGTAATTGTCATTATCCGTCGCTCCACTCGACCCGTCACAAGCAAGACTAACTGTTTATAAATTATCACATATAAGAGAGTTTGCCTCCACATACCAAAAATAACGGCCCCGAATTTCTTCATTATCGGAAAAAAAACTCCAGGACAGAGTGGAGGAAATTAGGAACTGTACGGAGTTGAATTATCGTCTATTATCACATGAATTACATAAATTATTGGGCAACATTTAGTTTAATAAATCTCTTGTTGCTTTCTTGTGGCTGGTCCTCTAATATCTTAACTTTTGTCTTTTTCCAACATTGAAGACATCTAAATTATTGGACAAGATTATATTCATTTACAAATTAAAAATCATTATTTTGTACCATTTTATTTATATTTTGTGACCCGTTTGTGATTGATCGTAGCATAGTAATTTCGTACTTATTTACATAATAAATGTATACATTTTATCATTAATAATGATTTGTATCTATTATATTAGTTTTAGTACCACTTTTTTCTTAAATTTATATAATAGTCTCCCAACAAGCTTATAAGAGGCGGTATCTCATAAGATCTACTAAAAAAATATTTAAGTTATTATGTTTTATATCTCACTTCTACTTCTTTCATCATGAACTCCCGATTATTTATTTACTTATTTTATTTTGGACTGGTTTATTTTTATGAACTTTTGAATTTAATAAAGCTAAATTGAATTGAAGTGAAATTAGTGAAGGTGAACGGAATTGAAATTCTAGATAAATAGAATTTAAATAGGCTAAGAATCTAAGATCGACTAACTAGAGTTGGACTGAGCTAATATTAAGCCAAAATAACAGGATATTAGTCGACTTGTCATTGAATATTGAATAACCATATTCACAAATTACAAATGATCACCTCCTCCCCCTAATTTAAATATTAGTAAGTCTTGCTTGCGACGGGTCGTTATTTGTGACGGATGTGTTTGTGAGCAGGGGCGGATCCAGAATTTAGAAGTGGGGTGGGCTAGGCTCATGTCCGCGATGGTTAGTCATTCGAAACCATCAAAACGTATAATTGAGGTCGCACATATGTGAAAGATGTTAGTCATTTGGGGTTGCTCTCTTTGTCACAGACCTAAAGTCATTTGGGCAAATTTTTATTATTTACAAATGGTATTTTATTGATAGGTAAACAAATAAAGACATAGATATATCTTATATAAATATACAATATGATTGAATATTAAAAAATGTATACTTATATGAATCTACTTGACAATATTATTCAAAGATACAAGTTTCGCTGTATACTAATAAATTTAATCATCATTAAAAAAACATAAACGTCTTCTAATCTCCTTCTCTTTAAAATACAATGTTTTTGTATATCTCAACTTTGTTAAAAGGTAAAACCAATGATTCTTATTCTAACAATTAACATTAAGCTAAAAAAACATAGGGTATAAAATACTTTAGTTATAGGGAAGACAATAACCGCAATTTAAGATTAATATTATTAGGATTTATGATAAAATGCTAAACAACTTAATAGGGTAGTAAATAAAAAAAAATGCTACTTATGAGATTCGAACCCCTACCGTCAAGCAAAACAACCCTTTTACTTCCTCTATTACCAACTGAGCCCAAATACAACACTGAATATATTTAGATGTGTATTTATCTTATTCCTGAAAACAGGTTGGGCTGAAGCCCACCCAGCCCTGTGGGTAGATCCGCCCCTGTTTGTGAGATAAAATGGATATAAAATGAGTTAGTGGAGAAAGGGGACCACATGAATAGTGTTGGAGAGAGAGAAAAAGTGGGTATTTTGTGAGAGAAAACGGTATCCGTCACAAGCTTGCGACGGATAGTGCCGTTGCAAATAAGAATTTGTGTAAATATTAATTCCACCCAGTTATCCACACAATTACCAATGTTTAAGAAAGACGGTCTCTTATTAATATTAGCGAGATATCTCTTTCAAAACAGACGATTGCCATTTTATTTAATATTTTATACTTTTCTTTTAAATCACATTTTAGTTATTTAATCAATTAGAGACGGTATCACTTAAAAGAACTTAATTGCAATATGTACCCATAGCTCGTGATAATCTTATTAAACCTTATTCCAATTTAAAATGACAAAAAGAATATAGTCATAAAGGTTAGTCCATATGAATTATTTTAGGCTATAAAGTGTAAAATGAGACATAAGCTAGATATCGTGAGGCACGCTTGTGGACCAATAACATAGCTAGATAATTACATTTTCTTTTAATTTAGACAAATTCTCGTTGAAGAGGGGTACTATCCGTCGCAAGCTGAAAATAGATAGTATTTCTCTCACAAAATGCAGGTGACATTGTCTACGGGATGCTTCGTTTCCTTTTCTTGTCCTTCAACTTGATTTGTTCTGAGAGATACACTATCCGTTTTTAGCTTATAACGGATAATATCATTCACAAACAAGACGTTTTGTTTAATTTAATTTCTTTTTAATTCGAAAATGTGGGCCTAAATAGGAAACAAGGATCTTGGTGTTGATACTCGACGGCTGAAATTAGGGTCCATATTTTATGTGATTTGACAGCTACTACTTGTAACCGTACATGCTGGATATCTTTAGGCAAATTCTCGTTAAAGACGGAGACTATCCGCCATAAGTCGAAAACGGATAGTGTCATTTTCACAAAATACAAGTGAATGTAACGCCCGTAAATAAAATAAAAATTTAAATTAATATATTAAAATGAAATCAAAACGGATGAAATAACGAGTACGTTTTATTTATATATATAAAAGAAATATAACTTGAAAATTTTAGTTATTACAAGGCGTCACCGCCGTATTTCCTGTACTGGAAATACAAGGCTGCAAGATCTACTCAGCAACTCTTATATTACATACTAATCATATCCTGAGTTTTAAATTTATAATGTACTCACTCCCTTGGTTCCCCAGCACAGAAACCTGAAAATAATTTGAATACACAAAATCAGTCAACACTGACTGAATATGATCTCAGTTACCTTCAATGGTCCTAATTAAATAATTCTTATTTAATTATTACCCGTACCAGTCCATTGTCAATGGGGATACCCTGTCATTTTATCATAACATGCAAGATATTGAATACCGGTTTACCATTACTGAAATGAGACACATTACGGAGTAAAAACTCCCCTGGGCTATGCCCTCATCTATGTACACAGGATCCCAGATCTAAGACCTGTGTAAACCTCTGACATTTTTGTCAGTAATAACCAGAACCTTAGTTCTTATGAGGCCGTGCCCCCTTCCATGTACATAGGTTAAAATTTGTAATGTCATCTCTTTCTGTAATAGTATCCCGAATGCTACAATTGGCCAATTATACATTATAAGGAAAAATATGTAATCACACATTCAAATCCTACCTTTACAAAATGTATATATCATGATTATAAAAAAAGAAAGACGTAATTAATATTATATTATAACGAACGAAAATATAACATGAGACGGTATAACAAACTTATGACGAAATTAACAATAAAATTGATAATAACCGCTTATTTCTAAGTCCTTATTTCACTATATTTAAAGGTAAATAATTACTTTTATCAATGAAGGGTCTGAAATCATACCTTATTATTAATTAGGTAGATAAAATATGGATGATTATTGATTATTACGTCCTTTGTGTTTATCTTTCTTCTTATCTCTTTTTTTTATTTTATTTGTAATACGTCAATTGTTTTCATAATTTGAAGGTTTGATGGCCTTTTATAGTCATTATAGTCGGTGGAAAAACAAAGCTTGCCTGGTAAGTCACATAGTAGTAAAAACGAATTTGGTTTTTGTTTACTTAATGGGTAAGTTTTTTTTTATACTTATCTCATCACATTATTATTATTATACCATAATACGTACTCTTGATCCATTACATTTATAATAAGGGTAAATATTAAATTGTATAAATTCGTAAATGAGGTACACGGAGTATAAAGTACGAAATGTCTTATTTAAGACTAACTATTTCTCGTCTGAAATAAGACTTATTGGCATAAGGTATACTACATGTTCGTCGTATATTATTATACGTTATAATATTAATAAAGTGTTATAATATTAATAAAATATATATATATTAATATATTCGGTTTATTACATTCTACCCTCCTTAAAATAAGTTTCGTCCCGAAACTTGAATTACCTTGTTTTAGAACAAATGAGGGTACTTATTTTTCATTTCCAGCTCGGTTTCCCATGTTGCTTGTGACATATCATGGCGAGACCATAAAACTTTCACCAATGGAATAGTTTTATTACGAAGAATTTTCGCCTTTCGATCTAAAATTCGAATTGGTAACTCCTCATAGGTAAGATCTTCCCTAACTTGTAAAGGAGGTATGTTAATAATATGACTTGGATCAGAGACATACTTCCTTAAAAGTGAAACATGGAAAACGTCATGTATCCTTGACAATTCTATCGGAAGATGAAGTCGATATGCCACATTCCCAACTCTTTCATTTATTTCAAAAGGCCCTATGTATCTAGGACTTAATTTTCGTTGTTTCCCAAAGCGTACTATTCCTTTGGTAGGTGATACCTTGAGAAATACAAAATCGCCCTTTTGAAATTCTAATGGTCGTCTTTTAAGGTCAGCATAGCTCTTTTGACGACTTTGGGTGGCTCTCATTTTCTCTTGTATGATTCTTACTTTATCTGTTGTTTCTTGTATCAGATCTGGTCCAATTATTTTGGATTCATCGATATCACTCCAACATAATGGTGTTCTACACCTTTGTCCATAAAGAGCTTCATATGGAGCCATACCAATACTAGCATGATAACTGTTATTGTAAGAAAATTCTATTAAGGGTAAATGTTGCTCCCATGATCCTTGAAAATCTAAAACACATGATCTTAATAAATCTTCCAAGGTTTGGATGGTTCGCTCAGTCTGACCATCTGTCTGTGGGTGGAAGGCAGTACTAAAGTTAAGCTTAGATCCCATTGCGGTTTGAAAACTTTTCCAGAATCTAGCTAAGAAATTTGTATCTCTGTCTGATACAATGGTTGTGGGAACCCCATGTAATCTCACTATTTCTTTTATGTATTTCTTAGCTAATTGTTCTGAGTTCCAAGAAGTCTTCGTGGCTAAAAAGTGAGCACACTTAGTTAGTCTATCTACTACTACCCATATTTCATTCATTCCTTGGAATGTTACGGGTAATCCTGTCACAAAATCCATCGCAATTGATTCCCATTTCCAAGTAGGAATATCTAGGGGTTGTAAAAGTCCTCCGGGTCTTTGATGCTCTATTTTTACTTGTTGACATGTCACACATTTTGAAACGAAATCTGCTATTTCTTGCTTCATATTGCTCCACCAAAATGTATGTCGAACATCCTTGTACATCTTGTTTCCCCCGGGATGTATCGAGTATCGTGACTTATGTGCTTCATTCAAAATCTTTTCCTTAATACTTTCTGAATTTGGTACACAAATGCGATTTTGAAACCAAAGCGACCCATCTTCTTGAATTACAAAACCTGGTGCTTTTCCTTTTTGTAAGTCTTTTCGAATTTTCTCAATTTGGGGATCTGTTCCTTGGGCTGTTTTTATTTCATCTTTCAAGGTTGGTCTTATTTCTAAGGTTGCCATATAACCACTTAGATTACCAACAACCATTTCTATATCCAGTATTTTCATGTCTTGCTGGATACGAGGTTCTTTTACCGTAAGCATGTTTAGGATGGAAAAAGGTTTCCGACTAAGTGCATCAGCTACCACATTAGCTTTCCCTGGATGATATTGAATATCTAAATCATAATCTTTGATAAATTCAAGCCATCTACGTTGTCTCATATTTATCTCTTTCTGGGTAAAAAGGTATTTCAGACTCTTATGATCAGTATATATCCGGCACGAAATTCCGTAGAGATAATGTCTCCAAATTTTCAAAGCAAAAACCACCGCAGCAAGCTCTAAATCATGAGTGGGATAATTTTGCTCATGTGCTTTCAACTGTCTAGAAGCATAGGCAATTACCTTTCCATTCTGCATTAATACACAACCTAACCCTAGTTTTGAGGCGTCGCTGTATACTTCTAATCCATCGATGCCATTTGGTTGTGTAAGAATAGGGGCAGACGTGAGCCTATTTTTCAGTTCGTAAAATGCTTCCTCACACTTTTTATCCCATAAAAACTTGGTACTTTTTCTGATAAGATTTGTAAGGGGTTGGGTTATTTTAGAAAAATCTTTCACAAAACGACGATAGTATCCTGCTAATCCCAAAAAGCTACGTACTTCAGCAACATTCTTGAGTGCTGGCCATTGGGTGATTGCCTCAATCTTTTGAGGGTCAACCTGTACTCCTTTCTCTGAGACAACATGGCCTAAGAAACTTATTTCTTTTAACCAAAACGCACATTTCTTAAATTTAGCATACAACTGGTTTTTCCTTAAAGTTTCTAACACTACCCGTAAGTGGTGAAAATGTTCCTTCTCATCCTTAGAATATATTAAAATGTCATCAATGAAAATAATGACGAACCTATCCAAATAAGGCCTGAATATTCTATTCATAAGGTCCATAAAAACTGCAGGAGCATTAGTAAGTCCAAAAGGCATGACCACAAACTCATAATGTCCATAACGGGTTCTGAAAGCTGTTTTAGGAATGTCGTCTGTTTTTATCCTTAATTGATGATATCCAGAGCGAAGATCTATTTTCGAGTAAATAGCACATCCTTGCAATTGATCAAATAGGTCATCTATTCGAGGTATAGGATACTTATTCTTTATAGTGACCTTATTAAGCTCTCGATAATCTATGCACAAGCGCAAACTTCCATCTTTCTTTTTAACAAAAAGCACTGGCGCTCCCCAAGGCGAAGTACTGGGTTTTATGTACCCTTTCTCTAACAGTTCATCTAGTTGGGTTTTCAATTCCTTTAATTCAGCAGGTGCCATACGATAAGGGGATTTTGAGATGGGTGCACTTCCTGGTATCAGTTCAATTGTGAAATCTACTTCCCTATATGGCGGCATTCCTGGGATTTCTTCAGGAAAAACATCTGGAAATTCATTGACTACGGGGATACTGGTTATATTTGGTTCTGTCTCTAAACTGCTACATACATCACATAAATAAGCCTTACATCCTTGTCGTAAAAATTTCAGGGCTTTTAAAAAGGATATAATCCTATTTTCGTAGGGTTTGTGGTTCTGAAATAGTATCTCATTCCCGTTAGGTTTTGTAATAGTTAATGATTTCTCATGACAATTTACCATTACATGATTCTTACTAAGCCAATCCATTCCTAATATTAGGTCAAAATCTTGTAAATCAAATTGGACAAGATCGGCTAGGAAACAATTTGCATCTATGGTCAAAAGACAATCCTTAAACCAAATTGGGCATAAAATGTTTTCCCCATTAGGTAACCCAACTGAAAGTGTTAACTTTTGACTTTGTGGGGTCAATTTCAACTTTTCACTCAAAGATCGAGATATAAACGAATTAGATGCCCCCGTATCAAATAAGACATTAACAGGATTAGAGTTAAGAAAAATGTTACCCGTAACCACATCTTCTGAAGTCTCCTTCTCCTGGGAGTTCATCACAAACACTCGCCCCCGAGTTGGTTTTTGTGTTCTAGGCTGAGGTGCCAATACTTGTGGGGCAGATGTAGATGCAGTGGAGTCCATCCTTCTAGGGATACCCCCTGGGATAGTCGTCTGATTCATTGGACAATTATATTTGATATGGTTTGTGCTTCCACACTTAAAACATCGGGTGTTATTAAATCTACACTGAGAGGTAACATGATTATTACGACCACACTTTGCACACAGGGGTGTTTGGTTCCTTTCATGTGATTGGTTAAAAGGGTTTCTTACAAAACCTAGGTTTGGTTGTTTATAAGGATTTCCCCCGCCAACATTATTTCTTTCAAACTTCCTTTTACCTCCAGATGGTGTATCATTTCTCTCTTTCATTATTCTTTCAGCATTAGTAGCTTTATCATACATTTCTTGATAATTTAAACAAGTGTGTGTAGATAATCGATCTCGAAGATTCCAGTTAAGCCCTCTTTCAAAACGGTTCATCCTTAATTCTTCTGTAACTACCATGTGTGAGGCAAATCGAGATAATTCCATAAATTTTGAGGCATACAGAGTAACAGACATTGATCCTTGTTCCAAGTTGTTAAACTCTTCCTCTTTTTGTCTCCTAAGTGAGGGAGGGTAAAATTTTGATCTCAGAAGTTCCTTAAACTGAGTCCAGCCAAATCCCGGTTCCTCTCTTTTGTCCTTAACCGTTTCCCACCATAAATCAGCTTGTCCTTCCAAATAATAGATAGCAAAACCTACTCTCCACTTTTCAGGGCACTGTATAGCATCGAAAAGTTTGTCCAAACCTCTTACCCATTTCTCAAATTCTACAGGGTCTGGTTTTCCATCGTAAGTCTTTGGATTATAACTTGCCATTTTCTTAAAATATTTAACACTTTCTTCCTGATTATTAGGAAGATTATTTCTAAGTGCTTCTGCCACCATTGCAGTGAAGTTTCTTGCATCTGATTGATTATTATGAGCGGATTGGTTGACGTCGATATTATTAAGAAAAGACATCCTATAAAATATAAAATACATATGGATTAGGTACTTAGTGCGATTTTATTTATTAACAAGCGCAAAATATTTACAAACATCATATAATACATACAAACATATAACACCGTCTTATCTTATATCCGCAAAATACTAGAGCAACCCTACATAAAATACAAGACTCAAAATTGGGTGTCTAGCCATCTTAATGTCTACAACCAACTATACTTAACTTATATCAGTCTTAATCTAGTACATTACATTATTTCCTGCTTCAGCACTTATAACAAGGGATATTAAAGCCACTGTTTATCCCCCCTTCTATCTATAGGAATTGGATTACTACTTGGTTGGAGTGTCATCTCTATCCCATTCGGTTATGGTACTAACATCACTATTCCCTCCATTATTCCCGTCATTTGGCCCAACATCTTCCTCAGGTGGGTTATTGTTTAGGTTGTCGTTTTCCTGATTGTTTTCACCATCTCCTTCATCATCAGAGATATATACCACATGGTCCCTCTCAAAAGTGATAAGTTCCCATGCTAGATCTTCAAATGTTGGTATCCAACGATCATAAAATGCACCTCTGTGAAGGTATTTGGAATGATTTGGGACTCCATTTACTATCAAATCTGAGTACCGTTCCTTAAAAGCTTTCCACGGAACTGTGTCAGACAAAGTTTTAATAAGGGCAAATGCTAAATACGGTTCAGTCATCCGGAATGCTGGAAACAAAGCATTGTGATTCCTTAACGCATTTCTCAGATTATCCACATGTTCTGCAACCGTTTCACCTCGTGTCATGATGAGATCGGACGGGTGGGGTACTGCCATTATATCTAAACAAAGGCATTAATTACCATATTAGTAATCTTACACACATAAATAAAAAAATGAATAAAACAAAATAATAAAACTCTATAACCTACCCTTCTTACTAATTTACCCCTCTCTCATTCAATTTTAGTATAGAGGCTCTGATACCAATTTGTAACGCCCGTAAATAAAATAAAAATTTAAATTAATATATTAAAATGAAATCAAAACGGATGAAATAACGAGTACGTTTTATTTATATATATAAAAGAAATATAACTTGAAAATTTTAGTTATTACAAGGCGTCACCGCCGTATTTCCTGTACTGGAAATACAAGGCTGCAAGATCTACTCAGCAACTCTTATATTACATACTAATCATATCCTGAGTTTTAAATTTATAATGTACTCACTCCCTTGGTTCCCCAGCACAGAAACCTGAAAATAATTTGAATACACAAAATCAGTCAACACTGACTGAATATGATCTCAGTTACCTTCAATGGTCCTAATTAAATAATTCTTATTTAATTATTACCCGTACCAGTCCATTGTCAATGGGGATACCCTGTCATTTTATCATAACATGCAAGATATTGAATACCGGTTTACCATTACTGAAATGAGACACATTACGGAGTAAAAACTCCCCTGGGCTATGCCCTCATCTATGTACACAGGATCCCAGATCTAAGACCTGTGTAAACCTCTGACATTTTTGTCAGTAATAACCAGAACCTTAGTTCTTATGAGGCCGTGCCCCCTTCCATGTACATAGGTTAAAATTTGTAATGTCATCTCTTTCTGTAATAGTATCCCGAATGCTACAATTGGCCAATTATACATTATAAGGAAAAATATGTAATCACACATTCAAATCCTACCTTTACAAAATGTATATATCATGATTATAAAAAAAGAAAGACGTAATTAATATTATATTATAACGAACGAAAATATAACATGAGACGGTATAACAAACTTATGACGAAATTAACAATAAAATTGATAATAACCGCTTATTTCTAAGTCCTTATTTCACTATATTTAAAGGTAAATAATTACTTTTATCAATGAAGGGTCTGAAATCATACCTTATTATTAATTAGGTAGATAAAATATGGATGATTATTGATTATTACGTCCCTTGTGTTTATCTTTCTTCTTATCTCTTTTTTTTATTTTATTTGTAATACGTCAATTGTTTTCATAATTTGAAGGTTTGATGGCCTTTTATAGTCATTATAGTCGGTGGAAAAACAAAGCTTGCCTGGTAAGTCACATAGTAGTAAAAACGAATTTGGTTTTTGTTTACTTAATGGGTAAGTTTTTTTTTATACTTATCTCATCACATTATTATTATTATACCATAATACGTACTCTTGATCCATTACATTTATAATAAGGGTAAATATTAAATTGTATAAATTCGTAAATGAGGTACACGGAGTATAAAGTACGAAATGTCTTATTTAAGACTAACTATTTCTCGTCTGAAATAAGACTTATTGGCATAAGGTATACTACATGTTCGTCGTATATTATTATACGTTATAATATTAATAAAGTGTTATAATATTAATAAAATATATATATATTAATATATTCGGTTTATTACAGTGAAATGCTTCATAAAATGATGCATTTAGTCCCATTTGTTCTCTCATTCGCATTATTGTAAGTGAGATACTATCTGCTTTTAACTTGTGACGGATAGTATCCGTCTTCAGCAAAACTCTTTGAGTTTCTAATCTCAAATCACCAACTTTAACAAATTATTTACTTTAGTTAATGACTAACTACCTTGTTAATAACTAATTTTAACTAACTATTATAGAACATAAATTCGGGTTTCAAAGGGTCATTTCCGACTGAAATCTTCAGTCGGATTGTCTATGACTATTTAAATATAGTCAATTTTCTTCAGACGAAAATGACCGTCTGAAAGAAGACGTTCTGATTAAAGAATATAAATTTTTATTTAAATTGGACGATACAATAAACTAACAATGACAATATATATCTATGTGACATCATGATGTTGTTCATGGTTGGATTATATATAGTTGAGCTCAAAAACGGGACCGGGTTGGACCGGCTACTTATCTAGCCCAAGCCCGACCTACATTAGGTTTAATTTCCGCGTTCGTACGGGCTTGGCTGGAAATCCCTAGACTAGGGAAAAAGGCGGATTGTGTGAAAATGTGGTCCACAGGTGTGGTTGGGCCAAACTGGCCTGCAATGTTGAACAACACTAATGTTACCCTATGCTATAAAATATCACAAATTGTCATTTATAACGAGTTAAATCCGTTATAAACTTGTAACTTGAGACAAATTTGTAATTGGAAACGCAAATGTGAAAAAAAATGTGAAATGTTACAAACTTGTGATTGTTACAAGCAAAATCGACCGTTAAAATAAAAAAAAATTTAAGATTATACTTCACTTTTTTGCAAACTCTATCCTATAACATAGATTAACCCAACAATGGAATAACCCGAAACTTAAACTTAAACTATATTTAGGCTCCGTTTGGCAAGATATTTCAGGTATCTTATTTGGTCGAAGTAGCTTATTTGACCAAAATTTCAGGTACCTTGTTTTTTCGTAAGCGTTTATGATGAGTTTATCGATCCGGTAGTAACTTATTTAACCAAATAAGTTACCTGATATTAAATGCTACCTAGTGTAGCATTTGAGGTTTCAGATACCTGATTTGCATTTATTTTACTTTTTCCCTTTAAATTTATATTATTAAATTAGTATTATGTCTTTTTACGTCATTTTATCAAAATCAGTTACCTTTTCAGTTAATTTGCCAAACATTTTCTTATATAGCCCGCTAACTTATTAGTCCTATTTTTCAGCTATCGTATCAACTACCTTTTCAAGTTCCACTTACTTTTCAATTTTCAGCTATCTTTTCAGTCAGTTTTACCAAACATAACCTTAATTTTAAATTTTATTTGAATAGCCCGATATATATGTGAATAGTAACATATTTAAATATGCAAATAATTAATATATAATATTAAGTTATCAAAATAAAATATTTTCTATTTTTTTATAAAACTAATTTAGTTGAATTTTTTATTATTTGGCTTAGTGGGTCTTGTGCAACCAAATACGAGTATATGGGTTATACACTTATACAAGTATACAAGTTCGTTTACTGAGCTGGGCCTCTAAATACTTCATATTGAAATAAATGGTAGGCCTAAACATTAATTCTTTTACATTTCGAAGAATGCAACTTCTGCCTAACAGAAAAGAAATGAGAAAAGGAGAATGATTAATGAGTCGAAAAGAGTAAGTCCCGTGTAAAACGAATTTATAATATCATATTGTAAAAATATAAGACCTTAAATTTTTTTTATTATGAAAAATGCTAATTGATGGAAGTTAATTTAATGGGATGTTTTAGGTAAATGATCACTTCGGTTTATAATGATGCTGATGTAAAATGAGTTTATATAAGAATTGTTAAGTCCGAAAATTATCAATGAGGCACAATGATCGAACAATTAATTTTATTTTGTAAGGTAGCCTCAACCGGAAGTTGTATAAAATGGATTTATTAAATAATTGCTAAAAGATTGGTTTTACAAACATTTTTTTATAAATCTTATTAAAGAATTTATAATCATTAAAATGCAACATAAACACGGTAAATATATTTGTTCTTTATATTTATTCCTTGTGCAAGGTGAATTTATATATTAAAACATATTCCTGGAGAATGATTTTACGATAATTTAATATAGAACTGTTCGAGAAAGTCATATAAGTGGCATAATACTAGAAATGAAGTGGATTTTAGTTATACTTGGCATTCAATGCATTAACAAAGATAGCCCACACTTAAGCATAGCCCAATAGAATAGTAGGCCGGCTAGGGCATCGGGTCCATAATAACGGAATATTACGAGACTCCCCGACTTTTGATAGCCATGGTTCATGCCCAAATTATGGGCAATTAAAACTGTCTTATACAAGTATTAATCATATATTTTTTATATTGAGTTAAATATATTTTTAAATATTTATTCGAAGTATTTTATTTAGATCGAGTTTTTAATTATTGTTCCTTTGTAATTAGGGAGCACGGTATACTACACCGTAGATACTCGTAATAAGCAAGAGTCAACAACCATTGCCGTCGCCAGCCTATCTTATAATCCTTATTTGTTAATTGTGATAGAATAGTTAATCAAAACACAATGTATCGGAAATCCCTACATTGTGTTTTGATAGCTATCCAATTTAATATCTCTTAAAATACACGAATAAATATTAATTTGTAGGTAAAAATATGTACTCGTGAAGTCATAACCATGTGTATGAATAGTTGTTGTATGCGTAACTGTGTGACACTGTTTTACTCTATAACTTGTGATGAATACACAAATTGATTGGAGCATCTAATGCCTTCATTTTAGGGGAAGTAGCGGCTCGCTAGAATTACAACTATTAGGCCACGTTATTTTGGACTGAAACGGTAAGGATAGTAACAGCTCATTGAAACATAACTACTAGAGTTTGTTCTTTTAAATTGAAACTGAACTGAGTTAAACTAAACTGAACTTAATGCACCAGAATTGAATTGAAATGAACAAAAAACTAAACGGATCTGAACTGAACTTAAACTAAACTGAATAAGGTCAAATCGAAATGAATTGAAATTAAGTTTAAAAGAAAAGAGCATACCGAGACGATGTTGCATAACACGTACAATTTGAAGAATATATTTTTTTTTGGTTATTCAACGGAGCGCGCACTTAGTCGCATTACATTGGGGAGGGGGATTCGATACTCAGACCTATTATCCACAATACCTCCATCTTAACCACCAAACATCTAAACTAAGACATCATCGATACAGTTTGAAGAATATGATGACACAAAAATGAACGATGTACCAATGATTGCGTGATGAATGTGATCTATGTAGGTAGACAGATAATGAAATAGATGTACGTCTTACTGTTGAATACTGTCTTGTTTACAAAATTCTACACAGAGTATTTCTAAAAACCTATACTATCCGTCATAAGCTGAAAACGGATAATATTCCTCCTACAACAACGCAAATAGGAGAACAAGTAAATGTAAATGAAGCATTTTATAGATTGTCCCACTCGCATTCTATGAGAAGGTACTATCCGTTTTCAACTTATGACAGATAACGTGAGTTTTCCTGAAAATTTGTGATAACTCGATGGCTCTACCGACAACGTACTCTATGCCAAACAATTTCATTGGAATTTAGTAACATGCTTAAGGGACCATTAATCTAGGAGTATTATCTACGGATGATTTTCAATTGATCAACCTTTCTTTTTCATAATTTGTCCCATTTCTCATATTTTACCTTGTGGTTAAATGTTTTATGTACCGTTTACCGAGTTATTTTAATGACCAATCGTTCTCTGAAAATGAGATTTATATTTTAACAAAGTTGGTTGGTGTGTGTGGTAATGCGTCTGGTTTTTTAACTAATTGTCAGGGTTTGATTATGCATGCACTTTTTCGATTCTAAAAAGCAAATGGTCAGGTCATCAAGCTATCTTCGGTACCCTGAAAAAAATTATTCTAATTATCGGTAGGGATTCTTCTCGTCAACTAAAAATAGCATTCATATTTTTGCATAATTTTATCAAACAAATACTAAAATATTTAGTTTTATTGCTAAAATATGTTTAATAAATACTCGAAAGGAAATGTGGCGCAAGTGTGTCTTGTTGCAGGTACTCCCCCAAAACTCGGTTGAGAAAAAAGTGAAAAGAAGCGTCTGATCATTTGGCCAGTTCTGATCGTCCTTTTAAGAAGCTGATGTTTGTTGTCAACCCCATATAAAATTTAATCGCTTTTCCTATTAATGTCTTAATAAAACCCACTCTGACAATGTCGAATATGTAGAGTAACTTTATAGACACTTTCCTTTCGAGTTCCAAAAACATTCAACTATTCAAAGTCAGTTTTTGTACTATTATTATTGAACTAAATTCTCTAAGCATCGTTAAAGATGGGACAAAAATATAGAAGTATATGTCCTTCAACATGTCAAGATACAATGTTCCCTAACTTGCATTATAACTACCTTACAAACAACAATCAATTGTGTACAATTGGTCCACAATCCTAGCTCTGATAACTTATGTACGTTTAAGAATTACTTGTATATATCTTTATGGTAAATTTAGGACCAAAGTAGAAGTAGCGGATTTAGGATTAGCAGGAGCGCCCGTCCTTACTAGTGACTGAAAAATATCATATAATCTTTTTCATGTTTTCGTTACATCATTACCCGTTTGTCATCTTCAGGACTTCAGTGACGAATTTGAGAGGGCTAGCAGAGGCTCTTGTCAAGGAAAAATTCGCAAGTTTTGGTTAACATCTCTGGAAAATTTCTCAATTTTCCTTTATGTCATTACTTGTTTTCTCCGCTGAGTTTTTTTGTCCCCATTAACTATAAATCCTGACTCTGTCACTGCTCACCTGTAACTGTTTTTTCTTACCCATTGAGATCAATTCCTAGCTCCGTTACTCGACTAAAGTAATTGCATTAAAAATAAACTATGTATCACATGAATCATGTAAGAAATATACCGTCGTGAAAGTGTAATCAGCTTGTCTCATTAAAGACGGGTACTATCCGTCATAAGCTGGAGACGAATAATATTCTCTCACAATATTACAAGTGGACTGCGGGAGGATAAGTGAGTGCTTCATTAATCTCCACTTGATTTGCCACTTGCACATTCTAAGAGGGACACTATCCGTATTCAGCTTATAGCGAATAATGTTCGTCGAGAATTTGTGAAGTGTAATATATTAACTCTTCATTGTTAATTAGAGTCTTTAAACCCACGCAAGCAAAAAAGTGAAGAACAAGAAAGTTGTGAAGAGTTAATTAATCACAAGTAGTTTGACCATAAAGCTTAATTAAGAAAAACTACGTACGTAAGACATGAACAAATTCTTTCATATGAGGTTAATAATAATACGATGTTACCAACGTTAGACCCGTCAAATCTAGCTCAACTTTTATGATTTTCTATCGATATCATTTGATTTGAGGTAAACACCGAGAAAAGAGGAGATAATCAATTGTTAGATGACAACTGACGAGTAGATCAAATTAAGTGTTAATGAGCAAATTATCTATCAAATGCATTTCTAAAATACGAAGGATAACAATTAATTGAGACGCCACAAAAATAGGATAACAGATGATCGGGACGGGGGAGTATGTGTGTAATCAGTGAGTCTTACCTCTTAGAATTCGTTTGGTACCCTACATGACCCTAACAATTCACATAAAATTGGGAGAATATTGTTTGGTTGAAATGCGATAAGTGAACTCCACATAAATGTGTCTTACATTCTTAAAATTCGATTTTTTAAATCTTCTTTTACACTATTTTTATTTGAAAACCGTTTATTCGGTATTCAACCTGACTTATATAGTTTTTTGTTTCTTTTTTATGTGTGATTGTTGGTATTTTTAGTAAGTTAAAAGTGTTTTAAAAAGTTACTCCGTATAAGAGTAAATAACTTATGAAATATAACACTAACAAGGTTTAGTCACCAACATTTTTAATATTTAGTGATTTATGTATACATTTTAAAATTTTATTAGAAAAAAAGCAACCTTATCAAATACCGTATATTCGGTTTCATATTTTACAAATCCTTATTCGATACGGTTTTTAAAGCCCGTATCAAATGTCCAGAAATCTGTATACTTAAATCCACATAGCGTATCAAATACGTATAAAAAAACCGCATAGTAATTTTGCACAACCCTACCAATCACCCACAAATAGAGATGGCGATGGGTAGGATCTGGACAGGATCTTATAGGATCCAGATCCATATCCATTTTAAAATGCTATATCCAGATCCTACCCTTATCCTTAGGGTCCGAAATTTGTAGATCCATATCCGCATCCTAAGGATCTGGGTAGGATCTGGGTAAAATCCAGATCCGTCAATCTCCAGCGATACATTCAAATGAAACCGCACCAAGTCACTATTATACACTATTTCACTTTTACTTGTCAATTAGAGACGATTTTTTAATCGAATTACCTTCTATTAGCTTCACTGATTTAAAAATCATAATCTAAAAGAAATAAAAAAAAGTGTACAAAGTTTTAAAAAGTCTTATAACAACTTACAAATAAGATTTACAAACCACAAAATAATTATAATTCCAATAATTCAAACTAAAACAAATTGTTCAAACAAAATAAACACTAATACTTCATTCCTTATTTTCATGATCTACCTTTGAAGGGTCGAATCTATCCAAAAATTACCCTTATTGAAATTAAAAGAGGGTCCAAGGGTAGGATCTGGATCTTGGTGTTGGGATCCAGATCCGACCCTCGTACTCGTATGGGGATATGGGTCTGATCCAGATCCTAAGGATCTCAAATAATGGGATCCATATCCTACCCTTGGATATAGGTCTGGTGGATCTGGATATGATCCGGGATCCATTGTCATCTCTACCCACAAAGTTTAATGTCAATGGTTTATAAATTTGTTAAATCAATTATAGTAATAGTACATTCTAATGTTCTAAATTCTAATTGATATTTAATATTCCCTTCCATCATAATTTGTTATTTCTACGTCAAGTGATTTTCGGGGGCGTTTTTAAGTCTAATAATTTCAAATTAGATGATCGTAGGCTAAGTTTGTAACGTGTTAGAAAATCTCGTGTCACACTTAGAAAAGATCGGATTTCTTTAAATTTTGGACTAATTACAAATTATACAATTCAAGTTACTTACGAATCTCGGATCATCTTTTTCAAAGCTAGTCAATCAAATCAAATAAATTTTTATCATGTCTAATCCAATTCAATTCAAAAATCATTCTCAATTAGATTTAATTGATTTTAAGTCATAAATCACGAATCACAATTCACATATTTGCGGCTTATTATTTAAAACTTGATTGCAAATTTCCAATCCTAAAGTACAATTGATAAAATTCCGATACATGATTGATATGTTGATAACTTGATATTTACATCTTTCCATACTTGTTTAGAAGTACACCGATCACAAAAAATAACGGAAAAGTGTATGGCATTGAGTTGCACGACTCTTCTCAAAACGACAGGCATGACTATATAGAACGACTACTTTTTAAGCTAAATGACAATCGTTTAAGAACCATATAAATTGGTCACAGCTGAAACGTGGTTCCGTCTTCCGTCTTTCGTCTTCCGTCCATGTCTCCTTTTCTCCTTTTAATAACTTATCCTATCGGGTCAATTCGTCAATGTCATAGAATTCATTTATGACGGATCGGACCTATTCATTATATGTTTGTAACGGCTCAAATGCTGCATTATTTTCGATTTCATTTGATTTTTTGGGTATGTCAATAATTTTAATTCAATCTATATAGAGTATGTTTGACCTATATGGCTAAAAATGAGCTTTTGTTTTTACAGCTTAATTTTTTTTAAAAGTAGTTTTTAATAATTAAAAACACCAAATTGTTGCTTCTATTTTTATGGGAAAAAGAGCATATTTGAGTTTTTGAGAAATTATTTTTATCTTTTAAATAAATGATGTGTTTGGTTAAAAAGTGCTTTCAAGTCCAAAACACTTTGAAAAGTTAGGTCAAACACACATATACTATTCTCGAAAAACAAATTTTATATTTTGTTTGGTTGTGAATATTACTATAATTTATACATTTTTTTTCTTTTTTTTTTTTTTTATACTGAAAGTAATCGATAAGCAATTACTCAAATCGGTGATGTATAACTGCTACCATTTCAACTATATTTTTTTTAGTTAAAATCTCCGACCTTTCTCCAAGTTTCCTTATACTTTTACCCGTTAGTCTTTGCTAGGGCTCGTAAAACACTAGGTTAGCTGGTCCGATCCACCCACAAGGTCAATTTCTACCTAGCCTGGTTCCAGCTCCCCTTAAAACACAAGGGCCGAGCTCGGGTCGAGCTTATCTGAACCGGACCACCATCAACTCGCCCAACACCGAACCCACTCTGGGCCCGTCTTCAAACTGGGTCTGGTCCACCTCCACCAAGCCCAACCTAGCCCATTTCTATTTGTCCCCTTCCTGGGCCTAAGTTTGACCAGACTGACCCGCATTTGGTCAGCTCTAGTTTGCCCTGATATTTCTTGGTCCACTAAAATCGAATTCGGCTCCGCCATCAAATATATTTTATATTGTAAAAGTGTATGGACAAAAACAGAGCCTCTTTTTTTTTTTAAATTAATGCTAGGTGGCCGATTTAATTGGAGGATTTGGATTGTGGATCACAAATGAAAGATGTGTATCACATGTAGAGTGGTATACTGTGTGTGTTAATGGTCCACTAATCCTTCGATTTCAAAAGCCAAAACAGTTGTTGGTTAGGGCTCTATAATGGACCAGCCACTATTGCTCCATTAGCTAATGTTATTATAGTTTAGTAAGTCTTGCTTGCGACGGGTCGTCATTTATGACGGATATTTTGTGAGATAAAATTGATACAAAATGAGTTAGTGGAGAAAGGGGACCACATGAATAGTGTTGGAGAGAGAGAAAAAGTGGGTATTTTGTGAGAGAAAACGGTATCCGTCACAAGCTTGCGACGGATAGTGTCGTTGCAAATAAGAATTTGTGATTATAGTTAGGTGATAGTATTTCACGCCGTCCGGATCTTCTGTCTTATTTTCGTGTTTCATCTTGTATCTCGTTGTTTTAGTAGTCTAAACTCATTCTATGCTAATAAATACTATCTACATTCTTTTTTCTTTTATAATATTTATTGCTTATGCGATAGATGGAAAAATAATAAAATACAAGATAAGACATGAAAATGGGATAGAAAATCAAAATGGATATTTCACATACTGTTCCTATTGCGACTTTGCACACATCAATCCTGATTACTCCTCCACATTTTTGGGAAAAATAACTAATTTTCAATTTTGAAAAAGTACCCCTTAAATTGTATATCTGTCTTAAGCATTAAGTGAGTTAATATTAGTCCATATATATATATAGATGCATGAGACAAAAATTTGTTTAAGACTGAAATAATATATCTGTTTTAAATAAGAAATTATGTTCGATTTAGCTTATACTGGTTTTTTTATGTCCATTAAAAGTTTTATTTTGTCTAATGAATTTTTCTTCTCAAAATTGAAGAGTTTAGACCCTTAGTACAAAATATAACTCTTTAGAAGATAATATCGAATATCAATAAGTTTTACTTCAACAGTATGAAACAAGACAAATTAAATATCATAATTTTTTAAAATAAATTATTTAATAACAAAATGTTTTAACTAGAATTGTTACTTACCCTAATAATAATAATAATAATAATAATAATAATAATAATAATAATAATAACATTTTAGTCCTATTTGGTAAACGACATATTGATCGACTTTTAACATATTTAAGGGTTTTAGTATGTTTGATCAGTCAATACTAATTTGAGTGTCTGCTAAACAACATATTGAAATAACATATTTTGGGTCAATATATTGTTTTACAATATGCTGCTTACCCCAACATATAGGTTAGTATATTCTAAACTAGGAAATATTATTTGATTTTATAAAGAAAACTAATAATCTACTAATCGTAATCTCCTAGTTACTAAACATTCAAATTAATTCTGCTAATTATAATATGCTAGTCAAATCTTCTGCTTAAATCCGTTATTTATACTTTGTCATTACAATTTGCTTATACTGAAATTTGTCCGATATTTATCAAACAGAGCCTTTATCATAAAATGTCTATATTAGGTCCATCTTATTTTAGACGGAATTGTGATAAAATATTTGATTTTTATTGTTGGTTCACAAGTTTATACTCTATCAGCACTCAAAAATTTTTTGACCGAATTATTCATGCGATCATTCGGATATGTGGAGGTTTGTGACAGTAGTGAGTCAGCTTAATTATACAATTCCTAAAGTTAAGGTATTATACTACTATCAATCTTAACGTGAAGCCGTGACCTAAATGGAGGCTAATTAATCACACCTCTAATTTTGTCTTATTAAGATCGACTTTTCTAAGCCAAACAAAACATTATTTGTATTTGACATTCTACTTTTTGTTTCATCTATTCATTTAACGTGTTTTATTATTTAAAAAGGATCACTCACTCACACGACAACTCTAACATAACTTTGGTTCTAAAAACGTAACTCAATACCGGGTTTGAAACTTTTAATCAACTACTTATTATAACCTATTTGGCTAAAATCTAAACAGTGTTGTAGACTTGTGGCGCATGTAGCGTGTGAGCCGATCTGGCCCACTACCTTGTCTAATTGGTCGCAGCTCGACGACAGTATCATCCCGACTCATCTTCAGGTTGGGCTAGTACAACAACTTCCTCGGCCCGACCCGGTTCAAACATTAATAAAAAAAATGAACGCCCAACCTGGCCTGATCTGCTTTTGGATGGGTCGGGGTCGGGGTCGGGTTCCGGCTAGACGACCTGATCCAAACATTAATAAAAAAAAATGAATGCTCAGCCTGGCTTGATCTACTTCTAGATGGGTCGGGCTCGGGTTAGACCATATGATCAACACTAATCTGATTAAGCCCGACCCTTAATTAGTGTCGTGCCTGAACTGTTGTCACTTAGCCCGACCTGACCAAGTGGACAACTCTCGATCGATCTAATTCCATAATTTGTTGAATTTCATATATTTAATCATTAAAAATCCTGAATTTCATGAAATTTCTTTAGAATTTCAAAAATGTTGGAAGTCCATTGTCAACGTTGATTTTTATGAGAATTTACTAAAATCCAGCCGAGATATATGAGAATCAAATATTACTTCCTCAATTTTAAAATAATTGACATTTTTTTCATTTTACGAGGCAAGCATTTGAATTTAATATTTATAAAAATATATTGGTCACAACATAAAATTCTTTAGGATAGAGCTCTAATATGATCATGAGTATATATTTCAATATATTTAATTAGTTATATATTTTGAGAGATATTGAAAAGAGAGGTAAGTGTTTCGAAAAGTGAAAATTAGTACTATAAAACTTCAAAATAAAAATATTGCTCGTCATCCTAGGCCGTGTCACATCATTACAAGAAAACATCTCATTCAACACCACCACCAAATAAATAGACAGTTTATTTCATTAATTTACTACGATATCAGGTCGTGATATAAGTGCATCTTATTCTTATCACTTGTCAGCTCAAGCGATTCAGTCGACTTTAAGAGATTAAACCTTGTGGCCCGGATGCCTAACACGATAAAGTTGGTGCCCAATCTACCGTACTTCACTAACATGTTTTTGATATCCGGCATAGCTACTTATGTTATTGATAATGTCTAGTTAAATGGTTTATAGGTCTACTTAATTTCTGATTACTAATAATGGAGGTAAGTCATGTAACAAGGACTTTGAGAGTCCTATTAATATGTAGTTGCATGGCTTTTTTATTACTCACCAAAAAACAATTAAACAAACAATATCATCATCATAATAATTATTTTTAATAAAAGTTCCCGGTTTATAATAATAATAATAATAATAATAATAATAATAATAATAATAATGATGTTAGGGTGCAAACTCATGTCCGAAAACCGACTTTAATAGTCTAAATGTGAAATTAAAGGCTGTATTTATAAGTGTACATAATAGTATGAGATCTTTTGAACAATAGCTCGATAGTAAAACCATGAGGGATGAACCAAAGTAAACAGTATTGTACTATGATGTACAGTGAACATTGGGGCAACATAAACCAAAAAGAAGGTATTGACGCTTTGTCGCTTCCGCACAACAAACCCCCTAGGGCCCTTACTATAAAAGTAAAAGCTTTTAAAAAAGTTTGTTTAACCTCGTAAATTTAAGTGTCTAAGTACTTTTTTTCTCCCGATTGCGGCATTTAAAAATATCCTATTATTTTGTTTTCATTTAAAGGGTAAGTTGTAACGTACAATATATTTTTTTCTCTTTTATATCATTTAATAATAAAAATCATTTCATAAAGTTTGAACATTTCTGGCAAATAATATTAAAATTATCAATTTACAGTAATCTTTGAAAATAATAATAATAATTAATTCAATACCAATAAAATAATTTGGAGTCAAGATTATTTTACCAAAATTATTTATATATTCCTCTTTCAATTTTATGTAGAATAATAATTACAAATACGACAATAAAATTAGTAATGATTAGTGTGGAAAATAAGAAGAATACAATTAATTATCTTGAATGAGATAAAAAACAATTAAAAATAGAAATTCCAATTGTGTTACTATTACTAGTACTATTTCCAAAAATGGAGTTTATCTAGTTTACGTGCATGAATTTGTTCCATTATATATTTATATCTACGGATCCATGCACTTTCCTAAATAAACCCATAAATTTACTGGATTATATATTTATATCTACGGATCCATGCACTTTCCTAAATAAACCCATAAATTTACTGGATTTATTATTCATTTTACCTAATTTAATTCCAATCATTTCCTTTAAAACGAATATATATCCGTCTTAAATTAAAACAGATCAAGTAATATTCACTTATATAGATAAAACAAAAATGAAAAACCTCGGCAAGAGTAAGATGTGTGTCATATTTATGTAAATGAATCATTATTTGATCCGTTTTAAACATAATATGAATATTTTCGTCTTATACGAGAATTCGTGATTTAATTTATGTTTTTTATAGAAAAAAGTTGGACACAAAATGAACTGTCCATTTTAGCCTCTAGAGTGTTATAATGGGATAGACTTTATCTTATTGCTTATTGTCATGCTATTTACAATATATAAAGTTATGGTTTTTTGTTTAGCCTATAGTAGTAAAAGTTGAATGTGACATTTTGTAAAGCTTGTATGGGTGCGCCTCTTGAATTTATCGTATATGCGAAGTCGAGTTATTAATACGTTTTAAGATATCGAATATATAAACGTGATTTACACCTGTTATATGCGTACAGTGAATTCGAATTTGTTTATTTGTGCATTATTTTGTGTTAAGCAATATTGCTCCAATCACCTATTTGTTTTTTTAATTGAGCTAGATAGGTTATTAAGTGGTCCATTAACTTATTGTCCATCTCTTAAACCCTAAACCCTAAACCCTAAACCTGGTTTTAAAATATCGAATATATAAACGTTACGTGATTTACATATGTTATATGCGTACAGTGAATTCGAATTTGTTTATTTTTGCATTACTTTGTGTTAAGCAATTGTTCCAATCAACTATTTGTTTTTTTTTTAATTGAACTCGATAGGTTATTAAGTGGTCCATTAACTTATTGTCCATCTCTTAAACCCTAAACCCTGTTTTAAAATATCGAATATATAAACGTGATTTACACTTGTTATATGCGTACAGTGAATTCGAATTTGTTTATTTGTGCATTATTTTGTGTTAAGCAATTGTTCCAATCACCTATTTGTTTTTTTAATTGAACTAGATAGGTTATATATTAAGTGGTCCATTAACTTATTGTCCATCTCTTAACCCTTTTGTTTTTTGTATCATATTTTTTTTTCCTGAAATATAAGTATTTGTTTGTATATAAATTATTATATATTATAAACATGTGAAATATATAACGTGATATATACTTGTTATATTCGTATGTAGAGTGAATTTGAATTTGTTTTTTTGTCTACTATCTACTTTGTGTTAAGGAAATGCTTCAATCACTTATTTGTTTTGTTAATTGAACGATAGATCATCGACTGGTACATTAACTAATTTACAAATTCTTATCTGTGACGATATTATTTTCTCATAAGCTTGTGGCCTTTCACGTCCCTTTACTATAAAAGAAGTAGAAAATAAAGGTTTTTTATTGGTTGTTGATTTTAAAGGTGAAAAAATAACCTTTTTTGTGGGTCCCCCCATGTTCCATCACTCAACTTTTTTTTTTTTTAATGTTTTGTAACTACTAAAAATTATGATTCCAAATTTAATAACACAAACTATACAACATCATACATTATACATTTGTTATTACTAATACAATACAATATAAACTTTCAAAAATAACAAATTAAATAATTACAAATACCAATTGACTAGAATAAAAAAAATTCACTGAAAAAGTTAAAACGTTTTCTATGATATTACCAATATAATATAAAAAAAAATTACAACCTGGATATTACAAAATATTACGGAGTACATTATTTGATCGAATCGGGTTATTTCAGCAGGTTGGAGTTATTTTTGAGTCAATTATTATCAAGTTATTTTATTTTATTCAAATCATCTTTTAAAAAATTTCAAATGCCGAAATCGTTTTAAACATATTTTTCCCAAATAAAAAATTAATCAAAAACAACAATAATTACTGGAACTTTGTAACCAATAATATTTTTATAGAAAGGTAACATAATCACCAAGAAGAATGTACAAATGCTGACGTGGCGCACCAATGTTTCAGAAATTGCATTTTGAAGCCGTCTCATTCACTTTGGGTTTATTAGTGTTAAAACCACCAATAAGAGTAAAAGTCAAATTTTAGTTCAATTATTAAACCTAAACGTAATAAATACAAAACCGTCTTAATTATATTCTTCAATTTAATATTGTTATACTCCTCTTGAACTACGTTTTCCCAGAAATTTCTATTCTATTATCCAACTAAAACCTCTTTATTAGAATGTAATAAGTTCTCATTTTTTAATTATATTTTATGTTTTTCAAGTTATATGTCAAACTTTTAATATCAATTTTTTCTTATATATCTTATTATATATATTTTTGATTTTTTTTTTTAACTATTTACATATGCACCCCATGCGGTATTAGTATATCTAACATATCTAACAACTTTAGCCGATCTTTCCCTGTCAAAATTGACATTAAACAACTCCGTGAATTTTTACGGATCTTGCGCTAGTTTAACAAGAAACAAGTGTGAAAAACAAGTGGAAGAAGGACTATTAGACGTTAAAAAAAACTCTATATAATTAATTACATCTTTTAAACCGTTTTTGTGCAATAAACGTTTTTATTTGAATATAATTAGCCTCTTAATATGTGTTTTCTGGGCACACGTAAGAAAAACCCATATAACAATCTTTTATGCTTTGCCCGAACTCAAAATTTTGATGTAAAATATAAATCTAGCATGCCATTTATTAAAACATTACGATTGACTTTATTTAAAAGCATTCTATCGAGTACTCGTATAAAATCGTACTTTTTTTCCGAGTTTAGAGGCAAATTTATCCTAGACGTGAAAAAAGGGTAACCTGGTTTATGCTTGTTTACATGCACTTTTTTACGTTTATGTTTCACGATTTCGTGAGATTAGCATGCATGCCGTTGACGGCCTTGACGCCTTGAGCCGATTTTCTTTGCCTTTCAGCCAATTCAGGAAATTAAGTGTCATATTGTGTACTGCGTACTTGTGTAGTGTGTTTCCATATCCGGTGAGAACACTACGACTCACTAAGTCACTATGGACATTTTTTTTTTGGTTTTTTAAAATAAGGTAAAGAAACTAGGTTGATTCTCTTGGATATGATCAACTTATCCCATTCTTTCGAATGAATAAAGTAAGTTGAAGTCACCGGTTTTCAACCCACCCCGAAAGAGTAGGACATGAATGTCCAACAGAAGCCATAAAGTCAGCAACCTTGTTGGCTTCACGGAAGCAATATTTAATTATCACTTCGTCGAAAAGATGAAGATCAAATTTCACATCCTTGATAATACTAGAGATTTTCCATGGGATCTGCCAGATGCTACGGAGTGAATTGATAACACATAAATTGAGATAAAATGTTGTCATCACTTTATTGTTACGCGGTGATAATTTTAATTAGAGTTTTTCTATAATATACCCTGTATTTATTCGAATTTTACGATATTATCTGATCTTCAAATTTTCAGAAACATACGAAATACTCCTAAACTTTTTAAAATGCTCTACAAATACTCCAAATGCCCAAACATTACAATTTTAAATATTATATTTTGCAGGTTTAGTTGATTGATGATTTGAAATACGTTGAATCATCATTTACCATCAATATACATTTTTTTGTGACAATATATTAATGCTAAAAAACCCAAATCTGAATGCTTTGAGTATTTAAGAAAATAACCTAGGAATATCGAGGTATATAAATGTTTCTTAAAAATTAAGGTGTACACAATAGAATTAGAAAAAATATAAAGGTACATCGCAGAAAATACATTTTAATTATATCTTGATGTTAAATAGTCATATTTTGTTAAAAAATAGTAACATGTTCCCCGGTCTTCATTTAAGGTTGTGTTAAATCGCGTGACACTTTTTATTGTAAAATGATCACTTCTTATGTTCACGTTTTTATTATTTTATTTTCAAATCGCCTCTTATCCTTAACCTTTCATTATAATGTTACTAGTTAATTTTTCGGAGTTTCCAATAAATTTACCCTATTTTGAAATGTTTGTTTATGGTACTATTTCGTGGTTGTAAATATAAGTATAATTATTTAAAAGATGGTTTTATTATATAAATATAACACAGCTTCTCATTGAAAACGACACTATTCTTTACCAGAGAATGATCCAGTAACTTTTTATATTTTTAATGCATTTAAGGTTAAAGTTTTGAGACTTTAGCTTTAAACGGTCAAAAACCGAATATCTCAAGTAATGGAAAAATTACTTGATACTCGGTAATTTTATTTTATTTATAATAAATTGATGTTCAATAACTAAAATATCGTGATAAGTAGTCAATTTAAACGGGTTTACCGAAATGAGGATCATGAAGATGGAGAGATTAATTAGGAGCGTTTTTAAGGGTGTTTAAGTGGTTCAATTTGAATAGGGTCTCAAAAATTTTGTCCACTAAATATGAATCATCATCATTATTACTATAAAAGAAGAATGTAATTCCGCTGACGTGACGCAATCAGGTTTCAGCGTTTAGTGTTTCGAGCTCTCACATTCACCCTCAGAAATTTCAGTTTTGTAGACCGATCAGAATTACTCATTTATGCCACATCATAATAATTTAATAATTTAATAATAATTTAATAATTAAATACAAAAGGTCTGATTGTTATCTATCCTAAAGATTCTATTCTATATCTAGCCGTGCACAGAATAAAATCCTTCTAAGTCGTCTGACCAAATTTGACCAATTCTCTATCCAATTGCTAATCTTAATCCAATTCTTTATTATTCTTTTATAAAAAAAACCTTTTTAATCATTAACCACCTTTATACACCGCTCTCATATCGCCCACAAATTTTTTATATTAAACGTAATTTATAATTTATAATCTCGAAAAAAATAGGAATATAGACCAATATTATTAAATTAATAAAGTTAATAAAATAATAATTAAAAAAGAGTCTGATTGTTATTTCAGCACTTATAATTTCAATACAAAATTTTTATATTAAACGTAATTTATAATTTATAATCTCGAAAAAAATAGGAATATAGACCAATATTATTAAATTAATAAAGTTAATAAAATAATAATTAAAAAAAGAGTCTGATTGTTATTTCAGCACTTATAATTTCAATACAAATTTTTTATATTAAACGTAATTTATAATTTATAATCTCGAAAAAAATAGGAATATAGACCAATATTATTAAATTAATAAAGTTAATAAAATAATAATTAAAAAAAGAGTCTGATTGTTATTTCAGCACTTATAATTTCAATACAAAATTTTTATATTAAACGTAATTTATAATTTATAATCTCGAAAAAAATAGGAATATAGACCAATATTATTAAATTAATAAAGTTAATAAAATAATAATTAAAAAAGATTATATTCTATAACTAAATTAAGAAACGTGAGATACACCATAAAAAGTTAATTTTAGCCAAGTTAAAATCTGCTATGAAGGAATCTATAAAATTAGATAACCATTTTGTTTATGGAAGTTAGATAAATACGAAAGATTACAATTTTAAACATGTATGATGATATATTGATATATGATTTGCTACGAATATTGTAATCAAAATATTTGAGTTAATTATTGCAAAATTATAATTTACTTGTCCAATTTTCCTCCCATTAATTTTTTCAGAGTCAAACTTACCAAATATCGCCCGTAATGACAGTTTATAATGGACAATGAAAAAAATAATACTCTTCCGTTCAACAAATTCTTTACAATTATTTTTGGACACTATTCAAAATTCAAAAGAAAATTAATGAACGGAATTATTTTTGACATATATTTTGTCGTTTACTTTCCATTTAACACTCTTTTAAGTTCACACCTAACCAAATTAACTTAAAGAACTTTAACTATGAAACGATGGAACGTAATTTACTAATCGATAAAGTAACTAAATGTTTTATCAATAGTTAATATTATTTAATACATTCTTTTATCAATTACTAAGAATTCATTGTTAATCATGATTGTTAAAATTAGGATTTATAAGATAAGAGTAATTAACTAACAGTTGGTATCTATAAGAAAAAACACAGCTCATAATTAATATTTTTGACAATCTATAAGAAAATAGAAAATATAATTAATTACTAAGAATTCATTGTTAATCATGATTGTTAAAATAGGATTACAAAAAAAACCCAAATTCAGTAAATAAAATAGACAACGAAAGCAGTAAATATTAAAAAAAAATGAAATGCATTAAATTGTTCTTCATCATTTGATTCATTTTGTTTTTTATTTAATAAATTTTGTTTTTTTATTTAACACATTTCATTTTTTGTATTTAACCATTTTCGTTTTTTTGTTATTTTTCGAATTACCGTTTTCCAAAATTATTTTAGTAGAGTTCAGAATATTGTATTTTTATTTAACCCATAATAAAATATTACAAATACAAACTCTTAAATAAATTTAAACTAACAAATTTAAATAAAATACATTAAATTCAAAAAACGAGAAATTTAGTTAAATAAAAAAAAAGTTCCGAAAAATATAATGTATAATTAAAATTTTAAAATTAGTGAATTCGGAAATAACCAAAGTTTACGTAATTTTTTTAAAATAAATCAAGTTAAGAAAAAATTATTCATTCCCTAAAAATCTTATTTAAAATATCTAAAAAAAATCATGCAATACACTAAGATTTTCGAGCATATTATTTTAGTAGATTTCAGAATATTAACAATTGTAATTTATAAATGGACGTGCTGATATACTTGATTAATTGGTTAAAAATGTACTTGTAAACATTAGCTTGTGTGTAACCGATCCCAAATTCGACCCATGCTAGAAACATTTTTAAATTTTTAAAACTAGCAAGTCAACTTTAATTAAATTAGAATAATCGAAAAATTGATTTCCAAATTACTAAAAAAATAATAATAAAAAAAAAACGAGTCCATTAATTAAAATACAAAAAATATTATATTACTATTATTATTATTATTATTATTATTATTATTATAATCATTCCATAAATATTGTTCGGTACCGAGATTCCCTAAATATTATAATATTATTATTATTATTTATTTATTATTATTATAATGATTCCAAGTTTCTCGGATTTTGCATTATTTCAAGTTATATAATTTCATTCCATAAATATTGTTACGTACTGAGTCATATACCGAGATTCCCTAAATATTATAATATTATTATTTATTGTGATTATAATCATTCCAAGATTCCCTAAATATTAAACAGAGAAATTAAAGAAAAACAGTTTAAACCGAGATTTGGGGAATTTCTACAAATAGTCCACTAAATATTCCGATTTTATTCCATAAATTTTACATAAAATAGAATCCTGATGCAAATACACTACTCAATAGAAGTCTCCGCTGAACAATCTATGTTTGCTAAATATTTCATTCCATAAATAATAAATATAAATATTCAATAGTAAAAATATACAAAATAAATATATACAAAATATTAAGAGTTTGAGCCATGCAATATTCCATAATAAATAATAAATATTACATAATTGTAATCTCGGAATCGATAATAAAAAATTAGTTGCTAATATTCAAGTGTATAATCTTTGGCTAATTAGCTAATTACATTTTGTTTTGTTATTATATTACTATTGTTAACTATATCAGCATCATTAGAATTCTGCCACACCCTTAAAATTTTATGAAAATAAATGAGCCCATAATACAAAGCAGATTCATGATAATAAATAAGTCCACATTACATATTACCTGATTTGTCTTTACAATAACAAAACCTAATAAATAGAATTGCTATATATTGAAATAAATATACCTTCGTCGTCTTTAAAAATAAGTGTACACAACCCCGTGATTTTTCACGGGTGTTACACTAGTTTAAAACTAAAGAGTTATACAAAAAGGTCGATCAACCTGCTGATATATAGTTACCATTCATACGATAATAATGTCTTAGATCACCTATTTACTCTAAAACATTATTAATCTATCTCTATAAAAGGAGTAGATTTTAGAATTCTCTCATTGGTTCCTTAAAATAAGGAATGCATGGCCCCACTAATTTTACATGATTTAATTTCCCTCTCTCCTGTAATCTCAATTAATTCCGACCTTTACTCATCTCTAATTACGTATTCTAATATTTGCTCATTCCTAATTACGTAATCGATTGCAGCAGTATAACATTTAATTTCGTTATTGTCATATTAAAATATGATATGATCAAATTATTGTTAATCGAATATTTAAATAACAATATACAACGGTCAAATAAAATACAATATCAGTCCAAAAAATAAATCCGAAAAACAAAAACTTACAAACAACAAAAATAATATCGCTCCAAAAATTAAATTCGAAAAACAAAAAATTACAAGCAGCAAAAATAATTACAGTCCAAGAATTAAATTAAATTATATTTTCCAATCAAATCAAATACAAATTAAGATACCAAACAAGATAAAATACGATATACAACAGTCCCATATATATCAAAATGATCATATTACGTTTACATTTGACATATTTATAAAGTTACATATTACGTTTACATTTGTAACATATTTTTTTAGCACTTGGTAACTTAAATAGTATGTACGTTGAATATCAAATTATAGACTATTTACATTGTCACCGCATAGCACACTTAATCATGATAGTTTATATATATGCTTCAGTATCCGAGCTAACCTTTGCAATGTCGATCCGTGCATTTTTTTGCATGAGTTTAAAACTAGTTTACACTAAAACTTAAGGAAGACGGTCTTTCAATAAACAATTGAGAGACCATTCTTTTGAACCATTTTATTTGTATTTCGTGACCATTTTGTCATTGATCGTACATAGTAATTTCGTACTTATTTACATAATAAATGTACTCATTTTATCTTTAATCATGATTTGTACCTATTATACTACATTTAATACTATTTTTTCTTAAATTTGTACAATAGTCTCTCAATAAGCTTATTGAAAGACGATTTCTCAGAAGACCTACTAATCAATTTATAAATACATTCTACCCAACACTATCATTATTGTTAATATTTCAAAAATAATTGTTGATGAAAATTAAAGTTAAAGAATCATAGTGAATTGTGATGTGATGTACCTTTCAAAATTCGTAACATGTTCAATTATATTATAAATAGATGTAATATTTGATTTTCAAAATAAAAATAAACTGTACGACTTTTAAAAAGTCGAATCTCAAAAACTCGTACTAGAGCTCCCATAATTTTCCAGACGGCCCGTGCACGATTGGAGAAAAATGTCACTTCTACCTTTTTACATGTATATCTCAAATCATAAAGTTTAATTTCTTCTTCAAATATAATAATGTGATGACAATAATTGACCAAAGGAAAAACAATAAAGCACAAATTGACGAACATAATCAAATAAATTAACCTCATGATTAACTAAAATAACGATTTATTTTACAATTCGTTAATTTATAATACATAGAATCGAACCTAAAAAGTAACTTCGAGTAAACTTTTAATAAAGTAATAATACAATAAATTATTTAGTCGATGGGTCATACGTTATCGAAAAGGTAGATCGCAATCATAATTTTCTTGACAGTCAAGAGAAAGTCAAATTACTTTTTTTTTAAGAAATAAATAATTAATTTTATGTCCAATTAATTTTTTGTTAGGCTCATGGGCGAGACTAGGTCGATGAAAGCCGCATTATTGACCTATTTTCACACCTTGTGCTTAAATGTCTACTTCAAGGGATATATAATGGACCACTATCTATGTCCTAAAAAGATTTTATCTAATCAATTAATCGCGTATTTATCGCGTGCATTTATGTTATTTTGATCGTATAATTACGTAATTTTTAAATGTTGCTAAATTTGGTGTAGATTATTTAATGCTTTCATATTAAATTACTCATTACGTTTATTCTCTGTGCGGGTTAACCTGAATAACAGTAGCCGTATTATCGAAATAATTTCACACTTCTTGTGCTTAAGTGTCTACTTCAAAGGGTCATGGACCACTTTAGCTACATCCTAAGATTTTATCTAATCTGTTTTAAATGAATTTATCGTGCGCATCTTATCTATATAAATACTGAATCATTTCTCAAGCTCTGGTTGCGCCACGTCATTCATTTAAGCTTTAATTTTTTTTTTTTTTTAATTCACCCAGATGGGTCCCGCATAATATTTGATGACTTTCCTGCCCCATAACCGCAATATATTCTACGTATTCCAAATAAATGCCTAAAATCGTAGATTCAGAAATATTACGAACCTCTTATCTTTATTAATACAGAAATTTTTTTGGTGAATCCACGTCATTAATCCATCATTTTTTGTTTATAATTCAATTATGGTGGGACACGTATTGTTGTTTACCTAATTAATTATCGAATAAATGTTTGCGTTTCATTAGTTGTATTATTATTACATACTAATTCTAATTTATTTTGTAAACGATTATATTTATAACGTCTAAATTATATATTACGGAGTATTTTTCCGTATTGTCGATGTCGATTTATACATAATTATTAAATAATGATTATGACTAACAATCACTGTTACAATAAATAATACATAATTATAATAAATGCTAACCAAAATTATAGTAATTGATAGAAAAATGTAACAAAATACAGAAAATGACAAAAACACGATCGAAATTTCAAGTACAATTTTCATGACAGTAGTAAATTAAAATAACAATAACGTAAAAAAATACTTACAATGTCAATGATATTACAAAAATCTTAATCAATTATAGCATATAGCCTAAAATTTCATCATCAAAAATATATTCGGATTATTAATAGAACTATTTAAAATAACAGTATTATTAAAACGACCACGTGCATTTTTGCACGGAGCTAAAACTAGTTTATGTTATTTTGAGAGTATAGTTACATAAATTTTAATTGTTACAAAATTTGGTGTAGGTTAATTAATGCTTACCTATTGAATTGTGTTGTTTTACAATGTCGAAATAAGTAGTCATTAATCATTATTCATTATGTTTATTTTGTGTGCTAGTTACCTTAACAACAATAGCCGCGGTATTGAAGTAAATTCACACTTTCTTGTGCTCAAGTGTCTAATTCAAAGAGTAATGCACCACTCTACATCCTATGATTTTATCAAATCTCTTTTAAACGTATTTATCGTGCACATTTATGTTATTCTGATTATAAAATCACAATTTTAATTTTTGATAAGTTTGGTCAAGATTATTTAATTATATTTTCTATTATATTGTCTTGATTCACAATACCGAAATAAATAGTCATTACTCATTATTACGTTTATTCCGTGTGCAGGTTAATTAAGCATTTAACCTGGGCAATAAAATCCCACTTTCATTTTCTAACTTCCAACTTGTATTAGTTAATGCAAGATAGAGAAATTAGTAAAACGAAATAGGTATAACGTTTTTTAGGTTAACATACACGCAATTGAGACAAAGAATATTAAATTATTGTTCTTTGAAAGACAAACGTTCGAGAATGTTGAAAATAAGCTACGTTACTTATGTCAATCAATATTACATAATTGAATATATTTTATAGTATAACAATATATCACAAATTTACTTAAATGACATATTTACATATATAGTATAACAATATATCTTTCAAAAAAAAAAAAAGTATAACAATATATCACAAATTAAATTTTAGTTTTATTCCGTCAAAACTCAAATTTAACTACGTTTTTAGGCAATTTTGTGGAGTTTTATTGTAACTTTTTGAGTTTAATATTGTAGTAAATGAATTCAGAAACATTATAATAAAACTCTTAATTTTTAAAACTAAATTGAAAAGCTCCATTATAATATTTAGAAACTAAAAACTTGCAAATTTATTATTTAACTACGTTTTTAGGCAATTTTGTGGAGTTTTATTGTAACTTTTTGAGTTTAATATTGTAGTAAATGAATTCAGAAACATTATAATAAAACTCTTAATTTTTAAAACTAAATTGAAAAACTCCATTATAATATTTAAAAACTATAAACATGATAATAGTACATCGTATGTATAATCCAAATCTACTTAGTGAACTATACGCGACCATAAATACAAAATCCGATAAACGGAACAAATTGGATTGAGGTACAAACCATTGAAGCATCATTTGTTGTCCAATCATACATTTATGAATTCCTCGGAATTTTGTTGATAAAAATACCAGTAAGTCTTGCTTAATACGAGTTATTCGTTATAGGGTTTAAGACGGGTTAAATACCATTACGTTAAGTAATAAAGATAAAAAAATTGTCATTTTTCAGATGACAACTGACAAGTAAAATGATTTGATATATACTTGACCCGGTTTACACTTAAAATAGATAATGATGGTTTTAAATGAGAATTTGTATACAAATGCAGTTGAAAAAGTGGGTGACGCAGCAATTGTTTTTTTGGCGTAACACAGGTGGAAAGATCATGCGCAGTGCAGTTGCATTTTGTACTAACGTTATCTCACTCAAACTAAGTGACATTTGAGGCGTTATTTTGTACGATTATACTAGTTAAATATGTGCAACAATTTACGTCTAGATTTGCAATTCTCTTCACAATGATCGTCAATTGATCTAACACTTTAACACCCGACACCGCCGTCAAATTTGAAGTATATATCGACTGGCAAATTCTAATTATCCCAAAAGACGGAAATGTTTTAGTTCGTTAATTTTGGTTGGAATAGTGTTTTTCAAAGGTATTTCGTAATATTGAGAAAATTAACATGGTATTACTTTCAGTTGAAAAATAATAATTGTCTCGTCAAATGAGTATTGAAGCATATAAAGTTCCAAATTATTGTTACCGGAGATGTTTTTTAACCAAACGACATCCATGTTTTCGGAGAGGTGTTCCTTAACTTAATCGAACACCTAATTTAATAATAAACCAACTAATATATCTCTAAACGCATGGACCTGCATTTCATATTAACATTGTTTCACATATTTTGTGTGATAATAAATCTTACTAACCGTATTCGCTAAAATGCGCATTATATAGCATAATCATCGATCAATATGGAATTATGGATATATATATAATCAAAATATCATAATATTTTCATTTTATCACGAACTCTTTTAACTAATATAGTATGGTTAAAAATTCAGCCTTTGTATTTACATATCGTCATCATAAATAAATAAAAAAGTCAAATAACATTGTAAACATCTCCAAAACTTAAATTTTCAATTCCTTAACATTCTTATCCAAAACTTTAATCAAATTAAATTCAGTTCAGTTATGAGTTTATTTTGATTCAATAAGTTAAGTTAGACTTTGTTCTTCTCAACTTAAACTGACTGAATTAAACTAATCCGACCTATATACTGAAAAAAATTGAAACTCAATCCCGAAAAACAGATTCTTAACTCATTTTCTTTTCTTCTATTTAATTTTTACCGTTTCAATCTTTTTTAGAAATTACGGTACGATGAACCATCCCCTTCCGAAAACCTTTCCTTTGAAACATTTAATTCCTTAACATTAGACCATTCCCAAGCAAGAAATCAATTTAATCGGGTCAATTGTATATTATACCTTAATCTCTCCTTATTGACCTTGACCCACTTAAACCCTCCCAAGCAAAAAGTCACGACCTAGGTCAATAACCAATCAACTTAATTAAGAAACACAAGGTCTCCTGAGAGACCGTCTTTCAATAAAATATTGAGAGACGACCCATATACAATATGGAGCATATCAAACACCATATCAAAAGAGAATATGGTATACAGGAGAGAGAAAAAACTGATTTAAATTTACATTAAATAACATTAAAAGAAAAAGGAAAGAAAATTAAACAAATATTCTTTCCAAGTGCAATCTTCAAAAATGTCGTGTAATCTTTCCAATTTACATCAAGTTTCTCTTCTTCCTAAATCGTCTTTTGTATTGCTTTAAAAATTATTTCATAACTTCCGTGTATTCAAGTTTTACCAAGACCGTGAATAACATCAGTTTTATTTTTTTCTGGATTTTAATTATGCTCAATTTTCCTGTACCTTTTATTTTGTATTATGTAACCTTGTAATTATTTCTAGTTATATTTGGATTTAATTTTTGCAATTTTGTACCATTTTTTGTTAATTTAGTACCAGATCTCTTATTTTTGTACCATTTGTTTTGTAATCTTTGCTAAATTGGTACTAGTTTAATTTTGTACCAATTTTTGTTGATTTAGTATCATAAGAAGAATGCGTACATTGAATTTATTCATTTGTATAATAATTGTTTTTTTTACCCGATTGGTTACATTATGTACATGTACAATATTTAATAGTAATTGTGTAGTTGAATAAAAATTATGTACTTGTTTTGTTAAAATTGGTATTTAGTATCATTTAATAGCCTACATGTATCTTTCTGATGTAGTACCTATTTTTTTTCACATTTTGTATTTGTACATTATTTGAGATGATTTGTTTAGTTGTGTTTTAGTACGTTGAACTTGTTCCTTTGTATTTCTATTTAATTTTTGTACTTGGTTTGTTTAAATATGTACTTAATACATATTATTGTCTAAATGTACCTGTTGTACGGACTATTTATTTTTTCTTACTTGTACTCATTTTGGTAAAAATAGTATTTAGTACCATAATATAGCGTAGATGTATCTTTCTGATGTAGTACACTTAATTTGTTGTTTTGTATAAAAATTGACGCTTTGTACATGTTGTATTACATTTTGTATTTGTACATTAGTAGAGGCTAAATGTATTACATTTTGTTCTTTTGTACCTTGAATTTGTTCTTTTGTATAATATTATGATGTACTTGTTATTTGTTGTTTGGTATTTTTTTATAATATTACTTTTTGTTTTTTTTACCTTGAATTAATGTGTTTTTAACGACAAACCTCCTCTATACCATTTGACATAGCTACTTTGTCTTGATCGGTAAATATGGACGAAGGGAAGACATCACTACCCATTATTGATTCATTAAAAGTGTTAAACAACCATTCAAATTACTCTTGCTTCTCGTCGGAAAGGAACGCACAATCGAACATGATATTTGACCAGTGATTATTAACACCCACAAAAGCACCACATATAGGGTTGTATCGATTTGTGCGATATGTGGTATCGAAAATTACAACATCATGATAAATAATGTAGTCCTCCGGCCTTCATCATTGAATCCATCCCATTTCAAAGCCTTAGCCCCAAGTAACGAGCCAGCTATGTCTATTTCATCTGCAATCACTCCTACATCATAATAAGAAGTACCCAAGTTAAAAAAAAATATATATACGGAAAAAAAAGGTACGAAATTTATGTCACATTACTTATATTATTACTTTGTCGGTACGTAACAATGAAAAAGACATACAAAATTGATGTAACTTATTACTAACATTACTCTGTCTGTACGTAAAAAGGAAAAAAGGTACGAAATTTATGAAAATTGTTATATATATATATATATATATATATATATATATATATATATATATATATATATATATATATATATATATATATATATATATATATATATATATATATGACCCTGTCGATACGAAAAAAGGAAAAACAAGTACGAAATTGTTCCAAATACGATGAAATAATTCTTTACCATCATCCTCTATTATTATGAGATCATCTTCCTCAAACGGTGTCGAATCATCATCTTTCGTATTTTTCATCATCGTCAATGCTACAAATTACAAGAAAAATAAATTAGTTTGCAACAAAAAATTTTGAACCTAACCAAAAAATTAGTCGTGATTAATAATACCGTCTATTTCTATTATATCGTCATGATCTTCAATATTCATCGTCGTTTCTTTGTTTTTTTATAGATTGAAGGTAGGAATAATATTTTAGAGATTTTTGTGTTTACAGTATATGCGTTGGTTTCAATCAATGGAATAATATTTTAGAGAGTTTTTAGGAATCAATTAAATGAATGAGGAACAATATTAGGAAGAGGAAGGTGTATAAATTAGTTTGATTATGCAATAATTAATTGAATAAATTAATTACAATTACCATATTATAATATGATATATTTTGGATCCAACAACTTATAATTGGGCCGTCTCTCAATAAATTATTGAGAGGCGGTCTCTCCTAAGTTTTTGATTAAGAAATCAAACAAAATCACTCTTTTTTTTTTTTTCCTTTTCTTAAATGGTTGGAAGTGACTTGGAACCAATGAAAATATGCCACGTATGAGGTCGATTGGTGAGCCAATTTACCTCAAATTGGGTCGATTTGTGACTCAAATTGACTTGAGTCAATTCTAATCGATTTCTTAATTACAATTAACTTGACTCGACCCCATATCGACCTCCCAATCGACCTTACTTGGGGATGGTCTTATGGTACGATGAATCAATCACGGTTCCATGAACCTTTGTTTTGAAATTTGTATGTTGTAAATACTCCCGTATTCAATAATATCGTAAGACTTTATTATCGTAAATCAGAAAAAATAATCCCAAATTAAAATATAATAAATATTTCCAATCTTTTCTTTATCACAATCCAAAAAAACCCGACCCAATTCGACCAACTCGAAACCCAAATAATCAAACACTCAAAGACCACCCATAACATTCAAACACAAAACCGAGTGAAATCGTTATAGAAGTGGACTATGATGGACGGTGGTCACTCACTCACTCACATACCACTACCAACAAAATTAGTGACGGTAATATCCATCGCAAATTTATGACGGGTTAAATAAAATTCATCTAAAAAGTAATTTTCCGTGCATTTTTATTCATATCTTATCTAATCAGGTGGGTACACTTAACCGGTCGTAAATTTATAACGAATATACCCGTCACAAGAGAGATTTATTATCGCACATCCGACTCATAAAAAAACATTAAAGACACACACTTCTAACTTACATAGACTTACACGATTGTCTTATAAATAGCACAGTCTATACCCACGAATCTTCCATCCTTAAAAACTCACATCATATGACTTCTTCTTCTCTTCTTCCCATTTTTTCACTTCAACAAAAAAACTGAAATATTTTTATTATTATTTATTATAAGTTTAATATAAAAAACCACCTTCCTCTTTTCCCTCTCAATATTATCTCCTAATTTCCATTTAATTACTTATATTATTTACCTAAATTCCTCTGTTTTTTTATCAAGTTTATTGCCAGGTAAATTGGTTATGATTCATTTTTTGTTTTTCTGGTGTGATCAGGCTGTCCGCCGTCGATAACAGTGTATAATCCTGTCAGAGTTGGTTTTATGAATTAAAATTTTAATGGGTAGCTCAAATTTTTGATCTTTAATGGATTAATCCGGGTGTCTGCCGTTGACAACGGTGTATAATCCGTCACTTGTGGTTTTATGAATTAAATTTTTAATGGGTAGCTCAAATTTTTGATCTTTAATGGATTAATCAGGGTGTCTGCCGTTGACAACAGTGTATAATCCGTCACCGTTGGTTTTATGAATTAAATTTTTAATGGGTAGCTCAAATTTTTGATCTTTAATGGATTAATCCGGGTGTCTGCCGTTGACAACGGTGTATAATCCGTCACTTGTGGTTTTATGAATTAAATTTTTAATGGGTAGCTCAAATTTTTGATCTTTAATGGATTAATCAGGGTGTCTGCCGTTGACAACAGTGTATAATCCGTCACCGTTGGTTTTATGAATTAAATTTTTAATGGGTAGCTCAAATTTTTGATCTTTAATGGATTAATCCGGGTGTCTGCCGTTGACAACGGTGTATAATCCGTCACTTGTGGTTTTATGAATTAAATTTTTAATGGGTAGCTCAAATTTTTGATCTTTAATGGATTAATCAGGGTGTCTGCCGTTGACAACAGTGTATAATCCGTCACCGTTGGTTTTATGAATTAAATTTTTAATGGGTAGCTCAAATTTTTGATCTTTAATGGATTATTGGCACTAACTAATGAAAATATTCAATTAGATTCATGTTTTTGAACTTTTTAGTATTTCATTTGATGCAGATGCTATAAAGTCATACTAACTTTCAAGAAGATTCTTATAGATTTCATGAAATTGAAATAATTCTCTCTTTTTCCGCTTTTTTGTATTCCGTTCCAATCATTTGTTTACCTTTAATTGGTTGGCACCAACACTAGACATAATATTGTTTTTTCCGTTTCAGTCATTTGTTTACCTTCGTTTTCTGTATGGTAGGTAAAACGTATATGATCTTTGACTTAAATTTGGTTAAATATGATATTAATGTTAATTAATACGGAGTATTAGCTTAATTATGAAACAACAAATCTCTTATGGCGACCGTTTTTCCGGTATTTTTTTTGGTAAAATATGATCATTTCTCAATTGGTCCAGAACGGTTGTATAATAGAATTTGCGATTATGAAATATTACAAATCAGAACATAAAAATAAATGACTTTCATCTGCAACCATCTTTTTCTGGAATAATAAGTCTAGAATAGCTGACCTGATCTTGACTTAAAACTTTAAGGAAAACTTAAAAAAAGTTACTATTTATGTACTAATTACATAGATTAATGCTTAATTTTCTTAATTTTTCTTAATTTTACTTAATTTTATGTCCCGTCCACTTTATTTGATGTTAAATGACTTTAGTTATGATAACTGATGCTAGTTGTATTGTTTGTCTTTTAGTTTTATCTTGTAGTGCCATTTGACGGTTTCTGATGTCAGCCGACCCCAAATCATTTTTTACGGGATGTTTTACCATTTTCAACTAATAGGCTTCATTGTTTGTTATATATATGTAGTGAAAATGTTAGGAAAAATGGAAAAAATTGACGGTTTATGATGTCAGCCGACCCCAGATCATTTTTTTACAGAATGTTTTACCATTTTCAACTAATAGGCTTCATTGTTTGTTATATATGTATAGTGAAAATGTTGGGGAAAATGGAAAAAATTAACGGTTTATGATGTCATCTGACCCAGGTCATTTTTTACCGAATGTTTTACCATTTTCAACTAATAGGCTTCCTTGTTTGTTATGTATGTATAGTGAAAATGTTGGGAGAAATTGAAAAGATTTGACGGTTATGTTGTCAGTCGATCCTAGATCATTTTTTACGGAAAATTTTACCATTTTCAACTAATAGGCTTCCTTGTTTGTTATTATATGTATAGTGAAAATGTTGGAATAAATGGAAAAAATTGACGGTTTATGGTGTCAGTCGACCCCAGATCATTTTTTAGGGAATGTTTTACCATTTTCAACTAATAGGCTTCCTTGTTTGTTATGACCCCAGATCATTTTTTAACGGAAAGTTTTACCATTTTCAACTAATAGGCTTCCTTGTTTGTTTTATATATGTAGAGTGAAAATGTTGGAAAAGATGGAAAAATTCGACACGATGAAAGTGATCAATGAATTCGAGGAATTAACCAAGAACGCGGAGCATGTTCAACGCGACACTTTGAGACGGATTTTAGAACAAAACGCGAAGGCCGAGTATTTGCAAGAATTAGGAGTTGATGGTCGGACCGATGTTGAAACATTTAAGCTTTGTGTTCCTCTTGTAACACATAAGGATTTGGAACATTATATGCAAAGAATCATGGATGGTGATAATTCACCTATTTTAACCGGGAAGCCGCTTCCCAACATTTCCCTAAGGTGATTTACTGATCCTATACTCGGAAATTCTTAGGTACATCGGGTGTATTTATAGTGGTCGTTTGATTGAATTTGTGCAGCTCGGGAACGACTCAAGGAAAGCCGAAGTTTTTGCCTTTTAATGATGAATTGTTCGAAAATACAATGCAAATTTATCAGACGTCCTTCGCGTATAGGAACAGGTAATTGTTTTTGTTTACGTTTGTAGACGAACAATTAGATACGGTTTTTATTTGCATATATTTGATTGCTAATATTAGATGCACAATATGCTTATAAATCTTAGGCAAAAGTGGCTTTTGATGCAGTCGTTGTCGAGTATTACTCGTTTTGTTCGGCTGTTACCTTTTCTTTTTGCTGATAATGAATTTGCCGGTTCTTCATTAGTAACTGCGTTCTGTAAAATCGATATGTTGTGACATAAGTTCTATTTTGGACCCTTGCGGCCCTGCCCATTGACTCTGTAGTGGATATCTGGGGGAGGGAAGGGGGCAGATACCATCACGCGACCCAAAATATTCAGTGATATATGTTTAAGTTAGTATCATTTGTTTGTAATGTAATGATACTGGTGTAGTGGTAAATGAAGGGGCTGATGGTTTGTAGAAAGTCACATACTATTGCTATGTACTTTTCATTGCTTATTATATCTGAATTTATATCCGCCTCTGCATTGATTCTATTCATTTTTGTATCTATACACAAAAAAGTTATACGGGCCGTCTCAAACAGTCTCGGATGTAAAGACGGTCTGTTCATAAATATGAAGTTACAGACAATAGGGAAACGTCGTTGTTATGTTGTCTAATGTCGTAAATTCCGTCTTCCAGAGAGTTTCCGATTGGCAATGGAAAAGGATTACAGTTCATTTACAGTAGCAAACATTTCAAAACAAAAGGAGGTTTATCAGCAGGAACTGCAACAACAAATGTTTTCCGACATCCAGAGTTTCGCGCAAGTATGAAAACGATACAATCTCAGAGTTGCAGTCCCGATGAAGTGATATTCGGGTCGGACTTTCATCAATCGCTATACTGTCATCTTCTATGCGGGTTATTACACCTCGAGGAAGTCCAATTTGTGAGCTCTACATTCGCTCACAGTCTAGTACAAGCATTTCAAACTTTCGAGTTAGTTTGGGAAGACTTGTGCTCGGATATTCGTGACGGTGTGCTTAATGAAAGCATTACTGACCCGAATATCCGAGCTGCTATGGCTCGAATCCTTAACCCTAACCCTCAATTGGCCGACAGGATTTACGGAATATGTAGTGGATTAAGCAAATGGTATGGGTTAATACCAGAGCTTTTCCCGAATGCTAAGTACGTGTACGGGATTATGACGGGTTCTATGGAGCCGTACTTGAAACAATTAAGACGGTATGCCGGGTGGTTACCGCTTGTATGTGCCGATTATGGTGCGTCCGAGGGTTGGATTGCAGCTAATGTAAACCCGAGATCACCCCCTGAGTCTGCTACTTTTGCAGTACTTCCTAATATCGGTTATTTCGAGTTTATCCCGTTAAGAGATGATATTATTGGAGGGGTCGAGCCTAAGCCGGTTGGGTTAACCGAGGTTAAGATTGGTGAAGAATACGAGATCATTGTCACAACCTTCGCAGGTATATACATATCATCGTCTTTCTAAATTTAGTATTCCGTATATTTTTCCCTAATAATCGAGTAATTCCGTATTTAAATGATTTGTCTTTTAGAAAACAAACAACAACAATAATGCTAAATCTATAGGGATGGGATAGTGCCTTTGTAGAAAGGGAAATGTCGTCAATTATAGTGTGCATAAAAGTGGACTTATCTAGGGATGTCCCTACGCATAAGAGACGCTCATCTGGTAAGGTCATTCCCCCCAATGATTCACCCGATAAGGGTAGCGACGATTTCCCGTTAATCAAACTTTGAAGACGGATATACTGCCTACCCAGGTCATGACTTTACCAGCAAAACTAGCTGACATCTGCTGAAAAAACACGGTAATTGATGCACATTTGGTTAGGTCGCGTTAATAATTGAACAAATTAGTGGTAATCAAACTTTGAGGACGGAACTACTGACGTTCAAGGTCATGACTTTACCAGCTAAACTAGTTGACTTCTACTAAGAAAACACATTAGTTGATGCACATTTTGTTAGGTTGCGTTAATAATTGAACAAACTAGTGGAAGTATAGAAGATTAGAATATTAGTCACTGATTACCCGGTAATCAAACTTTGAAGACGGATGTACTGACGTCCCAGGTCATGACTTTATCAGCTAAATTAGTTGACTTCTGCTAGGAAAACACCGTAGTTGATGCACATTTTGTTAGCTGGCGTTAATAATTGAACAAACTAGTGGAAGTATAGAAGATTAAAAGATTAGTCACTGATTTCCCGATAATCAAACTTTGAAGACGGATGTAATAACGTCCCAGGTCATGACTTTACCAGCTAAACTAGCTGACATCTGCTGGAAAAACACAGTAGTTGATGCACATTTTGTTAGGTCGCGTTAATAATTGAACAAACTAGTGGAAGTATAGAAGATTAGAAGATTAGTCACTGATCACTACAACGACGTTTGTTAGTGAAGTAGTCGTGCCGTTCCTGATGGTTATTAGCTCACTAATCACTATCTAATCGCGCTTTATTTACTGGCAAAGTTGGTTTTCGCGAAAAACGATGAAATAACAATTGTTTAATTAATGGTGCTTAAAAAGTTAATCACTTTAGATGGACTAATTCTGACAAAGTTGTTGTTGCTTAGCTGTTTTAATTACTAACATAATACATGTTTATGGGTTGGTTAATGTGTCAGTTAATTGTTCCGTCTTTAATTAATCACTCGATTAAAGAAACATAACTAACTCCGTCAGACTGTTTATTACCGTGTAGTATGTACTCGTGGAAGGCGATCTGGTATGGGCTTTACAGTTAAGACGATTTTAAACAAGAATTTGTGATTTGAAACCGTGCTAATGTTTGATTTCCGATTTATTTTGGGCAGGTTTATATCGCTATAGGCTAGGTGACCGAGTCAAGATAATGGGGTTCCACAACAAAACTCCGGAGCTCAAATTTGTATGTCGTCAAAACCTTATGCTTAGCATCAACATCGACAAGAACACGGAAAAAGATCTACAGTTAGCCGTGGAAGAGGCGAGTAAGTTATTAGTCTCGGAAAAAATTGAGGTCATCGATTTCACGAGCCATATAGTCAAGTCTCAAGACCCGGCTCACTATGTCATATTCTTGGAGTTAAGTGGTGATGCCGATGAGAATGTGTTAAAGGAGTGTTGCAATGCCTTGGACCGAGCATTTGTTGATCCCGGTTATATGGGTTCACGCAAGATTCGGACAATCGGCCCCCTTGAGCTTAGGGTTTTGAGGAAGGGAACGTTTCATAAGATTTTGTTACATTACTTGAGCATGGGTGCCGCGGTTAGCCAGTTTAAAACACCGCGATTTGTTGGGTCGAATAATAAGGCATTGCTTCAAATAATATGTAGCAATGTTGTTAAGAGTTACTTTAGCACTGCATACGAGTGAAATTGGAATTGGAATTAAAATTTATGTTTCTTTATGATTACACAGGAAGTTTATATGATCGAGTGTCTTTTTTTATACTTTTACATGATGTAATTCAAGTGTTGGAAATTAGTTAATTGGGTTTTTTAAGAATTTTCGAGTCTTATAATGAATTAGTATATTTTGCCAAATTGCAATTAACAAATTATCTAAGATTATACTGTTATTGCGTTGAGAAGGAGTATTGTCTTTAAATATACTTTGATAATAAAAAAATTATTTACCACTTAGTTAATGATTCTATTTCAATTAAATTATTATAGTTTGAGTTTAATAATATGAAAAGATAATAATTTAATGAAATAAATAACCATTACTAGTTTAACAAATTAGAGGATTATACAACCAGATGTATACGTCTGGTAGTATAGATTTTGAGCCTTATAACAAAGAATTTGAGCTTATACATATATTTTACGAGTTTTATTGGAAAGAATTTGAGCGTCTTTATAGAAAAATTGTAAATCAAAACATTATATTGAAACTCAAAGAAAATACATAAAAAATCTAAAGATTTTAATTTTAACACTAAAAAATTATAAAGTTCAAAATAAGCTCAATTAGAGTTGTATTGGTTATACATGCTCATATACATCTGCATGTATAGTCCTATTTGTGTAATTTTCCTGTCTAGGTACTGTAGGTAGCGGTATTTAATTGGTCATTAGCTAACTTATTTTAAAAAATGATTTTTGGAGGATAAATTTTCAAAATCACGTATTCTTTTAGTATATATAATTATATACTCGTAATATTGAATAAGGAACATTTTATTTTGACAGCATTTTAAAATAGTTATCGGACAAGTCGAATTTGTCGATCGAGGTTACATAATTTCTGATTATTGGGAATACAGTAAAAGTTTAATAATTAAGGAATGTCCTTATTATCCTACCATCATATGTATTGTACTTCCGTGGTCTTAATAGATTCTTTACATCTACTTGTTAACGTTATTGACAACTCAATAAATCTTTAATATTTTCGATAATTCATAAGAAGAAATACAATCATGAAATTTTTTATTTAATATTTTCAAATTCTTAAAATTTTTATCAATGCAAAATAAAAAAAATTATGAAAAATATACGCTTAGCAAATGTAAAGATTTGTTGAGATGGAGGGAGTAACAATGTAACATGCTACGATGAGATTTGCGATTGCAATCTACTATGAAGAATGAACCTAGGAATAGCTGAGTAGTTGAATTGTTGATGGGCTGGTTGTGCAATGTGGGCTTGTACTTGTAAGGATGATTATTACCAACATAAAGGCATTTTCTAGTCTTGGGATTAAGCAAGCCCATTTAATTTATTTTTAGTAAGGCCGTAAGTGATTTGAGCCGACTCGTATAGCCATCGGAATCAGTTCGGTAAAAGCTCGGCTCGAAATCGGTCAACACTAATTTCGAGCCGATTTCGAGTTGGGGTGGTCCAAATCCGAGCCAATTCCGAGCTTAGTAGAGCTCGGAATCGGAAGTTCGTTTTTGTTCCTAATAAAATAAAGATTTAACCGAGCTCGAATAGAGCTCGAATAAAATGCGATTGTAGCATTTATAATCACATGTTTCTTATATTTGCATTTTTATTAAAATATATTAATTTTTAATTTAATTTAAAGGTTCAATGAAGTAAAGAAAATAAAGATTTAACCGAGCTCGAATAGAGCTCGAGCCTAATTTGAGCTGATTCTTAACTTTGATTTTCTAAGGTCGGATAATTCCGAGCCGATACCAAGCTCAAGCTCAAGTTTCCGAGCCGATTTCAAGCACACCCGAGCTCAAATTTGTATGTCGTCAAAACCTTATGCTTAGCATCAACATCGACAAGAACACGGAAAAAGATCTACAGTTAGCCGTGGAAGAGGCGAGTAAGTTATTAGTCTCGGAAAAAATTGAGGTCGTCGATTTCACGAGCCATATAGTCAAGTCTCAAGACCCGGGTCACTATGTCATATTCTTGGAGTTAAGTGGTGATGTCGGTGAGAATGTGTTAAAGGAGTGTTGCAATGCGTTGGACCGAGCATTTGTTGATCCCGATTATATGGGTTCACGCAAGATTCGGACAATCGGCCCCCTTGAGCGGTTTTGAGGAAGGGAACGTTTCATAAGATTTTGTTACATTACTTGAGCATGGGGCCGCGGTTAGCCAGTTTAAAACACCGCGATTTGTTGGGTCGAATAATAAGACGTTGCTTCAAATAATATGTAGCAATGTTGTTAAGAGTTATTTTAGCACTGCATACGAGTGAAATTGGAATTGGAATTGAAATTTATGTTTCTTTATAATTACATAGGAAGTTTATATGATCGAGTGTTTTTTTTTATACTTTACTTAACCCTATACGGCAGTTTTCCTGTACGACGTTCTCATCCCGTGTTTTTTTGTAAAATGTGGCCATTTTTTATAAATAGTGATCACTTTTGAAAAGTAAGTCATTTTTTAAACAAAAAAATGGTCACTATTTAATCAAAAATAGTCGCTACTTATCAAAATGTGATCACTTTCTAATGATCGCATATACGACCGTCGTAAAGCAGAATTTATAAACTCTATAAATTGAGTAAATCCCCTTCACATGAAGACTCCCTCTTAATTAGTTGTGACACATACAAGTCCATTTTCAGTTGTTTTTATAGTAGCAGCTTATTTATCATTTTTTTGGGGTTATTTTTTTTATATAACAATTTTATTTATGGTTTTTGAACGTTCTTTATCTATCTCATGCTTGAAACTTTATCAAGAAAATTTCCTTGGATGTTTTTTGACGTATTTGTTATATTTTCTGTTTTGTTTTCCTCGTTGTTTTGAGTCACTTTTTACCCCGATATTTTAGTGCGGAGTACTTTTTAAAATATTATTAGTAAATTAAAATGATTATAATGTGCTTATTCCTATAAGCATTAAAAGTATACTTATTTTTACTATATACAAACATGATTTTTATTCTTAAGAAAAGAGTAATTATTATTTTTTCCTATTTTACCCTTTTAAAGTAATATTTTCTTTTTTTCTCCGATTTAATAGGAGCCTAAGGGTCGTTTGAGTAATATTTTTATCGTATATGTATTGTTGTTAAGAATATAATTGTATTTTAATGTTTTTCATCAAATCATAAATTTATGTTGCATCCAATTTATTCCTTACAATATGAAGTTTACTTTAATTCCCAACATATGATACAATCATAACAACATATATTTCTTCTTAGCTCTATATTTTGATCATCACTTGGATATTTAATCATACTTCCTCCGTTAGTATCCAAAGCGCATACATGCTTTTTGCACAAATATTAAGAAAAATATTAAAAAACTATTAAAGGTACATTTGGAAATGTGTAAGATGTTTTTTTATTAATTTAAATGTGTGATGGTGGATTATAGGTGTCATTTTATGTAGATAAGTGGTTTTCATAAGGGTAGTTTAGTCATTTTGTTTTCTTTTTTAGGAAAGTGGTAGAGTGGATATGAATGGATGAAAAAAGAATATATGTAGGTTGGATATGAACGGAGGAAGTATAAAATTGATGTTTGACTTAATTAATCTACAGAACTTTATGTACATGATTTTTTTTAGGATTATGGGTGTATTTATTTGCCAAATTAAATTAAACTAAAGAACATGGGTAACCACAACACAAAATAAATAATTCTTTTTTAAAATTTCAACTTTCAACCACAAGCCGCCACATAGGCTTTGTGGTTGTTGCTTTTAAAAGTACTTTGTTTCAGACAAATGTTGTAAATTTCATATTAAATTATTTTGTAACCGTAAAGTTAGAGCATAGCTAAATTCATGCCAAAAGGTTGAGATGAACCGATTGTCGCGTTGGCGAATTTCAGAATTTGATTTTTATTAGACACGTATACCTCATGGGTCCTTTTACTGGTGAAATGATGAATAATTAGGTTATTGTGTACTATAAAAAACCATAACATTAGTGTTGGGCTATATATAATTTCACTAATCCAATGCGTCTAGCATGCATTGGAAAATCTAATGGGTGTCTAGAGTGTACATAGTCCGACTCATATTCTTGAAAGCATACTCCATAACCCGTATTTCATATACCACAAATTCTCATTTGTAACGGTGGTATCCGTCACAAACTTGTGACGGATACCGTTTTCTCTCACAAAATACCCACTTTTTCTCTCTCTCTGACACTATTCATGTGGTCCCCTTTCTTAACTAACTCATTTTGTATCCATTTTATCTCACAAAATATCGGTCACAAATGGTGACCCGTCACAAGCAAGACTTATTATTCATATACACCGTAGTATGTCACTTTATATTTATTATTAACTTAATAAATATAAAATAAATGCGATTAGTTCTAAATAAATAATTTATCCACATATATTGTATTGGATATAGGTCTTGTTCTTTCTGGCCTAATTTCAACTCCTTTCAATTTTGTCTGGGTGTATTCCGTTAAGTTTTATTTACGTTCAATCAATTATGTTCAATTAATCTCTACACAAAATAACTTTTAATTCAACTAAATTCACCCCACCTCAGTTTCAGCCGAAAAAAACAGGGCCATAGTAGAACGGAGCTAACCCGATAAACGTCATAAATGGTTTATTCTATTGTACACGAAAATATTTTAATTTTTGTGTTTATTATCTATATAAAATAATAAAACACAAACCACTACCATTCTACTTTTCCCGCCTATTTATCCACCTTCTAACAAGTAAAAAGTTATACAATAGGAATCGAGCCCAAGACCAATGGCTGAGAATTTAACACTTTTACCACTAAACCACTTGATTTTGATTGTACATTCAATAGGATAACATATATTCATCATGTGATTATAACATATCTCCTTTTCCTATACGTATAAATTTAACTAAAAAATTATATTATAGAAGCATTGGATAAATGTCTTGAAACGATTTCACATAATTTATTATCAGATTATTTAATACTCCCTCCTACTTTTTATAAGTGTCCCACTGTATTAAAATCAGGAGCGAACCCAGGATTCAATGTTTGGGGTAGCTAAAATTTTTTTTAAAAAACATTACACATAGTAAGATTTGATCCCTTGACCACTAGATTGGAATTTAATAATTTTACCATTGTGCCACAAGATATTTACATTGTAATTATTGGGATAACATTTAATTATCTATTATTCATCAATATTTGGGTAGCAAAAAACCGTCTTTTAAACCATTTTTTTAAAGTTTGGGGTAGCGGCTGCTACCCCTTGCTCTATGCTAGGTTCGCCCATGATTAAAATACTACACCCATATATTGAAACAATGAGACACTTATAAAAATAAGTAGGAGGGAGTATTCTAATTCCAAACGAATAATAAAATACGTGAAACCACGGTTAAAAATAAAATGAGTACGCTTATTATGTACGTATGAGTATAATAAAAGAACAACTAGACACTTGCAATTCCACATTAAATTTTTTCCCGCATAACATTCTCTTAACATTATTTTATTCTGACAGATCCACACATATTTGCATAATGGAAAAAATATTTTTATAAATATTCATTTGAATATTAATTAATTAGTAATAACATGCAAATGTTCATTTCATGGGATGAGATGATACTAAGCGGAAAGTTGTACATATTTTTAACAATGGATAGGTTTTATAGTAATTGTGAAATTAAGGTGGTACATAATTACATATTACATAATATTAACCTTTTGATTATCATAAAAAAAGACTTGCATTATAAGATATGCATGCTTAAATTTTTTACAATTATTATGTTGATTAATATGGTATTACTTTTGGGGCAATGTTGAGTCACTGATTAATTTTACAAATACTCAAATGCTCTTAGAAAACCGTTTTTTACACATCAAACATATTTTACGGCATATTAAAATTTTCTACAGTAAGGATTTTATCATAATTTAATAACGTAAAATCGTTTTATATGAGATTTATTAGTTGTTTTTGATGTAGAAATATCAAATGTTTTGTAAACGGGTTTTCAATTTCACAAATTCTTAGATAAGACGACATTCACAATTAATTAAAACAAGAAAAAAATAAATAGAATGTGGGTTTGAGAAGTCTTAATTTAAGATGGTCAAGATCAATTATTATAATAGTTTGTTTATGTTCGCTAATAAACTCATTAAATGTATATTATACATGACATACAATTAATATTGACCATACAATTTTTTTACTCTATATATAAAGACTGTCTTAGCATAATAATAAGTCAAAAAGAATAACCTAACCGCTTTTTAACTTTTAATTTGAATTAATAATAACTACTAATATTATATTAGCCCATTGACCTTGTGATAAAAAGCTATAAAATATTATAAATTCTATTGTTTTGTATTATTTATATACATATAATTATATAAGTATCAAACTTATAGTTTTGGGACATTTTTTACGAGGATATATATTGGTTGTTCTGAATAACACAATTAGCTAATTATTAATGAGTCGTTTGCAACATAACTATGTTCTACCAAGCCTATTGGATAAAAATATTCATATTAATTTAGTGTAAAATTATGTAGTAAAAGTGTATATGTAATTCACCAAAACTATGGTCAGTAACGGATTTTACACTCTGTTTTTTTTTGCTGAAAAGAGTTGAACTGAATCGATCGTAGTGAAGCTAAATTGAACCGAACTGAATTAAAACAAAAGTTAACTATACATAGCCTATTCCTCCTAGGTCATAATAATTATACGAACGTTGTTGTATTAGTTTAAGAATATATGGAAAAAATACGATATTTATTTTCTATGTGTACCTTTTAATTTTAACTATTTTAATCATGTGTATTTTGATTATTAAATCAAAATAGGGATGTGCCAATGTCAGTGAGGCATGCACCCTTTTAATTTAATGTTAAAAGTATAATAAACGTTGAATTTAAATTTAATATACCTTTATTTGTATGTGTAAATTATTGTACATTTATATTTAAATGAAATAATACTACAACTATAAAATTTTAAATGACTATTTATATATTTTTTTCACATACCCGTGCAATTTTGCACGGGTCCTAAACTAGTTTAGGTATATGTATAAACATAAAAACTAAAAATTTGAACTCTTCGATTTTCTCGAGCAATTATTAACAATTTCGAATCTTCATTCTTCTCGAGCAAGTATTCTAAAAGGGCAATCAATCTAAGGTATGATTCTATCCTGAAAAATGGTCCATATCGTCCAATTTTTCTTTTACTTTTTTTTTGAATTTTTTGAAATTGAAAACAATGGTTTTTTAAATTGTAAAATTCAAAATTAGTTATTGCTTCCAGACTAATCCCATAATAATTAAAAAAAAATATTCATTAATAGCAAAATCCTTATAAATATAAACATTTAAATGTTATAATTTAAATAATTGAAATTCAATAAGAAAAGCAATCCAAAGAAAGAAATAGTTATATCCAACAACAAAATGATTGTGTTCGCGTGCCATATAAATCGTCCATAGGATCTTCTTTTCCGAGTGTGTGATATTTGCGTGTGTTAAATGAATAGTAGACGATTCCGTTGCCTATACGTCTTGGTAAATAAATTCTATTCCTCATTGTGCTATCTTTTGCCGATTCTGAGAATGATGATGCCGGACTAACGAATAGAACACGATCCCCCAAATCGAATAATTCAACCCAGCTCTGTTTCGAAATTTCAAACTTGAACACTTGAACCTTCTTCCCCATTTGTTGAATAAAAACAGATATAAGTTGGCCATCATGTTCGACTAAATAGCACGAGTTCAGCGATGAACTTGCCTCTTCTGTCAACGGACAATCATAACCCTTCCAACTCCGTTCTCCTTCTACCATTTCAAAAACCCCGAGAGTACCATTTAACCCGATAAAATAAAACGCTCCATTGTGATACTTAGGACTAGAATTATAATTAGCTAAAAACTGTGTGTCCGGGAAGTAATGGATGTCCCATTTTTGGGTTGAAGCTTGAAAACAACTGATATATATCTGATAAAACCCTGCAATTCCAACGGTTATACAATCGGAAGAGTCGGGACATGTAGAAAATGCATAGCTTGCATTGCATAATGCCCCCTTGCAAGAAGGGTATGTTCCTTTTTCTCGAGTGAAGGGATTGAAATACTGCAAGGAGCCTCCCTCGGTTCGAAGAAGTAGCCATCCATCCTTGCAAAACTCGATGTTTGATTGAAGAGAGGGTGAAAGCGGTGTGTTGATGGTATGGGAAATATCTTGACACGGATCCCGTAGCTCACATATCGACTCTTTGTCATTCTTGATGGACATGAACAGAGGGAACGAACAACCAAATCGCCATTTATTAGCTGAAGAGATTGCAGAGCGAAGAGTTTTGCAAGTGGCACGAAGATTCATGTAATCAAATAAATGCGCACAGTTTGCTATCCATTGCAGAATGTCTGCAGGAAGTTCGGAAATTATTGAAGTTGTCGACATTTTCAACTCCATCTCCGTCTCCTTCTCCTTCTCCTCGCTCATATCGTCTATATACTCTAATTTCTCCTCCTGAATGGGCAGTAACCTGTTAAAAATGTCATTTAGAAATTAGATTAGCTTTATTTTATGTACGGAAGTAAACCGAATCCAGAAAGTAATACTCCCTCTTATTCAGCCTAATCTTCCCTCTTTCCAGAAAACGTGATTATCACCAATAAGGAAAGAGGGAAGAATAGGCTGAATAAGAGGGAGTATAAAATTATAAGTTGTTACGTACCTGTTGCGATTACTAGGCATGAACCAAGTCGGACCATCGAAATTCCCAAAAAAGGAGCGATGAGGTAACAAAAAAGTGCAGCTATTATCTTGTAGGCGATATAAATGCACGGCTCGACACCCTGACCTAGCCAAATAAATGCAATTCCCTTCAATGAAAGTTCCTGGTGCATCGGACGACGAGTACGTACCAGCCCAACACCAAGTCGAACATCCTTGACCTAATAAAAACGCACGATCTCCGAGCGTCTCAACCTGAACCCACTTCATTTCCGATAAATCCAACCTCCAAACAAATACCTTATAGATATCGTAATTACCCATCTCATCCGTGTGACGTACCATCATATATACAAAATATAAGACGCCACTAACTTCAACCAAATAACTATTTGTTATTAGATGAACGCCGAATAGATTTTTATCCGGAATTTCTACAGGCAGGCGTTCCAGAATAAGTGAATTTGAGATTTTGTCTTTGATTTTAACCCGGCCAAACATCATACCACGATGGTCTCCAAAATCACATGACGCATGGACATATATATCTCCATTAACTGTCGCAACGTCTTCTACTTCTAAACTATCATTCCCGAGACTTTGTTTGACCCACCTACAATCGTCTTGCCTACAAAAAAACACCTCGCCTCGATAAAACAACAAAACAACACTAATATTAGTATCATCATCGGGTGCTGAAGTAACGACACACGATGTTGGTCGTTCTTCAGGAGCGCCAACCAACTCGGGGAGACGTAATAACTGTAAGGTAACGGGATTCCAAAGAGAGTAGACCGTTTGGTTTTCCCGTTCTTGTAATATGAACCAGCCTAAACATGAAGCGAGTACGTTTTTACCGTCTAATTCGATAATTGTCTTGACGTAGACGGTTTTCTTTGGAGACATGGTACAAAACGTTTGTTTTTCAATTGCTCGATTATTATTTCCATGACTAATAATCAACCACGGAGCTTCCTCTATCGACGGTGGCCTGTATTTATCATTACCCATCGATTTAAAAAACACAAGATTTACGTACTTCACTATTAATCTGCTCCTAAAACTCTCAATGTGTTTGCCTCACAAATCTTTCCGTAAAAAATAGCTAAGACGGACTTTATATAGTAATCTACCCTAACAAATACTAATACAATTAGGAAATTAATTCCTAAAACAAACTTACCAAAAATAATAAACTAATTAAATAAAACTATTAGGTACGTACTGCAACTCCTCAATAAATCAAAATAGGAATTGGACACCTACTTTCCAGCAAACACCAAAGTGACACGTGTACTATCAACATTCACATGTCGGTTGCTGGGCTCCTCGCTCAATTTATTTTCGGAAATATTTTTTCATATACGGGTGTTATACTCTTTTACATACATTTTTTTTATAAAATTTTCATACACTATCCTTTTACCTAAACCTAATCAAAACAACTCTCTGTTGGATGTGTAAATGCTTCAAAAGAGATTAGTCTTTTCACAAATTCCGAAATTAAATGGCTCCGTCTTCTACTCTGATTGTTGTGATTTTCTAAGGTAAAAGTTCAGTTTTCCATACTGACTTTTGTTATTTACAAGTATGATTGTGCAAATTACTATATGACATTTACGAGACGCCTTAATGCTTGTATCTAGATCCTTCCAACATCCACTATATATACCACATACTTTTGTCATTTGAGACACAACAATTCACTCTCATTCTCCCTTCTTCAAAAATCTCTCTAAATTTGTTTCTTAGCTGATTTTGGCAACGTTCTATTAGTAGTCCTCATTCTGAGCCTTTGTCGTACACCTTAGACTCGGACGTCGTGTAACCCTGGGGGTTGGTTGCCAAGAGGCCGTGTGTAATTGAGCGGGGCAAATTCAACTTTAGGGCAGTGATTCTTATCACGCCACGACTTCTTTCCTAAAGTTCTGCAAGTTTTATTTTGTTCATTGTTTATTTAATAGTCATACCGCCTACACTCTCTTACATTCATCTTGCTTAATATTGAATCTATTCTAATTATTAATATTCTAAAAACTTAAACAATTGATTACAAATTACCATCCACCAATTAGCGAAATAATATTTATCATTCTATAATTTCAAATACATAAATAAATAAAGTATTATAGTTAATTGATAAAAAAAACCAAATTAAATTACTAGATTTATAAGACGAATAGTTAGGAGAATGAAAGAACAAATAAATTAAAATAAAAGATAAATTAACTTAAAAAAAGGTTCTAATACAAATTAAAATAAAATACTGTATCAAATAAGAAAAATCTAAGACAAATTTATAGTTTATCGAAAATCTCCTTACAAACAACATTAGAGGTTTTATTAGTCACTCATTTGTCTTCATCTAGAAGGACTTTTAGACCCTTCTTACTTGTAACCCTAGATAAGGCAACCTATATACAACTAGTTTTAAACCCGTGCAAAAAATGCACGGGTCGAAATTGCAAGCGTTATCTTGGATATTGAAACATATAAACTACCGTGATTAAATGTGCAATGCGGTGATAATGTAAATAGTCTATAATTTGATATTCGACGTAGATACTATTTAAGTTACTAAGTACGATCATACGCTAAAAAAATATGCTACAAATGTAAACGTAACATGTAACTTTACAAATACTCAAAAATTTCTATGTAAACTACATTGGTTGTCGTATTCGATGTACGCTTGTTATTGTCGCAAATCAATATCTTCAAACCTTGTTTGGTTGTAACCCTGGAGATAAAGTTGTTCATAACTGAAAACCGGTCTTAGAAGACAAATACTCACTTGAGATAAGGACTGGCCTTGACTTTGTTTATCGTCATCGCAAATCAAACAACAATGGGAAATTGTCTTCTATTGAAGCGAACAGGAAATTTATCGGAATCCGAAGGCGTTAGTGTAATGCGAGCAATATGCACTTGATCACCTTTATGACTACCAGTTAAAACTCTACAACTAATTACGCATTTACGCTGGTGCCTAAATTTGTCACTTTTAATCTGGTGTCGTTGCACAAACCACGTGATTGATCAATATTTCTAAGCAGCATAACCATAGCACCGATTTTCAATCTCAATTAATGGTTGGGGAGGCCGGAACATTTAATACTGTTCAAAAATTGAGTGGAGAAAAGGTCGGGCTCACCTATAGCCTATAGTTGCATCATCTTTACTAATCTCATCAGAGCTTAATTAAGTAAGTTCTCTCTTCCCCGCGAATAAGAGTTAACACATAATCATTTGTATCTGATTATCAATTCGTATTTGTATTTGTATTCGTGTCTGTGTCCGTATTTGTATTCATATCAGTATCAGTATTTTGTACCGTATCCGTACAGTATCTTATACCTTTTCCGTACGGTATCTTATACCGTATTCATACAGTATCCGATTAGTTTCCGAATATCCGTATTTATATCCGATTATCAATCTGTACTTGTATCCGTGTCCGTGTGCAATTTTGTATTCATATCAGTATCGGTATTTTGTACTTTATCCGTACAGCATCATATACCATATCCGTACAGCTTCTTATACCTTTTCCGTACGGAATCTTATACCGTATTCATACAATATCCGTATTTGTATTTGTACCGTTATATAGTCGAATATTTTTGCGATGAGTGGTAGAATATAAAGCGTAGGTAGTTTATTATCTTTAAAAATCTGAATTCGTAACTTTTGAATGTTGTATAATAAATTAGGATATTAATTTTATTAGTTATATTAATATTATCAAAATATTGGATACTAAAAGATTTAAATTAAAAAAAAAAGACTTTTTTTTTTGCAAAATGATAATTAGGTGTTTCCTTTCCGTGTCAAATTTGTATCATTGGGTTGGATTGAAAACCTTGAAGATGAAAAGGATTAGGGTGATTCTGATTGTGCTGACATGCATGATTTTTGTTTTTTTTTAATATGGGATTTTTACAACGACTTTGGCCAAATATGGTCATTTTAATATATATCGGACCGTTGTATATCGTATTTTACCGTATTTTATCCTGTTTTGTATCTTAATTTATTTGATTTGATTGGAAAATATAATGTAAGTTAAATCTTAGATTGTAATCCTAATTTTTAGTTGAATTTAAATAAAATTTAACTAAAAAATTTCAATTCAACAAAAAGATTATTTTGTGTACAAACAATATTTTACTGATAATTAGTTGTTTCCTTTTCGTGTCAAATTTGTATCGTTGGGTTGGATTGAAAACCTTGGAGACGAAAAGGATCAGGGTGATTCTGAGATTCTGATTGTGCTAATATACATGATTTCTGTTTTTTCAATAAGGGATTTTTATGATGACTTTGGCGAAATATGATCATCTTGATATATATCGGATCGTTGTATATCGTATTTTACCGTATTTTATCTTGTTTCGTATCTTAATTTATTTGATTTGATTGGAAAATATAATGAAAGTTAAATCTTGGATTGTAATTTTTTTTTGCTGTTTCTAAATTTTTATTATATTTTTCGGATTTAATTTTGGACGGTTAAATATTGTATTTAGTTTGATGTATATTGTTATTTAGATTTTCGATTAGCGGTAATTTGATCATATCGTATTTTCTTATGATAATGACGAAATGTAATAGTGCAATCAATTACGTAATTAGGAATGAAGAAGGACCAGAATACGTAATTAAGCATGAGTAAAGATCGGAAGTAATTCTGAATTTAGGAGAGAGGTAAATTAAATCTGTGTAAAAGTTGTGGGCCCACACATTCTTAATTTTAAGCAGCCAATAGGAAGGCTTTAAAATCTATTCCTTTTATAGAGATAGATTGACCATGGGTGAATAATGGTCTAGGAAGATAAAGTCTAACACGGGATAGAGATTGCCCTTGACTTTTGTTAATATTGCTAAATATTCTCAAGCAATACATCAAGCAATACAAAAGGATAACCGGTCTGTTAAATATACAATCAGTTGTTCAATATTTCTAAATTTTATTTCTAAATATTCTCAAGCGATACATCAAGCAATACAAAATAATAATCGGTCTGTTAAATATTTCTCAAAATATTTCCTCAAAATTCTGTTACATATTTCTAAATTTTAATAGTTATTAAAATCTTCAGTTAGTCTTACTTGTGACGGGTCGGATGGAGAGACGGATAATGACACTCATAAAACGAATAATGACAATGATGATAATGATAATGATATAATGATGGAGTAAATAACTATTCACATATTTCATATATGTATACTAAGATTAATCTATTATTTACGTTAGTTAGCTATTGCAAATTATTTCTATCTACGATCTTATAGTTTTTTTTTTCCTTCTTCATAAGCTCTATTATTGTACAATCAACTTAGTTTGAATGAACGTTTCTTGAATCATGTGTATTTTTATTTTTATTTTCAAGAATTAAGCATTCACGATTTATCACCATGTGATGTTTGACATCGACCATCATACAAACTTGAGTACTCCTACCGGTACATACTCCGTCCGATTCAATTGATTTTAAAAAAAAGATGGGGCTAATTATACATGATCCACTAAGATAAGACGATGACAATTTTTAAAATGTAACATAACTTGTAAGAGGCAAATTTCTTGAATTGATATTCATTTCAAGACCAGCTGCCCCAGCTTGAGGCAATTTTTATTTTTTTTAAAAAAAAACCTCCACGGTTAACTTATATTATGGTACGAGTCTCCGACTCCACAATTTTAGCAATGTATGTAGGAAGGCTATTAACCTACATTCGTTTGCCTTCTACCCAAGGACGTACATGAACTAGCTCATGCGCCACCCTATTACAATCACGTTTCGCAAAAATAAATACAACCTTATTAAAAAAAGGAACAAATATCGTAAATTTCCTCGTAAACAAGATGAATATCGCTTCGTTCACGCTTATGCTTCGTCCACGCTTATGCTTGTTTACCTTCCCCTAAAATCCCGCTCACAAGAGATTAAAGGTAAACAATTAAGAGAGGATATAACTCCGGAGTATATCAAACCTCCAACTTTGGTATTCCTTGGATTACCATCTTCCAATCATTGATTTCTAAAGACTTAATTTCCGTCTCACTTATTTGTTTAAAACCCGATCACAAAATTTACCTTTAATTAAAACACCTCGCAATTTAACGATTCTAACACACAAAGAATACAACAACTAAACAAATGATTGAGACGGAATAAATAAAAAACTCGTAAAAAGAGATAATTACCCGATCCAATAATTGATTTATAAAAAGACTTAATTTCCGTCTCACTTATTTGTTTAAAACCCGATCACAAAAAACAATGTCAATCACTGCGTTCTATATTTGGCTGTTGGTAGATGTGTAAGCAATAAGAACTACACCATAAGCATTATGATCTTATGTAAGGACTATATATCATTAAGATTTATATTGTAAAATCTTGTACTTGATGAGTTGATGAAATTCCGATGAAGATAAAGCAAAGCATGATAAACTGAACATAGGAAATATTTGTATTTTATGATTGGAATGATTTCTGAATTATAAACTGAACACAAACATCATACCAACGGTCTAAAAACTGAATGTAATCTAATTCCCATGACTAATTGTTCATAGGTAAAATGTTCATAGAACCGTAGACGGTAGATGGCATAGAAAATGGCGGAAATTCGTACAGTGTATCACAATTTCCGCAACATAAGGGTAACATTATTGGTAAGACTCCCAAAAGTCTTAAGACTCTGCCACATCAGACTCTACTTTTCCATTTTACTTTTTCTTTTTACAAACTTGTTAAACTACTTTTAGTGAGGTCAAGACCCACCAAAGTCTTAAGGAGAGTCTTGGATTTTCAAGACTCGACTTAAGACTTTCCTCAAGACTCGGGTAGATTATTGGTAAAATTGAGGGAGTCTTGTCTTAAGACTTAAGAAAGTCTTGTCTTAAGACTCCCAATAATGTTACCCTAACAACTAGGGCTGAGCAAAACCGGATATCCGATCCGGTTTTGACATTCGGATCGGATATCCGAATTAAAAATTCTCATTTTTCGTGATCCACATCCGATCCGAATATTTCGGATATCCAATAATCTGAAATCCAAAAATTCGGATATCCAGATTTCGGAAACCGGATTTGATCCAGATTTAAAAGTGGAGAAAGTTCCAGAAAAGCTATCGGGCTATTGGCCAATGTATTGTTACAAACTAAAACTAAAGGCAATTTTAGTCCATTTCACATTTTGCAACCCACTTTAAAAGGGGTTTTCAACGACATAAATTACAAGTCTTGAATCTCGATCGCATAAATTATTAAATTACAAGTCTCGATTGCATGAATTATTAAATTATAAGCCCCGATCGCATGAATTATTAAATTACAAGTCTTTATTACAAATTTCAAAATGTGTTTAAAATCCGAATAAACTAAACATGAAGTTTCAAATCATTTTTGTATAAATTTTTAAAATTCGGATCGGATTCGGATATCCAGTTTTATGAAAATCTTGATCCACATCCGGTCCAGTTTATTCGGAAAAACCGGATCGGAGATCCATTTTAAACGGTATCCATATATACGGAATTTTTTTTCCGGAATTCGGATCGGATTCGGATAAAAATTCGTATCGGATTTTTTTTGCTTAGCCCTACTAACAACATAGCTACATAGCAATTGAACTACACAAATTCTTATTTGCAACGGCACTATCCGTCGCAAGCTTGTGACGGATACCATTTTCTCTCACAAAATACCCACTTTTTCTCTCTCTGCAACACTATTCCTGTGGTCCCCTTTCTCCACTAACTCTTTTTATATCCATTTTACCTCACAAAATATCCGTCACAAATAATGACCCGTCGCAAACAAAACTTACTAATTGAACTATCCCGTTCATGTAATGTGAAGTACCATCCGCAGTGAGAATGATGGAAAGAGCGAGGCTGCCAGTCTACAAAAGATGTATCACTACTACAATTTAGGGCTTTGAGAACGCCTCTAAAAGAACGGTGGTAAGCGGAACCGGTCTCTTTTGTATAGATTAACAAAGAGAACGGTCATTTTTCCGAACCGTGCTCATAGATAAACAAAGAGAACGGTCGTTTGCGTTAACCGTGCTCATAAATAAACAAAGAGAACGGTTAGGTTACCGACCGTCCTAAAACATCAAATAGAGCGGTTAATATCAAAAGCCGTCGTCTTTGAAGAAACAAAAAGCACGGTTTCTGTTACATCACCCGCCTTCATGACTTCCAACGATTCCCAAATCAACATCCCTCAATCGTTCACCACCGTCATTCACTTTATCTTCTCCTAACACCACCATTCCGTCAAGTCGCTGCCATCATCATTGCTCTGTCAATTTTAGGTACCACTTTTGAGAAGTATAATTATTTATATACTATTTGATTATAGCTTAATTTGATTTAGGGTTATGTTTATACAGATTTAGGGATTTTGTGTTTCGATATGATGGGTGTATGCAATTCATACTCTTATATTATTATCGTTTGTGCTAGTTCGTTGTTTGAATCCAGAATTTCTGAAACTTTCATCTCATTTTTTTATTACTTTCGACTAATTCTCAGTGTGTAAATAGACCAGCCCAAAATTTTTTTGGATGAATGATTAATCTGCCTTGCTGCTAAAAGTAAGTAGTAACCAAATCTCTCAATGAAGAATGTGAGCATATTATACCTTTTTTGTTGTCCAAATTTCTGCTCTTCCCTTCTATGATTCAAAAACAACCAGAATTATCGTTTTATTGATGTTGAAGTATAATGGCAGTTCTGCCTGCCGCGGGTACTTATTGGTTGATATCAATGCATTTAAATCTTCTTAATGACGCAGGATAGTTGTTTAACGCTTATGTCTGTGAAATCTCAATGTTTAAATTATTATTTATAGCCTTCACGACTTTTTAACGCTTATGTCTGTGAAAGTTGTACATCAATGATGGGCAAGGGCACGAAAAACTCTCCAATATCTTTCCATCAGACCTTAAAGAGTCAAGCAAATAAATGATTTCAGCATCTTTAATCAATGTTCAATGAGTTTCAGCCCGCAAGGAAGGAGAGTCGCAGTGGGGATCTTGCTAAGCTTGAAGAGCAACTTATCGAAGTACTTTGTGAATGGAAATCCGAGCTTGATGAACCCACCCCACCCCCTACTTCCTCATTCTGTGTTTGTAGCTTGTCTTTCCTTTTAGTTATTTTGTGTAGTTTTTCTTACAAAGGTGTAGAAACTGGAGACTAATGCTTGATATGATACATAGGAAGGAAGTCTTGGATCATTTGAACACTTGGGCTCCATGTTGCAATATTTTTGATCTCGAAGATGCGACGAGCCCATTACCAGGACCATCAACTATGATTCATGGAAATGAGAAGGAACTTGGAGTGACAACTTGTGCAGGATATAAAGAGGTCATCTTTTGTACCTTTCCTTCTCCGTGATCTTTATTTGGTCTATCTTACTTATCAAAGTTATCAAAAATAAGTGACAGATTGTGCATGGCTGATTAAGACATATTGGATAGGAATATTATAAGGTAGAAAACGTATATTATATGTTATACTGGGCTTGTTAGTAGTTTCAAGCTTTCATTGTTGATGTATTAGTTAAGTGAATGGTTTAACTGGTTGTTGTTAAGGTCGTAAGGCATATTTTTATTTTTCTGTCATGAGTTCCTGAAAATGTTAGATTATCGAGGGGTTATTAAAAGGTGGAAATAGCAATGTGTTAGGAAATTGAACCTATCATTGAAATGTTGTTGCTGCGTATAGAAATGTTCAAACTGTCAACTATCTTTAATTCGACTAAATTCACTTCAATGAAGGGGAAGAAAAGATAGTTATTACTGAATTTTTGGAGAGCTCCAATGAAGGGGAAGAAGAGATAGCTATTACTGATATGAAGCCTATAGCATTTAAGGTGAGGCTTTTATACTGATTCTTCTCTTTCATATTGAATTGGTAGATGTCATACATCCTGATCAGACATTTGAAATGACTAGGTGAAAATCTTGTTAGGAATTTCCCAGTTTACTATAGACTTCTATGGCTATTTGTTTGTTTTTAGTTGATCTGATTTCCCCCCTAATGTTATTCTTTATTATAGATTTATGCTATACTTTGTATATAGAGATGCCCTCATGAAAGTTGAGGAATATGAGCTTCTGCTTCCATCTAATTCATCATCCAAGCGCCCTATTTCTGACTGGTTAATAGCAAGCTTGCTGGCAGCAGCAGATAAATATGGGATTGCTTGGCTCAGGCATTTGTGTGAATCTTCTTTGTGTCTGAAGATTGATGTATCCACAATTGGAGAGATTTTAGCACTAGCCGATCGCTATCACGCCACTGATTTGAAGGGTGTTTGTCCAAGATATGCAACTGAAAACCTTGCTGCTAACTTTTTTCTCCTTTTTCATTTCTTTTATATTGATTTGCAAAATATGGATGACGGCCACCTACTTTCTGCTTGATTTAGCTATATGTACATTTTATTTATTGTTCATGCTCTTGAATATTATCATACTGGACTAGTGTTAAGATGGTTTTCTAATCTCTGGTTCTTTTGTCTTTTGCTCTATGTTCAGTTGTTATGCGCTCTGATGGCTTCGAATACCTCAAGGTGCATTGTCTGTCACTGGTTGTGAGGATGATTGCAGTAGTGAAGGTGGAAAGTCTCGTAGTGTGTGGGCCCAACTGCCAGATGGCGGTGATACAAATGATAAGAGGGTTAGGTCAAGGACAGATGAAATTGCAAACTACAAAGACTTCGCGGGTAGTTCTGTCTCGGAGCTGGATAGTATTACACTGAAATCAAATGAATTGGAGGTTTACCACATTACTTCTGATATCAATTACTTAAAATGCAATATTTTTTTATTGTCTATCACACCTTCGTTGCAGCAGACCACGTGTATGACACAAAATGAACAAGTTAAATCGTTGCAAAATCAATTGGCAGTTGCGTAGAAGAAATTGCAGATAAACTTGCACACTCGTTATTTTGGCAACTACTAGGCGATATTTTCAGTTGCATGTCTAATGTAGTTCTAGACAGTTGTGTACAGAGTAAAGATCATGTCTTTCACTCTTGGCTCTATCGTATAAACGAAATCTTGCAGTTTTTGTACAAGATGACATATTTCCTGGACAAGGAATGGAAGGAAGCTTCAGAAATTCTAAAACAGGTTAGTGTCTTTTCAAACCTGTGCAATTGTTTTATGATTCTTTTTTACAAATGATTCTAGATATGGACTCCAACTGCTGCTCCAGATCCACCAATGGTGGCGGGTGGTTCTGCAGGTCCAGATAAAGATAACTTCTTGGAATCTATGGCAGGCAATCAACAAAGACTATGTTAGACACATGAAGCTATTCTGTAAGAATTACATTTTTAAACAATTGATTTGTTTCTTCATACAACAAGATTTTCATGAAAAAAACTGTTTATTAACGACTGATGTGAAATCTTCAATACTTGGGTTTTCTTATACTATACTTATGTCATGTTTTCATCAAGTATTAACATGGTCTAGTTTTACATATTTTGTATATGCCATTTGAGCTACTAGAGAGATTCCAGATGCATGATTATACAGAGAAACCCATTTTCACAAGATTTTGTGAAAATGTGAAATTATACAGAGAAACCCATTTACTACGCAAAATCGAATAACCCGCAAGAATACAATCTGACTACCATTTTCTGAGAAATGGTGCTAACATCAACACAAAATCACCATTCTTTTTTCGTTTCTTTTTCGGTATTCAAGATTTTCCGGCATTCAAGATTACGGTATTCCTATATCATATCACACTAATAATCTAATATTGCTAATGCATTGAATTATCAACTTTGCGAATATTTTTATATTTTTATCGTACATCTCTAGTTAGTTAGTGTACTACTAATTTTTTTGTCAACTGTCACTCAACTCATAAGTTATTGTATGGTACTATGGGATTGTTTTTCTACTAAAAGAGTCGAAGTTAAACACTTAAGACTTAAAAATTTTATTTCATTGCTAATTGTTTGTTCACACTTCACATATCCATTTTGTTGGTTATTTCATATTGTATTATTTTGGCCCATTTTGGCCCGAGGCTCATTATAGCCCGAACAATTATGGGCTTGGGCCAAAAAAATTGGCCCATCCTTTTGGCCCGGCCCGTGTATTTTGGCCGTTTATTTAGCACGAGCCCGGGCCAAACTCGGCCCAACCCTGCCCATGATCAGGTCTAGTAATGAACTTATAAAGACGAATTAAATAAAGAATTTCATGACTATTTGTTCTTTCTGATTATCGAGAATATTAAAGATTGAGTTGTGAATAGCATCAAAAAAAAATGTAAAGAATTTGTTGGGACAATAATAGGAGTACAATATAGATGGCACGCGAACACAATCATTTTGTTGTTGGATATAACTATTTCTTTCTTTGGATTGCTTTTGTTATTGAATACTAGTTTTTTTGCCCGTACGTTGCACGGATATTAAAATAATGTGTGATAAATTTCACGATAAAATGAGATATGGTACATAATTCATGTGTAAGATTTTATGTATGTCGCATGACCAACAAATAATTAGCGTCAATATAATATTAACATGAGAATAAATGAGTGTTTAATTAATAAATATTTTTTGTTAGGAAAAGAACCAATATGGAGTTTATACAAATGATACTAAGAGAAACCTTAATATCTACTTTACATAATCAACTCAATGATGCAACAAATCTCCTTAATTTTTTGGAATAACAAACCATAATTAATCATTGTTGGATCAAATGGTAGTTACGCAAAAACAACCAAAAGTAGTAACATTGTTATATATCTCGTTCCAGTAAAATTATAAATATACTTTTGAATGTGAATCAAGCTCCAATGCCCATAGCTACGACTGCTTATGACCCCACCCCCCACCCCAAAAATAATCAATCATTAGAAAACACTACAACCATCAGAATCATTCATTATGCCGGATATTGACATATGATCGACACTCCGATAAAATTATCTATTCAGCCCATGTTTATTGATATTGCTCATAACGGTGCATGCAATATTGAGATATATCTTTTGCAAACTCAACATGATATTATCCCATTCAATTTTTGCGAACAATATAAACTCAACCCACCACCCCAATCTTCTCATTTGAAACAAAATATTGCTCGCAAACCCCTATTTTTCTCCCCTATTCACAATTTCACACACATGATCTAAAACAATCTCATCTCTTGAAAGACTCTTTTTGTCTCCAAAATTTATCTCAAATTTATTCAACCAAGTGAAAAATTAAACCGTTGCCTATATAAAAATCAATCATCCAATGAAAACTAACCCTTACTTTCGACAATGTTGCTAGGGTTGAGATTATTTTGGATCAATGGAGTCAAAAATAAGTATATCCATATGATTATTAGACGTTTCTTGTTATTGTTTATGTTACCTATTTTTTTTATGCAAGTACTCACTCCCATTGGCGGATTTGGGGTGGATAGGGTAGGCAAGTGTCACCCCCCAACATAAAAATAAGAATAAGTTTTCACCATAAATTTCACAAAAATGTGTTGGGTTTAGTGGTTAAAAGTGGCTATATGTTAGACGTTTGGTGAGGTTGGAGGTTCAAAATTCATAAGAGGGTTTTTTTACAAAAACTTGCTTTATTTTACCAAACTTTCTTTTTTTTTTAACAAAAACTTGCTTTATTTCACCAAAGTTCCCTTTTTTTTTACTAATTACGGGAAGAAAAAAATTGTGTCATCCCAAACCTAAAATCTTACATCCGCCCCTGCTCACTCCTATTCCATATATCGTTCCCCTTTGAGTTGGACAAAAGGATTAAAGTAAATAATAAAATAAGTGTAAAAAATTGGGTGGGTTTGGTGATATGAGTGAAGGATGAATAATTATGAATTAAATAAGAAATTTGTGCCACAAACATTAAAAATAAAATAAAATAGGAGTATAAGAGTTGTGTGGGCTTTTGTAATAGGAGAAAAAAAATTAATAAAATAAGAATAAAAGTTTTCAAAATAGGAAAGGGGAAGAAACCTGAATAATCCGTTTTAAAAATAGGGAAGAATATATGCAATATGAGGGAGTAATATTTTATTGATAAAGAACCTTAATTCTTTATAGGCATCCTTCCACCCCACTAAATTTACCCGCAAAATAGAACACCGAGACCACCTTGATTATTTCTTACTATTTGAAACAACCTTCAATCAACTACCACTAACTTGTTGCCATGCTTTACACCTAAAAAATCCTAAATCGCTTACTCCAATATTCTGGTCACCATTATTGAAGATAATTTATTTCTCCTTCAACGAAGAAAAGTTTAAGAAACAATCTTCTTTCTCTCTCATTCTCTCTTTCTTTTCCTTCCTAGTCTTTTCTCTTCCCTGTTTTCTCATCACCTCTCCATGCCTCCATTTCTGATACTCAAACAAAGTGTTTAAGCACTATATTGATAAACCAAATAAATTTTAACATTATATTTACACACGAACTTTGCTATTTATTTTATTTTGCATAAATATATCATACTCCCTCCATATTACTTTTATTATCTCGTTTACTTTAAATTTTATCTTATAATTATCGTTCTCTTTCTAAATCTAGTAAAGAAAAATTTTAGCCAACCAACTCGCCGCAGTCATCCATATCCTCATTCGAAACAACCCTTAACCCATTACTAAAACCCTTCGGTTCACAAATAAAACAGTCTAAAATATAAAACTTTCGCCCATCCTACTTCCATCCCCATTACACCTACAATGAAATTAACTACTACCAAATCTGATGCAGTTAGCCTTGTTACTACCTCAAACAACCATCTAACTCATTATTGACACCCTTTCTCTAGCCAAATAAAACTAAAATAACCAAGTCACCTTTTTATCACGAAGCACCCACATGGCCACAATTAGCCCCCAAAAATCATCTCTCCCTTTGAAAAGTTCATCCACCTAACAAAAAATTAATCCCTACTTTCAAAACCTCATTTTTACATCTCGTAAGTGAAGTTGAAAACGGCAAAAAAATGCAGAAACTAAAGTTTTGTTTGATAACCGCAGATTGGAATTTTTAAAATATTTTGAGAGTTTTTACACTATTTGAATAATAAATATGTTATTTTGAGTGTTGATTGTCGACAAACCACTACAAAACAATGCTGTATTTGCGACGGACAGGTCCGTCGCAAACAATGTGAAATCCGTCGCAAAAGTATAATTTGCGACGGACAGTGCCTGTCGCATATTTTTGTCGCAAAATGAAAATTAGGGACGGAAATTTCCGTCGCAAAAATTAGCGACGGATTGACCAAGGTTTGCGACGGAATGACTTTGACCCTCTGGTCAAGGTCAGTCAACATTTGCGACGGAATTTCCGTCGCAAAGGTTGGCTGACTTTGACTTGTTGGTCAACATTTGCGACGGAATTCCCTCGCTAATATAGACATTTCCGTCGCAAATTCCTGTAGTATTTTCCGGTTTCAGCTGTTTTTTCAGCTCCCCATTTCAATGAAATGGCTAATTTTACCCTTTTGTAAGCTCTCCAAACCTGCATATTTCAGCCAAAACAACCCAGCAACAAAGAGCTTGTCCGAGACAAGGTTTTTAAAAGGTCTTTTCATAACTAAAATGAAGGTTTTACATATGTTCATCCAACTTAAAACTAAACATAATCCGCGGTAGACCAACTAACCAACCTAATAAAATCTATCTAACAGTGGTGTCAGTGGGCTGTGGGGTGACGAAATGGCTGGCCGCCCTAGCATTGTCGCCGCCGTCATCATCAAAGTCGCGTCTTGGCTGAGAAAAGCCTCCCGGGTTGCGGCTTTGAGTAGTGAACTCCCCCTGTTGACTTAAGAACTCTTCAATTGCCTTTAGCCTTTAAGATGTCTCGAGTTCACGTTCCCTTAGCTGAGCATTCTCTTGAAGAACTCTGCTGACGATACCTGCAATTAATAGTCAAACATGGTATTATATTCATTCAGTAAACGGTAAAATAATTGGTTAGTCTTAATTCTTTAATATACTACAAAATACTAACCTGGGGTGTATGATGGGTTCCCAGCACTTGAGTGACGACGACGTTCGTAAAGAACTGGTGCTGCATTTCTCATACCAAGTATCAACCCTTTATTGTTAAAGCCGCCATGTTCTTCGAAGTAGATCTCGTTGTCGTCGATCTCCTCCTCCGACTTATCATTTTCCTACAAAACAAAAACAAAGTTTGATTAATATACGTTAATTAATTACTAAAGCAAATTACTAAAACATAAAGAAAAGTTTCTGATAACTTACAAAGAGTTCTTTCGATTTCGTTGAAAGTCATCCCTTCTTGGCATGCTTCTTGGTCTTCTCCAGCAAAACCAAGGCGGATGGTACATCCCTCCCATCTTGTCCAGCCTACAATTTAAATCGAACGGTACTTGTTAAAAAAAACACTCAAGATTGTCAAAGTTTGCCAATTGTTAAAAAAATACTCAAGACGAGAAAAAGTGAAGTAAAAACTATGAAATTACCATTTCATCCATAATCTGGAGGGTGTTTCTACGACCCATAATATGAGTACCTAAGGCCTTGCCTTTTTCGGTACTTCCAGACATCCTATTGGCAATGTTTTTCTCGGATGTGTCCTTAAACTTTGGATCATTCTTTCTAGCCAGAATCTTTTCGAATATATCCGCCGGTATCCAAGATGGCCTTTCCTCCGCACTTCTCTTGGAAGCGTAGTGGATCTTTTTGCGTAGGCGTTCTTTCATCACGTTGGTCCAAGCCGCCTTAACCGCATCTCTGTCGCGAGCATGAAAGGCAACATGTTGTTGTTTCAAAAAATAATATAGTTAAAAAATAATGAAACGAAAATAGGTAATAAATAATGAAACAAAAATAGGTAATAGTTAATAAATACCTCAAACCAATCCCACCATTCTTTCTTCATCGCATCCGACGCAAGTGACCAGTTCGGCGCAAATTCCTTGTAGTTGGAAATAATGGTCAAGCTTACGAGATCGGAAACTTCTTTGTGACTGAACCTAAAAAAGAGTTGAATTTGAAAATAAAATAATCAACAAGTAATCATATTATAATCAATATATACGATCAATAAGTAAACAAATGAGATACTTACCACATGCCGCCATCATAATCAGTAGGATCAAGGTGTAGTCGATGTGTAGGCTGCTGAGGCTGAGGCTGAGGAGGAACAATCTCGTCCTCGTCACTAGCTCCCGCTCGTCCCTCAGGCTGACGACTACCACTACCTCGTCGTTTTCCGCCCCGCATATTATCAAACTAATATAGCAAGTTAGCAACAATTAGAAAGAAATGCTTTACATAATTAAAAACTTGAATAATAAAGGAAATAAGATGATTTCATTGATATTAAGCCATACGACATCTACAATAATATCAAGAAATACAAGATTATCAAATCTAATAAATAGCAGTCCTAATCATCATCATCACTTGAACAATTTATTCCTACATTCTTACAAAGAGAATCTATAATATCTTCATCTTCGTCCTCCTCCTCCTCATCCTCATCCTCATGTTGCTCCTCTGCCACAATTTGTATGTGTTATGGTTCCTCCACAATTTCATCTTCATCTTCTTCTTCTACTTCAATTGGTGACAGTATTGTTTCACCATTAGTAACATTTTCTTGAAAGAAAGATTCATCAACGGGAGCATCGACATGTGATCTAGCCTTGGTTTTGAATACTGCTGACCATTGACTTTGATCCTTTTTTATACTTGGATAAGGACTATAGTAAACTTGTTCCACTTGATATGCCAACACAAATGAGTGTACTTTGCAAATTTTCTACTCCGGTTAACATCCACAAGCTTATATTCCTTATGTACTTGCATGCCTCTTTCGGAGTTATCTAGCCAACTACATTTGAACAAAATGACTTTGTAAGTGTTTTCTGGGCCTGTATAAGTCATCTCAACAATTTCGTCAAGGGTCACATAGTAGTCAGCTCCTTCAGTGGAACTCACACAAACTCCATTGTTAATTGTGCACTTTTCCAAATCTTTTCCTTGAATGAAAGCTCGAAATTTGTAGCCATTGATGGAATAGCGTTTCCATGTTCTGACTCTTCTTGAGGGACCATTTGCTAAGGCAATTAGAACTGGATCTTCTATATTAATAACCTGAGATTTAAACCATCTGGGAAATCTTGTTTCATATTTTCCCCAAACATCATTGCGTACGACACATTCAGGATGTTCTCTCATGATAAAATTTTCAAACAACCTATATTCAGATAAGGGGAATTATTAATTTTTGAACAACTAATAAAGTACGTTTCAAATATCAGAATTTAGATTCACCACTTACACTTTGTTGCGTTTCAATTCATCAGAATCGCAGTTAGATAAAACGTAGAGGTATGCACGCTCATATTTGTTATCCTCCAAAAACCTTTCACGACACTTTCCGGAAGTAGTGCCATCATGATCTTGAAATATCTCAGGCAAGTTAGATTGTGTCGGCTTTTTTGAACCAACGTCAAGGTCCTTTGCCTTGGTGTCTATGTGATCTTCAAAGTATAGGGAACATAAATTTGCTATTTTCTCTATTAAATATGCATTACATATAGACCCTTCAACATGAGCTTTATTTTTTATTTTCTTTTTCAAATGATTCAAAAACCTACAAACAAATTAGTTTAGAATGAAAAATATGATGATATATATGTATTATGTAATATAAAGTATTAAATAAGGATGATGACATTACCTCTCGAAAGGATACATCCACCTATATTGCACAGGACCACCCACTTTTACTTCATATGGCAAATGAATAGGTAGGTGTTCCATTGAGTTGAAAAAACAAGGTGGAAGGATTTTCTCCAATTTGCAGATGATCTCCGCAATGTTATTTTCGAGACTTGTAATTTTTTCAATTTGTACTGATGAAGTACACAAATCTTTGAAAAACTGACTAATTTCAGTTATGGCATTCCACTCATTTTTTGGGAGAAGATGTCTCAAAGCAACTGGGAGTAATCGCTCCATGAAGACGTGACAATCATGACTTTTCAAACCGTGTATCTTCAGTTCATTCATATCGACACACCTTCTCAAATCTGAAGCATAACCGTCGGGAAACTTCAGTTTGTATACCCATTCACATATGACCTTCTTTTGTTCCTTTTTCAAAATGACCGAATCCCCTTTTCTTTTACTTGTCTGCATTTGAGTTTAATTTTGTTTTTCTTTTCACGTCCATGACAGTGTGAATTATTTGCTCAAAAAAAATTTCTCAATATGCATGACATCAAGGTTATGTCGAATTAGTAGCGTGCTCTAATAGGGAAGCTCCGAAAAAATGCTCTGTTTCCACCACCCAATCTGTTTCGCTTTAAGCAAATTCAGTTCACGGTCAGATCCATCCACAATTTTTGGTAAATGTTTCACACAATCCCAGACTTCTTTGCCTGTTAACCTCTTTGCAGCAACATCGGTTCTCAACTTTCCCTTTCCTAAAATGCACCTTATCCTTGCGAAAAACATGATTACTTTCTAAAAACTGTCTATGACAATCACACCAACTCCATTTTTTGCCATGTTGTAGCCAAACTGACTTAGTCTCATTTTTCATACAATATGGACATGCATGCTCACCAGCAGTTGACCAACCAGATAACATGCCATATGCAGGAAAGTCGTTGATCGTCCATAGGAGTGCGGCTCTAAGATCAAAGTTTTGCTTCAATGAGACATCATAGGTTAAGAGATCCCCGTCTCCCATAATTGCTTCAACTCGTGAATAAGAGGCTGCAAATAGACGTCAAGGTTTTTCTTTGGACTGTGGGGACCGGGAATAAGTAATGTTAAGAGCATAAACTGTCTTTTCATACAGAGCCAGGGTGGTAAATTGTATGGAGTAAGTATCACCAGCCAACATGAATATTGCTTCCCGAATTGACTAAACGGTGCGAAACCATCAGTGCATAGTCCAAGATGGACATTCCTAGGCTCAGATGCAAAATCAGGATGCAGCCGATCAACTGTTTCCAAGCCTCCCGTCACTTGGATGAGACATTGTTCCACTAACACGAGGGTTTTCATAATGCCAACACATTTCGCCCGCGATGTGCTTTGTGGCATAAAAGCGTTGCAGCCGTGGTCCTAATGGAGAATAAGTTAAGAACTTTTCGGGAACTCTTTTTCCATTTGCATTTTTCTCTAATTTGTACCTATTCGTAACACATTTTCTGCACTTATCAAGTTGAGCGTCGTCCATCCAGAAAAGCATACATCCTCCCGAACAGGCATCTATCTTTTCATGGGGAAGTTGAAGAGCTTTAAGAACTTTTTTGGTTTCGTAGTAGTTACGCGTCATAAGATTATTTTCAGGAATCATATCTCTGATATATGACGCAAAACCATCTACACATTTTTCAGCTAAGTTGAATTCACATTTTAAAGTGATCAACCTTGAAGCCGACTGTAGCAATAATGTCATACGACTTCCTACATAAAGAGGTTGTTCGACATGTTTTAGCATTTGGAAAAAAGCTAATACATTAGGATTTGGAGATTCATCGACCACCTCGCCGTTAAGAGCATCTTCCCTAATTTGATCAATGCTATCGCGTAACGCATCTTCTACCATATCCCTATAAGGATTGTCGGAGTGCATTGATGAACTTCCCTCTTCCTTAACGGAGAATTTCTCTCCGTGACACACCCAATCATAATAGTTATCACAAAACCCTCTCAAACCAAGGTGTTTCCGTACTTCTTGTTCAACTAAATACTTTGTATTCTTGCACTTAGAACATGGACACCTAATTTCTCTATTTCTAATGAATTCGTCTTGTTGCTTAACATAGTTAATGAATTCATTAACACCGATTACGATATCCTGCCTCATTTTTTTCCTAGAATCCAACCTTTCATACATCCATTTTCTTTATAATCTCTTCATAGTAAATCTACGTATTTTAACAAACAATAACAACAACTAATTAACAACAACAACTACATAACAACAACAACTAACAACAACAACAACTAGTTAACAACTATCTAGCTAATTAACAACTAATTAACAACATCAACTAACAACTAACAACTAACAACAACAACAACAACGACAACAACAACAACAACTAACAATATTAACACCAACAACACCACCAACACCAACACCAACATCAACACCAACACCAACACTAACACCAACACCAACACCAACACCAACACCAACCTCAACACCAACCTCAACCTGCAAAAAAAAACAATTTGATATATTGGTCTGGGGTCCTTATCTCTCCAACCTAAATCCATCTTTGAATCTTTCATACCATTAGTAAACACTCTTATATTTTCTTGATTGTAATGCGACAAAAATTGGGCAGCACTTCCTTATTGTTCTTCAAATACATTATATAGAATGTATTTGGAGAACAATAAGGAAGTTTTGCCCAATTTTTGTTTCATTACAATCAAGAAAATATAAGAGTGTCTACTACCTAAATGGCATGAAAGATTCAAAGACAGTCCCAAAACGGGGACTATTAACAATTACACCTAATGTGTAATTATTAAACGGGTACTATTCAAAAATATTCTAAACAAATCAACAACACTAACAATCAACATCACTGCAAATTTTATATCAAAAATCATTCGTCATAAACATCTTAACAACAATATGCGACGGATTTGGGACGAAATTACCTACTAACCTAATATTACTAATTACCTAACAATACTAACTAAACTAATCAAATAACCATTAAACTAAACTAACTATTGTTAATAACAATAAACAACAATAATACGGAATTTGTGACGTAATTTTGCGACGGATTAAACATAACTAATTAAGATGGTATATAAATAACGAAAGTTAGTTTACATACATAAGGAGAAATGAAGAAGGAAGAAGGAAGTGGTGGCGGCGGTGAGGTGGTAGGGAGAAGAAAGGAGAAGGAGAAGGAGGAGGAGGAAGGAAGAAGAAGGAGGAATAGTGCGGCGGTGGGTGGTGGCCGGTGGGTGGCCGGCGGCAGCGTGGTGTGGTGGTGGTGGTGGTGGTGTGGTGGTGGTTGATTTAGGGGTGGCGGTGAGGAATGAAGGAGTAAGTATAAATCGCGATTTAAGGTTTGAAAATGAAATTGATTTGGGGGAAATGGACCCCGCGGTCTGTATAATAATTTTTTTTGGGACGGAAATCTGGTCCAGGTCAAAGTTTGACCAGATTTGCGACGGAAATTCCGTCGCAAAGTTTGACTATTGCGACGGAATTTCCGTCGCAAATCTGGTCAGGCTTTGACTGATAGCGGGGTTTTGTCGCCCTCCCCCGATCAAACAAACATTTATAAAACTCAACTACTAAACTAATGCAGTAGGGTAGTCGAGGTCGATCCACAGGGAGGTTAAGTTTGAGTACTAGTTTTGTCTTAGATTATAGGTTAGCTACGCGAATCAATAAGATGGATTTAACATTAAACTAATTAACTAAACTAAAAATGAATTAAACTAAGACTATTAAATTAAGAAAGCAAACAAGCAATAGAACAAAGATAAAAGCAATAAAGAAAGGCCTAGGGCCCGATTTCACTCCACCATAAGCGTTCATGATTATGATCTCTCTTAACTAGTCAACGGGTATGGCTTATAAGGGGGAAAACGCCTCTAATTCGCTCATAGACTCCCTCTCGGGCTCACTATAAGACACTAGCAATCCCGACTAACCCCCCTCTCGGGTTCGAAAGTCGATGTCCTAAGTTAAATACCCACGTTGGTTTCCGGGTCATCCCTCCCCTCCTCTCGAAGGTTGATTTCAAACGCTAGACTAGGGGGTCCTCCCTCGGTTCTCCCTTTCGGTCTCAACCTAGGTAGACAATAAGGTTAAGCAAGCCAACCCGACTCCCAACCTAACCGACTCTCGCCGATGGACAAGGGTCTAGAGTCAATGAAACCCGCAAAAACCCATAAACAAGCCAAATCCCCGAGTCCACCCTCACAAGCCAAACCCAAGGACTAATCTAGTGAGAAATCAATAAAATGAAACACCCATGATGGAGCTAATCGAGTCCTAGTATGAAACTACTCACTAGTCATAACTAAGGAACTCAAATTCATAACAAAAGATGACACTTTGTGATTAAACATGATTAAGGATAAATTCTTACTATCACACATGCAAAAACCAACTACAACAATGATCTAAGGCAAAATAAATCAAAACAAACAATTATCAAGCCCAAAGGAAGAAACTTTGTGAACAAGCTAAGTGCAAAATTCAAACTACTAAATCAACAAAAATGTAAACAAAAGACAAAATAAAGAAAGAGATAAGAAATATACCAACTAGGAAGAACAAGGAAGAACAATGAATCAAAAAGAACAAAGGAAGCTTGATAACTATTGAAATTGATTAAGGGTTTGTTGCAAATTCCAAAGGAAAAAGGGTTTCTCTTACTAAAAACTTGAACTAGCGGTAGGGTGTACAGTAAAAAGAGAAGGAAAAGTGCTTATATACTAGGTTACAAATAGGCAAAACGACCCAAAACATTGTCGTTCAAGTAAATAAAGATCCGCGCAAAAACTGAGCTGAGCACGGCAAGAACCGAACGGCACGGCATGGAGGGCACGGCTCCTTCTTCCCTGGAGAGGAACGGCACGGCAAAGAACGGCACGGCACGGCTAGGTGAGCACGGTTCCTTCTTCCCTGGAGAGGAACGGCACAGTTCTTACGGTGCCTTCAGAATACTTCCTTATTTCTCTGTTTTGGGCTATCCATAGGTTTGTGTTGGGCCTTAGGTTGTCAAATGGGTCCGTTATCCCTACAAAAATCGACAAATACAACCAAAACCCGAAACAAGCTCCCCGAAAGGCAAGTTGAGCGTTATATGCAAATTAAACACGGAAGAACACATGAAAAGCAAGAAAAAGGGCCACGAGAAAGAGTTTTTAGGTATGGAAAGCGCGTAGATAACGAAGTTATCATTGACCCTTGACCAACTTTTGGTCAAGGCTGGTCAATGTTTTGCGACGGAATTTCCGTCGCAAAAGTCAATAATTCCGTCGCAAAAGTTAATATTTGCGACGGATTTTCCGTCGCAAACGTTCCCGCCATTTGACTTTCACTTCGCGGGTCTGGGAATTTTGGGTCCGTTGCAAAATCCGTCGCAAATAATATATCCGTCCCAAATCTATTTTTGCGACGGAATTTCTGTCCGTCGCAAATTAAGTATTTTTTTTGTAGTGAATTGAAATAGTAGATTGAGGTTTAATTTTCTATTTTACATTTATGACCTTTAATTAGTACAGTATATTATAAAAAAAATAAAAATTGAGCTTTTTTATTTCTAAGTTAAAGATCAAAGTCTATTTTTACCGTAATTATAATTAATATTCTTACTTAAATATATAAATCTAAACAAGTTCAAATATGTTGGATAAAAAAGTTATAAATCATAAATTAAACGAAGTAGTATAATCAATTTTTGTTTTTTTAAATGAAATAAATGTCAAACTATAATGTATGTAGTAGAGATTAGAAGTAGAGAAGAGTTGTTAAGTGCGTGACCCCCTTTTAAGCTTAGATTTTTTTCAATTATTTTCGTGTTTTCGCCTAAGAGTGTTTAAGGCATCATATTATGTATGAATAATTTATCTCTCCCTTCCCAATTTGTATGTCTCCCTAAATTATAGTGATAATGTACTCAATTTACACAAACAAAATAAAACGGTATTGCATAACAATAATTAGTTTGGTCCATCTAATTGAATAATACCGTTTTTTATTCATGTAAATTTGTCATAATTAGTGTTGTCCATATAATTGAATAGTACCATTTTATGTATTTTTCATGACTTTTTAAAAGGTTGATCGTTGCTTAAGGTTGAATAGTAACTCAATTTTTTTACAAATATTTTATGTTGTGAACTATCATATTTAATACTCCATATAAAATTGGATATCATAAGTATATCGAACGATGTTTTTCTAATTTAATTATAAGCGAACAAATATTAATGGATAACTTCCTAATATTAATAAATCGTAGATAATTAATTTATTTCCTATTTCTAATAGGAAAATTGTAAATAATTAATTAATTCTCATTTCTAATAAGGAAATTGCATTCCTAATTCTAATAGAAAAATTTAAATAATTTATTATTTTCTATTTCTATTAGGAAAATTGTAATTAATTAATTTTGTATAATAGTATTTTGTAAAATTTGGAGACTACCACACGTTAACAAAAAAACTTCCTTTAATTATATATATTGATTATTTCAATTATAACATTTAAATGTTTATATTTATAAGGATTTTGCTATTAATGAATCTTTTTTTTTAATTATTATGGGATTAGTTTGGAAGCAATAACTAATTTTGAATTTTACAATTTTAAAAACCATTGTTTTCAATTTCAAAAAATTCAAAAAAAAGGTAAAAGAAAAATTGGACGATATGGACCATTTTTCAGGATAGAATCATACCTTAGATTGATTGCCCTTTTAGAATACTTGCTCGAGAAGAATGAAGATTCGAAATTGTTAATAATTGCTCGAGAAAATCGAAGAGTTCAAATTTTTAGTTTTTATGTTTATACATATACCTAAATAATAAACACAAAACTTAAAATATTTCCGTGTATAATAGAATAAACTATTTATGAGGTTTATCGGGTTAGCTCCGTCCTACTATGGTCCTGTTTTTTTCGGTTGAAACGAATTGAATTGAATTAATTGGAATATAGACTTTAATTGAACTAAATTGAGTGAAACTGAGGTGGAGTGAATTTAGTTGAATTAAAAGTTAATTTTGTGAAGAGATTAATTGAACATAATTGATTGAACGTAAATAAAACTTAACGGAATACACCCAAACAAATACACCCAAGCAAAATTGAAAGGAGCTGAAATTAAGTCAGAAAAAACATGACCTATATCTAATACAATATACGTGGATAAATTATTTATTTAGAACTAATCGTATTTATTTTATATTTATTAAGTTAATAATAAATATAAAGAGACATACTATGGTGTATATGAAATACGGGTTATGAAGTATGCTTTCAAGAATATGAGTCGGACTATGTACACTCTAGACACCCATTAGATTTTCCGATGCATGCTAGACGCATTAGAGTAGTGAAATTATATATAGCCCCACACTAATGTTATGGTTCTTTATAGTACACAATAACCTAATTATTCATCGTTTCACGAGTAAAAAGACCCACGAGGTCTACATGTCTAATAAAAATCAAATTCTGAAATTAGCCGACACGACAATCGGTTCATCTCAACCTTTTGGCATGAATTTAGCTATGCTCTAACTCTACGGTTACCAAATAATTTAATATGAAGTTTACAATATTTGTCAGATACAGGGTAATATTTAACAATAAATAAATAAAATATTTCACATTATTTTAAATAATTAATAAAGCAAGTATACACGAAACACCATACTCCATAATGATCGGGATAAATTTTAACGAACATTATCGATACCTAAAATAAACTCTCATGTCACATTGGATCCAAATAAATCATAAATTGTTCATTTGTACCATATCAAATTGACGTAGAAATAAATAATACAAAATTAATAACGCACGAATAAAATTATATATTCAGATGTATATAAGCGAAATAATAGCTCCAAAATGAAAAGACATCACATGTGATAAGTTCCCAAAAGAGACATACCAATTACCATGTAGTGCATATGATTCATAATTGTACTAAATCAAGGCATTGTCTTACAAAATTTGGTACTAAATCATCTAAATTAACAACAAAATCACAACACTTAACTTAGATCTGTCTTTTTCTGCAATTAATTATTGATTCCCAAATTTAATAGCATCTTTGCACATTTACCTCTCCTATACGCCGTTCTTATCCCGTGTCTTTTTGCAAAATGTGACCATTTTATGGTAAAATGTGACCACCTCTTGATAAATAGTGATCACTTTTAAAAACTAGGTCATTTTTTAAACAAAAAAAATGGTCACTACTTATCAAAATATCACTTTTCTGCTGGTCACATGTACAACCGTCGTAAAGGGTGAGCTCTATAAATTGAATAAATCACCTTCTCATGAAGACTCCCTCTTAATTAGTTGTGACACATACAAGACAAACTATGTCTTGGTGTCCCTCATCATGTTACATCCTATCATTATAATTACAATCTGGAGTCGGGATTTGAACTTAGTGAGAGCGAAAGTACCAGAGAAATCAAACGAGTTATTATGATATAAACAAAACTCGTAAAAGTTCAAAAATTTGAACTAAAAACTTTGAAATTTTCAACTTTCAGCGAAAACAAGCGCCTCTGCTAACCCAGGTTTGTACTCCTTTTTATACACATTTCATGCACCTTTGTTTTGCCAAAAAAATACAATAAAATAATGGCAAGAAATAGTGTGAATGAAAAGAATTTGAAAGTATGGGATTGTGGAAGTCCATTGTACGATTCTTATGAACTTGCTACTTTAAGTCATTTGATCGAACGTCACCTACTGAAACACCCATCACTTGTTGGAGCATCAAAGCGGTTCAAAATGTATCAACACGGACCGACGGCCGTCATTTCGTCGTCCAAGGGACCGGGTTCAGGGGATCGTGTGGTGTCGCGAAGCGGGTTTGGTGGGTGCATGGAGAATTACTTCACAAGGAGGAAGAAGATTAAGTCTATTAAGAAGTTTAGGGCTATTAAGTGTTTTAGTTAATTATTATAGTCGAGGATTTTCGACTAGTTAATTAATTAGAGCGAGTGTAATGGTAAAACTTTTTATTTTATTTATATTATTAAGTTTTTCTCAATTTTTTTAATTTCTTTATCAAGAATTATAATTCGGATTTAAGGGTGTGTTTGTTCAATTTACTTACTTATATACGATAAAATTACATGTTTTCCTTGTTAAAATGGACCTCCATTGAAAAAAAAAATCATATTTCGCAATTTTACATAACTTCGGTAATATAAAGTTATAAACCGCGAAATTACATGACTTATTTTTGCATAAGTTCAGTAATATAAAGCTATAAATCGCGAAATTACGTGACAAATCTGTGCATAAATTTGGTAATATAAAGCTATAAAGAGCGAAATTACGTGACAGATTTTTGCAAAAGTTTAGTAATATAAAGTTATAAACCGCGAAATTAAGTGACAAATTTTTGCATAAGTTTAGTAATATAAAGCTATAAACCGTGAAATTACCTTACATATTTTATTCACAATTTGGTTAGTTTACATCGGCTAATTATAGTAAGACCTTAATCAAGGACGTGTAAATTTGGCAAATTAAACGGACCATTCTGGTTACTATTATTGTATGTTACATGAATAGAACTTTAAACGTCATAGACTTAATAGTTGTTGCATTTATGTCAAACGGTTTAAGGTAGGAAGTAGGAACCTTACACCTAATTTCGCGACGGCAATTTCGTCTTGAATTTGGATTTCGAGAGTGAAAATTAACTCTTATCGAAGAGGTCTTTGCCTACTGAATAAGAATGAAGTATTGTAGATACTAGATAATCTCTGGTTCAGATATTGTATTGTTCTTGTGACTCATTTGACACTAAAAAAACAAGACCTGCTCCTGTTAATTTTGAATATGATGCGAAGTTAGTTAAGATAAAGCTTATGTAAATACGTAAGTATTAGATTATTGGTTCGAAATAAACTCTCTTTGTTACCGTAACTTATTTAACAAAAAAAATAATGAAGAAATCGCAAATTGTTTTAAATTATAGGATCATCTTATGATACGACTAGCCCAATTACACAAAAACCAATTAAAATAATTAATATATTTGTACAAAAAATTTATTTTATTTTACTAACCTAATATTATATTTAAATATGTCAGAGTTTATTCTAAGATATCGAGTTATGAAATAAAATTAAAATACGAATATAATTATTAAGTGTAGGCCATTCTTTTATTGGGCCAATCCTATATAATGTTCTGCAAAGGCCCGGATGATGAGTTGGCTTCAGTCCATTAAAATCTTACTTTCCCCAACCCATTTCACTATTTCCTTCGTAAAACCGTCCTAAATCGTCTCATATAAGACTAACTAATTCTTTAACCGTTATGAGTTGTGACAAGTTCGTCTACTAGACATCTAATCTCTAGAATCCTGTATAAATATTTTAAAATAATTAAGATGAATGTCAATTTATTGTTAATTAAATTATTATTAAACTAGTTTATTTTCGCGATGGAAAAATATCAGGTTACGGATCAAGTCAGGTTGGAAAAAATAAGGATGTTATCGATTAGACGGTTATCGAATAAGTTAGAATCGGATCAATTCGGTTAAAATTCACACTTTTAAGTTATATTGAGTCGAAATTTAACCGAATCATTCAGGTTCCTTGAGTCAAATTAGCTTTTTCAAAGGTATCTAATATGCAGAATCCTGTATAAATATTTAAATAATATTCCACTTGAAGTAAATATAGTGTGATGTACATGAAACCGACATGAAGACAACCTGGCTTGCTGCCACCAAACTTGTAATAATTGTCCTAATATTAATATCTTAAAAATAATCAAATTGTAAATCAATTAACGTATATACTAGTTTTATTAATTCATTTTTCTCAAGCTAGAATCCAAATATAAGGGACAAAATATGATTTTTTTTAGAAAAGCTACCAAATAAAACCTACTGATTGTCCCACATGAATCAAATCCATCTACTCATACCTAAATGTATAAAATATATTAAATTAAATAGGTTAATAACTTTCTTAAACATTATCAAAGGAGGTATTATACTCCATATTAATCAATAATAATTATGATAAACGGGTAAAATTGACTTGACCAGAACAACTCGACCTTATGTGTAAACTCACGCGACCTAAGCTTGACTCGGCGTGACCAGACCTAACCCCAATTATTATAAACCTAAAATTAACCCGGCCTAAATTGACTTAATCCAAACCTGACCCGTAGACTCATTAAATCTAAATTACAAGTGAAAAATAATTATTACCAAATTGGTCACTGGACTAATTTTATTTGATTAAATTACTCTAAACATTATCTTTATAAAAAATATTCAAATAACTAATTACGCGAGAAATAACACAAATGCAAATATTTGTATAAAGTTATCTTATACATTACTCGTACATTTTAACATCCACGGGCCATAATCTAGATAATTGAACCCGTTATACATAAACTAACATAAAATCGCTTTATAAAAAGGCTAATTGATTAATTAAAATGTATAATATATACCTAACTAGATTATACATTTATACTCCATATATTGAAGGCTAAACAATAACATAAATTTTGTTTCAGACGGTTTTAATTTTAGACGTACTGATACTCGATTTAAATAATGTTAAAATGACAAAGGAATTATAAAAAGGTTTAAAACTAAAACCGTCCGAAAACACGAATTGCCGAATAAATAATTAGCCATAACTTTGCATTAAGTGGAGTAGTATTAATTTAGAAGGAATAGAAATAGAATGAACACCGTATTCTGGTTGGATTTTGAGACAATTGCATGGTCAATACTCCAACCAAGGAAAGCATATGTCTCAAAAACAAATGGTGGTGGCCTTGTGGGTAGGTCATGTATCACGGAGATGACCCTACTAAGTACTACCTATGCTTTAAATTCGATTAATTACCGATTATAAAACCGTCTTATATTATAATATAGTAATAAATTAATTTACAATTCATAAAATTGTTTTATACTCTGGATTAATTATAAGAATAGTGTATAATATAGAATCATTCCATTTAGGTTTACTTTTATAACAAACAACAAAAGTAGATTTATTATAGGGGATAACGTTAATAAAATACGGTTAGCAGATTTAACTATCAAACAAAATTAACAGAATTAAAAAGAGTGTTTGGTATTAGCAGATCTTTAGAAAATTAAAAATGGTTTTTTGGATGAATTAAATATACTAAATTAATAGGCTATTAGCAGCATATTAAAAGTAGTAGATTTCGATCAACATGTTATTAGAATATGTCTTTACCAAACACATGAAAATAATAAATTGTTTGGTCAGACTACTGATTAGACCGCAAGCTACTAATTCCGCTCAATGTATTGTTTAACAAACAAGGCCTAAACTGAATTAAATTGCACTAAAGAGTAAATATGAACTAAAATTTAACTTAAGTGAATTTAACTAACTAAAATTAAGTCGGAAAAAAATAAAGCTTTAATCTACTAAAACCCGAACAATTTTAGTTGTATCACTAAAACTTGGGAGAGACGGTTTTTCAATAAGTTATTGACAGACCATTTTTTTTGTACCATTTTATTTGTATTTCATAACCTTTTGTCATTGATCGTACCGTAGTAATTTCGTACTTATTTTAATAAATATACTCATTTATCTTTAATCATAATTTATACCTATTATATTACTTTTAATACCCTTTTTACCTACTGTCTAACTATAAAACCAATACAAAATATCCGTCTTAAACAAGAAATTAGATAACTTCTTTTATAAATGTACTCACATGAAACTATTAAAATATCATCATAAAACTACACATATTTTTCTTCAAAAAATTTGGCAGTATTAATATACAACAAGTACAAAACTGAGAAGTTGTATAATAATTTCAAAATTATGTAACCATTAATTTTAAACTTTAGGTTGAAGCCAAATTTAATGTTTGTTAAGTCAATTTTCAATTAAAGTGTTCACATTTCCCCTCTAAAAAAAACTACAACATTAATTTTTATTTTATTTTTTAATAAACTTTTATTGATCACTAATTAATGATCATCATTTTCATATATTTATAATCAAAATTGATATTTAATAATTTGGAGTTTTAAAGATCATTAAAAATGGAGGAAACCTCAAAAGTGAGGTTAGTACGTTGTCCAAAGTGTGAAAAACTTCTTCCTGAGCTTCCTGATTACTCTGTTTATCAATGTGGTGCTTGTGGTGTTTTTCTTCGAGGTAAATTTTCCGATCATTTCTTTACGTTTGATTAAAATATTTTCGTAGTTCATGCTGAATATAAAAGGTAAACAAATGTCTGAGACGGGTTGTGAATGATCTTTAGTAAGTTTATGTTAAAACCGTTTTAAGTGTGAAACGGATCCAAACACATTATCTCTAATTGGATAAATGTTTTTAACTAAATGGTTAAATGGGTTGTTTTAGATCGTTTTAAATAAGAATTTGTATTTGATCTTGTGCAATAAAATGAGTAAATGTATTACTTACCGTGTCAATCAATTATTTACCTTTGATTAAACTATCACGTACAAAGGATAAAGAAAAAGAAAATGTAAACAATTGTTTTTCTTTGATCTTTAGTAAGTTTCTGTTAAAACCGTTTTTAAGTGTGAAACGGATCCAAATACATTATCTTTAATTGGTTAAGTGTTTATTACTAAATGGGTTGTTTTAATCGTTTTAAATAAGAATTCGTATTTGATCTTGTGCAATAAAATGAGTAAAAGTATTACTTACCGTGTCAATCAATTGTTTACCTTTGATTAAACTACCACGCACAATGGTAAAGAAAAGGAAAATGTAAACAAATGATTGAGACGAAGAGATCAGATTTATGATGCAATTGCATGATCTACGAGCTATGTTACTCCGACTGTTCTAATTTCCTCACGTACCCGTGTCCTCGGACACCTGGACATGGGTATGACACTTGGACACCTCGCTTTAGACCAACATATGCATATTTTTCAAAAATTACCCGAGCTTGATACTTGGACAGACAGTCACCCGTGTCAGATACTTCTAAACGAGTCTGAGTAACTTAGGGGTGATTTGATTGATTTGTGATTGCTTAAAATTTGCCTGATTTTTGGTGGGTTTTTGTGAATGTGCAGCAAAAAAGAAGGGAAATTTGGAAGGTAGTAAAGGGTTAGAAAAGTCAGATGATTGTGAGAGTAATAGTAGTATTAGTAATGCTGCAACTGAGTTTGATCGGAATGATTATAAGAATGATGTTTCGAAACGAGAAATCGTGATTCAAAATCTGAATGTTGGTGAATCTAAATTGGAAAACTATGTCGAAAATGGCATTGTCGCGAGGAAACCTGGTCGGATTTTTGAGGGGGGATCGAGTGATATAAGGGAGAGAGATCGATTTGGGAGTAGACGGGTTTATTTTGAAGAAATGAGGCCGTCGAGCTCAAACTATGTGGTTCAGACATCATCCAATTACGGTCTAGATTCTAGTTACGAAAGAGACGCGCGTAGAGGTACTAGAGTTGAGGATGTCGAGCCTGAACGAGAGGAGTTGTTACGGAAGTTGGAGGAATTGCAGGATCAGTTGAGTCGAGTTCAGACTGGCAGTAATAATTTCCATGGAAAACGGCCTATAGAACATAGGATCGCCCCGCTTGAAACTTATGTCGAGTCTACATTTGGCAGGGTCCCGAGACGGGGTTTTGCTCCGAATCAGCAGTTTTCTGGTGAAGCGCCGTTTGGTCAATATCATGAACCGTATCCATTGCACCATACGGGTAGTCATGGTTACCATAACCCGACCAACCCGACCCATGGTTCAGGTTATTCTCCTAGATATGAAGATCCGTTTGAATCTCAAATTTCGAGGAGACCTCCTCCACAAAGGGTCCCGAATCAACATCATTATATGAATCCCGAGCAAGACTACTTTGAGTCAAACCCGTATGATACGACCCGTTGTCACTTTTCTTGTTCATGTTATAGATGTTATGACCAACAACATCAAGTTCCACCACAAATCCCGTACCACCGCGAACGTCGTGGTGCTTTTGGATCACAAGGGTATAATTCCAATTCCAAGCTTGTTAATACGCCTCCCGGTTCTTGTGAACCTAAGCCGCCGCCCCATAAAAGATGGTCAAGTGACCCGAAATTTGAAAAAAACGGTCTTGCTCGGCCTCAAAGGGGTTTCTTAGCTAAGGGACACCGATACCGTCCTGTGGCTAGCGGGGCTCCGTTTGTAACATGTAGGAATTGCTTTGAGTTGTTAAAACTGCCCAAAAAGGCGATTACTAAGATGGGCGAGTGGCGAATGTCGTGTGCTGCATGTTCTTCCGTGATCTCTTTCGCCATTGTCGATGAAAAACTCGTTTCTGTTGATTTATCTGTGAAACAGACAGATAATGAAGCTATGGATACTGTCAATGAGGAACTCCCGGAACTTTTGAAGCGGGATAATGGTAGTTATTGCTCCGAAGATTATGCCAACTCGGGTTATGATTTTCAAGCTATGGATCGAGATCCGTCTTTCTCATCTACTTGTCATAGTTTAAGCTCTATAAAGTCTGAAGAAACGCATAGCATTCACTCCGTTTCTGCTACGACTTCTGAGGATGAACGTTTATCAGACGACTTGGCAAATAGTCGGTCTGAACAAGAGACGGTTATGACAATCAAGAGCACGCTGCGCGATTATTCTCTTAAGGAATCGTTGCCAACTGAAATGGAAATACCGTCTAATGAGTATCCAAACAGAAGTTTATCAACAGTTACGTCTGATAAATCGCAAGACGATGATCAGGTGAAAGGTAAGAAAGGAGATTCGTTCTTCGCTGGAATTCTGAAAAAGAGCTTCCGATCAAACCAGACCGTTGAAAGCGTAAAAAAGAATGTCGTGGTTAATGGGCATCTTATATCAGAGAGATTGATCAAGAAGGCAGAAAAGCTGGCTGGTCCCGTATATTCCGGCCAATACTGGTAACTACTCGTACAGTCGTACTTATTTACGGCCATTTCTAGCCTTTTGATTAACTTGGTTTCGTAAACTTCTAATTAACCAGGTATGACTACCGAGCTGGATTCTGGGGTGCGATGGGTGGACCATGTCTCGGGATCATTCCTGTAAGTTTTACAGTCGTTTGACTACGATCTTCTTAGTGATTTTGTAGTTCCATTTTGCTCAAATTGTGTGTGCTGGTTTCCACTTCGTGCTTTTTGAGGGGTTTTGAGGTTGCCAGGATTCGAACCCGTGACCTTCGGTCACACTGGCTCTGATACCATGATAGATGAATCATTTCAACCAAAACCTTAAGGTGATGGTTGAGGCCCAACTATTATTAATATATTCCGACACTTGCAGCCGTTGATTGAAGAGTTCAACTATCCAATGCCGGAGAAATGTGGTGCTGGAAATACAGGTGTGTTTGTAAATGGGAGAGAACTTCATCAGAAAGATCTAGAATTACTTTCGACACGAGGACTTCCGGCTTCCAAGGATAGATGTTACTCTGTTGACATCACTGGGAAAGTCATTGATGAAAACACCGGTGAAGTGGTCGTCAACCTCGGCAAACTTGCCCCGACGTATGTTTTATCTTCCTCCATTTACCTCCGTCACATAAAAAAAAATCAGTTCCTTAATATGATACAATAGCTAACTTGTGATCGTGTTCAGGGTTGAGAAGGTGAAACACGGGTTTGGAATGAGAGCACCGAAACCAGTTCCTTAGGGTGTTATTCTTGATCATTCGCGGAAGTACCAGCACCAACAAAATGATCTTGCACCGGAAAGATTGTGAATTTGTGACCATGTCGTCGAGAACCTGAAATTTTGTTAAGCCTGTGTTTTTTTGAAGATTTCGACTTTTGGAAAACTATTTCATCAGAAGCTGCAATTTTTTTAGAGAACCGAAAGTGAATAATACCTTCAATTTATTTAAATTCTTTTGTAACTATAAGCAATAACCTTATGTTTGTATCAGTGATAAATCATAGTACTCGGATGTTTTTTTTGGTACGAAAGAAGGGCAAGCTTCGAACTGGCCGAACAGTTACGAGTTGGTTTAATATCATGAAACCAGATGACGGATATATCCGTCACAAGTGAGACGTATCGTTTTATCTAAAGCAAAATTTCTGATATTTTGAGATGTATTGACGACGTATTGTTAAGTAGAGCCAGCGGAAGTTGACAAAAGTCCGCACAACCAGAGAAATTTAATCCAAACTGGCCGAGATCGGACATGACAAAACATGAATATTTGGAAAGCGGATATCGACTCGATCCAAAGCCTAACCAATAACCAATAGCAATTTTATTAGTTTCAACTCAACCCAGAATAAAACGGACCAAATGTGAAACGACCTATGACCCGATATTGACTAAAACCGATTGATCGCCCATAAGCTTAACCATAATCCAATTAAAACCAAATTAACATCAACGTGAAATTATCGATCCAAAATTGAGAATTTTAAGATGAAATATATATACTCGACCTAATATATTAAAAAAAACTTATGAGATAAGATTTACCCTTGTATAGCTGTATAAAGGGCTCGATGTTGCGGCCGTGCTAATACACACAGTCGTAATGTAAGACCATTTTATCACCGACTATTTGAGAGTCGTTTGACAAAATGTAGGCCGATGATAATATGAGAAGATGATGCCTGAACGAAGGGGAACGACCATTACAGAAGATGAAATGCAATGAAGACGGGAAGATTTATTCAAAACAAACATATCTCGTTTCAAATATTTGCAGGACTGAAGGTTAACAATTCCGTACAGGGTGAAACGGGAAGATTTATTCAACAATTAAATTACATCTTTAGATGTTCCTAACTCACATAGACACCGGAAAAAACCATCAGCAGGAAACACAATTCTACAATCTTCTACTTAGCGGAAGCTTCAATCTTTTTCAGCTGGTCTTGTTTAAGAAATGGATCCTGCATGTGTTAAAACGATGGAAAAGAATGTTGTTATGCTCCCGAGGATACCTAATGGGTTTTTGATGATGCAAAGATGCATCCGGAAAATACAGGCAGTAACGTAACCAATAATGGAATATAGTCTTGCCATTCTTTCAAAAGTAATATCAAAGTAAATGTAAGAGGATGAAACGATGATGCATCATTGTAGAACATGTAAAGCTAAACTATTCTTATCAGAAAGCAGACGAAAGAAAAATGGCGAAAAATGGCGAAATATGGCTAATATACTTAGTCTAGGAGTCAAAGAGAATAGCAATGTCTTGCCGACGGTAGGAATAGGAAAACCAACTAAATGAATAATGCTGCTTAGATATATTGTCTACAACACTTGCACAGTTAGGCCCCGTTCTTTTCGGCTGAAACGAGCTGAATTGAATAAATTGGAGTAGAGTTTAATTGAACTAAATTGAGTGGAACTAAGGTAGAGTGAATTTAGTTGAATTAAAAGCTACTTTTGTGAAGAGATTAATTGAAAATAATTGATTGAACGTAAATAAAATTTAATGGAATACAACCAATTAAAATTGAAAGGAACTGAAATAAAGCCAGAAAGAACAAGGCCTTATACTAAGTTGCGATTGTCTACTCTACTGACTACTATTGAGCATCGAGATAATACGTATGTACTTCATACAAACCCCATTACACTTCTCTTTGGCCAAACTCACTAGTTAACAAGCAACCGCTCCATGACTCCAACAAAGTAGATATTTATAAACCCAACTTATGTCAAAATACCACGGGTAAATTACTAGGTTATACACTTTTACACGAAGCAAATGAAATCCCAATCACATTGCAAGTACTACGATCCTAGGATTGAACATCCACTAAACATGATTAAATTGAACGGAGCAAGTATGTTACTCCGACACTTCACACTTAACTGCCGTGTCGCGTGTCCGACACGTTTCGTTGTCCGGCACGACACAATATGACACTTCGACACTTCAATTTAGACCACAAAATAGGAAAATCCACCCTAAATAGCCGTGTCCGACACCCCGAAGAGTCGGAGTAACAACAGCTAATTTTTCATCCCGGAGTCCTGCGTTTCTCTTAGAAAGTATAATGAGGAAAATGAAGGAAAAAGATGATACAAGCGCAGACAGATGGTACAACCGTCCCTTTCGCAATCCTCCCTCTAATTTTCCCTTCACCCCTTTCCAAATCTATTTCTAGGCAACAAGTGAATTCAACCTCTATCGTTTCACATTATCCTTGAAAACCTATTACAATTTCCTTGAACCATAGACACCAAAGTAACTTTGATCACAACACTTCAATACGACATGTCGACATGTGCACTCATATTGGAGTCATGCTATGTGTGCTCTCTTTTCAACGTTCACCTCTAACAAACTACGATTAATATACACCTCCTTATTATGTGTGTTAAACGAGAAGGTTGCAAAGGTCATTACCAATGCAGCAATGCTCACTCATGTTATTTCATCACAATTCACAACAGATTATCGCAACATAGCGTCTACCTCCTAAATCCTCATTATTATGCTCATTAAACGAGAAGGTCGCAAAGAAGGTCATTACTAATGCAGCAAAGCTCACTGATTTTATTTCATCACAATTCACAACAGATTATCGAAACATAGCATCTACCTCCTAAATCCTCATTATTATGCTCGTTAAACGAGAAGGTCGCAAAGGTCATTACCAATGCAGCAATGCTCACTCATGTTATTTCATCACAATTAACAACAGATTATCGCAACATAGCGTCAGCGTCTACCTCCTAAATCGTCATTATTATGCGCGTTAAACGAGAAGGTCCCAAAGGTCATTACCAATGCAGCAATGCTCACTCATTTTATTTCATCACAATTCACAACAGATTATCGCAACATAGCGTCTACCTCGTATATCCTCGACATGAAACCCACCGTCTAAGCTCTAGAACACTTCACGAAAACAAATACTCCTTCCAATTCACAAATATCTTCCAAATTCTTCCCCAAGGGAGTACAAAGCAGGTATCAAAATGATCATATTTACCGTATTGATACTTTTCACTGCTACAGTACTACTTTTACCTCTCACATTATATAATCGGAAGGTATTTCTGAATCGGAGCGAGTATAAATTCCGTAAATTAACACTGTCGACAAATCCTACCGGCAAATTAAGACAATTGGAGTCCGATCACAAACAAATTCAAATATCGGAACAATTAATATAATCGGATGATGCATTACATGTTTAATCTCAATTATCAATGACTAAACAAATACACAAAAAATCGATTAAATCCAAACTGAATACTGCAAATTAGAATTAATCGAAAAAAACATGATCAACAATTGCTTAAATTGAGGATTATAGAAAGAGAAACTTAACGGCAATTAGGTTTCCGGCGATGACAGAGGCGATGATACCGCCGGAGATGGCAGCGGTGGTGGTTAACAGACTCCATTTTCTGTAGATCATCGTTTCTCTCTCTTCACACTTTCTGTCTTCCGAATGTGTAAATTGACTGATGTGAATTATGATTATGGTTTTATTTTCTGGGCCTGACTTTTGGGCTCTTACTTTTCCTATTTTTGGTTGATTTTTACATCAAGCCCGGTTCGTCGTATGTGTACTTTTAGATTGGAATTGTTTAAACTGAACTAAATTATACTTCCCCCATTCAAATTTAAAGTGTATATATATGTTTTTTGCACAACTAGTAAGAAAGATGTTAAAATTTTTTTTTTTTTTTTTTTTTTTTTTTTTTTTTTTTTTTTTTTTTTGGTGACGAGGGAACCCGCAGCCGCTACCTTCGGTGCGCACTGGGTAAACCCGCGGGTATATGTAATAGCCTGCAAACCACATACACCAGGTAAACCACCCGAGGGTGACAGGCTCGAAGTCTATTTAGGCATGGACTCGGGCCAAGAATGCTCCGCAAGATTTTGCTCTTGGGGAGGCTTGAACCCGGGTCTCCTGGGAATTTCACCCAGGTTTTAACCACTAGACTCCACCCTTGCGGGCAAGATGTTAAAAAATTATTAAGGGTACAATTGAAAATTTGTAGATATTTTTTTATTAATTTAAATGTGTATAGTTGATTAAAGGTGGGTCATTAAATGATATTTTGTGTAAATAATTGATGTTTATAAGAATATTTTAGTAACTTTTGTGGCTTTATTAGAAAAGTGGTAGTTTGGATATGAATGAATTAAAATGGAATATGAGTAAGTTCAATTTGAATGGAAGAAGTACTTAATGAAGCTAAACTGAATTGAATAACTGAATTGAGCATAACTAAATCGAATTACGAATTAATTTCTGATGAAAAAAGTTGAAATAACATCCAAAACGCGAAGAAATGTAACACGACATCTAATAGCAGAGTCAATTTAATTTATATTTTACTCGTTTAAATTTAAGTCCGATAGTAACCGTGTTAAACGAGAATTTATGTTACGAAAATAAAATGGTGTATATTGTAGCACAAATTTTCATTTGCGACGGCGGTATCCGTCACAAGCTTGTGACGGATATCGTTTTCTTTCACAAAATACTCATGAGAAGTAAGTGAAAAAACACATAAAGAGCGTCACATCTTATCCCCTCTTTCTTTTTAGTAAGTCTTGCTTGTGACGGTTCACCATTTGTGACGGATATTTTGTGAGATAAAATGGATACAAAATGAGTTAGTGGAGAAAGGGAACCACATGAATAGTGTCATAGAAAGAGAAAAAGTGGGTATTTTGTAAAAGGAAACGGTATCCGTCACAATGCTTTCTTTTTATAAAAGATCACAAATTTGTGACGGGATAATTCCGTCACATGCAAAACCTGCTGTAAAATTTGTAGTGTGGAGAAGTCAAGCTCACTTGTGAGTGAGTTGGCAGGAAGAATATGGGAAGTGAGAAATTATGATTACACTTGGAAAGTACAAGGCCATTCATCATGATTGATCACAACACCTGTTCTGAATTTTGAGATCAAATGATCTACTACGTCATCTATACTGTCATCCCGCCGTCATTCCCCTTTTTCTTAGAATCTCAATTTATTATTTTGGTCTTATTCTTTTGAACTAAAATCGACTAAATTGAATTGAACGGAACTTAATTGAAGGAAAAAATTAATTCGTAAAGAGAATAAGTAAACTAAATTGAAAAAATGTCAAAGTGAAATGTTTGAGTTGAAATTAAATCCAAAAAAATAACACCTTGGTCCACTTTGTAGAGTCTCAATATTTAAAATAAGAACCTCTTACAAGTATTTCACAAGCACAAATTTACCGTCTTAACTAATACTATGGGTCGTTTGGTTATCCACTAAAAAATGTAGGATTTTAAATTTACGTAAACTGCAAAATTGACATTTTGTTTGGTTACCCCAACTCACATGAATTTGAAGTTCCCATGAATTACAATTCATCATAATGGAGGAAGTGACTTACCTAGGTCGCCTACATGAATTGCACTTTCTACATGACACCAAATAACATTTTCGAATTCATATGAATTCTAAAATCATGTGTTTTACGACTCCCTATGCAATACGAATTCTTACCTATAACCAAACGACTCATAGTATATGATAAAAACAGAATGCACTAATATTAATAAAAGATTTGTCTCACCTATATAAGTGAGGTATTATTTGGGCCGTTTTATTGTTAAGACCATTATTTCATAATCTACACATCCTTTTATTATGATTACATAATCTACAATTCCTTTTATTATGATTATATAATCATACAAGTTGTCTTTTGAAAGCTAATGATATGTCAAATAAATGATAAAGGATGTTTGGAAAAGTTGATCTATAACGTAACTTGTTAGGATTGAAGAAAATAAGTGAATTAAATTAAATTGAAATTAATAGAAATAAATTGAATTAAATTTAATGGAGATAAAAGCTACTCCGTAATTTGTAAAAAGTTATTAGACTGAATTAAATAAAACTAAACAAAAGTGAATTAAACTGAATAAGCTGAGAATATTCACCAATATATCATTGATGATACCGTCGATACGGCACGTAATTGTACTTATTTTTAAAAAGTCGAAAACATAATATGTTGAATAGTTGTAACTTGTAAGTTTGTAACTCTACATAAAACTAGAATGCAGCTATAACAGAGACGCAAACATATAATGTGATGGACAAATTGGTGCGGCTTATTCAATTGAAACGATGTCGTGTTGGTTTAACCAATTACTCAATTTCTACAATATGTAATCAAGTCATAACCAACAAGTTTAATATCGATGTGATTCAGATCTCATGACTGTACATGGTACACGCCATTAATATTATCACGTTTCGTATTGAGAGTTTGGCCTGGCTAGTCATAATGAGAAGCTTTAGGAGTGATCTAGTTTAACACTACCACTACATAAATTATCAGATTAGGAGAAAGCCGTTAGTCTCGAGTATTGCTTAAAACGGAGACATCTGTTTTAATATTAAGACGGAATAAATATCATCCCTTGTATATATATAGAACAAATCTTTTGTTTTTCTTTTGATGGGTGTTTTTTTCGGTGATGAGGGGTATAATTTCCCGCGCCTATGCATTCTCGCACCACCACATGAACCATATAAACCACCACAGTGTGCACAGACTGTAGTGATCAAGTGGTCATCGCCCCAGCTGGTAATCAAACCTGAGACCTTCCAATTCTTGCATTTCTGCAAGCTTTAAGGTTTAACTCAGTTAATACTAGACTAAGAGCATCTCCAATGGTTTAGCTTAAGGACTTGCTTGCAATTTTATAAAATGGTAAGCTAGTAGCTTAACCATTGGAATTGTCCAAGTAGACTAGTTTTGCTCAAAAAATTTCAAGCTAGTAGCTCCATAGAGCTACTTGCTTAAATGGACCCATTAGATATATGTAACCAATAGAAAAATTATGTCATATTAATAAAGTTTTAATTTTATGTTGGAAAGTTGGAAATTGAATAAATAATTATAAAAGTATGTTAAGTGGGTCTAATCAAGCTACTAATAAGTTAGCTAAACCATTGGGGTACATTGTAGCTTGAAATTGTTTTAGCTTAAAAAAATGATGTGGCAATGGTAAGCTAGTAGCAACTAGCTTACCATTGTGGATGCTCTAACACCACTTGGTTTTGATGGATATTTGGTAAACAATATATTGACAGATTTTTAGCGTAGTCAAGAATTTTAGAGTGTTTGATGACCCATTAATGCTAACAGATACGAGTTGGGCAACGGGTCAATGAAGGAACGACTTATTACAAGACTTTCAGGTTAGAGTTTCTTTTGAGTCAATTGAACCGTTGCCCAACTCATATCACTAACTTTCATACTACGTATTTATTATTAGTAAATAACATATTGAAATAGCATATTAATCTCAAATACGTTGTTTTTTTACACTATTAACAATTTACTAATACCAAACACTCAAAACTAATTATGTTAATTAGAATAGTTTGGCCAATCCTACTAATAAAACCTGTCATTTATAATCTGATTTTATAATCTATTTATGCTGAAATTAACCCGTCAGGACGTTATTTACCAAACATAATCTTTGTATTTGCTTTTGTTTAATCATATATTATATTAAAGCAAATACCAACCTCCTCATACGTCGCCACGTGTCACACCCTATTCAATTGACACGTGTCATACCTTATTAAAACGCCACGTGTCATTTGCTAGATATAATAGTATATTTAAGAATCTCCGGTGTATTATTGCAAGATATTTGAGCGAAATATTTGGAGCATTTATATGGAATAGTGTTTTTAAAAGTTAACAACATAAAAAGTTTGACCAAAATTGATTCTAAATTTATTACGTGAATAATGTAAAATGAAAAATTATGGAAAAGTTTGACCGAAATATCATATCTCACTGACAAATAATATATACCAAATTTTAAAAACGTGATTAATTAGAAAATCTCATTTCATTAATGCTACAAATTAGGTAACTTTTCAATCGTGTCTTATTGTTATATTATTTGTCAGTCATTTATTATAGAAGTTAACAAAAATGAAAAGTTTGACCAATTCAATATTGACGGAAAAGACTATGGAATTAAAACGTAATAAAAGATTACGGAATTAAAACGTAACAAAAAGTTTGTGCAATTCAAGTTTGACGGAACTAAAACGTAATAAAAATTTATGGAAAAGATTCCGTCAATCTTTTAATTCCGTCAATCTTTTCCACAATTACTTTCTAATTCCAACTATATATGATTGTCAACGGAATATATGATATGATTGTGAACGGAATCTCAATCCACTTACGTTATAAACTTTCCATAATTAGTTTTAGGCAAATTTAAAGAATACAAAATTTGAAGTCGTGTATTATACGCAAATTATTCACATTAAATAGATCACAAAGGTTAAATTTACAATATGTATCCATAAAAATCGCATTAAAGATACTTGAATTATTCATACTAATAACCCCCACCATAATCCTAGAGCTTAAAAATTTTCACATTTTCTTACAACATGCTGATATTTAAAAGGTTCAAAAATTTGAATAAAACCCAAATATTTGCTGAAATCAGTGATAAACTTAAAAAAGAATCAGCAACATAGTGCTATATTTTGCACACAAATTATGATCAGATTATTTTGATCTTGAAACAAGTTTTTAATGTTACTATTTGTGACGACGCTTATAAATTGTTGGATGTATAAAGACATAGGGCATTGGTGTGGTTATTTTAAAGCAGATGGGAGTAGCGATTGTCAAAATTTGAAATTAGCTGGCTTAAAATTTAGCAGTGGTTCAAGGATGATTATTTAAATAACCTTGAAAAAAACCCGAGAATTAAGTTTTGAAATTTTCAATCGTATGTAGAGACGTGCATTGGAACTTGATTCCTCAACATCGTGATTTAAAGAAAATATGAATACATATTAAAGTTAAAAGAACTTGATTTATTGAGCGTTGGTGGGGTTATTCTAGGGTAGAGGATCGAAAGTGAGGTAATAGTCAAAAGGGTAAGGGTGGTGGATGCTAATGGCCGGTGATAATCGATGGTGAGATAATGCATGGTTGAGAAATTTAATTGCGAGTTTGGTTCGTTTGATTGAAGATGGGCGTTTTAAAAAGAACATCGTTCGATTCCCCTAAAACGGTATTGTTTTTGCGATTACTTTCCTTACTAAACTGCTCATTGGAACTACTTCTCTTAACATTTACTAAAGCATGACAAAATGAGTTTCAATATTGACAAAGAAGTGTTAGTATGGCTTAATAAATAAAAGAAAAAAAATTAAAAAAATAATATTTATCACCGTAAGGCAGATGAATGAGAAGTTTTAATTGTGGAAGGTCGTGATATGGGAGGGGTCACAACGTTTGTGTAATGATGGGTGGAGAGTTGCATAAGGTTGGTTACAAAGGGCTAGGGTTACGCATGTGGCGGGGCAGAAGGGGGAGGGATAAAGGGTTGTTGTGAGGTGTTGCTGTGATAGGGATGAGAAGGATGTCGTGGTGATTAAGGTGTTAAGGTGTGAACATCACCACTACGGTGGAGAGTCTGGTGAGTCTAGAGTCAAACCATCATAGTATATGTTTCTCATAGACGTCGAGGTAAAGGTGGGTAAAACAATAAATGAAAGCAAAGGTAGAGAATTGAGAGAGAACAAACAATAGGGGTAATGTGAAAAAAAAATCTACAATGAAGTAAAACTAACTCTATATTGTGTATAAACAGATTATGAAATGTACAATAGTTTACATCTACTCTTTTGATTCCGCCTCATATAAGTTAAAAAGCCGAGAAAAAACAGAGTATTTCAAATAAAATTAAGCAACGTACACTTACCGAAAGTGCATGAGTAAACAAAGTGTGATTTTCTTTAATACTTTACTAAATCCAAAAAATATGTAAGTTTTTGTTTTTAATAATACTTAAGTTTTGTTTTTAATAATACTTTTCGTTACCACCCGTGCAGTACACGGGTTCAAAGACTAGTTCATTTTAATAGTATATCGGACTCATGTTAAACTTCGAACATATATATATGACTTAAATGATCATTTAAGCACAAATTCTTATTTGTGATGGACATATTCGTCGTAAATTTGCGACGGGTCAAATAATAATCATAGTGTGAGATAAGACAAAAATAAAGTACCTAGAGAATAACAAACTATTCTGTCATCTATGAATATGAATAGTTGATTCGAGATTTGACCCGTCACAAGCTTAGAGAGAGACTTGCTGTAATTTAAGGACGGAAAAGTGAGAACACACAACAACGGAAGTGACGAAGGAACTGAGATCATACACACACAAAGAAGTTGAAGGAATATTCTGGGGGGAATTAGGTCGTTACTCGTTAATTATGCGTAGATTCAATGTTAAGGGCAAAATGGTAATAACAGTCTCACGTTTGGGTGACGTCACCACCAACGATACTCACATTTTTTTCTTTTTCGGTCCACCATGTTCATCCAGTACGTGATCGTCCTTCCCACAGCCCTATCATTGGCCCTTCAAAGACCATGCCCACACAATACCCGATAATCGGTATACAGCGTTATCGTACACCTTATTAAATGAGAATAATAAAATTAAGGGTAATTTTATCTGGTAATAAAATTAAGGGACAATTTATCTGTTATTTTTACACGGAGTATTTTTTGTTTTCTACACCTTATTAAATGAGAATAATAATATTAAGGGACATTTTATCTGGTATAAAATTAAGGGACAATTTATCTGATATTTTTACACGGAGTATCTTTTTGTTTTCTATGGGTACTATGTACCACTCATTTTCCATTAAAAAACCTTTGACGGCTTATAATTGATAGTCATCCGGAACACTTCAAATTGTGCTTTAACAGATCTTTAATTTGAAGAAAAAATTATCGTGTTCGGAGTTCGTAATCAAGAATTATATGATAGATCTCAACCAAAATTTGGTTGAGACCCAACTATTATTAATATTCCTATTACGCTCACTCACTCAAATGTCCGATGGGCTTGAAAAGTGGTTAGTTTGCACAAGCCCTAGGCCATACCGTGTGCTGGGTTTCCACTTCGTGGGTTTTTGAGTTTGTCAGGATTCGAACCCGTGACCTTCTGTCACACTGTTCCGAATACCATGATAGATGAATCATTTCAACCAAAACTTGATACCATGATAGATGAACCATTTCAACCTAAATCTTAAGGTATGGTTGAGGCACAATTATTATTATTATTTCTATTATTATAGATGGTCAAAGATTTTTAGCTCAAAAAAAGGTAATAGGTAGAATATCCATAAAAATAATTACGATTTCCATAATAATAAAGCAAATTCGGTAGAATAAAAGCTGAGATTCCTGACCAAGTGTACAAAATGGTACAATAAACTTATATATCCGGTGTATCTTACAATTTTAGAATAAGAATTTGGTAATTAATATCTTAATCAATTTTTATATCCGATATGAGTATTCAATGAATTGTTTGATTCTTGCTCAGATTGTTAGCTATTAGGGGAATGAATCATTGAAAGTACGTTACTTCAAGTAACAAATTATACTAGAATTGGTAATACACTTGTACAAATTTAGATGAAGAATGAAATATGTCACGTGGTTGCATGAAATTTTCCAAATTATATTTAAATGGTAAATTTTGATTATGATCTTATTATCTTATAAATAATAATAAAAAATGTAAATAAATGATTGAGATAGTACAGTATAAATATTATATTTTTTTATAAAATATAAATACAGTAGTATGTAGAGCCAGAATTTACGCTTAGAAGGGTAAACTTGAAAAAACTGAACTAAAAATTTCGAGTTTTTTTTAATTTTTAACAGAATTAAGCACGTCGATTAACGTTATCCCCATATAGTCCGCCACTACATCGGATGTACTATCCCACGTTATCAAATTAAACTCACTTTCGTTCCAACTCTATAAATACTATTGCTACCCTACAATCTCTTATATCTCCCATCACAAAAAACCATCTTCAATCATACATACCTCAATTTCTCCTAATTACCTCCTTTCTAATCATAATATATTTTTTAATTACCTAAATCAAACAAAAAAAATGGAACAAAACAAAACGACTCACCACCTTGTATTAATCCCGACACCAGGAATGGGCCACCTGATTCCCTTAGTAGAACTCGCCAAGCGAATTTTGAACGCTCACCCGTTCACAATTTCCTTCTTACTTTTACACGAGGGCTCCCAGACACGGACAAAGTCCGTGCTGGGAGCCCTCCCCGAGGGCAGGGTAGATTCCTACTTCCTGCCCCCGGTTAACCTGGACGACCTATCGTCAGACACAAAAATAGAGACTAGAATTTGTCTTTCCATTGCCCGTTCTCGACCGGCTATCCGGGACCACCTCAAGACCCTACAAGCCATGTCTCATATCCGGCTTGCGGCCCTCGTGGTTGACCTATTTGGTACGGATATATTCGACATGGCATTTGAATTTGGCATGAAACCGTACATGTTCATGCCTTCAAATGCCATGTTCATCTCATTTATGCTCCACCTCCCGAAACTTGATTCACAAGTTACATCCGAATATCGAGATATGAATAACCCGATAAAATTACCCGGTTGCGTCCCGCTACGTGGAAAAGACCTTGTTGACCCTACCCAAGACAGGACGAACGACGCTTATAAATGGCTACTACACCATGCAAAGAAGTATACATTAGCCGAGGGTATTTTAGTCAATTCATTTAACGAGTTAGAAAAAAATACCCTCAATGTGTTACAAAACCCTGAACCGGGTTTCCCACCGGTATACCCGGTGGGACCACTAATCCGGACAGATGGCAGTGACAGCTTTGATGGGTCGGGTTGTTTGACTTGGTTGAATAAACAGCCACGTGGCTCGGTCCTATTTGTTTCGTTCGGGAGTGGTGGGACCCTGTCATATGATCAGCTAGATGAGCTGGCTCATGGTTTAGAAATGAGTGAACAAAGATTTTTATGGGTGGTTAGACCCCCAAATAATAAAATGGCTAATGGTGCTTATTTTAGTAATGAATTTGAGAGGGACCCACTACATTTTCTATCAAAAGGGTTTTTAGAAAGAACCAAGGACCGGGGCCTAGTCGTTCGTGACTGGGCCCCGCAAGTCCAGGTTCTTAACCACGAGTCAACTGGGGGATTTATCTGCCACTGTGGTTGGAACTCGGTACTGGAGAGTGTTGTTCATGGTATTCCCTTAATTGCGTGGCCGTTGTATGCTGAACAGAAGATGAACGCGACTATGCTGGTTGACGGGATGAAAATCGCTTTACGACCTAAGGCCGAGGACGGAATGGTGATTGGTCGGGTTGCGATTGCGACGGTTGTTAAAGGATTAATGGAAGGTGAGGAAGGGAAGGAAGTAAGGTATAGGATGAAGGAGCTTAAGGAAGCAAGTTCTAGAGTACTTGGTGTTGAAGGGTCATCTACAAAGGCACTTTCTGAAGTGGCTAGAAAATGGACATCGCACTAGTTAGTGTGTAAAGTCGTCAATTGTATGGAAAATGTGTGCTTACTTTTACCTTACAGTCATTTGTTTACCGTTTCTTGTTTAATAACATTATCGTAACATTTATTAATTTGATTATTTTCTTTGTTGGATCACATTTATTTTTAAGGTTTTCTTAATTAACCGTTTTAGTTATTTATTTCTTTACATTTTCGATTTAAGTTCACCAGTACAAGTCGATAATCCATCACATATATAGTTATATACTACACACAAATAGAAATATACATCCAGATATATATGAGTATCGTACATCTAATACAAATCTAATTGAAATTATAAACAATTTTTTTTTTTGAGCTTTTAATAATTGTTTCTTGCACTATCATTTTTTAGTGTTAAAACTAAAATCTTTGGGTTTTATATGTATTCTTTTTGAGTTTCAATATAATGTTTTGATTTATAACTTTTTTATAAAGACGGTAAGATTCTTTTCAATAAAACTCGTAAAATATTTGTATAAACTCAAATTATTTGTTATAAATCTCGAAATACATACTAGCAGATATATATATCTGACCTGGTTTTATAATCCTCTAATTATATACTACATACTCCGTCCACTAATTTTATATGTCGTTTTAGGAATTTTCACAAATATTAAAGAAAACATTAAAAATTTCCTTTTACATGTCGTTTTACATTTTTCAACGCATTACAAATTCGAAAACACTAATAACTAGAAATAAGAGGTACTTTTACATATTTGATTGGTGGAAAAAGTTGGTTTTTTTTTATTTTCCAAAGGCATTTATTGTACATAACCAATAATATTTCAATTTCCAAAGCGTTTTTAATTTTTTATTGCATGCAAAATGTTCTAAAACGACCTATAAAACGAAAGGGAAGGAGTAGGAAACATTATTGCAATATTAATAAGGCATAATAAACAAGCATTGGAAGCAGGAAAAAACAAATAACTAATGGTTCATTAACTCTAATTGGACTTGTTTATAAATAATGACTTTACTCGATTAATGCTCCCCCAATAAGATTATAATGTGTAATAGAAAATTGTAATAGGGTAATATAATTGAGAATAAAAGGTCATATAATGTGCAAAAAGAAATATATAAACTGCTAGAACGACATATATTATGGAATGGAGGGAGTACTTATTAATTACGAAACAAGTTTTTGATAATCCGACCCATTACATAATACGTGTTCTTTAATTGAATGTTTGGCAATAATTCAATTATTTCTATACATTTTCGATATAGTTTGTTAGTTCATAATTTTCAATACTGGGAGATGCTAAGGCGACACCGGGTATTTCCGAGTTTCGATAACACCCTAATTAAAAAATAGAAAAATAAATGAAAACTAAGTTTTTGTTTTTGCGTCAATATCATAGGGATAATATCGTAATTAACAATCTATTATATTAATAAACAATATAAAAAATTTGTTATTATCAATATCATAGGGATAAAATTGTAATTGACGATCTATTATATTAATAAAATACAATATAAAAAATTTGTTATTATCATTATTGTTAAATTAATTAATTAGGTTAAGTACCGAAATTAACCCTTAAAACTAATTTGTTTTGAAATTTGAAATTTGATGAAGGGAAGCAAAATACGTAAGTAAATTACATTAATACCCCGGGTGTCGCTCAATTTCAGTAACACCGGTGTCGCCATCTCATTTTCCATTAATTATCATATATGTTCAGTTGAATCAGTTTACTTCAGCTTCTATAAATTTAGTTTATAAAAGTAAAAAAACTTTTTTATCCTAAGTTAGACTCGTATAAATTCAGTTTAAAAAGTTAAGTTCCAATCAATCAAGTTCAACTATTCTATAAATGTAAGTGTAAAAAAACAGAGCCTAATTTCTATGGGCTAGCATGAAGGTGAATAGGTGATGTCTCAGTCAATTTGGATGAATGTTCGATGAATGTTTGTATATTAATATAATTAAATTCTATACATTGTAAGTGGTTACACTTTTCTTTCAAACATTTGAGGATGCAAAATTAAGTTCAATTGTTTACGTATGGCCACCAATTTTAGTTGTCTAGAGCCTAGAAGGTGCGACTTAGAAGTATTTGTTGAAACGTAAATCACATTTGATCCTTTCGATTCTAGACGTAGGCCATGCCGTGTGATTAATATTGTTGCTCTTAGAAGTTTAATCGCGGATTCGTGTCATCTTTCGGATTGAGTGGTTACGAGTTACAACAACTAATTTTAATATTTTATACTTCGGATAACTGTATTTTTGTTGACTTATGTACAGAACAAATGTTAGGAAACTTTTTTCTGGGAAGGGAAAAACGTTCATTAATCAAAAGTCTATGGTAGTTTCAACATAGGTCAAAAACGACCAGATACAAATCGAGTAAAATTAAATCAACTACATTCTTGACCAACAGAAAATTTCTAAACTTGATGGCCTGATGGTTTCCAAATTTTCTAAAACATTGACAAGAATCAGGTTCTTTTGACCAAAAAGTTTGTAACCGGCAATCTGACAGCAGTTTTATCCCTATAAGATTAACAATAAAGGCGCAGATCTTCCAATGGAAAATTTGGGGCTTATCTCCACCAAAACTGGTAGACAAAGCCGCAAAATTATGAATTAGGGTTTAGATTTTTTTAGGGAAAATTTTAGAGGAAGACAGAGAAAAAATTATGTTAGGAAAACCTTAATGTTAAAGTTGCTAGGTTTGGGTGGTGCCTGGTGGGTTAGGTTTTCTGGCGATGACTTTGTTTATAATGAAAGACAATGCGTCTTTGGAGTTTCGGGGATGGCAGATTCTTGTGAGGCGATTGAGATTCTCAAAGCTATGGAGTGGGCCTTAGCTCAGAGACTCTTACACATTGCTATACAATCGAACTGTCTAAGGGTGATTTTGCAGATTTTGGGGGTGACATCAACTTCTACAACCTGTAGGAATATTATCAACTAGATTCGGAATATATTATGTAATTTTCATTGCTGTAGTATTTCTTTTATTAGTCATAATGTTAATGTAATAGCCCATAATGCAGCTAAAAGCGCTTTACGTTAATAGTTGTATGTTTCCAATTGTCAAAAAAAAGAAAAACATATTCGAACAACCGTTCAAGTATCTTTTCAGAAGAACTACTCTCTATAAATTTAGGACAAAAAAAAGAAGCTAGAAAGTCACAAAGGAGATTACATGTAAATCTAACGTACAAATATTGAACTCTACAACCTAATCAAACAAACATGATAAACTACAAACACACTCGTGTCTACTTGTACAACATTAGGTATGTTATAACTTGAATGTATACTATACGTTTATAAACCAAACGAGTTCCGAGTTCGATGTACTGGTTGCCCACTTTCGTTAACCATTCGTCCATTCTTGTCTACTGGAATAGAGGACGCTCTGGCTAATCGTTTACCTCTTAATGACAGCACCCGTGAGACTGTGATGACTGATGAGGTTATGAGGGAGTTATACACTGTTGTCGTGATGAACAAACTCGGGTTACAACAAAAACTCAAAAATATTATCCATCTATACCTTGTACTTGAAGATTTTCTAATTGGGCCAAACTCAAAACAAGTTTGGATCAAGATCAAGCCACTGGCCCAAAGACCCCAAAGAGAACTCAAAGTCATCCATTGTAGGAGAATTGCTAACCGAGTTTTGACCCGAATTTGATTCGTTAATATCGGATTCCGAAGTCTGGACATTAAGACCAACACCCGGCCCATTTACCACACAAGGCGACTCGGGGAAATAATTAGAGCCCGAGGTCGTCGGGGAGCCGAATTCCAAAAGCTCAACGTCTAGCGCGGGCGAGTTGAACGAAAAACATCGGAATATTTGGGCCTTGTCCGAGGAACTTGGTTCGATCTCTACTTCGCCTTTTGGGCCTAGGCCCACAAAAACTTCTTGGGCTGGAGATGTAGGGTAATGTTGTGGTGGGCTTTGTGATAGTTGGGCTTTTTTTCGTTGGTAATTGGTCTGGTGGGCTGAAATGGGCCTCTTTTTTGGTTGGGCCGGTTCTAGATTCGGCCCAGGGTAGCAAGTGTGTTCGCCTCTGTACATTATTTGGTAAATGGATAGATCCACATCCGATCGTTGGACTTGTTTAGAGGCCACACATCCTTTGGAATATCGATGGGTACATCGGTAATATCCTCTGCATAATTTTAACAAGATATTGTTAGTTAACGGAAAATGGAATAAAACAACGATTAATTAATTCGGTTATTCTATCGTGTAATTTAGTGATATCCGCTAAAAATTCTTATAACAATAATAGATAAAAATATAGTTTAAAATAAATTTTTTAACCATTAGTATTTAGACAGTATTTATGCAGTAAGTCTTGCTTGTAAGTTATAACGGTTGTAAGTTACGATAAACAAATCCCTAAAAAAATGTTGATTTTAATTGTTTTACATCATCAATATAAAATTATTCATTTATAATAGCTGTAAATGAGAGTTTTATGCAATCGGTCTTACTTAACATATCTTAACTCAAAAGTTTAAACTATCCCGAATTCCGTTTTATTTTCACCTTTACATAACCAGGGTGTGAAAGACCTGAAAGTCCTGCCAAATATTAGAGGCGGTCAAATTCGAGATTGGGTCATAACGGGTCAAGCTACAATGATTTTTTTGGCTCATGGATCGCGACGGGTCTGATGGACAGCTCTGTTCATCAACAGCTCTAGTACATTAATGATCATAATTATCATGACAAAAATTTTAAAAATACAACTTTTTTTTATAACGTTATAAAAAACCTCTCATATATTTGGAGAGTAATTTAATTTTTTTTACTAATTTAATGGGAGACGGTTTTACAAAATGTGCGTAAAACCTCTCATGCTACCACTGGTATGGTAGCATGGGCCACAAAATGTGTGTCACAATTTATGACAAAAGAAGCATGATGGCATGAGTGATGCAATTAGGTGATAACTCTAAATGCATAGCCCCCACTTCTTACCTTCTTTATGATTAGCCGCCCACAAATTTAATGAATTTCTACACTTTAAAAGTTCACTTTTGTTTGGTTCAAGTCTTTCTACCTAACAAACTCAATCCCACTTTTACACTAATTTCTCTTATAAAATCATTTCATGCTATAGTTTATCACCATAGTGAAGAATCACTTGATAAATTTAAATTAATTAAAATATTTGAGTTTTACATTTACGTATTAATATTACATTTGTCATTATGTGTCGTTTTAATGTCGGATCAGGTAAGACTATAAATCTATAATCAGGTTACAAAACCCTCAAATCTCAGGTAATTCTTGAGTGAGATGGTCTCACGTTATGAGTCGATTCTATTATATAAAAAAAACTACTCATTTAACTTTTTAGAACAATGGACAGTCTCTATCTAGAATGTTTTTTTTGTTGTAAATTAGGGTGTCCATTGACAACAGTATATAATCTATTCATCACATATGCTCTCACGTAAAAGTAAACAACTAGATAAAACATTTACTTCATTCCTATACACAGGGATCGTCCCTTAACCTCGTAATTAAGAGGTCACCATTACACACTCATTTAGTTATTCTAGAATTAATGTGATCATAGTCTCATAGATCACACCTATGTATAGGTTATAATTAATGCTTTTTAATTAAAACCTAGTCATGTTAAATTCACACCCAAGTTGAGATAAGATTATCAAGAATTAATTGGACAAATTCATTAGAAATTTAATTTTGTAATGCAATTTGAGTCTCATTATGAAATGGCCCTATTGGATTTGTAGGTGCTTTTTAATAGAAAATGCCAATAAAATCAATACAAAAGGCATAGGGCCATCCACTTGCACATATATATGACAAATAAGCCACTAGCTCAAGATCATTGGACCCATGTAACACTTATTTAGGTAAACATATTTGTGGTAGAATGTGCTTTCTAACTGCGCTTGTGACAGATATTATCCGTTATAAATGGGTATTTATTTTTGTGGTAAGTATTACTTCGATTACAGATTTAGTAGATCGATCATTTTTCCTTCAATATCTTGGTTATTGAGCTAAATAATTGCGCAATTTAAATGTTTTCTTAGAATTTTTAATGAATAATTATTTAAGCTAAATTTATTGCGCCAAATTAAAAGTTTTTTACAAGTTTTAATGAGGTGAAATTAAAATGGTTAGAAGTTGAAGTTGGCTAATTGTTCTCCTATAAATTTATCTTTCCCAAAAATTGTGTAAAATAAATCTATTAAGACAAGCAGTGGTCACGCTAACTAGGTCACGACCCGATTTTACTGTTAATCACACATTAATTATCTTGACCTACTTTTACCCTCCCAAGCAAAAGGTCACGATCTAGGTCATCAACCCAATCATTTTCCACTTTACATCATTTTCAATCATTTCTTACATTCCCTACCCTACTTTTTTCTCTCACTTTTACACTTATTTTCCTAACATTTTATAAACCAATAACATTAATTTATATTTTTAATATTTTTTTATTTATCAACCAATAACAACTTTCCACCTATGTGGTCACAAATAAGGTCAATATTGTTTATCAAAGGTCACAAATTGACCTTGGTTGGTCATAAGGTCACAAATTAGTGAATTTGGTCACCAATTAATTCTCTTAATTAGCCCATTAACCATGACCAAACAAGGTCATGACCTACCTCATGACCTTGCTTGGGGATGGTCTAAGGAATATGGGTGTCATATATCAACATTGTTTGACGGGACAATTACATACAAAACTTATTATATTTGTTTGTTTTAAATGTTTCGTGTTATTTCATTTTCGAGCTTAGTCACGAATGACATACCATGGCAAAAAAAAACAATGATGCAATATCGCTTCTGTCAACTTTAAATGTCATGACTATCGATTCAATAAGAGCATCAATCCTCAAGTTATATATTACAATTTGTTGTTATTTAATCATCATCGGCATCACCATCATATATACTAAACATATCTTTCTGTGTTATTTACCGAGTTACCTCTTCAGTTATTTTCAACAAACACTTTAAAAATAGAAATTAATTACATGCCTTATAATTAGCTTTTATTTTTCGCTTTTTTTTCAATTTATCTTTTTATTTTCAGCTAATTTTCCGAATTATGATTGCTTTTTAATTTACAATTAATGTTTCAAATAATTTTACCAAATATAGCCTTCATTCTATATTTTGACTAAATAATAAGACATAATAATTTTCCATATGCATAAAAAAGACGAAATTATTTTGTTAAGAATTTACGTGAGATTCGGGCAAGGCACATAATAATTCAAGCGAAGTTGGAAATGGACCAAATACTATACCCCATTACCCCAAACCAAAAGGCAACAACATTTTCCTTTACTTTTTGACAAAAATAATTGAAATAAAAATTAATTATTTGCACTTTAAAACTTTATTGTACTATATCAAACTCAAACGATCACACGTGAGTTACTGAGTTTCGTTTTATTAATTGATAATTTAGCGGGTTAGAACTTAGCCGATTAACAATTATTCTACAAAAATACAGCCGTGAAATCAGTATTTATAATTAGGGTGCGAAAATTTTTGAAGACGAGCCATAAATTAAACTTGAAAAAAGTTCGAAACTTTAAACAAAAAACAACGAAGTTTTCAAAGTCAAACGGGTCTTAATTGCGATATAAAATGAAGGTATTGTCCCTGTTTGGTAAACGATATATTGCCAATTTTAAAACAACATATCGTTCAATATGCTAATGTTCGTGTTTGGTAAACAACATATTTGGGATTAATATGTTGTTTTAAAATATGCTGCTTATTACCCAGCATATTGGTTAGCATATTGTACAATAAGAAAGTTACTTCATTTTATAAAGAAAATTAATAATCTACTAATCTTAATCTGCGAATAACCAAACACTCAAATTAATTTGGCAAATTATAATATGTTAGTCAAACATTCTATTAAAATTTGTCATTTTTAATCCGCCATTACAATCTACTTATGTTAAAATTAATCTATTGTTTACGAAACAAACCCATTATACGTTTACATCACTTAGACCGACTTTTTCCCCTCAATTAAAACCCGGAATTTTAATAACTTTTCCAAAAACTAAATAATTAACTAATTTTTATTACTAACCTTGGAAATTTAGCTCCTAAGATTCCCTTTTGCCCATATTTTCTCCAACTATATCCATCATCTAACGGGCCTTCAAGCCCATTAAATACTTTATCCGGGCTAATTTGCACTGTCTTTGTCCACCGTGGCATCATTTTCCTAAAACACAACCCGAAATTAAATTAAAATAATAATAAAACTTTACTAGTTAAACTATCTGATTATCGACAAATAAAAAAAACGTGAAAGACGGGTTTACCTTCGCTTACTCGACGGAACCCGAACCTCAGGAGAGGATCTTTTGCTTGTTGGGTTACTAACAGTAAAATTTTGAGGTAATTCCAAGTGATTAATAACATGGTTATTAGGGTTAATTTGTTGAGCAATTGTGATTGTTTTATCAAAAGTTGACATCATTTTTTCTATTAATGATAAATATTTGAATGGTTCATGATCATGATCATGATCATTATTACATAATGAAATTGTTGATTTGTTTGTAATTTGATTTTGTAGTTGTTTTGCAGATTCTAACCCTTGTAGTAACTCACTTATTATTAATTCCCTTTGATCAATTACATGAACATTTTCCATTTTTTATTCTCACAAAAAAATCTATAAAAATTAGCAAAAATGGTGAATTTACAGTAAGTCTTGCTTATGACGACCGTATCTGTCCGAAATGAGAATTTGTGGAGAATTTATGATGGAAGAGGTTAAAAAATGTGATTTCAAAACTTTTTTTTATAATTATAAGTAAAATAATATATATAGTATGTTTGATGAGGATGGTTTTATAGGTATATATATATATATATATTTGGAAATGTATAGGAAAATGAGAATGGAATTTATAGAAAATGAATAAATTATTAGTGAGAGTGAGATATTATATGGATTTTCTTGGAAAAGATAAGGAAATAATGTGGAAAAAAATGATAAAATATCAAATAATTAAATTGTGGGTGTAATTTAAGGAGTTTTTGTATAATTTAGTTTTGTGTGAGTGTGATTGAGTGATTGAGTGAAAGAAGAATGTGTGAAGAAGAAAAAGGTTGAGTTTTGAAGAGAGAAAAAAAGGGAGGAGTTTTGATGTTTGAGTAGAATAGTTGTTGAATTGTATGTAGATGATGATAGGAGTAGAAATTTGTCATAGGGAGAGTAGGTATATATATATATATATCACAAATTCTTATTTGCAAAGGCAGTATCCGTCGCAAACTTGCGACGGATACCGTTTCCTCTCAAAAAATACTCATTTTTTCTTTCTCTCCAACACTATTCATGTGGTCCCCTTTCTCCACTAACTCATTTTCTATGCATTTTGTCTCACAAAATATCCGTTACAAATGATGACCCGTCGCAAGCAAGACTTATTATATATATGTATATAGTTATAGGAGTGACACTATGAGATGCGTTATAGAAATTCTCGTTAAAGACGGATATTTTTCGTGACTGTGAAAAAACGATTTATAAGCTGTAAGTGGGAGAGCGGGTGGGGAAAGAGTTGTGAGAGGTTTTTTGAAAATACGGTCACAAGTAAGATCTATTGCATGCATAATTAGTAATTACATACTCTAATAAAAAGGAAGAGTAGTAAGAATATTTATTTAACTTTAATTAAAAACTAGTTTTCAACCCGTGCAAAATTGCACGGGTATGTTTTTTAGAATATTAATATAATAATTGGTATTTAAAATATAGTATTAAACAAAAAATATGATTATTTTATTTATTTGATAAAACACGTGCCAATAGTGCATATGTCTGGAACTTACGCATGTTTTAAATCGGTGAAAAAAATGCATGTATTTAGTATACAAACATGGTAAATTAATTTAACACGCAAAAAAACAAATCAATGATCATTTATTAGGAAATTAAATTAACAAAAACGTGAGAAAAAAAAGATTTGAACGGGGAGAGAATATATGAGAAATAAGATATTGTTGGATTCATTTGACCCATTTATATGTGTCTCACTTGACCCGACCCTATCCACTTTGGTCCTCAATTACACGTCCCATATGGGGTCTAACGTAACTCGATCCAAATATTTCCAACTTGATGCAAATTTCATTTTGTGTTGAATTTTTTCATACTAATACAATTTCTAATATTGTTTTAATTATTTATGCAAAATGTGTCTCGACTTGCACAACTACACCGTTAATTAAGCTAAGTTCAAATTTGTTATGCTACTATCTATAATTAAAGATTACTATTATTTTTTCCGCTACATTGCTATCATCCTAATCCTAAATTTCTTTATTTTCATATTACAAATGCACCTCTTCTTTTCAACACTTCTACAATCAGATGTATCAAGTGCTTGTTTTTTATTTAATATTGTTTGCAGCAATATTTTTTTGTAATAATATTGATTTTGTGTCAATTTGTGTATATAATTGATTAGTGTTGTAAAAGATTGGACTGAATTAGTAAGTTTAATTTATTATTTATTATTTATTTATTATTGGAGTAAAAAAATTGGAAAGAATTATGTATTATTTTGTTTAAATTAGACATTATTTATTACTTCATTAAGTGTAAATCGCAAACATAAAAAAATTCGTATAAAAAAGACGGTATTTTTCAAGAAATTAATTTCATAATCTAGTATGTGGGTCCCACATTAACAATAAAAAAATAAAAAATAAAAATTATATATAATGAGGTGGGTGAATGGGGAGGCTTGAAATGATTTTGCTTTTATATAGAAAAGATTATATGTATCTCATGATAAAATAAATAAATAAATGAATAAAATTGAATATTATTTGAGTAATATAGTTATTTTGTATTTAATTGGTATTTAAGTTTTATGTATTTTTTGTAGAGAAAATCAGTATTAATAATAAAAAAAAATCATTTATACACCTTCAATATATTTATTAATAATTAAATTAAAATTTGAGGATATCACTACTAAATAGCTCATTTAAAAAATTACGGATTTTTATATATGTTGTTATCTTTAATTCAACAGATTCGTTACAAACCTCGCATTCTAATCAAACTCAAACATAATATAGTAAGGTAAAACTTTGTTTTTCACTTTTCATCAAAGAGATGAACCCTAAACATGGTATAATCAACATATATTTGAAAAGATAAAATACAAATAAATATATCTTTCAATTTCGGGCAATTGTAAGATTTTTATTTTTGACACAAAGACCAAGAAAAGAGGAGAAACTCAATTATAAAGATGACAAGTAGGCAAAATTAATTACGATTGATCACAAAATAAAAATGACAATAATTAACTGATACACGTAAAATAAAACATGATAACAAATGACTGAGACGGAAAATAACTACGCCGTATTAACTAATTCTTAATTTGATATTTTCTATCATTTTTAAGCACACACAATACCATGTCAAATTATTGTTGTTTTGGCAGATTGTTATTAAATTTTTGGTACTCGTACAATGTTATTGGTGCATGTTTTGGAGCAGTATTAAATTAGTAAATAATTTATGTACAAAATGCCAAAGGTAAATATATTAAATTAAATTAAATTAAATCCTAGTTATCAACTTGAATCTCACGTTCATTCCAACATACCTTGAACGCGCATGAACTATACAACTACTTTTTTTTAATTAATGAGATACGTATTATTTTATACCAATTACGAATAATATACGTTATAAATTTGTAATAAGTTAAGTAAATGCATTTAGGTAGATAAAGATAAGGCATTTGTGATTACCGATGCAGTCTTTTTTTGTCGTATGACTCGTATCTGTCCAAGTAAGTAACATTCTCGTTTTTGAAGTACCTACTAGGCTACTATACTAGAGAACGAGTAGCCTTGTTTTATTTCAATAATTCAATCCCTTATATACGCGGCTCTCTTCAAGCATGAATCGTTCAATAATCTCGATTTGTTTATATTCCGTTTGAAAAACTATTTGTTTTAATTATTTATTTGGCTTTGATAAAAAACATTAGCAATGAATAGAAAATGCAAACATTAATTTGGACAAATGCGGCATTATTCACCCCGAGAATATTGTCTTTATATATTTATGAATATATAAATATTTAGTTTTGTTAGATAATATAGAGAGTAATTGTAGTATATGATTTTATTATTGATTTTGGTTGACCTACAAATATTATAATACATCGTCAAACCCTAAATAAACCCTAATGGAGATGAGCTAGGCCCAATATCCTAATACCCTCCCGCAATCGTAAAGGCAGTACATTGTACGAACTTTACGATTGGAGAAAAATACAAAAGAAAAAAACATAATCAATATAAAAAAACGTCTTCGTCTCTTCATCTTGATCTTTCTTCAAGACATTTATCAACAATCTTATTCCTTTTCACAAGTTGGTGGTTGGTAAGGTGCGTATAGGACTCGCCAGACAAATTTTGGTGCGTATAGGACTCGCCAGACAAATTTTTGTGCGTATGCGACTCGCCAGTTTTTTTTTCATTGCGTAACTCGCCAGTTTTTTTCAAGTGCGTAACTCGCCAGTTTTTTCAATGCGTAACTCGCCAGTTTTTTCAATGCGTACTCGCCAGTTTTTTTTAATACCACCTTGATTAAAGAAATACGATTTCTTAGATCTGTCATTGAATTAAAGAATAGATGAGAAAACCCTTTTTTTTTAAAATAAAATAAAATAAATATCATCCTAAAATCCAGCCGGAGGGCACCATAGTGAATTAGTCCCTCCGGCAGGGCAGCGGAATATTGTTTTTAGGCCTCAAGAGCGTGAGGCTCTGATACCATGTTAGATAATATAGAGAGTAATTGTAATATAAGATTTTATTATTGATTTTGGTTGACCTACAAACATTATAATACATCGCCAAACCCTAGATAAACCCTAATGGAGATGGGCTAGGCCCAATATCCTAATAAGTTTTCTCATTATCGTATTCCATCTTTAAGTTATTACTTCTCATTTTCGCATAATTTTTTTATTAAATCACACTTAAATGTATAATACCTCTAAATTTAGAGGCGAGGTGACCAAAAAGATAGAAAACAAAAACTAAAGAGATGATTCAATGATTCAATCTCCTTATTACTTCAATAATAATGATATTATCTCACAATATATATTGACTTTTAACGGTTTTATAGAGCACACGTTAAAACGACGTGATCGTTACTCATATCCAATAAAACTTGCACTAGATCTCTTGAGAGACTGCCTCCCAATAAGTCTATTGAGAGATTATTGTACAAATTTAAGAAAAATTGGTACTAAAAGTAATATAATAGGTATAAATCATGATTAAAAATAAAATAAGTACATTTATTAGGTAAATAAGTACGAAATTACTATGGTACGATTAATGACAAAAGGGTCACGAAATATAAATAAAGGGTACAAAAGAATAGTTTCTCAAGTAAATGCAAGGCGAAAAAAAAAGTCATGTACACATAAATATAATTTCAATTTTTTGCTTAAGGTATGTATATCGATCTTAAATATTAAAAGCAAAATGTATAAGAAATGGCAAAGAATTTGTCTCAATATCTATATTAGATACTACTTCATTCCTTAAATATAAGACGGATGTAACCGTTTTAAGAGAAACCGAGTTATAACCATTAATTAAACAAGTCGTTTTGATTCGTCGCAGGCTGATTACAGATAGTATAACTATCAGAATAAGGTAAATGGAACGGCAAATGGGAGAAAAATGAAGCACTTGATACTGCTGATAGGCATGATCACTTGTATATTGTGAGAGGCACGTTATTCGAGTTCAGCTTGTGATGGAAAGTGTCCGTCTTTTCCGGAATTTTGTCAATGAAAAATGTAGACATGAAAAAAAATCCGTACAAATGTTGGAGACAATGTAGGCTATGAGAAGGAGACGTTTGAAAAAGTCAATATTCAAAGAATAAGAATCTTCCAACTCTCTTCCGCGTTACTTCTTTGCTACTCGTTTATTTAAAAAAGTTTTTCTAATTAAAATTAGTTTTAATAAATTAAATTTAATACATTAAAGTTTAAAAATGACGTAAAATAATTCGTCATGGTCGCCCCCCTTGCTTACGTTTGGGGTCCATAGATATATAATTATTGAATCAATTGAGTGGATTTGTATGATACTTTCATCCACTTTTCAACATTAACTTTGTGTAATTTAGTTTATGAATAGGACATTAGTCTAGATGTTTTTCCATCTTGATTATTATCATATTTCCCGTTATTTTCGGTGCACACTGGAGAGGTTTCAACCGGGTCTCCTGGAAATTTCATCCAAGTTTTAACCACTATACCCCATCCTTACGGCCTTGCGGGATTGATTTGTATTTGTAGACCCTTCTATTATGTATTTGCCTTTATTGCGAAATTTAACTGTTCTGTAATTGTTTTGAGCAAGATTATTTGATTTTCATTTCCTCGAAAGAAATGTTAACTTTGTGTAATAAAGTTTATGAATAGAACATTAGTGTAGATGTTTTTCCATTTTAGAGAATTATCATGCATTGTTATGTTGTGTTGTTGAATTTTAGTTGTAGAACCTTTTATTATGTATTCGCACTCCGAAATTTTACTGTCTATGCATGATTGTTTTGAGTAAGGATTCTCAAAAGAAATGAAGATCGGTTTATTAGTTTTGAAGGGCCCGAATCTAATTCTAGATGGATCGGATGGTTGCAATGGTTTAATGGGAGCTATAACTTATAAGGACAAATATATTATTGTTGACGGATTTGAGTCAGGTAATTTAATAACTTTATCGTTTACTAATTAAGATAGTTGACATCTGTAACCGCTTAAATTTTTTTGATGGTACATGTCATTACGGTACAATTTTTCATAATTATTTCATTTGTTTTGAATTATTGAAATACATTTGTAGTTTTAAGCTTTAACAGTTTGACATAAATATGTACATTAATAACATTATTATGTAATCATCTAGTACTTTGTTACCCTATTATCGTCTGACATTTTTCAATTAAAATATCATTTTCGTCAAAATTAAAGATAAAAAATAAATAAAAACTAATAATATGGCGAATCTAATTTTATTTTAACCTAATTTCCAACCAGACCACCGTATTTATAAACTCTTTCTCCATATTTTTACCTAAATTTTAACCGGCGCGGACTATTATATTTACAAACTTTTTCCCGTCTAAACCCTAAGCCCTAAAATAAAAACAATAATTGATAGCTAGTACTTGTATATATTATGAAGTTTTGGACTATAACATCATCATTCATGAGTAAGCTGTTTTTAGAAAACCATGTACAAAAAAGGACCATATTGACCAATTCATCATTTTCATGCATTTATTTCAATAATATTTGTACGTGTTTTTGGCAACTTGTTACAATTTTATATAATTATAAAATAAAATAGCTACAAGTTGTTGAAATTATCATCTGATTAAGCACATGAAAGGTCAATTAGAGAGAGTAATTAAGCTCATCTTGTTGTCCTACTAGTCTATATATTAACCATTTAATTAGCTATTAGGGGGATGAATTTATCCCTATTTACGTTTTGGCTAATTAATAATATTATTATTATTATTATTATTACGGTTTTTCTAATGTGTGTCCTTAGGGCACAGTCGCACATGTTAATAATATAAATGCGAAAAAGTTTAATTACAACATATTATCTCATCCGATTCTTAGATAAAAAGTCATTTTTATCATAATTAACGAAAATATAGTGTAATCTTTCCGTATTTAGATTATTAACGCGTGCCCTAGGGCAAAAAATCGTTATTAATATTATTGACAAATATTTGAACAGATCATTAACTGACACTACATACAACATACTCACACCACACCAATGAAATTTTTGCTTTATATTATTATTAATTCCTGATTAAGTATTAGTTTGCTTATCAATTGGTCATTAGTTTGCTCAATATTATTAAGAATTCCCTTATTGGATCCATAATCTTTGTGATTCCATTCCCATTAGATATATCGTACTCGCTCTATTTCGACCTGTTATTTTAGGCTTAATTTCAGTTTCAGTTAGTTCACTTCAGATTCGTTTAATTCAGTTCAGTTTAGGTCTTCTTTTCATAAATTAACTTTTATTTATTGCAGTTCATTTCAATTTAGACAATTTCAATTAAAAAAGTCAGTGCGGTTGTATCTTTTTAATAATAAAATAAATGGCTTAACTTGTGTTTTTCCTTTAGGAAAACTTTGATTTGGAAATTTATATCATTATTTCATAATGTTTGCTCATTTATAGAGGAAGAAACTAAAAATCAAAAGTGAGTTTTTACGAAATAAGAAAAGCTTTAATTTTAAATGTACATCATTTCTAAGATTATGATTCTTATCGATTTAATTCCAGCTCTAAGTCAACTACGTTTGCTTGTTTTACCTCAATTTTGCTCGTTTTAACTCAGTTTAGCTCACTTCAATTTCATTCAACTTTATTCAACTCCACTCAACTAATTTTAGTTCAAATTAGCTACATTATTGAAAATCAAGTTACCTAACCTAAAAATAATTCAGTCTTTCAAGTAATTAATCAATCTCGGGTCTAAAATGTTCAAATTCATCTCATTTTGTTCAAGGATCATACCAGTAGTAATCAATTAACCCTCCATAAAACTTCGAAATTAATTAGAAAGTATAATTTCTTTAATTACATTATTGATAGTTCCAATTCGTCAATTTAATCAATATATCAAAGATTTAAAGGTGCAATTTTACATTATACGACATCAAACCTTAATTATATAGAAACTAAAAGAGCCTTTGTTGTTGACTTTAGAGATCAAGGCAAGCTGTATTATCAGTCATAAATGTGCTTTCATGATCCTTTGACTTTGTGTTTTTCCTATATAATATGACACCACGAGAGCTCCTAATTAATCACGAGTTCGGATTCTCGGTTTCATTTTGTGTTCTACTAATTTTACATTTGACTCATATGGAGTAAGTTTTAACAAGACCTCACACGGTTTAGTTTTATAGTGGTTAAATAGGTTCGGTTTAAATTGGATTGACCTTATTTTCGGTTTAAATTTGATCAGATTCATTTTAATTAGTCACTTTAATCGGTTTGTGCTATTTCAAATTCAATTTGATGAACCAATTTAATGCAAAAACATTTTTTGATGACAAATGTAAATAGATACAATTACATAATGTTAGAACTCTCAAATAAACCCATATTAACCAAGTGGTGTTAGTTTAGTGATAGTTGGGTTAAATCTTGAACCTTGCAGAAATGAAGGAGTTGAGAGGTCATAGGTTCGACTACCAGATAGGGTGATGACCACTTGACCAGTACAGCCCCCGAAAGGTTGACTTACATGGTGCATGTGGTGGTGCGGTAATGCATGACCCCCTGGGGATTCAATCTGCGACGGACCATGTGGGTAAATAAGATAAAATAAATTATTATTCCACATGCATGTCTTACCTGGTACATGTGGTGGTGCGGGAATGCATGACCCCCGGGGATTCAATCTGCGACGGACCATGTGGGTAAATAAGACAAAACAAATTATTATTCCTGAAATAATTTGTTTTGTTTTATCACAAATAGGACTATACATCCAGATGTATATGATCATCGTGCATCTAATACAAAGCTAATTGAGTTTATATTCAATTTTTTTGAGCTTTTAACAATTTTTTCTTGCACTATAATTTTTTAGTGTTAAAATTAAAAACTTTGAGTTTTATATGTATTATTTTTTAGTTTCAATATAATATTTCGAGTTACAAATTCTTTTTATAAAGACACTCAATTTCTTCTCAATAATACTCGTAAAATATATGTATAAGCTCAATAAAACTCGAAATCTATACTACCAAATGTATAAATCTGGTTATATAATCATTTAATTGTTGTTTTATCTGTCCACAAAATTAGTATTTAACCTATGGTAAACTTATAAAAAATTAGTAAGTCTTGCTTGCGACGGGTCATTATTTGTGACGGATATTTTGTGAGGTAAAATGGGTATAAAATGAGTTAGTGGAGAAAGGGGACCACATGAATAGTGTTGCAGTGAGAGAAAAAATGGGTATTTTGTGAGAGAAAACGGTATCCGTCACAAGCTTGCGACGGATAGTGCCGTTGCAAATAAGAATTTGTGATAAAAAATATGTTTGTAAAAAAAATAAGCAAAAACCACAACTAATTAATTATGCCGTACTAATACACAAAGAAATTTAATGCAAATGCATGCATAAAGCTAAGATTGTACTCATATGTCGTTTCTAGAAATGTTGGTACAAATTTTCAAGGATTTGGATGGCTATGCTTGTCGTTTTAGTAAATATGTCAATATTTCATCTAGAAATCTTATCTTTTAAAAGTTTGTTGTTGAGCTCACTAGTCGTTTTTTAAGCATGCAATTTCATATTGCTGCTTATTTTTAACCATTAAAAACCTCGGCAATATCTAATAAAAACTTTCGTACAAGACAATTCTATGAAAATATAATTGAAAAATCTTTATATATCTTCTATAATAGACTTTGCAACCACCAAAGGCTCAATAACGATATTTAAGTAGATTATTTACGATTCACTCTTCAATTTAAAATTACAATGATAAAAAGAATTCAAGTAATTATTAAACTATTGCAAAAGCTTGACGCATATAATTAATTAACAAGCAAAGTTATAGTTATTCATATTTATTATATAATTATATGTATGCAGTAAATATATTTTTGTACCAAAACAAGATAAAAAAAAAAGGAAAAAAATGGCAGGAAGCATTCTCTAAATATCAGAGCCAGGTTTCGATCCTGGGACCTGTGGGTTATGGGCCCACCACGCTTCCGCTGCGCCACTCTGATTTGTTGTTCATTTAAGGGAAATTAATGTTTTATTACTTTACAGGCGTTATTGAAAACCAACGCAAACGGCTTCGTGAAGGTGTAAGAATATTTAAAACTACAAATTCTTATTTGTTACGTGAGACAAACTTGCTAATGAGGTAAATGAAGAGGCAATTATGAGGGGTTGTGGGAGACTAGATAGCACGGACACTTTCCTTAATTAGCCGTCTCGTGTCCGACATCGTGTCCGACAATCGGGACACCCGACACTCGTTGAACACATGGCTAAACATTTATAGTTTAGACGAGAAATAAAATTTTAAAAAAGATCGATTAGAAGATGAGTTAGGGTGAAAAATGAGAATTAGTTATAGTAAATGTCGGACCGTATCTTTACTGGTTTAGATTTAGCTTCAAATACATGAGAATTAGTTATACGTTACTTATCACCATAAAATATACTACGTATATTTTATTATATTTAAATGTCGTGTCTCGTGTCCTAAATTTCATAGAATGTCGTGTCCATGTCGTTTCCGTGACCGTGTCCGTTTTGGTACTACCTAAATGAAATGTCGCAAGCTTATGATCGTCACAAGTAAGACAAACTAATTTAAAACGGAGGCATTAGTAATTTCAGTATTTGTAGGTCCACTAATAGTATAATTTGTGAGAAACTACCTTACATTTATGTCCATTTGAGAACAACTACCTTACCTTTTTTTCTGGTTAAAAACTACCTTTCATTTTAATTTTTTGTTAAAAACTACCTAAAAAACGTTTTGACGCCAATTTCTTTTTATTATTGGTTTCACATGTGTGATTTCTCTAAATTTTCATTCTTATTTTGTCGTTAAACTTGATATCCAAGCTTATCCTTCTTATCTAAAGTTCTAAACGAAAGGGAATTCTTGCCATTAGCTTCAATTTCTTTCTTTAAGCATGTGGAATAATTGGTCTGGATGATGAACATGAGCTTAATCGTATGAACTCTATGCTATTCGTGAATAAGAATGAAAATTTAGAGAACTCACACGTGTGAAATCCAACTCATAAATAGAAATTAGCCTCAGAATTTTTTTTTAGGTAGTTTTTAACAAAAAATTAAAATAAAAGGTAGTTTTTAACAAGAAAAAAAAAGTAAGGTAGTTGTTCACAAATGAACATAAATGTAAGGTAGTTTCTCACAAATTATCCCCACTAATAAGATCAAATGGAACTCCGTTAAAGTTGAAAACAAATGTGAAATTTAATGGCTAGGTTCATAGAATTTAATTATTTCGGAATATTCTGATAATTATAACCACTTTCATAGAATATTATTACTCTATCACTCGGAATAAGCAAAAAAATTGGAATAATACTTTTTGTAACGAGGGGAGCGCAGGCCGTAGGCTCTGCATTCTCTGGTCTTTGGATGAACCCTGAAATATACGTGATAGTCTGCAAAAAAAAAGATTCGGTACTCATAATATTTATATTTTCCGCTTGTGCACACATCCTCTATTCAGTACGAGGGCATATTTGGATCTTGCGCGATTTCTGAAGAAATCAACTTTATCCGACCTAATATATTGTAATCGGTATCACAGGGGACATTTGGATCTAGTACCCTTCAACCAGTCGGGACTTTTTGTAGGCGCGCGCATCAGGAATCGGGATAAATTTAAAATGGAGCATCTTTGAAGCATAATGTTGTACAGGTACAGGTGAAGGCTCAGCATGTTTCGAGCAGCGAAACTATATGGAATGGGAAGTGATGCGAAAATTGCAAAATTTGATCTAAGAATTTTACGAGCTCAATGAAAATATATTCACTATACACGAATCTACTTCTGGAATCATGAACATGATCTTAATACATGCGGCCCGAAAAGATAATCGGGACCTTATACATTTGCCCCGAAAAGGTTATCGGGGCATAGCATGGATCGACAGATCAAGCCAAGTATCGGAAAAGCTGAGGATTCTCCTTGTCTCGTTCAATGTAGTCCCTGGTTATCAGATCTTCTATCCTCTTCTTAATCGCCTTGAAATCAGGCTGCACATCGTATACATAAAAGGAGTCAATGGACACGGAAGCCAAGGATGAAAACGTAGAGAACAACTTGGCTATTTTCGTCAACAAAAGTCCTGTTTGCGTAGAGATAATTAAATCCAGGCAAAGAGAAAAGACCATTAAATGGATACTATCCCTATGTTGGTCGGAGTCTGCTGCAAATGACTGCCATGGATGGATACAGTATACTGACAGGGTGACAGCGGGCCATTTTAGGCACAGTTGTGTTGGACCCTTGGTGGGAAGTGGAGGGGAGCTGGGGAAGGAGCGAGGCGCCATAACTCAATTTAAAAGCAATCTTAACTCTTAACATATAAAAACCCATATTTTCGACCCGCTTCCTCCCTCTCTTCTTCGCCTCTAACTGTACCAAAATTAAAACCTAATGCCATGTTGTACCTAACAATTCCAAACCACAGTAACCTTTCAATAAAAAGCCCCTTGCGGCCTTGAATTCCTTACATGAATAGCAATAACCATAATGCAGGCGACCCTGACACGAGCCAAGTTCTTAGACACCTAGACTCCTCGCCCCATCATAAGTAGCAATTTTGCACCGAGGGAAGGGTAGGAAAACATTTTGCCGCACAGGCATCAGTAACAAAGAAACCCTTTTGACTTGACCCCTATCGCACATCTTGCTAATTTTTTGGTTCAAGGCAGCTTAAACCCCCAATGTATTATATTAGAAAACCATCTCCAATTCTCACTATCCTAATAGACCCCTATAATCACAAACATTATATCTGATAAGAAACCCTTTCCACTACTATCTGTTCGAGCTTGCACTAGCCTATCAGGTCTTCACATTCAAATTCCAAAGACAGTTAGACACCGTACCTTGAACATGCGATTTAGTTGTTCGACGCACTCGGTGATTAATTGCTGATACCCAAGCACCTTCCGACTTTTCATTATACGAACTATAGAAGCATCGATGGCATATCGTCGATCTTTATCAACATCCTCAACAACCTTCTTCCTCTCATCCACTGGCGGAAGAGGAATCTATATGAAACAATAAGCAAGCACAAATTAATAAACCATTATACACAACCTACCAACTTTGTGACCGTGAGGTCACGGGTTCAAGCCCTGGGAGCGGCCTCTTGTCAAAATGGCAAGGGAAGGCTTGCCCCCAATACACCCTTGTGGTGGGGCCCTTCCCCGGACCCTCACCTAGCGGGGACGCCACCGTGCGCCGGGATGCCCTGCCCTTTACACAACCTACCAACTTAATGATGACAGAAACAAATGAATAAAAAATCAAAATAAATGTTCAACATCCCGTACCCTTATCCGCCTCATTCTGTCGGTAAAGCTTGAATTGAAAGAGAAGTAGTCAGTGTTGGACACAGTCCTTGAGCTCGGCTCCTTGATAAGAATCTTGTACTTTGCACAAGCCAAGGACTGGAGCACTCTAACCAAATCTTCATCTCCCAGATTCAATTGAGTAGCAATTTCTGTGTAGCTCAGTCGATCCGACGTGTTAAAAAGCATCAGAGCAGCAGCCTGAGAAAAGTACAATAATCTGATGAGTTATATCATCAAGCAGAGAACCACAATAATCAGACATTTAGAAGAATTACCTGATAAGTTCCAACAACTAACTCAATTGTTTTCTGACCAAACTTCCCGCTAATGTTACAACTTCCCAATGAGTAAACCCAAGTAAGCTTCCTGTGTTTAGTTTTTGTTTGATAAAATTGCTTAAATACTTCCACACACTTCACCTGAAAAAAAAAAGCTCCAGTGTTTTAACCCGCGTTCTGTTACCCAATAACAATAAAAGTCATCAAGGAACTGTAAGTTAAAATATTCATAAACATATTACCATCTCATCAGGAAGGTTAAGATCAGAGGACTTGTAACTTGGCCAGAACCCAGTAGTAAGAACAGTCACAGTCAAATCAAGACCAGGATTAGCATCTGAGTTCTGTCCCAAATATTCCTCAAAACTAGTTTGATTCTCCCTTGCCAACGTCAAATCTGTAACCTGCACAAAAGAAAGCGAAGAGGTTTAGCATCTGGGTTCTGTCCCAAATCAAGTCCAGAGCATATTTGTTGCCTCCAGGAAAAGAAGAAACCAGGGGGAACCTTACCATTCCCTCCATTTTTGATGTAAATTGTCCACCGCACTGCTGCTTTAACTTAGTCAGAATACTTCTCTCGTGATCGTCATTAGCACTCTTGTCAAAAAGAAGCCGTCGAGAGAGCTTCTTTCTATTGCAAAAAAAATACATTTAACAATATGAATTATTTGCAGTAAAAGAACAATAATTTTAGAAGCATAGCAAACAGAAAGATCAATAGCTCACCTGTAGAACTCCGCAAATAAATCTTTATCACTCACATAAGCCAGAAGCTTAACCACCTATAAAAATCACAATAATTTTTAGTGACAATAACTTAGATACATACAAAGGATAAAGAGAACAACAGTCTACCTTCTCAAGAGAATCCTCAATGGCTTCATCACTTAGTTTCTCACTACCACCTTTCTTGAGAATATTGTCGCAAAATGTTGCCAGCAGCTCAGCACTAGAACTACCGGCAACGCCCTTGTTCAAAAACACCTCAAAAGCTTCTTTCAGAGCCTATAATCGTATTACAGCATGGCGAATGTCAGACAAAAAAAATAGCATCAATTAGAAAGGCTTCCAAAGCTCTTATAAAAGTACCTTATGAAAGATGGTATGGCTTTGAAAAGAATCAGTCACATAAGCCATGAACTTGTCGTGCAACTCGATCACCTTTCTAATGAAAACCTGATGAACAAACAAATGTCAGCACAAACAAATCCGTGCAAGGTTAACCACGACAATACAACATCACTATGTAGGTGACTTGCCTGCTCATGTGAACTTCCACCATTTTCAGCCTGCAAAGTTGCATGAAAATGAGTTGAAATCATAATTGTATCTTCTATAAAAGCCTAAATGGTAGCCATATTGTAAAATCAAAAGAAAGATGTGAACTGTAGTTGTGAAATCCCCACCTTGCTCAGTGCAGCATCCTCAGCTTGCTGCACCAAAGTTGTTCCTTCGTCGGTAATATGCTGCAAGGAAGGCACACTTTCCTATCAGAAAACCCATGCCAGGAAATCAACACTTGCAGAATGAAACGAATAAAGCTCAACATACCTGCTTAAAGATACTGCCAATGGGCTCCAGCCCCTTGGGAACTTTACTGTAAAGTCTATACATCCTCGAAAGATCACCCACCTAATCACATTTAGCAAGAAACAAATTAATTTCAACTCTAGCTCTAGAAAACAGAGAAGTATCTATATAAAAGTATAAAACAGAAACCAGCTGACATCAGCTATTACACGTGTCAAGCCATCGTTCTTCCAATTCCCGCCTAAATTCAGCACTCTAAACCCTAAAATTTTCAACTCATTTCTTATGCCGTCATATTAAATCCCTCCTTATTAGGCTCCATCCTATCATCACAGAATTCTTGCAGAATCTTTATATATGAATACTTATGGCCCCTTGATATTTAATTTTCATCATTTCTTCCAATTGAATAATTATATGTCCCTTCCGACTTAATTCAATCCAAAATGCATTGACAGTTCTGCAAAGACGCAGGTAAATATATATTTATCTGATTACTGTACTCTAATTTGTTATAGATATGATTTGATTCAAGAATTTGTTACTATTTATTGCGTTTCAATCATCATCCCAAGTTTTTCTTAATTTGCAAGGAAATTCGACTAAGTCAAAGTTGGATGTATGTATATATTCATCAAATTATTTACTTGCAAATATATTTATCAAATTTTTAAACTAAATATATTACTTTTCTAATCTGAGTTATCCCTTTAACCCCATCTTTTTTTCTAAGAATAAGAGTCTACGAGATGTTAATCACGGAAGATTATTCCATGATTTTTTAATTGAATACATCGATAGTTCATAATGAGCGATTTTCCGTTGAGTTAATGATTGTTCGACATAGTCTTTGTATTTTCTTCCATTTATATTTGTACAAAGTGTATAATAATAGATCTTCCATATTCCCCTTTTTCATCTTCCAAATATTTGGTGCCAATTTATTATTCTACAGCTTCAATGTATTTGTTCTGTTCTTATTTTGATGAACTAGAGAAAGAATTCGAAGATTGGAGGGTTCAACTATAAATTATTATTATTAATCAAGTTATTTAAATTTTTAATATATGTTTACTGGACCAGTTAAAAAACGCTTGAGGGAGATGAAGTCTTTAAAGATAAACCTCTCATAATGTTTTTAATTTTTTTTATAATTTCTTGTGCAAGTTGGTCTTAAACATGAAGTTTGAGAAACCGATTTTTTTATTGCAACCTTTACATTTAAATGGGTTACGGTAGTTGGATTAATAGATCTCATTCACACAATTTTTATGTTTATGTAAACGGGTGCTTTTTAAGAACAATTGCATTAATTTGTTTGGATGTTTTTTTTTTGCAATGAGGATCCTAATACTATCTTTAGGCTAGAAAGAGGTAGCCTATATCCAAGGATTTTGTCTCATTTGCCATCTCATAGCCTCTCCCTACTTACCCTCTTTTTTGCCTTTTTTGTCTCACGTCTTTTTAAAGTGACGTATTTTTTCCGTGACAAATGAGAATTTATGTTACATTATTTGATTTTGTTCAGCTCATTACTCAATAATACAAAAGAATCATCATCTGCCATCTCATAGCCTCTCCCTAATATTTTTTCTTTAATGTCGTCTCGTCTCTTTTATTTTAATCTGTACAGGTGTATAATGGAATTATGCAGCGGAATACTCTGGTCTGATACAAAATTCACAAGGAAATCCACTCCGGTCAGATATAAAATTGACATGAAAACCTGGTGACAATATAAAAAAATACATATCCGACTTCATTATTCATGATAATTTAAAAAAGTTCATACAGTAGCATACAACTCCAGACTATATATTCTACTTACGAAGTTACGAGTATAGTTTTTAGAAAAGTTGTGTTTACATCTGCCCTTCATTGTTCATACTACTACCTTTATCCTATCAATTTTTTTTATTGAAGACAGATACTACTTGTCACAAGTTTAAGACCAATAGTGTCTTTTCTCACATCATATAAATGACACGATCCATGAAGTTATCCATTTTTCTACACTTGCCCTCCTATAACTAACATAAGTCACAGGTATAGTTATGATACAAACACAATTATAATCAAGGTACATTTTTCACTCTCACAACTATTGTAAGAAATTGGTTTTCTTTTTTGGTAAAGATATTATAAGAAATTGTATTTGAGAAAATCATCTACTCCAGCTAATATCAAAATGCTTTTCTGCATTTGTCCATTCAAATTAATACCACAATATTGTTCTATAATTTATGATTATTCCCATGCAATTTTGCTCGGGTTCTAAACTAGCAACTTTATAACCAAAAAACAAAGTTGAGTACCTTGTCATCTTTGAGTAGTGCACGGCATCCAGAATTCTCCTTCTCCAGCAACTGGTTTTCAAACACCAATAACAGCTCATTTTGCACTTTCTGCATGCCAGAATAAGGAGTCACCAATGAAGCCACCAAAAGCAAGCAAAATCAGAAAGGACGCAACACTAAGTGAACTTGAGGGCCGAACAACACAAAATTTACAGCATTGCCCCAGTTTCTAGAAAGCTCCAACTTATGAAGAAATGAAAGGGGATTGGGTATATGCAGCCAAATCCTACTGTTGAAATATAGGGCCTTTTTCGGTAGAATACAAAAGGAGAAACAAATCGCAATACAGTCTAAGAAACACCCATCAATGAGAATCTGCTCAATTAGAACTCACCTCCAAAAGCTTTTGCTCACTGTTAGAATGTAAGTAATGGTCAACCCTATCCTTTTCCTTCTTGAGACATTCCTCAGACTGCATGACCATAGAGCGATTAAGCATAACTTAAAAGGCTCAAAAATCAGAATGATGCTAAGAAATAATTGTAGGACTTGCCTTCAGCATATACTCTGGACACGAGTCCTCCAGAATCCAGCATGAGGCTTTTCTCGAATAATAAGCAGCGGTATCTTCAAGCATAGGCGCCTCAAAATCATTTTCATAGTATTCCATTGGTCCCATCCCAATATCAACGTATATATCCAGTACATTCTTCAACAATGCTCTGTCAATTTGACCGCCCTCTCTTTCGACATCAATCTAAACCAGGAATACAGAGTCAAACTACCAAAGTAGATCTGTGGTACTGAGAAACAAAGAAACACAACACAATAATCAAGCTCCAAACATACCAAAGCTATAACGGCATCCTTGGCTTTGCCTGATATTTCTTGATAAACCTGTAACATATAAATAATAAAATAAATAACCATCTTCAGCTTGGGAATAAATGCACTAAACTAGGGGGGAAAAAGAAACATGATCAGAACTAAATGGCTATTTTATCGGTAAAAAGTAATGTCTACTCCACATACCAGTTCACGGAAGCAAGTGTATCCAACTTCATTCAATGAAGGAAAAGATCTTCGAGCAATGAAATAGCGATCAAGATAATGAAAGAAACGAGACAGCCATCTAACCATCACTTTATGATTTGACCATCTGTTCACAAGTTCCCTCAACATAAACTCATCATGCTTCTCCCTCAACGAAGGCAAAACCTGAAGGGCACAGGAATAGAACGGTGAGACACGCAATGAGTCCACGTGGAAAGGATTCTCACAAGTCAAAAAAACTGAGCAACAAGGAAGATAACTGTCACATAGACCCGTGAGCTAGCATGGAAGAAATAATGAAACGTATCTAATATATTAGTTTATTCATGATTTTCTTTGGAAGAGATAGAAGTTCTCCATGTTAAAATGATGATCTGGTGCGCATATGGCAAAGTGCAGCTTCAGAGATAATTACCATACACAGAGAAAAAAAATTATAAATGCAACAGACATCAAAACTAGGAGACAAAATCAAATGAAATACGGAGTAAAAGCTCCGTCTAGCTTTCTACAATTGTGCATGACCAGTTCTTACTGTAACAGCTCGGCAAACCCACACCTTCCATATTAGATAAGTAGATCCATACCATGAAAAGACATATAGGAACATCCCAATGTATTTAAACTTTTAAGGTAGAACAAATTAACGCATGCCAAAACAGCAGAAGAGTATTATTCTCACCGTTTCTTTCAAGTAATCCACAAATGCCTGTTTATAATTGTCATACAGCTGCTGCGAATAATCATGTGGGGGTTTCTGAGTACACATGTTATAAATAGTCCTGATAGAGTAAACAAGACTCAGTAATGTGTGGCAAAGTAACCAAAATCATCAGAACCAAATAACCTAACAACACAAGGCACATACGTATAAAGCATCATGTAGTCCTCGGAAGAGAAGGGCGGCTCAGGCAATCCTTCCAAAATTCTCTTCAACTTTGTGATACCCTTCTCCATGAATTCCCATCCTTGCTCTAGCTCTATGATCTTGCGATCAGTCATCTTTTGATGTGGTTCACTCAATCACTATCACAACACTGCAAAACCTGGGTTACTCTTAGGTTTGATCACCTCAAAATCAAATATAATCACCATAGCACAATCAAATCTCAGGAACTCCTCCTCATGTGAAACAATAAACATACAAACCCTGAAATACCCATAAAAGCCGACCTCCAATATTGACGTCCAACTTATCAAAAATGACAGCTGAAATGTTTCGCACCACTTATGTTGAGCTAACATCAAACTCACATGGTGCATCCGAAAACGACAGTTCAACAATAGAATACTTAATATCAGCAATCCAACATAAGATAGCTGTAAGAGCCAACCTTCTAAAATCGCTTAATCGTGTCTGTATCGAACATGACAAATCAGATGTTCCAAACCATGATAGAAAGTTGGATGCGAAAACTAACTCGAAAAGGCAATTCAATGAGCATTAATAACACCCCAAATTCTGCAATAATCGTGACAAAACCTTGACAACTACAAACGACAAGCAGCTAATCATAAATCAATCACAATTGCTACTACTTTTAATCAATCAAACGCAATCAACAGCTTCAAAACCCTAATTTAATCCACAATCATAGCCAACAATAATATTAACAGGTCTCTCTAATGCGATTACGGTACCTAAATCTAGCATAATCATACAAATTGATGATAAAATAATAAAATATTACCAGAAATGTACATAAATTTACAACACTATAAAATTAATTAATTAGTCACATAAACACAAATTAAACAAATAAAAGACGCAATTCATATAAGCTAACGACGAGATAAATTCAGGATTACGAAGAACTAACCTGGAAATGATGAAGATAGAACTCGCGAAGAAGATCGAGAAAAACCCTAGAAAATCGATTGAGTATGAGAGAGACTGAAAATGGGATTTTTTTTAATAATTTCAAATTATACTCGGTGGAATTTTTTTTCCCGTGGAGTTTTTCTTTATTTTTGCGTTGAGACTCGAAACCGAAACCCGAAACCCGAAACCCGAAAACCGAAACTCAAAACTCGAAACTCGAGAGGTTTTTATGCTAAACCGTTTTCTATGAGAATTAGTGTTATTTTTTATGATTGATGATATTAGGATTAGGATATTACTTTGATCGATAAATGGGGTGATAATTGTTCATTCCAACTGAGAGAAATGAACTGGTATGAATGGTAAAAGTTTTCATCTCTAGAACGAGCAGTTAATGATTCGATTTTAAAAGGCGAATTTGGGAGGATACTCATTAATGTCATGATCAACGTGAAAAAAAAGAAAAATAAAGAAACTAAAATGATTTGACTCCGATTAATAACCCAAGTCAAGTGGTAAACCCTGATTGATCAAATGTCGTTTAAAGTCGGCTCAACTTTCGTTGATAGTCTAAAAAAATAAGGTAACAGTTAAATAAAGGTTAAACAAATCTGCTATAGCGGAAATCCAAATTTCTTCTCTCTTTTTGTAGTGCTGTAAAACAATGGATAAGGACCGAGGAAGTAAAGTATGTGAAAAGGTTGAATAAAAAATGGATAGTTGTGAAAATTAATTGTCAAAAACCTTTTTATGATCGTGTTACTTGTGCAAATGTAAATGTTATTTAATTATTAACCAAGTCAAGTGGTAAACCTCAATTGATCAGATGCCGTTTAAAGTCGGCTCAACTTTCGTTAATAGTCTAAAAAAAGAAGGTAACAGTTCAATAAAGATTAAACAAATCTGCTATAGCGGAAATCCAAATTCCTTCTCTCATTTTGAAGTGTTGTAAAACAATGGATAAAGACCGAGGAAGTAGAGTATGTGGAGAGATTGAATAAAAAATGGATAATTGCGAAAATTAATTGTCAAAAACTTTTTTATGATCGTGTTACTTGTGCAAATGTAAATTAAGGTAAGAAATCACTAGGTTAAATTTAATGAAAAATAATCGGGAGGCGACAAATGTTATTTACTTATTACTCTGTTGTCAAATACTTCGTACTAATAATTACTATGTATAATATGGTCCAACATTTTAATGAATCTTGTTTATATTGCGTATTGTATAAGATTATAAGAGTGTGATATCGAGAATCGATATTACCATTTTGCGTTTTGTTTTCCAATTTAGTTGGAGTGTGATGATTTATTTAGGTTCACAATTTAAGTTAGTTAATTTATATCCTCCTTTTACATTTAAAAAGGTCAGACAATATGCATCATGTGTAGGCCAACAAATTCATCTGCGGTTGATACTTGATATGGATCACATTAATTCAGCAAGATTTTGTGGCTAACAATTATGTTCGTTGTTCTGGTGAGACTAATAAAGCAGCGAATTTTATGCTTAATTTCGAATATGCGTTCATTTTAAAGTTGACATCAATGACTCTCACTCTTAGAATTGATATTGGGCCGTGTTGGGCCGCCCCAAACACAGATATTGGGATGGTCGTGTGTGTGTTGTGCCTGACACCGTGACACACTCACCACAACCCTGTCGCGGCCTACTCTTGACACGCCCATTTTACGACACGTGGGATGCGTTACCCCTCTTTACCGAAAAAATGAGATAAATTAGTCATACTCTAAAGTATCAACCATTCAACGTCCACGTTTCCTTTCCTTAAAAAATTGAGAAACGTCCTAATAATAGCAAGTAGTACATGCACTACACACTGTACTACACAGGCAACACTATAGTGTGTCTATAAGCTAGTACAAGCCACAAAATTTCAATCCATGTGTATCTTCGACAACCTCTCTTATAAAACCATCTTATCATAAAACCATGCAACAATTTATCGTTATATATATACAAATTGTAGACTACACTTCGACTCTCGAGCTTACAACTTGCCTTTTAAACCAAATTTAAGTTGACCTAAACAGATCAACCCTAAAAAATAACCCGTCATAAATGAGAATTTGTAATACGTGACGACGGAATAGTACTATAGAACTACAGAGTTGATATTATGATAGTAACACAACCAGAATCAGGTTCTCTTTACATATACATCACCCATTCACCCAACCATATCCATATGCACATGAGAAACACTACAAGTTGCAAACTAATAAAAACGATTTTTTTTCAAAATGGGCGATTCTAACTAATTAATTAACAGAATAGGTAACTATTGAAATTTATTACAAAAATAGGTCCACGTAGGATCGGACTTTCCGCCCTTTCCCCTTACACGTGGACCCATTTTTGATAATAAATTTTAATAGTTACCTATTTCGATAATTAATTAGCCAGAATCGCCCATTTCGAAAAAAAAATTCAATAAAAACAGCAAGATATATACTCTTAGAATCCTAATAATAGACACATTGACAGGATAATGAAGCCTGGGATGCAACAACTGCTACTACCAACACTAATCTCCTCTAAGCTTCAACGATCCGACAATGGCGAAAATTTTACGGGCTCTCGCTCGACCTCAAGCAGACTACGACGAATCGACGATCACTCCGATCTTGCTTACGATATATATATAGAGATTATAGACACATATATTGCAAGTATATATAGGTTCATTTGGTCATTCTCTCTGAAACATCAGCTAAAGACTTGAGATTGCAATTGATTAAGGCTTGAACAAAGTAGCATGTCTCTTCTTGTGTGTTCCCTTCCGGCACGTCCACGACAAACGACTCGATCACTAGTGTCCCCGTCTTCCCCTCGACTATGTCGGGATGAACTGTGATAATCGATGAATAGTTCTGCAAGATCGGAATTTGAAAATGTACACGAGATTCAATTAGATGTCACATAACACAAAGATACGTTACACTCTGTACCTGACTCCCAATCTTAAATATTTGCAAGATCGGAGTTTTAAAATGCATGCGACATTCAATTAAAGATCACACAACACAAAAATACGCTATGACGTTGTAGCTATGTAATTTAAACAAATTCTAAATAATTTTACAAGATTGAAATTTTAAAATGTACGCGACATTAAATTAGATGTCACATAGCACAAAGATATGCTACACTATATATGTCGCTATGTAAATTAGTTGATCTTAAATATCTGTAAAATCAAAATAAACATGTACGCGACATTAAATTAAAAATAACATGTCACAAAAATAGGTTGTGACACTTTAACTATGTAATTTAAATTGATTGAAATTTAAAAATGAACGCGACATTTAATTACATGTCACGTCGCACAAAGATCAGCTATGATGTTATAGCTATGTAATTTAAAATGATCCTAAATAATTTACAAGATCGAAATTTTAAAAGGTACACGACAATCAATTAGATGTCACATAACACAAAGATACGTATTACGCCGTGATGTTATGTAATTAAACTGATGTTAGATCTTAAATTCAAGTGATTTACCTTTACCCAACTCTCGATCTGTTCTAGTTAACGAATTGAAGTTATATCTTAAATTCAAGTGATTTACCTTTACCCAACGCTCGATCTATTTTAATTAATACTTTCCGAGCTGAACTAGTCGACATCTGTAATATAGCTCGATATAGCATCTTTACTTTTCACATGCATCAATAAGTGTATATCCTATAAAATTTAGCACTACATTGTACACCGTCCGTTTACAAACTAGTGGTTTGTTGTGGACCAAAAAGTTTTAAAAAAAAATTGGTTTTTGTTAATGTAATAATCTCTCAATTTTTCACTTTTAATATTCTTCTAATCCGCAAGTAATTAAAGTCGAAATTTGCAAGATTATATAGATAAAATGTCACTTTAATTATTCCTTTTAAAGTAGAGGACCATTTAATCGAGGAACCAATCAACTTGCTCGGGCGCTTCTCGACAAATTTCAAAACTACCCCTTTAAATTCAATAAAGTAGCGAATTAATTATCCTGTCGTTTTCAAGAAGGGTCAGCTCTCAACTTGAAAACAAATTAAATTCTCGACTCCTATTGAAGAAAAAATTATTACATACGTGATACGTCCGATCCTTTACCCACGCTTGAGGCAATCGCCTTTATAGTTTATATACCGAGGCGCTACCGGACTAATTAAGCTAATGATGGTGACTAATCAACTAATTTGACGTGACAAAAGAATACATGGATCAATTTATTTTTAAGTACGCATCAAAATCACTATCAATTGAGAACATAATTGTGTTTTATCTAGTGAACGAATCACATCTTATTGCTTACGTTATGGAATAACTTTCCATAAGTGGTGTGATTTAAAGTTTTTACATGTAATTCATGTATACTTTAGTAGGAAAAATAACATCAGATAATGGTTATGGGTTTTCTCGATATCACCAAAAAAACATCAAAACTTCACCGAAAAAATTCGGTGGCATAAAATGAGCAGTTAGTGGATTACACATCTGATGTAGTAACACTAGTTGTGTAATTTTTTAGCATTATAATAAAGCTTTCGAGTTTTGTTTTAAAGTTTTTGTGTTTTTTTATAAAATTTCTGAATTCATTTACTTAAACATTTAACTCAAAAAATTACAATATAACTCAAAAAAAGATACTATATAATTTCAGTTAAATTTGAGTTTTAAAAGAGAAAATATTAAAATGTAATTTATAAACTTTAAAAAGCTCAATAACAAATAAGGTCTGAGGTAATACCGATGTATCTTCCTATATCTGAGTTACTAGGGTAAATTTTAATGCAGACGGGTTTTGAAACCAACCTGATTAAACCCATTATTTGTGAAAAATAAAAATTAAGATTAAAAATTTAGTAATTTTATAAAAAAAAGAAGATAAAAAATTGATATATTCGATATATAAATTCTGACCAACCCGATTAAACCCGTTATTTGTGAAAAAGAAAATTAAGATTAAAATTTAGTAATTTTATAAAAAATGATAAAAATTTACTCTAACTAGGGTATTGACATATTCGATATATAAATTCTGACCAGCCCGATTAAACCCATTATTTGCGAAAAATGAAAATTAAGATTAAACTTTAGTAATCTTATAAAAAAAGAAGATAAAAAATTTACTCTAACTAGGATATTGACATATTCGATATATAAATTCTGACCAACCCCTGAAAAACGAAAATTAGGATTAAATTTTAGTAATTTTATTAAAAAAAAAAAGATAAAGATTTACTCTAACTAGGATATTGAGATATTGCATATTTAAATTCTGACTCCGTCACTGAGATGCAATAAAACAAATCGTTCTATATATATATATGTAAAGTTAATGAAGAGAGTTGAAGAACCATACCCTTAATCTATGATCACCATCGACGATCCGGATACCGAAGATGTGTTCATCATCATCAAGAAGCTCAAGCCTTTCAGTGCTAGTTGTTGCAGGAAGACCTGATTTTACATTCACTTCTCTAACACTTCCAATCTTAAGGTCTCCATTCATTGTGCACCTACTTATAAATGGCTTGTATTTTTGAGGTTGATCGAATCTTCGAACCAGTGACCATACCTTTATAAATTAAACGTAAACACGGTTAAATAATCTATGTTACTCAGACTCGGTCAGATACAGATTCAACATAAATCATTACTGGTTATTTATTTTCGGTTTAGGTACTAGGTCGTTTAAAGTCGTATGTCTCAAATTAATACATTAGCTCCGCTAATTAGAGGTTAGATTGTTAAGTTTTAATTAATATTCTTTAGTTATAAAACATATCATAATTAATTAAAGGGAAGATTAATTGAGTGATTAATTAGCTAAGCAAAATTTAATTTAAAAAAAAATGTAATTAATTAACTATGCAATAAAACAAATTTACTCACCAATATAAACAGTTCATATTGTTTAAAGCCGTATGTCTCAAATTAATACACTAGTTCCATAAATTAGAGGTCGGATTGTTAAGTTTTAATTAATTCTTCTTTAGTTATAAAACATATCATAATTAATAATTAATTAGCTAAGCAAATTTTAATTTTGTAAAAAAATTGTAATTACTTAACAACTATGCATACTTTTTTAAAACAAATTTACTCACCAATATAAACAGTCGTTTAAAGTCGTATATCTCAAATTAATACAATAACTCCATAAATTAGAGGTCAGATTGTTAAGTTTTAATTAATTCTTCTTTAGTTATAAAACATAACATAATTAATAATTAATTAGCTAAGCAAATTTTAATTTTTTAAAAAATTGTAATTAATCAACTTCACAATACTTTTTTAAAACAAATTTACTCACCAATATAAACAAAAAAATCAACATTATATATTTATATCATGCATAACTCGATATGCTAAATGCTACAATATCATTACAAAACCGAGTCAGATGTACACAACTTTATCACACGATCACAATTCACAACAATACATAAAGCATGAAAGTAAATTTACTCATGTATAAGGTTTTTACAAAACCGAGTCAGATGTACACAACTTTACCATAAGTAAATATAAAAGTAAATATAAACTCGAAAAAAGAGAGAAAAGAGAAAATTACAAGATCAACAGGAGCTTTGATGCGTTTAGTAAGAGCAGAAGAACATTGATTTGCTCCAACTTTCTGATTATGATGCCTAGCAATGTACATAGACTCCATTTTTCTGAACACAATATTTTTTTATAACTTACAATACTAGTTTCACCTTCTTATATATACTCCAACAAAATAAAATAAAATACAATAAAGTAACTAGAAATTAAATTTTTAAAAAAATATAAAATTCTTTTTTATGCAAATAATTTTTTAAATTTTTTTTTTTTGCTTTTTGTGTTGCCTAATTATGTACAACCATTATCTTCCTCACTTGTTGTATATGTGGATGTATATATTATCATGATAATGTGTCTTTTTTCGATAGATAGCATCACAAATTCTCATTGAAAACGGGCACTATCCGTCACAAGCTGACGGATAATTCTCTCCTTACATAATGCTAATGATAATATGTATAAGATGACTCATTTTTTCTCGCACTTGTTTTATTGTGAGTGTAAGGTATTTATTTTCATCTTATGACAGATATTATCCATCATAAATAAGACTATTTGATATATAGTATTTTAAAGGGTCCTTTAGTGAGGATAGGGCATGGGGGAAATATATGGTGACAAAGTGGTGAAGGTTGTTTGGTGACAGACAAGTAATGATTCTTAATTATTATTATTATTATTATTATTATGCAAAAATAGTTGTGCCGAAACCGTGATGGTCTGATGTATAAAAAGTGACCATTTTTTGATAAATTATTACTGTCATTTTTGGTTAAAGAACGATCAATTTAAAGACTGGCCGGTCATTTCTGTAATAATAAAAAATAGTCACTTTTGACTGTAAAATAATTACTTTTTCTTATAAAATGATCGTCTTTTGTGGAGTAGGATTATATAAGTTTTTTTATAGAATAATAATCTGCTTAAAGAGTTTGGTTAAATATGTTGAAATCACATCTAAAGGATGAGCCCTACTTGAAGTTATAGCTTTTGGCTTTTGGTGATGTGCAACTTGGTGTCTAGGAGGTGGTTATGTATTGGTAGGGTCTTCAATAAGTGACCTCTTAAAAAATTCCATTAGTTTTGAGAATATTAAGAGTATCTAAATAAAATTATTATTATTAATTTATTATAAAACTGGGTTTTTATTAAAAACGGGAAGAAAAATTACATGAGATTGGTGGGCACCCGAGAAACAAGCTGGGCGCCCACTCCCTTAGCAATAGCAAAACTAAGGCGAGTAAAAATAAAAGCCGCGGTCTTCGATCCAGCATCTTGGGACACAGAGAACTTCTGAATCCGCTTGAGCAAGGAAACAGCATCTTCCCCCAATTCCCCCAAAGAAGAGAAAGAGAAAGGCAAGAAGCCATACCCATGCCCCGCGCACAAGTCCCGATACTTGGCGCACTTCCTCCGAGCAGCATCCAGCACGACCCCTCCTGGCAAGAAATCAGTCATCCCCGATTGAGTCAAAGGGGAAGACCCAACCAAATCCACGCAAACATCACGACCCCGGTCCCAGGAATAGAGCAGCACATCCGCAGGTCGCAAAGGCCCTCCCGCCCCATCGAGCAAACCGATATCCACCTCCCGACCAGCAGAGATCCCCGACCGGAAGCAGATATCCAGAAGAGTATCACGAACCAGGTTATGCCGATGTTTGACACCAACAGCACTAACACAGGATACAGCATGATCCCCGAAGATATCCCCATCAAAAACCCGGGCGCAAGCGGAGCAAGGCACGGATACCGAGAATAACGGAACACCCAACCGATAACTGAGCACGCACCGATAAGTCCTACTGTTCATAGTCTGCCCCAAACCGGAAATAGGGACCACACGTAACCAATCCGACGAGTGACCGCCCAGCTGAGACTTCCAAAGCATAACCTGACGAGGAGTCAAGGAGAAAACCGATTCTGCCGAAGCAACAACCCTCGTGAAATAAACATCTGCCAATTTCTGCATAAGTTTGGTGGCAGCGATCTCAGAAGGATTGCGCAGAAAATCAGAACCCGTAACCTCAGCAAAAGCATCCAGAGCTGACTGAAAGGAGGGGCCGGTGTCAAGGGCCCCCGAAACCCGAAGTAACCGATCCTGCAGTGCCACAGACTGCAGCCTAGAAGCTAAGAAGGCATAGTGCAGGACGTCAGAGGCAGCGTACACACCAAGGCCCCCAAAGGAGAAAGGGAGGGTGGCAAGTCGCCATTGCCAGTCACCGAAACCTGGTCCAGAAGCAGTGACGATACGCTCTAGATGAGAACGCAAAGCCACGTCGAAAATAGGAGCAGCGGTCCCGAAAGCATCAGGGGATCAAGTACGCAATGCGAAATAAAGCTTCGAGATACCAGTACAGGCTCGGAGCAAAAGTAGCTCACACTGCGGATCATCAACCAAAGAGACAGAGTCCATGAGCCCAATAGTCTTAGACACTCTCTCCATCACAACCTCACTACGAAAAACTGCGCACATACTCACCGGACCACCAAGGACTCTGACACCCCGCAGAGGGCATGCAATACCAGAAGGGAAAACATCCAAATCCCGGCTCCGGGGGTCCTCAGAAGGCCAAAAAACCTCGGTCTTGCCAATATTAAGATGGAGACCCGATCGCGGCCCATCCTCCATAATCATCTCCAAAACCTTCGCCACAACCACGGTATCCCCAACAATAGTGCCATCATCCAAATACCAAGCCTGCAAGCTCAAGTCGAACGAGTCACGAATCTTACAGACTAAAGGGTGTAGGACCAGCGAAAAGAGCAACGGGCCCAAAGGATCACCCTGCTGAACACCCTGACAAGACCACAAGCTATGCTCACCATAATACAAACGAGCGGGGCGGGAATAACAAAACTCCACCCAACAAGAAAGAGCAGGGCACTGACTACTTTACGTAATTGCTCATTCATATACGAGTTTTACTCATTCATACCCTTTTTTTCATTACTTTTCCATTCTATGCCCTCTGCCTAAGAAAAGTTCTTCTCTCTAATTCTCTCCCCCACAAAAAAAACCCTACACAACTATGGATGCTAGCTCTCGTATCGATCAGGTAATAATTTTAATCTCTACCTTTATCAATTATTTTATATGAAATTAAAAAATTGATTTAGACTAATTAGATTAGGGTTTCTTTAAATCGTTTTCAGTTTTAACCTAATTAAGGTATGTAGCAAGGTGTAATTAAAGGCCTTCTTTTTAATGACGTATGAATGTATGATTTGCATATGTTCATCCCATTCCTCCAAACGCGACTTCTTACTTAATGTTGTGCCGTGTCATCTTTTCTAGGGCTTACCTCATGCTTTAATCCCACACTTGTTACTTGTTAATGCTACTTAATGTTGTGTCGTGTCATCTTCACTCCTCTGATGCTGAAACCATGATTGTAGACTTGTAACATCTTTGCAAATATGATTTGGGTCTGAGCATTTCCTAGGCTCAATGATGTTATTTATGAAACAGCCTTTAGTCTGTTTAATGGGTCTGCTGTACTGGCTCTTGTGCTGGCTGGTACTGGTAGTAGGTCAGACGGGGGTCTGGGACAGTGTGCAGCAGCGCCTGCTTGGTTCAAATCTTCTATGATCAGAGTAGTGCAGGGTGGCTGGCAGTGGTTGGTTGTGGTTCAGAAATGCTGGAAAGCGTGGGCAGAGTTAGTAGCAGGTCTGCTATTTTGCTTGAGTTACAGGGAATCGTTTCCGTTGCGGTCAAAACGCAAGGAAGGAGTCCAGAGCTGCTTGGAAGAGGCTAGGACTGATCTTCAGTAAGCGGCAGGCTTACTTGATACAGATTTTCGAAGAAGACTTTCACAAGGATAGGCTTTAGATTTCTATTTATGCATCTGATAGTGCAAATCCTTGTAATTTGACTTTGTTTACGATATATACTACTTATCCTTTACCAAAAAAAAAAAAAAAATAACATCTTTGTTTTAATTTCAGGACTCGGACTTAGAGTCGGATGAGTATGAAGAATTTTCTGCTGAAATGATAGATACCGGACACATTTTCAATTTCGGACCTGTAATTTTAGTTGTCGAACAATTACTTTTGATATTATAGTTCTAACGGATTTTGGTCTGAAATACTTAATATACAATATCATGGTTCACACTTGTTCTTGAAATTGCCAGTAGTATCATATAAGTCGACTTTCCTACTCGTTCATTACATAAATAAACTGCCAAAACTTCAAAATTGACTTCTGTAATAATAGTAATCTTAACATTAAACGAGATAAAGTCACAGTACATGATCAAATTTTCGAGTGATTCTAAAAGCAAACAAGCTGGTCACAAATTCTAAAGTTATTTTTTGCTGGATGATGACCCGCTCTCTTGTATTTTTCGTTTTCTAGATTGGAGCTTGTCAATCTTGTCTTGTTTCCGCTTGTTGCTTATCTTCATCGCCTTGTAGAGACCTCGGTTCTTTCGAGTCATCATCATTTCATCCATATCAGTCTCGTCCTCCACACCTTCATCCTTACTGGTTTGCTGTTCCTTCTCAGTCTCATTCTTTCGAGTCATCATCCCTGCTAAAACAAACGTATGTTATAGCATTCTGATGTAAAACACATCAAGCCTGACTTTGAAGCTCCCTTGAGTTATACTAACTCATTTTCCATGATGTATGTATGGTTAGAAAGCTTGATCTATTGGCTACAAGTGAGGTTTGAAATCAAGTCCATAGAAGCTCTGTAACTCGATTTACAGGTCGGAAATGATATCTAAGCTAATATACTGAACAAAGTGAAATTTACTAAAGTCTTGAATAATCAAGTTCATATGAAATGATGTCTGGTGAATATACTAAAGTTAATATAATGAAATCAAGTTCATATGAAATTTAAAGTCTTGAATAATCAAAGTGAATATACTGAACCGTACCTAAAACTAGTACAATTGACAAAATTCGACTATTAATAAGTAGCATGAATAGAAAAGAAGAAAGGGGAATTACCCAGATAGGCAAACTGTGTTACCAGTGCAGATAATGCAATCACAGTGGTCGAGACTGCATTGGTATTGCGAAGACTGGCTCTGGAAAGACCTTGGCTTTCGTGTTGCCGATGCTAAGGCACATCAAGGATCAGCCACCTTTGATGTCTGGTGATGGTCCCATTGCGCTTATTATGGCCCCTACGCGAGAGTTGGTTCAGCAAATTTACAGTGACATCAGGAAATTTACTAAAGTAATGAACATGACTCGCATTCCTGTATATGGCGGCTCTGGTGTTGCCCAACAAATAGGTGAACTGAAAAAGGGGGCTGAAATTGTGGTATGTACTCCTGGAAGAATGATAGATATTCTTTGTACCAGGAGCGGAAAAATCACAAATCTTCGACGAGTTACTTATTTGGTCATGGATGAAGCTGACAGAATGTTTGACATGGGTTTTGAGCCTCAGATAACACGCATTGTCCAGAATATACGACCAGATCGCCAAACTGTACTTTCTCTGCTACCTTCCCGCGTCAAGTTGAGGTTTTGGCAAAAAAAGTACTGAGCAAACCAGTAGAAATCCAGGTCGGTGGCAGGAGTGTGGTCAATAAGGACATAACCCAGATGGAAGAAGTGAGACCTGAAATTAGTAAGAATTATGATAAATGGTTCACCTGACAAAAGAGTGCTCAAGTGACCGTTGTCCATAAACTCGTAAATTAGTGCCAAATTAGTTCCGTCTTTACAATATCCAAGCAGCGAAACTAAGTTCTTGTGTGAAATCTTTAAACACACATTAATCTGCACCAGAAATCGTGTTTTCACTTAAGATGATAGGTAAATTTCGGTTAAAAGAAAACAAAGTCACAAACCTCATTGCTAAATTGCATGGAAGCATCATCATCCTCACAGACATCCCCGTCAACTATCAAATATGATTATTCGAGAACTGCTACTCAACTGCTACAGAAACAATATATGATTCCCCTAAAATGCGATTAATTGAATTAGGGAAATTCAAGCTAATACTACTATTAAATCAACTCTGAATATATTTCCAAATCTCGCACACGGATTAACACAGAACACAATAAAAAAAACAAAAAAAAATCGATATACAAAATTCAACGAAATCGATAACAATACTTACGAAAATGAAATTGAGGAAATGTCGGTGGTGGTGGCGATAGCAGCGACGGCGCATATCTGTACGGCAATTGGAAGGGAGGTTGTGGTCTGGCCAGAAATAATAGACTCGTCTGCCTCCTCTTGATGAAATCCGTTGCTTCCTCGTCTACCTCCTCTTAATCTTTCAGTTCTAAAGAAGTTTCTTCGAGAGCGCAGAAAGAAGGGATGAAGAAAATAATATAGGGGTATAATAGTCAATTACGTGTATAATTGAGTAAAACTCGTTTATGATTGAGCAACACCCTATTATTATTATTATTATTATATTCACGGCAATTATATTATTTTATGAATAAAATCAATCACACTTTTTTTAAAAATAAAAATATATTTCAAAAACCATCAACTTCATAAGTTTTTGTCAAAAAAATTATATATCAAACAAAGGAATATAAAGTATAGGTATCCTTTACTTTTAGAGCAAAGGGAATATTATCCCTTGTACCGATTAACCAAGGTATCATAATTATCGTATAGATAATAATTTTATATTTAATATAAGTAGTAAGAGATAAGTGATATAAAGATAATTTCCTCCACTGCGGGAAAGAGAAAAAAAAAAGTTAAGGTTCATAGCGGCTTCCGTGAATATTGAGGCAAAGTTGTCACTCAGTCCAATCCAATAGCTTACTTCCATTTACAAACAACATACAAAGCCGTTATGATTCTTAGCGGCTTTGCCTCACTTACTCAAAACAACAGACTCCAGTGGCTATTGGAGTGCTTCAATTTATAATAAACATGCAAAACCGCTGTCTTTCTAAGCGGCTTTGCCTCTTACTTCCCCAAACAATACACTCCAATACTCCAATTGCAATTCCCTGTCAAAAATGTCATACAATGATATATCATCAGTTCCTTTCATGCAAAATCTACTCAAATACACTCCTTGCCAAAGAAAAACATCATGGTTTATAGATTTCCAGAAGTATCATTTCCTATAATAGGATTGTACATCACATATTCACATAAGTAGCATATATATATATAAAGGATGTGGATCAAAACTTAAAATATGAAGAACCTCATATCAAAAGGCAAGAGATTGAGACAAATATGCTAACATAACTACTTGATCCCCGTCTTTGATGTCGTAATCTTTGATAGACGAAAATGAATCTAGTTAGTTTTCGTACGAGGTCGCTCGGGCGGTTTGAAGGAGCTCTAATCTTCTTTGTTCATGGCAAACAAGTTAAAGGCAAGTAGCAAAGACCATTAGGGTATGGAAAAGAATGCATTAGATGCATGCGTGGTGTTTGAATAAAAAGGGCAAGGCCGACTCACAAGCAATTGAAGACTCACAAATATGATCCTCTGCTTCCACCTCTCACTCACATTTCAAACTAATCTCTCTTCTTCCCCAACACAACATATGGAACTTGACACACATTTTGTCCGAGAAAAAGTCGCACTAAATCAAGTTCAAGTCCGTCATATACTCATATCCCTTCCCGTTACCAATTCGCTGACCTTTTTACGAAGGGCATGCCCAAAATCTTATTCAACGACTTTCGTTCCAGCCTCAGCGTTCAACCTCCTCCCGCTTCGCCTGAGGGGTGTATTAGAATATATTAATATCCTAGTATTAATTATTCTCCTTGTATGTATATTTTGTATGATATGATTAGCAAGAATCATGGATATAATCTCTCTAATTAGGCTTGTAAATAGTTGACTCCCTATAATCATGGGATGGATATGTTCTAGCTATGTTAGGCAACTATGTAAGCCGCCAAGAAGCTAGGCATTTTTGCCTAATAGAATGCATTCACTAAAGCCGCTGTGAACCTCAGCGGTTTTAGTGAAAATCTGCAAAAAAATTGAAAAGTGTCCACGTGGACACTATAAACCCAAATACTTTCTATTCAACACTAACTACCTAATTAATTTGGTAGTTAACACCAATTTACCAAAAAATTCGGAAATGTTGAAGATAACAGAAAATGAGATGGATAATAGTGTTATAGTAAGGTATCAAATAAAACAAAAGAAATATATAAGAAAATAAGAGGACGTTCAATATTCAATGGTCCTTCCTTTATTTACATTTAGTTACGGCATAAAAATAACAAAAAAGATGAGATAATTAAGTATTTGTGTTGGGAAAAACTCGTATTTCCCTCTTTGTGTAATTACGGAAAAATAAATATAATGCAGCGGAAAATTAAATTAGACAAAGACACAATAGAATTTTTGGTTACGCGGAAAAACCCAAATAGGTAAACAACCGCGGGACAAGTAGTCCAATTCTTCCACTATAATGTTGTAGTAGGATTACAAGTCGTCACCTTAATCAGGTGGATATCTCTCACTTTTAATAGTGGTTTTCTTTCTTCACAAAACTTCTCACAATAATAATATACTAATTATTGTGGATTATAATATATATTTATGTTGTTGTGATTGATGAAATGAACTCTCTAATTCCTCGTATTTATAGGTGATCATGAGGAGAGAGTTACTTCTTCCTTAATAGCTTAAATGAATGTTTCACATACACATTCATTCGATGATGGCGTTTTCAGTATTGATGTAAATAATGCATCTAATTTATGCATTTCTACTTTCTAACTTATGCATTCAATAGATAAGTTTCATCTCATGTGAAACATTTTCTATTTACTCGTTGTGTTAATTCACTCAATTAAAGAGAGAATAACCCAACAAATCTCCCCCTTCTCGACTTAATTGGAGGGTATCACCACACCGGACCCATCACAGCAATCATCAAACTTCTTTGTTGATATGGTCTTGGTCATCATGTCGGACCAATTATCATCAGTGTGGACTTTATCAAGTTGAAGCTTCTTTTCTTCTAACACATCTCGAATCCAATGATATCGAACATCGATGTGTTTGGATCTTGAATGGTAGGCTGGATTTTTAGCTAAGTGAATAGCGCTTTGATTATCACAAAGTAGAACATAATTTTCTTGCTTTTGATCAAGCTCTAGCAAGAAATTCTTCAGCCATAACATTTCTTTACAAGCTTCGGCGGCTGCAATATATTCGGCCTCTGTAGTTGACAACGCAACACATTTTTGTAGTTTAGACTGCCAAGATACAGCTCCCCCTGAAAAAGTAGTCAAATAACCCGATGTCGATTTTCTGGAGTCGACATCACCTGCCATGTCTGCATCACAATACCCTTTTAGCAAAGGTTCACCTTTTCCAAAAGATAAGCATCTATTGCTCGTTCCCCGAAGATATCTAAATATCAATTTCACAGCGGACCAATGTTCCTTTCCGGGATTAGATAAATGACGACTAACTACTCCGACTGCATAAACAATGTCGGGTCTTGTACATATCATGGCATACATTAGACTGCCAACAGCGGAAGAATAGGGGATATTCTGCATCTCGAGTCTTTCATTCTCACTAACTGGGCTTTGCTTCTTACTGAGTTTGATATGTCCAGGAAGTGGCATAGTAACCGGCTTGGCATTGTGCATTTTGAATTTCTCAAGGATTTTCTCAATATATCTCTCTTGGGATAACCATAAGAGTTTCTTCTCTCGATCACGAACAACTTTAATCCCAAGGATTTGTCTTGCCTGTCCCAAATCTTTCATAGCAAATGATTTGCTAAGAGCTTTCTTGAGTGATGCAATTTTGAGTTTATCTTGCCCAACAATTAACATATCATCAACATATAATAATAGTATGATAAAATCACCATTTGCGTACCTCTTCATGAAAACACAATGATCAGTCTGTGTTTTATTAAAATCATGCTCGATCATGAAGGAATCAAATTTCTTATACCATTGGCGTGGTGCTTGCTTTAAACCATAGAGACTTTTGTTGAGACGGCATACGAGATTTTCTTTACCCGGTTCTTCGAATCCTTCAGGTTGCTCCATATAAATCTCCTCATCAAGATCTCCATGTAAGAATGCCGTTTTTACATCGAGTTGCTCAATCTCCAAATCTAGACTAGCAGCTAGACCCATTACAACTCGGATAGATGACATCTTCACAACAGGGGAAAATATTTCATCAAAATCTATCCCCTTTTTCTGATTGCATCCCTTGACAACAATTCGAGCTTTGTATCGAGGTTTAGGATTGTTCTCTTCATTCTTGAGCTTGAACACCCATTTACATCTCAACGCTCGTTTTCCTTTGGGCAACTCCACTAGATCATAAGTGTAATTCTCATGCAAGGATTGCATTTCTTCTTGCATAGCTTTATCCCATTCTTCTTTATGATCGTTGGTTAGTACTTCTCCATAATTCTGAGGCTCCCCTGCATCAGCGATAAGTTCATACTCTTCTTCACTATATCTAGTGGATGGACGTCGTTCTCTATCACCACGACGTGGTTCGGGTTGAACTGGAGTATTCATATCATCTTCTTCAAATTGTTCAACATTTTGACCATGATTTTGTTCTCTTTCTTCTCTCCCTACATCATTTGGTACCACAGGGGATGGTGAAGAATTATTACGAACAATAATATGAGGTTGAGACTTCTCGGACTCCTTGAGGTCTTCAATTGTTTGATCCTCGAAAAAAACAACATCTCGGCTTCTCACTATCTTTCTTTTGACTGGATCCCATAATCTATAGCCAAATTCATCTTTGGGTGAGCCAAGGTAAATACATTGCCTGGTTTTTGAATCCAATTTGGCTCGCTCGTCCTTCGGAATGTGGACAAATGCGCGACAACCAAACACCTTCAGGTGATCATAAGATATCTTCTTTCCTGACCATATTTCATCTGGAATACCTTTATTCAAAGAGTTTGATGGCGAGAGATTAATAATATCAATAGCAGTCTTCACAGCTTCTCCCCAGTATGAGTTTGGGAGTTTTGCGTGAGATAACATACATCGAACTCTTTCACAAATTGTCCGGTTCATTCTTTCAGCTACGCCATTTAGCTGAGGTGTCTTCGGAGGTGTCTTTTCTAGCCGGATACCAAAAGACTTGCAATAATCTTCAAATGGACCACGGTATTCACCACCATTATCAGCACGGACGCACTTTAACTTCTTACCCGTTTGATGTTCCACCATGGCATGAAATTCCTTAAAGGATTGAAGTACCTGGTCTTTGGTTTTCAACAAATATAACCAAACCTTTCTCGAATGATCATCAATAAAGGTGACAAAATATGACGCACCACCTTGAGATTTTTCAGTCATAGAGCAAACGTCAGTATGAACCAAATCTAGGATATACTTTCTTCTAGATGACAAGTTGGATCTTTTAAATGAGACTCTATGCTGCTTTCCTGCTAAACAGTGTGTGCAAGGATCAAGAGATTTAACTTTCACCTTTGGTAGTAGGTCTTTTTGTGAGAGGATTTGTAATCCTTTCTCACTCATATGCCCTAACCTTTTATGCCATAATTCCAAGGAAGAATTATCATGAGCAATATTTGCCTCCTCCTTGAATACGCGTCCATAGGTGAAATATAAGGTACCTTCTTTCTTGCCTCGGGCAATAATCATGTTACCATTGGTGAGCTTCCACTTTCCAGCACCAAAATAATTCATATACCCAACGTCATCAAGTTTACCAGCTGACATTAGATTAAGCCGCATATCAGGTACATGTCTCACATCTTTCAACATAAGCTTACAACCGGTACTAGTCACCAGTTGAATATCTCCTAAGCCAACAATTTTGCTTGTGACTTGATTTCCCATTTTCACCGTACCAAAATCACCTTTCTTGTTGGATGAAAATAACCATTCATGTGGGGTGATGTGAAAAGATGCACCTGAATCGACAATCCATAGGCTTTCATCAGAAGCTAGATTGAGATAATTGTCTTCTCCTATTATAAATATATCGGTTTCTTCCTCAATCGCAACAGCACTGGTGCTTGGCTCTTCTTTCTTCTTTGGGTCAATTTGATCTGGCTTGACCGTACCATTTTCCTGGTCTCTCTTCAAATTCCGACATTCGTATTTTCTATGACCCGGTTTACCACAATAATAACAACTGACGCTAGCTCTAGAACGAGATTTGGATCGTCCTCTTGACTTGTCACGCCCCTTGTTTCTAGAATAATCACGATTTTCACTCCTGCCTCTATTTTCAACAACATTAACGTCAGAATGTGTTGAAATTCCACGCTCCTTTCTCCTAGCTTCTTCATTTAGAAGACTGTCAGCAACTATATCCATGGTGAGATTTCCTTCAAGGGATGAGTTACTGAGTGTAACAACTAAAGTGTCCCAACTCTCAGGAAGAGAGCTTAAAAGCAATAATGCTTGTAGCTCATCATCAATCTTCATATCCACCTTGGTTAACTGGTTTACAAGGCCCTTGAAATTATTCAAGTGTTCAATCATGCCTTGACCATCTTTGAAATCTAACTTCACCAATCGTCTTACGAGAAGAGCTTTATTTCTTGGAGTTTTCTTTTGAATCATAGATTCAAGTTTTGTCCATAATTCATGAGCATTAGTGAAAGTAGCCACATGCTCAAATAAACTTCGGTCAATATATTTACGTATCATAGCGACCGTTTTCCGATTAAGAATATCCCAATCTTTGTCTGCTTTTCCTTCCGGCTTATCTTCACTAATGATAGGCTCATACAAATCTTTACAATATAAGTGATCCTCCATCATTGGCTTCCAATAGGAATAATTATTAGCCGTGAGTTTAAACATATCACCATCATAATGAGCGACGGTAGTCTCCATAATAACACAAGAATTTGTTGAGCCCACTAACGTGGCTCTGATACCACTGTTGGGAAAAACTCGTATTTCCCTCTTTGTGTAATCACGGAAAAATAAATATAATGCAGCGGAAAATTAAATTAAACAAAGACACAATAGAATTTTTGGTTACGCGGAAAAACCCAAATAGGTAAACAACCGCGGGACAAGTAGTCCAATTCTTCCACTATAATGTTGTAGTAGGATTACAAGTCGTCACCTTAATCAGGTGGATATCTCTCACTTTTAATAGTGGTTTTCTTTCTTCACAAAACTTCTCACAATAATAATATACTAATTATTGTGGATTATAATATATATTTATGTTGTTGTGATTGATGAAATGAACTCTCTAATTCCTCGTATTTATAGGTGATCATGAGGAGAGAGTTACTTCTTCCTTAATAGCTTAAATGAATGTTTCACATACACATTCATTCGATGATGGCGTTTTCAGTATTGATGTAAATAATGCATCTAATTTGTGCATTTCTACTTTCTAACTTATGCATTCAATAGATAAGTTTCATCTCATGTGAAACATTTTCTATTTACTCGTTGTGTTAATTCACTCAATTAAAGAGAGAATAACCCAACAATTTGTACTTATGGTTGTCAGCGGACAAGTGAAGCAAAATGTATATGAATATGATCGAACAAAGTACAACAAAAACGTCCCAAAATCGATACCATAAACAACAAATAAGTAAAACTCCAGAATAGAATAGATAATTAAATAACCGGGAAAACAATGGGTGGATTATACAACCAGATGTATAGAACTAACGATACATATTTTGAGTTTTTTAATAGAAATTTCGAGCTTAAGTAGAAAGAATATGAACTATATTGTAAATTTTATGAACTTCATTACAAATATATTGAGCTTAGAAAATTGTTATACAACTAAAAACAATACATATTAGTTCAACTATATTTTAATTTTAATGTCAAAAAAATTAAAATACAACTCAAAATAGTATAAAAGCTCAAAAAATTTACATAAGCTCAATTAAATGCGTGATGGTTGTATGATACTCTTATATATCTGGTTGTATAATTTTTTTGTATGAAAATGAAGAGCGATCTTCTCTTAGTAGATATTTATATTAAGAAAATATTTTACATTACTTTTAAGCAACTTTTTACCCTAGTTACAACTTACAAGGCTTTTTGTATAAAAAATTATCAATTCAACCAGTGAAATCAAAAATATGTGATGAAATTTTGAGGTTAGATCATCATGCTCAACTTATTTTACTTGTCATATAATATTGAAATTTGAGTGAAAAGTTAAAGATTTGGACATATAATCGTGCATGCAACATTGCAACGTGCTAAATTAGCTTACATGCCATAATTTTACCTAATTTTTGTTTGTTTCCTTGTGTTATTGCTTAACTTTTTGAATTTTATTCAATTTAATGGTAGATTGTGTATCTATGAGCAATAAGTCTTGCTTGTTAATTAATGGTAAAATAAGTTGAGGCGGCGGCCTTTTCTGTAGCACAAATTCTTATGGAAAACGTGTTAATTTCGTCTCTTTAAAAAGACGGGTTAAATGTCATCAATTTAAGGATAAATGTAAACCATGTGAAAAAACAACCTGCTAACTAATAAAATTGTACTGGGTAACATTTGGTTTTAAAATGGTGACATTTGACGCGTCTTTTTAAAGAGACGGATTGTGACCGTATTCAGGATGACTTATTGTTCATATAGACTGATATTTTCTTAGTACCCATCATATCAAACATACGAGTACTCCGTATTTCAATTCAAACCATCCCCGAATACTAATTTAGGCTACTATTTAGTGATGAAAGTAAGTCGTGTCGGTTCGGGGCCTTCGGGCCTGGTGTCAATCCATCATGTATGAGGAATAAAAGGGTACGACACAGGCACGAGTATGGTGGCGTGCCGTGATGTGATGGATCGTGCCAATTTATGCATCAAGCTCAAATGAATCACGGCCTACGGGTCATGTTGGAGCGTGTCGATCTTACAACCCTCGTGCTCACTTGCATCTCTGCCGCTAATGCAATTTGAATGGTTTGAAACAAAAGCCCATTAATGCAATGCAAAAATGGACTGGTTAGTCACACATTAACGGATTGCTTTTAAACCCATAGCTAATTGTACACTGCCGCATGTTAGTTCAACCTAACCATTACTTATGTAGTTATGTAAACCCAATTGTAATCTATAACCCTGTTTTTTCTGGCTTAATTGTAGCTTTATTTAATTTTGCTTGAATGTATTTAGTTAAGTTTTATTTACGTTCAGTCAATTATGTTCAGTTAATTTTGTGAGTTTTATTTACGTTCAGTCAATTATGTTCAGTTAATTTTTTCACAAAATTAACTTTTAATTCAACTAACTTCACTTCAACCTCAGTTCCACTCAATTTAATTCAGTTAAAGTCTACTCCAATTAATTCAATTCAGCTCGTTTCAGCTGAAAAGAACAGACTTATGTCTCAATGATCATTCTTATGGGTTGTTTGGTTGACACCTTAAAAACACATGATCACATGATTTACAAAATCACATGATTTACAAAAAAATGTCTTGTTTGGTTGATACATTTTTTGGAAAATGGAGGAATTAGAAGTTCCTATGAACTTCAAATGCCTACATGATGTGGGAATTGACTTACCTACCCCTTCCTTGGTCATTGGAAATTCCATGGGATTTAATTCCTACATGGGCAACCAAACACTTTTATCAAATTGACCCGAATTGGATGTTGGAACTTAATTCCTATGAAATTGAAGTTTCTAGGCAAATTAAGTTCCTTGATCAACCAAACGACTCTTAGAGTAAGATTATTAGCCTGACCTTTTAAAGTTTTAAGATTTTATTATATCAATTTTTTTTGTTAACTTTTATATTTTTTTTATTGTTTAAAATTGCTTAAGATTTTATACATTATTCACCAGTCTCACTCAGACTCTATTTTTTTAGATCACCTCTTTTTTTTTTTACAAAAAGCAATAACTGATGAGATTTACTCATTGGAGAATTTTCATTGCAAGTGGGGTTAAGTGCTAAGACTCACCCAAAGTTTTAAGTTTAGTTTTGGATTTTCAGGATTCATATTTTGTTAAGATTTTGGTAGATTAATAAATTATTGGTAGTCTTGAGTAAGTCATGTCTTAACACTTACAAAAGTCTTATCTCAAGACTACCTATAATCTTACCCTAAGATGATCTTCTCACACTATATCAGAATTTGATAACATGACATGAGGTATTAAGTTCAAATCTTGTGATCTCAAGTAAGGGTATATTGTGACTTTGTGGCGAGGGAACTTGCAGTTCCTATGGTATGTACTGGATAAACCCTCGAATATTATTGATAGCCTGTAGAACACGTATACTACGTAAGTCATCAGACAGTAATAGATTCCAAATCTAAAAGGCACAATCTAAGGTCATAAATTGCTCTGATCGAGAAGGTTTAAACTCAAGATCTTTAAGAATTTCACCCAAATTCCAGTAATTATTATACTTCACTCTTACGAGCTAAAAAGCCCTTTAATTATCATCAAATCTTGACCGAATTTTTTTTAATGTTATTAAAATCGATATTCTATTAGAATTGATCGAATCGGTAAAATCGAATCGCGATTCTAACAAGCACGTATCTAGACACTTATAATGTGTCAAGTCATTGCTTCAATGATTCGAGTTATACACCAATTTAGCCTCCAAGATTCCAGACATACACTTGGTGAACATGACATGTGTCTAACACAAACTGAAGCTAAATGCATGAAAACAAGGGCACATAATATTGAGAGCACCGACTTTATTTTAAGACGGTTTTATCTATCACAAATTGAAAACGAAAACGAGTTACAGTACATAATAATCAAACAGATAGATACGACAAAGGCAGAATGGTACAGATACTTCCTACATTCCAATCAATTCTATACATTTCATTTTTTGGGCACTATTAATAAGTCGAGTGAATTTTCGACACAACTTCTAATATATATAACATAAAAGATAGTCACGTGAGATCTTCTTTAAATTGTCTTACCAGGTATATTGTGAATATCAAAGTTTTATACTTCCTCCATTTATTTGTTTTCTTCCCATTTGCTTTATTGCGGTCTCCGAGACGCACCTTTGACCGTCTTTTCCGACACCTATACGTTATTTTTTTCTATTGAAATTTTTTTCCCCACGAAGATTTGTTGATAATAATTGTAAATGTTCTAATTTTATAACTTAAAATTCATTATCGTCTAACTTATTTACGGTCAAAGTTCGAAAACTTTGACCTCCAAAAAGCAAATGGGAAGAAAATAGAAAAATGGAGGAAGTAATTTTTATCGATATGTAACTAAAGATATTAACAATAGAAAACGGGTGTTGCCAAACGTCAATAAAGTAAAGGCATAGAATTAATTGAAATGGAGAAAGTATTTCCTAAGTATTATACTTTTGTTTTATTTACCGCTTAAATATTATTTAACCTATTTTCAACCTGTAACGGATATGTCCGTATTTAACGAGATCCGAGGGAGAGAGAGGAAGGTGGAGATTGGGTGTTGGAGCAAAGAAGGAGGCGCATTGTAATTGGTGATACATATGATGATGTGAAATGTGGAGTTTCATTGTATAACTCTCCTCATGCAACCGCACATTTGGCCTTTCTTTTCTTATTCCTTGGATTCTCTTCAAACAAAAACAAATTAAACTTGTGTATTTAAATGTTTCTAATATCCTAAAGACCATTTTGCCCTTACTTTTTTATGTAATTAGGAAAAAAATTAGGTCGATTATCGTGTAATATGATCTCCTAAATATCTCATCTGATGGCAGAATCAGGATTTAAAATCTGTGAGGTTGAAATGGTAATAATTTAAGATATCCTTTAAATGAAAAAAAATTAGGCTGATAATCGTAAAATTGGATCTCTTAAGTATCTCATTCAGTAGCAAAATCATGATTTAAAACTAGTAAGGGTGAACAAGTAATAATGTTAGATAACTTCCATATGAAAGTTAAACTTCAACTGAAGCATTGAAATGAAATAATTTGGACTTTCAAAATGCGCGATTTATGATTGGTTTGATACTACTACGCTGAAGTATATCTCAATACTTCGTTTTTTGATATTATATTAAGAAATCAACTTAAATAAAAGTTTAAACCGATTATATAAGAGCAATAGCAATAGTAAAACTTCATATAAAATTCTTTCAATTTCCAAGTTATTTTTACAAATTACTAAGTTTAAGAACTTTATATCACAATAGAAGAACTTTATTTAGTTCTTAATTATAACCCACTATTAATTATCTTATCTTCATAAACCTTTTTTCTTCTTGAAACTAACAAAGAACTTGGTTCTTAAATAAAAACCAAATTCTTACTTTAACAAACCCAATGTGATCCACAATAGAAGAACTTTGTTTTTGAAGTTCTTATTTACAAACTCAATAATAAAAACTTCTATTGCTATTGCTCTAACCAATGCTTTACATCGAGTTTCATCATTGGTTTTATACTCAAACAACAACATTCAACTGCACCTGAATACATTGATAACAAGAGATTAATAGCCTGATGACTTCAATAATGGTCTTATGGCCCCATTAGACTAAGGGAGGCTAATTAATACCGGTCCGGATTCTCTCCATTACCCAAAAAGAAATGGACCTCCATTACTTTTGAACGGTCCGAATTAAATCTTGAGAAAATATATTAAAATAAGTGTGTATTAGAGAGGTAATGGAGAGAAAGTAATGGAGAGGATCCAAATTCAATTAATACTCCCTTCGTCCCGGTCAATTATTATTCTTTAATACACAATAAGTACTGTTTTTATCAGATAAAACGAGCTAAATTAAATTAATTGGAATAGGATTTAATTGAATTAAACTGAGTGAAAATGAGGTGAAGTAAATTTAGTTGAATTAAAAGTTAATTTTGAGAAGAGATTAACTGAACACAATTGATTGAACATAAATAAGACTTAAAGGAATACAACCAAGCAAAATTGAAAGAAGTTGAAATTAAGCCAAAAAGAACATGGCCTAAATAACAAGTGAATTAATTGAGTAGAAATAATCAAATTACCCATCAAATACATTTCTAAAACAGAAAAAACAACAACCGACTCAAACACGTACTACAAAATAGAATCAGAAATTCTTGCTTCAGACCGTCTTATTTCAAACGGACCAAAATGTCATCATTTTTTTAATAGAATGTAACCATTTAATAACAAATTGTTATATCACAAATTAATTGCTATTTACCCTGAAAAATTATGTTAACATTATATCAAGAAATGGTAACATTTTATTATAAAAATGACTATAATAAGTCCGTCTGAATTCCAAACCAAAAATGACAGTCTGAAATAAGAATTTGTCAAATAGAATGGTACCGGACAACAAATAATCGGGATAGACTTAACAAAATGAAGGACAAAGGGCAAATAAGTCAATATAACATTGTCCATTTGTCCATGTTATAAGATTCTTATAACAGATCCTCTAAATTTCTAACTATATATAAACATATTTAATTTATTCAATTTGTTCAAATTAAAATTCCACATTTTTTTCGGATCTCACTTGTAAAATGTAAATTATTGTACACAACTTTAATGCAAATATATACATTCATCAAAATCATGAACAACTTTCAATTGTTTACATCATGTAATCTGTTTCATACCCAGAATGCTTAAGCATGCTATGTAGATCATCAATCATCAAGAAGATCATTATCAAAATAAGAAGAGATTAAGATTATTCAGGTGAAATGTTGTTCTTTGGCTTTTGAATTCTCGACGTATAATCGTTGCAGATGTCAGCTAGCTTATTTAATAACGTTTGTCATTGTTTCATTACACCATGAGTGACCATGTTTATAATTTCCGGTCTATGAATGTCTGCATATGTCAGCTAGCTTATTAAATAAATCATTTTGAATGATTTTGGTGAAATTTTGCTGGGTTTGCCTTTTATTATTTGTTTCATTTCACCATGTTTATAATTCTCTGTCGTATAAATGTCGCAGATGTCAGCTAGCTACTTTGAGTGACCATGTTTATAATTCCCCACCTATGAATGTCGCGCATATGTCAGCTAGCTTATTAAATACGAGTATTTCATAGAATGATTTTGGTGAAATTTTGCTTGATTTGCCTTCAATTGTTTCATTTCACCATGTTTACAATTCCTGGTGTATAAATGTTACAGATGTCAGCTAGCTTATTAAATAACGTTTACCATTGTTTCATTACACCATGAGTGACCATGTTTATAATTCTCGGCCTATAAATGTCCATATGTTGTATATGTCAGCTAGCTTATTAAATATAAATATGAGTAAGGAATGATTTTGGACAAATTTTGTTGGGTTTGCCTAGCTTTCTTTGTTTCATTACACCATGTTTATAATTCTTCACGTATAAATTGCAGATGTCAGCTAGCTTATTAAATAACGTTTACCATTGTTTCATTACATCATGAGTGACCATGTTGATAATTCCCAACCTATGAATGTCGGGTATGATGCATATATCAGCTAGTTTATTAAATAAATTATTGAAATGATTTTGGTGAAATCTTGCTAGCTTTGCTTTTCATCGTTTCATTTCACCATGTTTATAATTCCCGGCGTATAAATGTTGCAGATGTCGGCTAGTTTATTTAATAACGTTTGCTATTGTTTCATTACATTACACCATGAGTACCATGTTTATAATTCCAGACCTATAAATGTCGCTTACGTTGCATATATCAGCTAGCTTACTAAATACGAGTAAATCATTTGAATGATTTTGGTGAAATTTTGCTTGGTTTGCCAAGCTTTCTTTGTTTCATTACACAATGTTTATAATTCTCGGCGTATAAATGCTGCGTATGTCAGCTAGCTTATTAAAGAATTGAAGTCGCTGTAGAATTGAAAATGTGAGGTTGTCCCACATTGTCTGTTTGGATATTGCTCGACCCGTTTGCATGTTCTAACACTGATGAAATGTTGTTCCTTACCTTTGTCTTTGGTTGTTTAATTACACCATGTTTATAATTCTCGAACAAATATTCTCGAACAAATATTGCATATGTCAACTAGCTTATTAAACTGATTCGTTGAAAAGATTTTGGTAAAATGTTGTTCCTTAGTCTTACCTTTCCTTGTTTCACTACATCGTGTTTATAATTCTCAATATATTTATGTCTTGCATATGTCAGCTAGCTTATTAAATAATAAGTGGTTCGAGAGATTTTGATAAAATGTTGCTCCTTAGCTCTGTCGCTCATTGTTCCATTAGATCGTGTTTATAATTCTAATATATATTCGCTGCATATGTCAGCTAGTTTATCAAATAAGTTATCGAAAGCATTTTGTTGCACATTTTGAGACAATAAAATTAACCTTTATACTCCATAATATTTAAAAGAAATCTAGACAAAAAAAATTATTTAATAAATTACTCCATTTTTTTATTCTTATTTCAATAAAAAAGAACATAAAATTAAAAAAAAAAAAAAAAGAATTATTTCTCGCAAAGGAAATTTCAAATTTTGACGTTGATGTTTAAATAAGTTAGCCTTCTTCATGTACTTAATTTCCACATTTTACAATTTCAATTCCTTCATATTTCTCAGAATTAATTCACATTTCCATAGATATTGAATATTCACAAATTCTTATTTGCAACGATACTCCGTCACAAGCTCCGTCGCAAGCTTGTGACGGATACCGTTTTCTCTCACAAAATACCCACTTTTTCTCTCTCTCCAACACTATTCATGTGGTCTCATTCCTCCACTAACTCATTTTCTATCCATTTTATCTCACAAAACATTCGTCACAAATAACGACCCATCGCAAACAAGACTTACTATTGAATATTACATGTGCTACATTTAATTTGTTGATAAATTTAGGGTCTTTTCGAATGTAAATTGCCGATTTTCGGCCAAAACAATTACTCCCATCTTTTTCTTTCACCTATTTTCTGTTCTTACAAGTACAAAATGTGTTGCAGGTAAAGCTTATATTAATGGTTCCTGTTGTTTTCGAACTTGTGACCTTCGAATTATCACCGTATAATTCAACCAAATATCGTAAGATCGTATTTGCATCCACGCTACAAAAACGTCGATTAATCCATCAAAATGTTGAATTATTACATATTACATACCGAGCTATTACTAATAATATTAATGTCCAACACTAAATTGATGTCGTCACTCGGAATTCGCAAAATATCTGCATAATTACAAAATATCTGCATAATTATAAATACATGCATGTATTTATAATTCCGATTAAAATCGGGTATTTGGGTTTTGCATTTTAAGCAATTTTAATTAAAAATAGAACATTATATAGTATAATTCAACTCACATGTTTGAAAACAGAGATCATGGCATGCTCTTCTGTGACTATGTCGGCCTCTCACATCGTCACGGCACGGAAAGGCATTCTCGGAGATAATTGCGGCCTCCGTCGATCATCCTCGGGGGAGGAGTTGTGTAAGCAAGCCACTTTGAGAAAATCATTCTCTGACAATAACTTGCTTCATTCCTCTAGCCCAAACCAAAGTCCGAAGCTGCTTCGAGCGTCGTCTGGTGCTAGATCAAGTCTTCTAAAACCGAGCCATTCCTTTGGGATTTTCTCGAATCATTCCTCAACTCCGGTACTTTCAAAAGACGTTGACAACGTTGCAGCGCTACCTGTTGTAGATAGGGACGGTGGAGATGATGAAACTGAAGGTAAAGAAGAAAAGGATGAGCAAAGGGTAAAGAAAGCGAACTGGATGACGAGGCTGCTAGAGTTGAGAACTCTTTGGAAGGGGAGACAAGAAAAGGAAGTTACATGTGAAAACCAGGAAGAAGGTGAGTGTGAAGAGGGTTGCTTGGTTGACTATGCTGAGAGATTCGATGCAGATTCATTCTCGAGGTTTCTGGTTGAAGCGTCGTGGTCGGATGCTAAGAGGTTTTCTAAGCTTGCTTACCTCTGTCACATGGCTTACACCATTTCAAAATTCGAGGTAATTCATCGGTTTTCGGTATTAGTTGATCCTCACGTCTCGAAACATTTGTTTAACTCGAAAAAGTTAGACCTGGCAAACAGATCGAGGCGTGTCGGGTTCGGGTTCGTGTCACTTGTAAACGGGTCACAAAACCCCAACCCAAACCCGACCCAATTAAATTTTGTTTCGTGTTCGTGTCGCCCCACTTAGATAAATGGGTCATCAAGTCTCAACCCTAACCCGTTAATTTCGTGTCGGGTTCGTGTCGTGTTTTCGTGTCATGTCCATATTTGGGAAGTTTAAGTATATTTATGTGATGAAAGATAAAAAAAATTACGATTAATATAGTAAATAGGTCATTCGTGTCGGGATCGCGTTTAAGGAGCTCAACCCAAACCCGACCCAATTAAATATCGTGTCGTGTTCGTGTCGACCCACTTACATAAATGGGTCATTAAGCCTCAACCCAAACCCGCTAATTTCGTGTCAGGTTCGTGTCGTGTCATTATTTGCCAGCTCTAGAAAAAGTAGTAAATGACGTCCAAAACTCTTGTTGAGTTTCAGGGTAATGATGTGCTCCTAGACCAGAGTCTACGCATGATAACGTCTTCCTTGGAGAAGAAAGCGGAGGCTAGAGCAGTAAAAGCCAGATTAGAGAGGGACGCAACTGACCTCGAAGGAGAAAACTCGGCAAGGCTAGAACCCGGCTCGAAAAAACGGGTTACAAAACAAGAGCATACAATTCGGAACTCAGTTGCGTATGAGATTGCAGCATCTGCCGCGTCTCATGTGCAAAGTAACTCCTGCACATGTGGAGACGTGAGTTTACCAAGAGCCTACAGCTCGGAAAGAGCTGCTCAAATGGCTGCCTCAACGATGACAGCCGTAGTTGCTGCAAGAGAAAGAGAAAAACAACAAGTCGCAAAAGAACTACAGTCCTTACATTCCTCGCCTTGTGAGTGGTTCATCTGCGATGATCCTGCCACACACGTTCGCTACTTTGTGATACAGGTACTACACACCATGGTTTCAAAGTTCAAACACATCAGTGTTAAATCGGCCATCTAGGCCTAACCACTCGTAGAGTCATAACCACAGTTCATACCGACACAAAAATGTGGTTGGGGTAATCTCAGTCCGCCACAAAGAGTCACTGACGTTTATTGACCTTGAATCCTTGATTCATTGAGTGGACCACCATTGTCCGTCGCAAAATCTCTTTGCAACGGCAAATCCGTTCAAAAACACTTACATATTGATTGCAATAAGACGTGACAACCTGGATTGAATCCCGTGAAACAAACCACACTGCATAATTCGACTTACCCATGTGAAATGAATTACTCGGGTCAGGTGGGTATATTATGCATCTTGGATTGGGTCAAGGTTTGGTTCTGTTTTGATTTTCTAGCAGCTACAAATCTACAATTACCATGTATAAAATTAAAGTGAGAAAGGCAAACAGAGTAACTGACCTGGGCACTCTTGTCGTTGGGCTGCAGGGCTCTGAATCCCTGGCATCTTGGCAGGCAAACCTGTTCTTCGAACCCACCAAATTCGAGGTAATACTTATGACCAACGTCTTTTATCCACACCTTATTCTATCAGAGTAGCCTCCAGATAAAAGAAACATAATCCGTCAAAATTACAGGAGACAGATGCACTCGTCCATCGAGGAATCTACGAAGCAGCAAAGGGCATATACAAGCAGTTCCTTCCAGAAATCCAAAATCACATACGAACTCACGGCAAAGACGCCAAGCTTCAATTCACAGGTCATTCATTAGGAGGGAGCCTGTCATTATTAGTTCACATAATGCTAATCTCAAGTAGAATGGTCAAGCCTTCAACCCTTCTGCCAGTGGTTACTTTCGGGTCACCATTCATTTTCTGTGGAGGGGACAAAATCCTAAATCAGTTGGGACTAGACAAGAGCATGTTGCAGTCTGTTATATTGCACCGGGATATTGTTCCTAGAGCATTTTCATGCAACTACCCTAAACAAGTAGCACAAGTTCTCAAGCGTTTGAATGGCTCTTTCCGCTCCCACCCGTGTCTAAACAAGCATGTAAGTAACCTTACTTTTGTTACTTGGATCAAGAATCGGAAACTAGTGTCATAAGATGTCAAAGGCCGTCTCCCCAGGGAGAAAGTGATGAAAATAACCTTAAAATGGCTTCATAATCAATGAAATCTTAGGCATGCCACATGATATACCAAAATACTTGCATTTTAAAGAGCGTAAACAAACATAAACTCACAGTCTTCAGCTGGTGTGTTATTACAGAAAATGTTATACTCTCCAGTGGGACAAACCTTTATCATCCAGCCTAGTGAGAAGTTGTCGCCATCGCATCCAATGCTCCCATCAGGGTGTGGCCTCTACACCTTTGACAACACTCAACATGAAACTGCAATGACTGCATTCAGGACATTTTTAAATACTCCCCATCCACTGGAAACTCTAAGTGATCCCAAGGCTTATGGCTCTGAGGGTACAATCATAAGAGATCATGACTCGAATAACTACAAAACAGCAGTGAGTGATGTTTTAAGGCAATACCGCAAGTTTGCTTTCCGGAAAGTCAGGCAAGAGAGGCATCTGGTATGGCCGTTGATAGCCACTTCTCTCCATCAAGCTTGGACTCACAAAGGCAACTTCGAGAATAGATCGACAAGAGAAGAGGTTATGAGCAGTGTGTGAAGTTGGTCATCTCATAATAAATCATACACAAAATGGGACTGGAGTGAGACATTAACTCAAGAAAAATCAAAAACGGGGAAGGTGGAAACGTTGACGTAGATGGTGGCTATAGATATTCAATTGGACCTAAGATTTCTCACGTACATATCAGATTTGGTAGACAGAAATAAAACTCGGGATGTGCACTCCCGTGCAGTTCAATTTCCTGAACCTGCCTGAAGATAGGACTAAGTGACCCATCAGCTATATATAGTCTGAACTTTGAACTTATACATAATATGTACATCTCAAAAGTGAGCAGCTAGAATTCAAGATGAAGTTCAGATTCCACGGGCTAAAGATAGGACAGCTTCACATATCATGTAATATATAATAAGTCGCAATTTGTAAGAGACATCTAACATTCAAGTGTTGTAGCCTATTACCTCACTCTGGTGCCACTGCCAATGCTACTGGAAATCTGGAAGCTTGTCTTAGCAATGTTACCGGGAACCAAAGCACAGAGTTCTTTCAAGAAAATATCACATGCAAGCGAACAGTAGTGATAAATGGATTCAAAACGCTTTAATCTTAATCTGCCTTTCAAACACCATCTCCATCATCATTCAACTCATTACAATAATATGATTGAGTTTCTTATAGATACGATTGCAATACTTTAACAGATCACAGACAATCTTAGTGACCGGAAGTTGATAAATAAGGTCAAAATCTGATATGACTGGTTTAATAATCTGTCTTTGCATCATCATTTCTTAAGCCAACTACTAATATTCTCGAAGCAGAAAACTCTAATCGTGCTTTACAATTGTCATAACTCATGATCCAATCCATCCCAATAGCATGTTCCAGTTTCCCATAAATTACCATAGCAATACAATAACGAACCATGGTCAATATGCATGCAAATCGGAAAACAGAGGCCAAAATCTGATATGATTGGTTTCATAAACTGTCTTTTCATTCATCATTTCTAAAGTCTAAACCCAAGTACAGATGAAAATCTAGTTCTAAATGTTCTCAAAACAAAAAATTAAAACCAATTGCCTTACATCATCGCTAAGCAGCTAGAGAAAGAGAAATCAAAGTTTCAAGTAAATACTACACAAAATCTCAGACTGAGCAGGACTAACCCTCAAATATTGGACGCCGCCTTTTTTATACGAGCATCTATGACTGTCTCAAATTTCAGCGGCAGGCTGGAACATGCAAAGCATGTCTTGTTCGTTGAGTATACTACACAATATCTATCAGACTGAGCAGGACTAACCCTCGAATATTGGACGCCACCTTTTTTATACAAGCCTCTATGACTGTCACAAATTTCAGCTGCAGGCTGGCATGGCACATGCAAAGCATGTCTCGTTCATAGAGTATGCTGCATTGAAGAGGAAAACACTTGTTAGCTTGATGTCAATTCAAAAAAAATTGAAAGAACTATATACAAGGTTCCACATGAATTAATAGGAGTCTAAAACTATACAAGGTTCCAACTTCCACGTGAAATATAAGGAGTCTAAGATTATACGGGGGTTGTATATGAATTACTAGGCATCTGAGACAACGAAAATTAGGCGGTGACGAGAGATGCCCACATCTAAAAATCTTGTGCAAAACTACAACCACCCACATCAGGAATTTTATATATAAGAACAGCAACAATCTTGGCAGTCAGCACCTGATGGGCACTGCCTAGACCACAATAAAAACAACGATGTGGCTCCCTCTCATGCCGTTGTTCTTAAGGAATTTCAAATATGTCGAAATTGGCTATTTTTTCAACATCTCAACTATCTTTCTTTCCAAAGTTGTTAGTAACTCCTAAAGCTTTTAAATTTAAACTAATTTAAAAGTTTTGCTACACGGAAACTGACTTCTTCAAAGTAGACTTCATGGAGATACTGTTAAATCCACCTAATTTTTCTTCGTAGGAGAAACAATCTAGTAGAAGACACCGATTAACAAAATTCCACTGAAAACCTCTCAAAGCATTTCATATAAAGAATGGGCGGTAAATGAAAAGTTCAATCACCACCTTTAATGCACAATACTCACAGAAGCAGTGTTAGCAGATAGTTCCAACTAGATCCTTGAAGCGATGACTAGAAGTACTAATAGAACATGAACTGTTTATTAAGTGTCTAACAAATATTTTGTAGTGTACATATATTGTGTCGGATGGACTAGCTTAAAGAAATGTTCATTGTTCCTAGGCTAGACCACTAAAGCTAGACAAACAAATATTCTTCACATGGATATTTTTGGGCACGAATATAATTTTTTTTCCCACCAATCCACCTGAACTTGGGAGAAGCAAATGAAATAATCCACCAACCAAGCCCATCCAATCCAATTATTTCTTTTCGTGTTGCCGCGTTCCCCTCACATGTTTTGAAATATGGGGAAATTGGATTGGATTTGAGGGAATATGTAGTTTTTATACTAAAAGACTGATTTGTTCCAAACAGTTCCTAGATTCCGAAACTATGCATATGACCACACAGGCACAGCCAAGCATTGAAATATTGCCATCATTAATCAGTCCGCAGGTATAGTAATAATAGTATGTTCCATGAACTTCCTAAAATCGCTATAAGAATAGGGTCAATTGCAAATTTGCAATGCATAAAATCCTGTAATGCTGCCAAAATCTGATATAGACTATCAAACATTCTGCCTTCCCAGTCATCAATTTTCAAGTTGCATACATCTCAAGCATTACTTTGATATCTAGACTCTAATCATCACAAGCTTGAAAGCTCTTAATCACAGTTTTACAACATACTACATGCATAACTATGTAGCTAACAAGTCAATTAATATCAGTCAGACAGGTTCAGCAATGATGTCAAAAGCTTACGCTCCAACAAAATAATCTGTTTTTACCATTTGTAATTCCAAGCAGGGCACATCTCATGGTCATATACTTTAATGAAGTCAATCATAACAGCTAAAAGTTTTGGTTGCCCAAATGCCTTTGACAATAAGAACTCTAACAGATTGCCTCAACCTAAGTTATCAACTCGAGAAAAAGATAAATTGAAGGAATGTATCAAAACCTTCATTTTTTGTCTGCAGCCGTTCTTTTGCGTATCTCTGTGGCAGTATTGAAGATTCCACCGGTGGGCTCGTTACAAACAAAGCATTTTTTGTTCTTAGAGTGATGCTGCATTGACAGGGACGCAAAAGAGTTATTAGCATGATGCAAACACCTCAAAAACGAGAACTACCTACCAAGAAGGTTCCTCATCTTTCAATAGATGTATATCATTCAATAATCAATCAATATCAATATATATACTTAAAAGAGGGACTTTTCGAGCGATTTTATCGGCTGTTGTTTTAGAGCAATTTCATTGGCTATTACTTTTGTTAAATAAATTAAGTACATAAATAAAAAGATAATTAAATAATAATAAAATATCAGTTGGATAATTATTGTTTTTAGGGCGATTACATTGATCATTACTTTGATTAAATAAATTAAGTATATAAATAAAAAGATAATAATATAGTAATAAAATATCAGTTGGATAATTATTTAATTAGTTGATAAAATAATTGATTTCATTGACTATTGTTTAGAGCAATTTCAAGATAATTAAATAATAATAAGATATCAGTTGGATAATTATTGTTTTTAGAGCGATACATTGATCATTACTTTGATTAATTAAATAAAGTATATAAATAAAAAGATAATAATATAGTAATAAAATATCAGTTGGATAATTATTTAATTAGTTAATAAAATAATTGATTTCATTGACTATTGTTTAGAGCAATTTCATTGGCTATTACTTTAGTTAAATAAATTAAGTATATAAATAAAAGGATAATTAAATAGTAATAAAATATCAGTTGGATAATTATTGTTTTTAGAGCGATTACATTGACTATTACTTTGATTAAATAAATCAAGTATACAAATAAAAAGATAAAAAGATAATTATAATTAAATAATAATAATATATCAGTTGGATAATTATTGTTTTTAGAGTGATTACATTGACTATTACTTTGGTTAAATAAATTATGTATATAAATAAAAAAGATAATTAAATAGTAATAAAATATCAGTTGGTTAATTATTGAATTAGTTAATAAAATAATTGATAACTAAGAATTTTGGCTATCGTAAAGTTATGGTATAATTTTGTTGTTTCCCTTCTCTTTATTAGTTAAAAGCATAAATGAATGTATTGATGAATATATTAAGCACTTAAGTTTATGAGGTATAATTAAAAAAAATACAAGCTACAGAATACGAACACATAAGAATATGAGCTAATGTAAAAAGAATAAGAGTTTAAGGGAATCACGAACTACAAAATCCGAGCACAGAAGAATGCGAGCTATTAACCTAAGAATACGAGCTAATATAAAAAGAATACGAGCTATTAAGCAAAGAATAAGAGCTAATGTAAAAACAATACGAGCTATTAAGATAAGACGAGCTTTAAAATACGAGCATAAATGAATACAAGCTAATAAAAAACAATAGGAGCTATTAAGATAAGACGAGCTTCAAAATATGAGCACAAATGAATACGAATACGAGATTAATAAAAGGATTACGAACTTAAATATACGAGCAGATAGGAATACGGCCTATTAAAATGAGAATATGAGTTAATGTAAACAGAATACGAAAACATGAGCTAATTGAAACACTTCTCGAACTAAAAAAATAGAATCAGATTTGAAAGACGTCAAATTTCATGATATAATAAGCACTTAATATTACAAGGTATAATTAAAAGAATACGAGCTACAAATTACGAATATATAAGAAATACGAGTTAATTAATATATATAAAAGAAATAAGAAATTAAGAGAATCGGGAACTAAAAAATACGAGCACACAAGAACGCGAGCTATTAACGTAAGAATGCGAGCTAATAAAGCTATTAAGCTAAGAATACGAGCTAATGTAAAAAAACTTACGAGCTATTAAGATAAGAATACGAGTGTATAAGAGGATCACAAACTTACAAATATGAGCATGTAAGAATACGGGCTAATATAAAAACAATACGAGCTAATGTAAGGCTAATAAGAAAAAAATACGAGCCTGATACATCTGATGTTTTATTAGCCATAAAAAACAATCATACCTGAATTATTTTCTATATATGTCTATTATACTAAGTATTTTTAGAAGATTAAATGTTACGATTATTACTTTGAAACCATATCAAGATATTACACGGGCAACGCCCGGGCATGAAATCTAGTAGGAGTACAACAGTAAGAGGCATATAAAAACCACACCGAGGTTTCGAAAGATACCCGCGTCCGAAAACCTTCTGCCAACTTTGACCACGACTCAATTAATTGCACTAAAACAGCTCATATTAGCAAGCATATTCCACTTGGAATATTGGACGAATAATGCTTTCTGACTTTGGGGTATCGAGGAAAAACAAAAGGCTCACGGACTGTGTGTGGTAATGAAACTCACAAGTAGCAGGAGTGTTTTAAGACGTGGAGGAATGCTTTTGTTGTATGAGCATGCATATGAAGTACGAGATTTAATTAACTACTTGGGGCATTCATAATTACACTTACAACCAACATTGTGGAGATCCTTGGTCCACAAATAGAAATTACGAAAGGTTCTGTGGCTATAAAGCACGGGCAATAATACTATCTTCAAAGCTGTTCAAAATGGATAGCAAAATCGTCGTTCAAAACTAGGCTCCATTTAGAATCTAACGTACCACCAGTGGGAAAATGCAATACATAATCTGACTTCACGCAAGAATAAAAAAAATCACAAACTAGCACAAAGTGATCAATATGAACACCAAATGCTAATGCACCAACCTAGATTAAGTGGGTAAGAACTAAGAATGAACAATAGAATGAAGAGAAAAAGTTTCAATCACCTTTAGAGCACAATGCTCACAGAAATAGTGCTTGCAACTAGTCACCACTGCATCCACAAAAGGTTGCCTACAGATAAAACAGGCAAAAGGCAAAGAATCATCATCCTCTTCCTCGGCATCGTCATCATCGTCATCATCATGCACTCCCATGGCCAAATTTCTCTTCCGTTCCTTCTCCCTTTCATCCCACTCCTTCTCCATTTGCCATCCAGACTTGTAATCACCCCGATCATGCATAAACTTACATGAATCCCCATATCCACAGTATCCTGTTTCTTTGTAATCTTTACAAATATCTGGTTGGTAGTCAAATCTGGTAGAAACTTTAATATGAGCTGATGCCCTGAGAGGGCCATGAGCCCCACCAGCTTTCTCGGAAGCAACAGTCTGTTCACGACGAAACCCAGCCCTGTGATCAGTGTAATTATTCATACCCTTGTATAACTTTTCACCCCCAGTTGCCTTGTTCTTGCCTTTTAAGGCCTCCTCTGCTTGCTTAAGAGCTCTCTCACGTATAGCCCGTGCATCTCTAGAGTAATCGGTCTCAGTTTCAAGGGTGGCAGTCGCTTTGCTATCGTTTTGAACCTGAATCATCTTAGAAGACTCATACTGGAAGAATGAATTTTTCGATTCCTGAGTGGATTCATTTGCTGGAGGTTTGGAGGGTCTTTTACCCTTATGTGCCAAGGCACTCACGGTCGTCTCATCTTCATCAGCATCCACATTTTCATCAATAGTCCTTTTCCTGATGTTTCTGTTCTTCGTTGGTTTTCTGAAAAAGCTGCATACTGCGAATAAGCAACAAAAGCCATACACCATTAAACCTCCAAACACACCCAAATGCTCATATTACTCAAGATCATCTACACAAAGATACTAAGCATACCTTGTTCGTTCTTCTCGCCTAATTCTGACCGGTTTTCCTCAGGTTCTGGCGTGGCCATTCTGATAATACACAAAAACTTGATAAGTATCAAACTCTCTCTACAAAAAAAGTATACCAAAGTAATCTATTAATCTTCTAATAAGTCGTTCGTGGCAGTTCCATCCATCGATTTATTGTGAGACACCAAATTGGCCCGTTCTGCCATAAGTACCTCCTCCATATTCCGCTTAAGTAGAATTAGACAATGAACTGTTTTGAGTTCGTAATTAGAAAATTTCGCCTTTCTAAATCTTAATTCACCGAAAATTTGATGAATTGTAAACCTAGTTGAGCCCGAAAGACTAGAACTACACAGATATCATTGAATTAACTGTTAACCCTCCTAGCCCCATAGCATAAATATTAACCCTAATTGCTAGTTTTTGAGATAAACAAGCTTTTGACAATTTTCTACTCATTCAAATTGACGGAAACAGCCTCTTTGTGTTGCTAACACGAGGGTAATGCTGCGTACATCCGACTCCCCTACCTCACAATTTTGTGAGAATCATTGAGGCACTGGGATAACGTTGTTGTTAAGCAAGATTGATAAGCTGCATTAGTTTACTGACACATTATAATCGACCTTTAATCAACAGGCTACCATTCAAAATACACAAATTCTCATTTGCGACAGCATTATTCCGTCACAAGCTTGCGACTTCTCGCAGATAACTACTGCAACTCTAACTCAAAACATTAAATAATTTAAATATTAACAAAGCCAAATCAACTTATATTGAAAATAAACCAACGAAGATCAAAAGGAAAACGAAGAATACGAACGAGAAAGACTATATTACCTTGATAGGAAGACGATTTGTGCGCGTAATTGATGAACTAGACGGGGATGTACTGGGTTGTTTAGGAAATTAGGGTTTGATTTAAGGGATTGGGGTTTTTGTTGTTTAAGGTTGAAGCACGAGTAATTCAATCAGCCGACCAATATAACTCTGTTATTAACCTATTAAGTATTATTCTCCCGTCTAAGTTTTGATTCACGGTGTAAAAAAAGAAGAATTAAATTTTATTTTTTTTAATAAAATGTGATCATTTAATGATAAAATATTGTAACTTTGCAATTTATTTAAATATTTCATATGTTTATATTATTTTTATTATTTTATAGTATTAGTTATGTTTGCTTTAAATACACGGTTTTAATAAAGTAACGTATGTGACTATTTTTTAGTTGAGTGAGTCTTGAGTCTCTACCTTAAATATACATGTTATTATTCAGTCGGGTCGTCTTTGAGTTCAGGAAAGAGCAGGTTATCTCTGAAATCTTTTGGGATGGATTCTCGGGATCGGTGGTTGGTCTTTGTGTTCGGGCATCTTTTGACATGTTTGAATTTACGACATGTGAGCTACCTACACGGGATGGGTGGTAGGTCTTTGGGTGGGTTTAACTTAATATGAACGACACTTCAAAAGGAAACTCAGGCCCAACAGGAGCCGATGGAATATTTAAGGATCAAACGGGTAATTTTAATTACGACCTTTTATTTTTTACGTGGTATTTGTTCGTCTATGAAAGCTAAGTTATTAGGTCTACTAGCCGTTTCGGAAAGAGCAAAATCACTTAATCTTACGAAACTTATCATGCACATGGATAACTTGTTTGTGTCAATCTCATTAATGAAGACAAGCGAGTGAGCAATAGCCCTAAGTACATCGTCAAATGTTGCAAGGATTTGATTTGAGAAGCTCGATGAACAGCTAAACTTGAGCACACCTATCGAGAAACTGATAGAGCCGCTGATTTATTAGCTAACCGTGAGGTTTAATCTAGCACTATTCCCACATTTTTAGGTTTTCCTTTTAATGATTTATGTCACATTCTTCTGGAATACGTCTTTTGAGTAGCTATTTGCTGTGTAATAAGACTAATAACTAGCTAGTAAATTTTGGGCTATATCCCCTCACTAATTCCAAAAATAAAATTAAAATGACACCATTAAAAAATGCGCACTTTTGAATGTTCATTTATATAATACATAATTTACGCAATAAAATTAATTTTTCACCTGAATGACCGTGGCATGTTGATCATTTGTAAACTCACTGAGAATACGTGTGTTATGTATTACACCGAAAGAAAAAAGAGTTAATAATACAACGAGACACACAACTTCTCCTTACCCTAACAATCCACTTACAAACTAACCTAACCACCCCAAAGTGAGCACCTTCACCATGCGTCTACCGTAACTCTATTATATGCGTTGACAACTTATTTACCATCCATCCCACGCTCTCTCATATCACCAACTCATTCGACCACCACCACATCTTTCATCTCACACAACAAAAGCACAGTTTTTCATCACCAACATTTCCTCCTATAATCTTACTTTCAAAAATGCCACTTCTTCTATTTTATGAAAGGATATAAAATATTAAACGGTAGAAAATAAGTAAAAAGTATGTAACACGATCAAAAGAATAAAAATTTCTAATATATACTACGAAAATCAACACGGAATCAAAAAAAAAAAAAATTTTAAAAATATACTAGGAAAATCAACACGGAAGATTGGAATTTTTGAAGTTTGACCTAAAAAAATGAATTTCAAGGATAGTTTTAACCTAAAAACAGGCGCGAGACCAAAAGCCCTTAATAAACCCTGACCTCGCAAACATTTCCTCTACCGCCATTATCCCACCACCATTCAACCACCGCCGATAACCCGATAACCCGATTAGTTCATTAACCGGTTCCTCCGTCGAAATAACCAATTAACCCTATTACTAAGATGTCCCCCAAATCAATTACCCAAAAATACCAAATAAAGGGGTCGGGTCGCCCGTTATCCACTCCGACAGGACCCGATTCACTCAGGTCTGGGGTTAGTAATGAGGATGAAGATTCCCATGGTTCGGTTTCGGGTAGGGGTCGGGCTAGTAAGAGGGGGAGAGAGGGTAAAGAGAGTAGGATTGCTAATGATGATCATGGTTCGGGTTCGGGCTCGGGTAGGGGTAGTAAGAGGGTGAGAGGAGGTGGTGGTTTCGATACGGGAGGTTCGGGTTTGGGTTCGAGGTCTGGAGGACCGGGACGAGGTGTTATTGGGTCGGAGGGGAGTGAGTTGAAGAAGGAGAAGAAGGAGAAGAAGGGAAAGAAGGAGAAGAAGAAGGAGAAGGAGAAGAAGGAGAAGGAGAAGAAGGAGAAATCGATTTCCGGGTTTTTGGATTTGATAGGTGAGGATGACAGTGAAAAGGATATGGAGAATATGAGTGAGGATGAGGAAATTAAGCTTAAGAGTAGTAGTTTTTTGATTGAAAATGCGGTTGTAAAACCGGTTTCTGTACCTAGTTTGCCAGAGGCGGATGATTCTTACCTAAGCGAAACGAGGTTTACCGTCTTTTTGTATTGTTTATCTGTTTCTGCCTTGTTTGTTGTGTTGCCATTTTTTGGCTGAGTATGTAGGAATTCATGAATCATGAATGACGGATTTTCTCGACTTAAGCTAGGTTATTGTTCGCGAAAGTCATTAAATTTATTGTTTGTTGGGTTGGGTTGGGTTGGGTAAGAGACTAGAGTTCCTCTGATTCTCTGAATGAATATCCATGTACAATTTAATGTTAAGGGATGATTCTGTCTGCTGATATAAGTATGTAGACGCTGGCAGTTTTGTTGTGACGATGGCTATCTGTAACGAGAACGCTGGCAGTTTTGTTGTGACGATGGCTATCTGTAACGAGAACGCTGGCAGTTTTGTTGTGACGATGGCTATCTGTAACGAGAACGCTGGCAGTTTTGTTGTGACGATGGCTATCTGTAACGAGAACGCTGGCAGTTTTGTTGTGATGATGGCTATCTGTAACGAGAGTTATCAGGAAAATACGTGGTCTGCTTACTTAAGAATGTATTTATGTTAAGTGCCGATAGCATGATGATCCTCTATCTGCCTTGGTGGATTGTGTATATGTAGCCACTTTGTTTGTTTTTAGTAAGGAACTTTACTGATAATAGCTAAGCTAGTTAAGTATGAGTCGGAAAAAGGGTTCTGAACCTTCTGATGATTCACAGTATGCTAAAGCTCTGCACTCTTTTCAGGTTTGATCAATGTTCTGTCTCACCGTTGTCGCTTAAAGCAATCAAGGATGTTGGCTATGAGAAGATGACCATGGTGCAAGAAGCTACCCTACCCGTTATTCTAAAAGGTCAGTTAGAGAACTCATGACATTCATCACCCACGAGTAGAATTGCCCCTCTCTTTTGTTAAATTAGTGAAAGGGAACACTCGTTTTTCACAAAGACAAGGAAGGAGCAAAACTTCATCTTGAATATCATACTAAATGGTGAAAGTCCAATAGATAATGTATGAACACACAGTCTAATGTATTTTTATCGTCATCTCGTCCTGCTACCTTTTGAGCTGGTGAGAGGTGTATTTGAAGGTTGCCATTATTTGTTTAACTAAGCAATCCATCCATGTGGGTATTTCCGTAGATTGCACTTAAATAGACATAACTAGTTCGGTTGGGAGCTACTTATGTCTTATGCCATCTTGTATGAATAGGGTTTTTGACTCTGTGAGCAAGTCTTTTAGTTCGGATTGCATGTGGGACAGTGGGAGGTCCTCAAGTGATAAATATTAACCAAGTTCTACATTGATTCAATAATTCTGGAGCAGTTTTTTTTCATCTGTATCACCCTCTAAATTTCTAAAATTTTAATAGTGCATTTGTGGAAGACCAGTTTCTGATACGATAGAGAGCTGTACTTAATCTGCATTGTTTCACATAATCGATGCCCATGGATGAAATCCTCATCAACTATGGTTACGTCAAGTTTAAGTCTGTATTTTAGTTATTATGGGGATTTCTTTTGTTTTGGATTTATAATTGTTTTAAAAAGTTGAAGGTATTGTAGCTTGGATTTATTCTGTAAACTGCGTAGTTACCACTTGACTTAGTGTCTTTTACTCTCTAGGTAAGGATGTTATGGCAAAAGCTAGAACAGGCACAGGCAAAACTGTGGCATTTTTGGTAATATATACGTCCTTTCGTTTTAAGTGTGTATATATGATTTTTTTTCTTTCCCCATATCTAAATTCTGAGGGATTTATTAATGAAAAGCATGTGGCGGCTTTACAGTTTACACTACGTGATTTAAGGGATTGAAATTCTTGGTTCCAACTTCCAAGTAAAGAAAAAAGTATCCTTAATGTTTGATCAAGTCCTACAACGATTCAGAAAATTTGCACCATAGTACCCTAAAAACATTACTTTGACATTACTTTAAATCTCGTGTTTGAAACAGACAAAATAAGTTTTATACTTAATTTTATGTTGTTTTGTGAAAAAAAATTCAAGCATCCAATATTTATTCTAAGATATAATGAGGCAATATACAAGGATTCAGGAAAAAATTATTTTGGGTTAAAAATGACCAAAAATAGACGATTTTGAAGGTTATTAATAGGGTGGTTGGATATATGCAACCTTATACCGTGGTTGCAACTTGCAAGTTGCGACGTAGACAGTCTGTTTGATTAAGTCCTTCCAGGATATTGGTTATTTACTGCTTGCTCTTCATTTTAGCTTCCATCCATTGAAGTTGTGACCAAGACACCACCAGCTGGCCGTGATCAAGAGCGACCACCAATTCTCGTTCTTGTTGTATGCCCAACTAGAGAGCTCGCTAGTCAAGCAGCTGCAGAAGCTAACAAATTGGTTAAGTATCATCCTTCTATTGGTATTCAAGTTGTGATAGGAGGTACAAAAATTTCAGTTGAGCAGAACCGCTTGCGGAAACAACCTTGCCAGGTAAGCCTAATGATATCATATGAGGTCCTATAGATGTACTAACTACTCCTGTGGATTGCTTCGATTAAACTATTCAGAGTTTCTTCCAATTCCAAAATGAAGCTGTCATTAACATGTCGTTCTGCAGCAGCCGTTTCCAATATTTACGATGGATCTAGAATAAGTCTTGCATTATTGAATTATTTTTCACACAACTGTTGGCCCCCATCCACCAAAAAAAGAAGAAAAATGCTCCGTATAAATTTAGGTGGCTAGCTTCCGTACACACCTATAAGCTACAGATTTATCATTTTTATAGGCTAGACATTCATGCATTCTCATATGAGATGCTCGCATAATAAGATTATCACGAGACAATTTAACTCAAAATTAAAGTGACGCCATAAACTGTACTTCCTCTATACTTCTGTTTTCTTTCTGTATTGCTCTTTGGTGCGGTGCGTGCAAAAAGAAATGACGTGAAATATAAAGTATGGAGGGAGTTACTCTTAATATCCTACTAACACTTATTGGTAGTGACCTTTATTCACATTCCATGACCTTTTTATCACCATCAATGACTTTTACTTAGTTAGTCACCTCTCTTAGTAGTTGGCGACTTACTTTTGATTGTGATGTTGTCTCACAAAAACTTATTATAAAACCATCTCATATAGGAGAACTATCGGGAAATTAATTTGTATAGTTTGTAAAATTCATCTGTTTTTTAATTACTACTCCGTATTTGCTTAGATTGCGTATTTGATCGAGTAGTTAACTTAATTTTGGACCCAGATTCTTGTGGCTACACCTGGAAGGCTTCGGGACCATCTTGAGAATACGGCAGGATTTGCTACTCGGCTGATGGGGGTGAAAGTCCTTGTGTTGGATGAAGCAGATCATTTGCTAGACATGGGATTTCGTAAAGACATTGATAAAATTGTTGCTGCTGTTCCTAAACAACGACAAACCCTACTTTTCTCTGCCACCATACCTGATGAGGTTGGTCGTCTGATAATTTGGCTGGACGTACGTTGTTAAATGTTATGAAAGTAATATGACTTAGATTGTGTGAATATTCTTGTTTGAAGGTCCGCCAAATCTGCCACATTGCATTAAAGAAAGATTATGAGTTTATAAACACAGTTGAAGAAGGCACTGGAGAAACTCATTCTCAGGTATGTTTTTTTTCTCTCCTCTGGTTTAATAAAATTCACAAGGGCATCGGCACCGTGAAGGAGTTCGATTTTTCTATCAATATTTTTGCTTGCTGACCGCTAATCATGTATTGGTTTTTCAGGTCAGGCAAACTCATTTAGTTGCCCCTCTAGAGGACCATTTTTCCCTAGTATATGCTCTCCTTAAAGGTCATATTTCAGATGATGTGAACTATAAGGTATGGACATTTTTTCCTTTCCTGATGAAATTCTTTCTTATTGTATTAAATGTTTGTTCACTCATGACGGTTCCAAAGGATGATTCATGTCAGCCGACCCCAAAACATTTTGGGACTAAGGCTCTGATGTTGTTGTTGTTGTTGTTGTTGTATTAAATGCTTCATGCTCCCTGGCTATTATGTGTAGTTTTTGCAATGTACGTCCGTAATTTCTTATGCATTTGCATAACATGTTTTTTTTGCAGGTTCTTGTATTCTGCACCACCGCTATGGTGACAAAACTCGTTGCCGACCTTCTAGGTGAACTGAACTTGAATGTTCGGGAGATTCACTCGAGAAAACCACAGAGTTACAGAACCCGAGTTTCAGATGAGTTCCGCAAGTCAAAGGGTCTTATTCTTGTGACATCTGATGTTTCAGCACGTGGTGTTGATTACCCAGATGTCACCCTTGTTATACAGGTAATGTTGCCATAAATGTCATTTAATTTGAAGCCTGTAAACCGTTAAATGTCAGTGGTTTTCATGGTGTCAGTTTGAAGCACGTCCGCCTCAAACCTTAAAAAGCTCTGTAATTCTGTATACACTATTTTTATTAACGATTGCTCCATCTTTAGGTCGGATTGCCATCTGATAAAGCACAATACATTCATAGGCTGGGAAGAACGGGACGCAAAGGCAAGGAGGGGAAAGGTATACTAATGCTGGCACCTTGGGAGGAAGATTTCTTGAACACTATCAAGGATCTTCCCATCAGCAAGGCAACACCGCCAATGGTTGATCCGGATCTGAGGAAGAAAGTAAGTTTCTAGGCGTTCTTTAATTACTTCGTTTTCTTCAAACGGTTGTATACTTATCCTTTTTAGGCCGTCTCATTGTCCCAACATCCAACATGTATGCCTTTTTAATGGATGTGATGTCATGGGCGAACCCACCTAGTAGCAGGAGGTGGCGGCCGCTGCCCCAAACTTAAAGAAATTGGTTAAGAAGGCGAATTTTTGCTACCCGAATATTTCTGAATAGTAAATAAGTAAAGGTAATCTCATTAAACGACTATTAAACATTATCAGACTCAATGGTAAAGGTCTTAAAATCCCATCCGGCGGTCATGGGTTCGAATCCCACTAACATGTATATTCATTTTTTAAAATTTTTTGCTATCCCGTATATTAAATCCTGGGTTCGCTCCAGTGATGTATCCTCTGACGTATGCCCAAGACATCCAAAAACACCCCAACCCAGCCGAAAAATTGCCCTAAACCCACCTGAAGTACTGTTCTTTATGATGTTGAATGTTTTTTATGCTGATACTTGGACCGACTTCATATTTCTGTCCTTAATATGATGATGCTAGGTGGAGCGTGCATTATCGAATGTGGAGATGAAGAACAAGGAAGCGGCATACCAAGCGTGGCTGGGGTACTATAATTCAACTAAGATGGTGGGACGTAACAAAATCAGACTAGTGCAGCTGGCAAGTGAATTTAGCCGGAGCATGGGGCTTGACAATCCCCCAGCCATCCCCAAGCTTGTGATTGGTAAAATGGGCCTAAAAAATGTCCCTGGTTTGCGTTCCAAGTAGACGCGTCACTCACCATGACATTGTGGTCCTCAATGTCTGCACTCTGCATTTCTCATCCTTCCTAAGTATCTGCAACTCGAGCCACTCCCTCGCGGTTAACAAAGAACTCGAGAGAGAGAGAGAAGGAAGGAATGGGTGGGAGCTGTTTCGGAATCAAGCATGAACCAAGGAATCATGTTCAGATATCATCACTTTTCACTGATTCTATGTTGATTCACCCATTTGGGCGCTAACTACTTTGGTGTAACACCGCTTCATATAAGAATTTGTGATTTCACTCAAACTATTTTTGCTCGTGTCGCTGTATCAGGAGTTAATTGCACAATTACTGTAATCACAAGAAAAACCAAGGGGAAGGCCCATACCGGAAATTGCATTACTGTCAATGTCATGCCAAATCCTTCTCGCCAATTATTTCGAAAGGCGTTCATTCCTATGCGTACGTTTACCCGTCACAAGCTTGTGACGGGTAAATCACTACCAATCAACACCACTGCAACTACACCACCGTCTATCTAGGTAGCACCAAAACGAATACGGACACGGGACACGGCATCCCAATTTCATTTTTATTATGTATTTGAAACTAAATCTAAACAAGTAAAGGTATCATTCAATATTTACTATAACTAATTCTCATTTTCCACTCAAACTCGTCTTCTAATCGATCTTTTTTAAAATTTTATTCTTCGTCTAAATTATAATATGTTTAGTCAGGTGTCCAGCAAGTGTCAGGAGTAGAAATGTCCGTGCTACCTAGTCGTCCATTTCTATGGTTCTACCACATCACCGTTTACATGCACCATAAAGAGACATTGACGTTAACCTCTTGCTACAAGTGCCACCTTTACGCATTTGATACCATCGTTCCTTTAACCACCACCATTAGAAACACCATATTTAATCCCATAAAACTGTCTCCAAGACCCTAAACCCCTCTCCCCCACCCACGAACCACCAGACCTGGTTTCGAGAGACGAGACTCCTTCATTTTACTCTTTAGAAAGGGTTATTCGGGATGAGTTTGTGTTTGAATTGAAAAGTAATGTGACTCATTTACAACACAAACACAAATACGAATAAAAAATACGCGATATTATTGTCGTTTAAATGAGCGCACATATGAATCAAACCCAAATTTAACCACTTTAACTAATTCTAGTTCTCACTCGATTAAGTTTAACCTAAAAATAGGCGCGACACCAAAGCCCTTGATAAACCCCACCCTCGCGAACATTTCTTCTACCACCATTTTCCGACTACCACCACCGTAACCCGATTATGCTTCGGTTCCTCCGCCCAAATAACCCGTTAGCCCGTATTTACAAGTTGTCTCCTAAATCTACAACCGACAGTTCCTCCAACTCCATACCCGGTTTCCGCCACCTTTTTCCCCCCAAAATCAAATACCAAAAATCCGGGTCGGGTCGTCTGTTATCCACTCAAACAGGACCCGAATCATTTAAGTCTGGGGTTAGCAATGAGGATGAAGATGATCATGGTTCGGGTTCGGATTCAGATTCGAGGACGGGTCCAAGTAGTAAGAGTGGGAGAGGTGGTGGGTTCGATTCGAGCTGTTCGGGTTTGAGTTCGAGGTTTGGGGAAACGGATAAGAGAGGTGAATTGTGTAATGCGGAGAATGCGGGTGAGGATGAGGAAATTGTGGGTGTAAAACCGGGTTCTGTGCCTAGTTTGCCGGAAGCTGATGATTCTTACCTTAGCGAAACGAGGTTTGCCGTCTTTTTCGTACTCCCACTGTTCCGCTCATTTGTTGCCTTATTCCATTTTCAGGTGTCGCGGTTAATTATTGTCCTTTCTATGTTAAGAATGAACTTGATGAACCGTTTGATCATTCACACTCGATTTGGTACGCTTGTCATTTAGTAATTGACCGCTCCTCTTTACTCGATTTTTGTGCCAAAACCGAAGTACAACAGTTTGGGTGTCGCAGTTAATTAGATTTTTGGGTGTTGGAGTTAATTGTTGTGCTTTCTATTTTAAGAATAAATTTGTTGAACAATTTGATCATTCACACTCAATTTGGTCCACTTGTCTTTTAGTTATCGACCCCTTTTCTTTACTTCTATTTGTGCCAAAACCAAAGGATAACAATTGACCGGGATGTATGGAGTACTACCTACTATTCGGGATACCACTTCCTATTCGACTTTGGCACAAAATTTAAAGAAGCATAAAGTATTGTTGTGGGGTGGGATGATTGGAGAGAGGGTGAGTAATCTGGGGTATTATTGTGAGTAAGTTGATTAAAATAAGTATAAAGTGTAAGTATTGTGGGGTATTGTGGTGGGGTGAGGTGATTAAAATATATATAAAACTTTAACAAAAAAGGAAATAGGGAAGGTATTGTGAATTGACGAAAAAAGAAATAGGGAAAGTTATTATGAATAGGAGAGAGTACCTTAATTCTGTACTTAGCCGGGTTGTTGTTCTTGAGTATCCTATTTTTCGGGTGGTTGTGATTGAATGTATAACAAATAATTCTGAAATTTGGGGACTGATCTTGTCTGCTGTACTTCTGTTCACATTGGCACATTGTGTTGTTTTTCTATGACGACTTTCTTACTTTCTGTAATTTGTAGCTTATCGGTAAAATATGTTGCTTATGAGTTATATTGTTATCTACTCGCGTTAGAGGGTTGTATAAATGTAGTCAGCTCCGTTTGTTTCTTAAATGAAGCTCGCTCTGAAAAGATCGATCGATCTTGAGTAAGAAGTAGGGTTCTGAAAATTCACTAGATGGTAAACTCCACTCTTTGCAGGTTTGATCAATGTGCTGTCTCACCCTTATCGCTTAAAGCAATTAAGGATGTTGGATATGAGAAGATGACTATGGTGCAAGAAGCTACATTACCTGTTATTTTAAAAGGTCAGTTAGAGAACTCTTGAATGAAACTCATTGCTGCTAGTAGAATCACCACCTCTCTTTTGTCAAAGTAGTAAGGAGAGAACTTCATCTTGATTATAATACTAAACGGTTCACGTACACTATATAATGTATGGACACTCAGAGTCTAATAATATGTCTTGTTGTCTGTTCGCCGTGTTACCTTCTGAGCAGGTGAGAGGTGCATTTCAAGGTTGCTCTTAAGTGTTTAAATCATCCATTTGGGAATTTCTGTAGATTGCCCTTTTGTAGACGTTACTAGTTTTGCTGGTAGCTACTTATGTCATCTTGGACGGGTTGGATTTTTGGAACTGTTGGCATCAACATTTTTTTTTTGGTTCTCTAAGTTCGGATTGCATGTGAGAGTTGCTCAAGTGATAAGTGGTTATTTAACAAAAAACTACAATGATCCAACAATTCAGAAGCGTTTTCTTTTCATAAGTATCACCTTCTAAAAGTTTACTAGGGCATTTGTCGGAGACCCGTTTCTGATACCCCAGAAAGCCATACTTCAATCTGCATGATTTCACATAGCCCGTGCATGGAATCCTCATTAACTATGCTTATGTGAAGTTTACCAGTCTGCATTTTAGTTATGTCCTATGGGGATTTCTTTTGCACTGGATTTATAATTGTTTTTAGAAGTTGATGGTATTGTAACACTGATTTACTCTGTAAATTGCTATTCACCATTTGACTGAGTTTCTTTTACTCTCTAGGTAAGGATGTTATGGCAAAAGCTAGAACAGGCACAGGCAAAACTGTGGCATTTTTGGTAATATATGCTTCATTTCATTTTATTCGCTTATATATTTTCCCCCATACCTTAATTCTGTTAAATTGGTTAATGAAAAGCATGTGGCGGCTTTGCACTACGTCAATTTAAGGGACTGAAATTCTTGGTTCCAACTTCCAAGTAAAGCAAAAAGTGTCCTTTATGTTTGATCAAGTCCTACAACAACTTAACCTCCGCGCCTGAGGGATCCCGTAAATTGTGGGTAGGGTGGTCGGATATATACGACCTTATACCTGTCCTTCGTGGAGATTTGTTACTTACTACTTGCTCTTAATTTCAGCTTCCGTCTATTGAAGTTGTGACCAAGACACCACCAGCTGCCCGTGATCAAAAACGACCACCCATTCTTGTTCTCGTTGTATGCCCAACTAGAGAGCTTGCTGGTCAAGCAGCTGCAGAAGCTAACAAATTGGTTAAGTATCATCCTTCTATTGGTGTCCAAGTTGTGATAGGAGGTACAAAACTTGCAGTTGAGCAGAAACGCATGAAGACATATCCTTGCCAGGTATGCTCACTGATTTGATTTAGGGTCCTTTAGATGCAGACATGTAGTAAACTGCTCTTGTGGGTTGCTTAGGTTAGCTATTCTGAGTTTCTTCAAACTCTTACATGTGAAGCTGTCATCAAATTGTGGTTCTGAAGTAGCCGCTTCCAGTAATTTACAATGTCTTTAGAATAAGTCTATTTTGTTGAATTATTTTCCAGCAAAATAAATAAATTATAAATTTAGTGAGTTAGACATCTATAAGCTACAGAATACAGATTCATTTTTTCGAAGGCTGGAAATTCACTAATAGGATATTATGAGATCAGTTTACTCAAATTTAAAATGATGCCATAATTAATACATTAATACTCCCTCCATACTTCATTTTTCTTTCCTTATTCCTTTTTGGGAAGTTTTCTACTTTTCTTCTTTTGGGAGGTGGGGCTGGGTAGGAGGCGGTTGGTGGGAGGAGGCTGATGAAATTAGTGTGACACAGCACCTCCGCAATTTTTTAATGAACCAAAAAATGAAAATAACCATATCGGCCTCTCCGACTCCATGTGGTGTCCGACACTAGTTGATAACTGCTACTGACTGTTCTAGGTTGGATTCTGATGTGGTCATAAAAAAAACTTTTATCGTCTCATATAGGAGAATCATTGGGACTTTTGCATAGATTGCGTTTTATGGCCGGTAGTTAACTTAAATTTGGGTACAGATTCTGGTGGCTACACCTGGAAGGTTTCGGGATCATCTTGAGAATACTGCAGGATTTGCTACCCGGCTGATGGGGGTGAAAGTTCTTGTGCTAGATGAAGCCGATCTTTTGTTAGACATGGGATTTCGTAAAGACATTGAGAAAATTGTGGCTGCTGTTCCTAAACAGCGACAAACCCTACTTTTCTCTGCCACCATACCTGATGAGGTTGGTCTTCTGATAACTTGGCTGGACGTACATTGTAAAATAATGTGAAAGTAATACTACTTAAATTATATGAATATTCTTGTTTGAAGGTCCGCCAAATCTGCCACATTGCATTGAGGAGAAATTATGAGTTTATAAACGCTGTTCAAGAAGGCACTGGCGAAACTCATTCTCATGTATGGTTTTTTCGCTCTCCTGGTTTAATGGAACTCACAAGTCACAAGGGCATCGGCACCGTGAAGGAGTTTGATACTTCGATTTTTCATTTGCTAACCCCCATGTAGTGGTTTTTCAGGTCATGCAAACACATTTAGTTGCCCCTCTAGAGAACCATTTTTCTTTACTATATGCTATCCTTAAAGATCATATTTCAGATGATGTGAACTATAAGGTGTGAACATTTTTTCCTTTCCTGATCAAATTCTTTCTTAATGTATTGAATGCTTCATGCTCCCTGGCTATTATGCGTAGTTTTTGCGATGTACATCCCTAATTTCTTATGCATTTGCATAACATATTTTTTTTGCAGGTTATTGTATTCTGCAACACTGCTATGGTGACAAGACTCGTTGCCGACCTTCTTGGCGAACTGAACTTGAATGTTCGGGAGATTCACTCGATAAACCCACAGAGTTCCAGAACCCGAGTTTCTGACGAGTTCCGCAAGTCGAAGGGTCTTATTCTTGTGACATCTGATGTTTCTGCACGTGGTGTTGATTACCCAGATGTCACCCTTGTTATACAGGTAATGTTGTCATTGCATTGTGCAAATGTCATTTAATTAAGCCTGTAAAGTCGTTAAATGTTGGTGGTTTTCACGGTGTCAGTTTGAAACACGTGAGCCTCAAACCTTCACTTTTTACTAACGATTGCTCCATCTGTAGGTTGGATTGCCATCTGATAAAAAACAATACATTCATAGGCTGGGAAGAACGGGACGCAGAGGCAAGGAGGGGAAAGGTATACTTCTACTGGCACCTTGGGAGGAATCTTTCTTGAACACTATCAAGGATCTTCCCATCAGCAAGGCAACACCGCCAACTGTTGATCTGGGTCTGAGGAGGAAAGTAAGTTTCGAGGTGTTCTTTAATTACTTCCTTTGCTTCAACCGGTTGTATAACTATTCTTTTTTGGCCGTGCCATTGTCCCATCATCCAACATGTATAATGTATGTGATGTATCTTCCGATATATGCCCTAGACATCCAAAAATACCCCAACCCAGCTGCACCTTTTGTTTCTTTCAAACTTGAGAACACGTAAAAATAATCTACTTTGCCCGCAAGGACGGAGTCTAGTGGTTAAAACTTGGGCCACATTCCCAAGAGTCTCAGGTTCAACTTTCAAGCCTCACCAAGAGCAATCTTGGGGGTAAATTGGCTTGAGACTATGCCTTCTAGATTTCGAGTCTGTCGCGCACCAAAGGTAGCGGCTGCGGGTTACCACGCCATTCAAAAAAAAAGTAATCTACTTTGTAAAATGGCTCGAAACCCACCTGCATATGTTTTTTTCCTATAACTTCTCAAAAGTAAAATTTTCTCGTATAAAACGGCTGTAACAGATGAAGTACTGTCCTCTATGAAGTTGATTGTTTTGTATGCTAATACTTGGACCGACTTCATATTTTGTCCTCAATATGATGGTACTAGGTGGAGCGTGCATTATCGAATGTGGAGATAAAGAACAAGAAAGCGGCATACCAAGCGTGGCTGGGGTACTATAATTCGACTCAAATGGTGGGACGTGACAAATACAGACTAGTGCAGCTGGCAAATGAATTTAGCCGGAGCATGGGGCTTGACAATCCCCCAGCTATCCCCATGCTTGTGATTGGTAAACTGGGCCTAAAAAATGTCCCTGGTTTGCGTTCCAAGTTGATGTATCACTCATCATGACATTGTGGTCCTCAATCTCTGCATTTCTCATCCTTCCTAACAAACAACTTGAGCTACATCTTCTCAGTTAGCAATCTGAAGAAGGAAGGAAACAAGGATGGAACTGAGGAATTATGTCCAGATATCATCAACATTCACCCTATGTTACTCTGACTCGGCGGCTTGAAGGGTCGGACACGGGTACGTATCCAAGTGTCGGACACGGCTATTTTATGAAAAAGGTTTAAGTTTTTGGTCTAAAATGAAGTGTCCGGGTGTCATACTAATGTCCAAGGATCAAGTGTTGGACACGGGTACGACGGGAGGTCATATGAAGTGTCGAAGTAACATTGCATTCACCCATTTGGTCGCTAACTACTTTGGTATAACACCGCTTCATATAAGAATTTGTGATTTCACGCAAACTATTTTGCTCGTGTTGCGGTATCAGGAGTTAACTCACTCTCCTTCTCGAGAAAGACACATACAAGAAAACTGCAGATTTACTGTAATCACAGGAAAAATCAAGGGGAAAGACCCATACTGAAAACTGTATTACTGTCAGGTTCCAGATGTTGGACCAGTTGACCTGGATATGGGCGCCAGCGTCATGCCAAATGCCTCTCGCCAATTATTTTGAAAGGTGTTCTTGCCTTTGCATAAATGCGTAATCGGGGTGAATGTTGAGATAGAATTGATCTTGTATAAAATTGTTGTATAATAAGTCCGTAGTGAAAACCCTAAACCCTAATAGTTTCCAGTCAAATAAAGTGGTATAAATGGAGAAATATAGTGTCAAAATAATGTCCTGAAGTCCAGGGTTATGAATGAGTTGGACTTCCTTGATAAGCCCTCGAAATCGGCTTTGTCAAAACTCGACTTGAAACATGTTAAACTAAGCACGAGCTCGAGCTCGAGCCAAGATAAGCCAAGCCTGAGTACACTAAGGCTTGGCACGAAAGGTCGTTTGGCTTTGTTATTTTTCAAATTACTTAATTTTTATCGATAATGTTTAGTTAAAATATATCAGTTTTACGATAATCATAATATAATTTAGGGTCCGAGCATATGCATGGTATTTTAGATATAAATAATAGAGAATTTGTAATTAATCAAATTAATGTAGTTTACTTTTATTTTATAAATTTCATATATAATTCTAAAAGGATATGTTATTAGCCTTATTTATGTAAAAGTTCAATAATAATTGATGTTATAAAATTAATTATGAGATAAATATTTTTTAATAATAGTAAAATAGATAAATAGTCAACACTAATTACTTAGGAAAGAAATATTGTCTAATAGAAGATCACTTAGGTGATAATTTTAAGCGGGAAAAAAATATACGAAATCTAGACAAATAACTGAAAAATATTCTAGCTTAATATTGAAAAATTATGTTAAAATTTAAATAATGCTCGAACAAAGCTTAATCTTAAGCTTGGGTTCGTAAAAAAAATATGACCCGCTCACTAGCCATAAGCTCGAGCTTGGGTTCGAGGTAGGGTTTGTATTTGACTTCTATAATATGAGCCGAGCTCGAGTTCACTCGAATTGTTTACACAATACAAATACATAATTGCTAAATTCCGCATATGATTTTACTACTTTCACACATTTTGTCCCTTTTTTCCATCATTACCCTTCAATTAAAAAAATAAAATAAAAAGAAAAGCAAATCATCATCCCCGACTCCCTTACATCTTCTTCCTCAGCATCTCCGACTACCTCTCCTCCAACGTCGACCACTCCGATCCCTACATCGAAGACCACCTCAATCGCGTGCTATTTACCATCTTAATCCACCATACTCAATTAATATGTGACCCATCAAACTCCCCAACCGATTCTCCGTCGATAGACTCTACCCATGTCGTTGTTGATTTAACCCTTCCCCTGCGACCACCCGAACCCCTCGATGTCAACCACCCTACCCTACCTTACCTAGCCTCGCTGTCGATCACCCAACCCACCATACTCCGATATAAATTTGTTCTACGACCACCTTATCCAGCCGCTTCACCGTCAATACACCCTACCCATGTCGCCGTCGAACTAACCCCCTCCTTCCCTCTCCGTCGCCGGTGGGCTGATAGGTCGTCTAGCGGGGCGGTTGGCTACATTTTCTCTCTCTTTCTCTCTCTTTAGGGTTGTTTGTGAATTGTGAGTAAGAAAGTAAAAGGGGTAGAATCGAAATAAAGCGTAAATGTGCGGATTAAGTAAAATTACGTGCGGGATTTAGCAAGTCCCTACTAATAAAGACTATGCAATGAGAAAACATTAATCCTTATTAATTATCGAGAGTCTTATCTTCTTCCTTAGTTAATACACATATAACCGTTCCTCAGGTAGTTAATACTACATATATAACCGTATCTCGAGAGTCATATCTTCTTCCTCAGGTAGTTAATACACATATAACCGTTCCTCAGGTAGTTAATACATATATAACCGTATCTCGAGAGTCTTATCTTCTTCCTTAGTTAGTTAATACACACATAACCATTTCTCATGTAGTTAATCCACGTATAAAACCGTATCGTATATTTTTACTCGCAGACCGCTTCATTTTTACTGTTTAGAAAGTGATTTGACTGCCATCACTGTCAACTCCACACTCCATTCTTGTTCTAACTTGCTTCCCTAAATTCTCTCTCTTCCGGCGTCAAACTCAATCAAACCCAATTTCTTGTCTTTCTCTTTCCCTAATTTTTCTTCATTCATACCTAATTTTCCTAATCCTTTTAACCCTACTCTAAAATCATGCTCTTTTTTCTTCAATTATCACTTCCCAATTTCCCCCAATGTTCATCATAATTCAATTTTAATGTAATTCTAAGTTTTTGTTAATTGTAGTATTACCTAATAATTAGCTAATCCTATCTAATCAGCTGAACAATCAGTTGAAAATTTGTCGAAATTTCTTATCTTTTTCCCCTTTTTTAACCTTTTTAACCCAATTTGTTACCTTTTTTAGTTGTTGTTGTTGTAGTTTTGCAGATTGTTTAAGAGATAATTTAGGTACTTTTTTACTAGATCTTGTTGTTTATTTGTTAATTATACTGTTAATTGCTTGCTTATTTGCTCAAACTTGTTAATTTTGTTGAATTGTTGTTGTTCTACTAGTGTGTTAAGCTTGGATTTGGGATTATTTCTGGAGACGGCACTATCCGTCTTGGCTTAAGACGGGTCAAGTACATACCAATTGTGTATATAAGACAAATAGATTGCTTTTCCATGTTCATTTTTATATGATACTTGACCCGTTTAAGCTTAAGACGGATAGTACCGTCTTAAATGAGAATTCGTTATGTTGTTATATGCTTGGATAACAGTAATTAACACGAGTAGTTCTTATATGAGACGGTTTTATAGTAAGCTTATAGTAAGACCTGTCACATAGTAGATTGTATTTTTTTTATTAATTTCCTTTTGTTTGTTTCTATTGTGTTATATACTAGAATATCCTAATTAGCATATCACTGATATCAGTGTTGACATTTGGTCTGCTGTTAATTTTCTACTGGATTTTGAACCCTTTGCTTAGGGGCGAACCCAGGATTAAATTTTTCGGGGTAGCAAAACAAAATTAAAAAGGTAAAATGCTTGTAAGGGGATTCGAACCCGGGACCCCAAGTTGAAAAACAAAGCCTTTACCATTGCGCCCGCCACCCCTTGCTACTAACTAGGTTCGCCCCTGTTTGCTTAGTATTACTGTTCATGGGTGGGTGGGACGGTGCATTTTACGCTGCCCGTCTCACCAGCAGGAAATGTGGGTATTGACAGTGCATTTTCAATACCTTACGAAGGTTATGCCCGTCGACAGTACCCTAACCAGCCTGCCTGCGTGTCTGATGGCCATTAAACCCATGTTGGCCTAGCTAGTGTTCAGCTCTAGTCCGCGTTTAACCCGCTAGCCTGCTTGGTTAGTGTAGAAGTATAGGTACAAGGCAGCTATTAGGAATGGCAAAAGAGCTGTAGTGTTGGTGTATTTGTTGTCACTACAATGTTAAATGTGTGATATTAGTTTTTCTTGTAGTTGTGTATTGTAGTCTCTGGTGCTAATTTTTAAATTTATGTTTCAGTGTCTCTGTTATTGTGTCCTGCTTTTGGACTTTAGGTAGCTATAATAGCACATATATTACAACCCACAAGGCAAGATGTGGCTGTCGTTTTCATCGTGAAATGAAGACATCGCAGGTACATTTACATTGCTACTTCTTCTGTGTTGATTTTACTGTATGTGGCGATTTTAGAATCAGTTTCTGTTGTCTCAGGTTAGTGAGTGTTTTTTCTGGATTACGCGCTTATAAAAGTACTCCGTATGTCATATCCATATGGTATGATTGTTTTTAGATTGGTCTTATGCAAGCACCTGCAATTAGGGTAGGTTATTTTATAGTATATAAATATAATTGGAAGATTAGTGTGTAACAATGGTGGACCTACAATGCAGGAAAAATGAGGGTAACCATTTGTTTATGTTTCTGTAGGAAGTAGCAAATAGCAAAGATTTTCTGCGGCGTTTGTTATCTACGTCAATCTATATGTCAATGTGGGCTTTTGTGTAGTTAGAATCCTAAATTGGCCGTTGCTATCCACTAAAAGCAGAAACTCTAGCTGTTGGTATACCGTTAGTTAACATCTAGATTACATGCCCTTTTTATTTAAGTTTATAATACGGTTTTACTATTTAAGGTAATTGTGAGCATGCAACGGTTGTTGTAAATAACGACATTATAATGCATACTTACCAAGATATAGTTTGTGACCTTGGTCCTTGTGGACAGCTTCATGCGCTTTTTGGCATTTATGTTCTCATTTCTGATAGAAATTCCCTGCAGGACTCCCAAACTACTACTGAAAAACAGTCCGCAAACCAAGTTTCCCATGAGTCACAAAGTGACCAACAGAACCACAACAATCCAGAAGCCGTCCCTGACTCAGGTTCAGCAGCCGTTTCAAGTAACGATGGACGCAAAATATCTCGAGAAGATATTGAACTCGTGAGGCAATCTTTTAGTCCACTTTAAGTTTCTCTTTCTTTTTCTGGTAAATATTACAATTAATGTTAAATGTGGTATACTGCAGGTCCAAAATTTAATAGAACGATGTCTACAATTGTATATGAATAGAGATGAGGTGGTTAAAACCCTCCTAAATCGCGCAAGGATTGATCCCGGATTTACTACTTTAGGTAGGAACTGCAAGCATTTGAAATTGCATGCCTGGCGTAACGTGTTGTCTAAAATGTTGCTTAGCTATGCTATATTTAATTTCTCAAATTTGATGTAAATTAAAGATCTACTCTAGTGAGCATGATCGCATGAGTAGAAATTCCATAAATGTCATGTATGATGTGGTATTTTCCGAAACATTGCACTTATTTTGTACTCCGTATAAGCAGACGAGGAAGCAGTGTGCTATGTATTATAACAAACTTATGGTGAGCACTCTAGCAACCGACCCACCCTTTCATAGAGGATTATACCAACTGAAAAGAAAATGCGCATTCTTAATACGACACAACTTCAGAAATATTCTTAGGAGTCTATGTTAGGTCTGTATTTGGTAGAATGATAACAGGCTTCTATTCTACAACTAAAATTCTGAATTCTGACCCCCCTCTTCCTTTTTTTGTATCTCAGTATGGCAGAAGCTGGAGGAAGAGAATGCTGACTTTTTCAGGGCCTATTACATAAGGCTTAAATTGAAGAAACAAATTGTTTTGTTTAACCATCTTCTTGAACATCAGTATCATCTGATGAAATATCCAGTGCCTCCCAAAGTACCTTTAGCACCTATCCAGAATGGAATACATCCTATGCCTGGTAAGCTGTTATTTATGATCCTGGCGCGACAATCTGTTGCAAGGGAACTGTACTTGCATGTTTCCCATGAGGCCATGAACAAGTGGAATTGGGACTTGGGAGGTTCTACCTTTTTGTCGTATTATATCTTAATCATGCTTAACAGTGTCAAATGCTTAATCTTGCTTCATTCCAATGCAAAGTGCAAGCTCCAGATCTTTCAGTTATTGTATGCTTTTAATTCCTTTTCTTGAATTTTATGTAGAACATGCTCGTTTTTTACTACCGCCGCGCAATGTAAATAGGTCTAGGTTATCTATAATGGCAACTATTTATGTTATTATCATCTTAAAGTTCATATTGTCACTGAAGTCAAACGGGGTCAGCAAAAGGGGAGCAATGCAGTAGTTACTATGAAATGTTTGGTTTCTTCTTTCTCCGAAATAATTGTCTCAAAGTGGCTCATTCTTTAGGCCAGTGTTCAGCAGTCTTTTCATGTTATTAACTCGATAAATGTTTTCTTCTTATGTCGACTTGCTTGGGTTTAACATCTAGTTTTTTGCACTGCAGTTAACAACTTGTCTATGGGATACCCTGTTCTTCAACCACCTCCAGTGCCAGCCACTGGTCAACCGCATCTTGATTCTATGAGCCACGGATTATCCGGCTGTCATGTGGTTAATGGAGTTCCAGCACCCAGTAATTACCAACCTATGAGGATGAATTCTGGAAATGAGTAAGTACCTTTTCTACATTTCTGTTTTGGTTTATCCCACTTGATAATTCCTTTACCGGCTCTTAATGACGTCAAATGCTGTCTGATTTTTTTTTGTAGTATATTGATGGAAAGTAGTTCATCGGACCCTGCACCAGCTATTCCACCCAGTAGTGGCATGTCATCTATGTCAGATATGCCGATTAGTCCGACATCAGTCGCATCAAGTGGCCATTTCCCGTTTACTGCATCAGAGATCTCTGGGATGGGGGTAGATACTTCTGCTCTTGATACAGCTTTTCAAACGGACGTGGGAACTTCAATTGGATTACAGCTTCCACCTGATGGAGGAGCTGGACATTCTAAAGATTCTCTAAGGTCTTTGGCTCAAATTCCATGGAATTTCAGCCTTTCTGATCTAACGGCAGATTTATCGAACTTAGGAGGTGATTTTCTTTCTGTCGTGGCTGTTTTGAATATACGGCATACGTTTATCTCGTGTATGCTTGTCACTTGTCAGCCTGTGATTCTTTTGTTTCCAACCCTGTACCACCCTTGTTTCACTCCTCATTCCGACCTCATATATACTACTCTACAATCCAAACGTCAATGAAAGTGCTTATACAGCCTTACCTATGGCCATCTAGGTAGCACCAAAACGGATACGGACACGGACCGGACATGGGACACGGCATCCCATGAAATTTAGGACACGGGACACAGCATTTAAATATAATAAAAGATATATATTATGGTTTTAATAACATATAATTTTATTTTTATCATTTGTTTGAAACTAAATCTAAACAAGTAAAAATACAATATGACCTTTATTATAATTTATTTTCATTTTCTACCCAAAATCATCTTCTAATCGATCTTTTTTAAAATTTTATTACTCGTCTAAACTATAATATGTTTAGCCATGTGTCCAACGAGTGTCGGGTGTCCGAGTATCGGACACGGTGTCGGACACAAGACGGCTAATTAAGAGAAGTGTCCGTGCTACCTAGATGGCCAATGCTGTTTTTTCTGTAGTTAATTGGCATTTCTATTTATTAGGCATTTATTTTCGATCATGATGATTGTAACCTATAAGAAACCATCTACCGTTCAGATATCTCGTGGCATTTTAGAATTGATTTCTTTCCTAGTACTGTTTGTGCTGACAATGTCTTCACATTTTTTTTCAGATCTTGGACCCTTGGGAAATTATCCTGGTTCACCATTTCTACATTCTGATTCAGATATACTCCTTGATTCACCAGAGAACGATGATTTAGGTATGCATCCGATATGCTCATTTTCTAAGCGGCTTTTGTGCAATGACTGACAAAACTGACCAATCCGAGTGCCCGACTGAAATCCTGACTCTAGACCTTCTTTCTCCTTGTTTCAGTAGAGGAGTTCTTTGTCGATCAAATCCCGGGTCCACCTCAATCTGATGAAGAGAAGCCCTGAGCCCAGTTCAGGCTTGCCCCTTTCTGAAGACGGTGATGCACCTTCCAGACATTACATTAGTAAGAGCATGCTTGAAACGGAAGATCAATCCCACCAACATGAAAAGGAAAGATGGCAATGTTTGATTATTTACAAGCATTTTCGCGAACAATTGAGAGCTGCCTGTTAGATACTTCGTATTAATAAGAACTTGGTATAAGAAAATCAGCTGGTTACGTCTTTTGTTCACATGTTAAGCTACCTCTTATTTTAGCCCGAAGCATAACCGACTAGCTTGTAGGACTAGCCATACATAACTCATTTTTTGTATGTATCATTTACCGAAGATGTTTGTCTTAAAAGCTGAAAAACTAATGGTATGCTATTGATCATAGTTGACCATATCCGGAAGTTAACTCTTGCTTCATGATCATACTTCATATAGAGGTTGCCGAATGATGGTCTACTATGCGCCCGTGTGTAGAAGTTGTATTGGGTCTTCGTAAAGGACAGTGTTAAATCTTGTTCGTGAGTCGTGATCTTACATTGCGACTACATACAAGTTCTGAAGGTTACCATGAGGTGATGTCGAGATTAAGTACTGCGTAACACTCACCAAGCTGAGATAAGGCAGACTAAAGGGTATCAACAACACTCCGGTTTGCACCGGAAAACAAACTTGGGATTTGACAATAGAAGAGCCGGAATCGGATGCTTTTCTTTTTGAATTATTGATGAATGAATGATTTTAATTACCTTGATTTAATTGTAGTTTATGTTGTATTTGTGTTAATTAGTTTATATATTGTTGTATTATACTCCGTATTGTTTTTGGGTTAATTTCGTATTAATTAGTTACATTTTATTTGAGTCGATTTCATGTCTAAGTCATGGTAGGATGATGAAATTCATCATTCAAATCATGGATGAAAGATGAAATTCATCATCTAAACCATGGTATCATCATTTATCCATGGAACGGATGATAAAATTCATCATCCATCCATGGGTTCATGTTGAAATCCGACGTGTTTTAAAATGATCAAAACACGGTAGCTTGGAACCTTCGGAGGGGGGTAATGACGGACAACACAATCACAATGTAAAAAATTTACAAGGTCAAGGATCGACACATTGCGTTTTAATTAACTTTTATTCTAATTTTCGTTAACTAGTGTGCTAAAATTAAAATAACAAAGTCATAAAATCACATGAACACAAATAAAAACTACTAATCATCACCGCGATCGTAGTAGGGACGCATCTCATTGAACAACGCCTCAAGATGATGTCTTATAAACTCCTCGGTCGGTTGTTGGTAAACGGTCTTGAAATGACGACTAAGGGATAAGGCAACCTCTGGCTCTCCGTAAAGAGGAAGTGAGCGAAGCTGGGCGCGGTGTGAGGGGGGATGGAAGTACGGGTGAGATATTTCCCTAAACCATTTCATGTAACCTCTTTTAACTTCGAATGGCAACAATGCTGGGACTGAACGATGATGCAAAGCTATGTTCGAACCAAAGAATCCCCACATCCTATCGGGATCTTCGCCGAACTCAAGTATGTAGTTGCCCTTCGACGGGCGATGCTCGGAAGAAGGAATCTGCATCGGAAACGGGATTACCTGACGATACCCAAACTGACGCATACACCGATCGGGCTGGTACGGCTCTACTATGTTAAGAAATCTGATAAAACCCGAATAAAGTGACACCCTACACGATCCATGAGAACGTTTCCCATAAGGCAACCATCGGACATGCTCCGCCTTAATCCCGTCTAAACTATGTCGATGCAACTTTAACATATTGTGATCACGCTTAAACCGAGGTACGCGGGACCAAGCTTCTACTAGTGGTCTGTCCTCATAATACTGTCCACTATCGGGCCGGAATTGGGGAAAGTACTCATACATCCAAGCTTGTAGCAATGGTAGACATCCGCGCGCTAATACTAGTACTCTCTCGTCGCGATGCTATTCCCAACTCCCGATATAAGTAAGCCAAACAACCGACACCCCACGCGAATTGACCAAAATGATCAAGATCATCAAGCAAAGGCAACAATTGAGCGCTCACCCTATCATCAGATTTGTCCATGAAAATGGTATGACCCAATAAAAGCAAAAGATACGCCCGAAACGAATCATACTCAATACCGTTCTCAACCACTTTCCTCAACGCAGACGTCAACAAATAACCGTCCTTATAGATATGTGGTTCTACAGCTTGCGTTCCAAATAAGTAAGCTACCGCCCTATACTCCCTACTAAAACCCTCCTCAACCTCAGCCATAAACACCCGATCACCACTAACCGGTAATCCAAGAATCCGCTCCACATCATGTAGCATGATACTAATCTCTCCAAAAGGCATGTGAAAAGTATTAGTGTCCGGATGCCACCTCTCTATAAAAGCACTCAAGAGATCCTCATCTAGACCAGTGGTAAAACATCCCCACAAAACATCAAGCCCGCTATCAACTACCCTAGCATGTACATCTTCAGAGAGCTTAATCTATCTAATCTCCTTCAAAACAGTCAGCCTCTCGTGGCACTTAATCCATGATCTCAATTGCACCTCCTCAGGATCAGTCCAACTAGAGAACGTTACATGTCCACCAAAACTCCGTAAGACAGACCAATTAGCTGGCCCACCAACAACAGGACCTTTAAGGATCCAAGAAGTATCCATTTTGGCCGGCCTCAACCTCTCCATGCTCGATGAAGTCTCCCTAGTACTCACATAGCGATGAGTATACGGTAATTGCGATGTCGGGTTCGCTACAACCCGGAAGTTGCTCTCCTCCTCCGACTCCTCATCGACAACACGTTGAAAACTACCGGTTAATTCTCGTGCCATTTCCCTCTCTGAATCACTACTAGTGACGTGATCGGGAGTATGCATCATAACCATACCAGGTGACCGTGCATGAGGTGGTGGATACGGCCTCAAAGGTGAACGCACCAAACGACGCTCAGAATATGTGACGTTCCGACCAAAAGTATGGTTTGGGGCTCGCTTAATATCTGCCGCTCTCTCTTCTCGATCTCTATTTCTTTTACTAGTCATCTGCATTATTCAAATTAAAAATACTTAAAAAAACATATTATCAACTAAAAAATAAAAAAAATTTAAAAAATTAAAAAATAAACAACTAAAATAAACGAGTAAATAAATAAACAAATAATATAATAATAAAAATAATTGATAAACATTTGAAAATTATAAATATGCAAAATAATTAAGAAATAGTATAATAACTAAGATAATCGACTAAAACAATTCAAATTTAATAAAATTACCAAGATAAACAACTAAATAAATGAAGAAATCATATAATAACCAAAATAATTGAATTAAAAATTTGAAAACTAATAAATATGCAAAATAATTAAGAAATAGTATAATAACCAAGATAATCGTACAATTCAAATTTAATAAAATTAACAAATAAACGACTCAATAAATGATAAAATAATACAATAACCAAAATAATTGAATTAAACAATTTACAATTAATAAAATTACGCATATGATCCGTTATAAACACGAGTTTTAAAAAAAATTCGAACAATTAGGTTGACAATCAAATTTATCATCTTACCATGGGACGATGATGAATTCATTTAAACCATGAATGGATGATGAATATCAACACCGCCTCATCATGAATGAAAGTTGATATTCAATTCAATATGCATCCATGAATCAAACGACAAATATCTGCATGCTCTCCATGGATCAAACATTGATATTCAAAATGCTTCCATGAACACACGTTGAACATCAATATACAGCCCATAAAGTAGACGTTCAAGATCAATGTGAGTACCATGGTGGATACGTTGATCTTCAACGTGAAGCCCATGGTGAACACGTTGAATATCAACGTGCAAACTCGCCCAACCTTCACAACTTGTAAAACTTTGCACGAACCGAGCGATTCAATCGACAAATTGAAGGATAATCAACCCAACACAACAAATTATGAACTAATTAACATGAATTCATCAACAAAACAAATTACAATTAAAATAAATCCAATTAGATCTACCTAATTCAAATAAAAAAAATCAATTTAATCTATAAATCTACAAATTCTAACTAGAATAAACTTATTAAAACCTAAAATACATATAACAAACACAAAATCACATGCAAACAACATTCATAATCTAATTTTAGTTTGAATTTGTAGAGCAGGCATGCTAGACTAATACAGGAAAAAAAGCAAAAAAACATACTTGTTAACGGTGGTGGCAGCGGCGGCGGCGGCACTGTAGCAGTGGCGGAAGTCCTGGGGCGGTGGTCAGAAGCTGCGGTGGCGAACGGCGGTGGTCGTAGAAGTGTTAGTGGTGGTTGTTGTTTTTGGGGAATTTTAAAGAGAAATTTGACACAAATAAATAAGACAATCGCTGCAATAGATCGGCGACAACTCCGGTGAGGTTTTATGGAACTCAAGGATGAACACCGGCGTCTTTAACGGCGTCGCCGGCGGTGGTTGAGCTCTCTGACATCTCTCTACTAAGCATTTCTCAACGATGGTGATTATTATCAAATACTGTAGAAGGTATAACTAGTAACTACACCTTTACTTTACCCTAATTTATCGTTTTGCGAATTTGAATTTTAAATGCCTGGAAATATAGTACATTTCCGTCACAAGCGAAGACGGATTAAGAATAACCAAGTTGGTAGATTAGAAAAAAGCAAATCTCACCCGTCTTCAGCAGCTTGTGACAGGCTTATTTTAGTGACTATCTTCATTCTAATTTTAATTGAATTTTAATTAATTCTATACATTTATTTTATTAATAAATAATGTCATTAAAGTGAAATGTATAGAATTGATTGGAATGGAGGCGGATGTAGGATTTTTGCTTTAAGTTTTTGTAAAATATCCTTCTTATGAGATTTGAACCTCCAACCTAGTAATGACCACTTTTAACCACCAAACCCAACACATTTTGTGTAAAATTTATGTTTAGAAATTATTCTTATTTTTAGGTTGGGGGTGACATTTGCCTACCCTATCCACCCCAAATCCGCAAATCCGCCGATGACTGCTAATACCCTTAGTAGTTCTACTACTTCGTCTAAATTCTCGTATGTAAGCAATGTAGGACAGTACAATTTATCGAATTTTAGTCTGAATACGGAATGTATTTCTGCAACTTAGGAAATAAATTTGTCGAATTGTAGTCTAAAATTCAGAGAAAAGTAAGAGAAGCTGATTCTATGAGATAACAAAGTGCAGCTGGAAATTAGCCTGGTAAAGACTTTAGAGAACAAATATTTTACGACTTTGATAACAATTCCGAGTGCTTATGACTGTTATTATGAGTTATATGGCCTTATAGCATCTGTCTTTTCATCCTTATTCCTGTTTCTATATTCTTATTCTTGTTAGGGCACAAATTTATGGTCCATAAGGAGTCAATATTAAGGGAGCTTCACTGTCAAGCTTTCGCTGTTGTCATATCACAGATGCCATCGCGTTTATATGCTGTTTTAGATGCGCGTATCTGTTTCAGCCTTTAAATTTGCAGCTTACTTATTGAGCTTATCATTTCGAAGCCAAATCAAGTCTAGGCGCGCGATTTGTCAGTGATGGGAAGATGGGTTTTTGACCCTCTTGAACCGTTTATACAAAAGTGGAATAAGATAATTCTCGTCTTATGCGCTTTCACAGTTGCATGGGACGCGTTGTTCTTCTACATTCCAGTTGTCGATGGCATGAACAATTGCCTCCATCCCGATATTACGTTGGAGATCATTGCTTCTGTTGTGCGTACATTTGTCGACCTTTTCTATCTAGGTCATATAATCTTACAGTTTCATACTGGATATATCTCCCCAGATTCACGGGGATTTGGACGAGGTGACCCGGTTAAGAACCTTAAGTCTATCGCCACAAGATATCTCCAGTCGTACTTCGTTGTTGATGTTTTAGCTGTGCTTCCTTTACCTCAGGTGATTAAATCAAAATAATCGTTAATTTAACCAAGTGGTGTTAGTCCAGTGGTAACTGAGTTAAACCTTAAAGCTTGCAGAAATGCAGGAGTTGAGAGGTCTCAGGTTCGATTAACAGCTGGGGAGATGACCACTTGGCCACTGCAGCTCCCGAAGGGGTGGCTTACATGGGCCCGGGGGATTAAACCCCTCGTTATCAAAAAAAAAAAAATCGTTAATTTGTTATCTAGCTTACTGATGTTGGAACCTCGGGTGTGATTACATTGCTTCAATTTTTTTCCTTACAGATTCTAGTTCTGATTCCGAGGTTAGGTTGGCCTCGATCAACTTCAAAGGACTTGCTGACACTAGTGATTTTCATCCAGTACGTCCCGAGGTTTTTCCGGGTCTACCCATTATACAAGGAAGTGATGAGGACCTCTGGTGTTGTTACTGGAAGATCGTGGGCTGGAGCGGTTCTAAATCTGCTCTTGTATGTGCTGGCTAGTCATGTAAGTCGAGTATTTGCGTTACCCAGTTTTGTATGTTCTGTCTTGGTTTTTTACTTCATTATGTAAAGGACCGTCTCAAAAAAAACATACTCCCTCAGGCCCGGTCATACTGCAATTGTAGGATCAAATTACCCGTAAAAATCCTGTCCTACATAGAAAAGTAAACAAATGAACGAGACACTCGAAAATAGAACAGGTAAACTAATGACCGGGACTGAGGGAGTATATTGACCCCCTATTGAACGATCCTGAGCGGGTTTAGGGTTTAGGGTTTAGGGTTTTTAGGGTTTAGGATTTAGGGTTTTAGGGTTTAGGGTTTAGGGTTTAGGGTAAACGAATGAACGAGACACTCCAAAATAGAACAGGTAAACTAATGACCGGGACTGAGGGAGTATATTGACCCCCTATTGAACGATCCTGAGCGGGTTTAGGGTTTTTAGGGTTTAGGGTTTAGGGTTTAGGGTAACGAATGAACGAGACACTCCAAAATAGAACAGCTAAACTAATGACCGGGACTGAGTGAGTATATTGACCCCCTATTGAACGATCCTGAGCGGGACTGAGCAATACTAATGCTATCTTATTGAATAAGGACAGGTGATCGGAGCAGTTTGGTATTTGTTTTCAATAGACCGTCTAAACACCTGCTGGCACGAGTCATGCATTGGACACGGTTGCCTTCATCTTCATACATCAATATACTGCAATTCCATCCGTGTTAAAGACTTTACATTCAATAAAACGTACTGCTCTCACGTCGACCCTGATCAAGTGAAAACCTTGATGGTATTTGACTTTGGTATGTTCTGTGAAGCTCTTCAGTCAGAAGTTCTGCAATCCCGTAAATTCTCGAAGAAAATATCTCTCTGCTTTTGGTGGGGACTTCGAAGTCTTAGGTATGTTTTTTACCTGTATTGTGTCATTTGCTACTAAAACTGCGCAAGTGACCGTGAAGGCGTGAATTAAGTGTCTTATACTAGATTTCGCCCATTTCGGTTATTTGATTCGTGTTGGAGACTTCTCTTGCAGCTCTTATGGACAGAATTTCAAAGCAAGTAATTATTTTGGAGAGAATTTGTTTGCATCTTTCATTTGTATCTCTGGACTTCTACTGTTTTCATTCCTTTTCGGGAATATTCAGGCAAGTTACAGACCGTGCTTATCGTGACTGTACCATCTCGTACAAAATAAATTTTACTGTCGTGTGCATCATGCTCTTCATGAGTCGGACAGTGCATCTCTCACACTATCATTCTCGGGTTTATTTTTTCCATTTTTAATAGGAAAAGATTTATGTTTTCCCATCTTAATTCTAGTTATAAATCAATACTATCGGGAATTTGCTTAGCCGGGTTCCCAGAAGTAAGAGTTAATTTGTGGAGAGATTGGTCGAATTGAACTGAATGAAGCTAAATTAAAACGAACTGAATAGCACTAAGTAGAAATGAAACGAGTTGAAATTAAGCTAGAAAGAACAGGGCTTTAATCCCGTAAGATGAATTAATGAAGTTGGTTGCTTCCTTTTGATAGAAATATCTAAACTCTGCAACTGCTAAAGTGGAGGAGATGAGATCGAAATGGCATGATACAGAGAAATGGATGTCCCATCGTTCACTCGCGGATGATTTGAAGAAAAAGATTAGGAAATACGAACTATACAAATGGCAAGAAACCAGAGGAGTGAACGAAGACACTGTAATCAGCGAGCTTCCTAGAGACCTCAGGGTGGACATCAAGCGGCATCTGTGGAACATATGTTTTTATCATATCAAGAATGTGAGTACTTATTTCCAGTAATAGTTTTCTGTACGCGTGTTATATAATAGGAATTTTAATAATAGTTGGGCCTCAACCATAACCTTAAGGTTTTGGTTGAGATGGTTCATCTATCATGATATCAGAGCCAATGTGACTAAAGGTCACGCGTGGAAACCCAACACACGGTATGGGGGCGCCTGTGCAAACTAACCGCTTTTTAGTCCATTGTAAGTTTGTGTAGAACGTTTTTGTCGCAGGTGGCATGGTTTGAGGGCTTGACGGATGAATTGTTGGATGAAATGTGTGATTGTTTAAAACCGATGATTTACATGGAGAAAAGCCTTATAATGCGTCAGGGAACCCGTATTAAGGAAGTCTTCTTTATAATGAGAGGAAAACTGAGTATTAAATCTGCTGGTGGTGCAACCCTCGCCTCACTCGGTCCTGGTGATTACTGTGGTCTCGAGTTGCTTATGTGGGCAAATCCAAATAACTCGAACTTTTCTGTTTTGCCCAAATCAAATTCAACTATAGAGACTCTGACAGTAGTTGAAGCCTTCACATTGAAGTCTGATGAGCTGAGATCTGTGATGAAGCACTTGCATGCGCTTCGTGGTCAGAAGCTCCAACACGAGTTAAAGTAAGTAATATTACATTTAATTCTTGTTAGTGTATGTAGGCCTTTCTGCAACCTTAAGGTGATGGTTGAGGCCCAACTATTATTAATATTCCTATTACGCTCCCTCACTCAAATGCCCGTTGGGCTTGAAGAGTGGTTAGTTTGCACAGGCTCCCCTCATACCGTGTGCTGGGTTTCCACTTCGTGTTTTTGAGGGGTTTTGAGGTTGCCAGGATTCAAACCCGTGACCTTCGGTCACACTGGCTCTGATACCATGATAGATGAACCATCTCAACCAAAACCTTAAGATGATGGTTGAGGCCGCAAAGGTGGTGTTGGTGCTGACTACGGAGACCTTATTTCATAATAATCCATATATTTTGTGACCCATTCAGGACTTATTCTCAACAATCGAGGTTACAGGCGGCCTGTCACATACAGGCAGCATGGAGGCAGCACAGAAAATGGAAGCCTACATTATCGAAACCTGAAGATGTTACCCTAGTCATGGAGAGCACAAGCACAAGCTCAAGCTTTCATCCTAGTAATTACGGATCCAAATTTGCCAACATTGCTCTTGAAAAACTACGGCTTGATAGTCCCCGCTCACAGACAGCTTCCCTTTCACAGACTGCCTCTCTCGGACCATAATTTCACTTCTGTATCTGGTTAGCTCCGTCCCCTTTTTACTTCTATGGTTAAAAATAACTTTGAATCGACACTTTTTACTTCCTATTATGATCCCTCTCCCTTCAAACTACACCTATGTGTAAAGACTAAAGAGCGAACCAAGTGGTGTTAGTCCAGTGGTAATTGAGTTAAACCTTAAAGCTTGCAGAAATGCAGGAGTTGAGAGTTCTCGGGTTTGATTACCAGCTGGGGCGATGACCACTTGGCCACTGCAGCTCCCGAAGGGAGTGGCTTACAAGGTCCATGTGGTGGTGCGGAAATGCATGGGCCCGGGGATTAAACCCCTCATCACCAAAAAAAAAAAAAAGACTAAAGAGCGTGAATGAGCGAAATTGTGAGAGCCGAGTCAAATTGAGTTCTTGCTAGTTCATGCTTATTTACTGCAAGTGTTTGAGCAGTAACTGTCTAAAAATCGTGTTTGCCCTCAGCTCATATTCCGACTTTTGCTTTTGTTTTGACGCAGTTGCCAAAAGCAGGACGCGTATGATTTCATTTTAGTGTGATCTGTTCTTGTACCGAGATAATGTACCAGATTATCGAGAAAAATAATGCAATTCAGACGATTATTATAAAATTAAAACGCTTTTATTTATTTATTTATTTATTTATTTGTCTTGTACACCCTGTTGGTTACATACATTAACATAATTTTAATTTTATGTAACTACTGTGAATGCATGCATATTGCTGTATGCTGATCTCCCTGAATCGCGACCCTTTATTTTCCGTGTCCTGCAATTTCTGCATAAAATTATTCATACTGTGCTTACTTCACCCTGCTTATTAGTTCTTAAGTATAACATTATCAGTACTCGTCATGAAATCTGGCGGATTAACCCTGCAAAAAATAAAATAAAAAAACATTAAAACCATGGATTTCTCGACAATAACCAGATTGTTGGGTCTATGCCTTGAATCTGTTAGTCGCCACTTCGAACGGCTATGCGGGTGTCTCGCTAGGGTATCTGAATTCTGAATTCTGTATTGGGCTAGGGTTTCTGTCTGGGCCTTATTAGGTCAAATCTGTATTGTATTAGGTTAAGATTACTATATATGGTTGTACTAAAACTCAGTACCGAAATTTATATCATCACAATTTACTAGCAAGGGAACTAAGCGGAGGCGGAGAAGGATTACTTGGAGCAGTCAGTGGCCTTGGAAATGGGAGGGAGTTTAAAGGAGACGGAACATTTGTCAGATAGGCTAGCGATAAGGGAAGGTTGATACTGGAGATCAACCAGTTTATCCTTCAAACAGTTGCAGACCAAGACGGCGTCATTTTTGTTTTTGACGATGCTAGCGACTGTCTTAATCCCGTTGCAGCAAGCATCAGAAGGTGAAGGGGTGCCCCCTGTGATGTAGAGTAAGCAGAAGGTCACTTTCGGTATGACATCAGAACATGCAGGACCTGCAATTGGTTTGTCGAGGCCAAGAACTTGCCTCGAAAGAAGTAAACTGAGGAGGGCAATGAAACTGAAGAAGCCAGTCATTTTGTTCGCCATGATGACGTAAAGTTACTGTAAATTGGAAAATTGCAGATGTTTGAGACTGATGTTCTGATAATATGATGAAGTGATTGACAAAGAATGCTGTGTTGCAGTTGTTATATAAGCGCGATTTTGGTTAAAACAGCAGAAATGGTGTGACGCTGTTGTTATACTGTTATGTATGATGAGTGTTTCGTGTTGGGCATAGATTTTAGTCACGCGTTAATTGTGTTAGCTTTGCTTTGCAGATGAACGTGCTGCGCGCATTATGAACACGGTGGTTGAGTTGTTTTTGAACTCGTAAATCATTCCTGAAGCACGATTTAATGTCGATGATAAAATTTGCACCTCGGAGATTGGCGTATAGAGAACGTCTCCGAGCATGTCAGATCATGTCGGATTTTTGTTCTTGTCATCTATAAATATGTTATATTTGTTACGCGAACCAAACACAACCCAATTACATGAGCAGGTTATGCATTCGAGCTGACCATAACTTTCCCGATGTCTTAAGAGACGATGAAACATTGTAAAAGACCGTGTTTGCATGATAACTTGTTATTAACCCAATCACGAATCTTTTATAGAGGACGATACAGACATCTTAGGCACGGAGATCGTGGTTTATGGTCGCGTGATTACAAATAATGTCATTGAATGTATCAAAGGGAATTACAATAACTTCCCCAATCCCGGTGTCAAGAGTACTGTAAATACAATATTACGTTGACAGATACGATATTAACAGGAACTGCGTTAATATTTACACACTAGCTGGCACAGCGGTGTAGTGTTAGACAAGCCCAGACACTACAGACGGTAATTTCAGGAATCAGACTTGGACTTGATGCTGCGCTGCTTTACATATGAAGCGCCTGTAGGCGGAGGGTCAGCTGGGGACGTAGTAGAGAGCGGCTGAAAACTTGTGTTGCCGATAAACCAGAAGAGAGCCCATTTTAGGTCGCAGAGAGTGTACTTGAGAGCTTTTGTCCAGGTCTCGGGTTTATTGAAACTTTGTGTTATTGAGAACACCTCCACTTTTCCGTCCTCTGCTCTGCAAAGTTTGTCATTCTCAATGCTGCAAAAATTAACATACGATGAAGGAATTGTAACAGGAAATGAACGCCATGACGATTATTCCTACTAAAGCATAGAGAATTAAAGGTGACTCAATTGGTTAGAGCTGCCAGTGCCACCACAGGTCATACGAGCCCTGTTCGGACCAGGTCATGTTTTTTACTGGTACGCTGTTACCTCGTGATTTCCGGTACATGTCAGTTTGGGTCATTTTCGTGCCATTTTGTGTTGTGGCTAGTAAGGTCATAGACACATATCTAGAGAAACTTCCGACATCAAATGTCTCCTGGTAACTAAATTTGTTTTAATAAATAAAAAAAATCGACTGATAATTAACTCGCAGTGAAGCGATGACACATCGCTTCAGCTAAAATCATAACCAGCATCATTGACACAGTATACATAAAGCATACAAGGAAGTTGGCTGAGTTACAACAACAACAACAACAACAACAACATCAGAGCCTTAGTCCCAAAATGTTTCGGGGTCGGTTGACATGAATCATCCTTTGGAACCGTCCAGGGTGAACTCTCATCTCGACAAGAGAAAAAAAAAAATAAAGAAAAAAAGAAACGGAAGTGAAGTGAAACCGAAAAAAGTACATACAAAACGAAAAATAGAGAAACGGAGAGGTGGGACAATTCAGCCTCGGAAGAAGCATTACCTATATGGCAACTTGAAACACTTGTCAGGAGGTATGTTATTCTCCAGATCCTTCATCCTAGCAAACTCACAGAAGTCTTTTAAGCATGTCAAGAAGAGTGTCATTGCTTTGTCATAGCGAGTACTCCAAAATAAGTTTACAGGTCCAAACCTACAGTACAAACAAACATCATTTTTCGATTTAACAAAAGCAAGCCAACGCCAAATTTTGACTCATAAAGTTTGTCCTCAGTGAAGGCGAACATATGTGTAATACTCTCTTCCGTACTTATATTGTCCCCATTTCTTTTTTGGTCCATCCAGAAATAATATATGACCTCGAGTCAAAAACGGGTACAATATAATAGCTTAATATTGGAACTTTGGCGCTTCGGTATACTACTAGCTTTATAACAAAGCAGCACACACAACCCACCCACGGATTAGGAGTGAAATAAAAAGGCTATTTGCTACTTACAGGTCGTAAGTGGTGTTGCTTGCATCCATGATCCGGGGATAACTTCCCATAGGAAGTATCTTTATTCTGTAACTGAAACGATATGGTTAAAGAGCAACTGACTATTATTTTAGCATTGAATGCAAAACTTGGCACACTGAAGATGAATTTATCCAACTATTTGAATAAATAAATTGAAATAAAGAAAGAAAGAACTATAGCAAAAGGATACTGGAATTTTGGGGAAAAATATTGACACATTGTGTGGAGAAGTAGGCAAGCTAGGCCCCAGGCTGCATTTACCTCATCCCAATCAAGCTGCAAAATAATTAGCAGAAGCCAATTTAAGTACATAGTTAACCAAAGAAATCATCGAGACCCTTAGGGGCTGAGGCGATGAGGAGCAAGGCGAAGGCACGTGCCTTTTACACGCAGGCGCCTTATTTTTAGAAATTCATTTTATTTCCTAAAGAAAATTTTGGGCAAAAATACCCTTGTTAGGAGTTTTCAAGTTGACTAAAATCTAAAGGACTAAAATTTAGGAGTAATGGGGAAAAGAGAAGCCATACTTAAAGGCTAACGAACCTCGCCTCGCTAACTAAGATTGAGACTCATGCCTTAAGAGCTACATCATATTAAGTACACTTCTCTTGTAATCTAAATGTATTTTTTATTTCCACATTCTGTAGCCTACATGTTGAGGACGCGAAACTTGATCATCAACTAATTACAACAACAACATCGGAGCCTTAGTCCCAAAAAGTTTTGGGGTCAGTGACCTGAATCATCCTTTGGAACCGTCATGAGTGAACTCTCATCTCAACAAGAGAAAAAAGAAAGGAAAGAAAAAAAACGGAAGTGGAGTGAAACAAAAAATGAAAGGCAACGGGGTTTTATAGATTTTAAATCGAACTTATCACATCTATAAAAACCCAAAAAAAAAAATCAAGAATGAAGTTTTATAGATCATCAACTAATTAAGTAGGAAAAAATTCTGGATATAGCACAATAATATTAAATATTAATACACTCTTTTACAGGTAAAAAAAACAAATCATTCAGCATATGCTCAAGTGGGTGTGTGTGCTTTCAGCAAGCACTAATTCAGAAGCCTCCATAACAACAGTCAGGATGGTAAACAAAGATAGCAACGAAGATAAGAACCAAAGGTAGGATAACTGTAACTTAAAAACTCATACCTGGAGTTTAGGGAGACGCCCTAGCCTGAAGTTATTTATTGTTCCAAACTCTTTGATAACCTTATCACACCCGATACTGAAGGCATTATCTAAGACATTAGTCTGCTTTAATAACTCCAGATGCGCCTGTGAAACTTCAATCTTTGCCAGTATAGCATCTCTTTCCTCCTGTTGCCAGACAAACCATGATTATATGCGACCATAATTAATTAAAGAGATAAAGATGAGATAATAAGAGAGTCATGAAACCAAAATCAGAAATGGCGACGAATTTTTATAGTTATGTCTAAACACTTGTTGAAAAAGTGCTAAGCAAAAATAAGAACTAAACCAACCAACCCAGAGAAGCATCAACAACAACAACATTAGAGCCTTAGTCCCAAAATGATTTGGGGTCGCCTGATATGAATCATCCTTTGGAACCACCATGAGTGAACTCCCATCTCAACAAGAGAAAAAAGAAAGAAAAGGAAAAACGGAAGTGGAGTGAAACAGAAAATGAAAGGCAAAGGGGTTTTATAGACTTTAAATCGAACTTATCACATATATAAAACCCTAAAAATTAAATCAAGAATAAAGCTTAAAGTGATTTTGAAAAGTGAAGTAAAACTTAATATACAAGTTTTTGGGAAAAAAAGTGTATCAAGTCCAAAAAGAATAAATTTTTTTTTTGAAAACTTAATAAAAACATCAAACCCAGAGAAGCATGCTCGTCCCAAATGAAACCTCCATAATTTACATTGCGTATAATTTGAAAACTAAGATAGAAGAGGATTACAGGCCCTATGCACCTTACCTGATGCGAAATTAATTGAAACTGAAAATTGTTGAACTCATGCCAATACCTGAAACATAAATACATCATAACCACAACATTAAAAAGGATCCATATATGTAGTGCTGTCTAATCTTCACATAACTAAATTTTTTCCTGAGTACTAAGATCAACTCAACATATAGGGCATAAGCTAGGTAGCACCAAAACGGACACGGACACGGACACGGGATCCCATGAAATTTAGGACACGGGACACGACATTTAAATATAATAAAATATATATTTTATGGTTAAAAATAACGTATAATTTTATTTTTATCATGTATTTGAAGCTAAATCTAAACAAGTAAAGGTACAATTCGACCTTTATTATAAACAATTCTTATTTTCCACCCAAACTCATCTTCTAATCGATCTTTTTTAAAATTTTATTCCCCGTCTAAACTATAATATATTTAGCGATGTGTCCAACGAGTGTCGGGTGTCCGAGTGTCGGACACGGTGTCGGACACGGTGTCGGACACGGGACGGCTAATTAAGTGAAGTGTCCGTGCTACTTAGGGCGTAAGATTACCTCTCCTCCAACTCCTTAAAGCGGCTTGATTTCATCTCTAATTCTTTCAATTCAGCATTTACTTTGGAGTACTGCTTCTCAGTTTCTTCAATTGCAGCTTCAAGCTTCCTTTCTTCCTCCTCGATCTTGACCAGCACTAACAGATATTAGTAACAGATAGAATACTCAGAATGAAATGGACAATTGCATAGCTTGCTTATACAATTAGAATTAACTATTGGAACTTTGGAAGTTATTCACCAAGTTTTAGACCTGCTATGGCTGAAAACAACATATTTACATACATGAATCAGACTCACAGCTGCAAAAAACTATCAGTCTCGATAATTTATAGTTCTCGTCTATTTATATTTAAATCTTATCGGTGTTTAACTTCAAAATAAGAAAGAATTGTAGATAAACTGCTTGCTATGTCAGAACCTTAAATTTTTCCTTGAGGAAGTCAGCCTCGGAAAGAACGTCCTGTGAATCCCCTTCCAAACGCTGAAGACAAGCTTCATAAGCTTGTATATCCCTATTAACATCTTCAACTTCCTTATCAAGCTTGTCTGACAAGATTCTCATGCACTCAAGGCACAATGGTTGCTCCACCTGGTGGCGAACAAATCAAGGTTTAAAGCATATTTTTATTCATTAGTGTCGACGAAAATAATAATATTTGGGACAGATAAACTCAAATCTGGAAACAATTAACCAAAGGAGAGGAGATGAGTAGTAGTCCATTAGGACTAACCCTAAAACAGGTTTCCTCCTAACCCTAAAACAATTAACCAAAGGAGAGGAGATGAGTAGTAGTCCACAACACCTGAGTCTGGGCTGTCGCAATTTCAAATGCACGTTTAAGAACAGTAATAGTTGAGTGAAACCCTGAACTATTTGGATTTAACTGTCCATTGGGATTTCCCTCGGCCGATTGTGCATGCATTCCATTTCCATCTGTCTGAGGTGTGTACACAGAAGCAAGAGCTGGAGGCAAAACCACAAATGAATCTTCCATCATCTTTCCCGATGGAGACACTTCAGGTTGAGCTGCTCCACTACGCGGCCTTGGAGGGGCTCCAGGAAACTGAGACTTTTGTTTCGGCAATACCACAAAGGATTGATCCATATGTGTGGAAGCTGACACACTGGCTGATCCATGAAGAGATGAGCCCTGTAACCCTGCAAGTTATTGCAAAAAAAAAACAAAAAAAAACTCAAATACCTAATTACATGTATTAGCGTGTAGTCGTGTACATCTCTAGTTCTAGCCAAACAATTACCATGTACAACAGTACAAAGTTAAATAAGTTTGACCACTGACGCCAGAAATTACTACTCGATATTATTCTATTTACAATGGATAGAGTCATTCTCATTAGCAGTTTAGCACATACAAGTATATCCAAATTATCGCTAAAAACCTAACGATGCAATACGGTTTTGCTTCGGTATAAAGCTTTTGACACTGTGCGACTTATTATAGGAACTAGGAAGTTATCCCAATGTGTTGTTCTTAGCATGGAACTAACAGCATGAAGACTAGAGAGCTCCAGAGGACCAATTTTGTAAGCAAGTTCATGCTCCTGGGCTACATCGCATGATCCATGTGGTCGATGATGCCAACAAGTGGCGAAGCCAGGAGTACAGATTACTATCCTAAACTGTAGATTGAAAATTCTAGGGATCGAATTAGTAATGCAGTAGAGTAACTCCTGCAAAAATAGAACGTCTTAAGTCTTAACTATGAAATTCATATTTGTCATTGATTAGGAGGGCTCCGCCCCTACTAGGCTCCGCTCCCTCGGCCAGTGATACCAACTAACAAGATGCTAACTTAAAAATTATCTCATTGCCTTAAAATTCGGTGCCACATAAACTAAACCAAGAGAAGATCAATTAGACTCCTATCTATTGCCATGCCAACCTAAACAACCAATCTATTGAAGATCAATTCTTAACAACGGAATTTAAACAGCTTTAGTAGAAATTCAGAACGCACGATGACAAAAAATCATCTGTCAACAACACAGTCCTACAGGTCATAAATAAGCTCGTCAATAAGATTCAGAAACAAATCACAGTAGATTCCGAGAAAGATTACAGGTTTCTAACACCACGCAGGTAAACAATAGCTCTAGTATCCGCAATTGAAATTACCTTCACAAAATCAAAACTAATTGCCAGATAAGAAGAAGCTCTAGTATTCTCTGCTGAACGGAATTGAAACCAAAATCGCAACGGATTGACAATTGAATTAACATCACAAAATCGAAACTAACTGCGAGATAAGAAGAAGCTCTAGTATTCGCTGTTGAAGTAAAATTGACTGAATTTAAATCAAAATCACAACGAACTGGCAATTGAATTACCTTCACAAAATCAAAACTAACTGCAAGATAAGAAGAAGCTCTAGTATTCGCTGTTGAAGTAAAATTGACGGAATTTAAACCAAAATCGCAACGAATTGGCAATTGAATTACCGTCACAAAATCGAAACTAACTGTCAGATAAGAAGAAGCTCTAATATTCGTTGTTGAAGTAAAATTGACGAAATTGAAACCAAAATCATAACGAATTGCCGGAACATTAGCTCTAGTATCCGCCATTGAAACAAAATTGACGAAATTGAAACTAAAATCACTTTAATCATCAACGAATTCAGCGTCTCCAGATTGACATTTGAATCAAAATTCACAAAATTGAAACTAAAATCACCTTATCAATGTCAACAAATTCAAGTAGCTATAGTATCGATATCTAAATTAAAATCCGACAACTGAAACAAAAATCAAATCAAATGAATTCAAATACTCTCTCCGTCTCAACCATTTATTTACCTACATAATTTTAATCAACGTAACAAAATTTGGCGTGAGTAATGAGATAGAGACGAGAGCGAACTCAAAGACGAACCGAAGGAATCGACGACGCCGATGATGGAGAGAGAATGACGGCAGTTTTGGCACACCCAACGAGGTAAATTAGGGTCGACTTCTACCGCTTTTACTCCACTGATACCTCTTTTTTTACCGTTCTCGTTAACGCCTTTCATTGGTTGTTACTATAGTTTCGCGGTGGTTAGCGCGGTGGTTTGTTTGAATTACCTGTTGCTGCATAGAGAAGCAACCATTGTCATTCATATACAAATTTTACTCATTTATGTACTTTTTTTTCATTATTTTTCCATAATATGTCCTTTACCTAGAAAAAAACTCTCTAATTTTCTTCCTCATCAAAATTACTCAAATCCACAAAATCATTCAAATCACTCAAATTACACAATTATATATGCTAATTCTCGTATCGATCAAGTAACAATTCTAATTCTTAACTATATTAATTATGGCATTAAGGGGATAAGAAAGATAAATCAGACCATCCAGAAGAAACTTGTGTACACTTCGTCAATTTGGTGATTTTCAAGTAATTAAACGGATTATTGTGATTCCCCCATGTCGTTCTAGTTGGCAATCCATAGGATTGGTGCCATTAGCAATCAACGGACTTCGTCAATTTGGTGATTTTTATATTTCATCACCAAACGAAATAAAATGATCCTACATCCTACATCTTACATCCTACATCCTACATACCTAATTCAATATTCAATTAGTCAAAATAAATAAATAATTCATATATCTAAGTGGAATTGGATCGAATCGATAGAAATAAAGAAGTGACGAGAAATAGACCTGATTAAGATTATCATTGTTGGGAGGCGGATTTGTGAGATAATCTGATGGCGCAAGGAAGGCGGCGGCGAGGGTGGTGGATGGTGGTAGCAGGCGGTGGTTGGACGGTGATAGTTAAAGTGCGAAAAGAATAGAATCACTAAAATAAAAGGATATTTTGGTTATTTTGCAAGATTTGGGGGCCGGTCGGGTTGAATTATTTCGTGTAACTACTACACGCAAAGGCGCTAAAAATAAATATAAAAATGGAGGTGCGGGGAATCGAACCCCGTGCCTCTCGCATGCGAAGCGAGCGCTCTACCATATGAGCTACACCCCCATTGTTGAAGTACATATAATATTACTCATTTTATCAATGAACATGCACATTATGTTAATTAACTCCTACCAATATTCAATTAGAGATTGAAGCAAACGGGAGACGGAATATTTCAACCGTAGATTATAATAGAAATATCGCAAACGTGGTCAATTTAAAAAAAAGATGTCATATTTAGAATTTCTCACAAAGAGGGACGGTTAGTTAAAGTTTAACTTCGGCCCTGGTTAGTTCGGGTTTGCAAGTTTTGGGCCTGGTCGGCCGAGTTGTGTCATTTCGTGTTCGGTTTATTTTCGTCTAGTTTATTTTCAAGTTATTAAAGGTTAATGGTCACTTTGCAACAATAACCGGTCGGTTTTATGGGCTGGGTCAACTAGGATTTAAGTCAAATTAAGGTTTTCAGTAGTTCAGTGATACCAGCTAACGAGATGCTAACTTAATAACTATCTCATTGTCTTAAAATTTGGTGCCACATAAACTAAACCAAGAGAGGATCAATTAGACTCGTATAGTCGTATCTGTTGCCAAGCCAACTAAACAACCAATCTATTGAAGATCAATTCTTAACCACGGAATTCAAACAGCTTTAGTAGAAACTCAGAACGCACGATGACAAAAAACCATGTCAACAACACAGTCCTACATTAGGACAGGTCGTAAAAAAGCTCGCCAATAAGATTCAGAAACAAATCACAGTAGATTCCGAGCGCACGATGACAAAAAATCATGTCAACAACACAGTCCTACATTAGGACAGGTCGTAAATAAGCTCGCCAAGTCGCCAATAAGATTCAGAAACAAATCACAATAGATTCTGAGCAAGATTACAAGTTTCTAACACTAGGCGACTAAAGAATAGCTCTATTATCCGCAATTGAATTACCTTCACAAAATCAAAACTAACTGCCAGATAAGAAGAGGCTCTAATATTCGCTGTTGAAGTAAAATTGATGGAATTTAAAACCAAAATCGCAACGAATTGGCAATTGAATTAACATCACAAAATCGAAACTAACTGCGAGATAAGAAGAAGCTCTAGTATTCGCTGTTGAAGTAAAATTGACGGAGTTTAAACCAAAATCGCAACGAATTGACAATTGAATTACCTACACAAATCAAAACTAACTGCGAGATAAGAAAAAGCTCTTAAAATTGACGGAATTTAAACCAAAATCGCAACGAACTGCCGAAACATTAGCTCTAGTTTCCGCCATTGAAACAAAATTGACGAAATTGAAACTAAATCACTTTAATCATCAACGAATTCAGCGTCTCCCGATTGAGGTTTGAATCAAAATTCAAAAAATTGAAACTAAAATCACCTTAATCAATGTCAACAAATTCAAGTAGATATAGTTGTATGAAATGTAATTAGTATTGTTTTAATGATAATTTACATAAGGAATTACTACAATCCATTTATACTACATTTGACGTTTGAATGGAGGAAAGGATTTCTACAATTAAGAGGAGAATCAGCCTAATTATGTACCAATATTTGTGATTAATGGCATTGATTGTAGTGAATAATTAGTTTCCTAATTATTCGTTTTTGGTGTGTCAACATCCCCGCAAGATCGACGGCCTTGGGACAAGTCCGATCTTGGAAATTAGCATATTGAAACGAGGTCGGTGGAGGGCCTTGGTAAGCGCGTCGACGAGTTGATGGTCATTTGCAACAGGGACAACACGAAGTGTTCCTGCTTGTACTTTTTCACGGACAAAATGATAATCAAGAGCGAGGTGTTTCATCCGACTATGAAACACGGGATTGACACTTAAGCTTGTAGCACCTAGATTGTCGCAGTAGACTGTCGGAGTGGCTGCCAGTTTCACACGCAATTCAGTGAACAGATTCATGAGCCAGGCGAGTTCGACAGTTGCGTTTGCTATGGAGCGGTACTCAGCCTCGGTAGAGGAACGAGCGACGGTCCTCTGTTTTTTTGAGCTTCATGATATGATATTGCGGCCTAGGTAAATAACATAGGCAGCCGTTGAAGTGAAATCATTTGGATTACCTCCCCAATCTGAGTCGGAGTAGGCATGGAGACTTACAGATGAGTTTTTGTAGATCGTGATTCCATGTGATGATGTTCCCGCGAGGTACCGTAAGAGTCTTTTGAGGGCGTTCCAATGTGGAATAGTGGGAGCATGCATATATTGAGAGAGTTTATTGACGGCATAGGCTATGTCCGGCCTTGTGAGGGACAAATATTGTAATCCACCAACAATAGCCCGAAATTTCGATGGGTCATCAAATGGCTGCCCATCTTGAAGATTGAGTGTTGTTGAGGCATCCATGGGTGTTGTTGCGGCCTTGGCATCGAGCATGTTGGCACGAGTGAGAAGGTCAATAGTGTACTTTTGTTGGTTCAGGAATAAACCATGGGAGCACATTTGAACTTCGACACCAAGGAAGTAATTGAGATCACCCAAGTCCTTGAGCGAGAATTTTGCCGAGAGTGATGCAATAAAATTAGTGACATGCGACGGAGACGAACCTGTGACAATTATATCATCAACATACACAAGAATGAATAATGGGTTAGTGTCATGTTGAATAAATAGAGAAGTGTCGCAGATAGAGTTCGTAAAGCCATTGCCGAGAAGATATGTCCGGAGCTCGGTGTACAAAGCCCGTGGGGCCTGTTTGAACCCGTAAAGAGCCTTTCGTAGCTTGCATACAAGATTCGGTTTTGCCGGGTCTACGAATCCCTGAGGTTGAGCCATGTAGACGGTGTCAGTGAGTGTCCCTTGAAGGAAGGCGTCGTTAATGTCTAGCTGGCGAAGCGGCCAACCATGGGTAACGGCAAGACTAAGTAGTATTCAGACTGTTACCGGTTTAATGACTGGGCTGAAGGTTTCGGAGTAGTCGAGGCCAGATCTTTGGTGAAAACCCTTGGCGACAAGGCGAGCTTTATGTTTGTTTATTGTTCCATCGGGGTTGTATTTAGTGCGAAACACCCATTTACAACCTACAATGTTTTGTGACTGTGTGGAGGGGACAAGTTACCATGTTTTGTTGTTGGTTAAGGCTTGATACTGGGTTTTCATGGCCGAACGCCACGTCGGACTGAGTAAGGCTTGTTTGACCGTTGTGGGTTCGGGTTTGCGAAGTTCAGCATTGAGATTCAACTTATTTATTGGTTTAAAGATATTGTGGGCTGCTCGAGCACCGTGAGGGTGTGATGATGGAGGGATATGAGGAGGTCTGGGAGGTGGTGTTGGTGTAGGGGAGGTCTCGGGTGAGGAGGTAGCAGAAGGTGGAGGGGATGAGGAAGCAGAGGCAGATGGGTATGGGGTCAGGGTCACGGGTGAGGAGGGTGCAGAGGGTGTAGTAGATGCGGAAGAAGAGGAAGAGGGGTCTGGGGTCTGGGGGTCGGGTTGGTCAGAGGCAGCGGTGGACCAGGTCTGGGAGGCAGGGGCTGGGGAGTCAGGGTCTGGGTTGGCAGGTGGGTTGGGTGGTGGCTCGTTGGTCTTAGCCGTGGGTAGGGATATGCTACACCATTCGTGGAGTGTGGGAGGTTGGGTGACAGAAGTCGGTGTGACAGAGGCAAATGGATAAGTGTGTTCGACGAAACGAACATGTCGGGAACTATATATGCGATGGGTTGAGGGATCAAGGCAGAGGTATGAATGTTGAGATGGTGAGTACCCGATAAAAACACATGCGATGGATCGTGGGTCGAGTTTGTGTTGTGTATAGGGACGTAGCCATGGAAAACATTGACAACCAAAATTGTGAAAATTATTATATTTGGGATGTTGGTTGAATAGGCGAAAATATGGTTTGTCATGTTTTAAAGTCGGGGTGGGCATTCGGTTGATAAGGTACGTGGCTATTTGAAACGCGAATGACCAGTAGGACAGCGGCATTGAAGCATGGGCGAGTAAGTGAGTAACGCAAGTCCGGTTTCTACAATGTGCCTGTGTCGCCGTTCAGCAAAGCCATTGTATTCCGGTGTATGGGGAGGTGAGGTGAGATGTTGGATACCGAATTTTGCAAAATCGGGTTTTAATTTCTCAAACTCGCCACCATTATCGGAGTAAAAAGTGAGAATGGGTCTAGAAAATTGTTTTTCAACAAGTGTTTTGAAGGAGAGAAAAGTATTGTATGTATCTGATTTTTTTGCTAAGGGGTAAAGCCACGTAAAACGAGTATAATGGTCTACAAAAATAACGTAATATTTGAATTTGTTAATTGAGTAAACCGGAGACGTCCATAAATCACTGAATATGATTTGAAGTGGGTAATTTGATTTAAGAGACGACTGACTAAATGGAAGTTTATGACTCTTATACAAATGACAAAAAGTGCAATCTTTATTATGAATAATTGTTTTTGAGTCATAGCTGGAAACAATGTGTTTTAAAATAGAAAAATGCGGGTGACCGAATCGGTGATGTAGATCAGCCGAGGTAATGGTGGTGGTATGGACTTGCGGTGGAGGCGACGAAGGCCAGTAGTAGACTCCATCCTTGGCCGACCCGTTGTACTTCACTGCTCCTGTTTCACGGTCCTTCACAACAAAAGATGTATAGCAAAAGTCAATTGTGACGTTATTTTCATGACAGAATTTGGAGACGGATATAATATTTTTATGCATTGAGGGAACGTGTAAAATATTTAAAAGACGAAAATTTGAGAGAGAGGTAGAACCAGTATTAAGAATGGGTAGACCGGATCCGTCACCAATAACGATTTCATCGGTGCCACATAGGGTTGATGAAGGGCTAGATTGTCAAGGTCGGAAATCAAGAAGCCAGGGGGATGGAATGGGTGTCGTGAGAACAGTTGGGTTGGCTTGGGCCGTGTTGGTGTTGGAGCGAGTATAGGGTGGTACTTTGATATCCGGGTACAAGGTTTTGAAAACCGTACAATAAGCAAGGGTATGGCCTTGAGTATGGCACCATTGACACTTGCCCTTGAACGGGTTCCGGGGATTTTGGTTTGTGGAGGCAGAATTGTCAGCGGAAGAGTGAGAGCGAGGGGTGTGATTGTAGTTGCGGGTGTAGGTGGGATGGGCTATGGCCGAGAAATCAGCAGCGGGTTGGGTACGAGGGGCGGCTTGGGCAATTAGGAGTTCACGATGGATAAGTTTTTCGAGGAGGGTGGAGAGGATATCGGATCATCCCGAGCATTGACTCGGTCAGTGACATCCTCATCCGGGATAATGGTGCCTAAGAGGGCTAGTTCATCAACCGTGGATTTGATACGGTTCATGTAGTCGGAAATGGTAGAGGTACCTTTGGTGATTTGTTTTAATTTGTGACGAAGTTGCTTAATATGGCCTCGGGATGGTCGGGCATACGCGGAGGCAATAGCACTCCATGCATCATGGGTTGTGGTAAGGCAATTAAGGAGAGGAGAGACGGTGGTGGTGAGGGTGCTAGCAACAGCGGAAAATAACAACTTATCTTGCCGTTTCCAATTGTCGAACGCGGGATTGGGAGCGGGTTCCGAGCCAGCAGCCGCGGCAGTGATTGTGGCAGACGGAGGTTGTGTGCCATCAATGTGGGAGGAAAGACCATAGCCTTCGAATAAAGATTCGAGTTGAAGGCACCATTAACGGTAGTTGGTGCCGTCAAATTTAACGACTGGATGAACATTTAAAATGATAAAGGGTGTTTTGGGATCATTTGGGTTGGGAATAGTTGCACCCGACATTGTCGATCGGGGTGAGGAAGAAAAAAAAATGGAAAAGATTAGAGAGGATAGAACTTTTCTCTTAATACCATTTATGAAATGTAATTAGTATTGTTTTAATGATAATTTACATAAGGAATTACAATCCATTTATACTACATTTGACGTTTGAATGGAGGAAAGGATTTCTACAATTAAGAGGAGAATCAGCCTAATTATGTACAAATATTTGTGATTAATGGCATTGATGGTAGGGAATAATTAGTTTCTTAATTATTCGTTTTTGGTGTGTCAACAATAGTATCGATGATTAAATTATAATCCGAAAACTGAAACAAAAATCAAATCAAATGAATTCAAATACTCCCTCCGGTCTCAACCATTTATTTACCTTTACTACGTATTTTTAATCAAAACAAACAAATAATCGAGAAGGAGCGAGTAATGAGATAAAGATAAGAGAGTGAACTCGAAGGTGAACCGAAAGAATCGATGACGCCAATGATGGAGAGAGAATGACGACAGTTTTGGCACACACAACGATGTAAATTAGCGTCGACTTCTACGGCTTTTACTCCACCGATACCTCTTTTTTTTACCGTTCTCATTAACGCCTTTCATTGTTTGTTACTGTAGTTTCACGGTGGTTAGCGCGGTGGTTTGTTTGAATTACCCCGGTGTTGCTGCATCAGAAGCAACCGTTGATTATCTTGATCAAATATTGCAGATCTCTTTTTATTTTCGGAATTACTTTTTCATATACAGACTTTACACTTTCACATACACTTTTTCATAAAATTTTCATCTTCCACCTTTTCCTAAACCTAAAGTCTCCTTCCTGAACCTAAACAAAACAACTCATATATATGAGTTTTTCCTTAGCATTTAATCAATTATTCTAAAAATTTAAACAATGGATGAAAAATAGTATTGGAGTAATATTGTTTATCAATGATTATAACAATGTTTTATTAAAATTATTAAATTTATATTTTACTAAAATCATCCGTGTATTTTATTATTGATTGTTTATTTGCCGACGAATCTATATATACAATATTATTAAAAGGTTAGCCAAAATGTCACGTTGACTATGCCACATGGAATGAAAAAAACCACATAAGTGTGACATGACATTTGGCATGACCATAATTTAATTGTGACATGTTAAATTAATGTGACATTTTTATTATTCATAATAATAATAATAATAATAATAATAATAATAATAATAATAATAATAATGTCACATTTAAGAAAAAGGTTAGCCAAAAAATGTCACGTTGACAATGTCATGTGAAATGTAAAAAAGCCACGTAAATGTGACGTGGTAAATTAGTGTGACATTTTTATTACTCTTAATAATAATAATGTCACATTCAAGATGTTTTAATAGGGTTAACTTCACTTATATTTTTCCTATTCTCATTATTATAAATTTGTATTTACTTTTAACTGTTCGTCATCATCTTAAATTCTTATTAAATGTTAAAAACTATTATCTATTATTTTTTTGAGTATATATTTATCTTCATATCCACTTCATTTTCTTGATTTGTAGTTCTATTGGTAATTCAAGTCTAAATTCTTTATTTGATTGTATTTTTATAGGTTTATTTTAATGTCACGATCAAGCTTTATTGTTATGCGGTAGGTTAATAATTTTCAATTTTTTTATTATCATTTTTTTATGTCAGTGAAATCATGGTATTTTCATATAATATCGTTATTTTATTCATCTTCTATATTAATTTGCAGGTAATTAACTTAATTATAAAGTTATTTTCTTCATTATTTTGTTATATTTTTATACGTTTACTCTAATGTCGTTACCATGCTTTGTTGTTATGTATTGTATTTTTATAGGTTTATACTAATGTCATTACCATGCTTTGTTGTTAGGTGGTATTTACCAAATTTCCCTACACTTTTTTCAATATGTTTATTATTCTTTTTAGATCGGTCATGGTTAAAGCTGGCCAAATCCGGGCTAACCCGTTTGGCCCGCCCCGTTCGGCCCGCTTTGCTGGCGTGCTTGGTCACAAAAAAATTTTAAACAAGTGGGTACGGACAAGGAAATTAGGCCCGCTAAAATTAATGGACGGGCTTGGACTAAAGAAAATTGTCCACGGACAACCCGCTAGGCCCGCTACAAAAATTGTAAACTATAATTTTTATTTAACCTAAAAAATTTATAAATTAAACTGAAAAGTTTTGTATTGAAAATGGTATGTGTGTTATGAAGATTGGTTACGAGCTAAAGGGTTATCGTTAGGTACTTTATTACTTATTTTTATTCCACCATTAAATTAATAATTCTCTCCCCAAATATGTTTTTTTTACTATTTCGTTATATCAGTAAGGTAGCTATTAATATCTTTTATTATATAATATCTCATGATTCTCACGGGATTTTTACTCTTATGTTATTAGTTTTATTTTGCAAACTTGGTAATCATGTTTTGTTTTGTACCGTTTTGTTGGTTTGATTTTCCAATAATTAATATCAATAAAAGCCCGCAAGTCCGCGGGTTGGCCCGCTAAGGTATATAGGGCGGGTACGGGCAGTTATAGTAGGCCCGCCATAGCGGGCATGGGCATAAAAAAAAGGCCCGTTGGACACTTTTTGATAGGTTAGGCCCGGCCCATGTCCAGCCCAAGCCCGCAAACGGCCAGCTCTGGTCATGGTGTTTCCATATAAAACTTTTATTTTGTTCATCTTTTTTATTAATTTGTAGGTAATTAACTTCATTATAAAACTCATATAAACAAACAAATTTGTTTAACCCTTTGATTTTCATATATGTATAATTTTCATATTAAGTTTATTTATTGATTTGTTTGGTGTTTAATTTTAATATTCCGGATTTTGTTTAATTTGAGAGATCCAAGAAAAACACTATGTTGTATGTAGGCGTCATTTTTACTCCATATGACATTGTTAACATACATAAAAAAGTTCAATAAGTAGCTTATGTTTCAATTCCGCAATCAAAACCTATTCTTATAATTAATGGTAAAATAAATTTAAAATTGAATGAAAAACCTTTTAAAATTCCACAATTTACTTATTGAACCATCATAAAATAATTAATTATTACAATATAATTAAAAAGGTAAGTTGAGTGTCATTTTATTTCATATGACATTGCTAACATACATTAAAATAAATAAATTAAATAAGTAGCTTGTGTTGTTAACCCCACAATAAAAACTTACTCTCACAATTATTGGTAAAATAAATTTAGAAAATTGAATGAAAAAACTTTTAAAATTCCACAATTTACTTTTTAAACCATCATAATATAATTAATCTTTTCAATTATGTCATTTGCATTTTTAATTCGTTTTTTTCCCAACTCCCACTATTTGTCTTCCTTAATGCTCTTTTATATCATTTATATTACTACTTTCTTTAGGTGGTGGTTGATTGTGTTTAACTATCAATTTCTTCGCAAATGTATATAGTGTTGTGTAATTGTGATATTATACTTTTTTTGAAAAACCTACTTAAATTAATATTTTTTTCGATTTATATTAATCATCTCTACCATATACTCCCTCCGTCCCAATGATATATTTACACTTTCTTTATTTTTCCCTCACAAAATAAAAAAAGTGTAAACATACCACTTCCTTTATTTCCCCTCACAAAATAAAAAAAGTGTAAACATCCCATTGGGACAGAGGTAGTATTTTTTATTCATGTGTTTAATCATCACCATATGTTTTTTAGTGTATTGTTACTTGAAATAAATTATTTTATAGTCTTTGTTACTGATTTTGTTTTGTTTGTACACTGAATGGTTGACTCAAGTTTATCAACATTTTGACGAAATTCTTGTATTAACAATAAGGAACATAAGAAAGCTTATGAACGTTTTGGATCTCGATTGTGCGAATATATTTTGTAGTTTTATTTTACTAATTAACCACTTTAAATAAAAGCTTAATTCATATTTTATCGAATAAAGGTCGTTTGAATCATTTTTATTATTTTTATATCCACATATTAAGTGTTTTAGATGCAAATAATATTTGAAGCATTTGTGCTTTCCAATAGTAATCTTTTGATACATAAGTATTCTCTATTTGGTATCATATATTTATCTAATGCAGAAGCCAAGCTGCTGACGTGGCATCACTAGGAAAAAAGCTTTGTCCTACGTGTCGCGTTGTAAAGCATCCTAGAGCTATTGTCCAATTAGATTCATCCTAGAGCTATTGTCCAATAACATTCAAGATAGATATGGTATAATGGTATAATAACTATTCCAAGATTTCATTCCATATATTGAAACAATAAATAATGACAGTTTTGGCTGAAAATTAATTCCGTAGCACGGCCTAAATCCTAGAGTTACCAATCCATAATCACCGAACAAAAAAATACCTACAAGTATTTTTTAGACTACATTTTCGATTTACATATGGGTCGGAATAATTACGGGTCGGAATACCTACAAGAATTTTTTAGACTACATTTTTTTATGGTTTAATCGTTATTAAATATGGGTCGGAATAATTACTCTTCATCGGTATATACACTTATGTGAGCGTCGTGATTTATTAGACTACATTTTCGATTTATTGTAAGACATCTGACTATTCACGTGAATGCGAAACATTTTAACAACTACGGAGTATTTATTTAATATAGTAAATAGTAAATGAGTGGTCATTTAATAATTTTGGAATGTCTTCGTGTAAGATGTCGCGCGCAATAACTGTTATTTATTATATGAACATCTTTAATAAATATAATTAAAAATACGTTTTTTAACCCAGCTATACATTTATATTCACGTCTCATCAGATTATTTACGTTTTGCTTTTATTGTACGATATGTAATATAAAACTTTATTTTATATATGGGTTACATATTTTAAAAATGGTGCAATGAGTAATTAAAAGTATACAAATTCTATTGTAAGTCTTGATCATCTTAATGAACAACTATATGATAGCTCATGTATACCGTCATACCGACATGTGTCATAAATAATTCAAAATTTATTTATATGTATATAATTAATCAGCTTTCTTTGATATTATTAATTACGGTATTCATCTAAAGTTAAAAACAGGCCACAGTAAATAATTAATTTGCTTATCTCCAATATTATTAACTATATTCATCTAAAGTTTAAAAAACAGACCCGTGAATTTCACGGGTTACAACCTAGTTTAACTAAAAATAATTCCAAATTCTGGTATTCATGTAGGCTCGGGAGATTACAACCTATAATTTCCCTTTTTAGTATGGTTACCTTATAATTTTGCATGAAATAAAATAAAGCATAAAGAAAGACAAAAATTATACACTGACATTTTATTTTGGTTGAAAAGTATACATGGACACGAATTATACACACTTGTTTTTCCTAGTGAACAACTAGGACTTAAAGTGCATAATATCCTTCTAACAAACATACCAAAATGGAGGTGAATATCAATAATCACGGCTTCATGAAAGTACTACGTTTTCTGATCCAGAATTTTCCGTCTAGTTTATTAAAGGGTTAATGGTCAATTTGCAACAATAAACATTCGGGTCGGTTCATATAGGCTGGACCAACTCGGATTTGAGTCAATTTAAGGTCTTCATTAGTTCAGTTCGGGTGTTGGGTTAGGTTAGTCGGATTGAGTTTGGGTCTACTCGTGATGTATGCCTCGTTGGACCGTTGTGGACTTGTGGTTGGGATTGAGACAGTATGTATGACAAATTTTATAATAATTTAACTAGTGCAGATACCGAGCTAATGCATGATAAAAAAAAAGATTACGATGCATGTAGATTCTTGTACTTAAAGAAATAATACATATTTATAGTTCGGCTTATATGGTGAGACAAATCCAATAGGCATTGGTGTGTTTACTTGCTTTCATTTTGTTCAAACTTCTTCCTCTGTAGATATTCACTATAAACACGCCATTTGTAATGGCGTGTTTAGGGTTTGGAAAAATCGAGCCTACATAAACAACATTTTAACACTAGGTATTGACGTGTTTACTTGTTTTCATTTTGTTCAAACTTCTTCCTTTATAGATATTCACTATAAACACGCCACTTGTAATGGCGTGTTTAAGGTTTGGGAAAATTGAGCCTACGTAGACACTAAGACTTGAGAGAAACGGTCTTTCAATAAAAGATCATTCTTTTGCATCCTTTTATTTGTATTCCGTGGCCTTTTGTCATTAATCGTATCATAGTAATTTCGTACTTATTTACATAATAAATGTACCCATTTTATCGTTAATCATGCTTTGTACCTATTATATCACCTTTAGTACCATTTTTTCTTAAATTTGTACAATAATCTTCCAATAAATTTATTGAGGGGTGGTCTCTCAAAAGATCTACTGAATAATACTCCCTCTTATTCAATCTATTCTTCCCTCTTTCCTTATTGACGATAATCACGTTTTCTTTCCTCTTTCCTTATTTCGTAAGTTTCTTGTGGTCCAAATTCAATTGCATGTGGGGTAGGGTGATTTGTGTGGTCCAAATTCATTTTCTTAATTTTGGTCTAAAATAAAGGGGAAGAATAGGCTGAATTTGAGGGAGTATGTCTCTTTGATATTATATATGCAAATTTTATACCTTTAATTTCACAAATCACAATGAAGGTAAATTGCATTAGTTTGATTAATGGTCAAATTCTCTAATATTTATATCTAAAATATCGTGCACCTGCACAGACCTATATTAGTATCCGACTAACTCAAAGTGTTTGAATACGACTGAAGTATTAGTTAAGGCAGTAGTTATCCTTTGCGACAGTCTCATCTCATGTTTTTTTTGCAAAATGTGACAATTTTTTTATAACGTAACCACTTTTTTTATAAACGGTGACCACTCAAAAAAAAATAGGTCATTGTAACCATAAAAGTGGTCACGATTTAATTAAAAGTGATAACCATTTATCAAAGCATTGTCACTTTTCTATTATTTGCACAAATTTTCATTAAAGACATACACTATCCGTCACAAGCTGAAGACAGATAGAGTCCCTCTCACAAAATGAAAATGACACGGCTTAAAAATGCTTCCTTTACCCCACTTACTAGTCTTAAACCCGTGCAAATTGCACGGGTATGCCATTTTAATTTTTGTTATATAAAAATTAAACATCTAAAATAAAGTGTTATATGAATATTAATTAATTATCATCTCCCATCTCCTTTAATTTAATTATCTTTAAAAATAAACTTTAAAATAAATGATAAAATATTTGTTTTTTGCTAAGCAAATTTAAATTGCAAATGCATCAATTAAGTCTTGGATAGGGATGGCAACGGGCCGGATTTGGACCGGGTCCAGTAGGATCCAGATCCAGATCCGCATTGTATACCCTGGATCCAGATCCGATCCAGATCCAACGGGTCCAAATATGTGAGATCCAGATCCGGATCCAACGGATCCGGGTCGGATCCGGCTCCGTTGCGGGTCCAAGTTTCTAACCCCCCACATTATAAAAAAAACTCATTCGTCATAACACTATTGATATCCATTTTTCGAAATACAATAAAAAGGAGAAGTAGCTAGTAGCGTGGCAATTATTTTCAACCAAATATTACAAGTAATAATTATTATGACAAAGTAATCCAAACACAACTCAAGAAATAAAATAATTAAGACGTAAAACTTCATATTTTTATTTTGAAAACGGGTCCAGAAACGGATCTGGATCCTTCAGGGTCTGCTTAGGAGGATCCAGATCCAGATCCGTTTTAAAAGTAGTGGATCCAGATCCGACCCGGATCCAACGGGTCTGAAAAAATAGGATCCAGATCCGGTCCATCAGGGTCGGGTCTTACGGATCTGGACCGGATCCAGGATCCATTGTCATCCCTAGTCTTGGAGTTATGTCGTGTAGATGTAGAAATTTCATTTACAATTACCATAAATAGGGCATTAAGGTCAACCAGCCGTGTATTTGTAGAACTATACGTTCATATGTCCTCATATAGGCTAAATTTCAGTTTATACTTTGTCTTATTTCTCGAACGGCTTCACACGAATTATATATTCTGTATGAAACAAAATAATACAAAATTATTAAAACTGCACGTGACTAAATATTTGTAGACCCGTGCAAAATGTTCAGCTTGTTTTTTGTTTAGCCAACACATGCATATTCTTAGAACCGTGCACGGGAATTTGAAAATTCTAATCGTGCACATTTAAAATTAGAATGATCGTCCTTTTCTCATTCTGTATTAATTAATTTCAGTGATGTAGGCCAAGATGAAAATCGTGACTCATGCACGTTTAAATGAGAATTTTAGCTCGTTTATCATTATGTACAAATTGAAATCAATAAATGGGAGAAATTGAAAATTGTGACCTGTCCACATTCAAAATGGGAATTTTGACTTGTTTCTCATTTTGTACAAATTAAAATTAGTGATACATGAGAAAATAAAAATTGTGACCCGTGCACGTTGAAAATGAAAATTTTAACTCTGTCTCATTCTGTACAAAATAAAATCACTGAAATTTGACAAAATGAAAATTGTGACTCATACACATTCATAATGCTTTAATTGAAAACCCATATATTATAAAAGAAAATAATGCTAAATTTGATATATATTTTTTTTGTAATTTAATTAACTAATATTTCATTATCCTTGTCTTTTAGTGATGTCTATCTTTTATCAATTTTCTTGATTCAGTTCAACACTCTGCCATTAATTAGTGACAAAAAGGCTTGTCTTTAAAAATTATGATAATTATTTAACTATATCTTACCCGATCAATTTCTCAATAAGTCAAGACAACTAATTTTTTCGGCTGTTACTTTATAATTCCTGCGCAACAAATATTTTATACTTTTATTCATTAGCATGACGTATTTTGATAAAATATAAACTGTTTAATCTACGGCAGTATATAAAAATAAGCCGTAATAATTAGCCTGAATTTATGTGTAAAATACTAAAATGTGATTACATAAAATTCTTATTGATTAATACTTGCTAACAAAATTAGGTCCAAATAATTTTTTCAGAAGATATCACTTGTGACCGTTAATAATTACAAACAGTAAATCTCCCTTGTGACGGATATGCTGGGCTTATAATGCACCCATTTAAACTATATTCAGCCCAATCCGTTTTAAACCCTAGAACAATCTTCATTAATATACCTAAATACTAAAATTCCTTCAATTAGTAAATGCACCGTAATGTATCTCCCACTTTGTTTTACTCAATACCAATTAACTCTCCCATCTTTCACACCAAAAATAAATAAAAAAATTATCCTCTCCTCTGTTGTTGTACATACTCTTCCCTTGATTCATCCTGCCTCTTTTAAATCGTTCAAATCCAACTAAATTATTTGAAATAAATACCGGATAGCGAAATGGTAGTTCTTTGTTTGCATGTCACCAATCAGTTAATATTTGGTAGAAATATTAATTTCTGTTTTTCTCATTTTCTATTAAAGTTTTTGTTTCAAATAAAAAAAGTAATACTGTGAATTATAGTGTTAAAATAATTTGATTTACAACGTTTTCTGTGCATTAAGGTTTTTTTAAATGTTTACTTCCATTTATCTTTTGATAAAATAAATTTACCTTTTGTTCTATAATCTTTAAGATGTAGGAACTAATTTAATTGTATTTCATAATTTTTGAATTCCAGTATTTCATATTTCGATAATTTTGTATTTTGTATTGTAATTATAATTAATTAATTGTACAATACACATTGAGCAACCAACAAAGCAAATTTTCTAATTAAATCCCTTTCTGAACGTGACTCCTGAAATTTAGCAAAAAAAAAAATTGCTTTGACTAATCGACTTTCAACCACAGAGCGACACCTAAGCTTTGTGGTTGTTGCTTTTATAAATAGGATCCTCTCTCTTAACTTGTTCTGAGAGATACTATCCGTCCACAACCTATTAGGCTATTACGATATATCGACTTATCAATGAACTACTTTTATGCCCGTGCAAAAAAAATGCACGGGTTGAGATATATTAATTGATACAATACCGAAGTGACAAAACTTAACTGAGTTGTAGCAGGTCGTAAGAAACTAAGAATATTACCAATAAGAATATACAAAACGGATGACAATTATCTTTTTATTCACTCGTTTTAACTGTAATATACGGAGTAAAATATAAATGTTTTATCCGTTCACTTGAATTTCATATGTTTTATTCAAATACACTTCATATATATTAAACAAACGTATGAAATGCAAGTAGAAAAAGATTTATTAATTTATATGACATAAAATTAATATGAGATTTATAAATATATTTCTATGATTTGTGAGCAATGTATATTTTTACGCAACTTATAATCTATAAATCTATTTTATGTGTTTGTATGTAATTGTCTACTTTATACAATTTTAGAGAACGAAATATATGAAAATTTCCTGAATTCGTGTCGGAAAAAGATCCATTAATTAATGGAATAGGAAAAAATAATTAAATATATACACAAAGTGGGGAATCCCTCATAAATTAATGTTTTTTTCACTCCTAAATTTCTACATCCAATAGGAAGCCAAAAAATTCTATCGCTTTTATAGTAAAAAGATTCAACTAAAAGATTTAAATTTAACAAAAAAACTATTTGTTCTGCAAACAATATTTTACTGATAATTAGCTGTTTCCTTTTCGTGTCAACTTTGTATCGTATCGTTGGATTGAAAACCTTGAAGACGAAAAGGATCAGGGTGATTCTGATTGTGCTGATATACATGATTTTTTTTCCAATATGGGATTTTTAGGAAAACTTTGGCGAAATATGATCATTTTGATATATATCGGACTGTTGTATATGTATTTATCTTGTTTGGTATCTTAATTTGTATGGATTTGAGTGGAAAATATAATGTAATTTAATTCTTGGACTGTAATTATTTTTGCTGTTTGTAGTTTTTTGTTTCTCGGATTTAATTTTTGGACCGATATTATTTTCGCTGTTTGTAATTTATTGCTTGTCGGATTTAATTTTTGGACCGATATTGTATTTTATTTGACCATTGTATATTGTTATTTAAATATTCGATTAACAATAATTTGATCATATCGTATTTTATTATAACAATGACGAAATGTAATACGGCTGCAATCGATTACGTAATTAGGAATGAGCAAAGATTAGAATACGCAATTTGGGATGAGTAAAGTAGGAATTAATTGTGAATAGAGGAGAGAGACAAATTAAATCAATGTAAAGTTGGTGGGCCATACCTTCCTTATTTTAAGGAACCAATAGAAATGCCTTAAAATCTACTCCTTTTATAGAGATAAATTTGTGTTGTTAAGTACTTTAAGAGCAATAGTAATAGTGGTATTTTGTCTCGGGGTTGTCACTAAGAACTTTAAAAATAAGGTTCTTCTACTGCAAGCAAAAGTTTGTTTTTAATTCTAAGAACCGGGTTCTAAAATAAAAACTCGGTTTGTACCTATTGAAACTTGGAGCGCAATTAATATTAACCATGAAAAATGTTTATAGCCAATTAAATTTAAATAATTCCTATTTTCAACTAAAAAATAATAATTCATTAATTATGTTTATTTAATGAAAAAGTAGGATAGTGAATGGTGGATCCATTTAAAAACTTTATTTAGAGATCATCTATTGTAGACAAAAGTTCTTAAATATTGGAACTAGTAAAAAATGACATGGCACAAGAAGAACTTTATATAAAGTTCTTCTATTGCTATTGCTCTAAGGTCCTACTCTTTTGGACTTCAAGTCACTTAATTTAAGTTCACTTTAGATCCTATAAGTTCAGTTCACTTCACTTCAGTTCAGTTTCTATAAGTTCAGTTCAGTTCTTATAAGTTCAGTTCAGCTCATATAAATTCGATTCGAAAAAGCTATATACGAAGTATTATTTTAACAACCGATAAAAAAACATTTCGCTTTAATTATTCGATACACTTCAAAAAAAAAAAAAACAAGAACAAATTATTAATAATTGTACCCGTTTTTACTATCTCATTAATATCAAACGATCTTACACACACTCAACCTGATGCCATATGCCCGAATACAAGCATAGACCGCATGAAGGAATGGTAGAATACTTCAACTATCGACATTCATGATCGATATTAGATTCGGCCATGTTTGATAAAAGCGGAAGATGGCCGTGTATAAGGTACGAAGCAACATAGTCAAAAATATTTGGTGAGACTATGGATTCTTTGTTGACAACGATATTGATAATGAAGATGGAGTAGATGAGGATTATGATAATATGGAAACAAATGGTTAAAAAAATTTGAAATGTGTGGATTATATTGGGTTATTTCATAGGAATAATCCAACCTATACCTCATCTTCTCATATTAATCCCTACTAACGATTAACTGAGAAAAATCCAACCTATGACCTCAATTATCTTTCATTGAACTTTGTCTATTTTTGAACCCTTATTTTCGATAAGCAAACACGTCACCTTGACTTACTTTTTGTTTTTCCTTCTTCCTGGACAAAAAGTAAGTGAAGGTGACGTGCTAACCTACTGATAATAAGAGTTTAAAAATAGTCAAAGTTCAATGAAAGATAAATGAGGTTATAGGTTGAATTTTTCTCAGTTAATCGTTAGTAGGGATTAATATGAGAAGATGGGACATAGGTTGGATTATTCCCATGAAATAACCCTATTTTTTATCGTAAGATAATCGTAGTATAATGTATGAACTATGAACAAACCATTATACTATTTTTATACTATTTTATATTACCTTGTTTTTTATACTATTTTTTTTATCAATGTCCTCTTGGATAATAATAATAATAATAATAATAATAATAATAATAGTTAACTTAATTTAAATTAAGTTAATTAAGTTCGGATCTTATAAATTGAGTTCAATTTATATCTTATAAGTTCAGTTCAGTTCAGATCCTATAAGTTCAGTTCAGTTCAGTTCCTATCAGCCCAGATCCGTTCAGTTTTTATAAGTTCAGTTCAGTTCAATTTAGAACCTATAAGGCCCTGTTCTTTCTGGCTTAATTTCAGCTCCGTTCAATTTTGGTTGGTTGTATTCCGTTAAGTTTTATTTACGTTCAATCAATTATTTTCAATTAATTTCTTCACAAAATTAACTTTTAATTCAACTAAATTCATTGCACCTCAATTCCACTCAATTTAGTTCAATTAAGCTCTACTCCAATTTATTCAATTCAGCTCGTTTCAGCCGAAAGAAACAGGGCCTAAGTTCAGTTCAGTTCAGTTCAATTCAATTTAGTTCAGTTTCAGTCCAAAAGAACATGACATAACGAGTTAGGGCTAAGGAGTACTCAAGAAGCCAACTAGCCAAGTAGTTGAAGGAGAGTACCGAAGAAGTTTTTACCATAATAAATTACCTCTCAATTATTCCAAACCAGCCACACAATTCCAGTCATAAATAATCTCACTTCCAAACCACCCAAAATATGGACAACAACCTCAACATTTCCACCCTAACTATCACTGAAAAACCCGATACCGATACCAATACCGATACCAATCCCGTTACCAATCCCGATACCAATCCCGATACCAATCCCGACACCATAGACAGACTGAGCTCACTCCCAGAGCACCTTATATCAGATATCTTATCTAAACTTCCTACTACGGACTCTGCAGTCGCAACGTCCATCCTGTCTCGTCACTGGCGCTATCAATGGACTCACGTAACCCGCTTCGACATGACCGCTCTTCATTTATCCAACTTCCACGACCTTCGCTCGTTTTTAACTACGGTCGACAGCATTCTCCAAAAACTCACTTCACTTCCTAATCTACGTAGGTTCCACCTTGTGTTCAGCCACAAGTATTCTGATGTAGACCACATCGAAAATGTCGATGCTTACGATTTCTGCCGCAGTTTTTTGATTGCATTGTTTCACAAGCTATGCAGTTCACACACGGAACAATTACTGGTATATGCACCTGCAGATTACCTGCAAGTTCTGATTGAAAATGCTCCAGTATTTTCTATTTGCAGTCCTAAAATCGAGTCGTCTGCAGTCGTTGACACACAATCTTTACCAGAATGCATATTTCAGAATGAAACCCTAGTTCATCTTACGCTCGATACTAATTTTAGTTTTAAGTTGCCGCATTATCTTAATCTCCCTAATTTGAGGAAGCTTTCGCTGTGTATTTATGATGTTGATCATCAATTGATGCGCACAATTTTCAAATCCTTACCATTGCTCGAAGATTTGAAAATTTCGGCCATTTTGTATGATGATGATCATTTGATTGAAATATCCGCTCCCAATTTGAAGATTTTCACTATCAATTTTGAGGGGGACGATTCTCACAGCAATGTTTTAATTGATGCGCCAAAACTTGAACAAATTTCTATCTCAAACTGGGACAGTTTAGTGTTATTTCGCTTTCTGAAAATTCCGATTCATTTGTTGAGAACATCTCTTACATATGCGGGTTTTGTGTGGGATGATTTTGAAGATGATATTGCAATATCAGAGCTTCTAAAAGCTATTAAGTGTACCAGAAGATTGGATATATCCTGTCGTCTTCTAAATATCTTGAATTCGTATAATGTGGATGAATTGCCGGTTTTCCAGAATCTTGACTCTCTTAGCTTAAGGTTTGATGCTGAGAATACGGATTTCGCTATGCCGGCTTGGATTTTAAGTCGGGTGAAGACCATAAAAGTAGAAGGAATTGTTAAGGAGTATGACAAATTATTGAGTTTGATGGAAAACATTCTAAGTAAAGCAAATGTTTTGGAATGGCTTATTTGCATGACCTTTCCAGATGCTGAAGAAACGGAGATGGATGCACTACAAAAAGAGAATGATTTCATCAAGGCGCTGTTTATGCTCCCGAGGGTTTCTTCATGCTGTGAAATCGGGTTTTCTGGGAAATCTGGATATTCATCGACTAATGGAGTCATAGATCGAGTTTTGTTTTGGTAATAATGCTGCAATGTAATGTATGTATCAGATGTACCTACTGTTTGTAGTATGCTTGTGTTTCAAAAATCTTTAGTTCTGAACTCGAATCATTCTCGTTCTGCAATAAGTTTCCGACACAATCATCTGCAAGTCTAACCAGACATACATATTTTACGAGAGTATTCTATTACAGACTAGTTGCAGACTTGCAGACCACATTCATGACTTAATAATAACTGTAATCTTCGAAAGTTAAAGGCAATATGAAAAATGATGATCATCAGTAACAGTATGACAGTACGAGTATAATCAATTTAGTGCCGAATAATTTAAGGGTACTCATCATCACATATGTTACGGTCACAGACAGGGTAACGGACGAGCTGCAGATCATCGTCTAGGAAACTTCGACTTTTGGTTAAGAGCGCTGCAGGCGAGTCCAGGTAAAAAAGCACCAATGCGCATCCAGTCTATGCTTTGAGAGGGTCCGTTATAATGAATTTGTAAGGTGAAGGAAATGATGAATAATGCTCGTGTCCATTATAAGTTAATCCCTCCTAAGAAGATTGCTGAAATGATCATCAAACAGACATGTCAGAGACTAATGAGTAAGACCAGTACCGAGAATAGAAGAGAATTAGAAGAGCTTTTGGTCCTTGATAGGAATTGAATGTTATGTTTGTTTCCGAGAATCCCATCCTGTAATATAGACAGTTTCTGATATATGATAATTCACATTTTACCCAAAAAAAAAAAAAAAAAAAAAAGAAAAGAAAAGAAAATGGAGGTGCAGGGAATCGAACCCCGTGCCTCTCGCATGCAAAACAAGCGTTCTACCATATGAGCTACACCCCGATTGTTTGTGTAGATTAATGTAGATATAAAATTATTTGTTTTAATCAGTGAATTGAACATGCACATTATGTGAATTAGCTTCTGCCAATACTTTAATTAGAGGATGAAGCAAAAAGGATACATAGAATTACACACCTAGTCTATAATGAAAGATATTGTAAACGTGGTTAATTTGAAAAAAAAGTGTCGTATTCGAAATGCAGTACAAGAGTTAGGGTCAATCAAAGTTTAACTTCGAGTTTGGTTAGTTCGGGTTTGCAAGCTTCGGGCCTGGTCGGCCGAGTTGTGTCATTTTGTGTTCTGATAATTTTCATCTAGTTTATTTTCAAGTTATTAAGGGGTTGATGATCAATTTACGATAATAAATATTCGGGTCGGTTAATATAGATGGGTCAACTCGTATTTAAGTCCATTTAAAATCTTCAGTAGTTCAGTTCGGGTGTTGGGTTAAGTTAGTCGGGTTGAGTATGGGTGTGCTCGTGATGTATGCCTCGTTGGACCGTTGTGGACCTGTGGTTAGGATTGAGTTTGTATCTATGACGTATTTTATAGTAATTTAACTAGTGCAGATATCGTGCTAATACATGATATTTTAGATTATGATGCAAATAGATTTTTTGTAATCAATAAATAGTATGTATTTTATATTTTAGTTTTCTACTGGGAGACGAATCCAATATGTAAAAACACAGCTTGCTTATTAGCATTAAATAAAATATTGGCACATTTTGGGTAGTGATGTATGTACCTTCGTCAGGAATTGGTGGGATGGCAGGGGGGTTTTAGGTGATACTAATAGGACCAACGTTGTCCTCATTCCGAAATGCTCTTCTCCCCGGAAAATTACCGAGTATCGCCCCATAAGCCTGTGTAATGTCTTATACAAAATTATATCCAAAGTCCTATCTAATCGTCTCAAGCCGATCCTTAATGATGTTATTTCTGAGAACCAAAGTGCGTTCACTCCCGGGCGGTTGATTACGGATAATGCTCTGATTGCTTTTGAGCTTTTCCATTCGATGAAGCGGGGGGGTGAGGGGCGACATGGGAGTATTGCTCTCAAGTTGGATATGAGTAAGGCCTATGACAGAGTGGAATGGGTTTTTTTAGATGAGGTGATGGGTAGAATGGGCTTCTCTTCCAACTGGCGGAACAAGGTGATGACATGTGTGTCTACGGTGACCCACTCGTTCCTCATTAACGGGAAAGCTTCAGGCGCCATTCGGCCGAATCGGGGGCTCCGGCAAGGTGACCCCATATCGCCTTATTTATTCTTGTTCTGTGCGGATGCCTTTTCTTATTTAATTAATAATGCAGTGCGGGCTGGGACGATTCATGGTACGCGGGTATGCCGTGGTGCGCCACGGATTTCTCATCTCTTTTTCGCAGATGATAGTATCCTCTTTGCTAGAGCTAATGTGCGTGAATGCTCGACTATTGCTGAAATTATCAGTACGTATGAAAGAGCATCCGGTCAGAAAATTAATCTTTCCAAGTCGGAAGTGGTTTTTAGCAAGAAGGTTCCGTCAAATGTGAAGGAGGAATTAATTGGCACACTGGGGGTTCGGGAAGTAGACCGTCATGAGAAATATTTGGGGCTCCCTACGATCATTGGGAAGTCGAAAAAAACTATTTTTGCTAATCTTAAGGAGCGAATTTGGAAGAAGGTCCAAAGTTGGAAGGAGAAATTACTGTCTCAGCCGGGGAAGGAGGTTCTTATCAAAGCAGTGGTTCAAGCAATACCGACCTATATGATGAGCATTTTTTCCATTCCCGAGGGGTTGATTGATGAGATCCATGCTATTATGGCGCGTTTTTGGTGGGGCTCGACAGACAACAAACGGAAGATGCATTGGTGGTCATGGGATAGATTATGCACACCTAAAAGTGAAGGGGGGATGGGGTTCCGGGATCTTAAGGTCTTCAACCAAGCTCTTTTGGCTAAACAAATATGGCGAATGGAGTCGAACCCGGAGGCTTTGGTGAGCCGTGTTCTGAAGGCTCGATATTTCAAAAATTCGACTGTCCTAGAGGCGCATAGGGGTTACGATCCGAGTTATGCGTGGAGGAGCTTGTGGGGGGCAAAATCGGTGTTACTTGATGGGCTGTGCTGGCGTATTGGGAATGGCTGTTCGGTTAATGTGTGGGACCACCGCTGGGTCCCATGATAGGCTTATCGCGTACCTAACAAAGATACCCTAGGCTTAACTAACAAATGAATGTAGATAAGGAAGTAGGGGTCGATCTCAGGGAGACGGTAGATGCAATATGACAAGCTATGGTTAGAATTTTATCAAGGTCGATTCGATTGATTGATTGGTTTGATGGTTAAAACGATAGCAAATTGAGATATAAAACAATGATAATAAAAGATCTAGGGAAATAGGTTCACACATGTAAATTAGCAATAATTGATGTCGAATTGGGGAAACATATAAACAAAAGTTGTCTAGACTTATTAGCAATTATCTCTCGATTTTATTACTAGTCTTAGAACGATTACTAGCGGGCTCTCGCACTTACTAGGTCGTGCTACAAAACATGCTTAGCCAAATTCTATCCCCGACTTTCGATCTTAGGAAAAGAATTAACAAGATAACCAAAAATTGTGATCAAGAATTAAAGGTTAACAATACATAACAAGCATGTTATAGAAACAACAAATTGATAATAATAAATCCCAATTCAACAATTATCAATTACTAATCTAACATGGCTTCCCTAAACCCTAGATTATAAAACTACTCACTCATGATAATATATAAACTAACAAAGGTTGATTTGATTAACATAAACATGATAACAAAATATAAATTGGAATTAAAATGATAAAATAAAAGTAAGGAAAAGAAATTACCAACTTAAGGAAATAAGAACAAGAACTTGATTAATAAGAGTAAAGTAATCTTCAAATAAAACCCGGAATTAAAGCATAAAAGTTGATGATTGATAAACTAAGAACATAAAAGAAACTAGGTTTTTGTAGAATTAAGGAAATGTATGAAAAAGCATGAGTAAAATGCTCTCTAGTGATGAGTTTAAATACAAAAACTAGTTAGGAAAGTGAAGAGTTGCTCAGTTGCACAATCCCCGAAAATCCGGGGACCAAACAGACTTAGGGGGCGCAGCAATTGAGCCAAGAATTGCTCAGGTATCAAACCCCAAGATTCTGGGGTTTGAACAAGTCTCGGGGGCGCAGCAATTGAGGCCAATGGCTATCTCGCATCAACCCCGAGATTCTGGGGTTCGAACAGCAATCCGGGGACCTTGCAATCTCTTCTTTTCTTTACTAGTTCTCACTTTCTTTGCTCAAGTACCAACCAAATTTCATTTCTTCTTCCTCGGGAATGAGTGAATCTTCCCAAAACGCCCTTTCATGGCCAAAACTCGCTCCAAATAGCCTCGTAGTGTTCGGTGAATGCCAAAATGATAGAAAAAGGTCGTGACTTGCTCCGTTTCCTACAAAATGCAACAAAACATGCAAAACACCTACAACACAGAATTAGCTCATAAAATCACCTCATAAAGTGCAAATTATCATGTAAAGATGAGCTAAAAGAGGGGTGAAAATCATATAAAAATAAGACACATCAAATTCCCCCAAGCTAAACCCTTGCTTGTCCCAAGCAAGCACACAATATCAAGGCAAGGGTAAGGAGCACCAAATCTCATCATTTGCAAATCCCAACATAAGTTAACAAGCGCAATGAATCATAATCCCAAAACAACGTGGGCATAAGGATAATGCAAAAACATGGATGAGATTTACATGGCGGCGTAGCATGAAAGATTTTATTCAAACTTTTCGGCTCTTGCATGATCTTATTGACAATGGACTCTCGCGGTACACTCAAGCACACATTTATATGTAAAAGGAAATTTGTATGAGTGACACTCTCCTAAACTCTACTCATGAGAGTGCGCCCGCAATCTAATATGGTGATCATTCCAAGTCCACGAGTCAAAACAATCAAATGCAAGCATAAAAAGAAGAAGCCAAGGATTAGAAGAAGGCTATGGTGATGGGTAAGAAAGGGGAACATATGAATTATGGTAAGTGGAGCTAAGTCAAGCTAGCAACTAACCAATGAATGCATGGATGCTCAATCCAAATCCCAAACCCATCCCAAGTAGGAGGCTTGAAGTCAAAAATAACAACTTCTTTTCATGACAAATCAAGTGTAAACTTCCCAAATATTTATGACATAAAACATGGAAGTTAAATCACTAAACCTCTTCTTCTCTTTTCTTTTCAACAACTCAATTTCATGCTTCTTTTTTTTCATATTTCTCAACTCTTTCAATTTTTTTTTCTTCTTGTATTTCAATTCTTTTTTTTTCTTCACATCATTTTTTTTTTCATTCTTCTTTTCAACTTCTCATTTTTTTTCAATTTTCTTTCTTCAACTCACGGAAATCAGTAATTCCGTCTTACCAAGCTCACAATGACACAAAAATGGACCATATATCCCAAATGAGCACCCAAACACCAATGATAAAGCTACTAACTCGACAAGGTAGGCAAGTTTAAATGTAGCTAGATATGAGAAAATGTATATAAGGGTGAAAATGGGCAACAAAGTCATGTGAATGGCTTCAAATGCTTACAGATTATGAATGCAATGCTCATAAGAAATGGAATAAAGACCATACTTGTGCGTTTTGATGTAACGCACACCACAAGGAGACCTACACACAACTAAGTGAGACCGGGTATAGATGCAACGGTCTAAGGAGGCTCTACCTTTCAAATTTTTGTAGGTTGCCAATGTCAAGATCAAGCCTAATAGGTCTAAATTCCATCCCTCACCCACTATGTCAAGACATCCCCATGTTTGCAAAAATCCTGTCAATAAATGTGATTCAAATAGCTATAAAGCTACAACTGGGATAAGCAAAGAGAGAAATCAAGGAGCAAAAGTGAGGGCAAGCATCACAAAATTCATGGAAAGCACACAATTGTTCAACTATTTTTTTTTTGATTTTTGATTTTTTTTTTTTATGAAGAAACTACATGCAAGCTAAACTAACATGCTCTAACAAGATGCAAATCCCTCCCCCAAGCTAAACATCACATTGTCCCTAATGTGCTGAACAAGGAACAACCATCAAACCGTAGAAACGGTTCTCACACATAATCCAGCAAGACAAAATGTTTAATGGGGAAAGGGGAGAACAACGAAAATGCAAGGGAAAGAAAGATGCTTACTAGACTATCTAGCCTCCCCCAAGCTAGTATGTACAAGGGGATGAGTGATAGCAAATCACTCGGAAGCGGCATGGTAATTGGTAGAACGACCATCAACATCGCGGGTCTCCCCGTCAGCAGCTCCACCGCCTTCTTGGACACCAGAAGTACCTGCAGAAACATCACTAGGAGCACCAAACCCGTCCATGGGCCAAGTAAAAAATGAAGGGTGAGGGCCTTCGGGCCGAACAATTCCCTTACGAGCAAAGTAAGAATAAAGAGGTGCTAAGGCCAAATGGGTGTCAGTCATCATGGTTGTGAGGTCACGCCGCATCCCACTCATCATTTCTCGCATCTCCTCCTCAAAAGGCGACTGTGAGGGTACCGAAGAGGAGATAGGGGTCGGTTCGGACCGACGACTATATGTAAGAAGTGGTAGTGAGGACACGGCGATATTTTCCACTACGGTGAGCAAGTAAGAGGGTCGGGGTGGAGGTGGGGACTCAGGGTCAAGGGGAACGGGTTGCGGTGGTAATGGCTCAAGGGTAGGGAGGTCGGGGGCGGTACTTGGTAAAAGCACGGAATCTTTCTCATCAATCCGCCACATGTAATTGGGCGGGGATACCGTAAGCCACTTCAAATGGAGTAAAGAAGCAAGATCAATGTACATACCTCCTTCAACCGGCCGGAGGCGTGTAGTATTCTCATTAAAACGGACTTGCTTAACGGCAATACGGGTGATTAAACCCCCAAACACAATCTCTTTGGCTCTTACAGCACCAGCCAATTGATTAGCAAAAAGATATGGAATATTAATAGCAAATGGTGTACGACGCTCAACATTCAAATAACCCCCAAGAATGTCAATCTCAGCACGTCGAACGTTATGGGGTTCAGCACGACCCAAAAAGGTACCACCCATAAAATGTTGCCAAATACGCAAAACGGGGTGGTGGATTTGAGTATCCGGGACATGATTCCAATCGGACACTACAAAAGTAGACATACGCTGCCAAGTAGAGGTACAACTGAATTCATCGGGACAATGAACATCAACATCATAAGGGAGGCCAAACATGTGAGCAAATGTAGCCAAATTCAATTCAAAGTCCTTATTCATGAGTCTAAATTCCACAGTTATAACCACACCCTTCCTCCGAGGCTTGTTGAATTTGTATGAACTCAGAAATTCCAATGTCAATTGGGCATATGTGTTATGTTTCATGGTATAAGCAATACCCATACCCACACCGGTAAACAAGGCTTTGGTTTGACTCTCAATTCCTAAAGTACGCAAACAATCATGAGAAATAAACTGAGTGGGTTTAATTGTCTTACGCTTTAGCTTCTGGAAAGTATCCCATTGTTGGGACGAGATGAATTTCACATCGGGATAGTCAACATCGGGACCGTACGCCACTTGTACAGGGGTAGGACTCCCCGTATTTTCCGACCTAGCTCTCTTCTTCGTCCCTTTGGAAGGCATTATGAGATGGAAATCTGAAAAAGTTGCAAATGAGAACACAAAGAGAGCGAAAAGCAATCACAATATCGAGAAAGAGCGTAAGTGTTCAGCGAAAAGCACAAAAACCAACACGAAATCAATACAAAACAGATTGTATACGGAAAACCCGTCACAAAATAAACCCAAATCGAAATTAGGGTTAGGATTAGAGCAATTGGGAAGGGGAAGTGAATGGAGAGGGAAAAGCAGGCAGCAGCGCGCGGCAGCAGACGGTCGGCGGTGACAGCAGCAGCGGTCGTCGGCGGTGGCAGCAGCAGCGCGCGACGGAAGGGGCGGTGGCGCGCGGCAGCCGCAGTACGTGGGGAAGGATGGTGGTTGTGGGAGGGTGTCAGGGTAGCGGCCGGCTGGGGCGGCAGGCTGGTGGCGAGGGTTTGGGGGAAGAAATTGATGGCGGCAGTGTGGAGGGTTTTGGGTGTGGGATTGTGTTTCTTTTTCTTTCTTTTTTAATTTCACGTGAAAGCTCCTTTGTGTTTTTTTTTTGTTTTTTTTGTTTTTTTTTTTTTTTTTTTTTTTTTTTTTTGAAATTTGCTGCGCCCCCGAGATATGTTTGATCCCCGACATCTCGGGGTTCTAACGCGCCAAATTCTCAAGCCATCAAATGCTGCGCCCCCAACTCTTGTTTAAACCCCGATTTCCTGGGGTTCAAACCGCTAGCTATCTCCTTCGCAAGACGAAGAAAACATCAAGTGGAGACACCTACAAAAATAACAAGAAGCACAATTAGGCATCATTTCTGGCATACTCCAAGGCAATAAAAATTAAAACAAAAGAAAAAGATAAAAATTAAAAACTAGCTAAACTCGGGTTGCCTCCCGAGAAGCGCAAGTTAAAGTCTTGCTAGACGTAGAAAGCTTGAACGGATTAATTTTTCAAAGACGGAGGTTCCAAGAAAACCTCCTCCACGACTCCAATTATTATTGCACTCTCGTGATAAACCTTTAATCGATGACCATTGACTTTGAATTTTTCACCATTGGTAGTCATCACCTCGACGGAACCAAGTTTGTTGACATTAGTAACGGTATATGGACCGGACCACCTTGATCTTAGTTTTCCCGGAAAAATCTTCAAACGGGAATTGAACAAGAGCACCTTATCACCAATCATAAAATTTTTCTTGAGAATTTTCTTATCATGCCACCGCTTTGTCTTTTCCTTGTAAAGACGAGAACTTTCATAAGCTTGCAACCGGAATTCATCAAGTTCATTAAGTTGCAACAATCGCTTCTCTCCACAAAGAGTAGCATCAAAATTGAGCTCTTTGATAGCCCAAAAAGCTTTTTGTTCCATCTCCACCGGTAAATGACAAGCTTCTCCATAGACCAACCTATACGGTGAAGTGCCAATAGGTGTCTTGAAAGCGGTTCGATATGCCCACAAGGTGTCATCTAGCTTTGTACTCCAATCCTTCCTTGACTTAGCAACAACTTTTTCAAGAATGGATTTGATTTCACGATTGGAGACCTCGACTTGGCCACTTGTTTGCGGATGGTAGGCCAAGCCCCTTCTATGAGAAACCCCGTATTTAGCAAGCAATGCATCAAGTTGTTTCTCACCAAAATGAGTTCCACGATCACTAATCACCGCTCTAGGTACACCAAAGCGCGGAAAGATGATCCTTTTGAACAAACTTATGACATGACGGGCATCATTAGTTGGAGTAGCAATGGCTTCTACCCATTTTGAAACGTAATCAACGGCGACCAAGATATAACAATTACCCTTTGATGAAGGAAAAGGGCCTTGGTAATCGATACCCCACACATCAAAAATTCCAACCTCAAGAATCCCATTTTGAGGCATCTCGTGCCTCCTTGAAATAGAGCCGGTTCTTTGGCAAGCATCACATGCCATCACAAAATTCTTAGCATCTTGGAACATACTAGGCCAATAGAAGCCGGATTGGAGAATCTTAGCAACGGTCTTAGATGGTCCATGGTGACCACCATAAGGAGAAGAATGACAACCTTCTAATACACCCTTCACATCCCATTGCGGGATACATCTCCGGTATAGCCCATCAGAGCAATGTTTGAACAAATGAGGATCATCCCAAAGATAAAATTTGGCATCATGCATGAACTTCTTTCTTTGTTGATAGGAAAGGTTAGGCGGCAACTCATGACCAACAAGATAGTTGGCAATATCGGCATACCATGGTGTATTCTCATCTACCATCATCAAGGAGTCATCGGCAAAAGAATCATCAATAGGTATATGAATACCTCCATCATCAAACCTCAAACGGGAGAGGTGATCGGCAACAACATTTTCGGCTCCTTTCTTGTCACGAATCTCAAGATCAAATTCTTGCAAGAGCAAGATCCATCTAATGAGCCTTGGCTTTGCCTCCTTCTTTGAAAGTAGATGCTTCAAGGCGGCGTGATCGGTATGAACAATGACTTTGGAGCCAATCAAGTACGAACGAAATTTGTCTAAGGCATAGACAATAGCAAGAAGCTCCTTCTCGGTAGTGGCATAGTTGATTTGAGCTTCATCCAACGTTTTGCTCGCATAGTAAAGTGCATGGAGCGCCTTGTCTTTCCTTTGTCCAAGTACGGCACCCACCGCATAGTCACTTGCATCACACATCAATTCAAAGGGCAAGCTCCAATCCGGTGATTGGATGATAGGGGCGGAGATCAAAGCCTTCTTAATCCTGTGGAATGACTCAAGGCAAGCATTAGTAAACACAAATGGAGCATCCTTTAAAAGGAGCTCGGTAAGGGGCTTAGCAATTTTGGAAAAATCCTTGATAAACCTACGGTAAAACCCCGCATGACCTAAAAAGCTCCGCACCCCTTTGACATTCACGGGAGGGGGAAGTTGTTCAATTACTTGAACCTTAGCACGATCCACTTCAATACCTCTTTCCGAAACAAGATGGCCTAGTACCACTCCTTCATTCACCATGAAGTGACACTTTTCCCAATTCAAAACTAAGTCCACTTCTTCACATCTTTTCAAAACCTTAGTCAAGTTGGCCAAGCATGCATCAAATGTAGTGCCATAGACACTAAAATCATCCATAAAAACTTCCATGATCGACTCAATGAAATCTGAGAAAATACTAGTCATGCAACGTTGGAAGGTCGCGGGGGCATTACATAGACCAAAGGGCATCCTACGGTAAGCAAAGGTACCATAAGGGCAAGTGAAAGTGGTCTTCTCTTGATCATCGGGATGTATGGGTATTTGGAAGAAACCCGAATAACCATCTAAGTAGCAAAAGTACTTATGACATGCCAACCTCTCCAACATTTGGTCAATAAAGGGTAATGGGTAATGGTCCTTCTTGGTGGCGAAATTCAACCTCCTATAGTCAATGCACATGCGCCATCCCGTCACAATTCGAGTAGGGATGAGTTCGTTCTTATCATTTTTGACTACCGTAGTCCCTCCTTTCTTAGGGACCACTTGGACCGGACTTACCCACTTTGAATCGGAAATTGCATAGATAATTCCCGCATCTAAAAGTTTCATGACTTCCTTTTTGACAACTTCTTGCATGTTAGGATTTAATCGACGTTGACCTTGGACACATGGTTTATGATCCTCTTCAAGATGAATTCTATGCATGCAAAATTCGGGGCTTATACCCCTCAAATCATCAAGAGTATAACCAATGGCTTTTCTATGTGTTCTCAACACATCCAATAGAGAAGACAATTGACTCTCACTCAAATGGGCACTAACTATGACCGGGCACATTTCCGATTCATCAAGAAAAGCATACTTCAAGTTCAAGGGAAGGGGTTTGAGTTCGGGTTTTTGTACCTCAATTTCTTTAGGGGTAGCAACCAAACCTATGAATTGAGAGCTTTCCTCCAAAGGTAGCTCCTCTCCATCCAAGTCCACCTCCAAAGCTTCAATTTCATCATTGCCGATATCATCATCTCCTGCAAAAGATTCCAACAACAAAAGTGCCTCCAAAGGATCTTTAATTAAAGATCGAGGCAATGAGTCATCCATTATAACATCAATAGCATCTATGACTTCTATGGAATAACATGGCTCTTCTAGCATTGGACTTTTCATGGCACTATTCAAACTATAGGTGACCGTCTCATCACCTATTTCCAAAGTTATCTTACCATTCTTGACATCAATGACCGCACCTGCGGTATGCAAAAACGGTCTTCCCAAAATGATTGGGATTTGTGAATCTTCGGCAATGTCAAGAACAATAAAATCAACTGGAATAAAAAAATTTCCAACTTTAACGGGCACATCCTCCAAAATACCCAAAGGGCGTTTTATAGAACGGTCCGCCATTTGCAAGGTGACACTAGTACATTTCAAAACACCCATGTTCAACTTTTCACAAATAGTGTAAGGCATCACACTCACACTAGCACCTAAGTCACATAAAGCTTTATCAATGGTGTAGGTGCCAATGGTGCATGGAATGGAAAAGCTACCTGGGTCCTTTAACTTAGGAGGGGACTTGTTTTGCAAAAGAGCACTACACTCGGCGGTGAATGCTATAGTTTCAACATCATCAATAGTCCTCTTCTTAGTTAAAATGTCTTTCATGAACTTTGTATAAGAGGGGATTTGGGTAATTAATTCGGTAAAAGGAACGGTTACCTGTAGGTTTTTCACCACTTCCATGAACTTACCAAACTGAGTTTCCTTGTGAGCCTTTCTTAATCTATGTGGGAAAGGCACTTGAACCTTTTCTGGAACTTTGACCGGAGCATCAACCTTTGGAGGAGTATCCTCCACATCTTCTACCACAATCGGCTCCTCGACTTTATTTGAAACATCTCCCTTCTTTGTTGATTCATCAACCTTGTTGCTATGATCAACATCATCTCTTTTCTCACCAACTACCCCATCATCAACATTTGGCATTTGGGGTGCATCATAAGTGGTACCACTCCTCAATGTGATGACATTTATGGTGTCATGAGGTTGTGCACCTTGAGGTGGCAATTGGCCTTGTTGTCTTTGAGCATTGGAAGTGGCAAGTTGAGCAATTTGGGTTTCAAGCATTTTGATGGTTGCATCCCTAGCTTGGTCACTCTTTTGAATGTGGGTGGCCATGTTCTTTTGTGTCTCAACCACTTGTGTCATCAAAGCCTCTAGCTTGCTCATTTGTTGATTATTTTGTTGGGAATTTGATGATTGACCTTGAACTTGTTGATTTTGAAAAGGTTGTTGAAACCCTTGCTGAAAATTTTGTTGGGAATTTTGTTGGGGATTTTGCTGGAAATTTTGTTGGAAATTTTGTTGGGGTCTGTGAATTTGGTGTTGAAAACCGGGTGGTGGGACTTGAGCTTGCCTTTGTTGTTGTCGGACATGTTGATTTTGATGTTGTGGATTTAGCACGTTAGTGCTTTTGTAGGACAAGTTTGGGTGAAACTTTGTAGCTTCATTGTAGGTGTTGGAGTAAGGATTAAAGTTTTGTTTGAAACTTTGATAAGCATTCACTTGCTCAACCGTATTCCTACATTCTTGTGCAACATGCCCCGCTCCACCACATGCGTCACACACCACAATTTGGCTAGTAGCATTGACTTGTTCATAAGTGTGTGATGAACTTGATCCCCGATTATCAACTTGTTGTTGGAGGAGAGCTATTTGAGCTTTCAAAAGAGACACGTTTGGGTCCTCCTCCTTTGCCTTGAATGGGATGTTGCGAGTGTTGGCGTATTGTGAGTCATGCACCGCCATGGATTCAATGGTAGCATGAGCAAGTTCCGTATCAATTTGGTCGAATCTCCCATTGTTAGCGGAGTCCAAAACTCGGCGTGATTCGGCACAACAACCATTGTAGAATGTGATTGCAAGAAACCAAGGATCCAACCCATGATGAGGACATTGCCTTTGTAGCTCTTTATACCTCTCCCATGCTTCAAACAAGCTTTCATTGCCATTTTGACGGAACCCCGTGATTTGGCTTCTCAATTGTTGGGTCTTTTCCGGTGGAAAATATTTTTGATAAAATGCGAGAGCCAATGTTTCCCAGTTGGTGATCCCCAAAGCGGTCCTATCAAGGCTATTAATCCACAACTTGGCGTTGTCTCTCAATGAAAAAGGGAAGAGTATCTCCCTTATCTGCTCTTGTGTCACACCCGTTTGCCTAATCATTGAGCAATAATCACAAAAATTTGTGATGTGCAAATTAGGATCTTCCAATGGACCTCCACCGAATTGCTTTCTCTCAACAAGGCTAATAAAAGCCGGCTTGATCTCAAAATTTGCCGCGTCAATTTGGGCAGTGGCAATACCCCTAGGAAGCATAGCCGCGGTGGGCTTAGAATGATCGGATAAACGAACCATCTTCCTTATTGGTTGTGAATTGGAAACCTCTCCTTCCTCAAGTATTTGAAGGTCTTCTAAATAAGTTTGCCTCGCACTTTCAAGTTGTGCAAGAGTTGCAGCTTCAGAAATTTCCTTCAAGAAACGTTGTCGTCTACGCAAGGTTTTCTCGGGGTCGGGATCAACCGGAAGTAGTTCACCAATCCGTGAGGACCTGGGCATAAGACAACAATCTAGAGAGGATTGTAAGTAACGGTCTCAAGGAACAAGTGTTCCTTAAGACAAGGAAAAACAAGATAAAATTCAACTAATCACAAAGCAAGAAAACCGTTCTCCCCGGCAACGGCGCCAAAATTTGATAGGCTTATCGCGTACCTAACAAAGATACCCTAGGCTTAACTAACAAATGAATGTAGATAAGGAAGTAGGGGTCGATCTCAGGGAGACGGTAGATGCAATATGACAAGCTATGGTTAGAATTTTATCAAGGTCGATTCGATTGATTGATTGGTTTGATGGTTAAAACGATAGCAAATTGAGATATAAAACAATGATAATAAAAGATCTAGGGAAATAGGTTCACACATGTAAATTAGCAATAATTGATGTCGAATTGGGGAAACATATAAACAAAAGTTGTCTAGACTTATTAGCAATTATCTCTCGATTTTATTACTAGTCTTAGAACGATTACTAGCGGGCTCTCGCACTTACTAGGTCGTGCTACAAAACATGCTTAGCCAAATTCTATCCCCGACTTTCGATCTTAGGAAAAGAATTAACAAGATAACCAAAAATTGTGATCAAGAATTAAAGGTTAACAATACATAACAAGCATGTTATAGAAACAACAAATTGATAATAATAAATCCCAATTCAACAATTATCAATTACTAATCTAACATGGCTTCCCTAAACCCTAGATTATAAAACTACTCACTCATGATAATATATAAACTAACAAAGGTTGATTTGATTAACATAAACATGATAACAAAATATAAATTGGAATTAAAATGATAAAATAAAAGTAAGGAAAAGAAATTACCAACTTAAGGAAATAAGAACAAGAACTTGATTAATAAGAGTAAAGTAATCTTCAAATAAAACCCGGAATTAAAGCATAAAAGTTGATGATTGATAAACTAAGAACATAAAAGAAACTAGGTTTTTGTAGAATTAAGGAAATGTATGAAAAAGCATGAGTAAAATGCTCTCTAGTGATGAGTTTAAATACAAAAACTAGTTAGGAAAGTGAAGAGTTGCTCAGTTGCACAATCCCCGAAAATCCGGGGACCAAACAGACTTAGGGGGCGCAGCAATTGAGCCAAGAATTGCTCAGGTATCAAACCCCAAGATTCTGGGGTTTGAACAAGTCTCGGGGGCGCAGCAATTGAGGCCAATGGCTATCTCGCATCAACCCCGAGATTCTGGGGTTCGAACAGCAATCCGGGGACCTTGCAATCTCTTCTTTTCTTTACTAGTTCTCACTTTCTTTGCTCAAGTACCAACCAAATTTCATTTCTTCTTCCTCGGGAATGAGTGAATCTTCCCAAAACGCCCTTTCATGGCCAAAACTCGCTCCAAATAGCCTCGTAGTGTTCGGTGAATGCCAAAATGATAGAAAAAGGTCGTGACTTGCTCCGTTTCCTACAAAATGCAACAAAACATGCAAAACACCTACAACACGGAATTAGCTCATAAAATCACCTCATAAAGTGCAAATTATCATGTAAAGATGAGCTAAAAGAGGGGTGAAAATCATATAAAAATAAGACACATCATCCCAGGAGATCAAGGAGGGAAGTTATTAACCCCTAATCTGGAGGCTAGCGCTGATATGAGAGTTCAGGAGCTAATTGATGAGGATAGGAGAGGGTGGAAAGAGGACAGGCTTCGGGCTCTTTTCCTGCCGGAAGAGGTGGATCGCATTCTGAGTATTCCGGTGTGCGACACTTTAGTAACGGATTCTCTCTATTGGTGGCCAACTAGGGAGGGGGAATACACGGTTAAGACCGGGTACCGACTGGGCAGGAGCATTCGTGGCAGGGGACAGGGGAGCGTGGTACCGGGGGTTGGCAGGGAGGTCTGGCGCATTATTTGGAATTTGAAGGTGCCTCCAAAGCTCCTTCATTTCCTTTGGAGGGCGTGTTCCGGTACGCTTGCGGTAAAGGAGGTCCTCTTTCATCGTCATTGTAGTATGGATGCGGGGTGCACGCTGTGTGGGTCGGGGGTGGAATCTGTTTACCATGCCCTTTTCGGATGCCACAGAACTCGACATTTCTGGGAAGCGAACGGGCTGGAGGAAGTTTTGAGTACAGTGGCGGCTTCATCGTTCGCAAGCTGGTTTATGACTGCGCTAAAACTTATAAATAAACGGGATGTGAATTATTTTCTTGCAACGCTTTGGGCTATGTGGACTATTCGAAATAATGTGCTTTTCGAAGAGGAGCCAAAAAATCCGGATGTTATCTTGATGGGTTTAATTCGTATGGTGGAGGATTATAATACTCTCTCGATGGATAGGGGTGAGCAGGCCCCTCAGATTGGCAGTGTGGCGATAGGTGCGCGGGAGTGGACAGCCCCCGAGGCGGGTGTGATGAAGTTAAATACCGATGCAGCTCTGTTTGATGATAGCTCGGTTGGATTGGGGGTAGTGGGCAGGGATTCCAGTGGAGAGGTGGCTGTGGTGGCAAGTAGGCGTAGCAGGGCGTGTTGGACGGTGGAGGTTGCGGAGGCGAGAGCTGTAAGGTTTGGGCTCGAAGTTGCAGCACGACTGGGATACCGAAGTGTGCTCCTGGAGTCGGATTCTCTTGTTGTGATTCGTGCTATCACCAATCGTGTCTCTACCCGTAGTTTGTTTAGTCTTTGTGTCGACGACATTTGTGCTCTTGTTTCTAGTTTTGATCTCTGTTGTTTTTCTCATGTTCGAAGGGACGGTAATACGGTCGCTCACGCGGTGGCTAGGCTATGTGTTATGGCTGGGCAGGAGCGTGTTTTTGTGTCCGATTTTCCGGAGTCCGTCACTAGTTTGGCGGGGCTCGATTTAATATAAGTTTCTTGTTTTCCCCTCAAAAAAAAAAAAAAAAATTAATACGGTATATTTTAGTAAAAATAGTCCATCTTGCAGCGTCTTATTCTATAAGGCAAATTAGTGGGTCTTGTTTCAAATCACAATTTTGGTCTGAAATAATAAGACGAGATTTTGTAACCATTTTATCGCCAAATGTAACCGTTATTTACAAACAAGTTATCATAAGCGCTGTAACATTGACCATACTATCGTGATTACATTTGGCTGTAAAATGGTTACAAAATCCCGTCTTATTATTTCAGACCAAAAGTGACAGTCTGAAACAAGAATTTGTGAAGACAAATAGTAGGGTAAGTAGAGGGAAATGGAGCATTAAATAGATAAAGTCATTCGTATATTATGAGAGGAACACTACCGCCTCCAACTTGTGATGGACAGTGCTCGTCTTCATATCCGAGTACACAAATTCTACTTGAAGTAGAGACAATTTGCTTTTGTCTTATGTACCAACTTCGATATTATTTGACTCGTCTTCAGCTTGTGACGGATATGTCCGTCTTCTCCGAGTAACACAAAGCGTATGGGATACTACTGAAGTATTAGTTAAGGCAGTAATTATCCTGTGCGACGCTCACATCTCGTGTTTTTTTACAAAATGTCTTCATTTTTTGGGTAAAAAATAACCATTTTTTTATAAATACTGATCACTCTGAAAAAATAAGTCATTTTTTAATCAAAAAATGTAATCATGATAACTATTTATTGAAAATTCGTCACTTTTTTTTATTGTTTGTATGTACGACGATGGGTGTTCATTTGTGATTCTGTTCACCGAATCGCATATTTAATTCGATTCGTATACAGTTTGGTTTGACAAATACCGAACCTAAACCGCACTGTTATAACGGAAGCACGGAGAAAGACTAAAACAAACGATAAAGAACAATACGAACAGATTTACGTGGTTCACTAACGGTGTGTTAGCTACGTCCACAGGGCAGAAGGGAGAGAGTTTTATTAATGTGAAGAGTTTTCCAGATTACAGATTCAGAACGATATAGAATATTGTATATCTGCTAGGATAGAGGTTAAGAGTTTATATATAATACTCTTAACCTAATACAATACAGATTAGAGTTAATCTGATAAAGCGGCGACTAACAGATTCAAGGCATAGACCCAACACGCACTATTCCTAACGATTATAAACGATTCGGTTATTTAATTCAGTTGGCACACGACATTATAATTTGGATAGTTATGTACTTCAAGGAGTACTGAAGAAGTTAAATACTTCAAGAGTTAGGCCCTGTTCTTTTGGACTTCAAGTCACTTAACTTAAGTTCACTTCAGATCCTATAAGTTCAGTTCAGTTCAGTTCAGTTCCTATAAGTTCAGTTCAGTTCCTATAAGTTCAGTTCAGTTCAGATCCTATAAGTTCAGTTCAGTTCAGTTCCTATAAGTTCAGTTCAGTTCCTATAAGTTCAGTTCAGTTCAGTTCAGTTCCTATAAGTTCAGTTCAGTTCCTATAAGTTCAGTTCAGTTCAGTTCCTATAAGTTCAGTTCATATAAACTCAATTAAAAAAAGTTATATACGGAGTATTATTTTTAACAACCGATACAAACATTTCGCTTTAATTATTCGATACACGTCATCTATAAAAAAAACGCATTAATAATTTACCCGTCTTTTACTCTCTAATTAATGTCAAACTATCATCCTCATTAATGCCAAAAAACAACAATTCATCATACGACGCCCTCGCCCTCACCAATTGTCACTCTCCCATTAATTAGTTTCTTCATCACCATTGTTAGAGAAAATAAATGGTTAGAGAAAATTATAATAGTGAATTATTTTTATCGTAATGTAATTGTAGTATAATGTATCAACTATGAACAAACCATTATATATAAAGTTGAAAATATTTTAAACTACCTGTGTTTTAGACTAATTTTTTATCAATGTCATCTATCGGATAATAATAATAATAATAATAATAATAATAATAATAATAATAATAACAACAACAATAATAACAATAATAATAATAATAACAACAACAATAATAATAATAATAATAATAATAATAATAATAATAATAATAATAATAGTTAACTTAAATTAAAATAAAGTTAATGAAGTTCGTATTTTATAACTTAAGTTTAGATCTATAAGTTAAGTTCAGTTCAGATCCTATAAGTTCAGTTCAGTTCAGATCCTATAAGTTCAGTTCAGTTCCTATAAGTTCAGTTCAGTTCAGTTCAGTTCCTATAAGTTCAGTTCAGTTCCTATAAGTTCAGTTCAGTTCAGTTCCTATAAGTTCAGTTCAGTTCAGTTCCTATAAGTTCAGTTCAGTTCCTATAAGTTCAGTTCAGTTCAGTTCAGATCCTATAAGTTCAGTTCAGTTCAGTTCAGTTAAGTTTCAGTCCAAAAGAACAGGGCCTTAAAGGTTCAAGGAGTACCGAACAAGATTTTAGTTTTTACCATCACATAAATTCACACTTTCCCTCTCACTTCTTCCTTACCAGCCACAAATTCACAGTCGTCATAACTAAAAATGGAGAACAATCTCAACATTTCCACCTTAACTATCAGTGAAAAACCCGATACCAATCCCGATACCAATGCCATAGACAGACTGAGCTCACTCCCAGAGCACCTTATATCAGATATCTTATCCAACCTTCTTACCAACTCTGCAGTCGCAACGTCCATCTTGTCTCGCCACTGGCGCTACCAATGGACTCACATAACCCGCTTCGAGATGGTCACTCTTCAATTATCCAACTTCCACGACCTTCGCTCGTTTTTAACTACGGTCGACAACGTTCTCCAAAAACTCACTTCACTTCAAAATCTACGTATGTTCTTCCTCTGGTTCAGATTCCAGTATTCTGGTGTTGACCTCATCGAAAATGTCGATGCTTACGATTTCTGCCGCACTTTTTTGCTTGCATTGTTTCACAGGCTATGCAGTTCACAGTCTTCACACACTGAAAAATTACTGGTATCTGAATACGGAGGTTGCCTTTTCGTTCTGATTAAAAATGCTCCATTATTTTCTATTTGCAGTCGTAAAATCGAGTCGTCTGCAGTCGTTGATTCACAATCTTTACCAGAATGCATATTTCAGAATGAAACCCTAGTTCATCTTACGCTTGATTCTATTTTTATTTTTAAGTTGCCGCATTATCTTATTCTCCCTAATTTGAGGAAGCTTTCTCTGCGTATTTATGATTTTGATTGTCAATTGATGCGCACCATTTTCAAATCCTTACCATTGCTCGAAGATTTGAAAATTTCGGCCTTTTTCTCTGATGATGATGATCATTTTATTGATGTATCCGCTCCCAATTTGATGATTTTCACTATCAATTTTGAGGGGGAGGATTCTCAAACCAATGTTTTAATTGATGCGCCAAAACTTGAACAAATTTCTATCTCAAACTGGGACGGTTTGGTGTTATTTCGCTTTGTGAAAATCCCGATTCATTTGTTGAGAACATCTCTTTCATATTCGAATTTTGTGTGGGATGATTTTGAAGATGATATTGCAATATCAGAGCTTCTAAAAGCTATTAAGTGTACCAGAAGATTGGATATTTGCTGTCGTATTCTAAATATCTTGAATTCGTATAATGTGGATGAATTGCCGGTTTTCCAGAATCTCGACTCTCTTAGCTTAAGGTTTGATGCTGAGAATATGGATGTGGCTATGCCGGCTTGGATTTTAAGGAGGGTGAAGACCATAATAGTGGAAGGAATTGTTAAGGGGTATGACAAATTAATGGGTTTGATGGAAAACATTCTAAGTAAAGCAAATATTTTGGAACGGCTTATTTGCGAGTTCCTTCCAGATGCAAAAGAAACGGAGATGGATACGCTACAGAAAGAGAATGATTTCGTCAAGGCGCTGTTTATGCTCCCGAGGGTTTCTTCATGTTGTGAAATCGAGTTTCATGGGCGATATGTAAATTCATCGACTGATGGAGTCGAAACTTGATTTTTGTTTTGGTAATAATGCTGCAATGTAATAATGTATGTATCAGATGTACCTACTGTATGTAGTATGCTTGTGTTTTGAATGATCAATCAACTTTGCTCGAACCATTGTTTGTGTCTAAAACTAGCTGACTGTAGTCATTGATTACTGGCAAAAATTCTAACTCCTCAGTGAACTGGGTTGATATTAACGAGTAAACTTCCGACTTACTCTGACAATAGTAGTGTCGGTAATAGGTTGGGACAATAACTGAAGCCGGTGAATTTGTCGAGTCAGTGGTTGCTGAGGCAGATGACAGAACTGAGTACCAGATGAGTGCCGTAGATGATCTTTACAGAAGCTGCTGAGAGATTCTGATCGCCACAATTGGGCCGTCAGTCCCTGCTCTCATGGCTTCGAACTTGACTTTTAGCCCTAAAATTCATTAACAACGAACGACATTTGATTTTGCCACTTGCACATTGTGAGAGGGTCACTATCTGTCTTCAGCTTGTGACGGATAGTGACCGTCTTCAATGAAAATTTTTGTAATTAAATTAGTATGTATATAGATCATACACAGCTGCTAAATAATAGGATTTGTTACCATCATTTAGTACCAAGTTGGTGTTGACAGCAACAGCATGAAGGGCGATCTTTGTCTTTGGTTGCAAGTCATCGTCTTTCTCGAACCATGTTTTTGTCTTCAACATCTCTGCAAAATACCAAGCATCAGACAATATTTCGATGCTTGTAGTTTTATTTCTCCCCTCGTAATCAGAATTAACGGTGCACGCAAATTCCTGAAACCTATTACGTGGCCGCATATTGGTAACCTTGGGTATGTCAAGTTTGAGAGATTGTTGGTTTAGTACTTTACTGCGGCGCAAACATTAGGTATCAGTACTCAGCGATCTGCTATCAGTAAACAGTCAGTTGCATTTCTGTATATCAGCATTAGAAATGTTTGATCTACCAGCAAATTTATGAATAAGTAGGAATACTCAGCAGCTGCTGCAAATATCTTTAGTTCTTACCTGCGGTTGAAGCGTCTTTTAGGTGCTTCAAATCAATGATTGCCCCGGAAGCTGCATCAGTATCTCTTTTGATCTCGTGTGAACCGAGTTGCGTGAAATCCCAACTTCCATTTTGGTAACCCTGACTCAAAAAGAGCTCGAAGTGCCTTGTATCTAACATTTGCATTGTCCCTGCATATAGTAAAATTTCTCAACAACCGCTTTCCACAATAAATTTACGGCACAATCATCTATTAATCTGGCCAGACATATGCATTCTACAGAAAAAAAGATTTCTATTGCAGACTGGTTGCAGGGCACATTCATGACATACAAAATAAAACTGTAATCATGATCGTCAGAAGCGAAGTAGTAAATCATCAACAATATACGAGTATAAGCTAGTGACGAATAATTTAAGGGTACTCACCCTCACATGTGTTGAGGTCACAGACAGGGCAACGGACGAGCTGCAAATCTGCAAGATTCATGTTTATAATTGTTTTACTGAAGCATATAACACAAGGAGAAATCTCCCAAAATAGCGGTATCTAATATGGGCTAGAAGGTGAACTACCAGCAATCCAGATTCCAGTTTTGATGTTGGTGATCACACATAAGCCAATGTTTTCCAGCATCTTTTCAACAGTATCCATGGCAATTCTTCTAGGAAATGCCAGTTTTTCGGTTAAGAGTGCTGCAGGCGAGTCCAGGAAAAATGCACCAATACGCATCCAATCTATGGTTTTCCAGCAAACAGACATACTATCTATTAATAATTTAATATTACAGTAATTGCCTTTCGGATAAGAGAACTGATTACGATTTTTCACTCTTCTATCTGGACTTGACAGTCAGAATTTCATTCACTTAATCATGGAGTGGAATTGGACTGATGACAGGATGTTCAAGAAGGAAGAATGTCATACCGATGTGTTTCTCATACTGGCGAAAGAGGAACGAGTGAGTACCATCTGCAATAGTACAACACATATACAGTTACTAAACAAACATTCACAGCATAAGAATACACTGTACAAATGTACAACACGAGCGAAATCAGATACAATTCTGATCAATTACCAAAAGCTGATGCATAGATGTTTTTCCACTTGAAGGACACTTTTCCTGGATCAGGCATGCCAAGATCACGAAGGCAAGTGTATTTCCAGACACAGTCTTCTGTGACGACTTTGTAGAACCATTTACAGGTACTTGCGAGGTTCAGCAGCGACTTTCCGTCTAAGTGCTTCGATATCTCTATCCATACATCATCCTCATAGCTTTAAACAAACACAGATTGACAAAAAAAACAGCATTCAAATTAATCAGAGCAAATATGATATAAATATATAATACGCTATTTAACCATACGCCATAAAACTTACGAGTTCAAGCTCATGATTATTGACTGGTATTCAGATATATTCCAGGAATGCATGAATCAATCAAGTTATATAAATTTGATTTCCGAGATTTAACGATGAAATAAAATTAACCGTTATTAACAAGCATACAATTATAGAAAGCGCAATTAACAAGTAAGCATCATAAACGAACTTCTGAAAACGTAATTTTCTAGAAAATGCAGTTCGTTTTACTCAAATATAAGTTAAACTGTACTGATTTACACAAGTTAAAGCTCAAAGTATTCGCAATCGCTCAGTGAATTGTATGTATTGACGTAGTTTCAGCTCAATATTATCGGCAACGACATTTTACTGATGAAAAAGAACGCGTATGCTGTGAATTTCTAACAAAACATGAAAATTGACTAATCAAACAACTGCAAACAGTTCGCAATTATCGACGTTCTTCGCGATCAATGAAATTAAGGCAACAGAGTTTCAATGATTCAGCTCAAATTATCGAATCCTATTTCGTAACTCGTTACAAACTTACAATTCACACGTATGAATGTAATCATATAGCTAAAATTTCAGCAAAACACAAATTCAGAAGAAGAATATGTAAATCAAAATGCGAGAGAATGTAGAGAATGGAGAAGTTACAAAGAGAAAGGCGGACGATAGAATGAGGAAAATGGAGTAGAGAAGCAGGAACAGATTGCAGTGATTCTCCTCAATCTTTTCGCCATTGTTGTTCGTTCTTCTTTTCGCTTACTTCCGAGTTCGAATTTCGATATGGATACAGCTACTATTTGAGCTTTGAGAGATGAATTTTACGAAAAAATGGCGGAGATATTATGTATTGAGAGAGAAGGAGAAGGAGAAGGAGGCGGGAAGAGAGAATAATTTCGGAAGATTTGAAAATGCAGAGAATGATCAGCTGAAAGACAAGTATGATGCGTCGTCAATCGGTTGATACCGAGTTTTGGAGGCGTCCTAAAATGGTCTATTTTGATTTTCCCAAAGTAAAAATACGGAAATTTTAGTCGGTTTTAGTTAATTTTGTCTTAATTTGTTTAACAACTTATTTTAAATCGATTAATTTTCGCTGAAAGAGAGTTAATTAATTTGTTTATAACTCGATGATTGACATTGCTAGTTGGAGAGTTATTTTTGGGAGTTAATATATTTCATTTCCCCTAAAATCGTCTATTTTGATTTTCTCAAAGTAAAAATAAGGAAATTTTAGTCGGTTTTAGTTAATTTTGTTTAATTTGTTTAACGACTTATTTTAAATTGATTAATTTTCGCTGAAAAGAGAGTTCAATTAATTTGTTTATAACTCGATGATTGACGTTGCTAGTGTGAGATTGTTGGGAGTTAATATATTCATTTTGGTAATTTAGAGCATAAATTACACTATGGTGAAGAGAAAATAGGCAAACGCATAAGAAAAAATTTTTAAAAATGGTTTCATTTTGGTAATTTAGAGCATAAATTACACTATGGTGAAGAGAAAATAGGCAAACACATAAGAAAAAATTTTAAAAAATGGAGGTGCGGGGAATCGAACCCCGTGCCTCTCGCATGCGAAGCGAGCGCTCTACCATATGAGCTACACCCCCGTTGTTGATTCAAATGCTCGGTTATGTTTTATTAATCTTGAAATTACGTAACACATCCAGGCTTACACTACTAGACTTGTGGCATTATTTAATGAGAAAAAACACCCTTTAAATCTTACGAAAATCCTTTCTTTACCGCTGTTAAAAACACTTTCAAAAATATGTAGTAGTGTTTCCATTTTGTTTATCTAACAACCCATCGGGTTACAAAAACTTGAACACTTAACCGGTCGGAGTAAAAAGTTTATGCTAAAAAATTCAAGTTGAGTTTTAAAGTGTTTACCATTAGTTAATCACAAATTCTCATTTGCGACGGGTATAGCCGTTGCAAACTTGTGACGGGTACTATTTTATCTCACAAAATATCCACTTTTTCTCTCTCCCATGTGGTCCCCTTACTCCACTAACTCATTTTCTATCCATTTTATCTCACAAAATATCCGTCATAAATCGCGACCCGTCACAAGCAAGACTTGCTAGTTAATAGGTATTCCGTAAAAATTACCCCCTACTTGTTAAGTTATAAATGAATATTAGTTTCATATCGTCAAATCGTGTCCTTCTACACATGACTCCGTTTATGCTATTATAACATCATACCTCTAAAGCAATTGCGAGTCCGAAAATCTCAATTATGCGTTGTCGACGATAATTTGGAATACTTTAAAGTTTAAACTTGCTACGCCAAGTAGCAGTTCATCCCGTGCCTAGTGTGACAGTCCAGTACTTTTGCCGGATCGTGGTGCGCACCCTTGTCCGACTCTAGGGCAAGAATGCAAGAAACAAGGGTCTCGTACTAGGGAGGAATCGCCCACTCGCACGTATCTCGGGTCTCTGGGTGTGTGTCGGGAATTCTAGTCACGATTATCAACGTCTGACACACGAATGCAATAAAGTAAGCAATACGATTATTGAAAGCCACAAGAAAGCATAAACAAGCTTAATGATGAGAAGCGGTATTTCATTGACTAGCACTCTCATAGAGCCAAATTTGATATTTCACATTGAAAGTGTAGAATAGCGATACGTTTTCCAAACTCCTAAAAACGTATCTTAAGCTAAAAACGAGACTCCAAGATTCGACACGCAGAAAGTAGTCTTGGATTACTAAATGATACAAAAAACTAGAAATGAAAAATACAAAAACGAAATAAGAAATCTACAAGCTCGAAGTAAAAAAGACCGCGCACGCAAATTATTAGCTATGAAGCTAGATTTGCGACTAAAATATGCGGATCCTTACATCTAGCGTATAAAAACCTGGTTATATACTGAGCCTTGATCTAATTTAAATTTTGATGACCTTTATTTTTAGGAACAATTATTGTTATACATATTTTCATCAACTATGAGACCGTTAGTAAATACGGTATGGACTACAATTAATAATTTTCCGTCAAAGAAACGGTGGATACAACCGTAGTAAACTAGTAACTAGTAACTAGTAATTGTCTGTCGATAGTCCTCAGGCCGCAAATTTGGATGAGAATGTCAAGAAACCCGTGGCATTTCTCTAAGAATAAAAGAATTATTGTTGAGTTCTCTTCCCATATGTGTGCGACTGCAGAGGACTCAATTCATTTAGAAGTCCAGGTGATCGCATCAATCTCGGACTGAGCAGTTCTATACAACTCCAACCTCTTACTCAGGTTTTGACGCCTCTGCATAATTGCTGGATCTTCATCCAACAGCTTACCCAGCAACCTCGCCTGCAGTAAAAAACAGCGCATCAAAAATTTGCGACAGGGATGGAAACATTGTTGAATCACAACAATGCCATCTCCGCTTCAGGGACGGGACACAAATATACGAGTATGGTCACCTCTTTCCCACCCAACTCGGTAAAAAAGTGGTCGAGAAGGCTCCTTTTGGCTTCTCGTACTTGACAGTAGACGATAGATTTAGGAATAGTGTGTCTCAGTGTTCCGCAGACCTGGTTTACATATGACAGTACAGTTGTTCCTGAAGATGAATGGAATACAGGATTAGCAGTGAAAGCATCGAACACCCTGATGAATTCTGAGCACTTAGAAGAACATAAGGTACGGAAACAAAACGTTAAGGGTGTTCCATCAAGACCGTCACAAATTCTCATTGAAAACGGACACTATCAATCACAAGCTGAAGACGGATAGTGTCTCTCACACAATATGCAAATGGCACTATCCATAGGTGTTCCATTTCCTTCTTGATAGATGAACCATCTCAACCAAAACCTTAAGGTGATGGTTGAGGTTCAACTATTATTAATATTCCTATACGCTCCCTCTCTCGAATGCCCATTGGGCTTGAAGAGTGGTTAGTTTGCACAGGCCCCCCATACCGTGTGCTGGGTTTCCACTTCGTGAGTTTTCGAGGGGTTTTGAGGTTGCCAGGATTTGAACCCGTGACCTTCGGTCACACTGGATGGCTCTGATACCATGATAGACGAACCATCTCAACCAAAACCTTAAGATAATGGTTGAGGTCCAGCTATTATTAATATTCCTATACTTCTCACTTGCCCTTCCACTTGCATTATTGTGAGAGGGAAATATCCGTCTTCAACTTGTGCAAGACATTTTGTAGGACCATATATAAGCTACAATTTAACCAATGCCTTAATCGGGTTTGTATTCTACAGTTGAGATGTATAGTCGGAATAGGGAGGCGCGCAATGGACTAACCAATTCGACGTAGATATGACTCATTGTAACGATCAAATATCGAATGTGTTGGGTTTCCCCCCTTCTCGACGTCTTGAGGAAGCTTCCTAAAAAACTCAACAGTCAAGTAGCCACACTCCATATCAACAAGCTGCAAAGTCGCTTTCTTACTTTCTTCGCGCATCCTCTCCAATGACGCAGTAGCGGCATTTGAAACTTCTACTCGTAGGGTAGGATACTGTTTTAATTCCTGAACTCCAAAAAGCGCATCAGTTCAGAGACTGCATATATCTGACTTGCTGGTAAGAGAGGCAAGTACAAAAGAACAAATCTAGCTCACTGCAACACCAAAATAAGCAATACTAAAGCTATGCAGACATGCAGTAGAATTATTAATAGCGATTTTACCGATGTCTCCTTGATAGATTTTTGTACCATCTCCTTCAATATTGCATGGACCTAAAATCACAAATACAACTTCGTGAAAACGCAACACTACTCCAGCAGAAAACAAAATCTTGGGACCAAATTGTTGGGAGGCAGTCTAAAAGCGAAGCACGAATAAACGAGTTATGCAGAAATTGAGATATACTCCGTTTAATGTAAGATGCTTGTGCAAGAGGGTTGCAGAGAATATCATATGCATAAAACGGAGAAACTGTCAATCTATTGGATCAAATCCCAACAATCTAGCGTTAGGCAAATGTTCAAAAAATTGCGCTTCTTGAAAGAACTTACCGCATCCACTGCAGCCTCAGCAGGGCCTCTAATCGTACACAAACAAGATTCAATCAGGCGACGATACCCTTGCTCTGGAGCAATAAGATGAGGTTGGTACCCATCGGCTTCAGTAATTAATCTCCGGACATTGTCCATGGATAGATTCTTGTCAAACTGTAACCTTTTCAAAGCAGCTGGAAGCTGATTGTCAAACACGCCATAAATTTTGTCACCACCTGCTCGGCTGCAGAAGAAGAAGTATTAACAAAGATCAGCAAAGAAATTCAGAACTCCCCAAGAAGAAAAAGCTTCATTTTGCAACCAAACAGATGTAACATACATTCCATCAAGACGCTCTTTAAAGTTCTGGTCAAATCCACGGCAAATTTCCATGATCATGTACAACTTTCCCTGCGTCAATACAAAGCAGTACAAGATAAACCAGAATCAAATCAGAGAAAATATGAAGTTCCATGATCACGAAAGAATAGAAGATAATAGAAAGAGAGCCACAGGTCATGGATTCACGACGAAAAGAAATACTTACTCCTGCATCAGTAGCTATAGGTCTTCCTAAACGGCTCAACTCTGTTTCTATATCAATAATAGTTTTGTTTATTAGAGACAGAAGGCCGGGAATCCGAGATTTGATGACGGTTTCCAAATGCTGAAATATATAGAAATGATCAGTAACTTACATGTTCACAATTTAATAGTCCGGAGCTAACAGAGATATTTACATAGAAAGAAAAATAACCTTCGACATCATCTTGGCTAAGAATTCTGAACCCATTCTATTAGCCATATGCTTGTACTCTGGGCTACTAGCCCAGAATTCACGCTCTTTGTGTCGAGCAGACATCATATCAACACTTTTATTGATATCAGCTTGAGAACGATTTACAATACCAACCCAAGGATACTGCAGCTTGTATGACCGACCTTCCAAAATCTGGTTCAAGGTATTCAATCAAGTGATAACAAGTAAAGGCATGATAGTTTTTTTGAATTTCAATGTGAAGGGGGTGGGCTACATTGAAGTACTCACCTCAACTGCATCAGTTCCCTGATCCATAAGATCGACCTTCGTCAAAACTCCGAATGTCCTCTCTCCTAACATGTGCAAGCCACAAAAACAGCCAGACGAATGTGTATTATTTAGTATCTCCCCAGAAGGGCTGTAAACAACTAAACCAACTCATTGAGCTACGCGGTATCTATTACCTTGTGGATCGACTTCACGTGAAATTTTAATGGCATCAGAAGTCGCAAGATCTTGATTGGCAGGAGAAATGGCCAAAATGATACAGTTGGGCTGCGTGAGGAACGAACATACATAAGCAGTTTTAAGGCACAAGCTGTAAGCAGTTAACTTGAAGAATTTAACATGCAGCTAATGATGAACTGTGTGTCCGACGTCTGGAAGTCCAGGATTAAGGCAAATGAAGACATGTGTGGCCGGAAGTCAATCCTTAATCCTTAATGGATAATCTGCGCTTGTGTTATCCTTATAGCACAAGTAGAAGATTCAAGAGAGATGCTTCAGTTACCTTTTCGATGTAGGAGCGAACCATATGTTCAATATCAAGAACAGTGCTCTCTGGTTGACCGTCTGTAGAACCAGATAAACGTATTTCAATTAAACATACGACAAACAAAGTATTACCTATTTTCATTATTGACGATTTCAATTCATGATAGTCCAAATTATTTCGGGATTAAGCCTTTGTTTGTTGTATATTGTATGCTCCATATCACACTAAAGCAAACTTACACAAAGTAATAGGAAAAGGGACCTAAATATCAGATCCTCGGTGAGTGTAGCTTACCAACAGCGACTTTGGTGAGCCCAGGAAGATCAACAAGCGTCAGATTAACAACTGTCGAAAACAAAAACTGTATTAAGACTTTGTTAACAACCTCAGCAGACATGGAGAAAGTGCAATATTGCTTAACTTAATTCAAACAAGACATATTATCTACCAAACAGCATGAAAACTTATGATGGTTTCTCGACAAATGAGCAATCCCGATTCCCGACTAACAACAAAGGAGGTAATTCCTAACAAGTTACATTAGAAAAGCGAATGGAAGAGACAGTGTAAGTAAGTGAGGTTGTCATCTTACCGTTGGGGGAATATATACTTAAATGAATAGGAACAGTAGAGATTGCTTTAGTGCGTCCTGTTTCTCTATCAGTCTCGTCTGAAATCTCCTTCCTCACAGCAGCTGCACAGAAAGAGTTCAGTTTTGAGCTCAAAGGTATAAAAAAATCGTATCAATTAAAAACTGAAATATACAAGTTAAGCGAAAAGAAATATTAGCAGCAAAATATGCAGGTGCATATAACCCTTCTTGAAAGAGGTAAAATCCCATTTCTGCCCGAGAAAGGAAGTAAAACATACCGAAATCAGTAATCCGTTTCCTAGGAAGGTGCATAAATTCCGCCCATTCTCTATTTTCGTCAACCCTGTGTAGTTGTAAAACTAGCGGACGCCTAGTCACAATCCCTGCAAGTGTATATAGCAATAACAACATATGTGATATTATGACAAAACCAGCAAACAATGAATTAAGTGAAACCAGTAGTTTATGATACTAAAAGTGTCAGGAACAAAATCTAACCAGACCCGCGAGGCAGAAAGTCCTTGCCTACAATGCTTTCCAAAACAGAAGACTTTCCAGAACTCTACAAACCATCAAAAGATCTCACATGTGGATGAACATATTAAAGAGTACGACGATAAGCAAAGGAAAACATAAGATGTTGCATTGTAAAAGACTAAACCTAGACCCTATGAGGTATGAAGAATGGCCTTGTCTACTACAAATTTGTGAAGGTATTAATGTAAGCTTCCCTGCACTCATGAACCATGATCATGTGACCTAAAAGGCTAAAACCCAAGGCGTCTTGTAAAAGGGTAGCTAGAAAGTTGAAAGCAAGGAGAATTCGAGAAGTGTAAACATGTTTACTAATAGCCCAATTCAACATTTAGCAAGCATTTTTTACGCTCTCCAAGGATAAACAATTCCACTCTTAAGGATCTCGATAAGATATCAATATAAGAGAACGAATCATCCGCCTATTACCCTGTAAGAAGACACTCTCAAGTCTCAACCAAAAGCTTAAGTTGATGACTGAACTCCAATCAACGATTCTTATACTTTAATAAGACCTTGAGATCCCGGAAGCCCTCCCAACTCACAGTGCACTGTGCACACTATACTACCTTAATTGCTCCATCACTCCAATAGTACAATCATAACCCGATTATCTTTCTTTCGCATAAATACTTGCACTTTGATAACCTTCATCTAGTTAATCCTCGAAGAAATTATTTATGACTTCACTCCATATGCCAGACACAACTTAATTTCAGCCATAACAACAATGATCATACAGCAAATACCCACGCCATGTATTAAGGTCACATTCTTTTGGACTTAATTTCAGCTCATTTCGGTTCACTTTAACCCTATTAAGTTCAGATCAATTCAGCTCTATGAAATCCAATTCAGACAGTTTCATATTCAGTCCAAAAGAACGGTGCCTAAGTAATGAGGAGCTCAATCGACAAAAAAAAGTCGACCTAGCCTCCCAAAATCTCGACAATTTACCTACACACATGAGTATATCAACCAATTTTTATACTATTAATCCGTACATTATAGTCTAAAATTCTAAATCCACAACAGAAATCAGAATCACTAACTACTATCTACAACATTACGCAATAACGAACACATTATTGCCGTGACAATTGATCAAACAACGAACTACTAGAAAAATCAAATTATCAATATTAACAAAGAACAGACATATATGCATAAATCCGTAATAATATACTCCCACCGTCCAAGTACTTATTCCATTTTAGAGCGTCTTTGTGCCAAACCCAAACGTAAACAAATGACCGGGACAGAGGGAACCCTCCTCCGTCTAGGTCATTTTCATTGAGACGGAGGAGGTAGAAGAATTAATAACTTAATTTCATACCTGACCGCCGACGACGGCAATGGAAGGGAGTGCGTCCCAAAGAGTTGGAAGAGAGCTCTCGTCGCCATGATCGCCGAGAGCTGTGCATGCTCTTTGTATCTTGTTTACGAAGGATATCAAGTTCTCCATTTTCGCAACACCAAATCAATTTCGCTTTAGTAATAAAGCTTTGAGATCGGAAATTACGATTTTTTAATGGAATTGAAGAAATTGCGATGGAGGAAAATAACGAGTGTTTCGACTTTCGATGAAGAATGATGATCCGTAAGTTGGGAGAAACAGAGGAATGTTGGTTTTTTCCTTTTCCGAAATTTTACCAAAAACGGTTTTACAAATGAATTCGGTAACACGGACACTTCTATTAATTCGTCGTCCCGTGTTCGACACCGTGTCTGATACATGGACACCCGACATTCGTAGGGTACATGGCTAAGTATATTATAGTTTAGACGGGAATAAAATTTTAAAAATAATCGATTAGAAGATGAGTTTGGGTGGAAAACGAGAATTAGTTATATATAGTAAATGTCGAATTGTACCCTTACTTGTTTAGATTTAGCTTCAAATATATTATAAAAATAAAATTATACGTTATTTATAATTATAAAATTTATAATTTATTAAATTTAAATGGCATGTCCAGTGTCCTAAATTTTATGGGATGTCGTGTATGTGTCTGTCTCCGTTTTGATGCTACCTAAGCCACGGAAATATGCTAGCTGAGATAAAAGTAAGATTGTATAGTGAATCACAAATTACTTGTTTTTACCTACCCAATTAGATTTTATTTGATCGTCAGAAATTTGTGACGGATGTTTCCGTTACAAATGAAAATTTGTGTTCCATTTAATCCTAATCTAGATATGAGAATGACCAAATCCAATTCGGGAAAATGTAACAAATTACCCTGTAAGTTATATATTATGTGCAAATCGATCTTTAAATTTAAAATTTAACATTTAATTGGAGAATTTTGATCCATTGTTTCAGTCACTAAAATACTTAAGTTCGAATTTAGAGGAAAAAAACTACATATTATAAAAGTTAATTTGTTTAGTTTTAAGAGATACTCCGTATATTACTAGTCTTATTTGTGCGAAAGTTAAACAATGGTTTAATAGTACTACATATAAATAGTCAGTAACTCAGTATTAGGAAACAAGTATTGTCTAATAAAATATTAGTAAGTCTTGCTTGCGACGGGTCACCATTTGTGACGGATATTTTGTGAGATAAAATGGATACAAAATGAGTAGTGGAGAAAGGAGACCACAGGAATAGTGTTGGAGAGAGAGAAAAAGTGGGTATTTTGTGAGAGAAAACGGTATCCGTCGCAAGCTTGCGACGGATACTGCCGTTGTAAATAAGAATTTGTGATAAAATATCACCTAGGCGGAAAATTTAAGCAAGTTGTCTTTTTAAATATTAGATTTTTCTAACAGACCGAATTGCAAATATGTATTACAGTATTTCTTTAATTACAAAAATCTACCTGCATCATCATCTAAAATATCATGCATTAGCTCGTTATCTACACTAGTAAAATTATTGTCATAGATACAAGTAGGGATGGCAGCGGGTCGGGTACCCAACCCATACCCTTAGGGTCGGACCCTAATGGGTCGGGTATGGGTTTGAATATTTGGGACCCGCTCGGGTATGGGTCGGGTATGGGTCCAATATAAAAAATGTAGGGTCGGGTCTGGGTCTAACTATTGAGACCCGCCCCGCCCCGTGGACCCGTGTATTTTTTTTTAAAAAAAATAAAAAATTAAAATCATAAATCAACTAGTCAACTTACGTTCCTAGGGTCATTTTTTAAAATACTCTCTTCTTTTATGATGTTTGGGACTAACAGTGAATGTCATTAGAACTACATGTGAGCTAAAATAATAGCTGTGATGTCGCGTATATCATGAAATTGTTCCTTAATTAACATGGAGAGCACCTCTTTACAATTGTAAGATTAAAAATATATGCTTAGTTGCTTACAATTGGTGGTTTGCTGGTACATTGGTACCTCATGTTTCTCATAATACTTTAATTGGGACATGTGAGATTAAAAATATAAGCTTACAGTTGGTTTGATTATGTTTGTTAATTGTCAAACAATTTCTTTGTGTTTGGTATTTGTAATTTGTAAGAGATTTAAGAATTTTTCCAAACTTTGTAATACTTTAATTAAGACTTTGTAATTTAATTTAAACCTTGGTACATTTTATCGAAGGATTCGTTAAAAAACGTTGGACCCTAGGGTAGACCCTACCCAGACCCAGACCCGTTAGGGTCGGGTATGGGTCCATTGATTTCAGACCCTGCCGGGTATGGGTCTAAGGATTTTTAGGCCGGGTCGGGTCGGGTCTTGCCGGACCCTACTCAGACCCTACCCATTGCCATCCCTAGATACAAGTCCACAACAGTCCAACGAGGCATATATCACGAGTAGACCCATACTCAACCCGACTAACCTAACCCAATACCCAAACTGAATTATTGAAGACTTTAAATGGACTCAAATCCGAGTTGGTCCAGCCTATGTGAACCGACCCGGATGTTTATTGTTGCAAATTGACCATTAACACCTTTATAACTTGAAAATAAACTAGACGAAAATTACCAAACACGAAATGCCGACCAGGCCCGAAGCTTGCAAACCCGAACTAATCCAGACTTGAACTTAAACTTTGACCGACCGTACCTCTTTATAACGAGTTACAAAGATAACATTTTTTTTTCTCAAATGGACCATAATTACAATGTCTTTGATTATACAATCTGTTTGAGATTCTCTGTGTTCCATTTTGCTTCAGTCTCTAATTGAGTATTGCAGAAGCTAATTCACATAATGGACATGTTGATGATTAATTATCAGAATATTTCATGTGCACAAATAAGGGGTGTAGCTCATATGGTAGAGCGCTCGCTTCACATGTGAGAGGCACGGGATTCCATTCCCCGCACCCCCTAATGCGTTTGCCTGTTAGCTCGATTCCCGGCACCTCCTAAAACTACAAGCATCCAAATATTGTCTGATGCTTGGTATTTTGCAGAGATGTTGAAGACAGAAGCAATGGTTCGAGCAAAGTTGATTGATCATTCAAAATACAAGCATACTACAAACAGTAGGTACATCTGATACATACTGTACATTATTACATTGCAGCATTATTACCAAAACAAAAGCCAAGTTTCGACTCCATCAGTCGATGAATTTACATATCGCCCATGAAACTCGATTTCACAACATGAAGAAACCCTTGGGAGCATAAACAGCGCCTTGACGAAATCATTCTCTTTCTGTAGCGTATCCATCTCCGTTTCTTCAGCATCTGGAAGGAACTCGCAAATAAGCCGTTCCAAAATATTTGCTTTACTTAGAATGTTTTCCATCAAACCCATTAATTTGTCATACTCCTTAACAAATCCTTCCACTTTTATGGTCTTCACCCTCCTTAAAATCCAACCAGGCATAGCGAAATCCGTATTCTCAACATCAAGCCTTAAGCTAAGAGAGACGAGATTCTGGAAAACCGGCAATTCAACCACATTATGCGAATTCAAGATACTTAGAAGACGACAGCATATATCCAATCTTCTGGTACACTTAATAGCTTTTAGAAGCTCTATTATTGCAATATCATCTTCAAAATCATCTCCCACAGACCTCGAATATGTAAGAGATGTTCTCAACAAATGAATCGGAATTTTCACAAAGCGAAATAACACTAAATCGTGCCAGTTTGAGATAGAAATGCGTTCAAGTTTTGGCGCATCAATTAAAACATTGGTTTTAGAATCCTCCCCCTCAAAATTGATAGTGAAAATCTTCAAATTGGGAGCGGATACATCAATAAAATGATCATCATCATCATAGAAAAAGGCCGAAACCTTCAAATCTTCGAGCAATGGTAAGGATTTGAAAATGGTGCGCATCAATTGACGATCAAAATCATAAATACGTAGTGAAAGCTTCCTCAAATTAGGGAGATTAAGAAAATGCGGCAAGTTAAAAATAAAATTAGTATCAAGCATAAGTTGAACTAGGGTTTCATTCTGGAATATGCATTCTGATGAAGATTTGGTGTCAACGACTGCAGACGACTCGATTTTACGACTGCAAATAGAAAATAATGGAGCATTTATAATCAGAACGAAAAGGCAACCTCCGTATTCATATACCAGTAATTTTTCAGTGTGTGAAGACTGTGAACTGCATAGCCTGTGAAACAATGCAAGCAAAAAAGTGCGGCAGAAATCGTAAGCATCGACATTTTCGATGTGGTCGACATCAGAATACTGGAATTTGAACACAAGGTGGAACGTACGTAGATTTTGAAGTGAAGTGAGTGTTTGGAGAACGCTGTCGACTGTAGTTAGAAAGGAGCGAAGGTCGTGGAAGTTGGATAATTGAAGAGCGGTCATGTTGAAGCGGGTTACGTAAGTCCATTGGTAGCGCCAGTGACGAGACAAGATGGAGGTTTCGACTGCAGAGTTCGTAGTAGGAAGTTTAGATAAGATATCTGATATAAGGTGCTCTGGGAGTGAGCTTAGTCTGTCTATGGTGTCGGTATTGGTATCGGGATTGGTAACGGTATTGGTATCGGGTTCCATTTTTGATGACAGTGAAATTGTTTGAAAATATGTAAATTTGTGTGGGTGGTTTTGAAGAAGTGAAAGGGAGGGTGTGAATTTATGAAGGTAACTCAAGACTTCTTCAGTACTCGTTGAAGACCTTAACTTCTTGAGTACTCGTTGAAGTACTTATTAACTACACAAATTCTACTCGGATGGTGTACATACCAACATCAAAATTGACCACTTGAACACGGATATATCCGTCATAAGACGGGGTAAGTATTACGCAAATTGTTAGATAAGACAAAAGTATAATACTTTATCCGTCTTTAGCTTGTGACGGATATATCCGTCTTCAATGACACTTATTGTTTTGATAAATAGTTATCACTTTTGAATAAATAGTGATCAGCTTGTTTGGTTAAAAAATGACCTATTTTTCAGGGTGGTCACTATTTATGAAAAACTGGTTATCCTTTACAAAACAATGGTCACATTTTGCAAAATAACACGGGATGAGGCAAATTCGCACAAATAACTACTACTGCCTTAGCTAAATACTTCAGTCGTATTCAATCCTAACTAGGGCTGTTAATAAGACGAGATAGCTCGCGAGCAACTCGTGATTGGCTCGAAACTCGGCTCGTGTGAGCTCGAATCGAGTTCGAGCTCGGCTCGTGTGAGCTCGATTCGATCTCAGGCTCTGATCGAGAGCTTAACGAGTCAAGCCGAGAAAAGCCTGGCTCGAGTCGAAAAGCTCTCGAACACCTCGAATATTTGAGATTACATAAGATATTAATCATATTTTATAAAAATATGCTCATATTTTATAAAAATATGCTCATATTTTATAAAAATATTTTAGAATTATTATATCTTTGTATTAGACATATGAAATATCTAACTACTAAAGATTTTAAAGACTCAAATTCAAGTTGACCCAATCTATATGAATCGATCTGAATATTTAATATTGCAAATTAATTATTAATTAAACCCTTAATAACTTGATAATAAACTAGACAAAAATTATCAGAACACAAAATGACACAACTCGGTCGACCAGGCCCGAAGCTTGCAAACCCGAACTAACCAGACTCGAAGTTAAATTTTGATTGACCCTAACTCTTGTACCAAATTTCGAATACCACACTTTTTTTATCAAATTAACCACGTTTACGATATCTTTGATTATGGACTGTGTTTGTAATTCTCTGTGTCCCTTTTTGCTTCATTCTCTAATTGAAGTATTGGCAGAAGCTAATTCACATAATGTGTATGTTCAATTCATTGATAGAAATAAATAGTATTATATGTACACAAACAACGAGGGTGTAGCTCATATGGTAGAGCGCTCGCTTCGCATGTGAGAGGCACGGGGTTCGATTCCCCGCACCTCCATTTTCATTTTTACCAAGAAACTAAACTTTTGATCCAAGTAACAGTTGGTTATGTTCCGGTTCAGCAGTTGGTTTTGTTCCGGGCTTTTGATCCAAGTAACAGTTGGTTTTGTTCCGGTTCAGCAGTTGGTTTTGTTCCGGTTCAGCGGATCGTACAATAGTGTACTGTCTCGCTCTTCATCAAGAGCGAGGCTTAGTATTGACAGGAGGACGTGATTCTGTTTGTCGGGGCTGGGATATCCGTGAGAAAACACAAGGCTTTGTTCTGTCTGGTCACGAAAACACGGTCTGCTGCTCTGTGTTTACTCGGCCTGGAAACGAGGATCCTGAAGTTGTGACGGGCTCACACGATTCCACCATCAAATTCCGGGACCTGAGATATTGGAAGACGGTTTGCTTCTGCTTCTGCTTCTGCTTTGGCGTTGCATCCAAAACAGAAACGGTTTGCTTCTGCTTCTGCTGACAACATCAAGAAACTCTCCCTGCCTAAGGGAGAGTTTATGCATAACATGCTGTCCCAGCAGAAGACGATAATTAATGCAATGGCGGTCAATGAAGACGGGGTGTTGTGTACTGCAGGTGACAACGGAAGTTTGTGGTTCTGGGATTGGAAAAGCGGTCATAATTTTCAGCAAGCTCAGACTACGGTGCAGCCAGGTTCACTGGACAGCGAGCTGAGGCTGGCATATACGCGCTTTCTTATGACATTACCGGCACCAGACTGGTGACATGTGAAGCTGATAAGACGATAAAAATGTGGAAACGGGATGAGACGGCTACTCCTGAAACTCACCCTCTCGAATTCAAGCCTCCCAAAGATACAAGACGCTTTTAGTATATCATCATCATCATAATTGTGAAAGTATAAACCAATTCTTCTAAATCCTGATATTGGTATGTGTGTTTTGGTCTAATAGTCTCATGAATTATGCTATTGTTAAACTCCATATGCTACTACCTCCAGTGGCGGATCTTGAGAAGTTTTATTAGAAGGACCGGGACGGAGCATACTCGCATTGTTTTTTATGTTTTTAAATCAAACAACTAGGTAGCTTATTAAATTGAGAGCTTTTTTACATACAATTCAGCCTAAAGTTATAAATATTGAACAATTTAACTTCAACTCTTTCAATCTAAAACTAGGGCCTATACCGTCAACAATTGGCTTGAAATTAAAAGATTTTTACTTTGTACCAATACGTATGGAGTAGTAAACTATTTGCACAAATGATTGCATATAATTAAATTTAGATCAAATTTGATATTTTTAATTAATAAAAATATATATAGGACGAGACTTAAAAATACCAAAATAAAATTAGAAATTATCTAATAAACTACAAGTATACAATACCAATAGAAAAAAAAAAGAAAACTTTAAACCAAATAAATAACGTAATATCAAATTTTATATTCCGTCAAAATAATCAAAACAACAAAAATAATATAAATTAAATTTCACATTGATGAAGAAGTATTTTATTGTAAAAGTATTCTTATAGTCGTTACTCATTATTCCATTGAAATTACAATCAATACAGTTTATCTACTATGAAAATTGTAAAAGAGGTTAGTTTGAATCTAACGTTTTTATAATTATGACAACTTTAGAAAAATAAAATACTTATAAACTACTTTTGTACTCGTATAACATAATATTTACTTCATGGCGAGACAAATAATATAATCTAGGAAAACTAAATTAATTTTTGGGTCAGTCATGTTGGTTCTAGCCCACTTAAATTTGTTCTATTCACTTTGATAATTGGTACGGTTTGAATGGATAGGCGGGGAGGCCCAGCCCAACTCTTCACTTATTGGTCCAACTTTTCATTTATTGATAATTTATGAGAAGATTTGATATTTTATTTAAGACCGGCCCAAAACTCAGGGGGCCTGGCCCCGGCGCGGGACAACAGAGGTCCGCCTCTGACTACCCCTGTCTTGGTTATTTAGTTACCTTTTATTCTGTATATTCTTTGTGAGCGTTAGGTTACCTTTTATTCCGTGTATTCTTTGTGTTTATTATGTTAATCATGTTAAACAAATGATTGAAACGGGAGAGTAATTGACTGTACGGCCGTGTACAACCGACCCACGCTCCAAACAAACTGCAATTTGCGAGGCAATACTCGACTCAATTTTCATTTTGGTTCATTCGGTAACAGCCAAAATTAAGCCTAGAGCTGTGTACAACCGACCCACGACCCACGACCCACTTGCATTAGTAAGTCCTGCTTGCGACGGGTCACCATTTGTGACGGATATTTTGTGAGATAAAATGGATAGAAAATGAGTTAATGGATAAAGGGGACCACATGAATAGTGTTGCAGAGAGAGAAAAAGTGAGTATTTTGTGAAAGGAAACGGTATCCGTCACAACCTTGCGACGGATAGTGTCGTTGCAAATAAGAATTTGTGCACTTGCATATTGTGAAGGGAGTCTTCAGCTCGTCTTCTTCGACGAGAATTTGTCTTTTTTTAATTAAGCCAAAAGGAATCAGATTGAAATGAAAAAGTCAAACTAATCAATTAAAAACCTGATAACATTTTTTCTTAGTTACAGGAGGGAAGGAGATTAGGCTTGCCGGAAAAAGGTTGGTTTACGGCCACGACACCATGAACTTGCGGTTTTGAATACTCCGTATCAAATTCTCATCATATTGGTATGTGATTATTTCTTAGAATATCTTGATTTTATGATCTTATGTGATTTAGATCTCAAATGATTCTTTATTTTTTATGATTTCTGATCGAACATTAACATACCCATGTTCAGACTCTCTTGTTTGTGACGGTCACAAGCTTGTGACCTCTCGTAAGCCGTAACCCTCTCCACTACCCCTTTGTCTCACGTCACAAGTTTGTGACGGATATTGTCCTGTCCGTCACAAATGAGAATTTTTGACCCGTGTTTCTTAGTTTAGTTATACACTTGTACTCTTCCCCTTGAATTTCATTATCTGTGGGACGATCTCTCCCAGTCAGTACTAGTACTGCTTATGAAAGATCTCTCACATGATGGGCAGTTATTAATTTTAGTTTTTTGTCTTAGCGTGAAACGGTCTCTCAGGATACTTGCTGGGGAAACTTTGGGCATTGTGAATTTGTGATACGATTGATTTCTTGCTCATCTGTAGCAATAAAGAGTTACAGACCTATGTTACTCAGACTCGTTCAGAAGTATCCAATACAGGTGTGTGTCCAAGTGTGGACTCGGCTATTTTTTTTAAAAAATATGCTTATTTGGTAAAAAATGAGGTGTCCAAGTGTCATACCCATATCCGAGTGTCGAGAGTTGGACACGGGTACGCGAGGAAGTTAGAAGAGTCGGAGTAACATAGAATTACAGACTGTCATTTGTAGAGACCTATATGCTAGACATGGAGTTGCCGGAAGAATTGTTGATCCAAATTTTGGTACTATTACCAGTTAAATCCGTTTTGCGTTTCAAATGTGTCTGCAAACATTGGTTTTCTGTCATTCAAAGCCCTCTGTTTGTGAACTACCAGTGTCATCTTTCCGAAAACAGGAGCAGTAAAGTCTTGTGTTACCGCAAAGACCTAACTGCTGAAATTCATGTCATATCTGCCCTTGATCGTCACACCCTTGAAACACGAGAAGATCTTGAATGGCCACCATTTATTGAGGAAGAAGGTGAAGACATAGAGGAAGAAGGTTATGATGGTGTTGAAAGGTTTCTTAGGCGAATCAAAATATTCGGACCTGTTAATGGAATTTACTGCATATTCAGAAGTTTGATTAATAAGTGGGTTGGCACCTTGACCCTGTTGAACCCGGCAACTCGAGAGTACAAACACATTCACCCTCAAATCGCGTTTCCCTTTCAAATGCACTTATCGGGTTTCAAAGATTACTCTTTAATCAAATTTCACGAGCAACGTCCTCAAAGTTGGAACATTGGGTTTGGTTTTGATCATGCAACTAATACCTATAAGGTGGTGGTTATCTCCCAATGGGAAGATGAGGAAACGGGCGATGATCGACGTTGGCTTCTCAGGGTATATAATAATGTTTCTGATACTTGGAGAACTGTTTATTTTCTCAACTGCATTGATGATCCACACCCGTTATTCGAAGGTTCATTTCCCCCTTTTCCACTGATGGAAGACGACCCGCCTATTTCTCACTGCCTGCTCAATGGAGTGCTTCGCTGGGCTTGCTCATTACAGTATTTCAGTGGTAGTTGCTATACTGTCCTGGCATTTGACATGAGTACTGATGTTTTACAATTAATGAAAGGACCGCAAATCCCAACACACTCCAGACTACATTGGAGTGTGTGGGTGCTCAAAGACACTATTGCAGCAGTTTCATGTACTCCAGGTACTTTCGATAATCAAAATGATGTTGAGGTATGGACGATGATGGAGTATGGTGTCGAGAATTCTTGGGCCATTCTATATAGATTCCAAGGGGTTAATGGTTGGACTCCTGTTGGGACACCTTACAATGACCAGATCTTTTTTGATGATCGGAATGAACAACTCCTGTCGTTAGGCACTGAAGAAGACCGTCAAGTTCAGAAACATGATGTCTACGGAATGATTTACTCAACGTATCAAGGCCTCCGTGGGACTCTCGGGATTTTGGACTATGTTGAAACCGTTACCAGACTCAAGTCACTGTAACCTGCTACCAGCCGCGGATCCTGTCTTCACTTGCAGTTCTTTAATCTCATTATACTTTTATTGAATTGGTAAGATACTAAGATAGACATGACCATTTCATCAATGATTTGTTCTCTTCAACCATCTTTGTCGACAACAGGAACACTTTTTCCTTACTTTGAACGAGTAAATGATCCTTATCCCTTCGAAGAGCGTGAAGATAGCGAGAAAATGTCGTGTCAAGTTATACATATTCTTTGAAATCGCCATATATAAACATGTTTTCATAACTACAGTAGAGAGGAAAGATTATGCTTGCAGGAAAAAAAAAAGCCGGGTTACAGCCGTAACACTTTGAGCTCGCGGTTTTGAATACTCCGAACCATTTCTAATCATATTGGTATGTGCCTATGTTCCCTTAATTATATATAGTGGTGTAATCGAGCCGATTTGAGTTCGATCATGGGTGGGTTTGGAATCAGCTTAGAAGTTTGAACTTGAGCTCGGAATCGGCTCGGAATTATTCGAGCTTAAAAAATCAAAGCTCTGAATCAGCTCAGATTAGGCTCGAGCTCAACTCGAGCTCTATTCGAGCTCGGTTAAATAATTTGTTTCTTTACTTTCTTGAACTTGTAAGTCAAAATAAAAATAAATACGGAGTATATTTTAATACAAATGCAAATATAAAATACTTATCATATATAAGAAACATATAATTATAAATGTTAAAATGACATTTTATTAGGAATAATAAAAATTACAAAATGACAAAATAACTAAAAATAATAGATAAAATGAGCCTAATCGAACTTCCGATTCCAAGCTCTACTAAGCTCAGAATCGGCTCGGATTTGGCCACCCCGACTCGAAATTAGTTTTGACCGATTTTGAGCCGAGCTTTGACCGGGCTAATTCCGAAGTCTCTACGAGCCGGCTCGGATCATTTGCAGCCCTAAGTATATAACCTTCCCTTTCCTTGAATTTCTTTATCTGTGTGACGATCTCTTCCCGTATTGCTTCTGAAAGACTTTTCACATAACGGGTGATTATTAATTTAGTTTATTTTTCTTTTTGCTTTAGTGTGAAACGGTCTCTTAAAATACTTACTGAGGAACGTGTTATAGACCTATATGCTAGACATGGAGTTGCCGGAAGAATTGATGATCCAAATTTTAGTAAAATTACCGGTAAAATCTCTTTTCCGTTTCAAATCCGTCTGCAAACATTGGCGTTCTGTCATTCAAAGCCCTCAGTTCCGGGACGACCACCGTCTTCTTTCTGAAACTAGGAAGAGCAGTAAACTCCTCTGTTACCGAAAAGATCCAATTAGCGAAACTTATGTCGTATCTGTCCATGATAATCACACCCTTGAAAAACAAGAAGATCTTCAATGGCCACCATTTTTTGAGGAAGAAGATGTAGAGGAAAATGGTCTAAGGCGGATCAAAATATTTGGACCGGTTAATGGAATTTATTGCATATTCCGAAGTTTGGTTGATAAGTGGGCTGGCACGTTAACACTGTGGAACCCGGCAACAAGAGATTACAAACGCATTCGCCCCCAAATTTCCTTTCCATTTCCAATGCATTCTTCGGGTTTCAAAGATTACTCGTTAATGCAGTATCACGAGCAACAACCTAAAAGCTTGAACATCGGATTTGGTTTTGATCAGGCAACTAATGACTATAAGGTGGTTGTTATCTGTCAATGGGAAGATGAAGATACGGGTTTTGATCGACGTTGGCATCTCAGAGTGTATAACCATGCCTCCTATACTTGGAGAACTGTTTATTACCTCAACTGCCGCGCCAATCCACATCCATTATTTGCAGGTAGAGCTTGCAAATAATGACACGACACGAAAACTCAACACGAACCCGACACGAAATTAGTGGGTTTGGGCTGAGGCTTAATGACCTATTTATGTAAGTGGGTCGACACGAACACGACACAATATTTAATTGGGTCGGGTTTGGGTTGAGCTCTTTAAACACAAACCCGACACGAATGACCTGTTTACTAAATTAATCCTAATTCTTTTTTATCCTCCATCACGTAAATATACTTAGACTTTCCAAATATGAACATGACACAAAAACACGACACGAACCCGACACGGAATTAACGGGTTAGGGTTGATGCTTGCTGACCCATTTATCTAAGTGGGTCAACACGAACACGACACGATATTTAATTGGGTCTGGTTTGGGTTGAGCTCTTTAAACACGAAGCCGACACGAATCACCTGTTTACTAAACTAATCCTAATTTTTATTATCCTTCATCACATAAATATACTTAAACTTTCCAAACCTGGACATGACACGAAAACACGACACGAACCCGACACGAAATTAACGGGTTAGGGTTGAGGCTTGCTGACTCATTTATCTAAGTGGGTCGATACGAACAGGACACGAAATTTAATTGGGTCGGGTTTGGGTTGGATGTTTTGTGACCCAACATATGTGACACGAACCCGACACGACCCGATCTGATTGTCAGGTCTATTTGCAGGTGCATCTCCCCCGTTTCCACTGATGGAACGCGACCCGCCTATTTCTCACTGCCTCCTCAATGGGGTGTTTCACTGGGCTTGCACTCTGAAGTACGAGAATAAGAACGGTAATTGCTATACTGTCCTGGCATTTGACATGACTCGGGATGTTTTCCGACTAATGAAGGGACCGCCACTTCCGACTCATCTCAGACTGTACTGGAGCGTATGGGTACTTAAAGACACTATTGCAGCGGTTTCATGTACTGATCAGACTGATGTCGAGGTTTGGCTGATGACGGAATATGGTGACGAAAATTCTTGGGACTTGCTATATAGATACCGAGGGGTTAATCCTGTTGGGATCCCTAACAATGACCGGATTTTCTTCGATGATTTGGAAGGACGACTCGTCTCAGTTGGCGTTGATAAACATCGTGTTCAAAAGCATGGTGTCTATGGAATGACGGACTCAACAAATGAAGGCAATCGTGGGACTCTTGGGATTTTGGACTACGTCGAAACCTTTGCCACGCTCAAAGCAGTGTAACAGGATACCAGCTGCAGAATGCAGATTATATTCTACCTTCAATCTTCATGTTATGTAATTCCTGTAAATAGACTTGTACGAGACGATTTTATGTACAGAGAGTCGCATGTATATTGAGAGTGTTATGTATATATGTTTATTTAACTTTGCCCGGATGTTATGAGATCATGCGTCTGAATTGCTACAATTTCTCTTCTGCTTGCATTGCCCAATTTACCTCAAACATGTGTAAGGCCCTGTTCTTTTCTTTTCGGCTGAAACGAGCTGAATTGAATAAATTGGAGTAGAGCTTAATTGAACTAAATTGAGTGGAATTGAGGTGCAATGAATTTAGTTGAATTAAAAGTTACTTTTGTGAAGAGATTAATTGAAAATAATTGATTGAACGTAAATAAAACTTAACGGAATAAGACCAACCAAATTTGAGAAGAGCTGAAATTAAGCCAGAAAGAACAGGGCCTAAGTCTCGTTTGATTTCGTTTGATTGCCCACCCAATTCGTTTCATGAATTGAGAGTTTTGATCGGGGCGGACGCAAGAATTTTGGTTGATTTGGGAGGGCACAATTTCTTTTAACCATGTTTATATTATTTCCCTACAGTTATCACCACCTAGGTAGCACCAAAACGGACACGAACACGGACACGTGCACCATGTCAAGAAATTTAGGACACGGGACACATTAGTTAAATTTAATAAAATATACATTTTATATTTATAATTGAAGGTAAAACTTGTCCTTCATAATAAAACTTGTAAAAGTATTTGATATTAATTTTAAATAAGTGAAGGTAAAACTTGTCCTTTATAATAATTCATTTTCATTTGTCATCTGAACCAATATTTTAAATAATCTATTTCGTTAGCGTATTTGTCGTGGACACCTGGACACGGTCAAAATGATGACCAAATACCGTGGACACGGATCAAATACCATGGACACGCGGCCAAATAAATGTTAAAAGTTAGACACGGCTTTATAGGTGTCCGACACGTTTTGGCGTGTGTCCGTGGAGTGTCGGTGTCGGACACGGTACGACTCATTATGAGAAGTGTCCGTACTACACTGCTACCTAGACCAGCACACCAATAATAACTGAATTTTCTGGATCACGTGATAACACATGCCTTCCCTTTTCCTCCCCAACTCCGCCAATGGTTTTGGTGGCTGTTTGGTTACCCCATTATTTTTCTCCAAAATGACATAGTTTCGAACATTTCAACTCGTAATGGAAAAATCTAACTACCTACTCTTCTCATAATCACTGAAAACTCCTAGAAGATCGACTCCAACATGTCAAAGAAACGTATTTTTGTAATTGATGTGGATTTTATATAAACACGCGAATTAATTCCTATATGAACCAGACCAGTACCCGTACTTTAGTTACTTAGTCATATACTTGTATATAATAACTTCACACCTCATCAAATTACTATAAACCCTTCTCCTAAACATTAACCTAAGTGTACCAAAAATACCTTAATATGAAGGCAATGGTGACTTTCCTTTTCCTAACTATTATAATTACTTATTTAATAATGTTATTATATTCACCTAATCTTCTAATTAAGGCAAAACAACCCTATTTCGATTACATGGTTTTGGCTCTAGTTTGGCCTCCTACTTATTGTACCTTTAGTGCTAAATGTTCGAGTCCAATAATACACGGTAGGTTTACGATACACGGTCTATGGAACGGTTATAGACTCGGAATTTCTAGTCCGCTTACATATTCGACTTTTCCATTTGATTTAGCCAAGGTACCTTTAACTTTCTCCGTCTCAACTATTTATTTTTATTTCATATGTACAATTTCACTTTTACTAACTGACGTTATTTCATTTTTCTATTTATAACAGGTTGTTGCAATACAGCCGCATCTTGACAAAGATTGGCCCAATTTAAAAAATCAAGGCAATAATAAGAAATTTTGGGCCCATGAATGGAGTAAACATGGAGCATATATGACCGATGTTATGGATTTACCGAGATATTTTAAGATGGCTTTATTCTGGAAGTCCGTAATCGACATTTCAAATATCTTGAAGAAGAATGGTTCGCATCTCTTACACCTCGATAAATTAATATCATGCCTTATTTTACCAGTAGGAGAATCATATATCTGACATATTACCACCACTTTTATAGATTTTGAGCATTTATAATATTTTTGAGTTTTGCTTTAAAAATTACGAGTATTGTTAATTTGTTATAAAGTTTATGATTTTTGTTATTACAAAAATTAAGCTCAAAAATTTACAATTAAACGCAAAAGCATTAGATATAAATTTAGTTATATTTTAGTTTTAATGGAAAAAAATTAAAAACTAACTTATAAATTTTAATAAGCTCGGAGAAAATACAAATATGCTAAAAACCAAATAAAGTGGGACGTAATAAGCTCAAAAAAAATTTCAAATAAAGTATAAGCTAATAAACTCACAAAAAATATTCATATGCTCAAAAACAAATAAAATGTAAGGTAATAAGCTCAAAAAAAATATTCATATGGTCATAAACTAAGAAAGTGTGAGGTAATATATCCGATGTTTGTTCCTATTTCTCTTATTTTACCATAGGAAGAACGATATCAGATGAAATCGAGTTTTAATACCGTTCTCCCAAATACAACGCTATTAAACTGATCAATTGTGTATAAGGACTTATAAGAGGGTGATATTCAGACTTGTTAGTTTATTTTACGCCTCGCTAAATTACTACTCCCTCTGTTTCGGTGAGATGTTTACGCTTTTTTTTTGGAGGAAAAATAAAGGAAATGTAAACATATCACTAGGACGGAGGGAGTATCATGCATGCTTTTAGTATAGGGAGAACAATATCAGATGAAATTGAGCTTTGAGTTTTTGATGCCGTCGTTTCATAATCTCATACTCTCATATACAAAATGCAAAAGCTGCTAAATTGATTGATCATATATAGATAACGACACGTGAAAAAATAGTATCGAGACTTGGTACATACGGGTCGAGTTCTAGTGATTTTTCTTCTACATAATAATATTGTCATTATTAATTACCATGCTATTATTAAAATGATTTGTTGTATTTATTATAATCTCTAGGGATGTACCCCGGCGGAAGCTACACAAAAAGAACGATCACAAGTGCAATTAAAAGCCAACTGAAAAACGACGTCGTACTCAAGTGTGTAAAGAGTGGCATGCAACAATATCTACTTGAAGTTCAATTCTGTCTTGATCGTTGGGGAGGTCGGGTTATATCTTGCGCTGCCATGGGTTTCCATTCTACTACCGGCCAATGTGATGACGGAATATATATTATAATAACCGCGTAATCATTTCCCGATCTTAATCTATTTCCTGGTGGTATAACTGGATGATGGTACTAAGACTCGATACCACCAGCTGACAAGTAATATACATGGTCTATTACTAAAATAGTAGACTTTTTGTATTAAAACATATGAGAGGGTGATATCAAATCTCGATAGCAGCATATCACTAGTAGTGTGGTAATAAATAAATCGATAAGTCACAATGTCAGTAAATAGGGGTGTAGTTTACATAATTCGTAATTATGTTTTGTGCTCCGATCCTTAAGTCCTTTTATAGTATGCTCCAGCTCCTTACTAACGCTGGTTTAGGCGTTGAATGTTGTAAATAAGTCGATAACTCACTTTCACAGTAAATAGAGGTGTAGTTTATGTAATCAATAATTATGTTTTGTACTCCTTAAGTCCTTTTATAGTATGCTTTTTACTAATGCTGGTTTATGCGTTGACAGCGGTATTTTTGTCAAAGGTTTTGCATTTTCCTTTATCAAGTGTTTGTGTATATTTGATAAAGTTCAAGCTACGATTATTTTTTTCAAATGTTTTCTTTAACAAAATTAACATTAAAGTATTTTAATGTGGCGAATTCCAAAAAAAATCGATATCTGTACAACTCAAAGAATTACTCCGAACTAACCAATTAATCGCGTATTAGTACCATAAAATGTAAATTCTGATCCTATTATTTATTGATCATACATTAATGTATTGCTAATTTGCTATTAGCGTGTTCTACATATAAAACAATCTTCTCACATTCCCACAGTCTATAAGACGATTTTACACGATAATTATCATTTACCGGGCAACAGATACTTAACCCATCAATCTAGCAACCAAAAAAAATGCTTAACCAGGAGTCCATGACTGTATTTAAATTGGGCCGGATATTGTTGAATAATGGGCTGGGCCTACTGTAAACGGTAGAGACGTGGTCATCCTCTGTAGTTGGGCTTTGAATATTGGGAAAGTGGGCCGTAATGCCACGTGTAATGCTCAGTAAAGCACACGTGCATCAGTGCATGGAAAGATTTGACAAACGGCCTGCCATGTGTACAACCCATATTAGATATTCTATAATAAATTTAGACCTGATAAACGGTTTAATCGGGACTAAGAGTTTCTGCTGAGGTGGGTTGAATTGGATTATTTTCGGATGGTTGTTATCATAGTCATATTAAGATGTCGATCAGAAATACATATTCGAAAGGAAAAAAAATCAAATATATTTTAGGGTACATATTAGAAAAATCGATTTTCATAATAAGCATACTAATAATATATTTAACCTTAATTCTTACCTATTTTATTATCGTTCAAGTTACGCGTCTTTTTCTAAAATCAAACCTAAAAATATCACAAATAAGACTATATATCCAGATGTATATGAGGATCGTACTAATATAAATCTGATTGAGTTTATATGCAATTTTTTCCGAGCTTTTAACAATTTTTTCTTGCACTATAATTTTTTATTGTTAAAATTAAAATATCTGGGTTTTATATGTATTATTTTTGAGTTTCACGCTTAGATTCTTTTAAATAAAGCTCGTAAAATATATGTATAAGTTCAAACTAGCGTAACACCCGTGAAAATTCACGGGTTGTTCAATTTTAGTTTTGACTGGAAATGATCAATTAAAGGTGTTAGATATACTAATAATATATGTAAATATTTTAAAGAAAAATAAAAAAGTATATCTATAACATAAGATATATAAGAACATGTTGACATTAAAAGTTTGACGTATAACTTGAAAAGCGTAAAATATAATTAAAAAAATGTAAACTTATAACTTTCCAATAAAAGGAGTTTTAGTGCATGTTTGACCTTGTTTATGAAAAAAAAATTCTACTTCTGTAAAGGAGTTTTTATAAAACTAGTTCTTGATAAAATTGGTCCTGTTTGGCCAAAAATTTTAAAAAACTATTTTTGTCAGTTTTATCGTGTTTGGCCTAACTAGTTTCTATCAATTTTTTTTATTTTTCTAAAATATATTATATATAGATATACAAAAGAGGGGGATTAACTTGCAAGAATTACGACATCTAGTAAGACTCACCCTCACACCAGACAATTTTATTTTTTTAAGAGGTAAAAAAATCTGAAAGTTGGTATTTGGCGGTATTTTTTTGGGTTTGGGCGCTCAAATAACTTAAGAATAACCTGAAAAGAGAAACAGAAGTAACAATTTGCTACTTCTGTTTCTAGGTGTTTCTAGGAGTCAGTTTTAGTATGTGTTTGGCCCTGTTTTTCAACTGTTTTTTCAACCAAAGAAATAGAAGATGTGTCAAACACTACTTTTTAAAAAACTAAAAACTAATTTTATTAAACAAAAATTCTAAAACTAACTCCTAAAAACACCTAGAAACAGAAGTAGCAAATTATTACCTCTGTTTCTCTTTTCACGTTGCTCTTAACTTATTTGAGCCCAAAATCCAAAAAAAATTAATAGAAACTAGTTAGGCCAAACACGATAAAACTGATAAAAATAGTTTTTTAAAAAATTTGGCCAAACATGAACAATTTTATCAATAACTAGTTTTATAAAAACTCCTTTACAAAAGTGAATTTTTTTTTCCATAAACAAGACCAAACATGCACTTAGAATTTCTGTTTAATAAAATTAGTTTTTAGTTTTTGAAAAAGTAGTGTTTGACCCAACTTCTATTTCTTTGATTGAAAAAACAGTTGAAAAGCAGGGCCAAACACATACTTAGTAATAGAATAGAAAAAGATATAAGGGGTGAAAAAGATTAAGTGAGATAAAATAAGATTTAGGAAAGAGAAAGAATAAAAGATAAATAAGGTAAAAAAGAGAAATTTAAGTAATTATATGGTTGGAATATTAATTAATAAGTTGATATTTAATGGAAGCCGACATGACTGTTATTATTCACGTTATTGGCCGAAAAAAACTGAAATTATGAGGTTGAATGAGAGAGCTCTATTAACCTAATTCTGAAACCTGGTTGCGCCACATCAGCAGTTTTACATTTTGCTTTATATATATATAATGATGATTAGTCATATTTTCAATTTTCGATTTGTAATATAATTTTATATGACCGATATACTAAAAATATTGTAATATTAACATATGGTTTATATTCAAAGTATATCAAAACACAATCAATCTATATAAATTTGAAATATCATAACAGAATTACAATATACAATGATAAGTAAATGTTAATACAAAAATATCATAATATTCTAATTATTTAAATTGTTGTCTAATTTAAATAATTCTAATTATTTAAATTGTCTCGTATTAGGAAATTGGAAATGGTTGTATATTAATATTACGTTATTTTAATCTTGTTTTAAATTGTTGTCTAATTATCACGCAGATAATGTGTATTTCTAATTATTTAAATTCATGATTTATATAAAAATGTTCGTAATATTTCTGAATCTACGATATTAGGCATTTATTTGGAATACGTAGAATATTGGGCGGTTATGGTGCATGAAAAACATCAAATATTATGCGGGACCCACTTGAGTGAATTAAATAAAAAATTAAAGCTTAGATTGATGTCGTGGCGTAACCACAGCTTGAGGAATGATTCAGTATTTATATAGAAAAGATTCTTTGTTATAAAACTTGAAACCTATACTATCAGATGTATAATCTGATTGTATAATACGCTAACTGAAAAAATACTGGGATGTATCACAAAATCCACATTATTCGCCTATTAAGCTTTTACAAACCATCTCATAATTTAGGTAAACATCACAAAATAACAACGATTTCTCTAATTCTCTTTTCCGTTCCTTAAAACTCATAAAACTATCTTAAAAACACCCTTTTTGTAAATAATTTAAAAATCAACACATCACTATTTTGGTAAAAGAGTCATAGATTTAAGAAATTGACAAGCATGTATATTTCAAGCCGGCCACTTACGGTTGATTTTGATTGTTACCTTCTCTATAACTTCCGTCTCCGTCAATCTACGACGTGCATGACATTATGTCCGGATATTGAACAATTAATATTGACCGTCTCTCGTAACTTAAAACGGCTTTTTCATTATTATTACTTCTATGTATACTTTGTATTGAACATAACCCTCTTGTAATAATTTAATACGGAGTATAATCCTTTTGTATGCTCTTGTATACTCTTATTTACCTATAGACGTCCCAAAGAGCAATCAACACTATTACAATTAGAGAATTATACAACCAGATTTATACTGGTAGTATAGATTTCGAACTTTATAACAAAGAATTTGAGCTTATGTATATATCTTACAAGTTTTATTGAAAAAAATCTGAGCGTTGTTATAAAAAAATTTAAATCAGAACATTATATTGAAACTAAAATACAATACATATAAAACCCAAAATTTTAAATTTTAACACTAAAAATTATAGGACAAAAAAACTGCTAAAAGATCGGGAAAAAATTACATATAAGATCAATTAAATATGTATTAGATGTACGATATTCATATACATCTGAATGTATAATACTATTTGTGACACTATTACCATCTGTTTGCTTATTTGCATTGTACAAACTTAATAATTAAAAGCAAGCAAATAAATGATATACGGGGATATGTACACAAAAAAGATTATGCAATCAGATGTATAATAACATCATACAACCATGTTGTATTTTATTGAGCTTATGTGTATATTTTTTGAGCTTTTAAACTATTTTGAGTTATATTTTAGTTTTTTTTATATTAAAATTAAAATATACTTCAACTTATATGTATTGTGTTTTAGTAGTATAACAATTTTCGATTCTCAATTTTTCTTAAGGAGTTCATAAATTTTAACATATAGCTCGTATTCTTTCTAATAAAGCTCGAATTTTCTATTAAAAAACTCAAAATGTACAGAAAATTGTATACCTCTAGTGGTATAATCCGCATGTAGTTGATGGCGTCAAAAGGATCAAAACAATGAAATAAAGAAAAATATATCCAAGAAATTTAAATTCAATCGAATTGTTATTTTTTTAAATACAGAATATTTTTATCATAAAAAATTGTGCCTTTCTATAACGGATTGAACAAGGTATAAATTTTTCCTATCAATTAACATCTAAAACGAAAGTACAAATTCTAGAAGCATCAAAATCAAAATATTCTTAATTAACCAGTTTCTTAATGGCCAAGGAAAAAATGTAATCACCAACCTAATTAATTCACAAAAAACTCGTAAATCCACGTTTTTCAACCAATAAAATTTATCCTCGACTCTTACATTTATTTCTATAACTAATAACTAATTATTATACTCAAATCAAATATTCTGATTTGATCAGATTATTTTCTTAATACCTAAGGTAAAATGTAACACATCAAATTAATTAATGTACAAAATATATCATAGCTCCACATTTTTCGACCAATCAAAATATTTGTTTTACTCTCCTATTTATTTCGATAGTTAATAATAATAATAATAGTGGTGTTATAAATTAGAGTATTATACAATACATCTGATGGTACAGAATTCGAGCTTTATAACAAAGAATTTGAGCTTATACATATTTTTCATATATTTTACGAGTTTTACTGAAAAGAATCTGAGTGTCTTTATAAAGAATATGTAAATCATAACATTATATCGAAACTCAAAAATAATAAATAAAAAAAACCCAAACATTTTAATTTTAACACTAAAATATTATAGTGCAGGAAAAAATTGTTAAAAGTTTAAAAAAATTGCATATAAGCTCAATTAGATTTATATCAGATATACGATGTTCATATACATCTCAATGTAGCCCTATTTATGTGGTGCTATCTGATATACACATTTGCAGCAATGAGAGTATTATACAACTAGAGTCCAGATGTATACATCTGCTAGCATAGATTTCGAGTTTTATAACAAAGAATGTGAGCTTATACATATATTTTACGAGTTTTATTGAAAAGAATCTAAGTGTCCTTATAAAAAATTTGTAAATCAAAACATTATATCAAAACTCAAAAATAATACATATAAAACCCAAAAATTTTAATTTTAACACCAAAAAATTATACCGCAAGAAAAACAAAAATAAAAGCTAAAAAAAATTACATATAAGCTCAATTAGATTTGTATCAGATATACATGTTCATATACATCTAATTGTATAGTCCTAATTATATGATACTGTCTAATATAAGCGTTTGCAGATCAATATATATACTTAAAAGAGAAACTTTTCGAGCAATTTTATTGGCTATTGTTTTAGAGTAATTTAATTGGCTATTACTTTGGTTAAATAAATTAAGTATATAAATAAAAATATAATTAAATAGTAATAGAATATCAGTTGGATAATTATTGTTTTTAGAGCGATTACATTGGATGTTACATTGGTTAAATAAATTAATTGTATAAATAAAAAGATAACTAAATATTAATAAAATATTTGTTGGATAATTATTGAATTAGTTAACAAAATAATTGATTTCATTGGCTATTTTTTTGGAGCAATTTCATTGGCTATTACTTTGGTTAAATATATTAAGTATATAACTAAAAATATAATCAAATAATAATAAAATATCAGTTAGATAATTATTGTTTTTAGAGCGATTACATTGGCTATTACTTTGTTTAAATAAATCAAGTATATAAATAAAAAGAGAATTAAATAGTAATAAAATATCAGTTGACTAATAATTGAATTAGTTAATAAAATAATTGATTTCATTAGCTATTGTTTTAGAGCAATTTCATTGACTATTACATTGGTTAAATAAATTAAGTATATAAATAAAAAGATAATTAAATGGTAATAAAATATCAGTTGTATAATTATTGTTTTTGGAGCGATTTCTTTAACTATTACTTTGGTTAAATAAATTAAGTATACAAATAAAAAGATAATTAAATAGTAATAAAATATCAGTTGATTAATTATTTAATTAATTAGTTAATAAAATAATTGATAGTAAATTAAGAGTTTTTGCTACCGTGGAGTTATGGTATAATTTTTTGTTTCCCTTCTCTTATTTAATTAAAAACATAAATAGATGTATTGATGAATATATTAAGTACTTAAGTTTACGATATATAATTAAAAAAATACGAGCTACAGAATACAAACACATAAGAATATAAGTTTATGTAAAAAGAATACGAGTTTGAGAGAATCACGAACTAAAAAATACGAGTTATTAACCGAATACGAGCTAATATAAAAAGAATACGAACTATTAAGCTAAAAATTCGAGCTAATGTAAAACAATACGATCTATTAAGATAAGACGGGCTTTAAAATACGATCACAAATGAACGAATACGAGCTAATGAAAAAACAATACGAGCTATTAACATAAGACGAGCTTTAAAATATGAGCACAGATGAATACGAATATGAGATTAAAAGGACCACGGACTTAAATATACAAACACATAAGAATATAGCCTATTAAGATGATAATATGAGCTAATATAAACAGAATGCGAAAACACGAGCTGATTGAAATACTTCTGGAGCTAAAAAAATAGAACCAGATTTGCAATACGTTAAATTTCATGATATAATAGACACTTAAGATTATGAGGTATAATTAAAAGAATACGAGCTAATGTAAAAGAAATAAGAACATCAGAGAATTCCGAACTACAAAATACGGGCACACAAGAAGGCGAGTTATTAATGTAAGAATGCGAGCTAATAGAGATATTAAACTAAGAATACGAGCTAATGTAAAAAAAATACGAGCTATTAAGATAAGAATACGAGCTAATGTAAAAACAAACATACGAGATTACGAGCATATTAGAGGATCAAGATCTTACAAATACGAGCATATAAGAATACGGGTTAATATAAAAAGAATATGAGACAATGTAAGAAAAATACGGGCTAATAAGATAAGAATACGAGCTATTAAGATAAGAATACGAGTTAATGTACAGACTATACGAGCTAATAAGATAATAATACGAGCTATTAAGATAATAATACGAGCTATTAAGATAAGAATATGAGCTAAAGTAAAAAGAATAGGATCTAATGTAAAAAAAATACGAGTTAATATTAAAAGAATACGAGCATTAACTATCTTCATATATTAAAAATATTGGATAAAAAATGTCTTCAAGATAATGCTCAAATGAAAAGTATAGAAATTATTATAAAAATATATGTGGTTAAAATATTATTTTGACAGTGATGCGTAATATGTAAGTGTCTTTCCAAGGCCATTGAATTGGGGATACATGTTTCCGTTTCTATTGGAGTTCCATGTTGTTCCGATGATGATACATCTGATATTTCATTAGCCATAAAAAACAATCATACTTTTTTTTTTTTTTTTTTTTTTTTTTTTTTTTTGAAAGGAAAAAACAATCATACTTAAATTATTCTCTATATATACCTATTATACGAGGTATTTTTAGAAGATTAACTGTTATGATAATTAGTTTGAAACCATGTCAAAATATTATCCGGGCTTCGCCCGGGCATGAAATCTAGTTACAGTAAGGCCCTGTTCTTTTGGACTTCAAGTCACTTAATTTAAGTTCATTTCAGATCCTATAAGTTCAGTTCAGTTCAGTTCAGTTCCTATAAGTTCAGTTCAGTTCCTATAAGTTCAGTTCAGTTCAGATCCTATAAGTTCAGTTCAGTTCAGTTCCTATAAGTTCAGTTCAGTTCCTATAAGTTCAGTTCAATTCAGTTCAGTTCCTATAAGTTCAGTTCAGTTCCTATAAGTTCAGTTCAGTTCAGTTCAGTTCCTATAAGTTCAGTTCATATAAACCCAATTAAGAAAAGTTATATACGGAGTATTATTTTTAACAACCGATACAAACATTTCGTTTTAATTAGTCGATACACGTCATCTATAAAAAAACAATTCATTAATAATTTACCCGTCTTTTACTCTCTAATTAATGACAAACTATCATCCTCATCAATGCCAAAAAACAACAACTCATCATACGACGCCCTCACCTCACCAATTGTCACTCTCCCATTAATCAGTTTCTTCATCGTCATTGTTAGAGAAAATAAATGGTTAGAGAAAATTGTAATAGTGAATTATTTTTATCGTAATGTAATTGTAGTATAATGTATGAGCTATTAACAAGTCATTATATATAAAGTTGAAAATATTTTAAACTACCTTGTGTTTTAGACTAATTTTTTATCAATGTCATCTATTCGATAATAATAATAATAATAACAATAATAATAATAATAATAATAATAATAACAACAACAACGACAACAACAACAATAATAATAATAATAATAACAACAGGGCCTAAGTCTCCTGTACGACGGTCTCACCCGTGGTTTTTTACAAAATGTGACCATTTTGTGGTAAAATGTGACCATTTTTTGATAAAAAGTGACTACTTTTGAAAAATAGGTCATTTTTCTTTAAAAAAAGGTGGTCACTATTTACTCAAAAGTGGTCACTATTTATCACAATGTGGTCACATTTCAACTGGTCGCACGTGCAACGGTCTTATACAAGTTTTTGTGATCTAGTTATCATGTATGCCGAAATGTTTACCGAATACACACCACAAATAACGGTGGTAGATCTCTTCATCGTAATAATAGTAATAAATAATTAAGTAAAAGCGTCACTATTACACTTCACTTTCTAAACTCCGTATAAAATGAACTACTCTTCAACTCATTTGTCGTCTATCTTGTCGATTATCTTTGTGTCTTCATTGTTCTTCCCTAATTCCAAACCCTAGAAAATAAAAATACCAAAAAAAGCAAATTCGGAATTCCATTAAAGTAAGTAATTGAGTGATTCTGTTCCTAATTTCTTCGATCAAGTTCATAGTTGTCTCAATTTGGTCGGAATTTCTCGTGTTCATCCCAACCACGAATTGATTCGCCGACTCTATCAATTTAGGGATTCTGGATTTGATCGGAGGTATGCTATTACTCTGACATCATCAATGTTTTGAAGCCTTAGGGTTTCATTACCATAATTCCGATTTTCGTACTTCCGATTTTTTTTTTCAATTCAATTTTAAGCTTTTCTTATTGTTCATTGTAGATAATAGTACAGAAATTATAATGTTGAATTTGTAGTTACTTTTAGTAGGTTTTAGTGATAGTGAATATACATAGATCTTCGTTGGAGTTTGATTTTTTAGTAGCAAAATGTCGTCGGCTGCATTAGTTGTTAGTAGGAGGTCGGAGGACCCCGTAGTTTCGCCGCGGTTTTTCCGTAGTTTGCAGGATTTGAGATTGGATGAGTCGATTGTGATAGAAGTGAATGGGTTGGGGAATATGCATAGAGCCCCATTACGGGTATTCAAAGATGAATCGATTCTGTCGGTTAAATTGAAGATTCAGAATTGCACTGGATTTGTGGTTAAGAACCAGAAATTAGTGTATGATGGGAGGGAATTGTCACGTAGTGATTCACTGGTTCGGGATTATGATATTGCGAATGGGGATGTTTTTCATATTATGGTTAAGCTTACGGATTTACAGGCGATTAAGGTTAGGACTGTGTGTGGGAAGAAGCTAAGCTTCAAAGTGGGTCGGTTTCAGGATGTTGCGTCTGTTAAGAAAGAGATAGCAAAGAAGGTTAGGGGGTTAGGGTATGAGGAGGATCATGAGCTTATTTATGACGGGGAGGAGCTAGATGACCAAGTCTTGTTTAATGATATTGTGAAGCATAGTGACAATGGTGTGATCCTTTTGACTGTTAGGAAGTCGTCTAATGATATTGTGAAGCATAATGACAATGGTGCGATCCTTTTGATTGTTAAGTCTGTGGGTAAGAGCTTTGAGTTGTCAATTGATGCGTCTGATGTGATTGGTAAGGAGAAGAATGAATATGAATGTGATGGAGATAATGCGGGGGTGGAGAATGACATTCTGGTGCCAGTTGTTGGTAATCCAAAGAGCGGCGTGCCAAAACCCATATTGGATGTAATTGAGATGACTAAATATGGTTTGGTCAATGGACATTCTCCTATCATATCGACTGAGGGGTCAGGTGGTGCCTACCTTATGTTTGACTCGACTGGATCTGAGTATGTTTCTGTTTTTAAGCCAATCGATGAGGAGCCTAAGGCAATGAACAACCCCCGTGGACTACCTTTAACTTCAGATGGTGAAGGGTTGAAGAGGGGTACAAGAGTCGGGCAAGGAGCATTTAGGGAAGTCTCGGCTTACCTCTTGGATCATCCAATTAGCGGGAGGCGTGGCATTTCTGGAGATGCAATTGGGTTTTCTGGGGTGCCACCTACTGGCATGGTCAAGTGCTTACATAATGGATTCAACCATCCTAATGGTATAGAGGACAAGTTTGGATCTCTGCAGAAGTTCATGAAGAACAATGGCAGCTGTGAGGATATCGGTCCTGGTGCTTTCCCGGTTGAGGAGGTACACAAAATCTCTGTTCTGGACATGAGGTTGGCTAATGCTGATAGGCACTCTGGAAATATATTGTTTAGCAAAGACGGTGAAACCGGCCAAATTACCCTTATACCTATTGATCATGGGTACTGCTTGCCGGAGAGTGTAAGTACCCTTTCCTGTTTTTTGTTTAGCCTCTTTTTGGTGTTGTTTACAAGTCAATGCTGTGATTCTATGGGAGTCTGTTTGCCAGCTGTTATGGACCTTGTCAGTTATTCTATAAATGATTCTATTTTGGTTTACTGGTCTGTACTTCGCTCTAATAAATTTATTTATTGTGTGTTCGGTTTTTTTGTATTAGTTGTACACATGAATAATCACATATAAAGGTAATAAACTAATAATCCATTAAATTGACTTGTGTTTCTGTGACTGGTTAGATCTTGGACATATGTAATGGTTTTTGTCGGTCTATTAGGTATAGTTGTATAAATCTATGTCAACGTTTTCAGATTGTAACCCTTCTCCTGAGTAGCGTATTTAATGCTTGCCAATGTTACGGCCTCTAAATGTGTCTATTTTAAACACGACTTTTTAAAGTAATGTTACGGACTCTAAATGTGTCTATTTTAAACCGTATGTCAATTTTAACACATTGAGTCATTTTTATATGGTATGAAGGCACTATGGTGCGAATTTTGAGAATTTTTATCCCTGGAACTTTTCGACCTAAAACACGTGGATAATAAGCTTCAAAATCGACTATTTTTGGTTATTTTTGAACACGAATTTTTTTTCCTGAATTCTTGTCCAAAGGCTCAGTATTTCCTATAATAAATATTGGATACATGGTTTTCACTAAAAATATAGAATAAAGTATATAACTTATTTTGTCTATTTCAAAGACCTTTGATTTTTAAAATAATGTTACGACCTCTAAATATGCCTATTTTAAACCGTATGCCAATTTTAACACATGGAGTGATTTTTATATGGTATTAAGGCACTATGGTGCGAATTTTGAGAATTTGTATCTCGGGACCTTTCTGGCCCAAAAAACGTGGATAATAACCTTTAAAATCGGCTATTTTTGGTCATTTTGAACCCGAATTTTTTTTACTGAATTCTTGTCCATAGGCTCAATATATCCTATAAAAAATATTGGATGCATGAATTTTTCACAAAACAATATAGAATAAAGTATATAACTTATTTTGTCTATTTCAAATAGACCTTTAAAGTAATGTTACGACCTCTAAATGTGTCTATTTTAACCGTATGTCAATTTTAACACATTGAGTGATTTTTATATGGTATTAAGGCACTATGGTGCGAATTTTGAGAATTTTTATCTCGGGACCTTTCTGACCTAAAAAACGTGGATAATAACCTTCAAAATCGGCTATTTTTGGTCATTTTTGAACCCGGATTTTTTTTCCTGAATTCTTGTCCATGGGCTCAATATATCCTACGGAGTATAATAAATATTGGATGCATGGATTTTTCACAAAACAATATAGATTAAAGTATATAACTTATTTTGTTTATTTCAAATACGACCTTTAAAGTAATGTTACGTGTATTTTAAACCGTATGTCAATTTAAGCACATTAGGTCATTTTTATATGGTATCAAGGCACTCTTTTGCGAATTTCGAGAATTTTTGGTCATTTTTGAACTCGATTTTTGTTTTTAAGTTGATAATAACCTTTAAAGTCATTGGGTCATTTTTTGTTGTGTTTGATATAGACAAAATAAGTTATATACTTTAAAGTAATGTTACGGCCTCTAGAGGTCGTGTACGGGTAACATTGTGTCATCGTTGGTAAATTTCTGCATGATTGTGTGATTTGTGCCTCCGATCTTATTATGCTATGTCTTCAATGGTTTTAGTTCTATCCCATAAATTTAGAGGGTATGGCCATATACTGGTTAGCTAAATTAATGGGTTTGTCTCTCTGTGCTTGCTTCGGATCTTGGATGAGCGCTTGGTTTCAAACCCAGTTACCGTTACACGTTGGTTTTGCTGGTCTTTAGATATCAAAAGACCTACTGAATTACGATTTCTTTGCTGTACCCTCCCATCATTTTCAACTTACATTGACAAGAACATTACCTGGCCTCCATGTTCTGTTCTTTCTTGAACTTGTTCAGACTGTTGGTTTGATATTCAAATCCTAATCTTAGTCCCCTTTTTATTTGAATGTTGAATTTTCTCCACTTCCGTTTTTTTGTTTTCTGTCTTTTTTCTCTTGTTGAGATGAAAGTTCACCCAGGACGGTTCCAAAGGATGATTCATGTCAGCCGACCCCAAAACATTTTGGGACTAAGACTCTGATGTTGTTGTTGATGTTGAATTTTCTTGTATCTTCTTAAAAACGAAGCTTCATCTTCGTGTTTCACGTGTAATTCATTGATTAATCCAACCAAGTTATCTCTTGTAAATATAGTTTGAAGATTGCACTTTTGACTGGCTCTACTGGCCGCAAGCTAAGCAACCATACTCTCCAGAGACCGTTAACTACATCAAATCACTGGATGCTGAGGAAGACATAGCCCTTCTCAAGTTTTACGGGTGGGACATGCCTGCTGAAAGTGCACGCACTCTGCGTATCTCCACCATGTTGCTTAAGAAAGGGGTGGAAAGAGGACTGACACCACATGCAATTGGAAACATCATGTGTCGCGAGACTGTGAGGAAGGAATCCGTAATAGAGGAGATTGTTCAAGAGGCAATGGATGCTGTCCTCCCAGGCACGAGTGAAGCAACATTCATGGAAACCGTATCCCAGATCATGGATCGTCGTCTTGATGAGATGTCGGGATAATGGGCCGAGTGATGGCCATAAGTACATACATGTCCATACACTCGGTACATAACTACATATGCATATTTGTCTAATTCTTTTCGTCAGTTTGGATTTCACCACGTCTGGGAGCCTATCAACTGGTTGAGTCGGCTTTGTCGGACTAGTGTTATCTCTATCCTATCATTGTCGCGTTTTCTTTGATTGTGTTCTGCCCAGTAATAAAGTATACTTGAGAAGTAATCAGGTTACTAAGGTCAGACTTAATTCCATGGTTGGTGTTCGTTTCATCCTTTACCAGGGATGCTGTGATCTGAAACCGGAATGCACATGTAGAACGCGTAATGTTTATGTTTATCTACAGTTTGTTGTTTCTGTAAACCTTTTCGGCTCAATGTCTTCGTACATAATATAGCCAACGGCTTCACCTATACTCGTTTGTGATAATCAGTGGGTCTTGTTTCAGACTTCACTTTTGGTCTGAAATAATAAGACGAGATTTTGTAACCATTTTACAGCCAAATGTAATCAGGATCACTGTCGATTTCTGCAGTCGACCTTAGGATATGTAGCAAATATTCTGATCAATCAATTCTCTGCAACATCGATTGGAGTCGAAACATTAGACTACGATTTCCTCCCTGAACATACATTGATACATCACGCGCCACGCTTCGTAAAATAATGGCATAATTCTAAATAACATCATAAATCTACAGAACAAACATTTCTTTACACTTGCTAAATGATCTTCAGACCATACAATCTCGGAAAAAATGACTAATCTATACCTTACCAAATAAACACGATCCGACTCATTACCACCAAGTTCCGCCACTGCCACTGCATCTGAATCGAGACGGGATCAGTGATCAGTCAAACTGATCAACAATTATACCCAAGAATCGATCCATCAGTGACACGAACACTAACCCGACATCTGGCAGAAACCTCAACATGGTGAGCAAACACTTGAACAACCTTAACACTCCCAACCAACGTCATCCTAGTCTCAAGCTCCATACTCGGACCCGGTCCGACAACCGACCCACTATCCGCCACCGCCGAAACCCCCGTACCCGGACCCGGACCCGGTGAATCCTCGACAGGAAAAGACTTAACCAAAAAGGTTGCAGACACGAACTGTGTCCTCCCAGCAGCAATAGTAGCAGCTGGAATATAAATTGACCCGACCGGACCGGCCGAAGCTGAAATGAGCTGAAGTGAGCTACCATGGTGGGAAAACGAATACCGGTTCGGGTTCCGAACCGCGGCGTATTGGATGAAAGTGAAGTTAGCAGCGGTGTTACGGACAGTAAAGGAAGGGAAGCGCATTGAGGTGACGGAAATGGTGGGGTCGTGTGGACGGAAAAGGATGAAAATTGTGATGGCGGCGGCGAGGATGAGTGTGAGAAGGAAGGTTGTGGCTAAGATGCATGAGGCGAAGGATCGGGATCTTGGACGGCGGCGGTGGTGTGGAGGAGGAGGGTATGGGTATGGGTAGTAATTGTATTCTGGTGGTGGTTGGTGTGGTGGTGGTGGTTGGGACGGTGGTTGGTGTGGTGGTGGGTGACGGGGGGGTTGGTGGGGAGGTGGGGACATCTGAGGAGTGGTGATGAAGAAAGGAGAAAGCGTGTGTGTGAGTGTGAAAGTGGGAAAAGAAGAGTGGAGAGAAATGGAGATAACAAACGACATCCCGTCTCGTTGCCACGGGTATATCCGTCGCAAGTTTGTGATGCGTCAAATATTATCTACATCCTCCGATCCAGACAAAAGATAACGGTTGGTTTATCACAGTTGCCGAGACATGTTTTGTAACGTGAATATCTTTAGTTACACATTATTAAAAATTATAAAAATTTGATATTCTTATAGCATTCACGACGATAAATCAAACAAGATCCACCAACATGATTATATTTTGTCTTATAAATTAACGGTAATATCAAAGATTCCCTACAACCATGAATAGTGTCAAAAAGCAACCGTTACCTTTTGTCTGGATCGAGGGAGTATGTTATTGGTGGATAGCACAAAACAATTTGCTAATTTTGTTTTATCTCTTCCATATGATTATTAGTTAATTGGTCGCAAGTTTACGACGGAATGTCCGTCAAATGAGAATTTGGAAACAAACAAAAGTGCTAACAACAAGGTGGGTAACTAGTGTCAGAGTAAAGCAGACTAGTGGGACTCTTACTGTGTATTTACAGCGACAATTATTGTTTAAGACGGTTGTAACTAAATAACGATACACGGGATATATATAAACATGAATTATGATCGAAAAACAAAAACAAAAATAGAATGCTCTGAAGTAAATTGGGGTGTTATTTGACGTGTTTTAATCTTACTGTATGTACATATGTTAATACAGAAGACGGAAATACGGAATACGGAATACGATTGTATTATTGAAGTTAATCATTGAGTGAGGCAATCATGAAGATTACCATTATTGGGGAAATTATAGGTAAAGTAATCCTAGATTGGAATCACCTGAAAGATAAGCTACCTTGAGGGTTGAGGTAATGTGGAATTGGGGTTTTGTTGTATCGCCTCGGCAATCGGTTTTTTGTCTCGGACTTGAAGTTTAGTGAACGAGATTGAGATACGGTGAAATAATGATCGATAAATGGATTTGAACTGAACTGAACTAAACGAATCGGTTTTTTTGTCTCGGACTTGAAGTTTGGTGAACGAGATTGAGATACGGTGAAATAATGATCGATAAATGGATTTGAACTGAACTAAACGAATCTAAACCGCGAAGTCTCAGAAGGGTAGTAAAGGCCTAAAGGCAGCACGGTCTGTGTGCGCACTTCCATCAAGCCGGAAAACTGTGATCAATCGGTTTTCATGCTCGGATAAGGCTATATCAACCCGAACCAGTGTAAATCGGCAAGAAGAAGATCATCATCATCACTTTGAACAGCATTACAGAAGTTCATTTAAGAAAGCATACACATTACACAGGAATCACAAATTCCTCTTGAACATCTTTCTGGTACAATTCAAATTATTGCCGACAGACGGCCGACAGGAACTTGACCTTTTCTCTCGCTCTCTCGGGTAAAAGAGAAACAGACAAGTAACCGAGTTTCGAGCCTAAATCATAGCCGGTCAATTACAATGCACAAGAGAATGAGTGTTAGAAAAACTTTAACTAGAATACACTTATTCACATCGGCAAGGACGGCAACACAGTAATTTTTACATGAGACGAGTAACACAAGAGACGAGGGCACGTGGGTTCAAGTGCAAAGATTGGGAATGCAGGCGCCTCCATCGGGGTTATGCTGCTCCTTCCATATTCGACCAGTGACACGCAACTTGAGTTCCTTGCGATCCCCACCCGAGAAAAAAAGAGCCATGTTTCTCTGTATTATGAGACCGTCATGGCTATCCCTAACCTTTCTATGGCTGTCTCTAACGCTTCTTGGCGTTCCTTCAAAAATGAGTTTGCGTCCATAGCCCCCGACTTCAAGGCTGTAGCAATAGTTTCTCGCTTCCATCTCGTCCCCCATGAATCTCACAAAAGCCATGTATACTGGTGCCATTCCAAGCTGAAATGCCTCGAAATGGAGGCAGAAATACTGTCCGAAGCAGTGGAAAACCTGGAAAAGGAAATCCGTCAATACTGTGTACATCATCTGCATGAATCAAGTGTACCTTAGAACTATGTTACTCCGACTCTTCTAATTTCCTCGCGTACCCGTGTCCAACACTCGACACTCGGACATGGGTGTGACACTTGGACACCTCATTTTGGACCAAAATATGCATATTTTTCAATAAAATAGCCGAGTCTAACACTTGGACACGTACCCGTGTTGTCGGATACTTCTAAACGAGTCTGAGTAACATAGCCCTAGAAGTATTTATTTCACGACCACAGAGCAGAGAGAAAGTAACCTCTTTCATTTAACGAATAATTCTATACAGCTGTTTACAGAAGTGCGATTGTAAATCGCATGCTAATTGTAACAAATATCACAATAAAAGTAGCTTTCAGCACCTAACATTAGTCATAGTACGATGTAAATGTGTCGAGCAAATTCTATTTCATTAAAACGGTTTTCAGAGACTTTCTATTTCTGTGTTTTGAATATTAGAGATGGGTCATGATCAAGGAAAACGAATGACAAAAGTGAACAGGTAACCAAATGCAATTACTCTGGCAGGTATAATTACGCGTCAACAGATAAGGAAAACACTGGAGATTACTATGTTACTCAGACTCGTTTAGAAGTACCCGACACGGGTACGTGTCCAAGTGTCGGGCGCGGCTATTTTATTGAAAAATATGCACATTTTGGTCTAAAATGAGGTGTCCATGTGTCATACCCATGTCCGAGTGTCCAGTCTCGGGGGTACGCAAGGAAATTAGAAGAGTCGGAGTAACATAGCTGGAGAACAATAAGAAAGGGGAGCGAATGACAGGATGCTCTAGTTTTCCAATACCATTCCTTTCAAAAGTTACCGACCTAGTGGAATATTTAAGATAGAAGGTGGGTGTTACAGATTTGTTTCCTCTAACCAGCATATGCCATATATTCGGGATCATAAGGAAGGAGGGAAGGAGGGAAGCAAGAAGAAACTTACAGTCAACATCCAGGTCGCGTTTTCCACCTCACGTGGATTAGACTTCACATAGCGATGATTAAATGTACATCCAGAATGCATGTCGACCTTGTGGTCATCCCTTAAATGAGCTACGAGATAAGGGATGTCGCCAGTTACAGAGCATTCAGACCCAGCATATGGACAATTGTATGGCCTGAAGTTACATATTGCTTCGTGTTTCAGTTTGCTGTAGTAGGGGAAGATCTCTGGGCAACCAAGGGAATAGTATTTGCAAGGAAGCTCGAGAGATTCAGCAACCTTCTCCAATGCTAAACATCTTATATCTCCGAGTTCTAGTCTGCAGGTAGGACATCGGTTTTGCACACGTGTTTTACAGGTCGAGCAAAGTGTGTGTCCATTTCGGCACTGCAAGAGTTTCAATTTGTCAGGAAAAACGTGATAAAATACACTACCATTGTCTTTACTCGTGATAAATATGAACTGGAACTCGATTATTGCTAACAATTTATCACAATATACAGTCATGCAACTTCGACACAAGAGCACGTCAATAACTTCCTTGCCAATGACCGGAGAGCACAAGGGCAGAGTTAAGGCCCTGTTCTTTCTAGCTTAATTTCAGCTCCTTTCAATTTTTCTTGGTTGTATTCCGTTAAGTTTTATTACGTTCAATCATTTACGTTCAATTAATCTATTCACAAAATTGATTTTTAATTCAATTAAATTCACTTCACCTCAGTTCCACTCAATTTAGTTCAATTAAGCTCTACTCCAATTAATTCAATTCAGCTCGTTTCAGCCAAACTTCAAACAATATTACACATGACCAATGCATACAGAATACTATAACCACGGCAAGTCGGCAACTGAAGTACGACTCAAACAACACAATCGAAGGGCCAAAGTCGCAAGGGAGTAACAATCAACCATGAAAACAGCATTTCAAGACGCTATCTTACAGAAGTACCTTCAATTCAAAACAAGCGACTTTCGAACACCAGAATTGCTTACTAACTCAACTAATGATTTGGTATCTTCATCCTTTCCTTTGGTTGTTATCAATTGATTTCGATCATTCATCATGATATCATAAAAAGTCTTTCACTCAAATTTCCCTCTACTTTCAGCCTTCCAGGCACCAAACACCAAATTCCCATGAAGCTAGCAACCCTATGTTACTCCGATTCTTCTAATTTCCTCGCGTACCCGTGTCCGACACTCGACACTCGGACATGGGACACCTCATTTTAGACCAAAATGTGCATTATTTTTCAATAAAATAGTCGAGTCCGACACTTGGACACGTACCATGTCGAGTACTTCTAAACGAGTCTGAGTAACATAGCAGCAACTAACAATTCTACCAAATCCCTCCCTCCATCTACACAACTGTAGCCCCTTTTGCTCAGATTCTTCTAACCAAATAACCAAAAACGTCGTAAATGCTTCTATAATCAACCAATCCAGCATTTTTCGAAAGAAAACAATCATAATTACAGTCTAGCTTCCAGAATCTAATCAATCTCATACAATAAAAATCTCAGTAAAATGATCAACACAAGTAACAGAACCAAAACGCCAAAAAGATTGTAAATTTAGTGATACAGATGACTTAACAACAGCATATCCCAATACCTCAATGGCTCCCGCTAATAGCGGGACAAGGGGGTTGGAAATACGCAACCTTACCCTAAATTAGCAACATAAAGACGCGGTTTTTGAATTACCCTAAATTAGTAACCCTAAAATCAGAAATTTTACCCAATTTCAAATTTTCAAACAAATCATAATTCATAAACATCAAGATCCATACAACAAACCCATGAGAGTGAGAGTGCAACCAATAAGTTACGATTTCAAAAGACGATTCATGTCAGCCGACCCCAAAATACAAAAACAACATACAAAACCCAAATAAAAAAACACAAAACTTAAAATTTTCAACCTGATGAATAGGAGGGTACATGGAATTAGTACAAACAGGACATTCAAGAAGTTCATGAACACTAGTTGATGGTGGAATATTATTATTTGCTGCATCAATATTATTACTATTATTATTATTATTTGTTGAATATGATTTTGAATTTGATGGAGAAAATTGATGATGAATATTATGACGATGATGATGATGATGTTGGATAACTTCATCTTCATCCATATCTATGGATGATGATACACATTCAATACTATCCATATCCATTTCTTTCAATTATATTTTTTTTGAATGAAATATTATATATTAATAAAAAAATGAATTATTGCCCAGATCAAGAACCCCACTTGGGATTTCCCCCAAATTATAAAGATTTGAAATTTATATGATTTGGGCAGATGGGTAGTTAGATGGATGGGTGGATGGATACAGTGTCTGGAGATTATGAAAGGGAAAAAGAAAGAACCCTAATTTTTCCAATTTCACAGTTGAGAGTGGAAGGGGGTTACTTAATTGGGTAACTGCGGGCGTGTTTTTGCAGCAAATTCTGTAATTGGGAATAATATGAGTGATGAATAATTTACCCTCATCATCTACTCCACAATATCTACAACTGCCAAACGGGTTAATCGATCGGGATTTAGGTCGGCCTCCTAATTTGAATCATTTCGAATTAAATTATTTTTGTAATAGTAATTGAGCTTATATGCATTTTATTTTTTAGTTTTTAACAATTTTTTCATACACTATAATTTTTTAGTGTTAAAATTAAAAAATTTGGGTTACATACTGTATATATTATTTTTTAGTTTCAATATAATATTTTGATTTACATTTTTTTATAAAGATTCTCAGATTTTTTTGAATAAAATTAGTAAAATATATGTATAAGCTCAAATTATTTGTTATAAAAATCGAAATCTATACTACCAAATATATACTTTTAATTATATAATAATCCTCTAATTGATTATCTTTTTGTATAGGGTATTTTTCGACAGGTTAGTAACTCAATATGCTTCAATAAATGTAAGTATGTATCCTTCAATAAATATCTGAACTGGATCATATAGAGATAGGCCAATTCAAGTTATTGGTCAAATTCGAGCGTTGGTCAGGGTATTTGGATTGGGTTTGTTTTACTGGTTTAGTAGTATATGGTGTTTTTTTTCCTACTATTACCTCAGTATTTATCACTTATATCACTTTGATTGATAATAATTTTTTTGGTTACGAGTTCAGAATGATATTTTTCGTTTTGTAAAAACTATGATTTAAGAAAAAAAAACACTTTGTAAATTTGTGGTTTGGAAAGTTTATTTAGCAGAAAGAATGTAACAAGCTATAACTCTTAACCCGAATTCAGAATGATAAAAATTGATTGAAACAAAAGAAATATAAAATATATGACAATTGTTGACCATCATTCAATATTTGATCCACATATTATGACAACTTTTAGATGATATTAAATGAAATACAATGACATTTTTCTAATTCCTTCCCAAAGATGCGGTAGTAAGGTCACTTGGGTTCGGATCAAAGCATGTTAAGTCAAATCGGATTTGCGTCGATAGCATTTCATGTCTGGTCATCCACAGGTTAGGTCATCTGCGGGTGCCAAGTTAGGTCCGGCCACTAGCAAGTCAATATAATGGTTATCAGAACATATTTCATTTTATTTATTTACTTTTTGATGGATGATTTTATATTTAAACAATGTTTAGATCTATTAATTTTAGTCTTAAGTGAAAATAATTAAAAAGAATGTTAATTTGGTCTTGTTTTACATTATTATTAAGTTAGTTCATTATTAGTCATCCATCTGTTAAGTCAATTTCAGGTCACATGTCAGGTCGTGTTTGAGTTTAATAAACAATACTATAACCGGTTGTCGATTCGGGTTTTGAGTAAATAGGATCGGATTCCTCAAATCGGTTCAGCCTTTGCCAGCACTACGGTCGTTGCTCTTGCACCACCATGCATTAGGTTGTTCAAATTGAGACTTAAGCAGAATCAAGTGTTGAGTAGAGGTGCATACACAGAATCCATAAGATATATTTCTCTCTCCTCTAACTTTTCTCTGAAAAAAACCCAGAAAATACCCCCCAAATAAAAAACCCCAAATCTCTTCTATTGTTCCATCGCCACTACCACCCATCCATATTCTACCCATATCTCACCACCTTTCGCCGGAGATGAGCCTCTGATTGCGCTCATCTCCGGCGAACCACCATTTCCTTGTCCGTTCAATTCCGCTTATACCAATTTTCCTTCTCGATGGATTGAGTCTTTGTCTTTCCTTCTATAATCAAGTTCATTAGTTGCATGTCGGTGTACTTTTTTGGATGTTGTCTTTGTTGGGGCCCCTTGTTGTCGACGGTCATCTCGCTTGGGACAATCCTTAAAGTTTCGCTTTTGTTTGTGTTCATCTCCGTCTGAGTTGTCTTTCCCTGTTCTGATTGGCTGTGTTGTTGGTTTGCATGCATATGTTTCTCTGAGGTTCTTGTCCCTTCGATTCCTTGTCCTGTCACCGCCATCCGTGTTTCCTTCCCAGTGGTGATCCCCCCATTTCCCCCATCGCTGGTTTGGCCTTTCCTTCTTGGTCTTGTCGGTATGTGTCGATGAGTATAGCTCATCCGGTTGAGGTTATGTTGTTTTTATGTGGTCGGGTTTTGGGTCTTTTTGGTGATCCCCTCTTCCCCCCACCAATTTGTCCCTTTACTTATCACTTATGTTTGTCTTTGTTGTCCTTTCGTTTGGTATGGTTGCATGTTGGACGGTGGGCCTGGGAGGTGTCGTTTTGGTGAAACGGGTGTCTTTTTGATCTTGCATGTCTCCTTTGCCTGTTGTCATGGGTTGTTTGAGTTCGGATCGGTTTTGACTGTTGGTCCTCATTTCCGTTTCGGTTGGTTGTTGGTGCGTCTTATGCAACTTTTGTGCTCTCTGATTATAGACGGTTGTGATGAAGGTTCTCGTCCCTCTTTGGTTTTAAATTGGTGCTCTGGGAATCGGTACGTAAATGGTGTGTTGGGTTGTGTTGATATGTGGTCGTCCATGGTTTTGGGTGTGTTGGTTGCGGTGGTTCTACAAAATTAAATGTTAGGTTACCTTAAGTATCTTTATCTTCATGTCCACAAAATAATTTCTCTGTATGTGATGATTATGACTTATTCGAATTTGGGTGTCCTGTCCTTTAGTTCGTCTGAAGTCTCCTCTAGTAAGAAAGCGCTTTTGGTTCGGAATTTGGTTGAGAGGTTCTTCTTGGTCCTTTTTAACTACATGTTGTATCTCTTATTCGGTTAGACTTATGATCAAAGGAGCCGATCTCGAAGGTGTAGGAGTTTTTACTCCATCGATGGCAGACTTATTTGTCTTGCTTGTCACTTTGTCTTTCTACGTTCTTTTCGCAAGAGCGTAAGTTCACCTTGTTGTTGTCTTTATACGACTCATACGCATCGACGGTATTTGGAGGTCAAACATGTTGGTGAAGTTGGAACCATCGCTACTGGCCAATCTTATGCCCGCTACCATCAAGCCTTTGTTGTTAGAGCTCATGATAAGGATATTACATCTACAGTCAACTCTTTGCTACATCTTATTACTAGTTGTCTTTATTTTTCTTTAAATCATTGTACTAGGTATCTAATTAGGTCTACTCATACTATTGCAAAAACAACCGTATAACTAAATCTTAAGCATCTGTCAAAAAAAAAAAAAAAAGTGTTGAGTAGAGGTGACGTGAAGTCAATTATAATTTTGATGGAAGAAAAAAAAAAGAATAGTGTTTGCAAAAATAGTAGTCCAATTAAATTAACCAAAAATGCTTTAAAGTCATGTTCTATGATTCATGTTGGTTAAGTGGCCTACCTTATGTGTTTAAGGAACAACAATACCTTTTATCACCATTATGTCACACTAGTGACGCATTTAAGGGTATGGTCATAAGGATTTGTTGTCCATCTCAAGCAACTTCTCAAAGTGCCAAACATTCCTTTACTAACTTTCTTATCTTTATGTAGCTAGACGATTTGAAAATCTCATCCGCTAACGGTTAAAGATGATGTATATTAATCCGCAAGAATAGAGCTTAGTGGTTAAAATTTGGGTGAACTCAGGAGACTCGGATTCAAGCCTCTGCGGAGCATTCTTGTCCGAGTCCATGCCTAAATAGACTTTGAGCCTGTCACCCTCAGTGGCTTACCTGGTGTAAAGATGGGGTATAGATAACGAGTTTCGGGTTTCAGTTGATCTGACCTAATTTGTCTGCTTAAAGAGTTAAAGGACATAGTTACTCACTTAGTGTAGACGGTAGAGTCATTCATAACCTTCAACTATAGACTTAAACTTCTGGTTGAGTTGATTGATTACTCGATGTATTGATGGATATGGAGAATGGCCTAAACAAGACTTACTATCGATGTTTGTTTCACCTTATTTTAAGGTTGTATTACAAGTTCTTTATCGGGTTATTTTGTTGGTCAATTTTGACACCATGTAATTTAAAAGATTTATGTTTTCGGGCCAGATTACTCTGTTACTATTTATTAGGGTAACTCGACATTAGGCTTCGTTCTAGTATATCAAATGCCAATAATCCCGTAACACATGAAATGATACTAGAGTGACTGACTACTGATCGAGTAAAGAAAACCAATGAAACTTTCAATATATCATCTTACAGTCTTACATGCATTTTAAATTTTCTTTATTATTACACACGACTTATATATAATACACCTTAGATAATTTCATAGTCCCTGAAAACGACTTATATATAATACACCTTAGATAATTTCATAGTCCCTTTCCAGGTACTTAACGAGATAATTCACGATACATAAAACACTTGCGACGATTAATTCCGACCTCAAAGGTACAAATGATGAGCAAGCCTAGGCTTAGCCAAAGCCCAAAGAGGCTTAGCTTTAGGCATAGTCATTCCATAAACTTCCACAGTATCAATCTCTTCATTCTTCATACCATAAGGAGGATCCCAATCATACGCATGAAACAGCCTAGCCAAACCCATCAACACGAACGCCACACCGAGTGGCGCACCAGGACACCGTCTTTTCCCTGCACTAAATGGCAATATCTTAAAATCCGGAAGATGACTAATCTCAACGCGTCCCACCCCGTCTACAGGCCAATGTCGCTCTGGATAGAATTCATCGACATTGTCCCACACGTTAGGATTACGTCCTAACCCGTGTGTATTGATATAAATACGAGTCCTTGCAGGAATGTCGTAGCCATTGATTTTCGTGGCTCGGGTTGATTCATGTGGGATTAACAGGGGTCCTGCAGGGTGCATTCTGAATGTTTCACGTACGACACAACGTAAATAGGTCAATTGGGTCAGGTCCGATTCTTGGACCATTCTGTTTGGTCCTATAACCGTGTCGAGCTCGGCTTGGATTTTTTTCATGACTCTTGGATGTTTTATTACTTCTGCCATTGCCCATTCGTTTGTCACGGCCGATGTGTCTGTCGCCGCGGCTATCATGTCCTGCATAGAAGTACCTCCATATCAGTATTATTAGTCTCTTCACTAAATTAACTTTTAATTCAACTAAATTCACTTCACCGCAGTTTAATTCAATTCAGCTTGTTTCAGCCGAAAAGAACGAGACCTAAGTAAAGAAGTTTTTTGCTAAAATGGTGTCGTAAACAAAACTATTTACCACAAATGAGTCTACGCCATCATTTTTAGTTTTTTTTCCCCTTTTTATAGTACATGTCCTTAGGGATAGAATCACCGTGTGTGAATGTTTTCCCTCATTTGTTAGTTTATTACCACGTCCGGTGACAGCTTCATAAAACAATAAAAAAGAAAAAACCAGAAATGATGACTTGCACCCATTTTTAATAAATAGTTTGAAAATAACCCATTTTGTTAAATAGTTTCATATACAAATCATTTTAGCAAAAACTTCCCGAGTAAGACCATTATCCAACACACAAGTACAACTGTTGTCAATCATTTGTTAGTTTATTACCACCTCCGCTGACAGCTTCATAAAACAATAAAAAGGAAAAACCAGAAATGATGACATGCACCACTTTTAGTAAATAGTTTGAAAACAACTCTTTTGTTAAATAGTTTCATATACAAAACCATTTTAGCAAAACTTCCGAGTAAGACCATTATCCAACACACAAGTACAACCGTTGTCAATTATTTGTTAGTTTATTACCACGTCCGGTGACAGCTTCATAAAACAAGAAAAAGGGAAAACCAGAAATGATGACATGCACCCACTTTTAGTAAACAGTTTAAAAACGACCCCATTTTGTTAAATAGTTTCGTTTACGAGTTACGACACCATTTTAACAAAAACTTTCCGAGTAATATCATTATCCAACACACAAGTACAACTGTTGTCGACACAGAAAACCCCGATTTACCTGAATTAGAGCTTTGATTTCAAGATCATCAAGATGTTCCTTCCCATCTTCACCAGGCAAAGACAACAAAACATCAACAAAATCCATTTCACCTTCTTCTCCATCACCAACACCAACACTATCTCTAACCTCTTTAGCCTTCCTATGTTCTTCAAGTATTTTACTATGAAAATCATCAACTCTTTTCTCAATATCCCTCATTCGGTTTTCGCATCGAAACGGGTCGACCCATCTCCAAAACGGTAAATAATCACCCAAATAAATCAAGCCCAATAACCAAAACAATTCATGTGTTATATGCAAAAATTCTAGGGCTTCTTGTGGGCCTGCATTTCCTCCACCAAAATATTGTTTTCCTAACAACATTCTAGTCACATTATTCATAGAAAATGCACCCAAGACTTCCCTTAAATTTACGGGCCGATCCGACTCAGATCGAGCCCAAACATCTTGGATTAAATGTTGGGCTTCTTCGGCCCGATGTTTCGAAAATAATTCAAGTCTTTTAGTTGTTAATAAATTTTCCATACAAATCCGTCTCATTCTCTTCCATTTTGGACCCATTGGGGCCAAGGCCACGTCGCGACAATTATACGCTAAGTGGACCGAGGCTAGGGTCCGTGGACGCGAGGAAAATACCTCGTCCTGTCGGACGAGGATTTCCCGGATTATTTCCGGGTCATTGGTTGTAATTGCATCCACACTTCCGAGCCTTAAGTAGACTAATGGGCCGTATTTTTCACAAAATGTGGCCATGTCACGGTGTGGATTTGGGCCGAGTTGGAGTAGGTTTCCAACTATGGGCCATCGGCGTGGACCGGGAGCTAGTTTTTTCGGGTTGGGTGGTTCGGGATTGTATTTTGTTAGCCAAGGATATAAAACCTTGGTAACAAAAATTGAGCAAAGGAATATTGTTATTAGAGTGGTAAACTCCATTAAATTTGTTATAATTAATTAATTAATCACAATTTCCTTAGGCAATAAAATGAATTGAAAAAGAGTAATTATGGCTAATTAACTTGCTTAATTAAGGTTAACATGCAAAGTTAATGAGTGAACTAACAATCTTTTCAATTGCAAGGAAATTAGGTAAACATATTAACATGTATTATGTGCTTACATATTAAAAATAGATAAATAAAATATATGAAATAAATATTCGCACACAATAATAAGGATAAGAATTAGAATAATATCGATATATAGAGTATAAGGTTAAGAGGTTTACTAATTTGATTAGGTTAGTAGTTCAGTTGCACTACGATTTTATTGATCGCTATTATATGAAAATTAAGTAGAATGTGAGATGAGAAATGAAGAGATGATGAGAATTGAGCAACTTCATGTCCGTTATATAGTAGTATCGATAAGTTTTTCTTGTGACGGGTATATTTGTTACAGGTTTGTGATGGATCAGGTATCACCTACCTGAACTGATAAAATAAAAGTAAGACTGCTTACAGAATTATAAATAACTTATCTTTATCGACTTTAATGAATTTTATTTAACTTATTATAAACTTGTAACGGATAGTCATATCAGTTATGATAAAAAAAAAAGTCTGGTACGTCGTTGTTGACAACGTGCCAACTTAACTATCAACAATTTTCACATGTATACAGTTAGAGTCAGGGGCGGACTTTCCAGGCCCCCCCCCCCTCCCCCACACCCCACCCAACCCAACCCAAACTTCTCAATTTATAATATGGATATTATTAAATATTATTAAAATATTATTAGAATAATGATAAAAAAATCACTCATATTCCAATTTTCTAGTAAATGTATAACTTATTACTCCCTCCTATTCGGAAGATATTATTGATTATTATTGTGGATAGGGTGATTAAAATAAGTAGTGTTGTGGGGTAAGGTGTGGTATTGTTGTGGGTTAAAGTGATTAAAATAAGTATAAAAGTTTACCAAAAATAGACAATGGGATATTATTGTGACTAGACGGAAATGAAAATCGGGACTCTTAGGTAGAATAGGAGGGAGTATTATTTCATAATTCCACTTTTACATATTTTTAGTACTAGTTTTCTCCGGCCCCCCTCATAAAATGATCCAAGATCCGCCACTGGTTAGAGTTCATCTCATGTTTACAAATCCATTGAAAACGGTCAAATATACTTTGATGTACTGTGGCGGATTTGGGGAGGGAAAGAGAGGGCAGGTGTAGACGTGTGTCACGCGATTTAAAATATCCAATTATATATATAGATTACTATCCTTTGTTTGCAATATAATGATTCTGGTGTAGTGATAAATAAACAGAACGGATAGTTATAGACCCAAGTTCGATTTTCACGACTTAGACTATTTTGGTTTTTGTTACTCATTATATCTAGATTTTATATATATTTCCAATATTCTATTGAAATATATGTATTTTTCGTGATATTTAGTCATATTAGTACGTAAATAAACGTAAAATAATATCGGAATTATGGTTAAAACATTCTATACCCACTCAAACCCAAATTCATGCATCTGTCCCTGCTGACGTGTATATAATTCTTTCATTCAACTATATTCTACCACTTTATTTTTCCACGTTTATCAACGCGTACTTTACACGCTAAATATTACTGTATTAGTTACGTATTTATAAAAATTATAAAGGTTCAATATTTATAACGCAAACGTAAAAATAAATTAAATAAAATCTCACAAAAATATATTTTCAATTATTTATCAAGAGAAAATTAAAATTGAATGATAACGTACTTGTGAATAATAACAAAATTAATAACATAGGTGGAGTTGAATCACTTGAATGGATGAAGTATGTACAAGAGAACCTTTTATTATTCCCTAATAAACATCACATAAACATTCCCTTTACAAGTCTCACAACGCCGATCTTTATGAAGTTTAAGAAAAATATTACGGTGTTAAATAAAAATTTGTATTATTCGTAGAAAATAGGTCAATAAGATTGCTCCCAAGTCCTAATCTTGTCTCCAATAATTTAATGTTGACATAACATAAGACAACCTAGACAACTCTGTTAACCTAATCGGCATACCTTTCAATTTTTCAAACATATTAGATAGTTTGTGTTTTATTAAGTCAAGTTAATTTTGTAGAGTATTTATACATCTACGTAAATTATTATAGTTCGAATTTTTTTATCAATATTTACTCCAAAGTATCGCCAAAAACCCTATGTATGTTACAAAAAAAAAAAACACACCTTTTCCTCCATATCCATTATCGAATCTCTTTGTGTACTTACTCGTATTTGTTTTGAACAAAAATACAGATACATCTTGATAAAATTTATTTTCACTATAAAGATGATATTAGTCTTGATGAAAAATTAGTTTCAGTTAAAAACTAATTCTAATACGGTTCTACACAAGAATGCTATATAATTTGACGATTTGGAGTATCCTAAGATAATACTCAGCGAACTCTATTTTTTCGTGACAACTTAGCGAACTCTATAATATGTAATCTTTCCATCCTAGTTAACAGTTGACAATTACAGCTCGTTTGGTTTCCCGTGTAAAACATGTGAGTCGTAAAATCTCATAAATTACCAAATAGAGATTTGTTTGGTTGCCCATCTTTTTGAAAAAGTTTAGGAATTCAATAATACAAGGAGTTTCCAACTTATCCATAATCGAGGAGTTGAATTACCTAAATCCTTCAATGTAATTGCAAACTTTTGTAGAGTTTTTTTTTTTTTTTTGACAGATGATTATGGTTGATTCATGACATTGTTTTTGCAATATCATGAGCCGACCTATTTAAGTGTCTAGGACAATGATTTAACGAGAAACAGTGAAAATTATAAAGTAGACTAGAAATCGATCGAACTGTTGAGGCGCAATCATTGTCGACAGCTTCACATCCATTAACATGTAGGACAAGGTTAAGACAATCAGAGTTAGCATCTAAGTGACGGAATCCATGAGAGATTGCATCTTGACATGCGAAAAACAGAGCTTCTGCTTCAGCGTGGATTGGCGAAAGTGCCCAAAAGGCTTTCCTACCCCATAGCACTTCCTGTCCCAAATTATTTCGTATGATCCATCCAGCAGATGCTCGTAAGTCATGCTTCCAAGATGCATTATCACACTTAAGCCTAAGGTTTTCAGAACACAGAAAGGATCCCACGCACTAGAGTAACTGGAAAGTGATTTCTGATTCTTTCCGATGTGGAAAGATACTCATGTTGACTGATTTCGTGAGCCTTCACCATCCGATGGACGTGGTTGACATTACAAACCCTGTGAATGTTCTCATCTGCATTGGAACGAATCATAGTAGCAGCAGTTGGAGGGTTGACGTCAGAATTGGTAAAGATTTTAGCATTCCGGAGACACCGGATTGTCCATAAGGTGGATACAAAATTGTAGAGTTGGATTCCTAAACCAAACGTATTTGTTCAAATCCCATGTGGAAACTTAATTTTCATGAATTCGATATTTTAGTGGGTGTGTATTCCAATGGACAACCAGACAATACCTTATTTTATTTCTCTAATATAATAAATGTTCTCAGGATCGAGATCCTAGTTTGGATCGAAGAGGGATGGTAGGATCAGATCGCATGATCAAATTGTAGGATCGTAATATCCTACAAATAGCTTGGATAAACAAGTTTATGCATACAATTTGGTGTAATTGACGATGGATAATGTTAAAAGTTAATTTAATGACATAAAAGTTGTAATAGTCATATCAATATATCGCATATACCTTTAATTTAGAGTTGTAATATAAGTATAGAAGAACAACCAACTAACAAATTTGTAACACAAATAAGCATTTTACAGTCCTATGCAATCCTGGCCGATCTTGTACCGATCCTACCACCAAAATGATCCTACGACGATTTGAATCGTTTCCCACTTTTAACAACAATGCATATAACAAAGTAAAAAGAGAGTCTTACAAGTGGAAGGAAATGGACTATTCAATGAGTATTGCCACTTGTGCTTTGTGAGACGACCACTATCCGTTTTCAGCGTGTGACGGATAATGCCCATCTTCGGAGTAAACTAAATACTCTGTACAAACTATTCACTAAAACCGATGAAGTATATATTTAGTTAGTAGTATTTTTTAATAAGGTAAGAAAACTAGGTTAATCCTCTTGGATATGACCAACTTATCTTATCCTTTCGAATGAGTAAGGTAGCTTGAAGCCACCGGCTTTTAACCCAAAGGTAGACATGAATGTCCAACAGAAGTCATGAAATCAGCAACCTTGTTGGTTTTGTGAAAGCAACGTTTAATTATCAATTCATCGAAATATTTAATTACCAGTTGGTTAAATCAACAGAAGGGTCCTATGGTCTAGCGGTTAGGACACTGGACTCTGAATCCAGTAGCCCGAGTTCAATTCTCGGTAGGACCTTCTTTTTCCCTCATTTTTTTCTTTCTCCCCCAAAACCTGCAAACCCTCTCTTTCTCCGACCCCATAAAACCTCCCTCCCATTTTTCCAACCCCAACACAAGAAAACACCATGGATGAATTAAACTCAAACACTTGTTCCCTAATCCGCGACACCGTCATAAACATCCTTAAATCCTCCGACCTCGACTCCGTCACCGAACAACATGTCCGCGCATTAGCCGCTAATCAACTTAACCTTGACCTGTCGGACCTTCCGAGTAAGATCTTTATCCGACAAATTGTCGAGTCTTTTCTACTCCGACACGATCTCGACATCCCCGCCGCCGATACCGACACCGCTGTAGTCTTGCCACAACAACAACTCGATGTTAAACCCGTTATTACGGATTCTTGTCGGGTTATTTGTAAGGTGACGCTTTCCGTCTCAATCATTTATTTATTTTTATTGGGTCGTATCACTTGCAAGGTGGCGCTTTTTCTTGTTTTTTACTTGTCCCGTCCCAGTTATTTGTTTACTTGTCGGGTTATTCGTAAGGTGACGCTTTCCGTCTCGATCATTTGTTTAATTTATTGGGTCGCATTACTTGCAAGGTGGCGCCTTTTTCTTGTTTTTTACTTGTCCCGTCCCAATTATTTGTTTATTTGTCGGGTTATTTGTAAGGTGGCGCTTTCCGTCTCAATCGTTTGTTTACTTTATTGGGTCGTATCACTTGCAAGGTGGCGCGTTTTTCTTGTTTTACTTGTCCGTCCCAGTTATTTGTTTACCTTTTATTAAAATACACCTTCGCGTAAACAAATGATTGAGAATTTCTGATTAGATAGGGTTTGATTGTTGAAGATTAGGGTTGGAATTTGTGTTCTTTGATTAAAGTACTCCTCGCAAAGAATAAAAGAAAGTAAACAAATGAACGGGACGAATGGGATGAATGGGACGGAGGGAGTAATTAGATAATGTTGACAGCTAGTGAATTGGTGTTGAAGGCGTTTTGATGTTAAAGACATATGATTTGAATTCTGCAATGGGTCTGATAGTTGAAGATTAGGGTTTAGGGTTTAGGGTACACAAATGAAGTAGATGAATGGGATGAATGGGACGGAGGGAGTAATTAGATAATGTTGGCAGCTAGTGAATCGCTGTTGAAGGCGTTTTGATGTTGAAAACATATGATTTGCATTCTGCAATGCTGAAAGATTAGTCCTTTTTTCGAAAGTAAGGAAATTTAATCGAAAAGTTGCTCCTTTTTGCTTTGTTATATTGAAGTAGTAGAGTAAAGCCAGGAATAATTTCGTGATTTATAGTTCGTGTGTGTTTGTATATACCTGCATTGTCTCACTTCAGTGTTATTCGATGTTTGTAGCTGTCACAAAAGAGAGACGTATCTGTTCGAACTTCAGGAGGGAAAACTGTTGTCTCGATTGGAGAATCGTTCTTCAAGGATGGGAAACAGATCCTTACGCCTAAATGTAACTACATGCTTTTGCTTTGATGTTTACAACTGTTGAATTTATTGTTAATCGGTTTCCTTGTTCTTTTAGCGGTTTCACGTTCACCAGCTTGCAAGTATGTAACTCTAAACCCTAAACCCTAAACCCTAAACATCAAATCACGAATGTAACTGCTTTGTGCCTTGTACTGTATTGCTGCGGTGGGTTTTCCCTGGCTGCATGTTTTTCTCTTTTAGTCGAGCGTTTTCTTGCTTAGCTTCTTTTTCTTTTTTCTTTTAACCCTAAACCCTAAACCCTAAACCCTAAACAATCCAAGGGGTGGGTGTTCATGTTTCAACAGGTTGTAGACGCTAATTTGATTGTTGTATACCTCCGTTGCTGTTCCAGTCTTCTGCGCTAATATTAATGAAAATGCCTCAGTTTTCCGTATCTTTCTCCCTTTAATGATTTCTGCATTTGATCCCTGCAGGGATTGGTTTGTCTGCGCAGCAATGGTCAATTTTTCGTAAGAGCATCCCTAACATTGAAGAAGCCATAACAAAACTTGAATCAAGGCTAAGGTGGGTATTATCTGCTTTTGTGTCACAGAAAAGGTATTGTAACGATTATCGTTTCAGTACATAGTTGCCTGAGAGAACGAGTGACTTAGATTCCATATGTAGGCGTCGAGATGAAAAGAGACAGGCTACAGCAGAACCGATGCTAAAAAATGACGCACGTCAGGTTGGCAGCGGATCAAGGGTCCCTTCTACTTCCGATAGACTTGTACCGATTGATTTAGTTCGTTTTGATGGTAAAAATTATCAGCAATGGGTAGATCATATGGAGTCATACTTGACCCGTTTGAAAGTCAGGTATGTACTGTCGGATCCATGCCCAAATGCTGCAGAAATAGCGGATTGGGAACTATCCGAGACATTATCAGCAATAGAAAAATGGCGTGATGACGACCATATATGTCGTCAAAACATAATAAATACATTGTGCGACAATTTGTACAGTCATTACTCGAAAAAAAGAGGCTCGGCTAGAGATCTTTGGGAAGAACTCAAGGTAACCTATCTATATGAAGAGTACGGAAAAAACGTATCTTTAGTTAAGAAGTACATTGAATTCGAAATAGTTGAAGAAAAATCGATTTTTGAGCAAGTTCAGGAGTTGCATCATATTGCAGACTCCCTTAATGCTTCCGGTATGTTCGTTGAGGAGAAGTTACATGTCAATGTCATCATTTCCAAGCTTCCGCCTTCTTGGAAACCGTTTAGCGTTGAAATGATGAAGGAAGACTATCTACCTGTTTGGATGCTGATGAACGGGATAAAAGACGCAGAGGAGTATCGTCAAAACGGAAATAAAAACGAGGGTCCCCGTCCAAGGTTTCCACCTGCTAAAAAACTTGGGCCTGAGAGGATTCCAATGAAGAGGCCTGGAATGCACACGGCATGTCATGAAATTGATCGTGAAAGGGTTAGGTTTTGCAATATTTGTAAGAAAAAGGGTCATTTTCCCGAGCAATGCTGGTTTCGGAATTCCGTCTGCAAAGATAACACGGTTGAAACGGACAATGTTATGTCAGAGAATGCCGTTGCTGAGAGTGTCAAAGATGTAGCTGCAGGGCAGAGGAATTCTTAGGTATCTTACTTTACCATTTTCACCATCAAGGTTTGATTTTTGCATTTTAAATAGATTATAGTTTGTGAAACTATACCGAGCGATTAGAAACACGACTTGGGGCGGGTTTTTTATGATTTGCAGATCATCGGTTCTAACTGTACCAAGAGAAATCGTGTCCAATTCACGATGATCACCATTCTTCTCCTTGACAAGATTTCTCTTGGTTCAGTTAGAACCAATGATCTGCAAATCATAAAAAACCGGCCCCAAGTCGTGGTAACCTTCAAAAACATTATAATCGGGAGACATGCTTGAAACCGTCTTGCAGATCAGGAAGAGACCGACAGGAAAGGATCAAGCTTGTTTTCAAGGTATCGGCTGCTATGGATTTGGCAAACTTAAAGGAGATATTTGCTTTCCGTCAAGACGTGCTGCTGTCGGTTTGAAGCACCGAGGGTCTGATTCGTGTTTACCATACAGAAACCATACCGCGGCCCTTTGTGAAAATGTTGTATTCGCTGTAATAGCTCATCACGAACCACATCAGGGACGGTGTCTGTTAGTTTAGTACTTCCCCCAAAATGGGAACGTAAAGAATCTGATGAAACGTTCTAAAAATGTAAACGTAAAGAATTTGTTGAGTCGGGAGGAGTATTATGCTAGCATCTTAAATGCTGACGATCACCGGTTCACCATGCGTGCTTGATGCTACTGTTATGAAATTTGGAAGTTGTTTTTCGTTGAGATGTTAACTTCTAACCAGTCGGAAGATAAAAATTCATATAAGACCGAAGTATGCATACAACAGATGGGATAATGACACGGTTTCACATCGGAGTCGTTATAAAATGGGACGAGCAACATGCAAAATCAACATCAATGCCATCGATGAAGCTCCTTTTCAAGTCGAGCCAGCTTTTGCTCGGCTTGACTCGTTAAGCTCTCGAGCCGAGCCCGAGTTGCTCGCGAGCTGTCTCGTCTCATTAACAGCCCTAGTCACAATCCAAAGACGGAACTACAAAAGCAAAGGGAAATAAACACAAGCCATAGTAACCAGGAACAAACTGAACTTTCTGGTAATAATGAATAGTTCAATCAACCAAGTCCTTCCAAGTTATGAAATAATACGCGCGCTTATGGCAAAAGTAATGTATAAATATGAACAAGATAGAACGATTTATCGACTATGACTGTCATAAATTGACTATTATTCTACCTCTATATTTCATTTAACTCTTCATTGCTGCAAAATCAAAATATCTGAAGAAGTCGTAAAATGGGTTCTTCTTTAGTCGTCCTTTACTATCTAACAATTACGCCTACTAATCAAAACCTACTCGTCTTCTAACCCCCGGTTGGTGATAGGGTTAGGGTTTGGGTTTGGGTTTGCAACGGCTTTGGATCATTGGAAAATGCAGCCAAAAATTTCTCCTTGGTTAATTGTTCCGTACTCTGAGACTTGACAACGAATGTATGAAATACGGTATCAGTACCTGATGCAAGTTTTGAGTCGATAACTTCAATCTCCTCATCCTGAAACGTCTGTATAACTCGAGCAATTGGGTGTCGATCAAGGGGACACCGCACTTTCACAATGACCTCGTCATCGATTGCCTGAACTTCAATGTCGGAAATTGAAGGTTGTGATTGTCCCGGTCCATCTGCATTTGCGGTGGTGGTGCTGGTGCTGGTACTGCCCTCCTGTTGTGTTTCCAAGTCACCGAGTTTCTTCTGCAACTCTGTAATATACGAGATAGCATCGCCAAGCAAAGATGCTTTGTCCATCTTGGTAATGTTCGGGACAACTGCTCGTAATGCATAAAACCGTTGATTAAGCTTCTCTCTCCGCTGTCTTTCTGCTTCAACATGGTTAAGCGGGCCATCTCGCCCATTTGCAGGCTTCCGTCCTCTTTTACGGGACTTGGCATCATCAGACGGGCCAGACGGCCCAACATCAGAATGTTCAGAATCAGTACTACCAGCCCTAGATGTTGCTCCTGAGAAATCAATCTGCATCCGAGCTGGCTTTTTCTGGTGAGAATTGTTCTGATACTCACCACGAATACCGTTCACAAAATCTTGCAGTCTCGAGTTCTGCGAGCTATAATTTTGCGGGCTATAAATCTCGGTTGTCGTTGCATGCTTAATCCCGGGAATGTTTGCCCAACTAGGACTTTGCAGGCCATTTCTTTCGATTTGATTTGCAAAAGAAAGCTTGTTTCCATTCGCGTGAGGATCCCAACTTCTATCTTCCATCTTTCTAATAGCAAGTTTCTCCCTGAACTGAGGTCGGACCGTTGTACTCAAATTTTGTCCGAATATCTTCGGGACTCCATTTCCATCATTAACAAATCTCAGACTTGCAAACGGGTCTGCAGCAGGAGCGGGAGTGGGAGCGGCAGTACCTTCCTCAATCTTCGGCGTTAAAAGGGACAAAACCTGAGGAGGTTTAGCTCGAACAGACTGCGTTACAGATGCATTATTACCAAAGTTTAACGCTCTCAAAAAGCCGGGATTCTCAGGCACAGGTCTCACAGACCCTAATTCCACAACACCAAACTCAGTCGGAATCAACACGACAGTCTGAATCCCAGCAGACTTGGCAAGAAATGCTCGAACACAGTAATCCGACCCAGACCCGAGCAAATCCCCCTCCCAAACATGCTTTCCCGAGGCAAAACACGTCCCAGGACCGCCTTCACCTCGAGGAAACGTAAAATACATAGACAACAGAAAGAACATCTCCATATCAGTAACCCTATCCAAACTAAGAGCCAAATTATCATCATCAGAACCACCAAACAAAGCATTCAATTTCTGAAGAACCCGCTTTCTAATCTTCTGTTGACCATCATCTTCAACCCTATACTTCAAAAACCGAGTCGCTTCCGATTCTTCCCCTTCCTTTGGTTCTCTACAATACCCATCTCCCCAAGTCAACACCAAATCCCCAGTCCTAGACCTCGAAACCTGCCAGAAAAACCCGTAATTCCAGCTAAAATTCGCGCTATTCGCCTTCTCAACAAGATCTACCAACTTATTCTGAATGTTTTCACTATATTCAGCATTCACCATTGATGTTGCAGCTGTATGAGGGTTTGTTGACAAGTACTCAAAAGCTTTAGTACCCAATACAGACGCGATCATCGCCTTATCCTCCTCATTCATACCTACTCCTATACCTCCCATTACACAACCCACTTCAATTTTTTCACTAGATTCAAAACCTAAACGGATTCAGTATTTCAGATGATGATTCATGTCAACCGACCCGACCCGACCCGGAACCGTGTTGGGAGTTGGGACTCAGGCTTTAATAATATTAACAATAAATATAAATCATAAACCAACTAATAAAAAAAATCAAATCTTTCACACAATCTTAACATAATCAAATTGACAAAAACATGCACATTTCATCATTTAATCCAAATTCTAACAACTACCCACTTAAATTCAGATCTAATATATTCACAAAAATGCAAAAAAACAAAAAAAAAATTCGGAACTTACAAATTTGTTGACTGTTGTAAAAACACAAGAAAGATGATAACTTTTGCAATGGAAAAAGACAGTTCAAATGCATGAACAAATTAATTATATAAATTTATAAGAAGGGTTTATTAATTTTGCTTGTGATTTTTGAGGAAAATGGAGGAAAAGAAAACATAAAAATAATAATTGGAGGGGAGTAGTAGTGAAAGAGAGAAGGGAAATGAAGAAGTGGAGGAAGGCAATGCAAATTGCACTTGTTTTGTTTCTCTCTCTATCTCTATCTCTAATTCTCTATCTATCTATCTAAATCACAAAGCAAATTTCTCGTGCACTAACTATGGTTAGGTTAATGTGGGTGTTTAACTTGTTATGGTTGTAACCATGGTTAATGTGGGATAAAATAACAAAAATAAGTTTTTGGATTTTTTCTTTTTTCTTTTGGTTTTAGTTCAGATCGCGTTATGAGTTTGGACGGTAAAGAGTGATGGAGGAAAAGATAATAAAATAAGTTTTTGGATGTTTTTATGGAGGTTTTAGTTGAGATCACGGTATGAGTTTGGACAGTGGACGGTAGGAAGGAGGAAAAGATAACAATAGAGTTTTTTTGATGTTTTTAGGGAGGTTTTAGTTGAGATCGCGGTATGAGCCTGGATGATAAGAATGAGGGGGAGATTTGAATTTTTTAGTTTAGAGGAAAGTTTATAGTTAATCGTTGAATCAGGATCTGGCCATTTGAAGTAATGTAAAAGTAGGTTTTCTGATGTGGTTAACTATAATTTATTTTGTTGTTGTGGCGTGAGAGTTACTTACATGTTCGTGTAACGTCTTTTGTAAGCAGACTATCAAATGTATGGTTTTAACAAATTAAAATTAATCTTTCATCCGTCTGCCATGAGTCGGTTATTCGATCAAGTCAATCAATTATGACTAATTTTTGCAGTTTTATTTCATCACTCAAGACATAATTATTAACTCCAATCTCATATTACATGTTCGCGTAACGTCTCTTGTAAGCAGACTATCAAATGTATGGTTTTAACAAATAAAAATTAATCTTTCATCCGTTTGCCATGAGTCGGTTATTCGATCAAGTCAATCAATTATGACTAATTTTGCAGTTTTATTTCATCACGCAAGACATAATTATTAACTCCAATCCCATATATAACTATGCTACGAGGGAAAGGAAGTGAGATCTACTACATATTGATTTGATATTAAACAAATGTTGTACTATAATTGTTCGAAATACGTGGCTTATAGCGTTACACACAAAAAATAAATTGTTATGTGATCCGCTTCAGGTAGCCTATCAAATCAGACTACGTGGTCAAATTTACTAAACTTTCAATAAGACCTAGAATACGAACATATTCAAATAACAATTAGAGCAATTAATGAAAGTTCCGAATTTGTTAAGGTAAAATTTATTATCGAAAATGGGCTTTTGTTAATTGTGAAACTAGAGCAATAATGTACAAAATGATTGTAGATTACTTAACATTAAAATAAAAGCAAAAATAATAGTAAAAGGCTTATAAAAACAAAGTATAGTATATTCAAAACGGCGTCGTTTCGGTTACCATGGTGGGTGGGAATTGGGAAATGGAGATTCCTCTGGATTTATCAATGTCAACTCCTGAAAACTGTTAGGACATTTACACTTACTAATTATAGGTATGGAGCTTGCTAATTTAAGAAACTTGAATCTAATTTGATAAGGCAAGTATCTTATGTTTGATTGACCAATTATAACTCGATAAGTTGTTTGTTTCTTATCGGGAAGTATTTAAGTTTAAGACGGAAATGTTGTAGGTAATAGATCAGAAGTTAGAATTTCAGACTCTTTATATACATATGTTGATAATTTACTGAATTTTTAGGGTAAAAATATTCTTGAGCCATGTTTGATGCCGAACAGATTATTACGGACTATTAGGAAATACAATTTGGTCAAGATAATTATAAATGAAAGATTGGATTGACATGTTTGACTAGTGGGATATTTGAATTAGTAGATTTGGTAGAAGTGTTCCATAATTACTAATTAGCGGGATTTTTCTTTTTTTTTTTTGAAAGCAAAAGTACCAACTTATATTAGATCGAGTTCCGCCAAACTGAGGACGGAAGCAGGAAAATCGTTTACAGACACAATTTTCTCTCCCACTGTTTCGCACAACCTAGCGCACAAATGTGCTACCGTGTTCCCGCTCCGTCTAATATGAGAAAACCCATTACACGAAAAGGACAACGCTAATTAGCGGATTTAGATTAATATATTGTTGTATCTATGCGGATTTAGATTAATGACAGCTTGGATTGACACGTTTGACTAGTGGTATATTTGAATTAACAGATTTGGTAGAAGTGCTTGATAAATACTAATTAGCGATTTAGATTAATATATTGTTGTATATATGTGTAAAAAGATGATACTTTGAAATTCATTTTTTACCGTCTAGTAAAGTGAATATGCCGGAAGGACAACAAAATATTATAACTCAATTTAGTGTTTTAATATCTTATTTATCAAACACTTACATTAATAAATAAATGAGTCAGTTTAAACATATTAAAAGCACAAATAGTACTCTACATCCATATCTATTTATCTATACGAGCATTGAGTACAGTACATCCAATACAAATATAATTAATCTTATATGCACCTTTTTGAGTTTTTAAAATTTGTGACTTCATTTAAATTTTTGTAGGTGTTAAAATAAAATCTTATCGAATTTATATGCATTAATTTTGAGTTTTAATATAATATCCTAAGTTATTATTATTTTTTTAATAAAACACTCAGCATCTATACCATTATACAACTGATTATATAACCTTATTTATGCTTGTTTAATTTGTATACTGGCTACTTTGTTGACATCACGTATTTGTTTATATTTACTCCGGATTTTTAAGATTGGTAATTAACTTATTATTAAAAAAAAAATAGAAATACTAATTAAATAGACGGAAACGGATGCAATACATGCATAGTAATGAGTTTACTTTTCTTTCTCAACAATAACTGGCTTTGACATTTTACATGATTTATTAATAACATAGTTGTTCATGTTATTGGACCAAGTTCTTCCACATTATAGGTATTGACAAAGTCAACATTTTGAGCATGAAGGTCAATATGCTTGTCCTTTAACTTGACAAACTAATACGTTCTCATTTGTCGCAGATAAAATCCGCTACAAATTTATAATATGAAATAAATAGATAAGTGTGAAAGAACAAATCAGAGGGTTGTGACTTTCCCAGGCAAATAATAGACTCTTCAATAATCTTAGGTGCTTCCCAGTCTACCGTTTCCTTATATATTGTTTCTCTTGTCACACGCTTAGCTACAAAGATTAAATGATCGTGTGTAGGGCGTAATTATTATTACGGAATAAAAATTGTACAAACAAAAATATTAAAATAGTTGTTCTAACTATATCAGGAAATATTTAATTATTTATACTCACTGATATCTGTTTTTTTTTCTGGCTTAAATATAATTATATTTTATAAGAAGTGTAAATGTTTTGGACCTTACATTCATGGACGGGATAAGCTGAATATGGTGATCAAAATCTTAAATACGAAAATCGAGACATATTATTGATAAAAGACATTGAAATAATATTTCATCTTACATTATTAATTATTATTTTTTTTTCTGCGAGAATACATTATTAATTATTTAATTTCAAATTTGTGCCACTTTTTTATATTATTACATTTACATTGTGTTTATAATTAACTAAACCTATTGATTGATTGAAGGTATTGAATTTTGTAATAATGCATCACGTGTAAGTACTTAGAAGTCAGAGTTAGGGACAAATAGTCGTTACTCGTTAATAATTGAAAATAAATATTTACCATAATTCATTCAGCTTTCTATTTTAGGATAAAATAAATGGAGCAGGGTTTCTAAAAATGAGTGGTCCACTTGAAATGGGCATGTGAGTAATGGCTTCATGTCTTCATCCTTCAAGATTATATGCTCTTCTCTTATTTGTCCAACTTGTGTGCTCCTCCATCCCAACTTGCTTATCATTTTAGATATTCCTTTGCAACGAATATATTCGTCGTTGTTGGGTCTAATAATAAGCGTTAATTGCAATGAATATATTCGTCGTTGTTGAGTCTATGCCTTGATTCTGTTAGTTGCTGTTGTGAACGCCTATACGGGTCTTGCTAACGATATATGTATCAGTTACGTTATTAGATCTTTGAGCTATATTAGGTCTTTGGGCCGTATTAGAGTTCTCTGTATTAGGTCTTATAGAGTACTATATATATAAACTTTTTAAGGCTTAACCTAGTTGATATGCTTATTATACCGCCTGAATTTGTAATCTGAAACCTTCTCACATTAATAAAACTCTATAATTTCTGCCATGTGGACGTAGCTAAGTAACTAATATATCAGTAGTGAACCACGTAAATCTTTGCTTCAGTTTGCTTCCGCTATAACAAAGTCGTAACTTTTTAATGGGTTAAATTTTTTGAATTACGTAGATAAGACAAAGCATAAAGAATCTCAAATAATTTGTCACTCAAGTGGTTAATACTTAAATTGTCGCAAGTTTGTGACGGTTATATCCATCACAAATGAAAATTTGTGATATTCAAAATGCAAAATTCTCACTTATAATCATATTAATCTGTCACAAACTTATGACTTTTCATACGAAACAAATAAAAGAATAAATGGTAAAGAGACTCCGAAAGATCACAAATTTGTAACCTCAAAAAAAAACTTTATGATTCAATATTGATAATCAACTACTTCCCTTTACCATGACTTCTTGTAGAAATACTTTTCAATTACACTGTGTATTGTTTTATAAACGTTTCTTTTCTGTTAAATATTTTCTCACTATTTGTATGATAGATTTTCATTTTGGAGTGTTATGAGATTCTACCATCCACTTAGTCAACGGACTATGATCACGTTGAAACATGTGTTTATATATCTTAAATATGTATAGAGTAACTCATTTTGGTAAAGAGTAAAAGCATATTTATAATAGCGGATAATAATAGTAGGATGATTTATGAATAAACTAAATATGATAATACAACATGCTGTTAACAGCAGCATATTCAAAAATAGTAGATTTCGGTCAATATGCTATCAAAATACGTCATTTATTAAACAAATAAAAACGGTAGATTGATAAGTCAATTTACTAATTTAGACAGAATCTACTAACTTCATTCACTATGTTGTTTACCAAATAGGAACTTAGAAATTTGATTCAAAAATTAATTTACAAAGATTGTTGAGATTTGATGAAACATGCATGATTGCCACTTAATTTAGGCAAGTTGAGTAGCTAAGGTAGGTAGCACGGACACTTCTTTCAATTAGTTGTCCCGTGTTCGACACTCAGTCACTTGATACTCGTTGGACACATGGCTATTTAACATATTATAGCTTAGGCTAGGAATAAAATTCTAAAAAAAATCAATTAGAAGATGAGTTTGGGTGGAAAAATGAGAATTAGTTATAGTAAAAGGTTGAATTGTACCTTTATTTGTTTAAATTTAGCTTCAATTATATGATAAAAATAAAATTATACATTATTTATAACCATAAAATATATATTTTATTATATTTAAATGACGTGTCTCATGTCCTAAATTTCACGGGATAATATGTCACGTGTCCATAATATCTGTGTCCGTTTTAGTCAGGGGCGGATCCAGGATTTACAAGTAGGGTGGGCTAAACTCATATTTGCGATGGTTAGTCAAATGAAATCATCAAAACGTATAACTGAGGTCGCGCACTCGCTCGCACATATGTGAAAGATGTTATTAGTCATTTAGGGGTTGCTTCCTTGTCACAGACTTACCGTCATTTGGGCAAAAGGTTTTATTATTTATAAATACAGAGGGATATTTTATAAAAATATAAACTATGATTAGGAAAATGTAAACTTGTATAAATCTATTTTACGATATTATTCAAGGATACACGTTTCGCTATATAATACTCCCTCCGAGTTACTATGATTGTTCCTTTTGCTTTATACACAAAAAATAAGAAAATGATTCTAAACCACACAAAACAACCTACCCCACACCCAATTGATTTTGGACCACAAAAAAGTACCAAAAACGGAAATAGGAACAATCACTAAACTCGCACCAAAAGGGAAATAGGGAGTAGTAAATTCAACAATGATCATTAAAAAAACCTAAACGTCTTATAATCTTCTTCTTTTTAAAATACAATATTTTTGTATTCTTAGATAGACATGTATCAACTTTGTTAAAACTAATTATTCTTATTCTAACAAATAACATTAACAGATTCTTATTCTAACAATTAACATTAACATTATTAGGATTTATGGCGCTAAACAACTTTGGGTATAAAATACTTTAGTTTTAGGGAAAATAATAATAACAATTTACGATTAATATTATTAACATTTATGATAAAATGCTAAACAACTAATTAGAATAGCAAATAAATAAAAATGCAACGAACAAGGATCGAACCCTTGACCCCCAGTACAAATCAACAATTTTAATTTTAAAATCACCAACAGAGCTACATCACAATACTGAATATATTTAGATGTATAATGCTTTTATTCTTGAAATCAGGTTGGGCTTAAGCCCAATTAGCCTTGTGGGTAGATCCGCCCATGAGTTTTAGACCATCCCCAAGCAGAAGGTCGCGCTAATCGGGTCACCAACATTTTTACTCTTAATCTCACCTTAATTATCGTTACCCACTTTTAACCCACCTTCACCCTCCCAAGCAGAAGGTCACGACCTAGGGCATCAACCCAATTATTTTCCACTCATTTTCCATTTTCCAACATTTTCAATCATTAATTACATTCTCTACCCCACCAAATAATATAATAAACCAATAATATTGTGACACGTCAAAGGTCACCAAAGGTCACCAAGAAGGTCACCAACCCATTTCGGGGTCACAAATTGACCCTGAAAATTTCAAGGTCACCAAAATTAATACAAGGTCACCAAAATTAGTGTCTTAATTACGTAATCACGGTGACTCAACAAGGTCGCGACCTCCTTGGCGACCTTGCTTGGGGATGGTCTTAGTGCTACCCACTTGAGTAGTTGAGGCAGAAATGAAGAAGTGAGAAAGTAAAAAGTAAAGAGTGATTGTCCGTACGTAACAAGGAAAAGAAATGAATGAAAACACGCGTTTCATCAACAAAATCTCAAATTCTCATCTTCAACAATAAAGAATCACGTGTTGTGTGACATTCAACTATACAACTTACACAACCTCCACGTGATTTTATATCCAATTTCAATTACCCATCTGTCCTTTCCTCCAACCCTTACCTTCACCTTTTCCTTTTTAGTACCTCTCGTTACCGATATTTCGTCACTAGTTTCTTACTGGTCGTATAGATTATCCATACAAGTAAATAAGATAAAATTAAAGTATGTAAAACGTTACAAACAATTTATTTTTACTTTTTTATGTACATTTTATTTGACCCGTAACAAACTTGTGAAAGATATCAACTGAGATATGAATTCCCCCCCCCTTTTGCTTTTACCTGGTTTCTTCCTTTATACTCCCTCCTACCCGGGATAAGTGTCCCGTTTGGTAGTGAGTCAAGCATTTATGGTTTGTGTATTTTGGGTAGGGTAAGAGTATTTAGATTGGAGAGAGAAGATATTCTATTGGGTTAAGGGTTGATAAGTGGGTAATAAATGTAAATAGGGAAGGGTAAAAACGTAATAAAACCGTCCAAATAGTACCAAACGGCACACTTTGACGAATAAAGAAAAATGGCAAACGGGACACTTATCTTGGGTAGGAGGGAATATGATTCGAGAGCATGACTCGTGGCAAACTAGCAATGAATCTTGCCGGTTTCGGGTGGTCGAGTACTCGAGTGTGTTAATAATTAGTGACATAGTAAAAAAAGATTTAATATGAGCTTTCGTCATTATTAAAAACAACCTAACGTTTAAAGTTAAAATCGTCGAATTTTTTTTCAAGTTTACCAAATATAATTGCTGATTTGCTCGCGCTTAGTTCAAATTCTGACTTCACCATCGATAAAGAACAATATTTTCCCTTTTATATCAACAAATTCTACACCCCATATTTCAAAAAACGTTGATTCAATATTAATAACTCAAAATAAAATGCAAAAGAAACCTAATCTAACATCTAAGTGTAGATTAATATTTTCAACATGATTTTTCACGAAGAATATTAAATTATTAATTATTAATTTTTAACTATTAAACATAAAAAGGACATATAATTGGAAAAAAGGTAGAGGTGAGGAGCACGTGAATAGCATGTGAAACGTATGGGGAGTAACGGCAGGCGGCAGTAGTCAGTTGAACAAAATGTACGTGACAACCATTAACTTATCACCGGGTTATTTCCGTGTTTTAGATATCCGTTACAAGTTTGCGATAAATTATTATAGTTTATACGTGTACTGGATATGTATTTTACTTTTATCTTATTTAGCTATTTGCCTAGATAATAATAGGAATATTTGGTTGACATTTGATATAGTTTATCTATCATGGTATCAGAGCCAGTCTGATCGAAGGTCACAAGTTCGAATCCTTACAATCTCAGATAGTACTTGAGCTGTCGTAAGTTTACGAGAAATACGTCGGTCGGAAATGAATTATACGTAGTATGCAATTTGCAGAGTTTCGGAGCATGTGAGTTGCGGTTTTAGGTTGCTAACCTAATAAATAAAATGGTACGATAAGTATTTATAATTAAGAAGTTACATTTTGGTAATGGTGTATTATGGTCTATGGACCATACCATTTCACGTGATGGTGGGGTTGTACCGTTTAATGTGTTTTTGGACTCTTGGTTCATTTGTTCGGTTCAACTTGGTATTGGTGTCCCATCTATGTATGTTTGATACAAGACCCCAATCAATAGGTTTCATATCATATCAAGTAGAATAAAAGCAGGGATGTGACTAGGGCGAGACGGGTATTTCATATTTGTGATAATTATATCTGTCTTTGTAGTTGGAGTGATAACTCGTCATCTAGACATCTACCTAATACGACTAATAGAGTTGTTCGTAGAAGGAACGGTTCATTTAAGCTGTCATGTTTTGCCTGCTAATAAAGCAGACTTGAACAATATACTTTCTAAAATTTTGCGTGGGGAAAAAAACATGTTAGTCCAGACTACATCCAGCCTAAGTCTACATTTAATCATCTGATTCACCTCTGCTACCAAGTAAAGTACCGAATCATTCATCAATCATGTGCAATACTGCTTTACCGTAACATTTGTAAATATAGGTCTTAGGCCCTGTTTTTTTCGGCTGAAACGAGCTGAAATGAATTAATTGAAGTAAAGCTTAAGTGAACTAAATTGAGTAAGAATTGAGTTGAAGTGAATTTAGTTGAATTAAAAGTTAATTTTGTGAAGAGATTAACAGAACATAATTGATTGAACGTAAATAAAACTTAATAGAATACATCCAAGTAAAATTGAAAGGACCTGGAATTAAGCTAGAAAAAACCAGAGCCTTAGTCCCTATTTTCGTGGGTTGAGTGGAGCAAAAATGATTTGAATCGAGCTAAAATGAGTTAAATAGAGTAAAACTGAACTGAAGTTAACTAAAAATGAATAAAGTTATTGATAGAGTCGAGCTGAGTTGAACTAAACAAAACTAAACTAAAATTAATCGAAAAAGCCGAGCCAAGTATTGAGTTTGTTGTGGGTTAGAAACAAAATTAATTGAATAAAAAACCTGGATGAATAGTGGGATAATCGTGAGTTAATTAAATGATTGCACGATTTAATCTAGAAATTGTAATCATAGTCTGACAAACCAAATTTAAGGGACTCTTCGAATATATCAAACGTGGTAGTACGACGACGTACTTAATAACTTCACATCACCCCATCATGTTTATAATTACGTCGGTCAAATGATTTACTTAAAACCAACTATTTTTATTTAATACTTCCTCCATTCCAATCAATTCTATACATTTGCTTTATTCACGTTTGCCAATAACCGTTTTCTTTTGTTAATATCTTTAGTTACGTATCGATAAAAATTATAAAATTTTGATATTCACAATGTAACCGGTAATACAATTCAAACAAGATCTCACACGACTATCTTTTGTGTCATATATTAAAAGTTGTGTCGAAAATTAACTCGACTTATGAATAGTGCCCAAAAAGTGAAATGTATAGAATTGATTGGAATGGAGGAAGTACAACGTAGAATTCCGAGACGATATATAGTCAGATGTGATTATTTTTGAAAACAAAATTAGTTATATCAATAATTAAACGTTGTGGTTATATTTAGGCTCCGTTTGACAGTGCATTTTAGATACTTGATTTGTCTGAAGTATTTTTTTGCCAAAAGAGTAGCTTATTTGGTCAAATAAGATACCTGAAATAAAATGCTGCATAAGGTAGCATTTTAGATTTCAGGTACCTGATTCTAGGTTATATTACTTTTTTACCATTCAATCTATAATATGCTACCTCCGATTTACTATGATGTTCCCCTTTCCGTTTTGGTCTAATAACATTGATGTTCTCTCTTTCCTCTTTTGGACAACTTTGTGTGGTCCAAAATCAATTTTATGTGGGGTCATGTGTATTGTGTGGTCCAAATTAATTTCCTTATTTCTTGTGTTAAAGTCAAAAGGGAACAACACAAGAAATCGGAAAGATTTGTAAATAATTATTATATCATTTCATGTCATTTCACCAAAATAAGCTACATTTTCGGTTAGTTTGCTAAACAGTTTTGTGAATAGTCAGTCAGCGTATCAGCTCCTAAATTTCAGCTACCTTTTCAGTTTTCAGATACCTTTTTTAGAGCCTTAACCTAAAACGAACTTAAAATCCCGTTTTATTGTTAGACGAAGATAACTCATCTGAAACAAAAATTTGCGTTGTTACCAGTTTTTCCGATCATAGAATTGTTTTGGGCCGTTTCCTTAAGTAGCCCTAGTGGTCGTATCCAAATCGGCCCATATGTCTGGGCTGGCTCGTCTACTAGCAAATGGTAAACAATTGGTCGCACAACCAAGTGTAGTAACTTTTCTAGGGCCAAATCCAAGGCTTGTCTTTGTGATGAGTAGAATTAAGCCCAATCGCCCCTTTTAATTTCTTGGCCTTTTTGTTGGGCAACAACTCCCATAAATTAGACCTGGCAAATGAGTTCATTAGTTGGTTTTGATTTTCGAGTCGAGTCGAGTCAACTTTAAGTTTTGGAGACTTTAGGTTGAGTTATTTTCGATTTACCTATTATCAAGTTTTTACGGATGATAATCAGTTTACTACAATAAGCAATTCGGGTTGGGTTATATTGAGTTAGGTCAATTCGTTTTTCGGGTGAAACTCGGTTTAAGTTCGGGTGTTGGGTCAGGTTATTTGGGTTGAGTCATTTGGATTACGTTACTTTTTCCAGATTTACCTATAGGACCACTTATAGCGTAAGACTGGTCCAAAATTTAAATGGTCTTACACAATAATTTATGCGTAATAAATGAGTTTAGTTTGTGATAATTATATTTAACTTGCACGTTATTATCTAACTTGCAATTGATTATTTAAGACGTATATGCCAACTAGTACAAATTTTCTGTCGCATTTCCATATCTTCAATTTGTATTTCATTATCTCTTCTTCTAGTATAACATTTTCGGTAAAAATGAAGCTGAACGGAATTGAAATTTCGGAAAAGTTACAATACAACTATACAAGTATGGTCTATAAACAAGGTTAGTTCCATAAAAAGAACAGAAACAAAGACCCCATGCATGTACAACTGTACAACTGTATAAGTGAAGCATGGCCATGGCAACGAATTATTAGAAATAACTAGTGGTTTATAGTAACGTTGCATGCAAGGTAGGGCAGTCCGTTATAATTTAAAGAGAGTAACCTTTGTCTAATTCATGCATTCGTGCCCATATTTGATTGCTTTAAACTTATATCCTACTATTATATCGTACGGATTATTTGTTTATTTGACCCATATTGCTGTAAACTCCTCGCTTTTCCGCACCACCACATTAACTATGTAAGCAATTTTTTTAGGGGCTACAGTGATTAAATGGTTATCGCGGTAGTCAAACCTGAAACTCTTGACTCCTACATTTCTGCAAGTTTTAAAGTTTAACCCAGTTACCACTAAACTAACACCACTTGATTGTGGGTCATTATTTATTAATTGATGCATGTGATAAATAATTTCAGTCAAAGATGTATACTCTCTTTTATTAATTTGTTATATATAATAAACATAATCCACGTCAAATAAATTGATTTCTATGTTCTCGTGGTGTAGGTGTGTCTTTTTGCAGGTACTCTTCGGAAGCTCAGCTGAACAAGAAGAGAGAAGAAGTCTTCGCTCAGTTGGAGAAATCAGATCTCCCCCAAGAAGCCTATCATCTGTACCAGTCTCGTCCTTAGTTTAATCTCTTTTTCAAATAATGTAACAAAAAATTCGATCGAAATTGTCGGGTAGGCATTATTTAAAAACCTTTCTTTAAGGCACATTTGCACTAAAGAAAAATCAATCGCACAAGGTTGTCTAAAGAGGGAAAGATAAGAACAAATTTTGTACACTCATTAATTATTATAATTATAATATGTTAGTCAAAATTTTTATTAAAATCTAACATTTAAAATCTGTCGTTAAAATGTAGAAAATAATAATAATAACAAAATATTTTATCAATATACATAGAGTTTGTGTTTATATTTTTTACTATTATAGTGTGATATCCTTTGTATATATTAATAACCTAGAGCTCATGTGAAAAGAGAACCCTAAGATTCATAATAAGTGATAACGAATTCCACAAAAAGGATTATACGACTAAATATATAACAGTGTCGTACAATTATAATACATTTAATTGAACTTATGTATATATTTTTTGAACTTTTAAACTATTTTGAGTTTTTTTTAATTTTTTTTGACATTAAAATTAAAATATAGTTGAACTTATATGTATTGTTTTTAATTGTATAATAATTTACTAAGTTTAATATATTTGTAAAGAAAATTATAAAATTAACAATATAACTCATATTCTTTCCGTTTAAACTCAATTTTTATTAAAAAAACTTAATATATGTATCAATAGTTCTATGCATCTACTTGTATAATAACTATAATCCACCCATTATAACTAATGCCCTCAACCTTAAAAACACGAAAAGAAAAACTAAAAGTTCACGTACAATGAATAACATGATTATAACTCACGTTGATCACTTGATCAAATCTACTACTCTCTTCATGAGTCTCAAATCTCAATCATCCGTCGACCTTTTTGTTTATCCTAACGAGTTTTTTTTTTACTCAAAGGCAGACAAATGATTGAGACGTAAAGAGTTATCTACTCCCTGGTTGATCAATTATTATCATCAACGATGAAGCTAGGGCCGGGGCCTGGGCCCGTGGGGCCACTGCCCGGGTCTATATAAAGAATTTTATGTATCAATAGATCTCTCTTGTGATGGGTATATCCGTCACAAGCTTGTGACGGGTCAAGTGTGCATGGAGAATCACAAATGATTTGTCTTTATATCCCAAATGAGTTTTTGCGACGGTATTGCCGTCACAAATGAGAATTTGTGTTTATGCATATTATTATTGTTAAATTAATTGATGACTTAGATGGTAAATGTTGGATACTCCTGATCGAGAGATCATGTGTTCTATTCCCCTTATTATCATGATTTTATGACCGATTTTCCAATAAAATTAAACATTTTTCTCTTTATTTCTTAATATTCTTATCCTTTATATTTTTTCTTCATACAAAAACACAAATTATTATAGTATTTTATATTAAATAATTTAACTGTATGACTAATATAACTTTTCAGCCCCCTCACCAATTTCATTCGAGCTTCGTCCCTAATTATCATACTATGCCTTTCTTGTAAGGGTACTATAGTAATATATACGGTACGGAGTACGGAGTACGGAGTACATATTACCAAGCTGCCTTAACTAGTTTAACTCGTAAAATTAAAATAATAAAAGCGTATAACTAATACTGTCATTATTATGAATTCGTCTACGTAACATATTTTCTATACACCAATTTAATTGTAGGCACATTGAAGACAATTCGCAATTTAATTTCTAATAAAGCAGTCTTATAATACGAAGAGATACGATCATAAAAAATTGAAAACACGATGATTAATTATCTAAAGAATTTTTTATAAGATATACAAATTTTTATTTAAAATTATTATAGACGTAAAATAAATTTCAAATTTCACGCTTACAACGATCTTAAGAGTTACTTCGAATAAATAACGTTAAATAAGCTCTCCAGATGAACTCCAACTACACATTAAACTCACCAAATTATACGATTCGACATGTACGTAATTTCCTCCATTATTCCCATTATTATTTTTATTACTATCCGTCGTCAACTCGGGAAGCTCAATTTCTCTCCAAAAATCATCAATGCCATTACCGTCGTGACCGTCTTGATCAGAGTCAGACGGTGTAAAACCGTCCGACTTCTCATGGACGGTCATCTGTGCTGCTTTAGCAGCCGCGGCCTGTATGTCTCTTGCATTACGGCTAACAGGCCGCGGTAAGAATTCAATTTCCTCAGGGAAATTTAGTTGGGCTTTACGGCCCTTTAAACAATGTGCCGCCACGTCATAAGCACGGGCGGCCATTTCAGGAACCGGAAATGACCCAAGCCAAATTCGACTTTTTTTCTTGGGTTCTCGGATCTCAGATACCCATTTACCCCACCGTCTTTTTCTAACACCCCGGTAAACTACTGGGGTGTTTGTTTCGGACGCTGGGGATTTATTCAGGTCAGGTTGTTCAGGTCGAGTTATTGGCGATCCCGGGAAAGTTGTTTGATTTTTATTTTTGGTATTTGTACTATAATGTGGTTTCTCCATTGGGTAGGTTTTAGGGAGGAATAAGGGATGTAGTGTTTAATGTTAGTAATATTTTTGTGTTAGTAGTTGCAAAAAAAGTGTAATGTAGAAGTAGGACTTTATATGGACATTGTAACGAATATTCAGTATTCTAGTTACGTAATTGCCCTCTTTATGTAAGTATTTGACACCAGAAATATACAATTATTAAATGTATGAAAATGACTAAATAAAATTAAGCCCCACGCGCATTTACACCATGTGGAATTTTAATGGTATCGGCTTAAGATGAATATTTCTGTATTAAGTTGAAGCGTAAATAAAACGAGTTTGTTACTATCTTATATAGTTTATGTTATGACATTTTCTCATCTTGACCCGTATGGCCGTATATTCATTTTAAACAAGAATATTGGATAGCCATTAGATCAATAAAAAGGTGAAAAATGATTTTGTGTTTCTGATTAGGGGTGCTCAACCAAAACCATCATGTGCTGAGTTTCCATTACGTGAGTTTTTTGAGGTATGTGACTTCCAGTCACACTAATACCATGATAGATGAACCATCTCAATCAAAGCATTAGATTACGTTTACAGGTTTGTCTAACAAGGGCTAGATCTTGAATAAGGAAAAAAATTAATTAAAATAAAAAAGTAAAGTAAAAAATAAATTATAGGAACTAGTTCCGTTCCAAATGGTCTGAAATGGATCTGTTGGAACATGTTTAGAAACTTGGTATTTGCACGTGGTCCCCATACATGACTCTAATTAACCAAAAATAATGTCGGAATCCCTAGGTCTAACCAGGGCTGGATAAAATAACAAAATCAGGAATTAGGTCTAGTAAGTAGGTTAAGAAGTATATATTAGTATTTTAATGCAGGAACTCGGTCTAGCTAGGGCTGCAGGAACGACTGATAAACATGGTCTTAAGGTTATGGTTAATGTCCAACTATTATTATTATTCCTATTATTAACAAGCCCGAGTTGAGTTTAAGCTTAGTCTGGCTCGGCTTGCACTCAAGAAGCAAAACTCAATCTGGAGCCGATCTCAAACTTACTCAAACTTGTAAAAAATGTGCTCGTTATCAACCGTGCGATTTTAACGCAAGTTCGAACCAAACTCGAGCTCATATATATAGAGCTGTTACTTTTTTAATTTTTTCATTCTAATATTTTAAAAAATAAGGCTCGAAAATTAAATGTAAAATATTTGGCAAATTGGTGACCTATATGATATATATGATACAAAGAATTAATCATGATAAAACATTTCTATAAAATATGAGTAATATCATATATAATCACAGAAGTTCGAGTCGAGCCAGCGTTTAATTTGCTCAATTTGCCCCGTTAAACTCTCGAACTGATCTCGCACGAGCCGATTTTGAATTGGTTGCGAGCTGTCTGACCTTTCTCGTTTCATTATTAATACCCAAATTATGATTATCATTAAAGATTTTAAGATTGAGAGACTTAAGAGAATTATTGTATGGTAATATTTATGATGATATGAATTGAAATTTATCTAAAAATTTAAATTTTAATTGTTCAGCGAGGGTGTACTGTACGCCCTAATGCTCCATACTATTGATACTAACCTCCCGTTCCTACCATTATTATTATGTTTTGAGGGACGAATTGCCACTAGTGACTACTCCGTACACAGTACGGGTGCATCTCACATGGGAAAACAAGAAAGAAATGATTTCGTTTTAAGACGATTTTACACCATACACTCTCGATTTGATGGTAACTACGTTCTGCTTGTGACAGACATAATTCGCTACAAACTGAAAGCGAATAATACTCTCTCGCAATAAAGCAAGTAAGATGCGGTAGAAGTGTTGTCTCCTTACAAAGGAGACGCGGATTCAAAATTAGTGACATTTTTCAATGGTAATTGAGTTAAGCCTTAAAACTTATAGAAATGTAGGTGTTGAGAGAACTCAAATTCGATTACTAGTTGGGGCGATGACCATTTGACCATTGCAGCCCTTCCGAAAGGGGTGATTTACATGGTCCATGTGATGGTGCGGAAATGTATGGGCTCGAAGATTAAGCCCCTGGTCACCCAAAACAAACAAGTGAGGGGGCGAGTGACAGAGAAAAGGAGTAATCATGGATAATGTCCCTTGTATATTGTGAGGGGTACTATCCGTTTTCAGCTTGTGAGGGATAGTGTCCGTCTTCAATAAAATTTTGTGTTATAAGAAACTTGTTCGCTTATTATACACAATCGATGAGAGCACGTTGTAAACTTGTAATATGAGACAAACTCATAGCCGGGAGAAGCAAATGATCAGAGTTCCCCTTTCTCTAACGTCACAAGTTTATGACATATTCACATCCATCACAAAACTATTTTTTATATTATATTACTATTCTACAATACGGAACTGTCCTACGTAATAATTACCGATTTAAATAATAATTAATTGCTGGGCCTTAGAATCCCCCAGATTGTTGGACTATTCACATGTTGAAGAAGGTTTGGCACGAGATATTGGTGACTTTTTATTTTTGGTTGTAGTTTACCTTTCATGTTGTCTTTTGTTTTTGTTTTATTTTGTTTTTATTTGAGTTATTTTTGGTTGGTATTAAGTCTATTTTGGTGATATACTAACTTTCCTGCTGATAATGAGTGGTCATACGTGATTTTAATCATTGATTTAATACGATCTTTTTCGAAAAAGATGTTGCATTCACTGATCTCCGGTTGTTATTAAATGGTAACAATAAATAAGTAATTATTTTGATATTTTGTTGTTATATTGTATCAATTAACGAAATAGGTTACTTTTTAAATTTATTACCGAAAATGGGTCCACGTAGGATTGGATATCCCGACGCTGTGGCCAAAGTTAAGTCGCCTACCCCCATAGCGACTTGACATTTGACTACATTAACCCAAACTGAACAAAAAGCAAAAAAAAGACAAGAATTGGCATAAAACGCTTACCGGGGCAGCGGTTTGCCTGCTACTATACTATATCCCCTTACGAGCTTCATTATTTTTGTTCACATCACAAAACCAAAACCCCAAGCAGCCAAACCGCTCTCCCCCCCAGCGACTGACTTTGGATCAAGCAATCAAAATTCATCAGCTACTGCGGGCCAAAACGCTTACCCCCCTAGCGACTTGACCGTTTTTGGAGTTTAGGTCAAGTCGCTCACCCCCAGAGCGACTTGACTCTGGGCCATTTTCAGCTTCGTTTTCCAAAAGTATACGCTTTACATTTGGTCGTCGTCCGGGTAAGCGACTTGAATACAAACCTAGCTTCGGTAATGACGTGGACCCATTTTTGATAATAAATTTGAAAAGTAACCTATTTCGTTAATTAATTGTTGGAAATCGCCTATTTCAGAAAATAAGGAAAATTCATTGTAATCGATAGTGGATACTGGATACTCTCGTAAGTCAGGTTGACCTAAAAAAATTTGCAAACAACTTTTTGGAAATACAATGCTTGTAAGCAAAAATATTTTGATATATAGTTTATTTAAAGCAAAATCGTTGCTTTAATCTCATGGTCGGCCAAACGTTAAAATGCAACGGTTACCAGATTCTCTATGAAAACGCCCTTCCAATCGAGACTCATGGGCTTTTTGTGACAAAAGTGTAGAAAATAAAGCCCGTTAGCTTACCAGGCCAGAATTCAGGCTTTAAGAATGCGGGATGGTAATCACGTCTTTATAGCCCAATCATTTTCTATTATTCGATACATCGTTTAACAAGCCCAACTTAACTTACATTAGGCCCGCATACTTAGGCCATTTTTTTTTTCTCGGATCAAATAAGCCATTTACGTAGCCACCAGGTTACTTGACTAAAACATCTTCGAGATAAATTGGTTGATTTTGGGCTCTTCTAAAGCTGCATTTTTCACGGAAATGAACTTTGTTATAATCTATATTTGTGTATGTCACGTAAGTTTGCTGCTAAAGTCGCTAAGGATGTGTTTGAATGTCAATTAGGCGGAAAGGGAGGTAAAATTGATTTTGAAACTCCAATATTTTAACTATTCGCTTAAATTTTTAATTGAAATAATTTGTTAACATGGTTTCAAAGCCACATGATTAAAAGATCATGACTTCAAATCTACCCAGCCCATTTTCTAAATGGAACATTAAGTACTAGGTTTTTGTTTTTTTTTTTGGGTGCAAAAGAGGGGCTAAGAAAACTAATTATTTGCTATTACATGGGGAATAGCTACCCCAAATATATCTTCTCTAAGAATAGTTCTCAATTCAGCAGATGGAACTTGTAAGTGTTGGACGGTGGTGCTTGAGTAGACTCCGCGATTAGCTAGGTAATCAGCTGCTCTATTTGCTTCTCTGTATGTATGTTCAATTCTGGTCACCCAATGAGGTTCATTCACTAGCTCCTTGCACCGCTGGACAATAAACTTAAGACTGTTGCTGGCAAGTTGATCTTCGAGTATAACCCAACACAAGAGGCGTAATCCATATGGATTAAGAGCTTCTTAATATTTAGTGACTTTGCATGCTCCAAACCCACAAGAAGGGCTAGGAGTTCTGACTTCATGGATGAACAAATAGCACAAAAAAATTAGAAGACAGAAACAAAATTATCCGTTTCATCCAGAATGATACCTCTCCTCCTCCTGCTAGTCCCGGGTAAAATGAGGTTTACAGTTATATCCATGCTTAAAGTTTAATTGAATACTCGCGGACGTATTAAAGTATAAAGTCTAATAAAAACCTGCAACCGCTACCTTCACTGCGCATTAATAACGACAAACAAGAAGCCATGCTTACTGGGTAGTCCAAAGTAGCAAGTTGGAAGCAACAAAACCCTGGTGTAAGGCATGTTGAAAGTACGGGGAAACAACAATCTGAGCCGACAAATGATGATGAAAAAAGACAAGGAAAAAGTAACGACAATAGAATCCATTACTAAATTCTAAAATTTGACAGAAAAAATAAAATGATAAGCTATTATTATTCTAAAATGGAGAAACTCTAGGCAAATTTGATTAATCAATAATGATGATAGGTTACACTAATTGACAAGACCGACAGTGTTTTATCATATCGATTAAAAAAGTTATACACCAAACTTATGCACATGACACACTCTATGAAACCAAATTGACAACCTTGTTATACAACAATCATCTCATATGATACCGTGTTACCTGGTAGCATTCAATCTCGACGACATCTTTTTACATATGTCTTTTATTATTTACAAATTCTTATTTTAAATCGTCATTAGCCATCTTAAGCGTAAGACGGGTCAAATATATATCAAATCACCCCACTTATCACCTAGAAAATGACAATTTTGTATATCTTTATTACTCCACTTGGTAGTATTTGACCTGTAATACCCGTCTTAAGCAAGATTTACTGCTTATTATTAGCGTATTTCCTTATTACATTTGGTGCACCAATTATTATTGAAATTCCCATCTGTTGGATATGAGTGGGTGACGCTGAGATTAGGCACCACCCGCTAGCTTTAACTAGCCACTCATCTTTGTTGGTAAGTGATCATTTCCAAGGCTTGGTTGACATATTTGAGTTTTTCTTTAAGATTATCTTATATTAGTACCTGTTTTTTTTAGTTAAAACTGTTCAACTCCGTTGACTTTAAATTCTAACTCCGCTGTCATAAACATAAGAACCCAATCCGCTAGACATATATTCATGTATACACATGTATTCATATACTTTGTATATCTAAACGTAATGTCACCTATATTTGCAATGATATAGCATCATATCAACTTCATCGCTAAGAATAGTAAAAGGAGTCGAATTATATAACACTAAAGATTACCCGAATACCTTAATGACTCTCACGATCTCATAAATGACTAAATTAGAGGGGTCAAATTATATGATCAATTAGCAAGTTAATTGATCAATTATATATAATGTGTAAATGAGTCATAGTCCATAGTCATAATTTCCTAGACAGTCGCCTCCTAATTCTCCATTATCATCACTTTTACTAGTAAACTATGAAAAAGACATGCTATAAACAAATCAAAACACACCCAAAGTCATACCTCTATAACACTCACAACCCCTCTTCAATCACACACACTATTCACAAACTTTCACTTTCTCACCTTCCCCTACTCACATTACCATGGCATCCAAAGCAAAACCCGAGTCAAATAACATCCCACTTTTATAAACAGGACACGTTTTTTCCAAATATCTAAACATTTTGTGTTTGTCTTATTTATGTTTAACCCATTTTAAGTTTGAGACCGATACCCGTGTTTAGACTAATACTCACACACCATTTAGGCCATGTTCTTTTCGATTGAAACGAGCTGAATTGAATTAAATGGAGTATAGCTTAATTGAACTAAATTGAGTGGGAGTAAAGTGAAGTAAATTTAGTTGAATTAAAAGTTAATTTTGTGAAAAGATTAATTAACGTAAATAAAACGTAATGGAATACAACTAAGCAAAACTCAAATGAGATGAAATTAAACCAGAACGAACATAACCTTAGTCACACGGTCACAAACTCTCACTTTCTCACCTCCCCCTACTCACATCTCCATGGCATCCAAAGCAAAACCCGAGTCAAATAACATTTCACGTTTACAAATACGACGCATTTTTTCCTAATTTTTAAGCTGTTTATCATTATACTTTTGTCTTATTTATATTATTTGATCTATTTTAAGTTTAAGACAGATACTCGTGTCCAGACTGATACTCACACACTATATCACACAGTCACAAACTTTCACTATCTCACATCTCCTTCATTTCCAGCCTCCCTACAATCTCATGGCATCCGAAGCTAAACCCGAACCAAACCCCACACCACCACAACTACAACTAACCTCATTTCCGAACCTAAACCCGCTACAACACCCTTACCCATATTCATGTGCCGCAACACCACTCCATACCTCAGCTTCGGTCCCATTCAGCTGGGAACAAGAGCCTGGCAAACCCTTACCTTGTCTAACCCTAACCCTATCTTCCACCCACCGTAACCTAATCAAATGCTTGGACTTACCGCCTCGACTCGTAAACGAAGCTAAATTTACCAAAACACCCTCCCCAACCACGGTCTTAGAAGGACCGTACTATCTAGGAAGATCAATTCTAGGATCATCTTCGTTCCGGTTTCTTCGAAAGAGACAAAAATCGTTTGATCACGCGGAGTTGAGTTTTGCAGGGAGTGCAGGGAGTAGTCCTGAGAAAAGGGTTCGTTGTTGCGACGATGCTGCGTCTGTGAGGGTCGGAAGGGTACGTAGGAAGACGACATTGTTGGGTTTGTCACGTTCTAAGTCTCACTTTTGGGTACGTTTCTTTACGTTTTTATTCGTTTGTCGATTCTTTACGTTTTTATTCATTATTGAGAAGTATCGTAATTAAAAAAAATGTAGTATATTACCGCGTAACTTATAAATTATGTGCAAATCAGTCTACCAAGGCCCTGTTCTTTTCGGCTGAAACGAGCTGAATTAAATATATTGAAGTAGAGCTTAATTGAACTAAATTGAGTGAAATTGAGGTGCAATGAATTTAGTTGAATTAAAAGTTACTTTTGTGAAGAGATTAATTGAAAATAATTAATTGAACGTAAGTAAAACTTAACGGAATACAACCAACCAAAATTAAAAAGAAATGAAATTAAGCTAGAAAGAACAGGGTCTAAGATTAGATAGTAATCCTATAACTTTTCAAAAATTGTGTAATTAAGCATAAATGAAGTTTTTTACCATTTTGTTAATTAAAACCTTTATTTTCTATTATAAAACCGTTTTATATATATTTATAAAAAAATAAATATAATACTTACAAATTCAAGCAACGGAAAATGCGAATCAAATTTTGTATAAAGTGAAATTTGGCCATGTAACTTTTCATTGTAATTGGATTAACAATTCTCATATATAATGATCATTTGTCTCCAAAATAATTTTAAAAAAATATTTAAACATGATTCTCAATAATTAAGAATTTTAGGATTAAATATGATCAATAATTTTGATTTTTAATAATAGAAATATTGAATTAGCAAATTTTATCCATAAAACTAAAATATGTGGTTAATTACATATTAAGGAAAATTTATAAAATTAATTTGCTATATAAAATCAAACTTATGTGGGTGACCGAGAACTTATGGTACCCTTTTTTTTACTAAGAAAACGGGTTTATTACGCATAATGAAAACTATATTGAATGTGTAAGGTTACGATCTAACAAAATAAATCAAATTCAGTATAGCTAAGTCATTTAGCTTTATTCTATCGTAATTTAGAAAGAAGTCCATCGGAAAATTAGAACACTTGGTCACACTGTTACACGGTTATCCGTCTTAAGAGAGATTAATTTGACTTTAATTTTTACCCCCAAAAGTTTCTATCATCTTTTAGTTATATTTGAGTCAATTAGCTTCTTTTTTTTCATTCTTTCATAAAGGAGTTCTAATAACTTCTAAAAGAATGGATATTCTCTAAGAATAGAAATGAAAAAGACATTAAAAAATGGTAACAGTAAAAGGGTAGGTGGTAAAAGTTAGTGACTGTTTTAATCAGTATCCAAAGTTACTTAGTATGTCTATATACTGACATTAGTTATTGCGTGAGATGGACCGCGTTATCATGTAAAAAGATAATTCATTTATTAGCTTTAAAAAAACCGTCTTGCTCCATAATTTAGGTTATTGTTAATGACCGGCTAATCGACTAATCGCTAATTACAATGATTATCATCGTCGATTATTGTTAATGACCGGCTAATGGTACCTCAGAAGTGGAACGGAACGTATCACCGCGACTGTGCGACATCCTACGGAGTATCACAGAACAGTTTCATCGAAACTGTTTCTGATCGACGTAAAATGGGCCGAAACAAGTCAACTGCACAAATTGCAGACGACCCTGATCACTGATCAGATTGTACATCTATTAAATCATCTGTGCTACATTTATGAGTTATGACCAGGATTGATACTGAAATGTTTTCTCCTTCTTCCAACAGGCAAGCATTTATGGGACATTCAAGCATGTAATCCCCAGGAGACGTCGAAATGAACAGAAAAACGCCTTGTAAAGCGATCTACGTGCATCGATCAATAACCGTGTCTTAATCACTTGTTAGTTGTTAGTTCCGTCTGTAGTCATAAAACAACGCGAATATTCATCGCTGTAAACGTAAAGATTTCTGTCCGGTTCTTTATCCAGTTAGAAATGCAGAGTAAAACTAGTTCAGAGCTTGTAATTTTGTTAAACTAACCTGAAAACAGGATTTTAACAAGAAAATAGTTCAGTACCTTCTGAGTCGGGGCGAGGAGCGCAGGTAGGGGTGTTAACGAGCCGAGCCGAGCCCGAGCTTGGCCTTGCTCGGCTTGTGCTTGATTACCAAAACTCGAGCCAAGCCGAACCCGAGCTTGGCCTTGCTCGGCTTGTGCTCGATTACCAAAACTCGAGCTCGAGCTCGAGCCGATCTTACCCGAGTTTGAAAAAAAAGCGCTCGTTACAAAGCTTGCGAGCTTTAACACGAGCTCGAGCCAAATCGAGCCTATATAAAATTGTTTACTTTTTAATTTTTTTCTTCCGATATTTTCAAAAACAAGGTTCGAAGCTTATATGTAAAAATATTTAGCAAATCAACATCATCTTTAATATATACGATACAAAGATATAATAATGATAAAATATTTTTATATAATATGATTAATATCTTATGTAATCTCAAATGTTTGAGCTGCTCGCGAGCTTTTCGAGTCGAGTCAGCCTTTGCTCGGCTTGACTCGTTAAGCTCTCGAGTCGAGCTTTGACCGAGCCGAGCTTTGACAGAGCTGATCTCGAGTTGCTCGCGAGCTGTCTCGTATCATTCACAGCCCTAAGCGCAACGCAGACGATCTGCATTCGTAATTTACTCATCTCTTCCGACATCAAACATTCACCCATTACAATTTCATTAACAAATTCGATCATCTACCTTCATCAATCATATTTACACAGATGCTTGTTCTTCCCTAAACTGCCTTTAAAACACAGGCAAACAGTCGAGGACTCGAGTAATCTTAAAAGATGTCGACAAAGCGGATAATGAACATAGACTGAAATAGACGAAATGTTCCGACATAAAATATCCACAGATTTACACCACATTCTTTGTACATACACTAACGGAACCAAAGACCGCCTAATTTTAACTTACATTCTGCAACACGATAACAAGGCAAGAACGTTCAGAATCAGGTAACGACGGCCTAAAAAGTGGGCAGCAACCAACCGACCGTCCATCCCAAAATCAAGCCCGCACCAACGAGTGTGAAACCCACAGCAAAAACAACAGCAAATTTACCTATATCGTTTTCTTGCGAACCTCTATTGCGCCTCTTTCCTCTAGACGACTTCTGCCAGTTTTTACGGGATTTTTGAGGTTTCTTGGGAAGTTGTGGGAGAAGATCAGGGAAGACGGTTAAAGGGGTCGAGTTGTTGTTGTTGTTGTTACCGGTTTGAGCAACGATGTTTTCCAATTGTAGTAATTTGAACCACTGCTTATAAGCGAAAAGCTGAGAAGCTTGTTTAAAAAAGAGCTTTAGAATATGTTCTTTCTCGGTGTAGGCTTGCTTTGCAGCCCTCTCTGCTTCCCTGGCGCGAGTTTGAGAATGGCATAGTGCTTCCAGTAGCTTCGCCTTGCTTGGATCGTTCTCAGGAAAAACGGCTTTCTCTGGCGTATCATCGTTGCATGATCTAGACAATTTACAACAAAATTATTCGTCAACTTCTCACATCCAGAAACAACGATGAAACGATGATCAGTGAACTTCTAAATCAGTAACTCGCAACAGGCCGTCTCGAGGATGATCAATTTTGAAGCCCGAGTCATGAATATCACCACCCAATGACTTTACCGGCCAGATTATCTGGGTATCCTGATAATCTGATATGACGTAATTAATAGGAATATTAATAATAGTTGGGCCTCAACCATCACCTTAAGGTTTTGGTTGAGGCCCAACTATTATTAATATTCCTATTAGAGCCGGTGTGACCGAAGATCACGGGTTCGAATCCTGACAACCTCAAAACCCCTCGAAAACTCACGAAGTGAAAACCCAGCACACGGCTTGGGGAGCCTGTGCAAACTAACCACTCTTCAAGCCCAATGGGCATTCGAGTGAGGGAGCGGGTTTTGGTTGAGATGATTCATCTATCAGTAATAATCCTGCAACAGAAGAAAAAAAAAACTAATCGGAACAAAAGCATGTTCGTGGCTTCTTGCTAACTGAGGCACTGACATCAACGTGGCTTCTTGCTAACTGAGGCACTGACATCAACCTCAATCAATGGCGTTTTGGATTCGTTCAGAGTTCTACTGTTCTAGCAGGAAAAACAATCGCGTTGGCAAGAACTCTTATGATTTAACATAGGAAGCTCATAAACAAAAATGGTGTCTGAGTGTCTGACTCGAATAGTAGAGCTGAAAATTTTACTGTTACCTGAGAGTTTCAGTGGCGGCAATTACATCTCGTGGAAGTTCTTTGAGTGAAGACCAAAGTATTTCCTGTGAACCACCAGAAGACGGACTGTACATCGCTTTAGTTTCAGTTTCACAGTCGACAGATTTCATAAAAATCTCCTCCTGACCCATAAAACTAGTCCGTTTACTTGATTCTCTCGTAACTTTCATCCTTTGAGGCGGAGGAAGATCACAATTCTCGACACGGAGAAGTGATTTATGCGCCACAAACGAAGCCAATTCCTCTCCATCCGTCACACGCCACCAAGGCACCTTATCTCCGCCAACCCAAGAAGAATCGGCTGACCCTCCAACCAATTCCATTTCCATCAGATCATAATAGTCGGTCATGTTCTTTACATCAAGGAAATCCTGATCAACCTTACTATCACCAAGATTCAGGTCCTCTGATGTCAATTCTGACGGTTTCTTCACGTCGAGAAAAGACTCAAAGTCATGCATACTATCCTCGATTACTACAGCTGCTTCAACTTTAGGAGGGCTTTCCATAGTTAAAGTCGGAGAGGATTCGATATTGATTTTCCTATCACTAAAATGGTTAGTGTTCAAGCCTCGATGATGCACATAATCCGGCTCCAATAAAAGCCACCACTTCGCATCCGGGGGTAGATTAGAATACGGAGGAGTCCTGTTGAACGGCATGAAACCTATGGGTGAACTGTCAGTGGAGTCTGTATCATTGATCGGCCCTGTATCAACCTGTTTGGATGAGGTATTGGAAGACGGTCGAGAAGCTAACTTTGGAGCTCTTTTTGCATCTTCTTGAACAAAATAACGGTTAACTCTTTGCCACGCCGCTCTTGCTTCTGCTGCCGCCATCAATCATTTTACTGCAACATCGGACAACTCATTCAGAAGGGCAGTTTTTACAGTGACGGTTTCAAACCATGCCATCAACAACGGACTCAAACACACTACCGGCTAAGCTAATTGACATCTATAAGACTATGGCCCTGTTTGGCAAACGGCAGAAACATATTCATAAAAGCAGATAGCGTTAGCAGAATACGATTAGTAGATTTTAATAGCAGGTTTGACTATTAAAAAAATTAGCAGATTAGAAAAGGGTGTTGTTTGGTAATTAGCAGATTATAGGATAATTAGAACGATTTCATGTATAAAGCAGAACGCTTATCATGATTAATAACTGCTAAAGCAGAACGCTTCGATACTTTTACTGTTTATCAGACAACGGGAACACAACATATGCGCGCCCATGACTGCACACGACCAACAGACGAAGAAAATACAGCAATCTACAAACTCGCGCTACTGTGTTACAGCATAAAAACCAGCAGTTCAACCTGAAACCAAATTTGAAGTACGGCTATTCGCTTGCAAAGAACCTAATTTGAAGCAGAAAACATCCAACATATACACACAAAGTTCAAGCAACAGCAAAATACTATGAGCATACCATAACTCGAAAACCAGATCAACATGCCAACTCCCTTCACGCATTAATGTTCTTAGCAGATATACTATCTAACACGAGTACGGCTCAACCACATCGAATGTCCAAATTCCGAGTATAACCCGTAAACGAAACCAGTTCCTCCATTACCATAAATCACCCAACAATCCCAAATCAAGCAAATCTGCAAATTAGCTAGTCCACAGTGGATAAAAAGTGGTATCATGTCCTACCAAATACTACCAATCATTCAGGTAATCAAACCTAAAAATTCTTAATTTCCTAAATCCCTAAATTCCCTCATTTCTATAAAAAACCCAACTTTATATAAACATCATGACACTAAAACAAATCTTTACTAAAATTGGACAACTAAAAAACTAACACACAATAATCAAAGGACCTTCTCATACTATAAAACCGTCTTCCCCAATCACACATTAAAACCTACTCATCAGTCATCAGAAACCCCTTTTCATCATCACAAATTCCCATTGAAAACGAGTCAATTCCGTCTCTTAACTGTTAACTTAGAAAATTATACTCGTTACATTTGACGTTAAAATGACAAAATTTACAAGAGATGAACAGGCTGGTATCTAACTGTCGGTGGAGGTCGGATGTACGCAACCTTACCCTGTATCTAATCAAGTCATCAGAAAATAAATCCATTTTTCTCTAAAATAATAAAAAAAATAGTCAACTATTAAAGGGAATTTTGCTTCATGAAAAAAAAAAAAAAAAATAACACAAATTCTTATTTACAACGAGAGCGTAAAACCATCCAAACCAACACTTTTTTTTTTTGGTACGATAAGTGTCGTAATTTACCACGGTTATAAGCAAGAATTACTACACATGATAAAATACAGCAAATGATCAAATTGGGAAATATTACAATAAATTAAAAAAAAATGAAAAATTTAGAATTATACCATATTAGTGCAAGAACAGCAGAAATTGTTAGAACATTTTTTTGTTTCCAAAATTTGATGAATTAATTAATTATTTGGTGCGTTTTTTTGGATTTTTTTAAAGTTGTAGACTTGTAGTTGCAGGTATCATTTGGTTACGTATAGTGAATGTTTAAATGAATCTAATGTTGATCAAAGGGAAAAGAAGACGCATATAATTGAGAAACGGTGTCGTTTTATGTGGGGATGGGGCCTTGTGTTGGAATCATTACAGAAAGAGGGGATTAAATATCTAGATGTCGGATTTTGGGCCCACTTAAGGAGGGACTAACAAAATCCGTCTCGAGTTTAAAATGGATTATATATATTCATGCAAAGAGTTTTACTGAAAACGGATACTATCCGTCGTAATTAAAAATAAATAGTAATCTTCCCACAACAAAGCAAGTGGAGAATAGGTGGGGATATATGGAGCATCTTATGGATCATCACACTTGTATGTTGTGAGGGGTATACTCTCCGTTTTCAGCTTGTGACGGATAGTGTCCGTCTTCAGTGAGTATTTGTGATATACATGGTGTCATGCATAATAAATTGTATAAATTTTATTGAAGACGGACATCATCGATCACAAGGTGAAAATCGATAATATCGCGCTCGCAATATGCAAGTGTCATTATTCAATTGGTGCTCAATTTTCCCTCACTTGTCTTATTGTGAGAGGACGTTATTCGTTTATCATAAACAAGATTCTTTGAATAAATTGGTACAAAAGTTTAATGTCTTCTAAAAGTTAAAAGATTTATCTTATAAAGTTTTGTAATATGGAGACATGGAGTATTAAGAAAGACAAGTTGAAAAAAAATTCACAAATAGTAAACCAAGGAGGTGTTTGGTTGACTTACTGAACCAAACGACTCCTAAAACGTTCTTTACTGTGAGATTTTTTTTTCTAATAAATGAGTGAGTTTTATATAAAAAAATTGTTCGGCCGTCTTAGACAATAATAAAAGAAAAAGAAAGATGAAAAAAGAGTTGGAAATGGGGGGTGATTGGGATGGATATGTGTAAACTTTTGGGTGACCCGACTTGTCTATTACTTACACGTAGCTTTAATCCAACAACAACTACTATAATTACTAACTAGTTTTAGCCCCGTGCAAAAATGCACTGGGTCGTTTTAATAATATTGTTATTTTAAATAGTTCTATTAATAATCCGAATATGTTTTTGATGATGAAATTTTAGGCTATATGCTATAATTGATTAAGATTTTTGTAATATTATTGACATTGTAAGTATTTTTTTACGTTATTGTTATTTTAATTTATTCTTATTGCTATTTTAATTTACTACTGTCATGAAAATTATACTTGAATTTCGATCGTGTTTTTATCATTTTCTGTATTTTGTTACATTTTTCTATCAATTACTGTAATTTTGGTTAGTATTTATTACAATTATGTATTATTTATTGTAATAGTGATTGTTAATCATAAATCATTATTTAATAATTATGTATAAATCGACATCGACAATACGGAGTATATTACTCCGTAATATATAATTTAAACGTTATAAATATAATCGTTTACGAAATAAATTAGAATTAATATGTAATAATAACACGACTAATGAAACGCAAACATTTATTCGATAATTAATTCAGTAAACAACAATACGTGTCCCACCATAATTGAATTAAAAACAAAAAATGATGGATTAATGACGTGGATTCACCAAAAAAAATTCTGTATTAATATAGATAGGATGTTCGTCATATTTCTGAATCTACGATTTTAGGCATTTATTTGGAATACGTAGAATATATGGCGGTTATGGTGCAGCAAAATCATCAAATATTATGCGGGACCACCTGAGTAATTAAAAAAAGAAAAAAAAATTAAAGCTTGAATGAATGACATGGCGCAACCACAGCTTGAGAAATGATTCAGTATTTATATAGATAAGATAAGATTATAGCTTCGAAGGAAAAAAAATAGAAAATTGTTACCTTTCGATGATCACAAATTCTCGTTGAGACGAATTACATAATATTTAAACAAATTTTTTATGAAAGATTTATTTAATTATATAAATAATACAGGATTTAACTTTTTACAAGCTTGCGACAGATCGTCATCACGAGTTTCAAGCAGGACTTGTTAATTAGATTATTTTATGTCATTTCATTTTTGTTTCGATGGTTCATTTTCAGAAGGCTTTCCAAATGTATGTATATGATTGGAGATGTTACTTGTATGCATAAAATTATACGACAAGTCTTCCTTGTGACGGTTCCGTCACAATCGGATTATATTTGATTTATTTTCCCTTATAAAATAAAATAAGCGTAAATATATTACTGAAATAACAGGGTATCTAATACAAGTATTAAGCTACTTAAACTGACCTGACTTAACCTGAATCGACAAAGCTTATTGCTTGTGGGCCTTTGATTATCTTATTTCTTGGGCTAATTTATTTTATTCTATTCCTTGTGTGTAGAAATTAGCAAGGGAAGCAATGGACTAATGGAGTAATACTTTGTTTCAAAAAGATTCGAACATAATCCAAATAAATAAGGGCAGAGGTCTTTGAAGAATCATAGAACTTTATTCTTCAAAATTGTAAAGAGGATCAAGATCACAACTTGCAAATACTAATTCAGTAATTTGGTTTTTTTCCGACTTTTTAAGCAATCGTATAAAAACTCAAATAAAACTGTTATTATACGATTAACATGTTTATCGTTAATACCGAGTAACTTTGTTGTAAGCCTTAAGCAATCGTACACACGAGTGACTACTTGCATAGTTACGTGTAAAATCTGTTTTTTTGGACTGAAACTGTCTGAACTTGTTCTTTTAAACTGAACTAAATGGAGATGAACTGAATTTAATGAAACTGGATTAAATTGAAATAAGAGTTAATTTGTGAAAAGAAAAGTTAAACTAAACTGAATAACGTTAAAATTAACCGAAATGTGCTGAAATTAAGATCATAAGGACAGAACCGTAGACGACATTGAATCGATATGGACTAATGGATGCAACAAGGACCTAGCAAGTCAGCCTGGGCCATGGCTAGGAAGTTGGAAACGAGCGCTTAGTCACATGTCCATACACCCTTAGTCACATGTCAATGGATTTATACAACATGCAAATCAAATTGTCGATATATACATGATTCACCAATTTTCATATGTGACGATACTATATGTCGCAAATTTGTGACGGGTTAAATAAAACCCATTTAGAAAGATAAAGACAAACTAGTTGTGATTCTCAGTGCATTTTTATCTTTATCTTTTTTTAAATAAGTGAGTATATTTAACCTGTCGTAAACTTATAATAGATATACCCGTCACGAGAGACCTATTATACAAGTTTACAAGTCAAAATGATAATGGTGGTGGTGAATCTTTAAAAAAAACAGCTCTTCAAATACTGAGAAGCTCAAATTCACTCCCATACTAATGGGCCCAATCGTTGAAAACTAAGGTTCAGTGGTATTTAGGGAGGCCCATACAAATATCCAACTAAAAGATGGCCTAATTAATGTCATTTTCTGAAAAACAATGGTCCATTTGTTAGGGGACCAAAGAATCAAGACTTCCATGAGTGTAGTTAGTATCTCTTGATTATATTTTGATTCTAAGAGAGGTTCGTTTTGTTTGTGACGGTGATAAATTTGTGATCTCTCGTATACTCTACATGTCCTTTTTACTGTCTTTTTATCTCATGTTATGAGCTTGTGACGGAATTTATCTGTCTTAAATGAGAATGTGTTTCAAGAGAATCACTTAGAAGTTAGGACTAATTTGTGGAACTCATATGTGCATTGTGCATGATGAGTGATGACAAGACAATATAACCAAGTGATACTGAATTTCGATACTATTTTCTTATATATATTATGAGAATATCATAAATTTTTAGGTTTTTTTTTCATACTGGTGTAACGTGCCGATGATTTTGTGTGTTTAGATGGAATACTATGTAAAAGAGGTTTATAATCGAATTTCCATTCTCTTACTTTGAATCGTTCATGTGGCTCATTTGACACAATAAAAGTGTTTGGTTTCGATCATATTTGGTGGTACACTTCATTAGCATATACGACAATAACACGTTAATTAAATTACTTAAATACGATAAATAATTAGTTCATTACTTAAAAGAGTATGTGCACATTCCTTTCAATTAAAATTTCTATGCAAACCGTTTTACACACGACTAACTGTTCCGAGACCAAAACACAAACAAAACGGAATGCAAGTGTGCAACCCTAAACAACCCCACCTAATCGCCGCCATCTTCACCACCCTCGCCGCCGCCATCACCGTCATACCCACCACCTAACTCACAAACCCGTTCCCAAACCTCCTTCCCAACCGCCACAACCGACAACCGAGGCTGCCGAAACAACTCAAACCCCGTAACATTAACCCTCTCATCCGCCTTCATCTCCGCCAAATCAACCACCCGCCTCATCTCCCCCACCTCCGCCATATCCACCGCAATTCCACCATCATCACCATCCTCATACCACTCCTTCACCACCTCAACCACGCCCACAACGCGGCGACATTTCGACCCGGAATGATAAAAGAAACAAAGATCGCCGAGTTTCATTGTTTTGAGATGTTTTTGAGCTTGCTTGTTTTTGACGCCGTCCCATTTTGATTTCCCGCCGTTTGTTGATTGGTCTTCCCATGACCATTCTCCTGGCTCTGTTTTTAGTAACCAGTAGTTTTGTTTTTGACTGGTTTTCGCTTCGGTTTCGGTTTCGGTTTTGGTTTTTTCTCCCATTGTTTGATTTGTTCGGAGTATTTGATTTGTTTTTGGTTTGTGTTGTAGGTTTTTGAATTTTGATGGGTGTTCTTCAAACTAGTTTAAAAGAGACTGTTTAGAGGCGCGAAAATATGGTGTTTTTGGCGCCAACTTCTTTTTAGGATTGTTTGGAGTACGTATTATAGACTTGATAAACGAGTCAACTAAACCGGGTTTTGATAGAGTGAGTTCGGGTTGGGTTTTTCCCGGGTTACTTAAATTTAGGTACGATTGGATAAATATGGTCATTTTGGGATTGGGTTGTTTTTACACAAATACGACTATACATATATATGCATATGAGTATCGTCAGGGCCGTTGAACAGGGTGTTCAACCGGTTCTAAGAACCGGGGCCCCAAAGTTTTGGGGGCCCAAAACTCAATATGGTTAGAGTACATTAACCTTTTGTTGTACTATATTAGTATTAATATGCTTCGGTGTAGTGGTTTGAGCATCACTTTTTAATGGGTTGGCCAAGGTTCGATTCTTTTTGGTAGCAAAATCTCAACAATTTTATATTTTTATTATTTTTAAAAAAAATATTATATATTTACAAGCCCTATTAAGGGCCCCAAATTGACAATTTGAACCGGGCCTCCTAAAATCATTGGACGCCTCTGAGTATCGTAATCTAATATACATTTTTTAGAAAATTGTTTGCTACAACCACTCGGAACGGCTCAAATTGAAGTGTTTTAATACACATTTTTTAGACCTATGAGCTCCCGGAACTAAAATGTCCGAAAATCACACGAATGGTTAATCAAGTCAGATATAATGGACACAAAAAAATTAAAAAATAACGGAAGACATTTGATATTGCCGGTACACTATAAATTAAACCAGTTTCGGCCGAAAATAGGATAATCGTCTAAAAATGATTTATATATATATATTTTTTTGGGTATAGAGTCAAATAAGATACCTCATGATGCGACTTCGAGCACGTGGTATAAAATCCGGCAAAAAAAAGGGCCTGCTACGACCACCTGAAACGGCTTAAATTGAAGTGATACACGTTTTTTAGGCCTCTGAACTCTCAGAACAAAATGTCCGAGAATCACATGGATGGTTAATCGAGTCAGATAAAGTGGGCATAATTTTTTTAAAAAATAACGGAAGACATTTGACGTTGCCGGTACATTATAAACCAGTTTCGGACGATACTCGGATAATAGTGTAAAAGTGATTTAACACTTCAATTTGAGTCATTTGGGAGGTCTCGGACGACGTTTCTTTTTTCTCCCGATTTTTCAACCACCTGTCTAAGGTCATTTTAGGAGTTACCGATTCGATTTCAGGCCAAATTACGATTATTAATCCATTTTTCACAATTATTAGAGGCCAGGTTTGACTAATGCTGGTTTATAGCGTACAGACACCACAAATTTCCTCTATTGCTCCTCAAATTTTGTTTGTCCGCTTTATGTGACCTAAGAAACATTTTGTTTGATTTACGAAGAATTTTGTGCCGGCTCACTGAAATCCCAAAAACCGTGTATTATACACTTTAATTTGAGTCGTTCAGGAGGTGGTACCAAACCACAATATTTTTCTCCCGGTATTTCTACCACTTGAACGAGGTCATTTTAGGAGTTAATCTGTTCGGTTTTTCTACCACTTGGTCGGGTCATTGGAATCCCAAAAATCCCTTGTTTTTCTTTCTTTAAATTCTACATGACACTCCTCACTTTTTAAAAATATTTCTTCACAAAATTTAAGTGTTTAGAAACTTGTTTTTTAGTAGTTTGAGTATTTCATGACATTTTACTAAGTTTAGAGTATGGGGTACCACGGGTGTTTTTAAAAACCTAAGTGTATTCAATAAGACCTCTCACGAGTGGAAATCACATCGGTGGTGGGACATCCTATGTGTTTTCCCACTCCTCCCTAAATAGATATTTTATGAGAGGAATGATATCCGTCTTATTATTTCAGACGGATCTTGCAGTCTGAAATAAGAATATCGGGACAATTAGGCTTAAGGTTCAAGGTCAAGTTCTTAATTTGTTTACATTCTAGGTTTATTATTTGTTTACTTTAATTACAATACTCTGATAATTAAGACAAAATGTAAACAAATATTTAAGACTGTAAAGTATATGATACAAGATACATAGTATATATGCTGATTATATGCTGATTTTACGCCACAATTGAAGATAAAATTGAGATACGAGATACAAAGTATATTCCCCAAGATACGGAATTACTTTTTCACATACGAACTTTACTTTTCCACATACACTTTTTTTATAAAATTTACATCCTCTGCCATTTTCCCTAACCCTAAACTCTCTCCTCTAAACCTAAGAGGAATAATTCATATTGATTTGTTTAATTCTCCAAATATTGAGGAAATATTGCTTATTAACCAACATCTAAGAAACAAAAACAAACTAATTAAGAAATTAATTAATTAAAGAAGTAAATCAATTGAGATAAGTAGCAAAATTAATTAATTAATTAAAAAAAAAGAATATGAGAGAACTCAGGGAGTGCGGTGCGCGGCAGGGGCGGCAGGGAAGGGGCGCGGCAGGGGCGGGAGGGGGAGGGGCGCGGGGGGAGGGGAGGGCACCAGAGTCCGCGCGCGACAGTGGAATGAAGGGGTGCGCGACGGAGGGAGTGCGTGGCAGGGGGAGGGGGAGAGGGCCGGTTGGACGTCGGTGCAGGGGAGGGGGGTTGCGGGGCAGGTGAGGTTGCGGGGGACGGGAGGCGATCAGAGTTAAGGTTTCCGGCGAGAGTGATTGGTGGTGCTGAATGGGGTGGCCGGTGGGATTTTGTGGTGAATGGGGTTGGCTGGGAGAGAGAAAAATAAATGGATTGTTGAGATGAACAAATGACGAGGGCAGTTTGGTAAAAAACGTATGTGATAGAGTAAAATCTGTATGTGAAAAAGTACGTCCCTTAAGATACAATAATAACTTAGATTATATCCTGATTTTACGCCAAATTTGGAAGCTTATCAACTTCTTAAACATACAATTTGTCATGATTAATTTGATTCTATTCCATATCATAATAACAGTTTTTTTATCGTGTGCCCACGTTAATAAATCGTATATAGAAAGATTCATACGATATTCTCACTAATTGTGCTAAAACACAGTTTATACCTAAATTTATCAGTATAATATCTTATGAATATTTCAATATTCGGTTTATTATTTACACAATCGTTTCAATTGATTCATATGAGTACATGATTCAAACCATAATTTAGGGTTCTAAAATTCCAAGAAAATTAGATAAACCACCTAATAACCCTTAAATATATTTTTCACCTTGTTTGTCACAACAATTAATAATATTATAAAACACTCAATAAACGAGCCTTACTTAAAACACCATGTTTATGCCCTAGTTAGAGCTAAGAACTTCGACACTAATTTTGGTTAAATTGGAACCATATGCATATATAAGTTCCTAAATATGTTCAAATAGATCCATTTCAACTATTTGGAACGAAACTAGTTACTATAATTTATTTTAGTTTACTTTTTTTATTTTAATTAATTTTTGTCCTTATTCAAGACCTAGTTCTTATTAGAACTAACTATAAACGCAGTCTAAAGAGCGGAATTGAATTAAGGTGTAGAGTTTAATTAAACTAAATTAAGTGAAACGATGAATTGAATTTAGTAGAATTAAAAGTTAACTTTATGAATGGATTAATTGAATTGATTGAACGTAAATTAAATTTAACAGAATACAACTAAACAAAATTGAAATAACCTGAATTAAGCCGGAAATAACAAAACCTAAATCATCATAAAATCGTTGACAAAAAACCAAAATTACCGTTTCTTAAAACTTATAATAATATTATTAAACCAGATCGGCTTACATAAGAATTACTCGGACCATTACTTCAACAAATTAGTAAAAACAAGAGGAATATCAGCCAACTCCCAAAAATCACTATTTTGTTTAGACAAAGGTGAAAATTCCTTCCTTTCTCTAAATCCATCTTCACAAGTATCTGCCGAAGTTATTGCACCACTTACTTCAATATTCGCCTTGTAATAGTCGCCTTCCTTTAAAGCCTTAAGACCGTCAATCAAATCATCCGAAGCATCCGTATAAAGTTCTTGACACGATTCCAAAGCATTCTTTTGAAACGGGTCAAATTTCGGGTTTTTCTTAAGTTGGTCAATCGATTTTGAAATCGACTTCGCTCTAGCGATACTTAATTGAAAGGATATTATAGCCAATTGCTCGAGGCTAGCGCTAGCGCTTCGAGCATCCGAACCAAGTGCTGCGACACAAAAGTCGTACTTGACTTTTGGTTCGGATTTGGCTATTTTTGAACATGTTTCGGGGACTAGGTTCGCCGCATTTGCTACGGTAGACGAGAATACAAATAAAAGGGTAAAGGATACGATGTAATGCATCATGTTGTGTGGAAGGGTTTAGGGTTGTATTGTTTTCGAGTTTATGTGTCTTTTATAATGAATGTAAATTAACATAAATTTTGGAAAATAATGTATTTTTCAAAAAAAAAAGATACAATGTATGAAAATAAATATTATACAGAAAATTATGATGGATCTTTTTATTAGGAAATTATTGCTTTGAAATATATTTTCTAGTATTATTATTATTTACGGTTTTTCTAATGTTAATAAACTGAATATGGGAAGATTTGTAACATATTCTCATGATAAATTCAAGTATAAACTTAGTTTCCATAATTAGTGAGAATATCTTATAAATTTTTCCATATTAAAAAAAAACCGTTATTATTATTAAAAAAATACGTTTTAAACCATAATTAGTGAGAATATGTTATGAATATTACCATATTTAAATTATTAATGTTAAAAAAACCGAACAAACAAAGGAAATAATAATAGTAGAAAATATGTTTCAAATTTGGAGGAGGAGAACAAGATTGGAAATTGATCCGAATTATGGATCTTTTTATTTGGGGATAATATAAGGATTATAGAAATAATAATGGTTTGCATTGAAACATATTTTCTATTATTATTATTAGAAAATAGGTTTTAAAATTATTATGCACACATGTTAATAAACCGAATACGGAAAGATTTGTAAGATATTTTCATAATATATTCAAGTAAAACTTTTACCATAATTAGTGAGAATATCATATTAATCTTTCTATATTCGATGAAAGTATTTATGAAAGTATTTATGAAAGTCAAAGGCTATAGTTATTGTTATAATTGTTACGTGTGAATTTATCTTTATTATTCAAGGGGAATATGTTTCATTATATTTATCCGATCTTATATTTTGTGAGATATTAAAGAAATAAAAGAGTATCTTAAAAAGTGAAGATGACCTAAAAAATAAACAAAGGGAGTAATAGTAGAAAATATGTTTAAAACCATAACTTAACAAGAAACAAATTAAGGAAGTAATAATAGTACTAGTAGAAAGTATGTTTCAAAATGGGAGGAGAACAAAATTGGCAATTCATCCTAATTATGATTTAAAAAAGGATTAATTGACCGCAATAATTCCAACTATGAACTATCTTCTCATATTAATCCATACCATATTTTAAATTAGAATAATCTTAACTATTGGCCTTGTCTTCTCAAAATAGAAACGTTAGATTTTTACTTGTTATTTTATAACAAAAAATTTATATAATAATAACAATTCAATTTACTCTCTTCAAAATGATCACTCCCTCATATATTTTTCTCATTTAATACGATTTTTTTAACTGGCCTCAGACTATTTTGAGCAAGATTTGATTTATAGTTTGGTTTTTTCTAAGTTAAAATGTTGTATGGATTAATATGAGAAAATCGTTCATAGTTAGGATTATTGTTATGAATTAATCCTTTAAAAGAAAGATTACCGCGTTAAAAACAATCTGGATTCTTAAGAAGTTAGACAAACAAGACGGTTTTTATTAAGGCCCAACGGCCCAAAAAGTATGCGGGCAAGCTCGGGAAAGGGATTGAACCAGTGGTATATTGTCATAATTTCTTCATCTTAACCACTAATATGATAAGGATTATAAATCTACTTTGTATTTTAACACGGCATCGATTGAGATTTTTTCTTACCGTAAGTTTTGCTTACAACTGCTGTAAGTTACAACAAAAGGGTGAAAATCGAGGAGATTTTCGCAGACCAAGGTTAATTGGTATAGCTTGTGGTATCGTTTTACTAAAATAAATAAATCTTATATATACTCATCAAATAAGAATTTTGCAATGACTTTGAATAATTAAATTATGCTTATACTGATTAACGACAATACAAACTCCAAAAGTCGCTACACGCAATTTAATGTAAATGATACATATTCACTCTGTCCTAATCAATGGTATGTTATCTATTTCTTTTCCCGGGTGCATCACTCAATTATTATCTAATTCTATCGATCATTGGTAAGTTTTACATAAGTGGACAAATGAAAATTTGAAAGAACTTTTTATTTTATTATTATTGTTCTTTTTTATTATTATTATTATTATTATTTTGTTAGTCTTTATGTCAAAACAAATAGATAACAAATACAGTAATTAGAAAGAAGAGAGTAATAAATTAATGTTTGCTAAACTTATGTTATATTGGCAAAATTTTAAGCCTAAATCTCGAAAAATCATTTCAATTTAAGTATTTAGAAGACTAATTAAAATGAAGTGAAAAATCATTTCATGTAGACGTAAAATGTTAACATTTTTTTTACACGAGATGGAGTGAAAAAGAGCTTTTTAATTTACGTGTATATAGAAACTAAGGATACACTATAAAAAGCTAATTAAAGAAAAATTTACAATATTTCATAACTTATATTTGACCAATTTCACGACCCGAATAAATTACGGAATAAATATTTACAAATATGATTATACACCCAGATGTATATATGAGTATAATACACCTAATACAAATCTAATTGAGTGTATATGCAATGTTTTTTGAGTTTTCAAACAAAATTTTCTTACACTATAGTTTTTTAGGATTAGAATTAAAATCATTGGATTTTATGTGTATTATTTTTGAGTTTCAATATATTGTTTTGATTTACAACTTTTTTTATAAGACGCTCAAATTCTTTTTAAAAAAAGCTCGTAAAATATTGCTATAAGCTCAAATTCTTTGTTATAAAGCTCGAAATCTATCCTATCAGATGTATACATCTCACATCTGGTTGTATAATCCACTAATTGCTAAATATTTTCCTAAACAGAATGCGAATAAAAGAGTTTATAAATAAAATTTAATTTTCAAATTGTAAATTTCATAATACCTAGTACTTGGAATATATAAAACAAGAAAAAAGAATAATTATTTATACTCTATTTTCTTTCAATATAGCTCTTTTCCCTTAGTTCTTCCTCGTCTTTTTTCACAATATTGAGTCTTTCGACTGCATATATATTCTTTAAAAAGTTCATAACCTCGTCGTCCTCGTCCTTATCCTCATTCTCGTCTACTTCAGTCTTTTTTCGACTCTCCAATGACGAAACTTGCTCCTTAAGGTTTCTTTCTTCTTCCTCCAAGGCTTCATTGCTAGGAACGCTTATTACATCGTGCCATTCGTACGTATCTTTTATCTCGATTTTATCAAATTCGTACAACGGAGGTCCGACGTAACAATACTTCAATTTATCCCCGAAACAATGAGTCATAGGCGGCTTGTCGACTGGATGATGATTCGGCTTGACGGTTTCAAAATCCTCGGGTCGGGTTATCATGTTGTACAAGCTTTCACCTAAATACTCGGCCATGCTTAGGTGGTACGGATATTCTCGCTTATAATCGTTGTCGTAGCAATTTGTGGGAGCCATTGTCAAATTTAATGTTTGTCGATAATAATTACGAGTTAATGATATTGTATTATGGAGTATGGATCGTCTTCGTGATTTATATATAGGTGAATTTAATCTCTTATTCTTAAGGGAAGTAGGATTAAGTGTAGGAAAATTTAATTAATTATTCCTAATTAGAGAATTATTGGAGAAAATTCAAGCCCTAATCCAAGTAAACTAAGGATTAACGATACTTGAAAGTTTTCTTTTGAGTAGAATAAATTTTGCAATTGAATCAATAATTAAAATAGCAATGAGTGGATTATGCTACCAGATGTATACGATTGTTTGTACATATTTTGATCTTTTTAATGGATATTTCGAGTTTTAGTGAAAATAATATAAGCTATATTATAAAGTTTATGATCTCTTTTAGAAATTATTAAGCTTAGAAAATATATTTTAATACATATAAATTCAACTATATTTTAATTTCAATGTAAAAATTTAAAATATAACTCAAAAAAAAAAATATAAGCTCAATTAAATAAATTATGGTGATATAATATTCTTATATATCTAATAATTATATAATCTTTTTGTTCTAAAACATCCTTTGTACGTATTATTATAAAATAAATGTACTATTTTCACCTCGTAAAATTCTTTCTAGTTTGGCTTGGACAGTTTCTAAGACATACATAAAGTTGACTCGGTTTTTTTATTTGTACAAATTTCTTCAAAAAAATTCGAAAGCTTTTTTTGGTGAATATAAATATTTTTATTTTTGTTATTTTCATATCTATTTCTTAGAAGTTTTTGGTTAATTAGCATTACTTAGCAAAATAATTAGGTAATTAGTGTTCATTTGAAACTATTTGGGTCTATGGTGTCCATGTCATCACTTTTTATTTTTGTTCAATTTTTACATAACCGCTAAGAAATTAAACCTAGCGGCTTTACCAAAATGTCATCAAATATTTGTATCTTTTTTATTAAAAGAAAAAAAGAAAAAAATAAGAAAAGTGAAAGCCGCTAAGATACTCAGTTGACTTCCATAAATTTCCAACATTTGCATGGGTAGTTCATAGTTGGCTACTCTATAATATGACAATACTGAAATGGTAAGCCGCTCAGATTTTTAGCGGTTTTGCCTTTTGTATATATAAAAAAAATTAAGTGAAGCCGCGAGGTTTCTTAGCGGTTTCATACAAAAAATCAGACAAAAAAAGTGATGACATGGACATTTTAGATACAAATAGTTTCAAATGAATGTTAATTACCTAATTATTTTGCTAATTAACACTAATTAACCAAAAATTTCTTTTCGGATCAAAGTGACTAACCTTTGAATTCAAAAGTAAAGTTAGAAAAATAATACTCCCTAAATAATAAAATGGATCGAGGAAGTAAGAGATTATTAGTTTCGTACAACAACATTTGAATTATGATTATGTGACATGTTAACAGAACAACAATCTTAGTTGTAACATTAGTTATAATAACATTTTGTCGTAAAATAATTATTTTTCTTACAAGATTTTTATTTGACCAACTTTATAACATTACTTATTTTGTCGTAAAATAATTATTTTTTCTTACAAGATTTTTATTTGACCAACTTTATAACATTACTTATAATAATATTTTGTCGTAAAATAATTATTTTTTCTTACAAGATTTTTATTTGACCAATTTTATCCCAAAATAAATGACAAAATTATTATTTTGCTTACGAGAATGCGAAAATTAAAACAAATAAAATTAAATCTATATTCAAATTGCAAATTTAATTGTCCATACTCCGTACGTAGTACATCTAATTAAATAAAACTAGGTTTAACCCCGTAAAATTCACGGGACTACTTTTAAAATTTAAATGAATTTATATAATTATAGGATTATAGCTAAGATCGATATAATGATTTACGGAATAATTAATTTTGAGTTATTAACCATAGATGAGTAAGACTTGATATAAAATTAGTACGTATGCTTAAAATGAGTGTAGCCGTGTAAGACAAATGGTTATAAGACTCGGTTAATAAAAATAATAATTTAAAAGTTGGATAACTTACATTTAACAAAATGGATCATCTTACAATTTAAAATCGTCTAACAATATAATTAATATAGTTAAAATATGTAACAAAATACATAACATTAAGAGAACAAAAAATGTTCCGCTACACATAAAACAAACATAAGAAAATAATTTAAGTGAAATACTCTTCAATCACGAACAATAAAAATTGGAAGTGAAAAACATGAGTGTAACAACAACTTTCGTCTGCTTACCAAACTCAGACTCATAAAGAAGGATATCATAATACCGATAAATAAAAGATAATATCAATTCTATTGCCATAAATAGTAAGCCTTGCTTGCGACGGGTCACAATTTGTGACGGATATTTTGTGAGATAAAATGGATAGAAAATGAGTTAGTGGAGAAATGTGACCACATGAATAGCGTTGGAGAGGGAGAAAAAGTGGATATTTTGTGAGAGAAAACGGTATCCGTCGCAAGACTTGCGACGGATAGTGCCGTTGCAAATAAGAATTTGTGTGCCATAAAATGTCATTGTCAATCATAAATCAACGTAATAAAAGCAAAGCTAAGCTTGAATTTATCTCTTTTTATTATTTTTTATTATTAGAAACTTTAAGAAATTGGAATTTATTCATCTTTACTCGATGAGTGATGAAGATGGAGGCTAAAGTTGGAATTGAAATTTATACTGATTTTTGTAGGTTTTTTAAGAACTAATTGCGTTATTTTGAGGAGGAGATTATTTTAGGGATATTAATAAAGTTTAAAAAGATAATTGTCATATATTTCTCGTATTAGACAATTAGTTACTCATATTAATTTGTACTTCAGCTTTTATAGTGATGTAATATGGAATATTTCATTCATATTCTACAATTGATTTAAAAAGATCTTTACTTTGTACCAATACGTATATGGAGTAGTAAACTATTTGCAAAAATGATTGCATATAATTAAATTAAGATCAAATTTGATATTTTTAATTAATAAAAATATATATAGGAGGAGACTTAAAAATACCAAAATAAATTAGAAATTATCTAATAAACTACAAGTATATAATACTAATAGAAAAAAAGAAAACATTAAACCAAATAAATAGCATAATATCAAATTTTATATTCCATCAAAATAATCAAAACAACAAAAATGATATAAATTAAAATTCACATTGATGAAGAAGTATTTTATTGTAAAAGTATTCTTATAGACATTACTATGAAAATTATAAAAGAGGTTAGGTTGAGTGTAACGTTTTTATAATTATGACAACTTCAGAAAAATAAAATACTTATAAATTACTTTTGTACCCGTATAACATAGTATTTACTTCATGGCGGCTGAAATAATACAATTTAGCAAAACTAAATTAATTTTTGGGTCAGTCATGTTGGGTTGTAGGCCACTTAAATTAGTTCTATTCACTTTGATAATTGATATGGTTTGAATGGATAGGCAGGGAGGCCCAACTCTTTATTTATTGAGTAATTTATGAAAAGATTTGGTATTTCACTTAAAATCGGCCCAAAACTCAGGGGGGCCTGGCCCCGGCGCGGGACAACAAAGGTCCTCCTCTGCCCGTGTTGTAGGGACATTCTTGCTTGTAGTCATTGCAAGATAAACACAAAGTAGTCATAAGCTTGTATGCATGGATCATTCGGCTTGAATTCTTCAAAATCGTCGAGTCCAAATAACGTGTTGTGCAATCTCTTACCCAAATACTCGGCCGTGCTTAGGTCGTAGCGATATTCTTGCTCGTAATTGATGGCATCCATTGTCGTAGACAATTGTTTTAGAGATAGATAAGTGTGTAATACGAGTAGTTTTTATCGATAATGTATATTATGATTTTTATGAACCGTCTTCACAAATGTGTATATATAGAGATAATAGGTGTTGTAATGGTTTAATGTCCTAATTAAACTAGAATCTTATCTATATAAATAGCAAAACATTTAACCCATTCTCATGAAGCCTCCTCATCACATTTAGTTTTTTTTTTTTTTTTTTTGTAAAAGGTAAATGTGGGCCCCGCAGCAAAGAAAATGAATTTAATTTCTGAAAAACCGCTATGTTTATGTTGGTACGTAAATAATAACGTTTTATGTTTCGTACGTACGAAAATATTAATGTTGTTTCAGAAATCGCAGTATTTTGATTAAAATAACATTAATAATAAATTACACTAATTGATAAGAATAAGAAATTTAAATATTAAAATGTAACTACAAATGAACTAAAAAATTATAGAACAAAATATTTTAATTCCAAGAAATTAATTTTGGACAAGTTTTTAACATTTTATAATAACAAACGTCTTAGTTCTATATATATAAAAAAAAGAGTTTTAATATACTTACGAGAACTATAAATTTTTTTTTTCCGATTTTAAAGTTACCGTGGTCAATTTTTTTTCATCAAATGACTAAAATTCATCAGCAAATAAAGTTACAAAAATCAATACTAAAACTCCGCCCCATTATATCATTTATGTTTTGTTAATAATATTTATGTACTATCTTTTTTAAAAGGATACCCGTGCAATTTTGCACGGGTTTAAAACTAGTTAGGATTAATAGGGAAATTTAATTAAAGACTCTTAATTAGAGAATTATTGGAGAAAATTCAAGTCCTAATTCAAGCAAAATAAGGATTAACGGATACTCCTTTCAAAATTTGTGTGAGATTAAACAAATAAAAAAATGCGCATCCGGGGAATCGAACCCCGGTCAGTACCGTGGGAGGGTACTATGATACCACTACACTAGATGCGCTGTTTGCTTTTTAAGCGTTTTCCTTATTTACCTATTATTATTATTAGTTTCTAGTTTTGCCACCATTACTTTGACGAGAGTGAGTTAAGAAATATGATAAGAAGATTATTGGCTAAAACATTGTCCATTTTTTCTTAGCTTAAACGTATTTAATTAGTTATTTATAATAGGAATATTAGTAATAAAATCCACGAAGTGGAAATCCAGCACACGTTACGAGGGAGCCTATGCAAACTTAGCACTCTTCAATCTTAGTGAGCATTCGAGTGTGGGAGCGTAATAGATTATAGATTATTAATAATAATTGAGACTCAACCATCAATTTAAGGTTTTGTTGAGATGGTTCATCTATCAATTTATATATGATCACGCGTATTATATATGCATTTTTTCTTAGTTTAAATGTATTTAGTTTTTAATGATTTCTACTAAACCAAATAGGTGCTAGGTAGTTGTTTAAGATTGAATTGATACTCGATAAATTGATTATATTACACTTTTACATATTTTTTCAAACTTATTATCAGTAAAATGTTAATTGCTTAATAATATTTCTTACATTTGCTTTCTCAAACAATTTTTTTCATGATATTTAATATGGTAAATACAAATTAAACTCATTAGCATGAATATTACATACATCGACAGATTCACTAAACCAGGACAAAAAATTTAAGCCGGTTTTACATAAAAATATAGTAAAACTGCTAACTATTTAACTAAAAAAGAAACTTATGAATTAGATAAGAAAAGATTCAATGAATGAATGAATCTAGTGGGACTTCCTCATTATCATTACTAATTTGCCCTTGATCTTCCTTGATCAAATGTAGATATTCCTCATATAACTCCTCAAATTGTTTGTTATTATGATAATCTTGAGGATTAAGATAATCATCACCACATAATCCCATCTTTGTATAATAATCATTGAACCCGTTTTCCTCAACCATTTTACCATCATTTGACAACCATGGATCATCTAATATGATGTTTGCCGGGTCAAATATGTTATTCGGGTCAAAGATAAGTTCTTGGTTTAAACTCGATGTTTGACTTTGACTTGAGGATGCACTTGTAGTTGTACACATTGTATTAGTACTCACATTTGTCTCAAAGCTCATATTGCTACTATTTCTTGTCAATGAAACCATGGATGGGTTAATCAAGTCGGGTTCGGGTAAATGGATCTTGGTATGTAGTCCTTCATCCACATGTTCGATTTGACTAGCCTTTTCCGCGCTTCTTTGGGTTTTGGACTTGGGTTCGGACACTTTCTTATGGGTGTTGGACTCGTTTCCTTTAACCTGAAGCCTCTTAAAAAGATACGTATTCCAATAGTTTTTTATCTCGTTGTCTGTACGACCTGGTAACCTTCTAGCTATATGAGACCAACGATTACCTAATGATGCATGTAACCCTATAATAACGTCGTCTTCTTCTTGAGTAAAGTTGCCTCTTTTGATATCGGGTCTCAGGTAATTCATCCATCTCAGTCGACAACTCTTTCCACACCTTAGGAGTCCTAGATGCATGATCAATAATTCAATATATCAACATTTCCACAACCCTTTTTACATCGGACCTTAAAGAAAAAACAAGACACACTATCTAAGATCATCCTCCAACTATTATACAAATTCAAACAAAATGACAATGATGATAACAATGTCTACCATTATCCGCGTTTTAATCATTAGTCAAAATACAACAATTTCACGTACGACCAGCTGTATATTATTGTTTGCATGTATATTTATGTAAACCAAATACACAAAAAAAGATAATGTACCATATAAATCAATTAATCTCGGGTTTGTTCCTAGTATTCTGAATATCCTGGCGCGTAATGCAGCCAGGAAAACTTGAATATTACATAAACGATTATTGTTATTATATATCCAACTGTAAACAAAAAAATTACCAGCATTTTTGGGTAGAGATCTCCATTGACCTTCACCATGAGCTTGAATGTACTTAATTAGCAAGGTATCTTCAATGGAACTCCATGGACCTCTATGTAAACCAACTTTAGAACAACAAGGAGCTCTTCCCATTATTATTTTATTTCTTCACTTAATCATGCAAAAAGTGTATAGTAAAACCCTAATTACAAGATCGAACACTACAAGAAACGCGTCAGTTACCGTCTGAAAAAATACTGACTAAAAAAACAAAACTTTAGGGCACAAAAAATGATCACGATCTTGTTTCCTTCTACTAAAACAATGGTGATTGAATTGTCAAAATTTAATGTACATTTTGTGTATAAATATAGTAGGCTTGTTCTTGTTCCAAATCTTTAGGACATGTAACGCATATACTTAATTAATATATTAAATATATTAAATATATTGTATTATTATTATTATTACTAGTCTACTAATATATGATGATTTACGCGTTTTTTTTAATAATTTATACTATAAATTATATGGAGTAGTCCACTAGTGAAAAGGTTTATTTTTCAAGTTGTAATTGATCATATTATTAAATTAAAGTTGAATATTCAGATTCTTTTTGTATAAATAATAAATATATGTATTGACGAAGCATGTCGTCTAAATAACCAATAAACATCCATGAAGATGTTTGAATGGTAATAATTAAATGGGATATTCTACGATGTATCCCTATGTTTTTCGATTTTTTATGTTATACCCCTACATTTTATAATTTCTATGGTATACCCTTAAGCTTCTTACTTATTCTCCATAATGACCTCTTTTAAATCTTTAATAACTTTATCCCTATAAAAAGTCGTAATTTGACCTTTATTTTGACTCATAAAAGTGGTATCACCATTCTATATAGGGAATATCACAAATAACTTTAAATAAGTACGTATAAACTACTATTAAAAACATATGTAATGAAGCATGAAATAATAACAAAAATTTGATGAAATTGAGTTAAATTTGTATACTATTTGGTTGGTTAATGGTAATTCGGCGAACTAATAAGTAACTGAGTAGGTTATCGAGTAATTGAAATGTTAAATAGACGATTTAATAGATAAATTAAGAAATTAAGTTAGGAAAGTCAATAAATAAGGTCATTGTATAGACTAATGTATAGAGTTTAAAGGCATGTCATAGAACTTAAAAAATGTAGGGGTACAACATAGAAAATTGAAAAACTCGAGGGTACACCGTAGAATATCCCTATTAAATTTACTACAGTATTAATAAATTTTTTAATAAATTCTAATTTTTTTACTAATTATTATATTATTAGGTATTACTTAGTAGTTAGAATGATAATTTGTAGATCATATATATATTAACTAGCTTAGAACCCGTGCAAATTGCACATAAATGCATAGTTGAATAGTTCTTAGGTCCTCTTCTTTCTGACTTAATTTCAGTTTCTTTCTATTTTATTTGACTATAGTCCGTTAAGTTTTATTTACGTTCAATCAATTATATTCAGTTAATGTCTTCACAAAATTAACTTTTAATTCAACTAAATTCGCATCATCTCAGTTCCACTCAATTTAGTTCAATTAATCTCTATTTCAATTGATACAATTCAGCTCGTTTCAGCCGAAAAGAACGGGGCCTTAGTTCTATATAGATAAATGTTTAAAACATATAAACAATCCGAATAATATTGTTGTCAATAGCTTAAAATAGTCTAAATAACCAATAAACATCCATGAAGATGTTTGAATGGTAATAATTAAATTTACTATTAATAAAGATTTTAATAAAGTCTAATTTTTTACTAATTATTATATTATTAAGTATTACATAGTAGTTAGAATGGTAATTTGTAGATCATATATTAATACAGTCTAATAACTTTCAATAGTCGTAATCGAATGAGACCCTGTCATTTAAGGAAGCATCAATTCTATTCGTAATCCATTGGACGATTGTACGATTAACAGATCACTAATGATCGACACATCAATTTTAGAGAGATGATCTTTCAATAACGTTATTGATCGAGAGACATCTTACACGTTGAGGGAGGGAGTTAGTATTTATTATTCAGGTTATGTTTCCCAGTAATTTAGTGGGAGACAGTTTTTACGAGACCTACTGAATGATCGAACAGGGATTACTCTGTCGGCTTTTCTTAGTTTTCTCGGAAAAACCAAACTTCCGTCCTTTTTGGGACATATATATGTATGAAGTGATTTCACTCATCATAGTTGTCGCTTTAAAGTTTAACATGGTGATAACTAGTTAGGGCTGTTCAAAAAGTAGTTTGGACCGGTAAATCGGACTAAATAGGACAAGTGGGTCCCGTCTAGACCGAGTAGGCGAGTATACTCCGGTTCGATCCACAATTTATGTATCTCTACTTATCAATTTTTTTCCAGAACTCAGAGGAGATGCAACGGTTGCATCCCCTAGCTACGCCTATGATCTCAGCGTCACCCCCTCACATGTACTATTTATTATTGGGGTATTCACTTATTAGATTATTAGATGTGAAACATCCATTATTATCAGAATTCCTACTTTTTGCATATTTAAGAATGAGTCGAGATTAGACGTCACCGAATAACGTTAACTCATTCGCGCCACCCGATAACTCTAATTCATTTTTGGATCTTCACGATTGTATATATCAACGTGGGTAAACGTGAGCATGGAATCTTGGTATTCCCTTTCATAGAATCTCATTTAAAAAAAAAATTATTTAAACTATTTAAATAATTTTATTTATTTATATCACAACCTAATAATTCTAATATTCAGGTGACGTATGCATAAAAGGTCAACTAATATTTTAATAAAAATAAAAAAATTTGCATTTGTCACATTCAATCGTTATAAACTTATAATTGTACAATTATATGCTCACATCACACAAAATCTTTGATTATAACTTCTCAACGTACATAGTTCAAGGCTACCCAAATCGGCATAGACGAAATCGTCGATTTTTTGTTACACTTAACGTAAAATAATTTAGCCCAGTTCAAATCGACTTTTCTACGGTAAAGTTCATTTTCACGAGTACTATCCAAAACATCGTGTATTAACAATTAGGGCATCACCACGACACCAAGTCCGAAAGTTATTAACCTTGTGTGCAGGCGATTTACGAGTTAATGGGTAACCCGAAGTTTTGGAAAACTCGGATCCGACCATCCCAACCGGCTGAGAGAATGACTGAACCCCAAGCATGAGTAGACCCAGTCATATTCTGGCAAACTGTTTTCAGAAACATGAATTCAGATTTAGATGTTGTGGATGATACCTTCAGTGAATTCGAGCTAGTTATTAGCTTCTCCTCTGGCCAGGTCGCGACTTTTCTGGAAAACGGGTCTGAGAAACCCAAAGAAATGGGTCGATTTCGTGGACTATTTGAAACGGGCGAGTTGCATTCCAGACCGTTTTCTGTACTGTATATTACCATTATGCCTGAATCTTGTTCAGAAGATGTTGCTGAGAGGCAGGGCAGGGTGTTATCAGATGGGGTTCCGGGCCATGGAGTAGCGAGTGAGGCGTTGTTCGAGAAAAATCTTTCGCAGGACATCTTGCTTCGTGGTTGAGAGGAAACGGGTTCGTGTCTACTGTCCCATATGTAAATAAACGAATCCTCACTCGCAGAGACGACGTTGGATCCATCAGATGTGAATGATGGAGATATCTGGCTTCCTGCATTCCGCAGACCTGAAATAATAAATGACAGATTTTGAGCTAAGTCGGACCAGAAAAACAACTTCCTGCACATTTCAACGCTACTGGCGGAGCTCAGAACGGGAGGATGAACGATTGAACGGGCTAACCTTTATATTTATAGATTTGATTAACCCCTTCAAATATTTGGACATGTGAATCGGCCGTAGTGACAATCAGCTTGGTTGGATCAACATCAGAAAACTAGACACCGGAAATCAGAAATTAACATCAGCATTTTGAGTTATGACAGAAAGATCGAAGTTATGCAAAGAAAGTACCGACCTGAAACCCTGTTATTCTTCTGCACGGCGTCTTCTTCTTACCAAGTAAGGACGTCTGATCCGTCATTTGCAGACGATTATCTGTCATGTCACAAAAACAATACAGGTTTAATACAACAATGCATAAAAAGTCCTCTCAGTGCATTCAGCAATGAAATTTTCAGACGGGATCAGATGATTACTACATAACCACGACAGCAATTTTACCCCAGTGTCTCGGGCTCTCGCTACGCCGCAAATTAGGGAGGGCATACACAACCTTGCCCATGTTAGCAACACAACACACAAAGGTTGGAGATTAACCAAGTGGTGTTAGTCCAGTGGTAACTGAGTTAAACCTTAAAGCTTGCAGAAATGCAGGAGTTGAGAGGTCTCAGGTTCGATTACCAGCTGGTGGCTTACATGGTCCATGTGGTGGTGCGAGAATGCATGGGCCCGGGGGATTAAACCCCTCGTCACCCAAAAAAAAGGTTGGAGATTGTTTCCGGGTAACACAAAATGAAAATATTGTCGAGAATTACATAGAATGACTGCTATTCAGATCAGTCTAAAGAGAAGCTCATTGCTTCAACACACTATAATTCCGAAACCAATGTATAAAATGAGTCCTTGGCTGCGCGCCTGCGCTAGACGCCTAAAATGGAAACACGGGATAGAAACGATTCTCAACTATGTCAAAATAAATGTCAGACACGTGCGCTAGTCGAAGAAACCTGCATCAAGACATATATAACAGACTATGTATGTATCTTCAGAAGATAAGGAAACCGCTTTACCTGAAGTGTCGTAAAAGTAGCAATCCCCTGCAATAGAACCGACAATTGCCCCCTGCATAACCGTAGCATATAAGTTTTGTACTCAAGACAACTGGTTAAACGAAGTATTGCAGGGCAAAATCAAACCTTTCCGTCTGGCTTATAGCAAACAGCTGTAACGATCTCTTTTATATCTGTCCAATCAACAACTTTACACCCAGAAATGCTCCAACTACGAACTTTACCATCAACGGAACCACTGATGAAGTAGTTCTCGTCAACAGGACTAAACTGAACGCGAGTCACTGATTCAAGAGCAATATATAAGCTCATGTCTGATACATACAGATACAGCAAAACAGTGGAAAATCAATTCAAGAAATTTAGCGATTAGAAAGTACCGAAATTATTGTGGGAAAATACTTGGAGGCACTCGTTGAACCCTACTCTCCACAATCGAACAGTTTTGTCTGCTGATGATGACAATATACACTGCACAGATGGAAATATAGTTCATGTTTTGTATTGGTGCAGAAATGCAGGAGTTGGGAGGTCTCAGGTTCGATTACCAGTTGGGGCGATGACCATTTGGCCACTGCAGCTCCCGAAGGAGGTGGCTTACATGGTCCATGTGGTGGTGCAGGAATGCATGGGCCCGGGGGATTAAACCCCTCGTCACCACCCAAAAAAAAAGTATTTGTATTGGTCACGCACATGAAACCGTGATACTAACCTTACTTTTGGACCATGAAAGATCCAAGACTTCACCAGAATGGCCATGAAACTCATGAAGTGGGTTCTCTTCGAGTTTGAATACTTTCAACGGAAAGATAACGCAAGCAGATTCTTCCGATTTTCTCAAGCTTCTCAGTTTCCCCTTTTTAAATTTATTGACACTCATGGGTTCCAACTCCCCCAGATGATTCAGTGTAAAATACACATGTGAACTATCCGCGTCAGGAACATGAACCAAATCTGATCTCTCCGACTCAATCACTTGCCATATCCTGACTATTTCATCTTCACCGGCACTAGCCAGAAGCTGTCCATCAGGACTGAACTTCATGGTTAAGATAGCACCTTCATGCGCAACAATATCCTGTCCCTTATAAACTGCGGAAAATTCCTTGGATGGCTTCCTGTAAGTACGAACCTTAGAAATGTTCGTCTTACCCCTTGAAGTCGGTAGCATCCCATCATCCTCCACGTAGTTAGCCTCGCCTTGTTTTGTATCTGCAACACTTGACATGATACCTAATCTCGTCAACAACCCTTTCTTCACTTTTTTCGTTCTTGGAGGCTTAATAGATAAATCTCTTCGCAATACACTTTGCCCTAAAGTAGATTGACCGAGAATCCTCTCAAATTCATCCCCGCTCATGGACTTACCAGGGCCCGCCTCTCTAAGTTTTCCGAACAACCAGTCTTGTGTATCTTCATCAACATTATACTCCGTTCCACATTCCAAATTCCTAATCCTCGGGACCATATTATCGTCCATGGTCATGTCATATAAGTCTTGTGTATCAGAGCAACAAGATGTTGAAGAATCACTACTCACAGACCTCAACTCTCGAAAGCTCAACCTCGAAACTAGCCTTCTAATTTCCTTAACTTTGTTATTACCTACAAACTCTCCCCCAAACTTGTCACGACTCTCGCTTTCAACTTCCTCCAATCCATCATTCTTAGCTAATCCCATTAATTTCAAGAGGTTCTGACGGCGGTCATCAATCCTTCCAGGACTCTTGATCCACACCTCGTAACCTAAATTACTACGATTCAAAGCCTCAATAACCCGTGTCTCGGAATCAGAATTCTCTACTCCATCTGATCCTGAATCAGAGACAGGGGTAGCATACTCCTTTGTATCAAAGAATTGCTCATCTTCTTCACTTAGACTTGCCATATATCACAATTCTTATGTCCTTCAATCCAATACTCTACAATACACCCAATTTACTCAATTATCAACATAAACAACAAAATCCCATCCTTATTTGACCCCAATTTCTACGTCTATTATTCTTTCTAAGCAGTATTTTAACAAAAGGTAAACAAATGATTCAGACAGAGTGCAAAGCGAATATTTCAGCTCATGATCAACACAATTCTTACAATACACCCAATTCCCTCAATTATCAACATAAACAACAAAATGCCATCCCCATTTGACCCCAATTTCTACATCTCGATCATTTGTTTACTTTTTTTTATTCTTTCTGAATAGTATTTTAATAAAAGGTAAACAGATGATTCAGCGAATATTTCAGCTCATGATCAACACAAATCTTACAATACACCCAATTTCCTCAATTATCAACATAAACAACAAAATCCCATCCTCATCTGACCCCAATTTCTACGTTTCGATCATTTATTTACCTTTTTTATTCTTTCTGAGCAGTATTTTAATAAAAAGTAAACAAATGATTCGTGTAGAACGAATATTTCAGCTCATGATCAACACAAATCTTACAATACACCCAATTTCCTCAATTATCAACATAAACACCAAAATCCCATCCCCATTTTACCATAATTTCTACGTCTCAATCATTTGTTTACTTTTTTAATTCTTTCTAAGCAATATTTTAATAAAAAGTAAACAAATAATTCAGGCAGAGCGAATTTTCAGCTCATGATCAACACAAAACTTACAATACACCCAATTTCCTCAATTATCAACATAAACAACAAAATGCAATCCCCATTTGACCCCAATTTCTACATCTCGATCATTTGTTTACTTTTTTTATTCTTTCTGAACAATATTTTAATAAAAGGTAAACAAATGATTCAGACAGACTGCTAAGCGAATATTTCAGCTCATGATCAACACAAATCTTACAATACACCCAATTTCCTCAATTATCAACATAAACAACAAAATCCCATCCCCATTTGACCATAATTTCTACGTCTCTATCATTTGTTTACTTTTTTTATTCTTTTTGAGCAACATCTTAATAAAAAGTAAACAAATGATTCAGGCAACGAATTTTTCAGCTCATGATCAACACAAATCTTACAATACACCCAATTTCCTCAATTATCAACATAAACAACAAAATGCCAACCCCCATTTGACCATAATTTCTACGTCTCAATCATTTATTTACTTTTTTTTCCTCTATGAAACGTATTTTAATAAAAGGTAAACAAATGATTCGGACCGCGACCATCGCGAATAATTCAGCTCATAATTAACTTAATTACCCCCTCTATTCCATTTGATTGTACGCATTTTTCAAAAACATATACAACAGGTTTTTAAAAAATAAAACGTATACAATCAAACGGAATAATCAAAACCTACCCGTTTCACGTCACGTAATTTGAACAAACGAATAAAAATGACGTAAAATAAGGGTAACAAACAATCAAATAAAAAAATATAGAGAAATATGAATAAAAACACAAGAAATTACCTGGGAATTTACCACAAAAAAGTGGAGTTTGAAGGAACAATGGGGAAATGCAGAAATTGGAAGGGATAAATGGGAATTAACTAGTTGAATAATTATGGAGTAATTAAATTAAATCAAGTAGTTAATTATTTGACTTAGTGATTGATTAAGGAGTTCGTCGTAGTAAATTAAATTAAATTAAATTACGACGAGAATTGCATGAAAAAGTCTAAGGGGGAGAGAAAGGGAGGGAGAAGGGGTTGTTAAGTTGGTTTTACATATCGTAAAACCGGTGATTAGATAACTACTTTTTTTATTTATATAGCCATCATTTTTTTGTGATCCGGGATTTAATTTATGTGAAATTTATATAAAACCGTTTTACATAAAATTAGTTGGAGTTTGTATTTTGTGTGGGCGTTTAGGTTTACGGAGATCATTTGGTGATACGGAATTCTTAGATTAACGATAAATTATTTCTTACTGGATTTAGATTATTAATATGTACTTTTAAGACACTCGTTGAAAAAACCGTTTATAATTTTAGACTATGAGTAATTTTGATATACTCTTCCCATACTCAAAGTCAAAGATGGAAAAATCAGAAAATCATGTATGGATATCAAGTTGCACAAATTGTCATGCATAACGGGAATATCTGTCGTAATTTTAAAACAGGTATATCTGTCGCAATCTTATCAAGTAGCATATTACCTATATAGGGTAAGATAAGAGAAAATTAAAGTGTTTAGAAAGTAATATTATATTTTGTCTTATCTATTTATATGAGTAATATTTGACCCGTTATAAATTTATGATCGAATATAGAGATTTGCCGATCAAGTTGACCACAGTTAGTGAATTAGAGAGGTGTCTCAAGTTGCCAAGTGCAAAGAATTACGATTTGGTCATACGTTCTTCTTTTTTATTTTATTTTGTTCGACAACGATTAACTGCATAAAATAAAACAAGTCTACAAATCAATTAATTTTAAGGATAATTTGTGAAAAACTACCTTATATTTATGTCCATTTGTGAACAACTACCTTATTTTTTTCTTTTTTGTTAAAAACTACCTTTCATTTTAATTTTTTGTTAAAAACTACCTAAAAGAAGTTTTGAGGTCAATTTCTATTTATTATTGGTTTCACATGTGTGAGTTCTCAAAATTTTCATTCTTATTTTGTCGTTAAACTTGATATCCAAGCTTATTCTTCTTATCTAAAGTTCTAAACGAAAGGGAATTCTTGTCATTAGCTTCAATTTCTTTCTTTAAGCATGTGGAATAATTGCCCCGGATGATGAACATGGGCTAAATCGTACGAACTCTATGCTATTCGTGAATAAGAATGAAAATTTAGAGAACTTACACGTGTAAAATCCAACTTATAAATAGAAATTGGCCTCGGAACTTTTTTTTAGGTAGTTTTTAACAAAAAATTAAAATAAAATATAGTTTTTAACCAAAAAAAAAAAAGTAAGGTAGTTGTTCACAAATGGACATAAATGTAAGGTAGTTTCTCACAAATTATCCTAATTTTAATATCACTCATTTTCGTATGAGTGGCCTCGGGAAGCTAAAATTTGAATTTTACCAACAGTAAGTCTCTCTCACGACGGATATCCGTCACAAGATTTTAATGAGTCAAGTTCTTCAACTTGGTTAGATAAAGACAATGCATAGGAAATTTCAAAGACTTGTCATTTTCCACTCAAATGAATAATATTTAACCTGTTGCAAACTTACGACTGATATATCCGTTATAAATGAGAATTTGTGTTCTACCAAAGACAAACGCCAAGACGATATTTCTTGATAGGTGAATGATAGACGTCAAACTGGATTAGATCCTCGCTTTTGTTAACCCGCTTACCTGCAATCATAGTCTTGATGTACTTGTAAACTAGGTAGCACCAAAACGGACACGGACACGGACATAGACACGCACACGGGACTCGACATCCCATAAAATTTAGAACACGGGACACGACATTTAAATATAATAAAAATATATATTTTATGATTATAAATATCGTATAATTTTATTTTTATCATGTATTTGAACCTAAATTTAAACAAATAAAGATACAATTCGACCTCTACTATAACTAATTCTCATTTTTCCACCCAAACTCATCTTCTGATCGAACTTTTTTTAAATTTTATTCCACGTGTAACCTATAATATGTTTAGCCATGTGTCCAACGAGTGTCGGGTGTCCGAGTGTCGGACATGGTATCGAACACGGGACGGCTAATTAGTAGAAGTGTCCGTGTTACCTAGCCTGCAATCATAGTCTTGGTGTACTCGCAAAGAAAAGTTAAATAGACGGCAGAAACCGATGCTCTTTTCTTCAAATTAAAAGTAGCCCGAACGACGTGCAAGAACCAACGAGGGTCTCGTCAAAGAGTAATTACGCTACACATACTTCTCGTTGTGAAGCACAGTTTCAAAGCATTGGGCCGTATTATTTATAAACCTCTTATAATACGAATGGGTTGAAAAGGAAAATAGCCCAATTTCGATTCTTAAATTTGACTCGCTTTATTTATTTATGTTTTTTTTGTGTATAAATCCCTATACAATAAAAGTAATAGATTTTAAAGCTTTTTTATTGGTCCCTAATATTTAGGAGTAAAAAGGTTTTCATTTGTTATACTTAAGTTATAAACCCACGTTCACTTTAGTTTATTTATTTTCTCTTTCATCCCATTTTTCATAACTTTACCCTTTTTATGTTAAAATGTTATAATTTGCAACAAATCATATATAAAAACACAGTATATGCATAAAAAAGTAAATTTTGCATACTTATTTATGTGTTAAACTTAAAATACAAAATAAAAGGTTATATTTTCTTTATTGTGTTCTATTTAAATGGGAAGTTTTCGAAATATGTCAAATAAAACACAAGGTAGATAGGAATAAATTTGGCAGTAATATTTCTTTATATAAGACACTAGTTTTATACCCGTGCATAATTGCACGGGTTTATTCATTAATTATTTGTTAGTAAAAATTTTAAACGATGTTTCATGTTGTTTTTATTGGATAATTATCGTTTCTTATATAACAAAAATTTTAAACGATACCCCATGTTGGTGTAAATTTATTTACCGTTCGAGTGCTAATTAGCCCCTTAATTTTGAAATTTGGTCACATTAACAGAAGAATCATTCTCACACGACGACTCTCCAGTTGTATTATAATGTATACATGTAGTTGATGTGAATTTATAATTTTTTTTAAAGATTTCTTTAGTTAATTGATGATATTATTATATTTTGATTTCTTAGTTTAATAATGGTTTTATCTACGATTTTTTTAAATACATACATCTTGTTTTGTTAGGGGTGAGCAAATTTAGGTCCGGACCGGAAAAATAGACCGGACCGGACCATTTGGTCTGGACCAAACCCGGACCGAATTATTTTGGTCCGGTCCTCGGTCCTCAGTTTTCCAAGTTTTGGTCTTCGGTCCGGTCCGGTCCAAGACCGGTTAATTTTGGTCCGGACCGAATGGACCAAAGTCCTTATTTTTTAAGACTAATTATTAAAATATTTTGAATTAAATTAACATTTTATCTTCAATATACATTATAAATTAGTAGTATCAATGATTTTCATAAAAGTGTCGTCTAACTATTTAAATGTATATTATTTAGCGGAATTAAAATGTAATTATCTTATACGAAATAGTGAAAAAAAATAGTTTAGGTCCATTTCGGTCCAAGACCGGACCGGACCAAATATTTTGGGTTTGGTCCGGTCCAAGACCGAAAGTTTTAGGTCCGGTCTTTGGTCCACCAAATTTTTGAGTTCGGTCTTTGGTCCGGTCCGGTCCGGTCTTGGACCGATTCTCACCCCTATGTTTTGTATGAAGGTTGATTTAATAGTACTTGACAACTTAGCATAAATCTTAGAAAAGAAAAGTCTCTTGTTTTACATCTGAATTTAAATTTAGGAGAGATTAATTAAATTGAAATGAAGTAAGCAAGTAATTAATTCCACAAAGAACATGGTGGATCCTACTAAAATAAAAACATTTTCTCTCTCCAAAAGTCATGGACCAATAAAATTGCAAAGAATTCTTTTCCTTTTATAGTATAGGGATTATTACGAGTATTTGAAATAACCATCATTTACGAGTCCACATTTAGTGATTGATTATCGAAACGCATAACATAAATTATATTGTACGTTTCGTATGTCATAATTTAAAAATCAACCCGTGCATTTGTATGGACTGGATTAGAACTAGTACCAAGTATAGAAGATGATCACTTGTGGTGGTTGCTACTGTTTACAAGTATCGAGTTTGAGATAATGGTAATGGATGATCAAACTTCTTATAGAAAAGTAGAAATCATTCTTAATATAGAAAAATAAACAAATAAATGAAATATTCAAAGTAAAATAGGTAAATATACTGAAACATTGAAAGTTTTAATGTTTATTAGCACATACTTCGTATAACAAAATTTCAATTATCAATATAAACAATTAAATTTATATAACTAGTTTCTTTTGCTAGATTCCTAGTTTTATAATTTTCACAAATCCTTGTTTGAGGTAGAGATTTTTCAACTTTTTCCATCTACAAAAGTAGACTTTTATTTTTGCGTTTTTTTTTTGTCTTTTGCTCGGCTTAGGGCTGGTCAAATGTAAAGGACTGACCAGCCCCTTAAGTCAAGCAGGACCAGCCACCAACTCGGATACGCCCAAAGCCCGCCCCTTGATTCACTTTTTTTGTCTGTCTACATGTAGCCCTGCCTGACCTGCCCCCATCTTGTGCAGGCTTCGAGTCCCCCAAATCAAGCACAACCAACTCACAACCTAACTCAGCCCATCCGTTTAACCACTCCTAATTCGGAAGGCTCACTCTGACACTTTGACTTCAACAATGGGAACAACCTCCACACTCCGCCGCTCCAAGCCTCCAACGAACAAGAGTTCACCGACTTACGTTTAAAACGAAACAACTCTTATTTAATTGAGACAAACAAAAAAAAAAAGCAGAATGCCTATAGAAAATATAGGATGACAAAAATGTATCCCATTTATTTATATGAATTAGGAGTATGACATGATCACGTACAATCACGAATATATTCATCTTAAAAAAGTCTAACTTATACTCGAATATGTTATCAAGTATAAAACAATTTTATACAACAATTTTTGAAAATCGAAAGACGACTAGGGCGGTAGTTCGGCTCGTGTGAGCTCGGGCTCGGCTCCAGAGCTTAACGAGTCAAGCCGAGCAAAGGTTGACTCGACTCGAAAAGCTCGCGAGCGGCTCGAATATTTGAGATTGCATAAGGATATTAATCATATTTTATAAAAAATATTTTATCATTATTATATTTTTGTAACATATATATCAAATATCTCGTTGATTTGCTAAATACTTTTAAATAAAATCTTCGAACATTATTATTGAAAATATCGGAAGGAAAAAATAAAAAAAATAAACAATTTTATATAGGCTCAATTTGGCTCGAGTTCGTGTTAAAGCTCGCAAGTTTTGTAACGAGCGCATTTTTTTCAAACCCGGATTAAATCCGCACGAGTTTAACTCGAATTTTGTTAATCGAGCACAAACCGAGTAAGGCCAAGTTTGCAAGCTCGGGCTCAACTCGGCTCGTTAACACCCCTAATAACGACAATGTCTAATAATTAGTCTTGAATATAAGTTGGCGGGAGTAAATTGTTGTGGCAAACACATAGAGGAAGGCATACATCAACGTCGACAGTTTGGACGATAACAGTACACGGTACGCCCTATATTTTCTCTTCTTTCAGTCTTCACCATTCAATTTAAAAGGGACCCCACCAACTACAATTTGTCGGCTCTTGTCGCTTCCCGTCCTCATCATCACTTTTCGTCCCCCGTCTTTTACGGTAAGTCTTACTTGCGACGGGTCACCATTTGTGACGGATATTTTGTGAGGTAAAATGAATAGAAAATGAGTTAGTGGAGAAAGGGGACCACATGAATAGTGTTGGAGAAAGAGAAAAAGTGGATATTTTATGAGAGTAAATGGTATCCGTCACAAGCTTGCGACGGATAATACCGTTGCAAATAAGAATTTGTGCGTCTTTTATGCGGCTCATTCTTATAACTTCAAACCAAAGCTATCCAAACACCAAAGTTTCACTGTTTTTGCAAGCTGAAAACGAATATTTTTCTTTTACGGTAAAATGAGTAGAGGGTAAATAACACACTATGAAACGATCTAAAATTAATCCAGAAAGAACGGAACCTAAATAAGAGTTATTGTTAACATGTGATATTCCGTATGATATTAGCAAATTGAAGTCGATTTGTGTAACTCGTTAAGTAATTAGGTTGGTAAGAACCAAGATAAGATATTAATTTATCATTACCCTCTTAAAATTAGAAATAATTATAAATAAAATAAAATTTCAGCTAAGAATTGCTAAAATTGACTTTTTTTTTTGTAAGCCGCACATATGCTATTATATATGCTTTGTTAAAGTTATTAAGAGCATGATGAAGTAAAGTATTTGCCAATTTTTTAAAACTTTTATTCATGTTATAATTTAGGATAAATTATTTTCGAAATTATTACAATTCTTATACGATGGAGTTCACGAAAGGAATTGGTAAAGATTATGTATGGGTGATAACTATGTCGGGAATGGCTAGATCGACCAATTTTTTTGGCTCTATTTGGTAAACAACATATTAAGTGAAATTAGTAGATTTCGTCTTAATTAGTAGGTTGACTTATCAATATATCGTTTTCATCTGTTTGGTAAACGGCGTATTCTGATAGCATATTGACCGCAATCTATTATTTTTGAATATGCGTGTATTAGCAATTTAGCATATTAAATTTATTCATGAAAGCATTCTAAATATCCTATAATCTGCTAATTACCAAACACCATCTTTTAATGCTAATTTAATTTGATAGTCAGACCTGCTATTAAAATTTGCTAGCCATATTCTGCTAACGTTATCTGCTATTATGAATTTGCTCCTGCCGTTTGCCAAACATGACCAGTATGTCTCTTAAGTAGTTAAGTATAGCAATCGACAATTACGAAGATTATTTTAAATCGCGTTATCGACATTCTTTGACTTGTAAACGAAAACTAAACAAGAAATTCTTCATCATCATGAAGCTAACCACTTTAATTTGTGACTTTAATATGGTCAAAATTAAGTACTACGGAGTAATTTCCGTATTATAAAAAAGTGTAAATGTTCATAGAGTTCACATTCCGACAGAAGTACTCAATATTTCAATCCTTAAATTGTTTAAAAACAATTGGTTACATTGACAATTGTTAACACAAGAGGATAACAATAGTCGAAAACAAATTCTCATTAAAGACGGACACTATTTGATTCGTCACAAGTTGAACATGGATATTGTCCCTCTCACATAATGTAAGTTGCACAATTTATAAAATATTTTATTTTCTCCCACTTGCATGTCCATTTGTTTTATTATAAAAGTAAAAAACTTCTGCTTGTGACGGATATTATCCATCAGAAGCAAGACTTTTGTAAACGGAATTGAAGAAAGAGAGATGAAAGTGGATGCAATTATTAATGGTCACGCCTGCCTAGAAGGAATGTTTTGTGGACCCTATTTATAATCACCTCAATTTTTAAAGTTGCATCTCTAAGATTTTATTCTTTTCCAAAATCATCGACCGTACCGTGACGGTGGAGTCTAGTGATTAAAATTTACCTGAAATATTGAGAAAGTTTGGATTTAAGTTTTTTTAATAGCAAAATCTTGTGGGGGAGGTTGCGACTACGGTTCCCTCGACACAGAAAAAAAGCTTATCATTGGTTAAACAATTCGCCTTGTTTTAGATTATTTAAAATAAAACGGATCAAAAGTAATCAAAGACTAGAATATGTCAAAGCTAAATTACCGAAAGTTGAATTAGAAAAAGATAATGAACCGATTTCAAAAATTTCAAACCGGATTGAAAATCAAAATCTTTAGAAAGCTTGATTTTCTAATTGACCTAATTTTTTAATTGACCTAATTTGACTACTACATACGAGTATTTACTTTGTCATCACGGTTACTTAATTGACCTTATTTGACTTTAATTTATTGGCGAAGGAAGATAACAACTGCGGTAATTGAATGAAGTAAGAGGGTCTATTGAGTCACGGGTCGAAATCACTCTTCAATTTTATAGTGCTCGTACCTCGCAAACGGGTTAATTCAGGTTTGTAAGAATTTGAACGGGTCATTTTGAGTTTCGGTAATTTTTGGATCAATTATTATAAAGTTATTTATCGATAATAATCAGTTTCCAACAATAAACATTCAGGTCAGGTTATACTGGATCGGTCAATTTAGATTCAGATCTTGAGCTCGGGTATTAGGTCGAGTACATGCCAGGTTATTCTGCCCAAGCCTAAGGTCATGCTCTGTTTAGCTTAATTTCAGCTCATTTCAATTCAGCTTAGCTCTATTCCGTTAAGTTCAGTTTCAGCAAGTCTATTATTAAGCTCGTAAGGAGTCATAACTCTTACTTTAGCTTCATTCATTCCAGTTTAACTCGATTTAATTTAGTTCAAAATTCAGCTAAATTCTATTTAATTCATTTCACCCCATTTAGCCGAAAAGAACAAAGCCAAGCGTTGTTACTTAACTCGGAAAAACACTATTTTCTAATTGAGTACAATTATGTAAAGATTGCTATGAAACATGCACGTAATAATGATGAAAATTCGTGAGCATGATAGATGAAGCATTGTATAATAATTGGTCAATATACGTGTTGTTAGTGGCTTAGATACATGATATATAGTGTGATTAGGTGAGCTTTTGTTGAGGCAGGTAAACTTAATTTTTCTCAACACAATTTTAAAATAACACTTACGCTCCAATTTTGTTGTAATAATTTGATAGATAAACAAGTTGTACGTACCTTCATTGTTTTAGAGTATATGTTATCTAGTGTTTGGACTTAGTAAATATAGACGAGTTGCAGATGTCAGCTAGCAAAACCGATTAAACTAATTGTTATAACATTCTCGCACCACCACATGGACCATGTAAATCACCTCTTTCGGTGGCTGCAGTGGTCAAGTGATCACCGTCCCATCTGGTAATCGATCATGAGACCTATATATCTCAACTCCTGCATTTCTGCAAGTTTTAAGGTTTAACTCAATTATCACTGAACTAACACCACTTGGTTAAATCATTGTCACCTTAGTTGGGCATATATAGTGTGATTTGTTTGTAAGACGGTGATGATGAGACATAACTCGGGTTTATTCTATTCGTTTTAACAGCTAGACTAAGACATACTCGATACATCGGCATTACTTCCATTAATGTCTTTTGTCTATGTAGCCCTTTACTTTCCTATATTGGTTTCATGATAGTGTTTTTCAAGGCTGGAAGATTCTTTATCTCCATCCCCAAAATAGATAAAGCATGTCAGACCTGACACCCAAACATTGAGAGACAAACAAAAGGAAGAGGGATAATGCTAGCTAGCCATTAATTACACATCTAATGGTCGAAACCCTACAGACGGAGATATCGTGGACAATATTCAACGGTAAACATTAAAACGGGGTATTTGGACAATTTTTATGGTGTATATTAAGATCGAGATATTATGACAAAACAGAGGTATCATAATAATAGGTGCATATTGACCTGTCCTGGTGTCGCATTTGCAAAAGATCAATATAATTCATAACCAAGTAATTTTTTTTTGGTGACGAGGGGTTTAATCCCCGGATCCATGCATTCCCTTACCATCACATGGACCATGTAAACCACCTGAGACCTCTCGACTCTTTCATTTCTTCAAGTTTTAAGGTTTAACTCAGTTACCACTAGACTAACACCATTTGGTTCATAACCAATAAATTAGTAAACCATGGACATTATGAGATAATATAACACAAAGATAATGATAACTCAGTTACCACTAGACTAACACCAATTGTTTCTACCCTCAAAATTTGAAGATAATGATTCCTTAATTACATGATATAGATAAATTACATAAGTTAGAATCAAGGATACAACACAAAGACTATATAAAATCTAAAATCTATTAGATACATAGAAGAAGGTATGAATATAGGCCATGATGACATGAGTATGTGATATTTTGGTCATTTATTCACTTCTTCTTCTATGTCTAGAAAAAACCTAAAAAAAAACATAGTTTTAAAAACCCTAATAATAACTATAAAGATAAAAATGGTACAAAGTGAAGAAAAAAAACACACACAAAATCTTAGAAAATGTACCTTCTATATACTCTATAAGTTAGTTATTAAAAAACCCGAAATTAACTAAATCATACTTCATTTGTTCCATTAAATTGTTTACGTTTTTCAGAAATATCCTCAGATATTGTGTAAAACGTAAACAATTAAATAAAACAGAGGGAGTATTAATTAATTAAAATTAAAGAAAAAAAATGTAAATTAAAGAAAAGATTGAAATTAATTAAAGAGGGTAGATAAATATTCCTCTCCTCTTTAATTTGAGCTCATTACCATGGTCCACCACCTAACATGCCACTCCAATATCCTGAATGAAGATTTTGATGATGATGATCATCATCATCATTTCCAATATTACCCTTATTACTTTGATCATGAACATCAATGTGATGATCATCATGATGTTGTTGATGAGTATTTGTTGCAGCAAGCTTGTTCATATCAGCAAATGGAAACAAAAGCCTAGCACCCGTATTACTATTACTTTCGTTATTACTACTGTTATTATTATTGTTATTATTGTCATTATTATTTTGATGACCATTATTATCATCAATTTCATGACTTGGTGACGAAAAAAGGTTCATACCAGTCTTAAACTCTTGCAAATTTGGGTACCCAGATTGATAAAAGGTATTTGAATCTGGAATCGACATAGGGATAAACGGGTTATTCAAGCTTCCTCTTGAGGCCATTCCACTCCTAAGCAACTCAAGAGCTGAAAATGGAGTTGAATTATTATTATTATTATTATTTGTAGTATTATTAGTAGTTGTGCAAGAGTTATTTGTAGAAATATTACCATTTATGTTGATGGGTAACTCATAATTTTCACCTTTACTCTCACTATTAACAATATTATTATTATTATTATTATTATTATTATTATTATTACCTTCAATCTTAGGTAATTGGTGATGAAATAACCCTTGGATAGGAAAAGAAAGGTTGAGATCTTGAGCTTCAAGAAATTTAAAATTAGGGTTTTGTGAGGAAGTGAGTAAATGTGACAAGGAAGTAATTGGTGGGGTGGTGGTTGATGATGAAAGCGGTGGCGGGGGCGGTTGTAGTGATGGTGGAGTTGATGAGGTTGAAGATAAAGATCTCTTATTCTTCCTCGACCCGCCACCCACCGGAACACTTCTAAGGGTCCCACCTTGAGTCCAATACCTCCTACAAGTCTTGCAAAAATACCTTGGTTGTGTAAGACTATAATTGTTGTAGTAGCAAAATTTTGTGTTGGTAGAATGACATCTTGGACAATTCAAAATTTGATCTTTTTGAGGCCTTGTTCTTCTTTCAATTGATGCTTGTTCTTGTTGTTGTTGTGGTGGTATTGTTCCTCTTGAATTTGTAGAATTATTGTTTGGATTATTGTTGTTATTTGGTGGTGTTGTACTTGATACTTCTTCCATTGGCCTTCCCAAATTAGATACTACTTGCTATAATATTCCCACAAAAATCAAGAAAAAACATAAAATAAAGTTAAAATAAAGTTGTAAGGAACAATCTTATAAGCTTTTTAGGGAGAAGTGACCTAAAAAATTGAAGAATTCAAACACAAAAACCAAAAAATATCAAAATTAAATACAAGATAAAATAAAGAGAAAATTAAATACAAGATAATAATCACTAATATTATTTTATATATTAGTGACTTATTAAAAGTTTAAGAATTTAAACACAAAAAATAAAAAAGGATGAAAATTTGTGCTATGTAAATACAACATAAAGGTAATTTTTTTAGACTGAATTGAGAAAAAACAACATAATAATCACTAATATTATTTTAAATATTAGTGACTTATTAAAAGTTTAAGAATTTAAACAGAAAATATCAAAAAGCATGAAAATTTGTGCTATATACATACAACATAAAGGTAATTTTTTTAGATTGAATTGATAAAAAAACAACATAATAATCACTATTATTATTTTAAATATTAGTGACTTAAAAAAAGTGAAGAATTCAATCATAAAAAATCAAAAGGCAAGAAAAATTGTGCTATATTCATACAACATAAAGGTAATTTTTTTAGATTGAATTGAGAAAAAACAACATAATAATCACATATTATTTTAAATATTAGTGACTTAAAAAAAGTGAAGAATTCAAACACAAAAAAATCAAAAAGCAAGAAAAATTGTCTTATATAAATACAAATATACAATAACATAAAGGTAATTTTAGATTGAATTGAGAAAAAAGGAGGTAAAATAAAGATTAAAAATAACATAATAATTACTAATATATCACCTTTTATTTACACAAATCTTCTTTTGAAATTTCTTCTTCTTCTTCCATCAAATAAACAAAAAGGGTTTAGAAAGGAAAAGGCAAAAGTTAAAAGGAT